>CM049319.1:62073416-63475916 GCA_026874595.1 Sipunculus nudus
AGCATATGAGAATTTCTGCACACCTCTGAATGGGCCGGCACAGCTGTAGGCTGTTTTTTATGTATTATCATGAGAAACTTATATAAAACATATTATTTACTGAATTGCCACCATGTACCAGCTGTGACAGTGGTTATATGAAGTAAAGTTTATAAATATTTTCATTGAATTTATTCCTATTGTGAGGCATTGACTGACGTTGGAGCTGAAATTAACAAAACTTGATCAACATGTTCCAGATGTCTTTCTGATGTGGTGCTGCCCAACTGAAACGTTACCCTTAATACCCCGTAAGTTTTTATTCCCTTGTCACCTCAGTGAAACATTATCAATATACCCCATAAATTTCAGTTATCACCTGATTGACACATTAATTACCAAAAGTCTCCCTTTCTGATTATGAATATGACCTATTGTTACCAGTGGTATTTAGTTGTCTGTCATGCAAATATAACATTCCCAAGAATACTCTATGTTTTACTGAAGGTATTAATTCACTTTTTAGCCAACAGGACCTTCTTGCTTTAGATTTTCATAGGTGTTTGCAGACATGTCTTCTTATCCCTCTTAAGTCTGTTATAAATTGAGCTCCATTTCATGTTCTGTCAACCAGTTGAGTTGGAGTGGGACAACCACCACCAGTCAGAAGCAGTACAGTGAATTTCCTTTTCTCTGTCAGTCAGTATTAAACAGAAGCTGAACTAACTGTGTATTGTCATATATTGCTGACTTGGTTAAAACCATGCATGACATCCAAACTTTCAGGACTAACCAGTCAGCAATGCATAGCAACTGAACTTCTGTTGTCATAGCAAACATCATCAGGTGACTGCTTAACAACCATCCATCCAGTTTCACATAGAACTTTGAAGTGTTCTCTCACACCAGTTGCCAACAAACCCTCTCAAATATCAGCTCCTGGCAAAAAAAATCTCAGAATTTCTAGCACATTGATCGCGAATATTTATCTGGGGACTGTTTTATAAGCAATCTGTTCATTGATTAATCACCAGTTTTGAATTAAGTATATAGTATTTTGATGTGAATTGAAACAACTTACTGGGGGGGGGGGGGGCACTTTAAAATGTTAAAAAGGTGATTTTGCATGAAGGGCTTGGTATTACAATATCTGGAGTATAGAATAAAATAGGCAGAACTATATTTATAGGCCAGGTTATCAGCCAACAATGCATAAGAAATATCACCCATTTTTTGTGCGTGGTAAGTGTTTTGTGGTTCGTTAAGTAGGCTGAAGTCAGTGGTATTAAGATGTGGCTTTGTGGTTTTGACTTTGGAAGTTTTGGTACTTGATTCTGCCAGTTTACCTTCAGTGCACCTGGTGAAACTTGACTGTTGTTGCAAGGAATCTAAAAAAATATATACTAGAAATGTGCATTACAATAGATACATATCCCTCCACCATAGTTTTAAAAACGCTGTGCGATTATACTGGACATGTATACATGCAGTAATCTGCATGAGATGCTGCGTTTGTTCTGGAGCTGACCTGTGATCCAGTCATGGGGTTGGTTAACCGTGACCCACATAGCTTTTGTGTAGTACAGAACAAAGGTTGACAAGAATCCAGGGGAGGTATTTTTGTAGGCACATACTACTGTTCTAGTCTTGTCTGCAGTGTCTTGAAGGCTTCCTCATGAACCACTGTAGGTTGTTATATGGTTGTCTTCATCTTCAATCAGTTGACAGTGATGATTGTGGATCTAACCATATCAGAAAAAATATAGTCATTTAAAGTCAAAACTATTTGTTATTTGTAAACTGAGCAGTACTCAAGCATTACAGAGTACCTCATTGTATCACAGTGCATCACTATAAATAGAATTAAGCAAACCTTGTTGTCTATTAATAGAACAAACCAGCTCAGAAATATTATAAAGTAACCCTTCTTCATAAAAGTAAATTGAGCATTGTATTTTGAATAAGTAAAGCACTATCCTAGGTGCTGTTCTATTTATATATGGTTATTTGTTTCAGTATGTTTTTATGTAAGCTCTTGGTAAGTGTTCTCAGACAATGAAAGGGGTATAAGTTTAATTAAACGCTGCAGAGAGATTTATAAACGTTGAGTATCATGGTGTAGACTTTAATAAGGTCTTTATTGTCAGTTGACTGGCCATGTAGTTGAGATAAAACTGATGTCGTCAGTCAGGTGTTATCTTCATTTAAGAGGACACTTCAAGTTTCCATATCCTGAGCTGAGGGTAACAGGGTCAAACCCCACCCTTGTTCAAGAGGGGTTGTATTTGTTGTAGGGTCCTTGTCCACATTTCAGGTATTTGTTATATTGATTGTCATCCACACCTGAGCCAGGATAATGTTGATCAGTGTTGATTCCGCAGTTTATCGCAGGTGATGTAAAGATCGGCAGGTTTACTTCTGCTGTGGGCGTTGGTCGTCAGCAGACTACAGGCACTTCTCGCTGAACTAGATAATGTATTGGTATGTCATAAGGGGCCAGATCCTGCCTGATGCCCGAGTCTTGTGCTTTGTGTGTCTCGTGGTCCCTTCAGTTAATGTGAAATTAAAAATGGATCACAGATTTGTGATTACTTTTACACATCTGGGGTCAGGCCTTGAGCCCATGATAAACATGGAGACAGCTATTTTAGTGCTGAAAGATGAATGTATGATGCATGTATTGTGCACAAATAAGGAGACATAGTCTTTTAATATTATAGGGGGAGGGGGGTTTGAGAATGATAAATTTCCTCAAGACCTGGTTAATTATGGGTAATTTCACATGATCCAAAATTTATTTTGTATTTACTTTGAAAAATTAAACTTAAATTAATGTAATTACAGTAATGATTTTTTAATTGTTAACAATTTATAATTTAAGGTAAGAGATGCTAAGTATGACGATATGAAATTTTAAAACCACATTATATATTTGATTTAATATGTGACTATAAACCAGTTAATCTTTTATACAAGTCCAATATCAGTTGCACACCTCACTTAAGGCCAGTCTGAGGGTAAAATTATATGAATGAGAAAATATCAAATATATTATGAAAATTAAGTGTCAGTGATCAGGAAATAAACTTTTTGTAATTTGGGAAACAGTGATGGGAGTGGCTTTGAATTTAAGGATTGATCATTAGTTTGAGCAAACAGTTCAGTGTTAGTTCTATGAGTCTGACAGATACTCAATCAGTGGGTCTAAACAAGGGCAGTAGCATTTATCTTACGTCAATTCCCCATCAGTTCTTGGTAACTGAGTTGAACACGGTTCCTCACAAGTGCAGGGTCATACAAAGTACAGAAAGTCAAAGCTTTTAGTGTTTGTAAGCTATAACAGTCAAGCACATACTCCTAATAAGGTAAAGAAATGGAACTAGATCTTGCCCCTGGATCTAGAGCTGCACTACATTTTCATTGGGTTTCCTGAGCCCATGTTCAATCCCTGAACCAAGTTTAGTGGAAAAAGATGCATTTGTTTTGTGTAACCCTGCTAACAGACAAACCAACAGACTGACAAACCAGCAAACATATATGGAAACATAACCTCCTTGGCAGAGCTAAGAATCTGTACACACATGGAATTTCACAAAAGATTAGAAGGTCTTGTTTTGTAGAATTATAAAACCTCCTGAAGTATTTTATAACTGCCTGTCAAAAGTGAACTTTATATATTGGTATGCGTTAAAATTTGCATATATTTTTTGTCAAGTTTAAGTCAGTTATGGAAAAATGGAGGCTGCCTACTTAATTTTGTACTTCTTAAATCATTTGAAAACAATATATTGATTATCTAAGTAGAAATATGCACATTATAAAATGCAAGATAGGTAAAATTTTTTATTTATTCATTATTAGCAAAACCACGTCAGTGAATGCATTTTATCATGATATGCATCCAGTCACACTTCTGGCTTGGTAATGTGTTATAATTATTATTATTTTTTGGCTCTATACGACCTGTTATGATCTTTTCACGCTTATACTCATGACCTATAAATTGATAATGATACGCCCACGGCATATGTGGATGACAATTTATGCAGCAGTTACCAAATACATACAGGTCCAGTTATAGTCCAACAGTCAGCACTTTCAGATAATGATCATCGTCAAATTCAGTGTTTGTCTCATATCCAGGCTAATCTGATGTTAAGAGGGGAAAATAACTTATATTGTTTGTCAGAGCTTGCATTGTTTTCAGCTCTCTCTGTTTATCAGATTTTAACACTGAACAGTATGAATGTTCTTCTGTGTATATGTCAAGGCCCAGATCCAGATCTGGACAAATTGGCAATTTGTCCTCCTGAATGGGATATGGTCCAGTCCTTGTCAGGACCAGATCCCGATCGTGGTTTAGGCCAGACCAAATCTCAATCTGGAAATGGGCTGGGCCAATTCCGAATTGGTCCAGACAAATTCTCGATCAGGATTCAGTCTGGCCTAAACTCCGAACTGGATCTGGCCTAGACCAGTTCCTGATTGAGATTTAATGGCAGACTAGGTCTTGGCTGACCTGAACCTTGATAAGTTCAGACAGGAACTCATTCTCTTTCCTTAAAGTTAATGATCGGGGTTTAGGCCAGACCAATCAAGATCTCGGCCTTGACATATACATCATATTGCAAAGATACTTGTACAGTTATTGGCCGGTGGATACTTGGTATATTCTCTTTTTTGAAGTTCATTTACTTTTATAAATTTAGAGTATCCATTTACTAATTTTTAGCTCAGCTGACTATAAGTCATCTGAGCTATAGTCGTGGTCCATTGTCCGTCGTCCGTCCGTCTGTCCGTCCGTCCGTCCGTCCGTCCGTCCGTAGATGTGGCACGTTTTGAAACCGTAAGACCTAGGAATCCAAAATTCAGCATAATGTTAGATGTCCCCAAGATCTCCTACCAAGCCAAAAACTGGGTCTTTGTGACTTCATTCCTTTGAGAAATTAAGGAAAAACCTCAATTTTTTATTAAAAACCTATTTTCACACTTCAGGACTGCCTAATATCAAAACCACTCATCTGTTTTTCCTCATATTTCCTATAAATAATCCTCTATATAATTCCTATGTACATGCCAGAAATTAGGTCTGTATTATATAATTTAAAAAAGTTATGGGCCCAAACATAATGCATTTTGTAAATAATCAGGAAAGAAATTATATCACTTAACACAAAACTTGTTAAAGCTAAGCACTTTTTTTCGAGTAATATTACTTTTATTAATCAAAATTAAATTGTATACCCAAAATAAGATCAAAATCTTTTAAATTTTTTAAAATATTAGCAAAAATAAAAAATTGGTACCTTAAATTTTGCCCAACTTTGACCATGGCACGTTTTTTTGCTGTAACTGCTGTGGATTTAATTTTTACAGCATGTTTTTGTTAGCATTTTAACTGTTAACACCAAAAATTTGAAACCAGTTGATCAAAAACTGTAGATTTTATTCAAGTTTTCAAGCACCATGTCACATATTGCTAGTGTTCTGCAGTTTGCTAGAGCTCAGCTCCCGAGCTTCAGCTCTAAGTTCCTTAAATTTTGCATACAGTTGGATTTCTCCAAAATTCCCTATAATGCCAAGAATTTGTTCACTAGTACTTAATTCCTTCGAGATATCAATGAAAAACTTCATTTTTCCATTAAAAACCCATTGTTACACTTTAAGACTGCCTCATATCAAAACCACTGATCTGACTTTGATCATATATAATATACATATTTTTCTATACATTCGCTATGCACATGCCAGAAATGATGTCAGTATTGTGTATTTTTTTTTAAGTTATGGGCCCAAACATAATGCACTTTTTTAAAAATCAAGAAATATATTTACTCACCTTAGATGAGAATTGCTGAAGCTGGAGACTTTTTGTCAGGAATATAACTTTATTTAATCAAGATTCGATTGTTTACCCAAAATTAGATCTGAATTTTGCAAATTTTTCAAGTTATTAGCTTAAATAAAAAATCAATACCCTAAATTTTGTCCAACTTTGGCAATGGCATGTTTTTTTTCTGTAAGCACTGTTGATTTAATTTTCACAGCATATATACATAAGGATTTAATCTTTAAAAATCTGAAATTTCAAAGGAATTGATTGAAAAGAGTAGCTTTTATTCAAATTTTCATACACCATGTCAAGTGTTGATTACATCTAGCCCACCTAGTAGTAAAGCCTTCACTTGCATTATGTAACCCACCCCAGGCAGCTTGTCTTGGCTCAGCTGGGCCACTACTAGCAGGCTTCTTCTCTGCCCTGCACACCTTCCCCCCTAGATGATGCATTAACTAGATGAATGTTATAATTTTCTGTATTTCATTTTATTCTTGGCTATGCTACATATTAGATTTTGTATTTACCACCAGGGTTACAATGATTAAAGTGCACATTTAATTGTGTCCACAAAGTGGTGTATTGCTATGAAAGTGTGGATGTTCATCAGATAAGTAATTCCTTCCTTGAGAAGAGTAAAAACTTCACAAGGTGTGAAATTGACTATTAATTCCAGGAATAAATTAAAGCTTAGATTGTAATTAGCATAATGATATTGTTTGTCCCTCATTCAACCAACAGTGTGTATACTTTATTTGAAAAGATGTTTTTATTTTACCAAATTTACAGAATCTTATTTTATTTTGGTGAATAAGATTAAGCATGTACTGAAAACTAATTTTTCAAATTTTATAAGTTATTAGCATAAATATAAAATTAGTACCTTAAATTTTGCCCAACTGTGACCATGGCACGTTTGTTTCCCGTGAGCACTGTTGATATAATTTTCATATCATGCACACATAAGGATTTCAGCTTTTTAGTTTAGAAAGCTGAAAGAAATTGGCCAAATATTGTAGCTTTTATTAATGTTTTTTATGAGACCCTGTCAGACTTTGGCTCTCTTCAGCCACTCTTGAGTCACCACTTTGTTGACCTTGTTGACCTTTCATCAAATTATGCACGCTTGAGGCGAGAATCCAGGCAGCTTATGGCCAGCCACAGTTGATTCAGGTGTCCAATCCAACTCATCTAGTAGTTTTAACCAACAACATAACAATAAACAATAAATTAATAAATTTTTATTGGTTTTTAATAACAAATTAAAGAAAAATAGAAAAGGAATTTGTTAGTTTATAATAACAGGAAATTAACTTGCAGTTACTGATGATATAAGAATCTTGTATCGATGGGTAGAATGTCACATATTCCAAATAACACCATGCAGTCACCTATGGCATTTTTCAGTTCAATTTTAATGATAAAGAAGTAAATCATATTATTCATTACTAATCTTTAGGGATTATATGAAGGAAATTAATGATAGACAAAGATGCAGTTGATAATATTAATCTAGATTCCTACTGTGTCTAGTGTGTACATTGATGTGAAATTAGTCCAAAATGAATTTTTTACAGTTATTTTTTAATATAAATAAAGGCCATAAAACCAGGTACTTATGATCATTATTTAAATGTGTGAATTTTGTATATTCTGGATTCTCAACATCTTTGTTTGGTGAAAACTGAATAAACACCAGACATGGTGCGAAAACTTTGTAATTGTATTTAAATACGAATATGATTATGTACTCCATTATAAAATTTCTTGCATAAATAGGAATAGGAATTCAGGTAAAAATGAAAGTATATAAATACTCGTGCAAATACTTTCAAAATGTATTCATGAATGCATTCATGAATATATTTTTTAATATTATTTTAATAATCATATCAGTTATATTTCATTTTAAAAAATCATGATTCTCTTATTATTTTTAATAAAAATTATATTTGGGACAATATTTGTAATTTTTTTAATAAATAGTTAAACTCTTATATTATATGTTCTGCTTATAAGTTATATGGCCAAGTCAAAATCTGTGTGACAGTAGTACTCCATTTGTTAATAAAATAAATGAAATCAATCCTCTTCCCTGTCTCCAAAGGTACTATCAAAATCATACATAAGCTAAACAACAACAACTCATAATACAGCTTATATTTATTACCACACAAAACCAGCATGTGCCTCATTTCTAAATAATATTTTTTTATCATATATAACAGCTGAGCGTCGTGACCCATAGGTCCCTTGTTTATTTTTTAGTATTTAAAGTCAGTACAATCTGCCTCAGACTCTTCACAGTCCAGACTAGCCCTACCCCAACCCTCCATCCCACCCTCCAGGCTACCCTTCACCTTCCCCCCAACCTTCAGGGTCTTCCATTGCTCAGTTATATTAATACTTATGCTGAAATACACTAAATGACTAACTCCTTCCCAGTCCTTCACTATTCAGTCATAATGTTAACTGCACAAAAATTCCTCAACCCATTATACAATAGTTTGTGATAAAAGGGGTAGGGGTAATTTTGGGATCAACCCAAATAGCTTTTCATTACATAGAGCTATTACCTCATTTCCAGATTACTGATAACTGCTCACCTATTAACCCTCTTGAAGAGGCCATGATAGCCAGCTATTAACCATACAGACCTGTAACTGGATAAACACTACCTCACAGCTCTTCTCTGCTATACAAACAGTGCTCCAGGCTCCCTCTTATCTAGGAGTAATAGTGTCTGTGTGGTCAGCAGGGCTTTATTAGAAGTCAGATTCAACAGGTAAACACCTGTTTTATTGTACTACCTGATAAGTTTTATCTCAGTTTGAAGCCAGGTTGAATAGGTAAACATTGTAATACCTGATAACATTGATGTTAAGCCAAATTCTACATGTAAAAGATTCTCTTATTGCACTTTATGATAAGTTCACCTTTATTTAAACACAAAGCCTGAAGGTCGACAGCTCTTTTATTGGACTACACAATAAATCTTATCTTTACCTGAAGGCAGATTCTACAGGTAAATGACTTTTTGTCAAACCTCTTACCTGATAAGTAAGTTCATCCTTATTTGAAGCCAGATTCTACAGAATAAAATTGTTTGTAATCCTTATCTTTATTTGATGCCAAGTGTAAAGGCATATTTATAGCACTAACTGATAAGTTGTACCCTAAGTTGAATCAGAGTTTTACAGGTAAACAGCTTTTTTGTTACTAGCTGATAAGTTTACTATTTGAAGCCGAGTTATCTCTTTTATTTTCCAGTATGATAAATTCATTTTAAATTCTTCATTTTTGAAGCTTGGTTCTGCAGGCAAATATCTCTTAAATTGTACTTCCTCATAAGACAACACTATAATCATGTATACTTAACATGCCTGGTATGTGATAGGTCCCTTGCACTTGTTCAGTACTTGCACTAAGGTGATTGGATAAATTCTTTTACGTACAACAGACTAGCCCAGACAAGTACCATCTGTAAAATACCTCCCTTCCCTGAGCTCTGCCCTACATATACCTGTTTCATTGTATTTCATGCCAGTCTGTGGTCATCTGTTATGAATTTTCTTAATAAACGCTTAACAACCTGATCATTCATTATATAAAATAAACTGAAGGATACTTTTTTTGATGTTCTTGTCCATACTTGATCCAACCTTGATTGTATTTTACGACCTCAGTTGTTTAGTTATGCCTATAGCCTTATTTAAACCATTAAGTACCTGTGTAACCATGTTTAAATATTCAAGTATTTGCTTTGTAGTGTTCTTAATTATGCATTGAATGTAAATCATTCTGTTCATGTTTTACTTACTGGTATTGAAATAATAACTTTTTAACCATGGTTAACCCACTTGTTAACTTAATCTTACATTAATGTACATACAGACTAAATGGTGAAAACATATTCACATTATGCATCAGCAAAAGCCATTAAGTTCATTCGTTAATGTTTGTGAGAATCTTACAGATACAAATTTATTCCTTAAACACAAAGATTATGTATTATAATGGATACCACAGTTGTATTGTCAGTTTTCACGTTATTACCTTATTTTCAAATCTGAAATAAGTAAAATACTCATTTATAAAAAAAGGATTTCTTTTTATAAATTCACATACAATGAAACATTTTTTTTATGGCCACCTGCCTATTTCGGGCACCTCTATTATGACCAGTCCTGTGGATATGAGATCAACCTCTCTAGAATGGGTAGGTCACTGTATCTATTATTGGCAAAAACGTAGATGTTTGTAAAAGTTTAGGATATTTCACAGTATTTGTAGCAATTGATATCTTACTAAAGTAATAATTTTTAACAATGAAGCAAGGTTACACTATTTGAAATGGTCTTACAGTAAAACCTCTAAATTGGACCACCGTTGGGTACTTATTAAAGGGGTCACCTTTGGGAGTTGGTCATCTAGATGAGGTCTTGTATTAACAGCAAAAATGAATGGGGACCCTTAAAATGTGGTCATTGTTTTGAGGTGGTCAATAAACATAGATGGTTGTATGGCAAGGTTTTACTGTATAAAGTGCCAAGAAATATTCCCATTCTGATTCAGTATATTTATCAGCTGATGCCGGCATAAATCCTATTAATTACAACAAAGGTATAACCACTGTGTTAGCTGACAGTTCCTGACAGTCAAGTTATGTTTGAGCAAGTTAAGCAACCATCAATTCAAAATTTGTAGTAACTAAAATATTAGAAAGATATAAAATCTAATATATAATATTTTGATGTTTCCAAAAAAGCTATGTGGACACATGATCTCTGAATCAAAACTTTTCCAATTTATGATGACACCCTTTGTAAAAACCCACCACCAGAATTCTTCATGTGTTTACGCAGACTAATCTTGGATGGGCACACACTTAATGTGGTAAACTTATATTCCAAATGCAAATTTAAGAAACTTTCTTTTATTTCTCATCTATTTGTGACATGACCTCAAAATTTACCCTTCACATTTTCAACTTTCCCCCTTTTTCCTATCCATAGACCATAGCACAATAATCAGGTTGGTTTTGGTATGTTAACAATTGTCCATTTAGCAATATATATTTTTAATATTGTGGAAATATGGATCTTCATGATTGGACTTCTGTACTGTCAGTTCCACTGTCAATTCTACTGTTTGTTCCCCAGTTAAATTGAGCAAGGCAGAGAGGAAGAATATCCATAAATTTACCCAGAGCATCGCAGAAAAAAGCAGCATGGTGTTTTAAAAAAACCTCAGCGCTTGTCTGGCTTAAATTACACATAGTCTGGATAAATACATTGACTTTAGTTTAAAGTTTCTGATTTTAGTTAACCCACAGAGATAGAAACCTGAGCAAAACCTGCTTCGACCTTTTAAAGAATGTCATTCAGTGGGTGCTAGGTGGGGGTGGCAACATGTTAATGGACATTGCACCCCATTCTTGTGTTTCATATTCTTCGAGTATGACTTACTATTTGTCGTGTGTATCAAAATTCACCTGTTTGTGTCGGGTTCAATGTCTGATATATTCACAGGTGTACTTATCACATGAAAATATCATTTGTGTTCTTATCTCAAATGTTTTTCTTGAGCTAATTGACATTTACGATAAATTGACATTTGCCATAACCCTGGTGTCTAAGAATAACAGCTATACTCTTATGCAGTATTTAGATAAATAATTAATATTGATAATATGTGTACGTGCTTAAGAACAGGGAAGCATTTCATGCTAACTCTGCTCTATAGAGAGCTAATTAAGTATTTCAAATGTAGAGCATTGTTGAGCTTGATTTGCCACTGGTTTTTGAAGCTGATAAGATAAATTAAATATTCACCATAATAAAAATGTTTATTATACAGTACACCTTTTTCATTTCACTAGTGCCACCTGGTGGTGAATAATGGCACCAGGTGTTCTGGTCCATCATGTCCACAAAGGAAGATCATTCAGTGAAACCTTGAATTCACAACCCCCAACAGGACCCAAATAAAGTAGTCGCATTTTCAATGTTGTTGTTTAAGCGAGTTATGATATAAAGAGCAAAAATGAATTGGGACCATGAAAATGTGGTCCTTATTATGAGGTGGTCGCTGGACTTAGGTGGTTGTTAGGCAAGGTTTAACTGTTTATCTCAAATTAATTAATGTGAGAAAAATCTTTTCCTTAAAGGTACGGTTCCTGGCATGAGTTTACCAGGATCTTGTTTAATTTTGAACATTTTTGAACCTGCATAGCTGAACCAGAACACTACTGTCTTTCATTACACCAAATGCAGGTGTTTGTTGAAAATGTTGATAAAGTTCTTTATAAAAAAAATCAACTTTTTATTAAATACATTTTCCCTTATAATGCAATTAATTATTCCCTAATACAAACAAAAATATTCATTTGTTTTCACATATTGTTATTTATCTCATAACAAAATCAAACATTTCAGAAATGGACCACCCTGATTTACAAATATACAAAACAAACCATCTTGTTTACTTAATATTGTACGTATACCAACCTAACAACTAAATCAACTTCATTTACATGTATCATACATGGATGAAGAAATCTTGAAGAGAAATCATGGTATAATTGCTAAATGACCAAACCCTAGCCTTAGTAAAGGTGTTCTGACAAGTACCAGTAACAATCGTTGTCTAGAAGTGTACCTTGAGCCGCTTTATCTCACTACAGAATTGGATGCTAGATTGAAGTATCGGTACAATACGGTTCCTTGTCAGTGTACCACTAGTATAGAATGATATCTGGTTCCATGTGGTGATAAACTTTATCACTGATCGTGTACTATTATCTCTAATGTAAGGCATGTCCAATAAACGGAATGTCTAGTACAGTTTGTATTAATGGGGAATACCTGATACATGACTGAATAAAGCCAGCCACCATATTCTTGTTAGCAGTTGAAAGTTTATACATCCTGTCAGTGTGACAAAATCTTTTAAAATTGCATTTAAAATTGTTAAAATAGATGTATGCTCGTGTAAAGATGCTCTTGCAAAAAAAAAAATTTAGAAACATGAATGATCTTGCTGTCAGGAAGATTTTCAAAGTAAGATTTTTTTAAAGATTAAAAAAAAATAATTTTAAACATAATGCAAGTTTTGGAAACTGTAATGTACAGGTATAATACAAAATGAAAAATAAGAAAAAAAAACAATATTCATTAACATTCACTGAAGTGATTATTTTTATGGTTGCATGTTGTGACGTAAGTTGTTAATTTATCGACAAATGTCCGAGTGGACATGATGGTGCAAACAAGGCTATGTAAATATCAAGTCAATCCATGCCCATCTCTCAAGCCTCAAGGCTGTTTTGACTGCATGGTGTGTGTAGGTGGTGCCCCACACATGTGACCCCAACCCATAATACAAACAAAAAACGCCCTGAAGATGGACCAACATGGCCACAAAGAGCACAAGGTTGTTTACACACCATCTCCGTAAATACATTAGTCCTTGACCACCTCGTAAGGACAGATAGCCACATGGGTACAACTAATGTTCACGTGACTAACACTATAATGTACCTGCCATTGTTTAAGGTTTCTAAGGAAACATCAAAACTTGTAAACTGTAGGGATTTTGATTAACCATATTAGGGTGACACCCACATGAGGAAAAGTAAAATATTACATACTGTTGAATGTTTCTAAGAAAATACAAAACTGTTTTTAAGTGGCAGGTTCTTGTTGAACTCTAATGTGATGAATAACATCCATATATGAGAGCAAAAAAAAATACAATACTATTACCAGATCATGTTAAACTTAAAGGTTTCTCAGAAAGACCCAGCATTTATGGGTCACATGGTTTCATTTAACTGTATGAATACTATACCCACAAAAAACATCATTGCAACATGAATATATGCTTTATGTAACATGAACATCCTAAATGTGACATGAATATGCTAAATGTGACATGAATATGCTTAATGTATCACAGAAGAGTATCTTATTTAGATTTCAGCATACCTTTAATATCAGGCTTGTGGTGCAAGATGTTGGTTTGTGTTACATTTACCAGTAATGCAAAAATTATACACCAGGTAATATATACCTATAATATCATACTTTTAAATAAACAGTGCCTTTATTCTATGGTACCTGGCTGGACATTTTACAAGTTCACGCAACCTTTCACTAATACCCTAAATATAAAACTTCTAAAATTTGTGGTGAACCATGTTAACCAGCTCATACTTTTGTAAAACATTGTTACTACATGTTTGCAAAACTGCTTTTTGTCGCAACATTTCACTAATACTCTAAATATAAAACTTTTAAAATTTCTGGTGAACCATGTTAACCAGCTCATACTTTTGAAAAACATTATTACTACATGTTTGCAAAACTGCTTTTTGTCCCCCGCTTCCGCAGAACGATGGACTTTGATTTGGGCATTTCTGTCCGTCTGTCTGTCCTTCAGGTTTTGTTTCCGTGCGATAACTTTCCTGAATATTATCCAATTTCTTTCAAATTAAATAAAGTAGCACATCTCATAAAAGCTGTTTCTTCTAAGGATAGGGCATTCATTGAGTTTTATTGAAGGGTGGTCAATCTTTTGTTTGTTTTAAGGTCTTCATCACCAAAGGCATCTATCAATTAGATCACAATAAGGCCTGAAAAAGTCTCTAGCAACTCAGACCAACCATAAAAAATCACCTGAATCCAAGAGTTTTTTATGACTCTTGAGAAGTTAACTTAAGAATAAGCTTTTAATCCGCAAAGCTTTTGAAGAGGTTTAGAGAGCAAAATATGGAAGTTGCAATGTTAAAATGCTCCCCCCAAAATTCCAATTTTACAGATAATGGAAAATTTAGTTGAACTGATTATAAATCTATCATCTATTGACTGATTATGAAATGGGAACCAGCTTGCACCACCAGTTGCTTCCATAGTGAGTCTGGCCAAAAGTAGAGGTGACACGATGGAAGGAGGAGCAAACTTTATATATAATATAAAATGACATTGGATATCGGCAGTAATTTAGCCATGCGCTTCATTGTCTTGTTGACCATGTATATTTGTCTTATTGATTGGTGTACTTCTGGATATTGATATATTCTTCTTCACGTGTCCAGCACCACGTGTCACTGTTAGAGATCTATCCAAATTTGGTGACATGTTCACAGTGTTGGTAACACATCCGGATAAGGTCATATTTCATGACTGTGCCTAAGGTATGAATGCGGTATCAGTATATACTTATATACATAGGTATATCTATATTCTGTCACTATCTTATCACTCACCTGATCTCAGTGTTGTGAAAACTGGGAGTGCCACATATTGATCAAAGCTGATAATTTAAACAATATACCTGATCCCTTGTACTTTGGGTGGAGCTCTTAAGGTATACAAATTTAAATTTTTTAGCACCTCGGGGCCATTAATAGGTTGAATAATGGTAATTTTTTTTGTATCTGTCTAATAGTACAATAAAAGTGAAGGACCTCTGTTATCATGTCACCACTGAGCTGATTATTCTAATATTTTTTCCAATGGAAATTCCCACCCTGATCCTTTTCTTAGTGCATTGAAATAAGGTTCGATCCATCTGTTGTAGGTGTCACTTTCTGTTAAAAGACAATGAAAGTATCTATAGAAAGATTATTTGTCATTATCAGTATATGAAAACCTAGTATTTATAATAAAGTCCAGATGTTACAGTAATAATGTGATGGTTCAGACATTTTATAAGAATCAGCCTGACCATGCATTGTCTTAAAAGGGTCATTTAATGCTGAATTATTCTGATAATATCAGTGAGATAATATTTAGAAATACAGCTTATATTAAGAAAGTCTGAAAGATAAAAAATTTTGATTTCCTGGTAATCCAGGTATTTTCACAAATCTGCATTGCAGTAGAACAGCAGCTTTACACAGTGTTTTTCAGTTGCTGCTGGTGCAATTGACATAGATATTTGGAATACTTGGGGTTTGCACAGAACAGGGGTGTATTGTTTATAATGAGTGCACCCTGGTGTCAACAAGGGGATATACATCCTCGATGCAGTCCTGGAAGTCAGGTGTTAGTGACAGTGATTGATACATGGCTGCTAGCAAGAACAGGACAGCTACTGTACTGAACTGTCACAGCACTGCACCTACGTACAGGGATCACTCTGTGTAGCACGTTGTTTTCTGTTGACTTTGCAGGTCTCAAGGTCAGATAGAATACAGGTTGGCCTCTTGAGATCAAGTTTGATGCAAAATTATGGGGAGAAATTGTATTTTTAGGCTTCAGAACCTGTCAAGTTCTCCATAATTTATTGTTGTTTGCCTAACTTAGGTAAAAACTATAAAGTAAGAGGATCCACATGTGTGTGTGTGTGTGTGTGTGTGTGTGTGTTAGAATGTTTAGAATTCAAGTACTTTATAACACTGATACTTACATACCTGAAGTCTTTTTTCTGCAGGAAATATTGTGTCTGCGTTTTTCTGAAACTATTGTCTCAGCTGTTTGGCTGAAGGGCAATCATTTTTGCACTGTCCATCCTTTTTAAAATTGATGCCAAGTAAACTTTTTATCATTTACAATCAGAAGCCACCATACCGAAATAGATAATTAAAAAAACTTATTTTGGTTTTGATGAAGCAGTGAACCTTTTTGAAAGTGTACTTTTCCACTTGTTGTTATTATAGGTACTTGTTCTGTTCATAAAATATTGACAAAATTATATACATGACCCAGATAAACATTACCTGCATGATGTTTAAAAGAATGATATATAAAATAGATACTTTGCTGCTATGAAGATGCTCACTGAGCCATCAGACTGTGTAAAGCAGCATAAACGTCAGTCAGAACCTTAATACACCAGCTTCACAAAAGCGAATCACTTTCACAGGTGCATGCCATGGGAAGAAATAGCAGATAAATCAATTTAAGGGCCATTTCTATAGCCTGAAGGTTTGGAGCTTGCGTCTGTTCTGGTTTTATGTACCAAAAGACCTGTGTGTATACTGAATATATTCATGTTTGGCCTGAGATGTTGTATGATCCTCATATGTTGAAATAACATGTATATCTTAAAATATAAATATAACCAACAGTGTGAAAAAGAAATGATAAAAACTGACATAGCAGCAGCGAAATTTCAGTCACCTGATGAATTGATGATGAGAAACCGACGGTAGTGACTGAGTTCTATCATATACCTTAATAATATATACATATATAGGTATTCATATTCTTTTCTTAGAATGCTGGAAGTTGTATTGTAAACTTAGAAATGGGATAAAACTTGAATTTCCAAAATTCAAGGTGTTTCTTGGAATGAGAATGGAATATCATTTATTGTTACAGAATTTTGTGGACCATTACATTGAGACTTTGTGGGGACATTAAATTTTCTCCACAGAGTTGGTTTTCTTTATGTTATATATTTTGCATATTTCCAATGGACCAACCAAATCTGTACATCTGTTTTGACTAAAGATTTTACCATGTTGTACCTGTGTATAACTATTATAAGGATTAATCAACAAATTTATTGCTCACTTTTAGTGAGTTGTTGATGAAAGGAAAAAGGAAAATAACTTACAGTGACTTTCATACACATATACGGTAGTCATGAAAGGTTTAAATTCAATACTTAAAAAAATTCAGTGAACAATGCACACACATTTTAAACAATGTAAGCACACTTGTATTAACACTGTGAAATGTACAGGTATTTGCCTTGAGTCATTGTTATAGGATAAAATCTTGAAAGCAAAATTGAAAGCAAAATGCTAGTGTTCCTGGAATATCCCAGAAAATCTTGTAGGAGGTCATGTTGTTGAGAACCATTTCTGTGATATAACTGCTGATTCATTGATTTTTCTACATGGGATTTGGGGTGGATCTGGGGGGTTAAACTGCTCCCCTTACTGTAGGTCAAAACCTTTTTGCAGTATTTGCCCAAATATATAAATATGCCCAAATTAGATGTCTCCAAAATCCCCTACCATGCCAAGAATTTGGTCACTAGCACTTAATACCTTTGAGATATAAATGAAAAACTTCATTTTACCATTAAAAACCCATTGTTACACTTCAAGACTGCCAAATATCAAAACCACTGATCTGACTTTAATCATAAATAATATACATATTTTTCAATCTCTATGCACATGCCAGAATGATTTCAGTATTGCGTAATTGTTTTAAGTTATGGGCCCAAACATAATGCACTTTGTAAAAAATCAAGAAATATATTTACTTCCTTAACAAGGGCATTGCTGAAGCTAGAGATTTTTTTGTCAGGGGTGTAACATTATTTAATCAAGATTCAATTGAATAACCAAAATTAGTTCTGAATTTTTTCAAATTTTATAAGTTATTAGTATAAATATAAAATCAGTACCTTAAATTTTGCCCAACTGTGACCATGGCACGTTTGTTTCCCGTGAGCACTGTTGATATAATTTTCATATCATGCACACATAAGGATTTCAGCTTTTTAGTTTAGAAACCTGAAAGAAATTGGCCAAAAATTGTAGCTTTTATTAATGTTTTTTATGAGACCCTGTCAGACTTTGGCTCTCTCCAGCCCCTCTTGAGTCACCTGTATTATGCATGCTTGAGGCAAGGCATACACGGAATCCAGGCAGCTTATGGCCAGCCACAGTTGATCCAGGTGTCCAACCCAACTCATCTAGTAGTTTTAACCAACAACATAACAATAAACAATAAATTAATAAAATTTTTATTGGTTTTAATAACAAATTAAAGAAATATAGAAAAGGAATTTGTTAGTTTATAATAACAGGAAATTAACTTGCAGTTACTGATGATATAAGAATCTTGTATCGATTGGTAGAATGTCACATATTCCAAATAACACCATGCAGTCACCTATGGCATTTTTCAGTTCAATTTTAATGATAAAGAAGTAAATCATATTATTCATTACTAATCATTAGGGATCATATGAAGGAAATTAATGACGGACAAAGATGCAGTTGATAATATTAATCTAGATTCCTACTGTGTCTAGTGTGTACATTGATGTGAAATTAGTCCAAAATGAATTTTTTACAGTTATTTTTTAATATAAATAAAAACCATAAAACCAGGTACTTATGATCATTATTTAAATGTGTGAATTTTGTATATTCTGGATTCTCAACATCATTGTTTGGTGAAAACTGAATAAATACCAGACATTGTGCGAATACTTTGTAATTGTATTTAAATACGAATATGATTATGTACTCCATTATAAAATTTCTTGCATAAAGAATGTGAATTCAGGTAAAAATGAAAGTATATGAATACTCGTGCAAATACTTTCAAAATGTATTCATGAATGCATTCATGAATATATTCTTTAATATTATTTTAATAATTATTTCAGTTATATTTCATTTTAAACAATCATATGATTCTCTTATTATTTTTAATAAAAATTATATTTGGGACAATATTTGTAATTTTTTTTAATAAATAGTTTATATTATATGTTCTGCTTATAAGTTATATGGCCAAGTCAAAATCTGTGTGACAATAGTACTCCATTTGTTAATAAAATAAATGAAATCAATCCTCTTCCCTGTCTCCAAAGGAACTATCAAAATCATACATAAGCTAAACAACAACTCATAATACAGCTTATATTTATTACCACACAAAACCAGCATGTACCTCATTTCTAAATAATATTTTTTTATCATATATAACAGCTGAGCGTCGTGACCCATAGGTCCCTTGTTAGTATTTATATTCTTCCATAAATTTTCTATGAACATACCAAAAATTAGGTCAGTATTGTGTATTGTTTTGAAGTTATGGGCCGAAATATAATGCAATTTTTAAAGAATTCGGAAATATATTTACCCACTTAATATGAGAATTGCTGAAGCTGGAGACTTTTTTTTTACAGGAATATAATTTTATTTAATAAAGATTCAATTGATTATCCAAAATTAGATGTGAATTTTGCAAATTTTTCAAGTTATTAGCATAAATAAAAAATCAATCCCTAAATTTTGTCAAACTTTGGCAACAGCAAGTTTTTTCCCTGTAAGCACTGTTGATTTAATTTTCACAGCATATATACATAAGGATTTAATTTTTTAAAATCTGAAATTCCAAAGGAATTGATTGAAAAGTGTAGCTTTTATTCTAGTTTTCATACACCATGTCAAGTGTTGTATAAGTTTTGCAATCATATATTTAGAACTTTAATATAACCAAGTAGGAAGGCCTCTTTTCTCTTAGCTTCTCATATGCTTATATATATGAAAAACATCACAATAGAATATTTTGCATGTTTTGCATTTGCAAAAATTTTTAACTTCAGCTGAGCCCCGGGCCCCATGGGTCCCTTGTTCACTTTTGACTGGCCAGAATGTCATTTTCTGTGTAAAAATTATAGTTTAATGAGCTTACAGCCTTACTATTAAACATTTGTATTTCATTTACAGCTTATTAATATAAATGGCTAATATTTTTCTTTCTTATTGCAGCAATATCATTCTTCGAGCACATCAACTTATTATATGGCACATTGTCAGAGTTCTGCACAAACTCAGGATGCTCTAGTATGAATGGTCCGGGAAACACGTAAGTCTTCCATATGCCCAAGTATTATACTAGTGGCTGTAATTATTACACTAAATATAAATAAGTCATCCTTCCCTATAAGTGGAAAATTGGCCTGCTAAGTTCTTTGTGGCACAGAAATTTCTTTTAAATAGTCTGTTGTTGTCTTAAACTTCTTTCTTAGAACAGGATATTTTGGTACTGTGTGAACAGATTGTCCTGAAATTTGGATGACTTGTTAAATTAAATCCACTTTTCATTTGTAAAGGACAGGTGGCGCCACTTATATTTTTGTAAGAGTGGATCTAATGCTTTTTTTGGTGTTATATGTACAGCTTTTAGTCCTTACTGTGTCATACAAAACTTTAATAGAATATTTATTAATAGCAGCAAAGAATAGCAAGCAGCATATCAGTAAGCTCTGCCAGGTTCACTCAGAGAGGAGCCTTCTGCGTGGGCTTGCTTTATACTCTCATATGATGTCATATGAACATTATAGAGAACTCCACCCAGTTCCAAACATTGCTTGCTGTGGCAATTTTCACACAGATATTGACAGCCAGATGTACCAGTTCAGTTGGCCACAATGGAATGTCACTCTTGAGTTTAATAAATGTTGCATTTAATGGGTTTGTTTGCTATTTTTCCATACTGATTAAGCTTATGCACTTTTATCTGAGATATATTTTTATCAGATGTAATATTTCAATGTGACCTTTGTATTTTTCAGGCAATATTTATGGTTAGACGAAAAAGGGAAGAAGTGTAAATGCCCTGCACCACAATATGTGGACTATGTAATGACGTTTACACAGAAAAATCTCTTAGACCAGAATGTCTTCCCCACAAAGTATGGTGAGTATTTCTGAGTTAACATTCATTTAGGTTGATTAAGAGAAGGTTCAAACAGTCCTAGCTGCTCTGTAGGTAGCCATATTGGGTCATAATTTAAAATGTATGGTATGTTATGACATTGAAAAAAACACTAAAAAAACAACAAACCAAAATGAACTCTTTATGTTTTTGTATCATCATATTTGTGTTCTCAGAGATACAAACACAACCCCAAAACTCACATTAAATGATATATTAATTTCTAAATTAAGTAAGATACTAAATTACCCCCTTCTCTATATTTATACCTATGCCAGGGTGTGTTTAGAACCAGTGCATAGTGGGAATGGGGTTTCTATATCTCAATCCCTAAACAGCTGCATTGTAGACTTGCTCATTTGGGTTTACTGCCAGTTGTCCAGTGAGAATATTAATGTCTTTTCAGTATCAAATATTTTCCAGCTTTGCTAAAAGTCTGCCAAGAGTATTGTCTGGAATTGCATATGGCAAGTTTGGTTACCCGCTTAGCTGACCAATAAACACTTAATTAAACCCAAAATGAAGCATGAATATCCTGGTCCCCATCTCAAGTTAAGTATAGCCATCAGTCATGTATCAAGCCCTGGTGGGTGTTGGTAATATCATGTTTCTGTGTATTGCTGAATTGGATATTTATTGGTGCTGTAAAGGGGGTAGCTTTGTGCATGGGCACCAGCGTCCAGTAGGAATCATCATGCATAGCAGTGCAGACCTACCAATGTTTTGGATATTAACTTTAGTAATGGCTATGAAGAATTTCCATAACTCCCTGTTATATTTATTTGGCAACAAATCTCCCTGACCAATTAGTACCTGAACATAAGGGTAGCAGGAACGCTATTGAGTAGGGCAGCCAGGCCTTTGTAGGATTTTATTTTCAGCTAAAATAAGTCGAAGGCACTCATAAGAGCACAAATTGCTTCAGCCAAAGCTACAGATTCAAGCCCCTGTGAAGAGGTAAAAACACTGCATATGCCACTCATATCGAGATTCAAACCCTGGAAGAGTCACAGGGTTTGAAATTTGTTTTAAAAGTCACAGGGCAGCAGTGCCTGGGCCTTGTAGATTTCGGGCCCACCTGTTTTCTCATTATCTGCCATATATTTTCATTGAAGGAAACAAAATGTAAGTTATCTGGCTTAAGAAAAGAAATTGAAGTATAAGTAAAAGTATGCTAGTTTCTAAGGTTGAGAAAATCCACATTGGCAAACACCATGGGAGCCACAGTCCTGGTTTACTGTCGAACTCTAGACACAAATCACCATAGTGTTGAACAAATATGGAATAATCAGTTGTATGCAGAATTGGTTAAAAGCGTGATATACTGTTTGGCTTCACACTAATATTTGAATGGTAAATCAGAGGATGATCTTCTACCAGGGACAAATTCTTACAGGCCTGTTTGAACTGCTTGTATAAAAACTTAAGTAGGCCTTCGGCTTGCAGGCCACTTAGAAATATAAACTTAGTGTTAAGATGGAATGATGCACAAACCTTGTGTCAAAGTGGAATGATTCGCAAACTTTGTGTCATGGAGGAGTGATGCACAAAATTTGTGTCACAGTGGTATGATGCACAAACCTTGTTTCACAGTGAAATGATGCACAAACCTTGTGTCAATGTTGAATGATGCACAAACCTTGTGTCAATGTTAAATGATGCACAAGAATTGTTTAAAATTGAATGATGCACAAACCTTGTGTTTAGGTGGTATGATGCACAAAACTTGTGTCACTGTGGATTGATGCACAAACCTTGTGTCACTTTGAAATGATGCACAAACCATGTGTCACCATGAAATGATGTACAAACCTTGTTTCAAGGTGGAATGATGCAAAAGCATTGTTTAAGGTTGAATGATGCACAAACTTTTAAGTTCAAGTGGAATGATGCACAAACCTTGTGTAACTGTGTAATGATGCACAAATCTTGTTTCACTTTTGAATGATGCACAAACCATATGTCACTGTGAAATTATGCACAAACTTTGTTTCAAGGTGGAATGATGCAAAAGCTTTGTTTAAGGTTGAATGATGCACAAACTTTGTGTTCAGGTGGAATGATGCACAAACCTTGTGTAACTGTGTAATGATGCACAAATCTTGTTTCACAGTTGAATGATGAACAAACCATATGTCACTGTGAAATGATGCACAAATCTTGTTTCACAGTGGGATGATGCACAAACCTTGTGTCAATGTTGAATGATGCACAAGCATTGTTTAAGGTTGAATGGTGCACAAACCTTGTCTTTAGGTGGAATGATGCACAAACCTTGTGTCACTGTAGAATGATGCACAAACCTTGTGTCACTGTAGAATGATGCACAAACCTTATGTCACTATGAAATGATGCACAATCATGTGAAACTGTGAAATGATGCACAAACCATGCGTCATGGTGGAATGATGCACTTTCCACTAGGTAAGTCAGCCAGACAGATGAACCAACAGCAAACTGACAAACCAAGAGAGAGCCAAACACATGTGAAAAGATTATTTCCTTTTCAGGGAACAAAGTTGAATTTGTGCATGTTTCTGTAAATTAGTAGATGTATACTGATTTTACAGGTCAGGGACAGTATTTTTATAGAACCAGTATGGTTGCATGTGTATAGTACATGAATAATTCACAGCTAAGTACCTTATTTTTGTCAGCTGAGACCAGACACGTTGGGTAAGTCACTCAATCTCTCAATCCCGGGCAGCTGCTGTCTGTAAATTATTCACGAACTAGTAGCTATGCCCACAGCCACCGGGAATTTTGTAACTGCTCTTATAAATCTCAGGGTATCTTATTATTTTTGGTATACATGATTGCTGATGTAAATGAAAATTGGGCTGCAAGGCTAAAAGTTTAGACAAATACAAGATTTTAAAGTATCAAAGGGAATTACCTGGATGTCAGTTTAGCAAGGTAGTGAAGAAAGTGTGGTTCTCTTTTTCTTTGTATTCAAATTATTAGACTAATTAAAAAATTGAATTTAAATATATCAGTTGTCTCCTAGCTTCAATATGGTTCTCTTTTGAATAATCTGATTGTCAGGATAACAAGAATAACCTGAAATACAGCATCCAGACCATATATGATTTTATTTATCACAAAATATTTGTAAAACATAATACAAAAACTAAGTCTCCATTGGTGTCCTTGATACATAGGAAACTATGTATATCTCTTGATCTGATAAAAATGTAGAATAAGAGACAAGAACCAAAAAACCATGGCATGTGCATGTATAGATACGAGATGTGCATAGGTTGGAACTGTAGAATGTATGCATGCAGTGGAATTAACATAGAGCCAGGGTCATATATACCTTTAAAACCACCTGCGAACGCCTGCTGTAAGGTGAATCAAGCTTTCATTATTCGTAAGTTCATATCTAGGTCGATGGTCCTGTCCAAGATTTTCTACAAACGCTTCACGAAAACCCCTTGTTGTATGGCAGCAGTTCAAATGCTGTAGGAACAATGTAAGAACTAGGCAAGATGTTCGTTGATTATTTAGAGTCAGGACATACTTTCAGTTTCCAAAATTCCTGGATAAGTAGAAATTAAGCACGTGTTTCACATCCGTAGATCATCATACAGTTCAGGCCGATTGAACTTTATTGGATTTGGTTGGTCCTTGAGTGGCAGTGCATGTTATAAGATTGACTACATGTTTTATCACAGGCAGTCCCTGTGCAGTCTAGACTGCTAATTCTGTAATGGGAGTCCATATGTTAACGTCATGGAGTTGATCTATTTTCATCGGAAGTATTAGGGTTGAATGACTGATAGAACACCCCATTGACCATGCCTGTGCTCAGGTGACCACATTTTCTGCATTGTTCCATGATCTGATACCAGTTTCTCTGTTGTCATGGTGACCTTCCACTGCATATTGGGTAACTAACAAGCTTTGGTCCTTGATAATTTGTGATACTTGATACAAGCAAGGCTTGGTTCTTCGGTTTTATCTGCTTCTGTATAACAAAGGTACACAACCTAAGTGTAATATACTTAGGACAAAATACCCCCTCCGCTTCTATTTTGCCTAAGGACAACATCTTACAAGAAAAGACCCCCCCCCCTGCTAACAAATCCATCCAACCTTATAAAACAAACTCTTTTCCACTGTTTGGATTTTTCTGATTGAATGCATGGTTGGCAATTTTAAAAATTAAAAAAAAAAAGCAAAACAAATGGTTTTAATATTTTTATGTAATCATTTAAATTTGAATTAAAGTGAAAATAAACTTTTAATTCATCAATTTTGTAAATGTTTAAAACTATATATACCACCACTACATAGAACTATTATGGATCCTTATTAATTTAAAAGGTTCATTGAAGATATTTCTAAAAGATATTCTGAACTTGATTTTCCTTATTTATTACATCATAATTTATGAAATTTTCTTTTTTGTAAAATTATTAAATTATTGTAAAAAATGATAAAGAGTAAAATGAAGACAGTTGCTTTTAAACATTTCATTTCTGTATTCATGTTAGTTAACGGTGATAAAGTGGATATCCTCAGGGGATCTATGATGCTATCATCCACAGTACAGCCTGCATGCTGAGATAATCGCAAAGTGCCCGACAGATGACCTCATTTGCATGCATAATGAGTAATAAAGCAGCAAATTCCTCATTCACTGTGTGGATTTTGTCATTATAAAAGCCTATAGCCATTATCGCCACGTGTAAGAAATTATCCGGTACTCCTTCAAAATGGCCACATCGATCTCCAGCCTAACAGTAAACTATTGTCTTGTCTGGCAGACCTATGGGGTGGTACCTTTTATTTATCTTCATTATATCATTTTATTGTTCCTATTAGTCAGTTTATAGAAACCATCTGTCAACCACCGGACTGCCTCTGCAGATAAAGCCCTCAAATATTTAGCTCCATCAAAATGAAGGATTTTAGGAACATGAAGTATATAGTGATTTATGATTGGTGGTTAGTGCTTTGTTTCCTTTTCAAGTTCTGTATAATGGAGTGATGTTATAAATGTTCTTTTGGTATGAAATGTGGTTTATATTAATGGTCTGCGTGGATAATGGAAACCTATCATATTATAATACCCTGGGGCCAGGCTCCATAGCATATTCGTTTTTGCATATTCACAAATATTTCAGGTATTCAATTAGTCAAGCAAACTAGAAAATCATCAAGTTATGTATAATTTTCTACTTTTTGCACATTTCGTAACTTGGCTTTATTACAGGTTTTCTTAAAGTATTTGATCCATTAACTTCTTTTAATAAGCAGAAGTTTGTGAAGTTTTTCATCAACTGCAAACCCTCTTATCATATCTATAAGATAAGATAAGATGGTTTATTTGCTTTATACAATATAAAGTATGACATATAATTGGGATATGTCCTGACTAGCTTGTTGTAAAAGAATACTCTGTAAAAGAAAATAAATAAATTCATAAAATCATATATAAAAGATGGTCTACAGATAAGTGTTCAACAAGGGATCAGTAAAGTTCTGGGATTGCTGACATGTTGAAACTCCTTAAAGTTCTTTTTGAATAACTTGGGGACAACCAATAACAAACTCCAGATTTCATTATATGAAATAGATAAAAGATAAAACTGACATTCTGTCATAAGCACTTGACAGTCATAGTAGAAACCTTTTTGTTTGAACTTTAAATATGTTGTGAGGCACTTCTTGTATTCTTTTTATTTATCTTTAAATAAAGTGGATTTAAAATTGATACTTTGAAGATTGTTGAAAACATAAACTTTGCTAACAGTTTTACAAAACCGGCATCTATCTATTCATAAAGTTCAGGGTTTCCATAGATAAATGAACCCTTGGGTACTGTGAATGTTTCAGCCAATTTTCCCAGAGTCAAGAGCAGAACAGAATTAGGAAGCCCAGTCTCTTTGAAGTCTGCCAGTATTTCGTAGTTTCATATTCATAGAAAAATACCAGTACATGCCAGAAGGGACCAGAAAGGCATGATCTTTGGAGATGTATTTGACCAATCAATAAGGGGGATCCCTTCCATGCTCAATCTGACGCATGAGCCAAGCATGATCTAATACTGGCTTCCAGCTGCGCCTTTTGTATTAGCTGTGACGTCCACTATGATATTAATCCCCCCAATGACCTTATCAAACCTTGGTGAAACAGATATCCCTTTTATGTGTAGAATGTATCAACTGCTAAATCAGCCATTGAATTTTATTTTTGTCACTTTCTGTTGAAAATCTAAATGGATCAGACCTTGTGATGAATCAGGTTTTTCAAATAAAATTCGTAAAACCTTTTTCTCTCTCAGCTGACAAAAGTTAATTAGCTAATCAAGTTGATGGGTTATATTTAGTCATATCCCATCATGCATTGCAAATATATCACATACAGTAAATTTTATTTTTAAAAAAATTATCAGCCAAGGTGACCTTCCTGTAAGGCTGTTATTAACATCATCAGTCACAGAATGGCCCATTTTGTAAAATGATTAAAGAGGAAGTCGGCCATCTTGGTGTGTGTATAAATCTTTGCTGATCCCAGTGGGCGCCTCGGAATAAGAAAACAAAGTCACTTGGATCATTCATTGATTAGACTAAGCTGTTATGATGTGACCAGCCTGGCATACTAGCCGGCTAACAAAGAAAGGATGTTCTGCAGGAACTGGTCCCTTTAGATTACAATCTCACACGTCAAGACTGAGGGATCATTCATTAAAACAAATTGCTCCTTAATTTAAGTGACTAATAATGTACACCCTGCTGTGAGTTGTTGCAACAAGCTATCATCCAGTGACTGAAAAATTAAGACAAATTATCAGTTACTCCAAAATATCATTAATCACTCAGCTATACCATTACACTGCAATATGTACTATTGTTGTCTTTATATATGCCAGGTTAAACTTTCCAATTTCCACTTTTCTGGTGTTTCTCGAGGGGTTGATTTTTGTAATCTCACAGTAAACTACATATGATATATCTGTTATTGTAAGACCTACTTAATATGCTTTGCAAAAATCTCTAAATAATTTTAGAAGGACCCTGGGAACATCCCACAAAATTCCTGTTAATTATAGGCAGATTAATGAAAAAAAATATCAGTCTATGATTTACTGTAAACCACAAAGGTTTGTTAATATTAATAATATCAAAAGTTTGCCATGGGAAGCTCTAGACATTGATAATATTCATGAGATGCCAGTGAGCCTACAGTATTAACAAGTATTCAACTTTTGGGATGATTTCACTTTTTTTTATATATTAATTTTAAACTATACAGAAAAAATGGTGACCATAGTATTAATTATCAAGAGCTATATGGTCACTTAAATTTAAAATTAAATGACTATCAGCCTATTCTTATTGTAATCATAATGAATTTCTTATATTTAATAATTAATCATTCTTAATTTGTAAAAGTTAAATAATTATAAAAACAATGTTTATTTATGGCAAGAAATTTATTTGAATTTCCTCTTAATACGGGAGATGGGTGGTGGCACTGTTCTGCTTTTCCAGAACTTGTCAACAGCCACCACAAGGTTAAATCTACATTAATATGATCACATCAGGAAGGTCATAATAAATGTGTTGAATTCATGGGGGATGGGCAGGTTTCCATATTTCAGGGACCACCCTTTCGAGCATTAAGGAGATAAATTTACTCAGATAAGCATGAATTATGGCAGCAGGCAGAACTCTTCTGATTAGATCTATACATCAGATAAGAAAACAATTGGGTGGAGTATCTGATGGATATGCTGGCAACATTTCACTCTTGGTTTAAGTAATAAGGAACCTTTGTAGAGATATGCGTTCTCACTATAAAGATATATCTTTATCTCCCTATTATTACATCTTTTTTGTTAATCGTGGCCTGGCAAGTTTGGACCTCAGCCTCTATTTCTGCAAGTTGCCAGCAACTGGCATGCACTTGTCCAAAGAAGGACATTTTTACACACATAGAAATAGTAAAGGTTGGCGGGGATTATCAATGCTTTTCCAGTGAAAAATAGGAGAGAGAGAGGGTGGGTTCGACATCAGGCATTATCCCAAGTTAAAGGGGACCAATCACCTAATGGACCTTTATAAACTATAAAGGTAATCCCTTGGAGCTTTCATAAAAATAGGCCGAAAAACATGAATATCATGGCACACAAGCTGCTTGTTTTGTTTATATGTAAGTG
The DNA here is from genome assembly GCA_026874595.1 of Sipunculus nudus. NCBI lineage: Eukaryota > Metazoa > Annelida > Sipuncula > Golfingiida > Sipunculidae > Sipunculus > Sipunculus nudus. Next base: position 62,102,824 of record CM049319.1, read on the forward strand.
TTTATAATATGTGGGGACCTGACAAAATAATCAAAACAAGTTCAACAAGGGCATCTGGCATCAAGTCTGATAAGCCAGAGCTTTGCAAATGGCATTTTGCCACAAGTGACCTTTTCTACCTGCACATATATGCAACCTCCCACCTTAGGTTACATGTTTTTTCCTGTTTTTCAACATTGCTGTGTTTACAAACATGCTGCTGATTCACACATCCCTCACGAAGGCCTTATAAGAACTTTTCACAACCAAAACTATCCTTAGATCATTTATATATACACAGAGGAAGCCAGAAAGCACATAAAATTCTTTTTCCAAAGGTAGGTGATTGGGCACCTTTAAAACTTGTAAAATCACATAACCCACAGATATTGGTACCTACCTGTCTTAAAAAGAGGATTTTTATTTTCAAATAAACACTTGGATAAACACTGTAATTCTTGCATTTTAATATCTGGTGCACTTAAAACTCTGTACCTTGGTGTAATTTAGACTTTATTAGTGATTTTCCACAAAAGGAAAGTGGGGATATAAGGGTAATGTGATGAGTTGGCCTGCTTTCTAGGAATATGCCTGGATTGTTCCTGTTATCTGTTTGAAACTTAAGTTATGGCAGACCAGAAGCCTTGACTGAAGAAAGGTACAGGTAAATGACCTTATTTGAAATACAATTTTTTATGTCACCTAAATCACATATGCATACTGTCCTAGTGAATGCCTGATCTATCCACCAAACAAATCAGCAAATCTTAGTCAGTGCAAAGTTGGAAATTTTCATCCTAGTCATAATATTAAATAGCACCCTAACATTTACTTTAAAGACTCTGAATTAGCTCTTATTAAAATGTGACATTGTGACAATGTCTGCCATCCTTCCGAGGCATGGCTTATCTACAAAGTTTGATTATGTCAGTTTGCGTCAGTGTCTGTGTATTATAGGTTAACAAATCTTTTCTGAAGTGTACTGACAATTGAAGTGGAGTGTTTTGTAGAATCTTGAAGGGTTCAAGACAGATATGGAGCAATTGGTTCTGGTAATGTAACCTTATATATAGTGCGAGTAGAACTGGAAAGTAAGGCAGCATGAGTTCGCACTTTAAAGGGTTTATAGCACCAGCAAGATATGTGAAATATTAAATATCAAACTATTTATGGCTTGATTACAGATTAGCCATTGAGACATGTTGCTCCTAACCCAGTTTTCCAAAAATGAAAGTTTGTCCTGATTATTTTGTATATTAGACAATATGCATATAGCTTTCAAACACAAAAAGACTTAACAGTTAATAAAATTGTTTTTCCATAAAAGATTTCAGTTTAATTTAGTGCAGTTACTAGTGATTACTGAACCTGCACAGTTAAGTTAATAGAACAAACAATTTCACTGGTGTTTTGCCTGATGTATTATAAATTACAGTAGCAAGCACAATCAGTAAATGAAAGAAAGCTATCAAGCAGAGCTTCGGCAAATTGTTCATCCACATGACATTTTGAGTGACCTTCAGAGAGTAAAAACAAAGATTGCAAACCTGAGCAGCCCTTCCCACTTGGTTCACGTTGCAGTTACACAATTGGTGTCTGTCAGTAGGTCAAGTGTGTTGGTTAATTGAATAAAATATCCATAGATTTGACATATTCAATTAAATGGGAATGACTGTATAAACATTTGTTTAAACCCTTTTGATTTGTGTCTGTCAGTGAGTCTGGCGTAAATATCTGTTCTGCATGATGGGAGACTATGAGAAGACCTAAGATCTCGCATTCTACCAGATTTGGCAGAAGTGACAGAAATATTGGGACATTTGTTATGTTTGAAAAGTCTGGCCTGTCTACGTCAGACAGAACGGCCACAAGAGAGGATGGTCACTGAGTTTAAGCGCATTCTCTAATAGCTCAAGTCAAAGGTGTGGATGTAGAGATTGGGGATTTATGTATTAATGTTGTATATCACGTCCACAGACAACATTGACATTGCCATGCCAACCTGACCCCTGAATAGTCTTTAACATCAGATATAGCTGTCAATATTTGTCTCTACAGGTGTTAGATGGAGTTTGGGGATCAGATTTCAGGAGTGGTAAAATCTGAACTTAGCATTAACCAACATGTCTGTTACCCTGTGGTTGCACAAAATATTTGTTAACATGAAGCATATTAATAAGTATGTCGGCCTTAATTCAACCCAAACCAACCTTTCTTGACCTAGGAACAACAATAGACATTATTTAAAGTAACTCATACTGAATGTAATGCTGAGGGCAACACAAACTGTTTTTATCTGAAGAACTTTTCATTAATGTGAAGGTAACACAGATTATCTGTTTATGATAACACAAGGCACAAGCTCTTTTTCAGTGAGAGGGTAACACAGAAACTGAAATTATGATAGGAACAATTAGACCATCTCTAAGGAACACCTTCATAAAATGTTTTTATACCTGAAGTTAATGTAAATTTGTGTTAATTGTAAGGTAGTTCAGGTAAGATAATAACCAGCAGTTGTTTAAACCTGTTTGTAAGACACAGAAAAGGTGATCTTAAAGGGGCCTATTCCAAGATTATCTGTTAAAAAAAAACTCCTTTGGACATTTTATGATAATTGGTCACTACCAATAAAATAAAATATTAAGTTGCACAGGTTGTCCATTTTGTTTGTATCAACATGTTTATAACATGAGGGGCCCCCAAAATGAACCAGAGTTTGGTAAATAACAAAAGATCGCATTGCTTCAAGAACAACCTGGTATTTATCTTTCAACTTCTGCAGTTGTTGATAAACATACTCGCACCTCCATCACAGGAGGAGCATAAGTACAGAATAAACAAAAATTCACATAAATTTTTCAAATTAAGCAGGTGGATAGCCTACTTTAAGGTTACATTTGTTAACATTAAGGTGACGCTCAAAGATTTTTTTCACCTGAAGATTGCACAAATCGGTCACAAAGGTCATGCGTCGCCTGGTGTACATATGTGGGATTTTGTGATCCGCACCAGGTGGATGACATTTTGATGGGATGCGTGGCTGTCATATTGATCCTCCGGATGAGAAGCTGATTAAGAGATGGCATGGCATGTCACTCTATTGATGTACAGCAGCTGTTAAGGCTGCATTTGGATTTCAATGAACTCCACCGTGCTATTCTGGTATCGCCAATTAAGAACAACAGCGTTTTATATCAGAGTCCTGTCATTTATAACTTCCGCCAGCGAAGCTGTCGGGAGAATATATTTACACCCATTTTAGTGTTTTATCTGATGCTGATACTGACATCTGTTGAGGGATTTTAGTACTGTAAGAGTTGTTGGTGTTTATGGACAAGGGGATGTCAATTAAAGTGGTGACGTATGTGCAAGTTTTGTCATGTCTTTGAATGTCCTCTTTTTGTTTATAATTCAAAGCTTCTTCATGATATACAAAAGTTCTTTGCATAAATTCCCTGCCTCTTGAAAACAAAGCCTCTGTTATACTCAAAGTAGCATATACACTAGTTTGAAGACATTAGTATTCATATTACATGGCTTCCTATTCTTAAACTAACTGCAGAACACAATCTTCTTTTGTGGATGATACAGGAGGCAATGTGTGTGGTCGCATATTAGCAGACATAGTCAGTTGTCATGAAACTTGAAAGATGGAAGGGGGAGTTTTAAAAGGGGGAAGGAGTGAACGCTTCTGCACACACATATTGTGTAGACCAAGAGAAAACCACTAAACAAAAGAAAATAAACATGAGGTAAACATGCTTCTTTTGTCTTTTCAGGTCACGTCTTCCCCAGTTCCTTTGACACAATTATGAAAAAGATTCTGCGATACCTGTTCCATGTGCTGGCCCATATATACCATTCACATTACAAGGAGATTCTACAGTTTCAGTTGAATCCCCATCTCAACACACTATGTCACCATTTTATGACTTTTGTCAAGAAGTACCAACTTGTGGAAGAAAAAGAACTGTGCATACTTAACGATCTGCATCTCAAACTGGAAGGATCGTACCTAGACTCAAATGAAAATAAGGAAAACCAGGGAAATATGGACGCCAACCTGCAGAGTGTACAAAAAAATGCGTCAACACCAGTGTCAACACCTGTGTCAACACCAGTGTCTACACCAGTGTCAACACCTGTGTCATCAGCGTCAACAATGCAGACACCAGTTGAGCCAACCAGCTGCTAGCAGCCGCTGCATACTAGTCAATGAGTTGTACAAAGTCAAAGATATAGATATATGTATTTAAATAACAGAATTTTATCTACATAAGGGATATAAAATTGTGATATTTTTGGTGGAAGTAGGGTACAGGAGCAGCAAATGTTGCCCTGTGTATACAGTGGGGACCTCTGCTGGACAGAAAAGAACTAAGGGCAAGTGCATGTTGAAGGCCAACTAATACTTCATATATTGTAAACCTACTTTCACGGGCTCTGGGATAGCGTAAGTATTTAAGAACAATCTTCACCACTGGGATTTTAGGATTAACATATTATTGTGAGCCATATACTTCTTTCTCCTAGTCATAATCTGTTTTATGCCATATATTAATAGGAACACTTAACAAATGTGCGCATTTAATATGCATAAATTTGCATGTTTTATTAATCACGTGACCTTTCTCACTCCTGCCACAGCTTATATTAAAACACAACAATTCACATTTAACTCTTTTTCCATGAAATAGAAATAGTTGTAAGATATTTGTGAGGTCTGAGAGTTAATAAATAGTAATAATTTTAATATGATAAGAGAAACCTGATTAGATTCATGATTTGAAAGGAGTTTGTGAATTTCAAGTTACACCATTATGCTAATACTGCAAGCTGTGTCGTTTATAACCATGTTTACAGAGTAAGAGGCATAATATGAGGTTTGTACCTGTGTTCTATAAATCATTAGTTTTGTGCCATCTTAGTTAGGTGCTTTTTATTACATGATTGTCACATCAAACTGCCACTTACTGTGACTATCAATAAGTTATAGTGTGAAAAATTACAGAATTTATGTAAATGAGCATATTGCTGACCAAGGTTTGTTCCATTTACAGTAGGGCTGAAATGCTAAATTATCTCACAGGAGGCTACATACTGGTGTAATTAGTATTAAGGTAGTCCATATATATATGCAGTACATATGTTTTTGTATGCATATGCAGAACGTATGCATATATGCAGCTAGAAAACAGATGCCTGGGATTCCATTAATATGTACGTGTATGCATAATTATTTATAATTATAGAGCTGCACAAGTAGAGAAGTCATCTGCCTTAAGAATACGCTGTCACTGATGGCCATGTTCGGCCTTTACCCATCCACTACCATGCGTATGCAATTTCAATCGTGAGAAGTTAGCAGTTTAAACGAGCTGCACAAGCAATCATGCATATCAATATATGCATATGTTCTGCATACGCATTTATGGAATTACTCCAAGAGAAATTAATGTGTGTGATTACTAGCTGCATTGGCATGCATACCGCATACGTACTGCAAACGCATACATGGAATGCCACATCAGACATCAGATTCTGTATCATATCTCTTTTTTCAAGGTCACCATTTTGTGACCTCTGCGCTTAAAAATATTGAATGGCGATTGATTGGATCGTGTGGCAGTTAGCAAGTGAGCTGCTGATTAACTAATTTGTTAAAAAGTGCTGGTTTGCTGTACATACTTTGAGCTATTAAAACTTTCTTCAGGATGATCGTAAAAAGTAAGTGTATCAACACAGGGACATCTGATGAACCATCTTATATTTAACTCTGTATCACAATATGTCAGTGCAGTTGTTAATAGTTTCCTTGCAATTACGAGACAAGCCAGTTGATTATACACTGATAAAAGCAGCCGTTTTTACATGGTTCAACATGGCTCTGTGAGACCGGAATAATTATGATTTGCAGGTGCTTATGTGGAAGTTGATCTCAAAGTGACTTTTGTAAAGGAATGACAATAATAAGATTGGTAACTGGCTGGTGGTACCACTTATAAATACTGCCAAAAGGTTTGATGTATTACATTAAAATTAAATTTGGGAAGTTTTGTGACACATTTTTAACACACTTTGTGTTAAGGTACTACTTCCATATTTAAGATTACTGTCTTAAGTTGATCAAATTCAATATTCTTTGAGAGAATGGTGCCCAAAACCAGTGGCTTGTGTATGATCTGACAGCAATTTAATATTTGATGCTTCAAGTTTAACAACATTATGTATGTTTCAGTGCCACCAGTGCTGCACTTGTTGCATTTTCAGTTATCTGGAATCCTTTCCTGATTCTCCATTCCATTCCATTTGTTAAATAATTAATAAAGCTGTTTTACATCTCAACAGGGTGAAAATTTTTTCTTCTGATTATTACACAGATTGAACAAGTTGTCACCAACATTTTATGAAAGCAGGTTGATACCAGAGTAATGCTTTCACATGCATGCTTTGAATTTTGTTTGTTTTGCATGCTTTATACTGAGAAAACCACAAGATTTTACATATATCTGCTACTTTTCATTTATAATCATTATTCAAACAAACAATATGTGTTTTCAGAATTTGTATATCTCTCTGGATGGCATATGATATAATCTGAGAAGTATTTCAGTGCAGGTGGTAAACTAATGACCTATAGTTTGTCTTCATGATTGAATTTATAATCCCTTGCATTAGCAAAAAAGCACACAATGAATGGGATTGCAAACAAGGGAAAAACCAACTGCAGACCCTTGCTGTGCTCCATCTGGGGATTAAACAGTGAACTAAGTTTAACTTTTATGCCAAGGAAATTTTTACATTGATAGTGAACATTGCTGGAGGATTGAACTTTTCATGAAAACTTGGATGGCTCTTTTCCTTTTTGTATTGTAAATCATTCCATTTTTTAAAGAAATTTCAATTAGAAAGAGAATGCTAAATAAATATAATCATAGTACTGATAAACAACAGCAGTTTAAGATCATTTAAGTCCCTAACAAAGTTTCTCTGCTTGAAGGGGAGATGAACATTTTACCCCGTCTTGTGTAGTTTATGTAGTTTCTGACACTTTGAAAGTCACTTTAAAATTTCTCAGAGTTTAGGTGAAATATGGGAAAAATAACCCTCTTAGGACACACTTGGCATGGTTCCAAGCAGTTCAAGAAAAAAAAAAACATGGCTGTTGAGCAAGTTCTGTGACAACTGTTGAGTGCAAACACTGTAAATTATGATATAGATGCAGTATCAAGGGTGCCCTGTAAGTGTAGTCAAGTGTCACTCCACAGTTTGAATGCAAAAGCTGTTAATATTATTGTGCTCAGATGATCGTAACATTTCAGATAAAAAAGAATCGTGTAAATTTGATTAATCTTCTTAAGTAGCTAAATTTTCTTAAATACCTAAACTTTTCTTATTTTCAAATTTGTGTCCAGTATGTGTATATTTGCTCTGTATCAGTGGTCAAGAGTTTATTATGGTGGAGTTTAATTATATAAATATTACTTAATGGTTATATAATTTAATCATGAATAATTACATAAGTACATGTAGACACAGCATCAGTCATCTGTTCATTAATGCTTTTCTAAAGGTGTGCTAGAAATATCCAAGAAATGAAATGCTAAATTGTAGTTAAATTGTTATATATCCCCCATAGGTTTCTCCAGTTGTATATTTAAAATGGAAATTGTGGTTTTGTGTGTGTGCATATATACTGGGATCATGTAGAATTGAGGTTAAAAAGTACATCATGTGGCTTTAAAACCAATTTAGTTATTGTGCATATTACGTCAAATAAATATGTATAACATTTATTTATTGGAAAAAAATTAAATTTTTCATTGGTAACATGCTGTATTTGTTCACCACTTGACAATTCTGTATGAGAAAGAATAGTATTTATATATTGTGTGTGGTGCTAATTAATTGATACTTGTTCTTAGGTTCTGTTAAGAAAGTTCCCTAAAGATGTTGCCATGCCTTATTAGATTGCTCATTTAAGACATTGTCCAGGAAAACAGTGGACCGGCTGTCATCCTCAGGCTTTATTTTAAAAAGTAGTGCCACCTTTAAGATAGAGGTGCTCTCAAGTTTGAAAAAAAGAAAGATTTTAATCACATTCATGGATTGGATAGGTCTAGAGGGATTACTAGAGACACTGCTATAAGCTGACATGTGGTTGGTCAGTTTAATTATATAATGTATAATTTATATACCATGACATTCCTGTGAGTAAAAGTAGGATATGTTGTTGTTAAATTTTCACACATATCATGCCTACACAAACATATGCTGCATTAATAGACAAAGACACTGTGCACAGTCCAGAAGGATGCCAGACTCCTGTTTGTGTCTCTATTTTAATATGGCTGTAACAATACATTATCTCTCGATATAGTATGTATCGCCGTACTCTGCTTATGATACCAAACCTGATAAGATCCATGCACCATATATAATTTGAGATTTAAAGCCAAATAGTCCTTGTTCATAGAAATACAAATAAAGCTTTTATTTATAAGCCATAAATAAAATAGATTTCCAAATGATTAGTAAATCAGATGCCGTTCAACTGGTTTCATATTTCATGAAATTTCACCTAAGATTCATCTTTTCTAGGCTAGTCTTTTAGTATTATTGTAACCAAGATCAGAGTGTAACTATACTAACTTGATTTGAGCTTGATTTCTTGGCTATGGAGATGTATTTTAAATTATGCCAGTGCTTTCATGCATGTGTTGGTAGTTGCTCAGTCTCAGTAGCAGCTAATACTACCCCTGACATGGAATCTCATAAAGATGGTATTTATGGCAACCATGTGAAAGTCGCCTCATGTTGTTGGTGCGTATGTTAATTTGTTAGTGCTGCTAAAGTTCATTATGCATTCATTATGCAGCTGACCGTTAGAATATACATTAGGTATATCAGAATCTGCTAAGGGCGCTGCTATTGATTTGTAATGGATTTTCTATTTCCTGTGACCATGCCAGGCAAGCCCCTGGCAAACCCCTCAGATTTTCAAATACTTGTGTATGACACATTATCACTGGGATATCCCTACCATGTGACCAGATTGGCCAAGCATTGTTCCCAATTTGTATAATTCATAGACAGCCAAGGCCTGTTCTCACATGTAATGGACTTTATTACCATATTTGTCCAGGGTATAGAAAGGAAGCTATAAGACCTTGACTTTAAGCCTTGAACCATAGCTGCAAGGTCATTGAGATGTGACCTTCACCTTTCCTCATTGACCTTTGGCCTTTAATCTGACCAGTTCATTCACTGCAAAGGTATGGTTATAAATGTTTTGCTTTTTCTGCCATTCTGTGAATGGAGCTTAGTCATTCACTTATCTTCTGCCTGTAGTTGATATCAGCAAAATGCCAACCACGGAGCTTATATCCATTACCCCATTATTTAAGTAGGATCCTTTGATGTATTATGTCAAAGATTGTGACAAGGAGCCCAAAGGTTTGAAATACCATATACACAATTGTAGCTGGCTTCTTGTCTTATTAAGTCATTACCTTTTAAATATCCATGATTCACTATCTTTAACAATCATGATATATTACATATGCCCCAAAATATACAACTAATTACAAAGTTGATGGATATTTCAGGTGCATCCTACCATATACAGTTAACACAAAGTTTATATAACCAACATGTGTATGGAAATATGTAACATAATATTTTGATTTACAACTGTCTCAGTAGTTACAGGGGTAGGCTTGTTCCACTCTCAAAACTGGCTGTTGGTTCTGAACTTACAGTAAAACCTGTGTTATGTAACCACCCATTGGACTGACCAAAAGTGGTCATAAATCACAGTGGTCTTATTAGATAGGTCAGTTTTAACAAGTGTGAATGCTTTTGGTTCACTTAAGGTTTGTCCAAACAGAGAGGTAGTCTTATGAGACGGGTGGTCATTCAGACAAGTTCCACTATATATGTAATGGTGCCCAAGGCTTGAAAATTTTCCTGGTGCAATGTTGAAGGAGCCAGGCTACAGAAAATGATTCATTGTTGCAGGCAGCCATTCTATACTTTGAGCCAAGTTCTATTTTGGAGACATGAGGCAGATACAAGTCTTATTTAGATTACCTACAAATGCACATACATAGCTGAATAAGAGGTGACCAAATTGTATATGTTCCTATATTTGAATAAAGGGAGTGACAGGCATTGCATGTAGTGTTGTGAAAGTGAACTTATTTACCAGTGAGGTGCTCTAAATTGAGATGTGGGGGAAGTGACAAGGGGTTAGGTTATGTGTTTTATTTTAACATGCAGATTGTCTGTATAGCTGACCCTGATATATATAAAAAAAACATATTGTTATAATTTATAGTTGTGCTGTTGTGTAATATTATACATGTGGTCAAAATAGAGGCCAACCAGAGAATGTCAGCCAGTTTGCCGGTAGTAAAGTGTAGGCTACCGGTAATGTCACTAAGGTTACTGCCAATATCACCTAGGTTACTGTCAATATGGCCAAGGTTGCTATCAGTGTTACCTAGGTTACTGCTGGTACTACCCAGGTTACTGGCTGTGTCTCCAAGGTAACTGCCAGTGTTGCCTTGGAGATTTCCAGTGTCACCCAGGTTACCATGTAGATAAACTCCCTAGCATGTGAGATGTCAGAGTACTGATGTGACTTAAAATACACACACACACACATATATATATGTATGTATGTATGTATGTATGTAAGGCACATGCTTCATGTCTAGGGAGTTTACCATCCCAAATTTGTGTGTGGCATATAGAGGATTGCTAATATTAAACCACAGTGTAATATAGTACCAAAAGCAATGGGATGCTAATCTTGACTTGAGGGGAAGGAATATAGGTTGGGGTGATCTATTACTTATGTGTTAATCCGTCTTACCCCTGCTGGGGGTAGGGTAGGGATAGTGGGTCCTGCCATTGTATCATGTAACATTGATCTCTGTACATTAATCAAGCATCAATAACAATGAGTGGAAATACCTAAATGTCTTGTTTCTTTGAATCAATGACTGAGTTGCATGTGATCTAATTCTGTGTATGAGTAAACTTGTCTGAAAGTGAGAGATTGACCCGTTTCAGAAGGGGTTTGGGACTGACTTTGTCATCTCCATTAGATCAAGATCATTGATAAAGTACAAGACTATTAGAGATCTCCACAAATCTGTACACTTGACTGAGTGGGATTACATTTCCAACTACAATCAGTGGCCTTTGAAATCACCATAAACACTTGTTAAAATGCCTCGTGTGTATAGAAAAGGACTACTCTAACCTGAAGTCCCTCACTGAATGGCCAATGAGGCCCTCACTGCTGCTGGTTAGCTCAGCTGACTATAAGTCATCTGAGCTATAGTCGTGGTCCATTGTCCGTCCGTCTGTCCGGATGTCCTTCCGTAAGACTGGCACGTTTCGACACCATTGGACCTATGAATCTGAAATTCGGCATACAGTTAGATGTCCCAAAAATCTCCTACCATGCCAAAAATTGGGTCAATATGACTTTGTTCCTTTGAGATATTAAGGAAAAACCTCAATTTTTTATTAGAAATCTATTTTCACACTTCAGGACTGCCTAATATCAAAACCACTCATCTGGTTTTCTTCATTTTTACCATAAATATTCCTTTATAAGGTTCCTATATACATGCCAGAGATTAAGTCAGTATTATTTAATTTTAAAAAAGTTATGGGCCCAAACATAATGGACTTTGTAAAAAAATGAGGAAAGATATTTGGTCACTTAAGACCAAAAGTGTTAAAGGTAGGAACTTTTTTTCAGTAATACTACTTTAAATGATCAAAATTTAATTGTTTACCAAAAATTAGGTCAAAATCTGTTAAATTTTTTTAAATATTGGCAAAAATGTAAAATTGGTACCTTAAATTTTGCCCAAGTTTGACCATGGCACGTTTTTTCCTGAAACTGCTGTGGATTTAATTTTCAAAGCATGTTTTTGTTACCATTTCAACTGTTAAAACAAAAAATTTGAAACCAGTTGATCAAAAACTGTAGATATTATTCAAGTTTTTAAGCACCATGTCACATATTGTTTACATCAAGCTAGTGTTATGCAGATCTCAGCTCCCCAGCTTCAGCTCTAAGTTCCTTAAATTTGGCATACAGTTAGATGTCCCCCAAATCCTCTACCATACTAAAAGTTTGGTCACTAGGACTGCATTCCTTCGAGATATTAAGAAAAAACCTCATTTTTCCATTAAAAACCCATTGTTACACTTTAAGATTGCCTAATATCAAAACCACTGATCTGACTTTGATCATTTATAATATACATATTTTTCTATACATTCGGTATGCATATGCCAGAAATGATGTCAGTATTGTGTAATTGTTTTAAGTTCTAGGCCCAAACATAATGCACTTTGTAAAAAATTAAGAAATATATTAACTCTCTTAACATGAAAATTGCTGAAGGTAGAGATTTTTTGCCAGGGATATAACATTATTTAATCAAGATTCAATTGTATTCCCAAAATTAGTTCTGAATTTTTCAAATTTTATAAGTTATTAGCATAAATATAAAATCAGTACCTTAAATTTTGCCCAACTTTGGCCATGGCATGTTTTTTCCCTGTAAGCACTGTTGATTTAATTTTCATATCTTGCACACGTAAGGAATTTAGCTTCTAAATTCTGAAGTTATAAAAGGAATTGGTCAAAAATTGTAGCTTTTATTAATGTTTTTTTATGAAACCATATCACACCTTGGCTGTACTGAAGCCCCTCTTTTATGTCCCCACATTGACCTTTCAGGCCAATTATGCATGCTTGAAGCAAGGCACTCTGCAGCCAGCCAGCTCTTGGGTGGCTTCAACTGGATCTAACTGTCCAACCCCCTCCACTAGTATTTGTTTAGGCCATAAACATAACAATAAACTTTTTTTTAACTCTTGGTTTATGGTAAGAACTTAAAAAAAATAAATAGAAAAGGAATTTATAGTTAATGAGTTACAGAGGATTACCTTGCAATTACTGATCATTTATGGATCTTCCATGGATGGCCAAAATTGTATTTCAAATGATACCATGCAGTCACCATTGGGTATTTTTCATTTCAACCATAAAAATGAAAAATAAATAATTAAAATAAATTGTTGTTTACTATTAGGGATTATATGAAGTAAGATAATGATAGACAAGGATGCAGTTGATTATATTGAATTAATCTAAATATCCAGGTCTTTTCCAGCTGTTTAACTTGTTGGTTTATATTTATTACAAAATTAAAATAATAAATAAATATGTCAAAAATTTAAAGTATAACTCAGACAAGTGCTCATTGAAGATTTTAATTTGTTTGACTTATAACTTATGGTTGTATCAGTTGTTACATGATACTGGCTAAATAATCAAAATTTATATTGCTGGTCCTTTATTTCAGTTCATAAAATTAAACATTCCCAACTCCAGTTTGCTCCTGGTATAATATATTGGGTGTTTTGATCCTTGGATTAATTTTAACACATGTATTAGTTTTATAGCTGAGAATACTTTTCTTTTTTTCCTGATACCATTTAAAAAAATATAAATATTCAAATTTTTCCTGTTAGTGCTGTGGATTTAATTTTCTCAGCATGTACACATTAACATTTCATCTGTTAAAATCTGAAATTTGAAACCAATTGATCAAAAACTGTAGATTTCATTCAGGATTCCAGGTACCATGTCTTCATTGTTTACATCAGATCAGTATAAACGCAGTGTACTGGGCAGTTACATAACACCTTCAGGTCTGACCTACTGCCACTGTAAGTGTCTGGGTCAGGCTGGGTCAGGCAGTAATTACCAGAGAGCTTCTCTTTCTCTCTTTCTCTCTCTCTCTCTCTCTCTCTCCCCCTAATTGCCTCCCTTCCTCCCTCCATCCCATTCTATTGACAGGTACTATGAACTAGATACATTAGCTATAAATGTTGATGCAATTTAGAAATGTGAATTAATTGAAATATTCACAATCACATATATGTTATACTGTAAATTTATAGTAACATTTGGAAACTTGGATTAAAATTATGTAATGTAAAAAAGGAATAAATGCAAATATTGTTAATTTTTCTTGGCTCAGTAGAATGGGGAAAAAAATTATTTGCTTTGTTTCTCCACCTTTCTGTCTGTTTTAAATATTTAATGTTCATGAATAAACTTTTTTTTATAAGCACTGTTGAATTAAATTTCATATCCTGTATGTATATGTAAGGGTGTTGTAACTCTCACCATCCCCTTCTTCATCCCACTGAGACTTGGCTCCTTGGCACTGTGAACAATAGTTCTATGGCTATAGCATAAAATTTAATAATTAAAGAAAATATCTACAGAGAGACAGAGGCGTTATAACTCTGATCATAACACAACACCCCCCCCCCCCCCCCCATCAAGTCATTGCACCTGTGGAATGGGGACGTTATGGCAACTGTATACATATCATAAAAGTGATAAAAAAGGTTTACCAAATAAATTGGATCTCATCAGACAAATGTGCAAACTGTTAAACTGTCAATAGCTTATCAAAAAGGTTACCAATGGAAAGGCATGGTCAGGTCTCAAATATTATTTGCAACATTTTCTTCAATCATGTAAACCAACCATGGCCCAGATTACCTCTTCCTCTCAAACATTATCAACATTTCATCATATTTTTAAGATTTTAACCTTCCAGGTGGTTCAGTACTGTTGACCATTTGTCCATAGGTACCTATGTACATGCCAGAAATTATGTCAATATTGTGTAATATGTAGAATAGAGGGGCATCAAAATAATGCACCTTGTCAAGACCGATCTTGTCAAGATATTATGTCATACAGTCACAAATTCATAAATCCCCGCATCAGCCTAGTTAATCATAACCTTGTATCTGTCAAATTGAACTCTTGCAGTTTTCCATACACTATAGATCCTTCAACAAATAGCCTTATCATCATTATACCACTGCTTAGCATACTGTCATTGCATTCATATTTGCTCAAATAAATTGCTTTTTTTGACCCCTCCCAAATAAATAAAAAGTAAACCACTGTATTTTCCTTTTTATTAATCCATCAGTCAGGTTATTTCAAATATCATTTACTCACATATTACATTATATTCCTTTATAAAAGCCCAACATGACCATGATATTCTAAGCTTTATCCACTCAATATAGTATCACAATGGTGATACATTTATAGTCTAATCATGATCAGCTGAGCGCTGTGACCCATGGGTCCCTTGTTTTCTCCAGGTCCTCTTAGTTTTTTCTCCACCTCTACAGATGACAGAATGCCACTATGGAACTTGCCAAACATTACCTTGGACGATAGCGTCATATTGACCCTCTGGCATTACGACCAGATTACTGGCACAAAAGTGTCTTTACATTAAAGTCTGAGGAATGTGTTTTAAGGCCTTATGAAGATGCAAATATTTTTAGCGAACCTGTGAGCTTATGCAATGGTGCAGCATTGTGCATCCTGTGTCGTGCATTGTACATCGTGCGTTGTCTGTAAGTTAACCATAGCTATCTCAAAAATGGCAGGAGCTAGCATCACCAATTTTTTTGCAAATAATCAGTCATCCAAAAACTATATCGGATTTTGCTAATTTTTTTTCTAACTGCATTTTCTTAGGTTTTATAGGGAAAAAGCTAAAAAAGCTTTAAAAATCTTCTATGAAACTGTCCAGCCAAATTGTCCAATATTTCACAGAGATGATCCCTGGAACAATCTGTCTCAAGTTTGTTCAAATGGTTCCAGTTCGGAGATTTTTGGCCGATTTACAGGAGGTTGAACTTTGTTAACTGTGCAAAAAAGCATATTAAAATTTAAATCTCAGAAACGGCTGGAGCTATCATCACCAAATTTTATGCCAATGTTGGTCACATAGGTCATATCTGAAATTGAGGTATTGGTGGCGCCACCTTACTTTGGCCTTTTTTGTACAGGGTCATCATTACCTGTATCACACTCAGGGCTACAAAAAACTTCTTCTCTGAAACCATATGGCCAAAATGTTTAATATCACACAGAAATTATCCTAGGGTAGTGCTTTCTGAAGTTTATTCAAATGGTCTCTTTTCAGTGACTTTTGGCTAAGTTATGGGAAGCTAAATTTAGTCATATGCCATAACAGCCCATTTTAGCTCAGTGGCTACAAAGATCTTCTTCTCAAAAACCACTGGGCCACATTCTTAAATCACACATTAATTATCCTCAGATGTTGATAATTCAAGTTTGTTCAAATGGTTTTGGTTCAATGATTTTTGACTGAGTTACAAGAAGCTGAACTTAGCCAGTTTGCTGTATCTTCCTATATGAGTTATAAACCTGCGAAACGTTTTTTGACTGATGCCACTGAAGCCAGTTTGTTAAATATTTTACAAGAATAATCCCTACAATAATTCATATAATAATTGTCATTAATGGCTCTACATGAATGATTTTTGGCTGAATTATGGAGATTGAATTGAGTCATTTTACCATATATATTAGCTGTGTTATACTGTTACGTCTAGCTTGGCACCAGTTTATCATCATCTGTTACATCATGCCACTAGACATTTAGATTTCAGGTTATCTTTGATTAATATTGACCAGAAAGTTTTAGTGAACCTGTGAGCTTATGCGATGGCGAAGCGTCGTCTGCCGTCAGCCGTCAGCTGTCCAGGGCTGGCTTTCCGCCGTCCATGGCTCTAAGTCAGAAACCGTCGGAGCTAGCAGCTCCAAATTACATGTAAGAATTAGTCACATGTGAAACTTGGTGCCCTGGAGCTTATTATTGGGTATCTGCATTAATTTAGATTTTTTAGAGAAAAAGCTTAAAAACCTTTAAAAATCTTTTCCTCTGAAACTGTCAAGCCAAATTGTCCAATATTTCACAGAAATGATCCATGGAACAATCTCAAGTTTGTTCGAATAGTTCCAGTTTGGAGATTTTTGGCTGAGTTACAGGAGGTTACACTTAGTCATCTGCCCAAAAAAGCACACAAAAATTAAAATCTCAGAAACGGCTAGAGCTATAATCACCAAATTTTATACCAATGTTTGTCACATATGTGATATCTGATTTTGAGGTATTGGTGGCGCTTTTACAAGCGAAAATGTAATTTTAAACTCTTCTAGCTTATACACTGATTTATGATAACACTGTTAAGCTGATTGGTTTAAACTTTACAAGAATTATTCTATGGTAAAGTTCTGCCAGTTTTATAAGAATAGATTGGGTAAATACAGTTTTAAAAAAAAGCATTGTAGCCAATTAAAAAAGGCTTTTTGTATTTGAAAACAGATTTGATAACATGCTGAGTTTCAGCAGCCAAGTCAAGAGGTCACTCAGTACAAACAGGTGGGGTCCAAACATCACCATGGCAACTGACCTGGCTCGGGGCGGGGGGGGGGGGGTCTAGACAATGTGTCTAGACGTCTAGACACAGCGTCTAGACGTCTAGACACAGCGTCTAGACGTCTAGACACAGCGTCTAGACGTCTAGACATTGTTGAGATGCAGAATTCCAAGATTATTGGAACTATATCTTTCAACTGTTTGAAAAAACTTGGTTTGCATTTTAAGTGAATCAGGTTTATCATCAGGTCACATGTGAACTGCTGCGCCCTCATTTTTGATTGACCTCTGACCTTTCCTTGCTGCCCAGTGTCCATTTGTGCGTCTGTTTCCAAACATAAACCCGCAGATCTCAGGAACCGTTTGACCGATCAGGCTAAAAATTTTGCACAAATGTAGCCCTTTGATAGCTTTATAACATACACTAAAAATGGTGGCGCCACCAGCAACCATTTTTGCACAGCGTTCATCTGTTCATCTGCCTTGGGATAAAATCACTCATATCTCAGCAGTGGTTTGACTTATCCACCTGAAATTTTGCAGGTTTATACATCCTGGACAGCTTTCTCGATTTTATGACAGGTGGCGCCACCTACATTCACGTTTACTCTGCAGACATCCAAGCTCATTTCTCGGGAACCATTTGACCGATTGGGCCAAAATTTTGCCTGTTTATAGATCTCAAATAGCTCTTCTTCTTAGGCAAAACTGGAGGCATCACCTGGAATCACTTTTGCAGAGCGTCCATCTGTTCATCTGCCTTGGGATGAAATCACTCATATCTCAGCAGTGGTTTGACTTATCCACCTGAAATTTTGCAAGTTTATACATCCTGGACAGCTTTCTTGATCTTATGACAGGCGGCGCCATCTACATTCACATTTACTCTGAAGACATCCAAGCTCATATCCCGGGAACTTTTTCACCGATTGGGCCAAAATTTTGCATGTGTATAGATCTCACATAGCTCTTCATCATAGGCAAAACTGGTGATGCCAGCTGCAACCATTTATGCACAGCGTCCATCTGTTCATCTGCCTTGGGATAAAATCACTCATATCTCAGCAGTGGTTTGACTTATCCATCTGAAATTTTGCAGGTTTATACATCCTGAAAAGGTTTCTCGATTTTATGACAGGTGGCGCAACCTACATTCAGGTTTACTCTGCAGACATCCAAGCTCATATCTCGGAACCGTTTGACCGATTTGGCCAAAATTTTGCATGTGTATAGATCTCACATAGCTCTTCATCATAGGCAAAACTGGTGGCGCAACCTGCAAACATTTATGCACAGCGTCCATCTGTTCATCTGCCTTGGGATAAAATCACTTATATCTCAGCAGTGGTTTGACTTATCCACCTGATATTTTGCAGGTTTATACATCCTGGACAGCTCTCTTGATTCTTTGACAGGTGGGGGAACCTACATTCAGAATTACTCTGCAGACATGCAAGCTCATATCTCGGGAACCGTTTGACCGATTGGGCCAAAATTTTGCATGTGTATAGATCTCACATAGCTCTTCATCATAGGCAAAACTGGTGGCGCCACCTTCAACCACTTATGAACACTGTCCATCTGTTCATCTGCCTTGGGATAAAATCACTCATATCTCAGCAGTGGTTTGACTTATCCACCTGAACTTTTGCAGGTTTATACATCCTGCACATTTTTCTCGATTTAATGACAGGTGGCACCACCTACATTCACGTTTACCCATCACCCATCCCATCCTGATTTCTGAGGATACACATAGTCCCTTGTCGACTACCCATATTGTAGTTTTAAAATGTCCTAGTCTGAAACTTGCTGGTCCGAAATGTCCATTTTGCTGAAATCATATTGATTAAGATAGATATGCAGGACTGAAAAGGATCAATATTAAATTAAAAAAAAAAACCTCCATTTATACTCCCAAACTTTGCACAGGTTCGCATTAGGCCTGTAGGCCTTGTTTAAAAAGCTTTTAAAAAATTTAGATCTATGATTTAAGTTATTCATCATACCAGGCAATGATACAATCATGGATATTTAGCTCTCTGTGGTTATATAAAGACAACTGTATGTGGATTATAAATTATTGGTATCCCTACTCAACTTATCACAAGAATTTGCCATCAGTGAGATATATCTGTATTTTAATTTTGCATTCAGTATGCATCCGTTTTAATTTTTTACATATATTCCTGATTTCTTTTTTATAAAAAAGCAGCTGAAAAGCATTTTGTATGGGGAAAATAAATTTCAAAGTTATTTCAAGTAGGGACCACTTTTGTGTTCAGATGGCAGCACTTGGTTTACCATTGGCAGATTTCCAGTGCCTTGATGTTGGCCATTAGCCAAGATGATGTCAGCTCTATAAATAGTTTTGGCACAGTGCCAGGATTTGAAGAAGTGCAGCCAGGTATAGGTCAAGAGTTCACTCAGTGCAGTAGCTGCATTCTATTTATAGCTTTGGCAGACTGCTCACTGAATCATATTTGGCACCTAAGTTCAGCCTGAATCTATTTATAGCTTTGGCAGACTGCCAACTGTGTCAGATTATGCAACAGGTCAAGAGTTCACTCAGTGCAGCCAGGTACAGGTCAAAAGTTTACTCAGTCTAGCCAGGTGCAGATCAAGAGTTCACTCAGTGCAGTAGCTTGAGGCAGCAATTTGACACAGGTCACTTGGGGGCAACTGCCTTACTCACCTCAACCTTGTCGGCCCAGTGCATCAAACTCTGGGGAAGTTTGATGTATTGGACTGATATGTTGGCCTGTCTATGCGTTTTTGATGGTATTCTCATTTATAAGACAGGTGGTGCCACCTACATTGACTTTTGCAGTGTATGCGCCTGCTTATTTCTACAGAGGAATTTGATACATCAGCCTAAAATTAGGCATGTTTATACAAATCGGTTAGCTTTATAGTGTACAAGACTGGTGGCGCCACCTACAATAATTTTTGCACAGTGTATGTCCCTGCTTATTTCACAAGAGGGGTTTGACATATCAGTCTGACATTGAGCATAATTATATATCTCTTCGTTGTATATAAGACTGGTCGTTCCAGCTACAATCCTTGTATCCGCCAAAACAGAGTTTTGCCGATACTATGTTTTCAGTCGGAGGCCAACGCTGCCGCCATCGCCACATAGGTTTCCAGAGAACTCCTCCATAACCACTAGGCAGAATTTTTTAAAATTCGGCATTATGATCGGTCACATGTGAATTGCTGCTGTGAACTGCTGCGCCCTCATTTTAAGTTGACCTCTGACCTTTCCTCTCTGCCCAGCGTCCATTTGTGCGTCTGTTTCCACACATAAACCCACATATCTCGGGAACCGTTTGACCGATAAGGCTAAAGATTTTGCTCAAATGTAGCCCTTAGAAAGCTTTATAACATACACTAAAAATGATGGCGCCACCTGCAACCATGAAACAGCGTCCATTTGTTCATCTGCCTTGGGATAAAAACACTCATATATCTGCATTAGTTGGACTTATCCATTTGAAATTTTGCATGTGTATACATCCTGGACAGCTTTCTTGATCTTATGACAGGTGGCGCCACCTACATTTACGTTTAAGCTGCAGACATCCAAGCTCATATCTCGGGAACCGTTTGACCAGTTGGGCCAAAATTTTGCATGTGTATAAATCTCCCATAGCTCTTTATCATACACAAAACTGGTGGTGTCTCCTGCAACCATTTTTGCACAGCGTCCATCTGTTCATCTGCTTTGGGATATAATTACTCATATCTCGGCAGTGGTTTGACTTATCCACCTGATATTTTGCAGGTTTATACATCCTTGACAGCTTTCTTGATTTTATGACAGGTGGTGCCACCTACATTCCAATTTACGCTACAGAGATCCAAGTTCATATCTCAGGAACCATTTGACCGATTTCCATGTTTATAGATCTCACATAGCTCTTTATCATAGGCAAAAGCGGTGGCGCCACCTGCAATCATTTTTGCACAGCGTCCGTCTGTTTGTCTGCCGTGGGATAAAATCACTCATATCTCGGCAGTGGTTTGAAATATCTGCCTTAAATTTTGCAGGTTAATACATCTTGGATAGCTTTCTGGATTTTGTGGCAGGTGGCGCCACCTACATTTATGTATACGCTGCAGACATTCAGGCTTATATCTCAGGACAGGTTTGACATATCCCCCTGAAATTTTGCATGTGTATAGATCTCACATAGCTCTTAATCATAAACAAAATTGGTGGTGCCACCTGCCACCATTTTTTCACAATGTCCATCTGTTCATCTGCCGTGGGCTAAAATCACTCATATCTCAGTAATGGTTTGATTTATCTGCCTAAAATTTTGCATATTTATACATCTTGGGCAGCTTTTTTGATTTTGTGGTAGGTGGCGCAACCTACATACACATTTAGGCTGCAGACATCCAGGCTATAATGCAACACACCTCAATTTATTTCCCCTTGCCACTCAATCCATGCCTCGCTTCACCTTTCCAACTCTGATTTTGGAGGATACACGTAGTCGCTTGTTGACTACCCATATTCTAGTTTTTGTGTTGTGTGCACCCATGCCAGAATTGCAGCAGTGATGTTTGTTTAATTGTTTCTTGTTCCAAGTGTTTAGTACTTGCATTGTTCATATACATGTTACACATGCTCTTGAAAAGATGGTGTAATCTCATTGCACAGGTTTGCATTAGGCCTGTAGGGCTTGTTTTAAGAATCTGTTAAGGTGATTGGTTTAAACTTTACAAGTATTATTCTATGGTAGGGTTCTGCCAGTTTTATAAGAATAGATTGGGTAAATGCAGCTTTAAACAAGGGACCCATGGGTCACGGCGCTCAGCTGTTAAATATGATAAAAAATGATTTGGGAAAGAGGCACATGCTGGTTTTGTGTGGTAATAAATATAAGCTTTATTATGAGTTGTTGGTGTATGATTTTGATAGTATCTTTGGAGACAGGGAAGAGGATTGATTTCATTTATTTTATTAACAAATGGAGTGCTATTGTCCCACAGATTTTTAGTTGGCCATATAACTTATAAGCAGCACATATAATAAAAGAGTTTAACTATTTATTAAAATTTAATAACAAATATTGTGCCAATATAATTTTTATTTTAAAAAATAATAAGAAAATCATATGATTTTTTAAAATAAAATATAACTGAAATGATTATTGAAATAATATTATAGAATATATTCATGAATGCATTCATGAATACATTGTGAAAGTATCTGCACTGGTATTCAAATACTTTCATTTTTACCTTTTTTAATGCAGTACATATTCATATTTGTATTCAAATACATTTGCAAAGCATTCGCACCATGTATAGTATTTATTCATAAGTACCTGGTTTTATGGCTTTTATTTATATTAAAAAAAAAATATAAGTAATATATTCACTTTGGACTACTTTCACATCAATCTACACACTAGACACAGTAGGAATCTAGATTAATATTATCAACTGCATCTTTGGCTATCATTAATTTCCTTCATATGATCCCTAATGATAAGTAAAGAATAATATGATTTATTTTTTTATCATTAAAATTTAACTGAAAAATACTCTATGTGACTGCATGGTGTTATTTGGAATAACATTGACATTGACATTCTATCCATCCATACAAGATTCTTACATCATCAGTAACTGCAAGTTAATTTTCTGTTACTCATCAACTAACAAATTCCTTTTCTATTAAATTGTCTTTAATTTGTTATAAAAAACAATACAAAATTATTAATTTATTGTTTATTGTTATGTTGTTTTTCAAAACAACCACTAGATGAGTTGGGTTGGACACCTGGATCAACTGTGGCTGTGTATTAGCTGCCTGGCTGCCCCAGTGTATGCTTCGCTCAAGCATGCATAATCTGATGAAAGGTCAACATACAGGTGACTGAAGAGGGGCTGGATTGAGCCTGGGTCTGACATGGTCTCATAAAAACATTAATAAAAGCTACAATATTTGGCCAATTTCTTTCAGCTTTCTAAACTACAAAAATGAAATCTTTATGTGTGCATGATATGAAAATAATATCAACAGTGCTCTCAGGAAACAAACGTGCCATGGTCAAAGTTGGGCAAAATTTAAGGTACTAATTTTATATTTATACTAATAACTTATAAAATTTGAAAAATTCAGAACTAATTTTTGGTATTCAATTGAATCTTGATTCAATAATGTTACATCCCTGACAAAAAAATCTCTAGCTTCAGCAATGCCCTTGTTAAGGGAGTAAATATATTTCTTGATTTTTTACAAAGTGCATTATGTTTGGGCCCATAACTTAAAACATTTACGCAATACTGACATCATTTCTGGCATGTGCATAGCGAATGTATAGAAAAATATGTATATTATATATGATCAAAGTCAGATCAGTGGTTTTGATATTAGGCAGTCTTACAGTGTAACAATGGGTTTTTAATGGAAAAATGAAGTTTTTTATTAATTATTAGAAGGAATTAAGTCCTAGTGATCAAATTCTTTGCATGGTAGGGGATTTTGGAGACATCTAACTGTATGCCAAATTTAAGGAACTTAGAGCTGAAGCTGGGGAGCTGAGCTCTAGCAAACTGCATAACACTAGCTTGATGTAAACAATATGTGACATGGTGCTTGAAAACTTGAATAAAATCTAGAGTTTAGTGATCAACTGGTTTCAATTTTTTGGTGTTAACAGACAAAATGCTAACAAAAACATGCTGTGAAAATTAAATCCACAGTACTTACAGGAAAAAAACGTGCCTTGGTCAAACTTGGGCAAAATTTAAGGTACCAATTTTATATTTATGCCAATATTTAAAAAAAAAAAAGATTTTGATTTAAATTTTGGTATACAATTAAATTTTGATCAATTAAAGTTGTATTACTGAAAAAAAGTCCCTACCTTTAACACTTTTGGTCTTAAGTGACCAAATATCTTTCCTGATTAAAAAAAAAGTCCATTATGTTTTGGCCTATAACTTTTTAAAATTAAATAATACTGACTTAATTTCTGGCATGTACACAGGAACTATAAAGAGGAATATTTATGGTAAATATGAAGAAAACCAGATGAGTGGTTTAGATATTAGGCAGTCCTGAAGTGTGAAAATAGATTTCTAATAAAAAATTGAGGTTTTTCCTTAATATCTCGAAGGAACGAAGTCCTATTGACCCAATTTTCGGCATGGTAGGAGATTTTGGGGACATCTAACTGTATGGCGAATTTCAGTTTCATAGCTCCAATGGTGTCGAAACGTGCCAGTCTTACGGATGGACATCCGGACGGACAGACGGACGGACAATGGACCACGACTATAGCTCAGATGACTTATAGTCAGCTGACCTAAAAAACAGTGTAGCCAATTGAAAAAGGCTTTCTATGTTTGAAACAGATTTGACAACATGCTGAGTTTCAGCAGCCAAGTCAACAGGTCACTCAGTACAACCAGGTGCGGTCCAGACCTCACCATGGCAACTGACCTGGCTCTGTCTGGCGTCCAGACAATATGTCTAGACGTCTAGACACAGCGTCTAGACGTCTAGACACAGCGTCTAGACGCATAATGCCCAGATAAGAATTATTGGAACTATATCTTTCAACTGAAAAGCTTGGTTTGCATTTTTAGCGTATCTGTGAGCTAATGCAATGGTGTGGCGTCATCCGTCTACCGTCGTGCGTCATAGCTATCTCAAAAAGGGCAAGAGCTAGCATCACTGAATTGTTTGCAAAAAATTTGTCATCTATAAAATTCTATCGGATTCTGCTTATTTTTTGGCTAACTGCATTTTCTTTGATTTTATAGGGAAGAAGCTAAAAAACATTAAAAAATGTTCATCTCCGAAACCATGCTGCCAAATTGTCCGTTCATCTGTTCCAGTAATCCTCCTTGGTAAAAGGAACATATCCCAAATATCCTGACTGATATTTTTGTGGATACTTTGTTTTCAGTCGGACGCCGCCGCTGCCGCAGCTATGGTTTCTGGAGAACTTTTTTAAAATTCGGAATTATGATCAGGTCACATGAGAACCGCTGTGTCCTCATTTTTGGTTGACCTCTGTATACTTTCCTCTCTGCCTAGCGTCCATTTGTGCGTCTGTTTCAACACATAAACCACATATCTCGAACCGTTTGACCAATCAGGCTAAAATTGCAAACTTGTGCAAAGTTTAGGAGTATGAATGGAGGTTTTTTTTAAATTTAATATTGATCCTCTTAAGTCCTGCATATCTACCTTAGTCATTATGATTTCAGCAAAATGGACGTGTCCGACCTGCAAGTTTCAGACTAGGACATTTTAAAAACAGAATATGGGTAGTCGATAAGCGACTATATGTATCCGTGGAACGGGTGAAGTGAGTACGGATAAAGTGGCAAGGGGAATAGAGTGAGGTGTGTTGCATATTAGCATGGATGTCTGCAGCGTTAACGTGCCATCTGTCATAAAGTCGAGAAAATTTTCCAGGATGTATAAACCTGCAAAATTTCAGGTGGAAAAGTCAAACCACTGCTGAGATATGAGTGATTTTATCCAACAAGATGAACAGATGGACGCTGTGCATAAATTGGTGCAGGTGGCGCCATCAGTTTGTCTATGATGAAGAGCTATGTGAGATCTATACACATGCAAAATTTTGTCCCTGTCCCTGAAACCTGTCCAGGATGTATACACCTGCAAAATTTCAGGTGGATAAGTCGAACCACTTCTGAGATATGGGTGATTTTATGAGCTTGGATGTCTGCAGAGTAAACGTGAATGTAGGTGGGGCCACCTGTCACAATCGATAAGCTGTCCAGGATGTATAAACCTGCAAAATTTCAGGTGGAAAAGTCAAACCACTGCTGAGATATGAATGATATTATCCCAAGGCAGATGAACAGATCGACGCTGTGCAAAAATGGTTGCAGGTGGCACCACCATTTTAGTGTATGTTATAAAGCAATCAAAGGGCTTAATTTCTGCAAAATATTTAGCCTGATCGGTCAAACGGTTCCCGAGATATGTTGGTTTATGTGTGGAAACAGATGCACAAATGGACGTTGGGCAGCGAGGAAAGGTCAGAGGTCAACAAATAATGAGGGCGCAGCAGTTCTGATGTGACCTGATGATAAACCTGATTCGCTAAAAATTGTTTTCAAACAGTTGTAAGATATAGTTCCAATAATCTGGGAATTTTACATCTAGACATTGTGTCTAGACGTCTAGACGCTGTGTCTAGACGTCTAGACACATTATCTCGACACCCGCCGGAGCCAGGTCAGTTGCCATGGTGATGTCTGGACCCCACCTGTTTGTACTGAGTGACCTCTTGACTTGGCTGCTGGAACTCAGCATGTTGTCAAATCTGTTTTTAAACACAGAAAGCCTTTTTCATTTGGCTACAATGCTTTTTTAAAGCTGTATTTACCCAATTTATTCTTATAAAACTGACAGAACCCTACTATAGAATAATTCTTGTGAAATTAAAACAATCAGCTTAACAGTTGCATCATAAATCAGTGTATAAGCTAGAAGAGTTTAAAATTACATTTTTGCTTGTAAAATACACATCAATGTAGGTGGCGCCACCAATACCAATACCTAGCTTCTGCCGTTTTTGAGATAGCTATGGTTAACGTACAGACGAGGCACGACGCACGACAGACGACGCACTAAGGACACCGCCATACCATCGCATAAGCTCACAGGTTCGCTAAAAAAGCAATCTATGATATCATTTGATTGTGATTGACACTACAAAAGGCAAATTGGGGCACCAGTCTCTCCTCATTAATGGGTATTTATGATGGTGAATTGGGACATCAATCTTGAAGACTGACAAATGTGAATTGGAGCATAACAGAGACTGATAAAAGCAAACTGGACATTAACCCTAGTGGATACTAATATTGGCAAATTGGCAAATATCTCTCCTGGTGGATATTGGTAAAGACAAAACAGGGTATCAGACTTTCTTAATGGATAAGGATAAAGTCATATCGGGGAAATCAACCTGTCTTGTGGATACTAATAAAGGTTTACTGGGACATCAACATGTCTTAATGGACACTGATAAAGGCTACTTGTGACATCAGCCTGTCTTAATTGATACTGATAAAGGCAAACCATCACACTGACCTGTCTTAATGGATATAAAATAAAGGCAACTTTGAGATCATTTGTTTTTATGAATAATATCTGACAAATGGGCATCATCTGGAAACTGATAAAGGCGAACTGGTACAAAAACCTTACTTGTGAAAACTAATTAAGTCAAACCAGGGCATCAACTTGTCCAAATAGAGACTTCTTAATGCACACTTGAGCATTTTGTCTTAATTGATACTAATAAAGGCAAACTGGGGCAACCTCTCCTAATGGATCTTGATTAAGGCAAATTGGGGAATCAACTGATCTTGGAGACTGATAAAGCAAATTGAGGCATTAACTATTCCTTAATTGGGACTACTGATACGGACAAGAGGCATTAACCTTTCTTAATGGAGAGACTGATAAAGGCAAATAGGGCAAAAACTGGTCTTAATGGATACTAATTATTACATGCAAACTGGAGCATCATGAGTCTTAATGGATACAGAAAAAGGCAAACTGAGGCATTAACCTGAGTGGATACAAATACAGGCCAACAGTGGCAACAACCTGCCCCCAAAATAATGAAAAGGCAAACTGGGGCATAAGCCTGTCTTCATGGATCCTCCAAAAGACAAACCGGGGTATCAATATTAAAAATTACCAGAACACAACATTGACTTACTGTTCACTAGATGTAAAAAATTAATATATATATATATAAGTCATGGTGGCCTGCAAACAAAGTAAGTACACAAAGACTTAGAGATGCATTCACAAATTTCAGAATGAATTCAGCTGAGCCCAGCTGAGTTACAGACATGGGGTAATAGTGTTATGGAGTAGGAAAGTGCATATTTGTGACTTAACACATATTTCAAGGAATATTTCACATTTCATATTTCACAAATTTAAGCTGTTTCAGGCATGTCAGACTGAACAATTAATGACTTCTCATAATTGATGACACCCAACAACCAGTCATCTGGTCACACACATATAGGCTTCTCTCCCAGTTTAATCAGAGAACAGTACACCAAACCATTAAGGTCTATTTTAAGTCTGTACAAACAGAAATAGTGTCACAGAATGACTTATGTGTTTAGTCTTTATGAGGGAATGGTAGAACACAATTAAAACATGTTATTTTATGAGACTCCACATGTGTATATAAGCACTGTCCTCCAAATAGGACTTGTAGGTCAGTCTATAACTGGATGTATGTCAGGTCAGACTTGGGATTTTCCAGAATACTTTCATCCAGTAAAATCATGCAAAACTTATTAAGTCAACTTATAACTCTGATGTAATTGTGACCTACTTTGAGTCATCCAATAAGGTTTAGCTTTTATGACGAAATGCAGAAATATGGATATGAATGTCTCATATGTCACGTGAAAGCTGTGTAACAAAACTATCTGTAGTGCGCACAGAGAGTCAGAGAGAGAGAGGGACCATGTCTAGCTGGGCACTGCAGGGCCTCAGCAAAGACTGTCCCAGACCTCTTGCTATTGAATAAAGACTTCTATCATCAAATTGGTCTTGGAACATTGTCAGCCACCAACATCAGCAACCGTAAGTGATACAGTGTGGGGACATCTCTCCACCCCACATTGTATCATTATGGTGGAGACCGGGTCCCGTATCATTTTGGTTGATGAACCGGGATTCACTTCCAGCAGATCAGTGCCGGAAAAACCGACAATGCTGCCAGCCGGAGTGAAGAATGAAGATCCCCTCTCACAGCCACAGGTGCCATTGACTGGGCTCCCATCTCACAACTGCATTGGAACTTCAACCTAGATGTCTACAGCATCACAGTCTAACATCAAGAATGTCCACTCTGCTGCTGAAGGTATAAAACTTTGCTAAGAACTCTCTCTTCAAACTTTAACTTGGCTGCAGTTTCTCAGTGCTCTGCTTGAGAAGATCAAAGACTCTCTCTGTATCTTTAAACCAAAAGGACACTGTAATCAGCATATTGCTTTAACCGTGACTTCAAGTTGCAGAAATGACATTTTTCGCTAAAAAAAGTGCTGTGTAATCTCAACCTGAGATCATCATTGTTTCGGACCAGCCACACCAAAAAAAAAAATCAATATCGGGACAAGCCAGCTTGGGCCTATGTCAACAATACTACTGGCCATACCACGTGCACTGTGTGTTATCTCACAACAAGTTCCTCGCTATGTTCCTGCAACTACTAGAAGCAGATTTGCTGTTCTACCGCTATCTTCTGCATCACCTTCCATACCATGACTCCAGCAAGAAAAAAGACGCCAGGTCAGCAGAGAAGACCACAGAAGACCCAAAGACGACAGATTTCCTGAGGTAATGGAACATACACCAGAGACTCTGAATTTTAAATACCCAATGCAAAATTTGGGGCATTTCAGAATATTTTGCATGTATATGTTGTAAACAAAAAAAAATGTATGTTGTATTCTATAACTTTCTCTTATTGATGTGTCATAATTGTAAAATGATATAGTTTATAGTGTCTCTATCTTATTGATATGGTATGCATGGAATAATTGTTACAAAAACCACATTAAACAGTGTAGAACTATCAATATTAGATTTGATGCAGTTATGTCTATCTAAGATGTTTATATGTAATGTCACCAAAATGACTGTACTGATTTAAATACAATAATTCCTAGAGTAAAGCAATATGCAAAACCATCAGCATGTTAGCATTCATTTATATTGAGATTTTCTCATGTGTTGTTCCATACCAAATCATCAGGTATCATGATGCTCTCTTGGCTAAATTTAATGGAATGGTAGCACATTGTGTCACCAAAGCACAATGCGATGCTTATTTTCAATTGTTACAGTTTGGTCCTAAAACACGGGTTCATGGGAAGCCCTCCAATATATAGGGAATAGGACAAACTGGGGAGTGTGATGATGACTCCAAAAATCAATAATGCACTGACCTGTGGTCACATTATTGCCTAAAACAAGGGTTTGATATGGTTAACCTCATTAATAGCTGGAATTGCCAGGCAAGATAGGTTAGCACAGGAATTCACATTTACGCGTACTATGACAGACATGTTTCATGAGCAAATGCATTCTGGTCACTGCATTCATGATACTGATAACCCATTGACCAAGATGTGGAGTGACAAGGATTTCAAACATTAACATTTTTCATTTATTTTAAATCATCACTCTACAGATGTATGTTTGATCTTACACATGAGCTCACAATAAAATTACCATCAAAATCCATATGGTCTAGATTGATACATGCAACTGTCAGGGATTTATTTTCATTATCATCACATTTTCACACATATTTCGCCTTGCTCCTGCACAGAAAATGGGTAATAAATGGGAATATATGTACAACATTCCTCTATCGTTAGGAATGACCTCATTCTGTCATGTACTTATCCGCTGGTTAGGTACACCAGTTGTGTTATGCTAAAGGAATAGCATATCAACCTTCCATTATTCACAAGTCAACTTGTCCCAATGGCAAGTATGAAAGCCAAGATGTATTTTGAATCATTGGTACTGTTCAACACACAGAGCAGATTGTCATGTACCTATGTATATGTTTAACTCTTAGGCACAGAGTATATACACTTTGTCAGATTGGGAATTCATGATCACTTTTTCCATAGGAATTATATGTTTAGCTACAGGCATTGCTAATTCACTTGTTATAATTGGTAATGCATATTGCTGTTCGACAGAACATCTTTCTGTAACATAACTTACTGTATGCTAGAATGGTTCACATACTTTGAATTATTCCATTGCTTACACGGTATGCATAGTACTTGTATATTCTAGCTGTGCATTCATTATGAACATGATGCTATACTCATATCTTTTAAGATGTTTATTTATTAATTCTATTTAGATGTGTCATACTTACATCTGAAGTTTTAATGCTTATATTAAGATGTCAAATTATGTCATCATAGTTGCAATGTTGTTCCTGATTTTCTTACAAATCAGCATTTTCTCTTTAAGATAGTTAAGGATTGTCAATTCACGAAAAAAAATGTCTTTAGAACATGTATGTATAGCTATAGACTTATATATGTAGTTTCTCAGCTTATTTAGCTATTGCTACAGCATTGTGGTTGTACTACTACAAAAATTTCCAATAGGCACTTCCTCAAATTCCTTACACTGTTACATCTGGAACTGTGACATATGTTCATGTAATTCACATCTATATTGATCTGTGTAATTCCATCACAACAACACACTAGTGCTAGCTTAAAATATAGTTCAATTCACTATTATGGCACCTGATCTTGCAGTAAATACAGACTTAAGCAGTGTATCTTGATCCTTACACATACTGTATTTCTGTCATCTACATTACAGTTATCCTTCTTGAAATAACTAAATTTTCTCAAACTTAGCCAATGAGGCCGGAGCCTCATTCTGAATACCAGAGGGATATGTTATGGAGTAGGAAAGTGCATATTTGTGACTTAACACATATTTCAAGGAATATTTCACATTTCATATTTCACAAATTTAAGCTGTTTCAGGCATGTCAGACTGAACAATTAATGACTTCTCATAATTGATGACACCCAACAACCAGTCATCTGGTCACACACATATAGGCTTCTCTCCCAGTTTAATCAGAGAACAGTACACCAAACCATTAAGGTCTATTTTAAGTCTGTACAAACAGAAATAGTGTCACAGAATGACTTATGTGTTTAGTCTTTATGAGGGAATGGTAGAACACAATTAAAACATGTTATTTTATGAGACTCCACATGTGTATATAAGCACTGTCCTGCAAATAGGACTTGTAGGTCAGTCTATAACTGGATGTATGTCAGGTCAGACTTGGGATTTTCCAGAATACTTTCATCCAGTAAAATCATGCAAAACTTATTAAGTCAACTTATAACTCTGATGTAATTGTGACCTACTTTGAGTCATCCAATAAGGTTTAGCTTTTATGACGAAATGCAGAAATATGGATATGAATGTCTCATATGTCACGTGAAAGCTGTGTAACAAAACTATCTGTAGTGCGCACAGAGAGACAGAGAGAGAGAGGGACCATGTCTAGCTGGGCACTGCAGGGCCTCAGCAAAGACTGTCCCAGACCTCTTGCTATTGAATAAAGACTTCTATCATCAAATTGGTCTTGGAACATTGTCAGCCACCAACATCAGCAACCGTAAGTGATACAGTGTGGGGACATCCCCAAACCCCACATTTGTATCAATAGTAATAAGTAATAGTAATTGTAATAGACTATTACAGCTTTTTCCATGTAATAGTAATAGTAATAGACTCAAATATATTAGCTGTAATAGTAATAGTAATAGAAACAGAAGGCAAAGTAATAGAGTAATACATATTACTTTCTATTACTTCCTGTGAGCCCCTTGATCATGAAGCATATCAGCAAATAATGCTGAACACACTCAATTCTTGTCCAGCAATTGCCCAGGAAGTGCCTATTGTTGAGGCAAGCATGGGCCAGCTGCCACACTGCTGGTGATCACTGGTGCTAATTACATAAGAGTACTGGACAGAGCAGGTCACAGCCAAATAGGTAACCTGGCACAATCTGACCTTTGATTAGTAAACCATGGATAAACAGAGGAATGTTTGATGTTATGAGACAGATAAATTGTGTATTATTATATTGACATGTACATCTGATCTCACATCCATCAATCCATATGCATATTCTGAAATGTACCTAGATTTATTTTCACAAGCCAGTTTGCATTTTAATCATACAGATTGCAATAACACACATTTAAGAAAAATAGAATATGGAACCAGATGTAGTTGCAGTGCAGACCCAAAATGTTCATGATAAACTTATGGTGTTTTCACTGGGTGACAGACAAAAGCCCACCCTGACAAAAGCCCACCCTGACAAAGGCCCACCGGACAAGAGCCCACTGGACAAAAACCCACCCCTAAAAGTGCAGACCTTGAATACAATGTAAAATTAAATGATTTTATTGTGTTTTTCTTAAGTTTTTTTAAAAACTTCTGTATTCTGATAACCCTGTGGTACTGTGTGGAAGAGTATATTATGATTAACATATTATGATTAACATATATTAACATACACATTATAATATGAAGATTAACACCCCAATATATATTATACCTAATAAGCCCACTGATGTAATTGTTTTTACAGGAAATATGTATACATTATATTATATAAATATTCTATATTAATTAAGATATATATATATATATATATATATATATATATATATATATATATTGTTTTAATATATGTTTTAATAAATGTTGGATTTTTAATATAATATTCTTACTACAATTATCATTCTTTTATGATTATATTATTTTATAATATATAATTTATAATATATATGTCTCTGTTAATAGTTTAGGAGAACCCTAGGCATTCTCTTTGATGTTTGTGTTTGTTTTGATTACATCACTTTAGCTGTAGAGACCCCAATCAGAAACCAATTAGCTAATTAGCCTGATTATTTGCTCAAAAGATTGGGTGTCACATTTCCCTTTGTGGAACATAAAGATCCCAAGTATAATTATAATTAACATATAAATTATATAATTTTGGTTAACATATAAATTATAACTAATTAGCCTATAGACATTTTTTAATTTACATGAAATATATATAATATATCATTATATATTATATATTATATATATGCAATATTATATATATAAATACATTGTATATATATATATATATATATATATATATATATATATATATATATATATATACAGAGTGATCTATAAAGTGATCTATGAAAAATATAAATATAACACATATATGTTCACTTATATATATTTATATATCTGTTTTAGCAAACTGTAGATAGATATATAACAGATATATATGCATGTATATGAGCACATAAACATATATATATATAATACTTGTCATAAGTATAAAAAATGTTACATACATTTAGAAAATGATACAGAAGTATATAAAAAACTTTAGAAAAACATGATAAAATCATTTTTATTTATAATTTAGTCAAGGGTGGGCTTTTGTCCAGTGAGGTATTGAGACTGACAAATTTTATAGAAGAGCCGAAGGTCAAAACATATAATTAATTATTATGTTGTAGATACCGCAAATCCAATATAACCTCAGAGAGAACACTCATCTCCTTTAATATATTATTTTTTTTCCTGTAAAATTAGTGATGTGGTTTAGTTTTTCTCCTGCTCAAGTTACATGTTCAGCCCCCAGATGGTAGGCAAGTCAGCCAATGCGAATTCCTTATTTAAATAAAGAGATGGTGTCCTTTGCTGATTAATGCAAAGTTTCAGGAGGAATAAATGAATATCTTTCACTACAGTGTTCATTCTCTCTGAACTATGCCCTTTCTCTGGTGTTAAAATGTTCTCTGTTCCATAAAAAAAAAGAAATTCATAATGCTGTGATATGAACTTGTACTCCCATGTACATCCTTCGGATGACAGTGGTCAACAAGAACAACACAAATGGTTCAAAATATGCCCATTGTGTGTCTTGTGACCTTTGACCTCATTAAATAAGCATGAATTTTGTGGAGAATGTAATTCAGGTGAGAAACCATTGGTTAATTTTTATAATGAGTTTCATGAATATCCATCATATTTCTGGTAAGTCATCATGCAAAGTGCAACGAGTCTGGTGATCTCTGACCTTATTAAATATGCAAAGATTTTTTCAGAAATCTGAGGTGAGATATTTTATTGGTTAATATTTCTCTTGATTTCTATCAACATCCATCACATTCCTGGTAAGTTACCACGGTGACACTACAAAGTGGCCTGATGACCTGTTACCTCATTAAATATTCATGGATTTTGTCCAAATTAATCGAACTCAGGTGAGATAATCTTGGTTTTATTGTGAGTTTTGTGAAAATCCATTGAAGCCCTGGCTAGTAAACGCAGTGACACTGAAAGTTAATAAATGGACAGGCAGACTGTATGTTTACTAGAATATGTCCTGTCATAGACAGGCATATAATAATAGACACAGCCAATGTTAAAAAGACAACAAACATCGGAGTAGCTTCTATGGTCAAAAGGAAGAGCACAACGCTCAAAGACAGGAGATCACGAGTCTGAATCTCAGCTGAGTTGTGAGATTCACAAACAAGTGCATCTTTGGGGGGTTCCTCAAGGTTATGACCCAGCAAGTGGGGATGATTACCCACACAGAGGAAATGCACATCTTGATCACGAAGCCTGTTTGAGGCCAAGATAATGGTGTATCACTGCCCTGTTACACAGTCTGAACGAAAACGGAGGCAGTTACTTCCACCAAAAATATTATTTTACAAAATAAACAAGGCCTACAGGCCTAATGCGAACCTGTGCAAAGTTTGGCAGTATGAAGAGAGGTTGATTTTTTAAATTTAATATTGATCCTTTTAAGTCCTGCATATCTACCTTAGTCATTATGATTTCAGCAAAATGGACATTTCGGACCTGCACATTTCAGACTAGAACATTTTAAAAATAGTATATGGGTAGTCGGCAAGCGACTATGTGTATCCGCAAAAAATAAAGAGTGGGACGGGTGAAGTGAGGCATGGATTAAGTGGCAAGGGGAATAGAGTGAGGTGTGTTGCATATTAGCATGGATGTCTGCAGTGTAAACGTGAATGTAGGTGGTGCCACCTGTCATAAAATCGAGAAAATTGTCCAGGATGTATAAACCTGCAATTTTTCAGGTGGATAAGTAAAACCACTGCTGAGATATGAGTGATTTTATCCCAAGGCAGATGAACAGATGGATGCTGTGCATAAATGGTTGCAGGTGGCACCACCAGTTTTGCCTACAATGAAGAGCTGTGGGGGAGATCTATACACATGCAAAATTTTGGCCCAATCGGTCAAATGGTTCCCGAGATATGAGCTTGGATGTCTGCAGAGTAAATGTGAATGTAGGTGGCGCCACCTGTCATAAAATAGAGAAAGCTTTTCAGTAGTATAAACCTGCAACATTTCAGGTGGATATGTCAAACCACTGCTCAGATATGAGTGTTTTTATCCCAAGGCAGATGAACAGATGGATGCTGTGCATAAATGGTTGCAGATGGCGCCATTGGTTTTGCCTATGATGAAGAGCGGTGTGAGATCTATACACATGCAAAATTTTTGCCCAATCGGTCAAATGGTTCCCGAGATATGAGCTTGGATGTCTGCAGAGTAAACATGAATGTAGGTGGTGCCACCTGTCATAAAATCGAAAAAGCTTTCCAGGATGTTATAACCTGCAAAAAATTTTATTAGGAAAAGTCAAACCACTGCTGAGATATGAGTGATATTATCCCAAGGCAGATGAACAGATGAATGCTGTGCATAAATGGTTGCAGATGGCGCCACCAGTTTTGCCTAAAATGAAGAGCTATGTGAAATCTATACACATACAAACTTTTGGTCCAATCTGTCAAACGGTTCTCGAGATATGAGCTTGGATGTCTGCAGAGTAAACCTGAATGTAGGTGGCGCCACCTGTCATAAAATCAAGAAAGCTTTCCAGGATGTATAAACCTGCAAAATTATAGGTGGATATGTCAAACCACTGCTGAGATATGAGTGATATTATCCCAAGACAGATGGACGCTGTGCATAAATGGTTGCAGGTGGCGCCACTAGTTTTGCCTATGATGAAGAGCTGTGTGAGATCTATACACATGCAAAATTTTGGCCCAATCGGTCAAACGGTTCCCGAGATGTGAGCTTGGATGTCTGCAGAGTAAGCCTGAATGTAGGTGGCCCCACCTGTCATAAAATCAAGAGAGCTGTCCAGGATGTATAAACCTGCAAAATTTCAGGTGGATCAGTCAAACCACTGCTGAGATATGAGTGATTTTATCTCAAGGCAGATGAACAGATGGACTCTGTGCATAAATGGTTGCAGGTGGCACCACCAGTTTTGCCTATAATGAAGAGCTATGTGAAATCTATACACATACAAACTTTTGGTCCAATCGGTCAAACGGTTCCCGAGATATGAGCTTGGATGTCTGCAGAGTAAACCTGAATGTAGGTGGCGCCACCTCTCATAAAATCGAGAAAGCTTTCCAGGATGTATAAACCTGCAAAATTTCAGGTGGTTATGTCAAACCACTGCTGAGATATGCGTGATATTATCCCAAGGCAGATGAACAGATGGACGTTGTGCATTAATGGTAGCAGGTGGTACCATCAGTTTTTCCTATGATGAAGAGCTATATGAGATCGATACACATACAAAATTTTGGCCCAATCGGTCAAACGGTTCCCAGGAAATGAGCTTGGATGTCTGCAGAGTAAATGTGTATGTAGGTGGGGCCACCTGTCATAAATTAGGGAAAGCTGTCCAGGATGTATAAACCTGCAAAATTTCAGGTGGACAAGTCAAACCACTGATTAGATATGATAGATTTTATCCCAAGGCAGATGAACAGATGGGTGCTGTGCATTAATTGGTGCAGGTGGCGCCACCAGTTGCCTATAATGAAGAGCTATGTGAGATCTATACACATGCAAATTTTGGCCCAATCGGTCAAACAGTTTCCGAGATATTAGCTTGGATGGCTGCAGAGTGAACCTGAATGTAGGTGGCGCCACCTGTCACAAAATCGAGAAAGCTGTCTAGGATGTATAAACCTGCAAAATTTCAGGTGGATAAGTCAAACCACTGCAGAGATATGAGTGATTGTATCCCAAGGTAGATGAACAGATGGACGCTGTGCATAAGTAGTTGCAGGTGGCGCCACCAATTTTGCCTATGATGAAGAGCTATGTAAGATCTATACACGTGCAAAAGTTTGGCCCAATCGGCAAACGGTTCCGGAGATATGTGGGTTTATGTGTGGGAACAGACGCACAAATGGACGCTGGGCAGCGAGGAAAGGTCAGAGGTCAACCAAAAATGAGGGCGCAGCAGTTCACATGTGACCTGATGATAAACCCTATTCACTTAAAATGCAAACCAAGTTTTTTCAAACAGTTGAAAGTATAGTTCCAATAATCTGGGAATTCTGCATCTAAACACTGTGTGCAGACGTCTAGACGCTGTGTCTAGCCGTCTAGACACATTGTCTAGACACCCCCCTAGAGCCAGGTCAGATGCCATGGTGATGTCTGGACCCCGACTGTTTGTACTGAGTGACCTCTTGACTTGGCTGCTGAAACCCAGCATGTTGTCAAATCTGTTTTCAAATACAGAAAGCCTTTTTCAATTGGCTACAATGCTTTTTTTTAAAACTGTGTTTACCCAATCTATTCTTATAAAACTGGCAGAACCCTACCATAGAATAATTCTTGTAAAGTTTAAACTAATCAGCTTAACAGTTTCATCATAAATCAGTTTATAAGCTAGAAGAGTTTAAAATTACATTTTCACTTGTAAAAAACAGATCATTGTAGGTGGCGCCACCAATACCTCAATTTCAGATATGACGTGACAAACATTGATATAAAATTTGGTGATTATAGCTCTAGCCGTTTCTGAGATTTTAATTTTAGTGTGCTTTTTCAACCTCCTGTAACTCAGCCAAAAATCTCTGAACTGGAACTATTCGAACAAACTTGAGAGAGATTGTTCCAGGGATCATTTCTGTGAAATATTGGACAATTTGCCTGACAGTTTCGGAGAAGAAGATTTTTAAAGCTTTTTTAGCTTTTTCCCTATAAAATCTAAGAAAATGCAGTTAGTAAAAAAATAAACAATTTCCGATAGTTTTTCAGATGACTGATTATTTGCAAAAAATTTGGTGATGCTAGCTCCTGCCATTTTTGAGATAACTATGGTTAACGTACAGACGACGCAGGACGCACAACACACGACGTACGACCCGCACCATTGCATTAGCTCACAGGTTCGCTAACAAGGACCCATTTCCTCTTCTATAGACACAACAATTTCTAGATGATATACAAGAAAGCTGTATCTTTACCATAATTTTATTTATAAACAAAATTAATCATACAAGTCCTGCATAGCCCAATTATGTCATAGTCCCACATCATGTGCATGGCTCGATTATTCTTGCAAAAGCAAAAGCTTTCATCCATTGATCAGGTTGCCTATACTATGCTGACACCTGTTGGCTGACTTTGGTACTTATACTTGGTGACAGTGGAGTACATGAATTAAAGTATAATTTCTTGTGTATGCAATATATAAGTAAATATAAAAACCATATGGACATAAAATTAGGTGATATTCATATTTTTCATGTTGTATTTGATATTTCAGCCACATGTGATAATGATTAAAGAATACTAAAAATATGACCTGGTTAAAGTTATTTCTAACCACAAAAACAAATGGTTATGTGTAATGATAAAAAAAAAAACTAATGGTATAATGAGAAAAATAAAGTATGGTTGACACTTTTGAGAATCATGAAATATAAACATACAAATACTTGATGAAACACTAAAGTTGAAAACATGTTAAACATGCACAACTGGATACAGGTGGGGGACTTGTACCACTCAGTACACGTATACTGATTATATGACCTGACACCCCAGATTTGGTATCTCACACCCCTGTTGACATTCCTCAGTGATCAACAGTGCAAAATGTGAACAAGGCACTACACGGAGTGTCTTTGTCTCAGAAACTGATGGTAGAGTGGTGAAAGAATGGTCACTGCTTAATATGGCAGTCTGCAGAGCTAAAATGTGACATTCAAGTATAGTGAAATCTCACTAACATAAACACCTGTGGAACCAGCCAAAGTAGCTGGGTGGTGTGTTGGCAGGAGGTTTCATGATGATAAAATTTAGTCCAGGACCAAAACAAGTGGTTGTCTTAGTGGGGTGGTCATGAAAGTGAGGTGGTCGTCAGGAGAGACTTCACTGTGTACTGCCATTTGTCTTTTTGCTAGCTTCATTGTAGCTTATGTAAATGAGATGCAAATAGAATGACCACAAATGAAAGCCATACAGCCATTAGAAAAATAACAAGGTCAATTAAATAGATGTCACTGATTCATGAAAATATTAAACATTCAATGACGAATACTCAGCATGAACATTTCTCTAAATATACAGAAATGTAGTTGGCACTATAACTTTAAGAGAACTGCTATACAGTTAAGTTTTTCTTCTTTTTGAAAAATGGTTGAATCATAAAGATAAAAATCCATCAGCCCAGTTTTGGTGATAAAAAACAGCCTAGATTTGGTGATAAAACCCCATGATTACACCCACAGCCACCGGGACACAAGCTCTCATTGGTCAGATTCTTGTCCCTTTGCCAGAACCAATGTTATCAGACCAATAAGAGTGGATGTTACATGTTTAAAATTTGGGTTGGATACACAATGCAATACCAAACTTTCAGTGGTTTGTTACAAATCTGCACTCT
Source organism: Sipunculus nudus (assembly GCA_026874595.1). Classification (NCBI taxonomy): domain Eukaryota; kingdom Metazoa; phylum Annelida; class Sipuncula; order Golfingiida; family Sipunculidae; genus Sipunculus; species Sipunculus nudus. The sequence goes on from CM049319.1 coordinate 62,143,538, forward strand.
ATGGGCACTAAGCACCCTGATGTTCCTGCCTAGAGAATCTTGCCATACAAAGAGGTCATTACCCTAATTATGTCTGGGATGGCTGCAGTGAGAAGCGTACATGAGGATATGAATTTGCTGATCACACACTGCCACCCACAGTCAGTTCAAAGCCTAATTCTATTATTCTACAGTTCATGAGTACTTCTGCTTAAGAGTAAATTTTCATGAAACCCAAAGTGAATATTCATTAGTTTTTTTGTTTTTGTTTTTTTTAAGAAAAGGTATTTATGATGAAACTTTAAAAAAACTTTAAACAAAGCTTGATTGAATATGAAATCACAAAATAATACACAATAACATGCATTAAAAAAATCTAATAATAAAACAAGCTGGCTGACAAGAAAACTGGTACAGGGTAAACCTCTCTTTTACAGACACCTTTCTTTTATGGACACCTCTTAATTAAAACACCTGAAGTGGTCCAGCAAAGCATATTTATAAGGCACCAACCATATTAACACAGCCACCTCTCTTTTATGGGCAAAATCTAAGGTCCTGACTGAGTCCTCGCGCTGCCGTCAAATCTCCTTCACTTTAACCGCTGCTTTGTCTGAGCAAGGTTTTTGGGTTTCTCCACCAGGGTTGGCACAGGGCCAAGAATTATAATTAGACTGATGAGAGCGTGGTATTGCATTGGGAGTGGGTTGTCACGGATTTGGAACTTGGGAATTCAATTAAAATTCTTTGCCCTGTGCCAGTCCTGGTGGAGACAGCTGGAGAACCTTGCTATACAAAGCAGTTTTTAAAGTAAAGGAGATCTGGAATGACTGCAGTTTATAACTGCTGCATGAGGAGTGAAACAGTGTCCTTTACTGGCAGGCTCTACTGTACATCCATTACATGTTGTCAGTATTTCTATCACACTTATAGCTTACGTCCTCCAGAAATACGGATTCAGCTGAAGCTTGTGCTCAAAGTTCCTATACCAGTTCTGTAACGTACTGAGAGGCACAAATGTCTCAGTCGGGTTTGGTGTCATCTGTGACTGTGTCACAGCAAATGATGATGCGTAATTAAAAAAGTTTTCGAGCATCTTTTTGGAGAAGTCCACAAAGGTGTTAACTGTAGAAGCTGTGGTATTTGTTGCTGGAGTCTGCTGAGCAAGCTGCGACAGTGGTTCCACCGAGATCCCAATCTGAGCCACATGAGACGGCTGGATTTGTAGACTTCCAAACATCAAGTTGTTCTGTCCATCATCTGGAATTAATTAGAACAAACTATGACAACCTTTGGTGGATTCAAATTATTGGGAGGAATCAGTTGTAAAATCACATTTAATGACTGAAGGATTAAAATGCCTGATCATTATTCATTTTTTATTTTTTGTACCTTCTATATTACTGTGAAAACTACTGCACAGAATTTTAACTTATATATTGACAGAGTATTAAGATTGTACGATAGGTCTAGGGGCCTCTGCTGAATTTACACCCCCAGCACAGTGTGTCCTTAATCCACTGCAACACATGATGCTCCAGCCAATGGGAACATATATTACATTTTTTTGGCAAAATCAGTCAGGGCATCTCCTGATTGACAGTTGTTGTGGCCTGAATATAAACATGCATGGTTGAGAAACACCAGTTGTAGCCTGAAAAGAAAATGGACAACACAGGTAGCATTTTTACCTGTGTTTATGTTGGCGCCAGTGATCATGCACGGTCCACTTTTTTTAAAGCTTGTGTATAGGAGTAAGGCCAATGGTCTCAGGGCAATATTTTGACACCTCTATGGATAATTTAAATTTTTTTTATCATTTGAGAAAAACAATATCTGAACATTAAAGGGGCCCAATCACCTATCTGACCTTTATAAACTAAAAGTTATCCCTTTGAGCTTATATAAAAATTTGCAAGAAAATGTGGATATCACCAAACACAGGCTTCTTGTTTTGTGTATATCAACGTGTTTATAATATGTGGGGGCCAACCAAAATAATCCAAACAAATTCACCAAGGGCATCTGGCAGAAGGTAAAAAAAGCCAGAGTTTTGCAAATAGCATTTTGTAACAAGTGACCTTTCTACCTCCGCGTATATGCAACCTACCACCTTAGGTTACATGTTTTCCCATTTGTCAACAAAGCTGTGTTTACAAACATGTTGTTGATAAACAAGTTCATACATCCTTCAAAGAGGTGTTATGAGAACTTTTCACAACCAGAATTACCCTGAGATCGTTAATATATACACAGAGGAAGCCAGAATTCACATAAATTCTTTTTCAAAAGGTATGTGAATAGGAACCTTTAAGTATAAATCCTTGCCAACAGATGTCCCTAGTGAGGTAGAAAAGATCTGTTGCAATGACTATTGTCCCTCTTTCTTGGTTCATGCAACATGGACACACTGGCAAACAAGGGACCTATGGGTCACGACGCTCAGCTGTTAAATATAATAAAAAAAAATATTATTTAGAAATAAGATTCATGCTGGTTTTGTTTGGTAATAAATATAAGCTGTATTATGAGTTGTTGTTGTTTAGCTTATGTATGATTTTGATAGTACCTTTGGAGACAGGGAAGAGGATTAATTTCATTTATTTTATTAACAAATGGAGTGCGATTGTCACACAGATTTTGACTTGGCCATATAACTTATAAGCAGAACATATAATATAAGAGTTTAACTATTTATTAAAAAAAATTACAAATATTGTCCCAAATATAATTTTTATTAAAAATAATAAGAGAATCATATGATTTTTTAAAATGAAATATAACTGAAATGAGTATTAAAATAATATTAAAGAATATATTCATGAATGCATTCATGAACACATTTTGAAAGTATTTGCACGAGTATTCATATACTTTCATTTTTACCTGAATTCCCATTCTTTATGCAAGAAATTTTATAATGGAGTACATAATCATATTCGTATTTAAATACAATTACAAAGTATTCGCACCATGTCTGGTATTTATTCAGTTTCCACCAAACAATGATGTTGAGAAGCCAGAATATACAAAATTCACACATTTAAATAATGATCATAAGTACCTGGTTTAATGGCTTTTATTTATATTAAAAAATAACTGTAAAAAAATCATTTTGGACTAATTTCACATCAATGTACACACTAGACACAGTAGGAATCTAGATTAATATCATCAACTGCATCTTTGTCTATCATTAATTTCCTTCATATGATCCCTAATGATTAGTAATGAATAATATGATTTACTTTTTTATCATTAAAATTGAACTGAAAAATGCCATAGGTGACTGCATGGTGTTATTTGGAATACGTGTTATTCTACCCATCGATACAAGATTCTTATACCATCAGTAACTGCAAGTTAACTTCCTGTTATTATAAACTAACAAATTCCTTTTCTATTTTTCTTTAATTTGTTATTAAAAACCAATAAAAATTTATTAATTTATTGTTTATTGTTATGTTGTTGGTTGAAACTACTAGATAAGTTGGGTTGGACACCTGGATCCACTGTGGCTGGCCATAAGCTGCCTGGATTCCGTGTATGCCTCGCCTCAAGCATGCATAATTCAGGTGACTCAAGAGGGGCTGGAGAGAGCCAAAGTCTGACAGGGTCTCATAAAAAACATTAATAAAAGCTACAATTTTTGGCCAATTTCTTTCAGCTTTCTAAACTAAAAAGCTGAAATCCTTATGTGTGCATGATATGAAAATTATATCAACAGTGCTCACGGGAAACAAATGTGCCATGGTCACAGTTGGGCAAAATTTTAGGTACTCATTTTATATTTATACTAATAACTGAATTCTGAAAAATTCAGAACTAATTTTGGGTATTCAATTGAATCCTGATTAAATAATGTTACATCCCTGACAAAAAAATCTCTAGCTTCAGCAATGCCCTTGTTAAGGGAGTAAATATATTTCTTGATTTTTTACAAAGAGCATTATGTTTGGGCCCATAACTTAAAACAATTACGCAATACTGACATCATTCTGGCATGTGCATAGAGATTGAAAAATATGTATATTATTTATGATTAAAATCAGATCAGTGGTTTTGATATTTGGCAGTCTTGAAGTGTAATAATGGGATTTTAATGGAAAAATGAAGTTTTTCATTAATATCTCGAAGGTATTAAGTCCTAGTGACCAAATTCTTGGCATGGTAGGGGATTTTGGAGACATCTAACTGTATGCCGAATTTAAGGAACTTAGAGCTGAAGCTGGGGAGCTGAGCTCTTGCAAACTGCATAACACTAGCTTGATGTAAACAATATGTTACATGGTGCTTGAAAACTTGAATAAAATCTACAGTTTTTGATCAACTGGTTTCAAATTTTTGGTGTTAACAGACAAAATGCTAACATAAACATGCTGTGAAAATTAAATCCACAGTACTTACAGGAAAAAAACTTGCCATGGTCAAAGTTGGGCAAAATTTAAGGTACCAATATTTTATTTTTGTTAATATCTTAAAAAATTTAAAATATTTTGATCTAATTTTGGGTATACAATTTAATTTTGATCAATTAAAGTTATATTACTGGAAAAAAAGTCCATAGCTTTAACAGGTTTGGTGTTAAGTGACCAAATATTTTTCCTGATTTTTTACAAAATGCATTATGTTTGGGCCCATAACTTTTTTAAATTATATAATACAGACATAATTTCTGGAATGTACATAGAAACTATATAGAGGAATATTTATGGTAAATATGAGGAAAAACAGATGAGTGGTTTTGATATTAGGCAGTCCTGAAGTGTGAAAATAGGTTTTTAATAAAAAATTGAGATTTTTCCTTAATTTCTCAAAGGAACGAAGTCGCAAGGACCCAGTTTTCGGCTTGGTAGGAGATCCTGGGGACATCTAACATTATGCCAAATTTTGGTTTCCTAGGTCTTACGGTTTTAAAACGTGCCACATCTACGGACGGACAGACGGACAGACAGACGGACGGACGGACGACGGACAATGGACCACGACTATAGCTCAGATGACTTATAGTCAGCTGAGCTAAAAATCACTGCAAATTCAGTTGATGACTGAATTAATTATACTGAAACTACCACTGTGTGGACTTTACTTTGTGCAAAATGATTTATGTGAAATCTGTGTGTATGAGGGGAATTATTTGTTTTTATGAGTTACATCTTCAGTATGCATTTTACCTTTCTTGAGGTTTGAGATCTTGAATATGGCACTGGGCTTGTTGTTTGTGATGTGTCCAAGAAGTTGCCAGGCCTGACCTTGTGACCCTGGCCATCCAAAATGAACTGAAAATACAATAAAATAGAACAATGTTTTAATATGTAGACCATCATGTCAGCATTACATATCCAAGTTAAAATGAATTGACTAAATATCTGATTTTACAATAATCACACTCCTTATGCAGTTGTAACATAATTCATTTGTCCTGTAAATCCTTCCACTTAACATCTACTAACTACAGCATAGTTTGCTGGACTTTGCCATCAAAGACCAAGAATTTTAAATTTGACGGTAGTTAGGTTTCACTGGTTGCAAACTTGGAAACACCAGCTGAAACCAACTTTGTTTACAAACTACCTGTGTGTAAAACATGTTCTAAACCACCAGTGCAAAACAATAAAGTCATATATACACTTATACTATTTAGCTTTGAACTGTAACCAAAGCAAAAGTTACAACAACGATCAAGTATCAGGTAGACAGAATTTGACTGCTTAACATATTTCTATCAGTTAGGATATAATTATTAAAGGGGCCCATATTGATATCTATTAACTGAAGAAAATCCCTCCAACTCTTATATAAATAGGCCATAAAACACCAATCCCGCTGCATACAGGCTGTTAATTTTGTTTATACCCACATGTTTAAAACATGTGGGGGGGGCCTGCCCAATTATATCCAAACATGTTAAACAAGGACATGAAGCAGCATGTCATATGAACCATAGTTTTGCAAAGGGCCTTTTGCAACTGGTGACAATTCAATTACTGCACATATGCAACCAACCACCTCAGGTAATTTTTTTTTTGTTCTGTTTGTCAACATTGCAACAATAAACTGATAGATAAACAAGCGCATACATCCATCGAGTCATTATAAGAAATTTTCTTAACACAAATCATCTACAGTTCATTAATATATACACAGAGTAAGCCAGAAATCACATAAATTCTACAGAAAAGGTAGGTGAATAGCTGGCTTTAATATTTTCCCTGTTTGTGATTTTCCCCAAATTTTCTGATATGATGTGGCCTGATGATGTTTTTAATTTAAATTCTCATCCTGCAATACCTGAGGCTCCCAGTTCGTCAGGGAATGGCTGCTGGCCCGTCAGGAACACCACGATGTGATTTACATTATCAGCCTCAGGAATGTTGAAGAGAAACTGAGTTTCCCCAATCTGGGCAATGTCTGTCTGCACCTGAAATTAATGGTTACTAAGGTTAGTCACTAATGAATATGTACAAAAGACTAAATGACTAAAGTCATACATGGAAATACACTACAATGACAATCCATCCTGTTCCATCAACATTGTGGTAAACATTAGCTATGAGTGACAAATTAACATAAAAGAATGCAAATGAACTAACAAACCAAAGTGAAAATTTTGCTTACAAGATTGCTATTGTCCAGTAACTAGTATGAGCAATGCTTGTATTCATTCCTGTCATAACTAAGCAAGACACTCTCACATCTCAATTGACTTTCTTAATATCAGAGGCCAAAAATGGCACTGCTGAAGATGATGTTTTATCTTTGTCACCCCGTGATATTTCATTATATACTGTTGTCATAGTAGCTTTGGGCAAGAGATGAGCAAGATTTCACTAGCTAGCAACTAGTACTGTATCATTTTATTTTCAGTCAGTCAGGGTATATTTTAACATTACCCCAACAAAGAATTGTGAAGACAGAGATCTGCTGAATAAATTGGACTCTTAATCAAATCTGTTGATCTAATAAAACTGTACAAGAAACTCATCAGCTCAGCCTGAATTACCCTTCTACTGACCTCAACAGTCACTGGCTCACAGCTTGCTTGACAACCACATACCAGTAAAGCCTTGTAATCACTATCCAGGCTTGTTTAAACAGAAATAAGCTAAAAGCAATTAAGCCATACAGTAAACAGTACTACCAGACTAAGTGCAATTGTCTGTTTAAGCGATCATGCCTCTTATTATACTGACACTTCAAAATAATAGTCCATAATGCCAATATTAATGCATAATGCAGATTTCACACATAGATAACCATGGTATTAAATACTTGACATAGTCAATTGCAAATATCTTTTTTCAATCTAAAAGTATAAAGAATGGAAATATGTATATGACTGTGGTATTAAATTCTTTATATAATCAGTTGCCAAAAACTTGGCCAATCTAAAAGTAAAAAGAATGAAAATAAGATAAAACTATCCTAAAAAATTATGAATGTTGTGGACAGGTCAGCAGGAGTCTTCATGAGAGCAAATAGGAACTATTGTGGTGCCAAATTCCTTCATCCTACTCTGACTTTAGGATTTGGGGAAGGGAAAAAAAAGTATTATATCTCTCTCTACTTTGTCAACATGTCTCCTTCAACTCCTTGCCACCAAACTCTCTCTTCAGATACTGACACATTCTAGTCTGGAGGCTGTCCTCAGGGTACCTTTGTGTCACATCCCTGCACCCCCTTTTTGAACCCTGACAGATTACTTATCCCAATTTCTCAAAACCATCCATTTTGGGGGGGGGGGGGAGGGGGCTACCATTTTGTGCACACACTAAAACTAGGATGTCAAAGTTCGCATGTTGCAATAGACCTTTTCCTTTTCACTAGTGACACCTATCAGAGATATCAGACATACATGATTTGGGGTTATTAGCATACACATGCACGGCAATCCCTGGCAAAAGCGGTTGTGTTTTAGGTCCTGTTGCATTAACAAAACTTGCAGCATCCTTGACATCTGTGAGAACCTGAACGAAACAGGGTTCAACTTGGAAACACTGTATGTTTTGAATGTATCTATACCTGACAGTCCATGGTATGTATGCTACAAACTAGGGACCCATGGGTCTCGCCACTTAGCTGAATTCCTCTAGAAGGATTTTTTAAAGAAATTTTTCAGAATGACAGTCCTGTGACCTTAATGACCTTGTGACCAAAAAATCTTAGAACTTATTATCCTTGAACTTGCAGCATTTAGATTATTGTAACAATCTTTAAAAAAAGTGACCTTGACCTCTGACCAGGTAACCTCAAAATCTACAGATTTTCTCACTTTGGGCAAGTAAGCCATGTGTGAAAGATGGAAAGTTCGGGATGAAAAGTTTTATTTCCAGTGCATCCACAATCTTTTTAAAGATGTGGCTCCTGTGACCTTCAACTTTGATGTCTTGACCCTGAAAATCAAAATGAATTTACTTGATTGGGGGGGTCATTATTAAATTAAGTTTTAAGCCAATCTATCTATTGAAAGCAGAATTTTTTTTTTTTTTTTTTTTTTTTTTTTTTACATATTTATTGACAAAAGAACAATACATAAAAAGTATACAGCAAAAATACACACAAGGCAAACAACATTAAGTTAGTCCGACTGTAGAATATATGTATGTATGTATACATACATTTCTCTATACCCGGCTATAAATAGCAGAATTTGAAAGCAGAATTATCATCTATAAATTAATTTGTAAATGGACGGGGCCCTGTAACCTTTGACCCTATGACCCTAAAATCAAACAGAATCATCCCCTATGGGCAGGTTAGCAATATCTTGAAGATTCAAGTTTTACGATTAAAAGTTTGGCTTCAAATGCATACACATTCTTTATAAAAAATGAGTCCTGTGGCCCTGACCTTTGGACCCCAAAATTGACACTGTTCTTACTTAATAATTGGGCCATATATAAGTTCAGTTTGAAACCAATATGTCAAACTAAACTGGAGTTATAATCTGGAAACTAATTTGTGAACAGATGGTCCCTGTGACCTTGACCTTTGACCTTGTGACCCCAAATACATTTATGCTCTCTCCACACTTGCAAGCTAAATGTGCAAAATGGAAAGTTTTGGATAAAAAGCTTGGTTTAAAATCTTTTTAAATAAGTCAGTCCTGTGACCTTGACCTTTGACCTCATGTCCCAAAAATCATATAGGTTATTGCTTCAGTGGTGGGCCAAATGTAAGTAAAGTTTGAAATCCATGTGTCAATACAACATGGAGTTATCATCTGGAAACAAATTTGTGTGGATGGACAGACAGACAGAAAAACAGACAGAAAGACAGGGTGATTACTTTAAGGCATCCACTTGTGATCAATAACAAGAAACCCATGGGTCATTTGCTCAGCTGAATTTTGGAAAATATTAGTAACTGCAAAATATCTTTATTTCTTTTGGTTTTTCATGTATATTATCATTAGAAAAGCTATGAGAAAATGGCCCTGCTAAAATGAAACTCTGTAAATTATAGAATAATGGACATGAGCTAAACCATTTAGTGATGCACCAAGGAAACAAATAGGCCTATGGTAAGTGTTATATAAAAGTAACATTTCATAAACAAATAATGTGTGAAGGTAATTAAGTTTTCAAAAGCATTTGAATATTAGGATTAAATTCCTGAATTTTTTTTCTTTGAAACAATCAAAATTGTCCAAGTCTCATCAAAAAGAATTTATTTAACATTAAAATTATGAGATTCATCTTGTTTATAATTAGTCCTATATATTGAAAGGGTGGGTGGGGGGAAGGGTCTCCGTTGTTACTGCTTGTTGCTGAAAAAAAAGTTAATTTTAAGATTCATCTAGTTAATAGTACAGGTCTGTCAACAGAATGGGGGTGGGGGGGGGGGAGGGGGGGGTTGCCAGAAAAAAAGGCTCCCTGTGGTATGGTATTAACTGCAGACAGCCTGATCAAGCTCAACCCAGTGGAGAGAGCTGCACTGAATGACCTACAGTCACCAAAGTGGACTGCTTGTCAATGTAAGGGAATACAACAAGAGCCTCCAAAAAAAATTCAATTACTAGCCTAATTTTGCAGCTTTTATTTTGAAATTTCAGATATTTACAGATTAAATCCTTATGTGTACATGCTGTGAAAATTAAATCCACAGTACTTACTGGAAACAAGGGACCTATGGGTCACTGTGCTCAGCTGACGTTAACCTTGAAGGTAAAAATCTAAAATAATATCAAACGGAGATAAAGTGTAAGAGGAAAAGGTAATAAAGGTCATGGTTGGTTTATAAGACATTTCTAGTGTCAAGGATAACATTTTTTTAGAATCTGAAATTTAGAAAAATCCTTCCAAATTCTACTATGTCTTCATATTCAAGGAGAAATGTTTGAAAAAAAATATTCATGTTTACAAAAACCAATGTTACAATTTATTAAGACTTAAGCAGTTTTATCCAGGCGACACAAACTATTACTTGTTCTTTGTATTTACCACTCCTATTTCTATTAATTTTTTTTTCTGGATAGGTTCAGTTAAGTTGCTTTTTTGTACTTTTGCCTACATTGGGTAAAAGAACTTTAAAAGGGATGAGAAATGGACTGAAATTTGTGGTGATTATATGCAACATTTGAAAAACAGAAGCATTTTTTTTTTATTTTCCTAGTATGTAGGCAAAAATTCAAAACTGTTTCTCAGCTTGTAAATTGAAAAATAAAACAAACAAAAAAATGCCTGCTCACACTATTACAGAATACTTATTTTTTGTGAGGCCTTATGTATTTGATAATAATTTAAAAGGTATAAATAATAGCAAAATGTATTCAAATTTACCCTTTTTTTAAGTTATGTCTTGTAATGGTGTTTACTGTTGATGACTGAAATTCACAAGCCAAGTGTTTAAAGATAACTCCAACTATAAATATTCCATAGTCCATACTCTTGATATAATGTTGAAACAGGATGTGTTCAACAGGATTTACTAGCACCTACATGTACTGAAATAAATGTCATGACAATTCAGTTAATATGCCACAAACTAAACAAACTTTAATTTTAATATATATTAATATAAACTGTAAAGAGTAATTTTTTCTAGCCCCGAGGTTGATGTAACATAGTCCTGATTGATCAAACATGCAAACTTCTCTGAAGGGATTTGAAGGGGAGGATAATATTACAGCCTGGGTTCCTGGTTAAATTATCATATGATCTACAAACTTAAAATTAATTGTATGTTCAATCTATTACACAATGCTGGGGCTGAAATGGGTACAACATTTTGGACTACCTGATTTATAAGCATTACCTGACTCTAGCTTAGGTTCTCCATGTCATGGTAACACTGTTTACTGATGCAAATACTGTGTAAATTTGACTTTGTGATGGCTTTAACTGACAACTTTCATGCAACAAAGGGATAGACATGAATACAGTGGAAAATCCCCTACCAAGCATATAACGTCAAATTTCCTTCCAAATAAGCTATATATTATGTATATGACGTATTAGTTGACTATGACAAGTTTCAAGCTCAACGGTAATCATTAAATAATAACTGCCTAATGGTTTGCAGTCATATTCAGATATACATGTAAACCCTAGTGCTCTATTACAAATAATTCCAGTACCCCTTTCAACCTATACAAAGTGCTAATATTTCAGGGCAAAGGAGATCATGTAAAAAAGGGACCTATGGGTCACTGTGCTCAGCTGACGTTAACCTTGAAGGTAAAAATCTAAAATAATATCAAATGGAGATAAAGTGTAAGAGGAAGAGGTAATAAAGGCCATGGTTGGTTTATATGATTGGTTTGTATTGATGAGCAAGAAATTGTTGCAAAAAAGTTTTTTTTTTTTGCGACCTGACCATGTGTTTCCTAATGTTGAAACTAAAGCATGTGAGCAGTTTGTGAACAAATGATCTGTACTATTACCATGATCATTAGTTGGTTTTTTGATTAACTGTTGACATTTCAGCAGTTTACACATTTGTTCAATTGAATCTATTTTTTTGTATAATATATATTATTAAATATATATGTATTTTTTTTATGAAATGTATACAGTTGAAATATAGCTAATTAACAACATAAAACAGGACAAACAAAGCCTGATCTCAAATTCTGCTCAGGCAGGAAAATAATGAACAAATGTTTGTATTAAATCCTCATTTTTTTATCACATCAATTATTTTCTAATTTAAGTTTATATTTCTATACATTTCCAATTTAACATATATATCTGAATATAAAAGTTGATTCATAATTCTCAATTGCATCATCATAAATCTCAATCTTGTCAGATAACACCACATCATGCATACAAATGTTTATTTATTTTTTACCACAAAAATATATCTTTTAAATCTGCAAAATAATAAATTTCTAAAAATTATACTTGATTTAGATTTCACAATTTTTAATTGTGTCTTTATTTATCCATAATGTGCTTCATATTTTATAAAAATTTAAGCATACTGATGGGTTCAATTATATTTGTTAAAATCATTTAAAAGAAAATTGATTTCTCTGAAAATGCTACATTACACAACATTGCATCTTCTGGATTACACCTTGAATTATTTTTTCAAGGAAAGTTTTTGCATATCAAAGTGGAAACAGCATTACAATTAAGGAGATGCAGTGAAAACAATAACAATTACTGCATAACACTTGGTGGGTTGGGTTTGCCGGAGGGGGGGGGGGATGATTGGGGTGGTGATATGAGAATAACTGTACACATGTCACAGCAGGGGATCTCCCCCAGTGACTGTAACAAATCAGAAACCCTGGCATAGCTGACTTCCAGTGACCTGGAGTGGGACCCTGCATCTATAATCAAAGCAAGCGACTACAGAAAAAAAATCAATAACTAGCTTAATTTTCAAGCTTTTATTTTCAAATTTCAGATTTGAAAAAACTAAATATTTATGTTTACATGCTGTGAAAATTAAATCAATGGTGCTTACAGGAAAAAAACGTGCCATGGTCAAAGTTGGGCAAAATTTAAGGTACTGATTTTTTTTTATGCTAATAACTTAAAAAATTTACAAAATTCAGATCTAATTTTGGGTAAACAATTGAATCTTAATTAAACATAGTTATATATTTGAGAAAATAGACTCTAGTTTAAAATTTTTTCATGTTAAGTGAGTTATTATTTTTCCTGATTTTTTACAAAGTCCATTATGTTTGGGCCCATAACTTAAAGAATTTATACTTTACAGACTTAATTTCTGGCATGTACATAGGAACTATATAGAGGAATATTTATGGTAAATATGAGGAAAAACAGATGAGTGGTTTTGATATTAGGCAGTCCTGAAGTGTGAAAATAGGATTTTAATAAAAAATTGAGGTTTTTCCTTAATTTCTCAAAGGAACAAAGTTGCAAATACCCAGTTTTCGGCTTGGTAGGAGATCTTGGGGACATCTAACATTATGCTGAATTTTGGATTCCTAGGTCTTACGGTTTCAAAACGTGCCACATCTACGGACGGACGGACGGACGGATGACGGACAATGGACCACGACTATAGCTCAGATGACTTATAGTCAGCTGAGCTAAAAAACGTGCCGTGGCAAAAGTTGGGCAAAATTTAAGGTACCAAATAATTTAAGGTACCAAATTTTATTTTTGCTATTATTTTAAAAATTTTAAAGATTTTTTATCTAATTTTGGGTATACAATTTAATTTTGATTAATTAAAGTTATATTACTGGAAAAAAGTCCTTAGCTTTAACAGGTTTTGTGTCAAGCGATCAAATATCTTTTCTGATTTTTTACAAAATGCATTATGTTTGAGCCAATAACTTTTTTAAATTATATAATACAGACCTTATTTCTGGCATGTATATAGGAATTATACAGAGGATTATTTATGGTAAATATGAGGAAAAACAGATGAGTGGTTTTGATATTAGGCAGTCCTGAAGTGTGAAAATATGTTTTTAATTAAAAATTGAGGTTTTTCCTTAATTTCTCAAAGGAAAAAAGTCGCAAAGACCCAGTTTTCAGCTTGGTAGGAGATCTTTAGGACATCTAACATTATGCCAACAGCCTGGGGAGCACAGAGATATGCACTGAATGACCTACAGGCACCAAAGTGGACTGCTTGACAATGTAAGGGAATACAGCAAGAGCCTCCAAAAAATTCAAAAATTAGCCTAATTTTGCAGCTTTTATTTTCCAATTTCAGATTTTAACAGATTAAATCCTTATGTGTAAATGCTGCTAAAATTAAATCCACAGTACTTACATGAAAAAAACGTGCCGTGGCCAAAGTTGGGCAAAATTTAAGGTACCAATTTTATATTTTTGCCAATATTTAAAAAAATTTAACAGATTTTGATCTAATTTTTGGTAAACAATTAAATTTTGATTAATTGAAGTTGCATTACTGAAAAAAGTCCTTACCTTTAACACTTGGTCTTAAGTGACCAAATATCTTTCCTGATTTTTTTACAAAGTCCATTATGTTTGGGCCCATAACTTTTTTAAATTAAATAATACTGACTTAATTTCTGGCATGTACATAGGAACTATATAGAGGAATATTTATGGTAAATATGAAGAAAACCAGATGAGTGGTTTTGATATTAGACAGTCCTGAAGTGTAAAAATAGATTTCTAATAAAAAATTGAGGTTTTTCCTTGGGTCATGACGCTCAGCTGACTGGGAAGAGATTTGCAAAAGGAAATTTTATCATCTGAATGGTAGTATATACCTATTTTACTGAAGCATCAATCAGATTAACAAACAGGCCAAGATTGTGTCTGTATTTATATATATCAAAAATAGAGAAAAAATGTGTAAACTTTAAAAAAAATACAGGTGGCTCCACCAGTCTGCAGAAACTAATAAAAACACTTAATGGTCAATATCCATGCAAAGAATCATAGTGATCTCTGCATTAGTTGTTCAGATACTTCAGCTTTTGTATCAAATTTTCCATTATTCTGAAGGATACTATGGAGTCCTATAGCTTGAAGGATATGGGTAACAGAGACCTAATTTCCGGTTTCCACAGACATTTCATGGGCCTCCTTGCATGACAAGAATGAAGATTCTAGGTCCAGTTGTTAAGATTTGTACCCTTTTGACAGATAACCACATCATAAAGGTCTCAAAAATAGAGAAAAAAATTGGTAAAAATTTGAAAAAAAATAGAGGTGGCGCACCCAGTCTGCAGAAACTGATGGAACACCTCATGATCAATATAAATGCCTAAAATCATGACCATCAGTGTTTTAGTTATTGAGATACTGCAGTTTTTGTATCAAATTTTTCATTATTCTAGAGGGTATTTTGGAGCCATACAGCTTAAAGGATATGGGTAACAGAGACCTAATTTCAGGTTTCCATGGAGACTTTTCATGGGTCTCCCTGTGTGTCAAGAATTAAGATTCTAGGTCCAGTTGTTATGATTTGTGCCCTGTTAACAGATTTTCATTTCTTTAAAGGTCTCAAAAATAGAGAAAAAAAAATCGAAAAAAAACTTGAACAAATACAGGTGGTGCCACCAGTTTGCAGAAACTGATGAAACACTCCATGATCAATATCTATGCAAACAATTATGGTGATCTCTGCATTAGTTGTTCAGATACTTCAACTTTTGTATCAAATTATCCATTATTCTGAGCTGTACTTTGGAGGGCCATAGCTCAAAGGATATGGGTAACAGAGACCTAATTTCATGTTTCCAGGGACACTTTTCATGGGTCTCCCTGTGTGTCAAGAATGAAGATTCTAGGTCCAGTTGTTATGATTTTGATGAAACATCTCATGATCAATATGTATGCCAAAAATCATGACCATCAGTGATGTAGTTAATGAGATATTGAAGTTTTTGTATGAAATTTTTGACTATTCTTGGGGGTACTTTGGGGCCCCATAGCTAAAAAAATATGGGTAACAGAGACCTAATTTCTGGTTTCCATGGAGACTTTTCATAGGTCTCTCAGTGTTTTAAGAATGAAGATTCTAGGTCCAGTCTTTACGATTTGTGCCCTGTTTACATATGTTAACATTTTTAAAGGTCTCAAAAATAGAGAAAAAAAAATTCTTAAAAAACGAAAAATACAGGTGGTGCCACCAGTCTGCAGGAACTGAAGTAACATCTCATGATCAATATGTAGGCCAAAAATCATGACCATTAGTGATGTAGTTAATGAGATATTGAAGTCTTTGTATGAAATTTTTTACTATTCTTGGGGGTACTTTGGGGCCCCATAGCTCGAAGAGTATGGGTAACAGAGACCTAATTTCTGGTGTCCAAGGAGATTTTTTATGGACCTCTCAGAATGTCAAGTTACAACATTCTAGATCCAGCGGTTCTGATTTGTGCCTGGTTAACAGACAGACAGACAGATGGACGACGGACAAAGAGTGATCGCTATAGCTCAGATGACTTACAGTCAGCTGAGCTAAAAATACAGATGGAGCCAACACTTTTCAGGAACTGACAAAACTAGTCATGGTCAATATTCAGAGCAAGATTCATGCCAATCCATGCATTATTTATTAAGATATTGGAGGTTTAGTATCAATTTTTTTTATTATTCTGGGGGGTACTTTCAAGCCCCATAGCTCGGAGAATATAGGTTGCAGTGACCATATTTCAGGTTTCCAAGGTGAATTTTTTATTGACCACCCTCGATTTTCACTTAGAAATTTCTAGGGCTAGCAGTTAAGATTTGTGCCTTGCTAACAGAATGCCAGACGGCCGGACAGACAACGGACAAAGCACCATTCCTATGCCTCAGTTGACTTACAGTCAGCTGAGCTAAAAAAAATATGTTAATTCCTTTATTTTTGGTCATATTACAAAAATATGTAGGGCTATCTAGCTATAATATTGTTGCATTCTACCTAGTATTTATTAATATTAGACACCTGAATACTTGATATCATCATCTCGCCTGTTTATTTACATGTGGCGGTCAGAAGACCAGAACCCTTCAGACCAGAACCCTGCTCAAACATGCAAAGTGCACATGCTCATGAAAAAGGACTATTATAAGTAAACTATCTGTGTAAAGTAAAGGAGAGTAGGTTCAGAACCTGGTATTCATTTTGGAACTTTAAAAAATGTCTCCTTGTGTGCTGCGGCAGATATCCATGGCTGCAATCATGCCTCTTACATAACAGCATAATTTTACATAATTCAAGTCATGTCAGTCAGCATTAGGTTCTGCTATCTCATGAGCAGGAGTCATACAGGGAACTTTCCATGACAGTAAAAAACTCTGGATTTGACAGGAACCAACAATTTAAGGGCATTCATCTGTCTGGCACAAATAAAGGTCAGATTTTGAACATCAACAGCAAGATAAGTGGTTTTGGTATTATATGCCATCATTTTCAATGGCTATTTCATTGTTTTCAAGTGCATTTGTATGAGCAATGATACAGATGATCCCAAGGTGCTGCTGTGTATGTAAACAACAGATCACTTGCATCAAACCCACATACATACCACACTCTTGCATTATTTGGCCAGTTGAGCACCTGGGGCCCAAAGAAGTTAAGTGAATGGATTATTTCTTATATCTCAACTGTTTCCTGAAAACTTTGTCTGTTAGTAAATCTTTACCCAACTGTATTTATCTTCTTTAATGTTGACAGATGTGGCATCTCACATCATTTAATCTAAGAACACAATATATACTGATGACGGGGTTCATTAGAAAGAAACCTATGTTCACTGAATTATGTTACCTGAGCTGACAAACCTACAAGTGACCCCAGGGTCATGATGCTCAGCTGACCAACAAGCCATTTTAGTCTATAATTCAGAACAGGAATTTCATCATCTGAAACCCATTTTGAGAAAAACTTCAGAGATGATCTATATCATTGACCTTCTGACACCAGAGTCGACAGTCAAGTGAAAGAGATATAAATATATATGAATATTCTTAGAATAAAAAAAGCAGACTTTGGCAAGCTTCTTTAACCATCACTGTTTGACATAAAATAATAGTAATAATTAATAATGGTTTGTTAAAGATTCTATAAGTCCATATAAAAAGATAATGATAGAAGTACAATAAAATAAAAAGGTGAAGATTTATAGAATTCCAAACATCATAGTTTAGGCTAAATAAATACTGCTACTTCTAAATTGCTATTTATAAAGTTTTATTTATAAAACTATAACTTTCCCTCTGAGGCACAACCTCTTTTGTCAGATTATGAATCACGAGTTTTACTCAGTGGGACAGTGTTTGTTTGCCCGGGGGTGGGATGGTGGTTGTAAATGTTGGTTCATTCAGGCCATGCTACCAGTGAATAGGTATACATAGATCAGTTAAAAATCAGCTTTATGTGACTTACAAGTCTGCCTGCTGCAATCAAACCAAACATCTTCGGATGTCAGCGTTCAAAAAGCGACCTGATGTGTTTCTCGTTACAGTGATCCCTCTGATTGTAAATAACTTGACGATGATGAGAGCACCGATCTCGTTTCGAGTACATTCTATACCATCATCCCAAGAGAAAATAGACTGGTGTTTTCTGCTTTATTTCAATTTATAAATAATTTATTAAAAGAAGTATATCCCAATTATGTTATAAATCCATAAATTAAGAAAATATAAAACGAATTTTTGAACCATTGGCAAGATAATTGCACAGTTTTGATCTATTTTTTTACATCAACTTAATATGCGTGGAGGGAATTATTCCTAGGACTGATCACCAGAAAAAGTTTTCTTAAAACAATTTAACTCCTGCACAAAGTCCTTTCCCAATTTCCAAAAACCGAATAAATATTTAAACTATTTATAAAAAATATACCGATGCATTGGCAATTGCATATTAAAACATAGCATTATATTTCATGAGTCAGAGTCTGAAGAGGGTCGTTCATTATTTTACTTAAAAATGTACAAAATAACGTATGTTGAAAAGAGAAAGCGAATGTTTTGTGCTACACTTGTGTAAAGGTGAAGGTCGAGCGCGATGGCAGCAACAGATCTCGATCCGCTGTTCGTTAAAGCTCTGAGACTTCTACAGTCCAGATCGAGAGAATCTACTGACCAGCTGAAGCAAATGCTAGATGATATCCTCTCTCAGAAGAAATCCGGCCGGGTTCCATTAAAGGTATGACAGACTGCTTTGCTTGGGCGATAATAGGTTGTTTCCAAGGAGTGTGCTGACAGTGACAGTTGAACTTTATTGAGCTCAGTTCTTCTTTACTATAGCCCTCTAGAAGCATTTGGCTCCCGCTTGTGACACAATTACAAACAAGTTAAAATTTGGTGATATGTGCTGTGCATGTAAACATTTGATTATGGATAGGCAGAACTATAGAAACCGGGCTTCAGCCTACCACCGCACAATCAAACATGCTGTGCAGATTTACCCACGCATAATTAGCCGTTTCAAACTTCTACCACTAGGCGGCGTGCACGTTGGCGAAGATCGCTTCAGTGTTAGAATGAGTATTTATCTTAATTAATTAAAGTTTTTTTCATCAAACTGTTACATTTAATGATGTCCTGAGTGGTTATTTACATGAAATGACCAGTAAGAGATCGTTACTAGCGAAAAAAGTGAAGAATTCAACCCTTGTGTATGACGCCGCTTCATGTCAGAGCTGGCATGTCAGCATCAGCAAGCTTCATTTCACTGATTAAAAGCAGCCAATCCCGGTCACATCAGGAGAAATAGTATAAATAACCGTATTCTACAAGTGTTGTCCTTCACACTAGTATATGTAAATAGGTTGCCCATTGTTATTTTTTAATTATTTTTGTATGATTTATATAGCTTAACTAGGGTTTTGTCAATCATTAATTGTGCAGGGTACCAGTCTAGTCCTGCTATATCTACAGAGATTTAAGGGCCTTTTAGTTACATTTTCACATTTCATGTTCATTAAATTCAGGCTTTTCAATACTTATGCATATAAACACATCAGAGTATATATGTAATGGTATATACAGTATTTAAATTCTTATATTATACTATATTATATGGGAACCAGTCGTTTCGTCACCACAGTCATTTTGTCACCAAAGGAAATTGGTGCCGAAGTGACCGTCAAAATGCAACAGGCTGGACTTAGCCGGACACGTTCTTAATATCAGCAATTCAAATGCATAGGGAATGACAGAAGAACAGAATATTGTTTGACAGAAGAATGAAATATGGCTGAGAAAATAGTTACTGCAAAAAAAAAAAAAACAACTTTTATACTCTTCAAAGGCCGTTTAAGATTTAAGAAAGTTCTTTTGGTGACTTGTTTCTCTGTGTCAGTTGTGGTCGTGGATTTTATTTAATGAAAAAAACACCTGCGTGTGTGAAATAAAAGAACATTTCAAGCAGACTGCCTTGAGGGAATCGTTTGCGGTGAGCAGTGACGTAAATAGCCCTGAATACCATTGGCGGCCAGTTGGCCATGCTGCGCAATGTTTGTATTTATATGTAATCCACTCCTTGCATGGTGTATCCTGAGCTGTTAATTAAAAGAATCAACAACCAAATAAACTTTTCAGTATAGGTATCATTGTGTGTTTTAATTTTAATTGTAATAGATAACATTTTATCATACAAAATATTGGTGACGAATTGACCATTTGGTACCGCATGTAAATTGGTGACGAAATGACTGTGGTGACGAATCGACTGGTATCCTATTATATTATTTTTTTATTATATTGTTATGAAATATTAATGTATAATAATATATATATATATATATATGTATATATATATTAATGTATATATATATAATATGTAACTTTTATATATCAAAAATAAAAAATAACATACAATTTATATGTAAACAATATATGTCTGTAAATCATATATATATATATATATATATATATATATATTTCATTAAAATATTGATACAGGTGTAAATAAACTATGACAATAGATATAGAATTTTCCATATGATACACACACAGATTCATATTCAGTTGAAATTAGTTGTAATTTAAACATAATAAAATAATAAATAAACCCTAAAAAAAAATTATATTATAACTTCTTATTAAAATCATTTGAAAAGTATTTGAAAATATATGTTGTTAGGGTTTGATGAGGCAATAAGAAGTGTATGAGGGCTTTAGGCCTTTTAATATGGGTTAACTTGATGTGTCATGACAGCTAGTGATAAGCTCATGAGCAGGTTACAAGTCTATGAGTGATGTCATTTGTCCTTATCTCCTATTGGTTCTCTGCTGGGTCATGCCATATTCATGAGCTGATCATGTGATAGGCAAACAATTGCAGCCCCCATAGGAAAGTTTTGTATGTGCACCGGTACCTTAGGCACAATGGTGTCACGTAAGAAAATGTTTCTAAAAAAAGGCAGATACATATTATTTTCCTGAGAATTCCCGTATTTAACTTTGCTCATAACTGGAGTTTATTATATTAGAGAAGGAGGGGTCCAGGGAACCTGGGTTCCCCGTCTGAACGGGGGTGCGGGGGCTCACTGAATCTCCTCTTTATGGCTCACTTAGTAGCGTGTAGGGCTCCTAGTCTAGAAATTGTAGGTTCGATTCCCGATTCAGGCGACTTCTGATGCTTAGTAGTTGTTAATGTTAGAAGAGTTGAGTGTAAGGACATCTACAGGGAAGAGTAGGAGTTAAAATAGGGAATGAGAGGAGACAGTTTTATTTATATTTTCCTCAATAGAAGCATTCTATAGTGGCTTCTATGGATATTATTTATCACATTCCCTATTGGATTCTGCATATACATATATAAGTAAATAAATTATTGGTACTACTATAGAATGCCGGCTTCAGCCCAACAACCATAGGATACTGCTGCTTGTATTTTAATTTATGCCACTTATTTTTCTCTGCCCTTGCACTCTCCTCCATTACATAAATCTTAAACATCATACATCCGTCGATATACCTCATCAAGACAGTGCAAGTGATCCTACATTCACTCTGAAGCCTGCATTCTATAGTGGCTCCAAATTATTCATTAACAGATACATAAGTATATAGTGTTCCTGCTGCTGCTCATCAACGATTGTCATTGACCAGAGAATTGCCGCCGTGATGAAATTAAAATTACTTGCAGTTGTCATTTTGGTGAGAGTATTTCAGAGATGGTTAAAATAAAATAATGCCAGATCAGACATTTTTGTTTTGTCCCTTCTTTCCCTTCTCTGCAGCTTCTCTCATTCATTGTACTCGTTTCCCGGCTGAGATCTTTCTGAACATTTAGCCAATCAGCTTTGTTTGATATGTGATGGTGCGACTGGGTCTGATACATAAGTATATATACATAAGTTGAGTATTATTCCTTGCATCATTGTAGATGTTTCTATGGTAGTGTACGTAAGGATAATTAGAGTTTCCCTCCATCTGATTTGTTGTACTCATCTCAGATAATCTGTTAGGTGTATTGATCGGTTAATGTCTGAGCACTGCATGAAAGGATGAAGATAAAATCCTTGTCTGCAGAAGCTAATGGTGGGAATATATCATGAAGATTGTACATCATTTTCCTTCTTTCTTCATTATATTTTCTACAGGACATCATAAATTGAGATTCATCCTCTACATTATTATTATTACACAGGCTACTGGTTGGTGAATGATTATTATTGTAAAGGCTGCTCTTATTGACACCTGGTGTGTAAATAAGGTCTAGCTGATCTACATACAGCAGGCCACGAGGAAGACAATGTTCACGGAAGAAATGCTGTACTTTTCATTGAATTCCCAAATTGGTCCCTCATACACCCCTGACTGAATTTCTGAAAATTTGTTTTTCCGAAAGAAAACCATGTCACCCGACACTTTCAGAAAAACGGTACTCTACTGTATGTATTCGAATCCCTACCCTGCAAGAATCACCTTCCACTTAATACCATTTCTATTATAACGTTTTTTTTATATGGTGAATTTTATCAAAGCATGCTGCAACAGTTGATCCTTTATCTTTTGCTTCAATAAGTCATTAAT
Organism: Sipunculus nudus; assembly: GCA_026874595.1. Taxonomy (NCBI): domain Eukaryota; kingdom Metazoa; phylum Annelida; class Sipuncula; order Golfingiida; family Sipunculidae; genus Sipunculus; species Sipunculus nudus. The sequence continues at coordinate 62,166,412 of CM049319.1, forward strand.
AGATATACCGTATTTATTCTAATTTGGCGACCACTTAAAAATAATTAATTTTCTCAGAGGTCGAGATAATGGAGGATATTTGAAAATTATCTTCACGCAGAATTTGCGGTGGTCGAGATATTAGAGGCATGCGGTTTGATAACCTTCCGTAGAGACGCAGATCGAGCCGCTCTGACACTCGTCATATGAATTGGGTGATAATTTGGTCGTATCTAAGTTTGTTTTGTTATCTTAACAGTATTTCTACAAACGGGCTTCCAGCCGTCACTTGAATTATATGCAGTCCGCAAATGATTAATCAAACTGAGCTCAATCACTTCACAAAATGATCACTACTTCGCGTATAGGTACGATCACTTGACATAGACGGCAACTCATGTAACCACCAGTTGTTTCAAGTTAACCCGCAAGGCGGCAATACCGGCAGGCCGAAAAGGGACAAGCAGCTGCATCAAGTTGGAAGAAGACTTTATAAAAAATAACTGCCTATTATCAGATAACTTTTATTTGCATAATACGTAATAAATATAGGAAAGTAAAGGCGCGTTAAAATATACACGACCGGAAATGGTCCTAGCTCGCGTGCCCTCGATCGGGCCCTGTTTGGTACGCGCGGTCACCCATCCAAAAACTAACCGGGGTCGTTTAAACTTAACTAAGATGACAGTTCCACCTGTGTCACTGTTGTTCCAGCACGCGAGCTTTGCAGTATTTTGTAAATATTATTGCTGAAGATCCCACGTGAATTGCACACGAGGCACGTGCATACCAGGAACGGTACACGAGTTTGCTTCGTCACAATAACATAGTAATGACAGCTCAGGCAGATCAGGAGATATCAGTTTCGTTCACGTTCTCACACAAATGTCAAGGATGCTACGATTGTATTTAGCAAACACCTCTCAGTTTCGCTAATTAATAGACATTTGCAACTGTTTTTAAGTGTTATTTACGCCTCTTTAATATCTAATTTGTACCTCGCCCGCTTGGCCCCGCATCAAGGGGTGAGTACCTTGGCCAGCTGCACAACGAGCGTCAGAGTGAACGTTCTGGGAAACCTGCAATAGGCGGTCGCCTCCCTGTCAACCAATATGCCGATAGGCTTGCTGTGTTTCCATAAAATGCACCAATCAAGTTGAATTTTGTGCCAGATATGCCTCAAAACAGTGTCATGTGGCCATGATTTCTTGACTTAAGCCTGCTACCGGACAGGCTTAGGGCTTAAGCCCCAAAACGGACATAAGTAAATTTTGGTATTTTTATAAAATGGGGCTTAAGTCTTCAGCTGGGTGGCTTAAGTCAAAATTGGTCATTGTTGGGCTTAAATCAGTTTATTGAAACACCCCCCAGGTAGTGTAAAAAGGCAGTGTAAAGCAATTAAACCATAAAAAATGAAACTATTGTCGAACTCCACGCTTGTTTTTTTGAGCAACACTAAGGATAGTACACATTAAAATGTTATATAAACAATAAATCCAACCTACTCCTTTGTAGGTTAATTGTATCCCACATCCGTCTCACGTAGACATAGACACCAATACTATTTCAGGCTGAACCAACTCACTCCAATACCTCAGTTCGTGCCTATGGTGTTGGATTATCACTCCGAAAAATGTTTAATTCTTAAAAGCTGAGTATTTTCATCTTCAGGTATATTAATTAGAATTTAATCTGTTTTTATAAGACAAAGTACTACCCATTCTTGGGATAAAGTTAACTAGTGGATGAAAATTATTTATCTCATTTCAAAATTGAAATTATATTCAACAATTAAAAATAAAATTTAATTTAGTTTATATATATATCTCTTGTTCTAATGATTATAATTTTCTAATTTATGAATAATAAACAAAGGTAATAAGAACAAATTAGCTTTATTGATATAAATACCAAACATAGTACGTTATTTATAGTGTCTGATGACTAGATTAACAAACTATATTAGCACACATCAATACTGAAAAATTATAGTGTAAAAGTGTAGTGATTAACTTGGAGAAGTAGTTATTTTTATAGACCATGATTTCTGTGAATATTGACACATTATTTTTTATGATATGTATACATTTCCACATTAACATGATGTGAAGTGGACATTATCAATATTGTGCCGTACTAGAAACAGTGAGCATTTTAAGTGTCTTGGTTTCTACCTACATGAACACATAAACTCTGATAAAAAATCTTATTTCCTAGTGGATGTTGGATTATGAACCCTTGGTTCAGTAGCACCGATTGGGCAAATTTAAAAATTTTAAGAATGCTATACTTACATGACTCCTTTACAAAATTATATACTTTGGGGGTAGTAACAGTCTAAGATATGGGGATCTGCCAAAACCCTGTCATGTGATAAAATTTAAAACTGAGATCTCCGTTGCTTTTTTTAGCGTTCACCGGTTCTACATGAGCATTGTTGCTCAAAATGGGACATTTGATGGTTAACAGGTAGATATCCTTTCACTGATATGTTACAGTTTTGGAATCACTATGGATAAGTCTGACCAAGAAAGTATTCATATGGGATATAACCAGGTCATGTATACCGTAACTGTTGCTCAGATGCAGAGAAGATACTCGAATCCATTGATCTGTTATACACATATATAATGAAATGGCGCCCATTGCTTATGTAATTTGGAACAGAAGTTACCTTCTGATTATCAACAATTGGCTTGAATAATGCCAATCAGTGCCTAAGTTAAGAGTTTTACCAGTTTTATCAGCACTGGCGGCACAGAAGTATACATTAAAAAGTTAATGACCCGACAGCAAATATCATTATACTTGCTCAGCTTTGGTGTTGAAACTTGCACTTAGAAGAGACACTGACAGATTTCAGACACCAAGGATGATACCACCAAATAAATACAAGAACCTAAAAATTGAAGAAATGGGTTGTCCCATATGTAAAAACATTGGTGTCGAAGATGAAAGGCACAATAGTTTTGAATGTTCTGCCTATTTTGAACCCCTAGTAATTCTTTTTGATAAAACATCTTACACAATTACGCAGTTTCCTTATCTTGATAAAACAGTTCAAAAGGTTTATTTAATGAAATGTGACTGTAAGATTTTTGTAGAATACTTTTTTTACTTTAGTTTTATGCTGTTAGAGGAAGCACAACCCCTACACTCTAATGATTTTTATGATGTTGTTTAATGCCTACCACTAAGTATTTACTGTGTTTATATTTGAGATGACATATAAGTTATAAGTCCAAAGAGGACTGGATAATTTACTGATGTACCGGTGACAAAGTTTATATCATGTATGTTTCATATCTTTATAATTATAATAAATGGCTAATAAAAGCTGCAAAGAACAATTAATCATACTATAAGATACACACAATATACACAATATCAACATGTTCAGATACAGACATAAACATGCATACACCTTTAGTAATGTATAAAATATACATATGCAAGTAAGATCCTTGTTATATTAAAAAAAAAATCTTTTCCCAAATATGCCTCAATAGTCTTCTTCAGTATCATCCTTCTCGACCTCTGTAAAGTGTTTCATAATCGCCAACCCTGCCAGGGGCCTTGGATAAGGTAAATGCACATTTTAGAGAATGTTTAAAGGCTTAAAGGTTTTTATTATCTTTTGAACATATTTAAAAAAAAAATTATTATTCTTTTATAAGGAAAAATGAATACCTGTATAAGAATAACCAACATATTTGATATGTAATGACAAAATGTGCTCAAATATAGCTTGTTCAATGCATCATTTTTTCTTGGAGACATCATGCATAAAGTCATGGTGGAAGATAAAAATTTGAGCCGATAAGTTTGACCTAGGAGATACAGTGACTCTCAAACAACAACACCTTTCATAATATAATGCTTGTATTTCTTAAAATATACATCTTCATTATATAACAGAAAATAACTTTTGTTTATAATTTGTGTTAACGATTGTAAAATAGGCCATTAAAAAAAACTCTGAAATACACAATTACCCTGGATAATCCCTGTTACAACAAGGCAAGGGAAACATCTTCACAATGCTTAAAACACCATATTCCATGACGCAAAAATTTCCCTGGTGGCCTTTGAAGTTACCTGGGCACTAGATCTAGGAAACCATTGATCAAAGTGATTAATTGGGTGCTGCAGCTTAATTGCGGTACGCTTGACTGACCATTGCTGACTCATGCTGACCACAGATGCTTTTGTGACACACAGTAATCGAGAGTTCCAATTCTCAGTACCCCTTACTGCAAAACACGGTAACAGAGACTTCCGGATTGAGGTTACCAAGATTTTTCGGATTGTGTGTCATTAAGCATTCTGTATTGTTAATACAGGTCAAGCAAACATCTTCCAAATCCCATTGTATCACCAAAAAAGGTATTTGCCTATAACAGTTTTTGGGGCAAGTTCACAATGGGGCCTTCATTTGCACCAGATAAAAAGTGTGTTGCATTGTTGTTGCACAATCTACAACTGTGATACAATCACATTGATGGAGAGCAGCAGAGTGAATCAGTATTAAGCATCTTGGGATGAGAGAAGTTGCATTTGAACAGAGCTGGACAAGAAAGGCCTCACAAACCAACTCCCCAGCCCTGCCCAGTCAAGCTCCATCACATTCAGTTCTACCAACTGTCAGATCAGGTTGGTAGGCGGCTTGTTCTGGTCCATTGATGTGCATAGGATCACTGTTGAACAAGTAGGAGTAGGACAGATTCCGAGCATGAAGGAATCTGATCTACAAGGGAGAGGTGGAAAATTTAAAAAAGCTTCTTGGAGTGACTCTGTGTTCTGTGTTACTTTCTGTGTTCCATGACCTCTGTTGTCTAACTTCTTTTTTTTCTGCATTCTGAATAATGGGAGAAAAATATGTATTATTAGTACATAGAGAATAACATGCAAAGATGTGATATAAGAACAGGGTTCAAGCCCCTGACTGCCTGCTTGAAAGCCATCTGTATAACCAGTTGTGTCATGAAGGCAAGTTGCAAGCGAGAGGAAAGCCGGGATATTTAAGTCCATTCAATCTAATACTTATAAAAGGAATTCAGTTCATGTTTGTTCGCAGTGTTCTCTAAAACCCCGTTGTGTACAATATTGTGCCATACATCATTTTAAAGGTTATTATCCCTGCAGTGACATAGGCGATATGAAAATAAATTTTTAATATACATTTAATTTTGAGTGATTTTTCCGTAATTTTACCGAGCACAGCCGAACTGCCTTCGGCAATCACCGGAATGTGGGCATCGTGGTTACTTAACGTCTAACACTAAGGACTATTGTTCAAATGAGTAACGCTTGCTTTCAGTGAGGGATTTGACCCACGTGCGTGGTCAGTAAAAGGGAAAAACGCATGTTTCTCGCTTTATGAAATGGAGAGTTCAACCCAGGAGGATTAATGTCAAAACCTAATTCAAGGTCCCAATTTCAGGAACAGGGCTGGGGTGGTGTCGGGGGTTTCAGGCCTCAAAATTTGTCTGATACGATGAAAAAAAAAAGGTTGCGGCGGTTGAAAATGAATACGGGCCCTCTCTATGCAGTCCCGTTGGGTCCGCTTCTGCTACTTATGAGGTATGCATATTTTTGTTTCTTTTTTCAGGAACAGTTTCCTTGCAACGTACATTTAATTAATTTTTCATGTGTTCCTCACATCAACCTTATCTTTATACGTCCCATGATAGAATCCAGTCAAATATCATTGAAAACCTGAATGCCCCCGCGTCTCATTCCGGTTTGCAATGTAAACACCATCACTGTCCAGGTCTTCAAGGTAAATATACCGGGGTATAAATTTCATGCCACGAGGACAGCCCCACAAAATAAATGTTAAAAATATTTGAGCGACTGCAGGATCTCTCACGCATTGTCTCCACCAGGTTATGAGTTTATATGGACGGGCGGTATGATGTTTAGGATTCATGTAATTTAAAAGTAAAAGGCAGATAAAAATAAGTGGCAAAATTAAGATACAGGCAGCTGGACATAGAAACGTTTTTTGTTCACAGAAGTGTTGTGCCTCATAGAGGTTCGTGAGTTATTCTGCAGTCGTGCCAAAATGTTTATACAGATCTTATGGAGACAATTTCCCACTGAAAACCTATATTTTCTGTTAACTTTTAGAATAAAAAATGAGCCAACATTTCACATCTCAGTTTATAAATTTCCCCAACCCCGGTAATAAGCCCGGTGTACCGGGTCTATCAGCTAGTCTATTATATTGTGACTGAATAACAATACCAGTGTCCACCAGAGGTCACTGTGCTACAGTTTGGGATTCTCCCATGTGAATGGAATGCATCACAGTGATCTTCCAATATTGTCGCCTTCATATCATGGTAAACAGTTCATAATCTTAACATTAGGCTGAAAATGATGAATTAACACAAAAGAGTACAGGTAACTCACTACCCAAACTTAAACTCTATCTCTATAGTAACAAGTCATTTCTTGTATCTGTTACAAGTTGGTTGTGTGTATTAACCTGTGCGACCCATGCTTGTATCAGTGCAGTCAGAAATTCAACAAACATGTGGAGGGATCACCAAAAAGAGGATTTAAATGCTCATGTTTGGTGTTGTTAGAAAGTAAACTAATAAAGCAAACAATTAGTCTGGCTTATGTCAATTGACAGTGTACCTGTAGGCCATGACGTATCAGAAATGATGAAAACATTTGCATCCTCATAGTGCCTTAAAGTGCATTCCTCGCTGAAGGATGTAGTGGCACTCTGAAAGCCAGTAAGCTAGCTGTAGACTTATGTCAGAGGGCCAAAATGGCGCTAGTATTTACCCACCCAGTACTCATTACTTTTAATGTATCTGAACTCATTAATTTCAATGTATCTCTCTCAAGTTACAAATAATCATAGGAATTAATGCTGCTAATTTTTGCAGGAAACAAAATCTGTGGAAGACTGGGATGAAGCCATTAGTGGAGTCAAGGTAACCGTGACCAAACCACAGAAGAAAGAAGAAGTGAAGAAACGAGAAGCAGAGAAGAGGACCGAAAAGGTAAACTAAAACTTTCATGTGTTTATAATATCTTGCATTTATAAAAATAGGAAAGGTAATATATCCTGTTGAATTAAAAAGAAAGGGTAAATATTTTGCATTGATAAAACAGAAAAGATAAAATAACTTGTCTAATTAAAAAGAAAAGGTAAAATATCTTGCGTTAATAAAAGAGGTAAGTTGAAATATCCTGTGTTAATAAAACAGAAAAGGTAAAAAATCTTGTCTAAATAAAAAAAGGTAAAATATTGTGCATAAATAAAACAGGGAAGGTAAAATATCCTGTGTTAATAAAACAGAAAAGCTAAATATCCTGTGTTAATAAAATAGATAACATAAAATATCCTGTGTGTTAAAAAACAGGAAAGGTAAATATCCTGTGTTAATAAAATAGAAAAGATAAAATATCTTATGTTAATAAAACTGAAAAGGTAAAATATTCTTTGTTAATAAAACAGAAAAGGTGAAAAATCTTGTCTAAATGAAAAAAAGGTAAAATATTGTGCATAAATAAGGCAGGGAAGGTAAAATATCCTGTGTTAATAAAACAGAAAAGGTAAATATCCTGTGTTAATAAAAGAGAAAAGCTAAATATCCTGTGTTAATCAAACAGATAACATAAAATATCCTGTGTAAATAAAACAAAAAAGGTAAAATACACTGTGTTAATAAAACAGAAAAGGTAAAATACACTGTGTTAATAAAACAGAAAAGGTAAAATAGCTTGTGTTAATAAAACAGAAAAGGTAAAATAGCTTGTGTTAATAAAACAGAAAAGCTAAATATCCTGTGTTAATAAAATAGATAACATAAAATATCCTGTGTGTTAAAAAACAGGAAAGGTAAATATCCTGTGTTAATAAAATAGAAAAGATAAAATATCTTATGTTAATAAAACTGAAAAGGTAAAATATTCTTTGTTAATAAAACAGAAAAGGTAAAAAATCTTGTCTAAATGAAAAAAAGGTAAAATATTGTGCATAAATAAGGCAGGGAAGGTAAAATATCCTGTGTTAATAAAACAGAAAAGCTAAATATCCTGTGTTAATAAAAGAGAAAAGCTAAATATCCTGTGTTAATCAAACAGATAACATAAAATATCCTGTGTTAATAAAACAGAAAAGGTAAAATACACTGTGTTAATAAAACAGAAAAGGTAAAATACACTGTGTTAATAAAACAGAAAAGGTAAAATAGCTTGTGTTAATAAAACAGAAAAGGTAAAATAGCTTGTGTTAATAAAACAGAAAAGGTAAAATAGCTTGTGTTAATAAAACAGAAAAGCTAAATATCCTGTGTTAATAAAATAGATAACATAAAATATCCTGTGTGTTAAAAAACAGGAAAGGTAAATATCCTGTGTTAATAAAATAGAAAAGATAAAATATCTTATGTTAATAAAACTGAAAAGGTAAAATATTCTTTGTTAATAAAACAGAAAAGGTGAAAAATCTTGTCTAAATGAAAAAAAGGTAAAATATTGTGCATAAATAAGGCAGGGAAGGTAAAATATCCTGTGTTAATAAAACAGAAAAGGTAAATATCCTGTGTTAATAAAAGAGAAAAGCTAAATATCCTGTGTTAATCAAACAGATAAGCTGAATATCCTGTGTTAATAAATCATAAGGTAACATTTCCTATGTGAGTAGAATGGAAATTGTAAAATATTGTGCATAAATAAAACAGGGAAGGTAAAATATCCTGTGTTAATAAAACAGAAAAGGTAAAATACCCTGTGTTAATAAAACAGAAAAGGTAAAATACACTGTGTTAATAAAACAGAAAAGGTAAAATACACTGTGTTAATAAAACAGAATAGGTAAAATAGCTTGTGTTAATAAAACAGAAAAGCTAAATATCCTGTGTTAATCAAACGGATAACATAAAATATCCTGTGTTAATAAAACAAAAAAGGTAAATATCCTGTGTCAATAAAACAGAAAAGGTAAATATCCTGTGTCAATAAAACAGAAAAGGTAAATATCATGTGTTAATCAAACAGATAACATAAAATATCCTGTGTTAATAAAACAGAAAAGCTAAATATCCTGTGTTAATCAAACAGATAACATAAAATATCCTGTGTTAATAAAACAGAAAAGGTAAATATCCTGTGTCAATAAAACAGAAAAGGTAAATATCCTGTGTCAATAAAACAGAAAAGGTAAATATCCTGTGTTAATAAAACAGAAAAGCTAAATATCCTGTGTTAATCAAACAGATAACATAAAATATCCTGTGTTAATAAAACAGAAAAGGTAAATATCCTGTGTCAATAAAACAGAAAAGGTAAATATCATGTGTTAATAAAACAGAAAAGGTAAAATACACTGTGTTAATAAAACAGAAAAGGGAAAATAGCTTGTGTGAATAAATCATAAGGTAAAATATCCTGTGTTTATAGAATTGAAATTGTAAAATATCCGTTGTTAAGAAAACAGAAAAGGATAAAATATCCTGTGTTAATAAAACAGAAAAGTTAAAAACACATGTACACTGTGTTAATAAAACAGAAAAGGGAAAATAACTTGTGTGAATAAATCATAAGGTAAAATATCCTGTGTTTATAGAATTAAAATTGTAAAATATCTGTTGTTAAGAAAACAGAAAAGGTAAAATACACTGTGTTAATTAAACAGAAAAGGTAAAATACATGGTGTTAATAAATCATTAGGTAAAATATCCTGCCTGGGCTTTAGTGTATTTACGTTTACTACTAAAATGCTTAAAATAAAACGTTTTTCCATGTACCGATAGACGTAACTCAGTCCCAGCTCTTATCACTAAAGCCCTGTTAAGTCCGTGATATTTGAATATTAGGGCGTCACAAGGCTCCTGACGATTCCCTCGCATTTGCATATCGGGCCGTCATGCCTCTTGTGAATGGCATTGTTGCTATGTGGAGGCTAGCAGCGGTCAAAATGGCAATAGACAGCTCAACCCGCTTGGTAACATTTGCACTGAAATCATATTTACAGAAAGTCCATACATGGACCTCCGTGTCCTATGATATATCTCTGCTGTTGAACACTAAGGCCCATGGGCCAAATGTAAGTGCATTGTAGACACTGTCACATCTATTTTGTACAGTGTATTTGTTAGTGTTCAAGTTACACTTGAAAGTCCTGCCCCTGTTAAGTTGCCAACAAGCTGATCGTTTCAGCCAGCCGGTTCGCGTGTGGACCTGAATATCTCATGCTGATTGGCTTAGCTAGAGATACATTTTCAAACCGGCCTGCCTTGAAAAGCGTTGGTCTGATAAACGGTGACACTCTGACTCACTGAGGCTGAGGGTTATATTTAGTGTTAAAAAATCTTGCCGTACTCAAAATAGCCGAGGAATATAAAATATTAAGACTGATTAAATGGGTATATAAATAGCAAGCTAGAAGCCCACAATAGGCGGTTACTGGATAACCAATGTTGGTTAAAAAAAAGATTTTGGGAAAGACCACTTTAATTACTCTGTACGTCACTTGGAAAGACCTAAGTTCAGCCAGGTGGTGATGTATGGCGCTGACTGTCCGGTACGGCCCAAGTTTACCAGTTGATGAAATAAGAGGGTCAGCGAGTGGTAATTAGTTAACGAGAGGTGGCGATACCGACACTATACGTGCGATACAGTGAGAAAACGTTTGGTTTCTCTGTCAGAGGCAACAATTAAGAGCCATTTCATTGACTGGGCCAGTCTATATCCTGTGTTAATAGAATGGAAATTATAAAATACCCAGGTTTATAAATATAATGAAAAAGAAGAAACATCTAGTGTTATTTAAATAAAAAAGTATAAATTTCCTGCATTAGTTGATTATTTGTGTAGGGGTGTATTCTTAGACTCATTGCTCATATCGATTCATTGCATTTATTATTTTTCTGTTGCCTTTCAGATAAAACTTGACTTGGATGAACCTCCAACAGAACCTGCCCTGAAAAAGCTGAAACTTGAAGCCCCAAAGTCACGATCAAGGTCACCATCACCAGCTCCACCTAGTGACAGAGAAAAAGACAAATACAAGGAGAAAAAGATCAAAGAGAAAATAAAAGAGAAAGAAGTTAAAAAAGAGGTTGGTGTATTAAAAACTGGTTTTATTACGTAAACATAATTGTGAGCTGTTTCTGTATTAATGAGAATTTTCTCTGTTAAAGTTTATACGCCAGAGTAAGCCAACCGAAAATTTTCCCTTATTGGGCCTATTATCGCCCATCCCGCCTCGTTCCCGTGTATCTAGGTCACACTTCCGTTACCCATAATCACATTTTCTTCTGGCGTACGCCATGATGGACGTGTGATCCCGCTCTGCGAGATTCGTCCACTGTTGGGTTTGTACTAATGAGTTTGCCAACTGAACTGTAAGTTGTCTTCTTTTTCCTTTGCCCGCCATGGAGAACCCCACTTCTTGTGGCTCTTGTCTTCTTAATCCCGGTTGGAACTCCCACCCCACTTGTTTTCGTTGCCGCTCCAACAATGACTCCTGCCGTGTTCCGGCTGTTCCTTGTTTTCACTGCCTGACTTGGACGTCTGACCAGTGGGCCCTTTCCCGGATTGGGCTCATTCCCCGGTACTTGGGGGTTCACCCTCCTGTATTCCATTGTCTGGCCCCGTGGTTGTCTCCGAGGGGGTGGGGGGGGGGGGGCCTACCCTGGTTGACCGCACCACGGCCGTGCTGCGTTCACCGTCTGTTCCCGCCGGTCCTGTCACCTCTCCAGTGGTTTAGACAGTTATATCGTTGAATTCTCATTCATGGAAACGGAATTCTTTCCCCGTTCCCGCGGCCTCCCGTTCTGCCAGCACATCTGCCTATTCCATATTACATTTATTGTCCCGGGTTTGTTAATCACTTATGTCGGATCTCGACGATTCGTCTAGACCCGATTCTGTCCGCCCGGCGCCCTCGCCCGCGCCCCGGTACTTTCTCCCCGGCCGTTCTCGTCGCCGGCTCCTCGCCGGATTCCTTCCTTATCCCCGGGGCCGGCTGAAGCCGTCCCGCTGGATCCCCCGGACCTTCCTGGTGTGCAGGTAAGTGCGTCGGTCCCTACTGCCTCCATTCGGGGCTGCCGGCCTCGCCTCCGGTTCCTGTGCCTTCCCGGCTGGTTCCTGCTGCTGCTCGTTCCCTGGCTTCCTGTTTCCAGCCTCCCGTGGCTCCGGCTCAGCGGGTCTCTCTGGCTCCCCCTACCCGGGGTTCTCCAGGGTCCCCGACTGCTCAGTCAGATGATCCCGCCCTGGCATCAGACCAGTGGTCGGCGATCGCGCTGCGCCGCCAGGCTTGGTGTCCGCGCAAATCTGCTCAGTCAGCCGATCCCGCCCTGTCATCAGACCAGTGGTCGGCGATCGCGCTGCACCGCCAGGCTTGGCGTACGCGCAAATCTGCGCTTATGGACCTAGGGGCTACCTCCACACAGGAGGCTAACCCTAGTGGTCTGAAGTTCCGTTGGTACAACCTCGGACTTCCTCGGCGTCGGCGGCCGGTTCTTAATTGAATCCTGGCCCCTTCCATCGCCCTCCGCAGCACCCGCCGTGTGTCTGGGATTACAGACCACCCGGGGGATCTCTTACGTGGGCCCCACGCGGTGGTCTCGGGTTCTCGCTCTACTGGGGCCCCGCTTCCACCGGGTTCGGTTACACCTTGGTCCCCCGGTACCCTCGGGGAGTCCCCTGGGTTCCAGGCTACCTGTTGGTTCGCTTGCTCCCTTCTCCTGAGCTCCCGGATGTTCAGTCTGCTCCGCTGCGCCTCGTGTCCGGCCTGGCTCAGCCGTTTGCGGACGGTAAGTCTTTATTACCATCCTCTGTCCAGTTCCGATCGTCCCCTGTCGGATCTGGAGGGGCTCGGCCGGTATGGTTAACGACTTGCAGGCTGTCACTAGCTTGCTCGCCGTTTCTCCGGACACGCTCACTCTCCACGCCTTATGGCAGGCTTCTGCCCATACTGGCGCTGAGTTTATTCAGGTCGTTGGCTCCCGGTTGAAAAATTGCATTCTGTCATTTAAGCACTTACAGCCAATGCTTCTCAGGCGGAGTTGTCCGAGCTTTATTCTCCGCCTTTACCGGTTCCCTGCTGTTTGGCGGCCAATTACGGCCTCTCTTTGACCACACCTTGGCGCGCTCGGATCGTCTGGCCTGCCTCCGCTCAACCTCTCTTGTGCCTCGGCCTTCCTTCCACGATCCTCCCGTTTCGGAGCGGGTTGCGGCTTTCGCTCAGCCGCGTCGCGCATCTGCTCTCTCTTCACGTCCTTCCGGACATTCCAGCCGTTCTCCACCTTTTTGTGGTCGATCCTCCATCCGAGGTTCGACCAAGAATTGCCTCTCTAGCTCCGATCGGCGCTCGGCTCAGCGACCGTTTTCCCGCGTGGGCGGGTTTCACCTCACAGCGGTTCATTCTCGGCGCCCTACAGTTCGGGTTCCCTCTTCTGTTTAGCCCGCTCCGCCTCCGTCCGTTCCGGCATTACGCCTCGCATGGCGGAGGCCATTCAATCTATGTTCGACAAACGGGCAATTTCGAGGTTTCCCCATCCACCGTGGGGTTTCACTCTCGCCTTTTCTTGTTCCCGAACCGCACGGCCGTTGGCGCCCGATCATAGACCTGTAGTGCCTCAATTTGTTCATCCGTGCGCCCCCGTTTCGGATGTTCATTATCCATGCTGTGCTCCGCATTGTTCGGCGGATGGATTGGGCGTTCAAAAATAGACCTTACGGATGCCTTATTCCCGTTTCCATTCCGGGTCCATCCGTTCGGGATCCACGTGGCCCCTGGATTTTACCATACTTGTTCACGCGGTCCCGTGTTTTCCCCGTTCACCTGGCATTTCTGTGCTCCCTTATCTGGACGATGGCTTGTCCTTGGGCCGCTTTGCATCGCATCGCTCCCGGGTTCTCATCTTACTTCGGAACCTCGGTTTCCTGGTCATTGCGGCGAAATCTCTTCTCACTCCCACCCAGTCCCTCCGATTTCTGGGTGTCACGCTGGCTTTGGCGTCCGGCACAGCATCGCTCCCGCGCGATTTTACTCTCCCGCTCCGCCGCCTGATTCGTTCCTTTCTCACGAGGCACCGTGTAGACTCGCGCCCTGCGGCTTCTCTCCCCGGTGCTCTCAACCGGGCCGCGTCTTTCATCCCGTTCGGCCGCCTGTACCTGCGTCCGATTCAGTCTATCTTGCGCCGTCACGGCCTTCTCCGGTTAACCTCAGTTCGTCCTACGATCCTCCCGTTTCGGCGCACCTGGCGGTCCCTTCGTCCCTGAATGGACCTTTCCTGTCTCCTGCGCGGCATTCCTTTTTCCAGGGGTGTCGCTTGCACCGTCTATACCGAGGCGTCTCTCCTCGGTTGGGGGGCCCATCTCGCCGATCTTCGCGCTTCCGGGATTTGGTCCCCGTCGGAACGTCTGCTCCCTATCACAATCCTCGAACTGCGTGCCGTCCGTCGCGTGATCTCCCACTGGTCTCCCGCTTGATCGGACATCACATTCTCATCCGGACCCACAATACCACGGTTGTGGCATATATCTACAGGCAGGGCGGTACTCGGTCTCCCTCGCTCATGCAGGAGACTTACCTTTTGTTCGATCTATGCCTCTCTCTCCGGGCTTCAGTTCGTGCATCCCATCTTCCGGGCGTGTCGAACATCCTAGCGGACGTCCTTTCCCGTCATCCGGCGTCTCTTCCTTCCCCACCGCTCCTTCCACTCCTTCTTCGGAGTGTTTTCGCTCGCCTGGGGTGGCCGGAATTCGATCTGTTCGATTTTCCGTCCCCCCCCGCTCTCGTGCCTTCCGAGACGCGTCTACGTCACCCTCGCGACCGTCTCCCCGACACGCCGCCGTCCGGGTGGTCTCACCGGTTTCTCTTTGCGTTTCCGGCGCCTCCGCTCATCCGCCGTGTCCTTCTCCGCTTGTCCCGCGCGGACCAGACTACCCTGCTTCTCATCCTTCCGTTTCATCCTGCGGCTCCATGGTTTCCTCTGTGGCGCTCGCTTCTCTCTCGCCCCCCGCTTATCCTACCGCTCCACATTGCGCTCCCGTCGTTCCCTCGAGCGCGGCGCCCGTTTCGGTCGTGCCCTCTATGCACATGCGTGCTCTCATCGGACACCTCAAGGATCAGGGCATTTCAAGTCCGGCTGCTCTCCTTGCCTCGGCTCCCCGTCGCCGTTCTTGGGACCGCATCTACGACTCCCGGTGGCGTCTCTTCACGGAGTGGGCGTCTTCCCGCGGCATCTCCCCTTTAGATCCGTCGCTTGCGGCTGTTTTGGATTTTTCGTGTTCTTACTACCGGATCAACATTTATCCTATCCCTCTCTGCGTGGCTATCGCGCCGCCCTGCTGTCGGTGCTCCGTCCGCTGGGTCACGCTCGTGTCCTTCATCCCCGTTGGTGTCGGACTTTCTCCAGGGGGTTCATGCCCGTGCGTCTAGTCCACGGTATGTTGCGTCTTCCTGGTGCCTGGACATCGTCTTAAGTCACCTCCGGGAACCCCCTTATAAGCCGTTGCGTTCGGCCCATCTTCTCCATTTGTCTCGGAAAACGGTTTTTCCTCCTTGCTCTTGCCTCGGCTGGTCGCCATTCTGAGCTTCATGCCCTCGTCGCTGATTCGTACTTCACGCAATTTGCGGCCGACGGTTCGTCGGCCACTCTACATTTTCTGCCGGATTTTTATAGGAAATATCACAATTTCGATGACCCCCGTCTGCTTGGCACGTTCCGGCCCTCCCTACCGGTCAGTACTGTTATGGGGCTACCAATTGCCCGGTTCGTGCGTTGCGTTATTATCTACCCGCTCCTCCTTCTTTACGGGGGAAGTTGTTTATTTCTACAAAAGTCACATCTTCCAATTCGGTGATTAGCCCTTTCACCATTAGTGCGTGACTCAAGCTCCTATCGTCGCCGCATATGAATCAGCTTCTCATTCCACATTAGACCAACTTCACTTCAAGGCCCATGACATTCGAGCTATTTCAACTTCCTTGGCCCATTTCTCCAGGATCTCACCTAATCCGTTGGTCCAGATGGGATACTGGATCTCCCCATCTCCATTCACACGCTTCTATCTGACTGTTGTTCCGCTCCAGGCTTCGGGCCTCTCCTCCATGGGCCCTGTGTTCACGTCGGGTGCGGTCCTACACTTTTCCAGGCCATCTTCTTCCTCTCCGTCGGTTCCGCCACCGACGTCGTCCGCTGCTCCTTCACAGCACTGTGATTCCTCGTTCCAGCGTTACAGGTAGGTGCTCCCTCCCCAAGGCATGTCTGTTTTTTTTTCATTAATACAGAAACAGCTCACAATTATGTTTACGTAATAAAACCCCCCCATTCCCTCCCTGTGAATGGTGGTTTTGTTAGTAAACTGTTGTGAGCTTTTCTGTATTACAAACATCGCTCCCTCCCAGTCCTCTTCCTTACGCCTTCGAAAATGTGATTATGGGTAACGGAAGTGTGACCTAGATACACGGGAACGAGGCGGGATGGGCGATAATAGGCCCAATAAGGGAAAATTTTCGGTTGGCTTACTCTGGCGTATAAACTTTAACAGAGAAAATTCTCATTAATACAGAAAAGCTCACAACAGTTTACTAACAAAACCACCATTCACAGGGAGGGAATGGGGGGGTTTTGGCGTATATGTATTTGTAACTCAGATTACAAAGTAGCCTCTTTTCTGAGGGTTTGCATAGAAGGTAGTGTAGTGGTTAAGATGTTAGGCTTAGACCAGGAGGTGACTGGTTCAGTCCCCACCTATGCCATAAATGGCAGCAACATGAAATCTCGATGAAATCTCATAGATTCTCTCAAATGTCTTAACAACAGGTTTTGACTTCTGGTTTCTTCTAAGCTCCTTGCGTAGAGGACCAGAATCTGAAAGGCTTAATAACATTTAATTCTTGTCATAAAGTGGCCCCTGGTGTAACCCCAGATTAATTGGTAACCTGTTGTTAAGGACTGTCTTTGCCTTGCACTAAACAGTTTTACAGTTAAAATGTACCTTGACAGGTGCATAGGTGTTCACCTGTCTATGCAACAACTTACTACTGAAAGAAACAGTCAATTTGCCTGCTTTGTAAGACCATTTGCTAAACAAACTGACCGCTACCTGAGTACTTGTGCAAAAGAAAGCAAAACCAGACTGATAATGGCACCTGTTTGCTGTTTTTTGCACAGTCAGCTCTGACCATTTGGACTAGAAGTCACATCACACAAAACTGCCTTGTGTTTCAGGCTGCTGGTCACAGGTTTTGCACAGAAGTGAGCTGAGTTCCGCACACAGTGCTCCTGGCAGCCCCTGATATGCCTGCTACAGCCGTATGAAATGGCAAATTACAGTGACAATTGACTAACATGGACAGTCTACTTACACTTCATATTGAAAAATGTTGGTGAATAACATACTTAGATAAAACAAAGATCTTTTTTCAAAGATTAATGTATCAGAATATAAATATAATTAAATAGTGTCCAATATGAGGACACAAACCCTATGCTGAAGATAGTGATGTCGAAGTTAAATAAAACCTGTGTTATTCCTGGGAACTTTTAAACTGAATATTTTGAAAAAAAACCTAATAAAATAAATACAATTTTGATCAGATTATTTTGTTATGTATTACTTTTACCTGTTTAGCAAAAAAAATGTTGTGATTAAAATGCTTTTCCTTGATCATATGACCTTTTTATAGAAAACACAAAAAAAAATTTTTTTAAAGTTTAGACCACAGGGCTTAAAGCCTGGAAAATGTGAGTTTCCAATCTCAGCCAAGGCAATGTGATTTTTCTCCACCCAGGGAGAGCACTCTGCAGGCTAAATGGTGAGACTGTGCCCAACAGTTTTGTTTCACTCACAGTGTTCACCTTAGGGCATTCCTTGGTATTATGACCTAGCAAGGAGGATGACTCACAGCCAGAACTTGCAGAAGTGGTACACTGAGCCTGATTGATGCCAGGATAATCAATTTTAAGCCCCTGTCATGTAGTCAGAAACTGCAAAGGAATTCTATTGATGTACTTAGTACTTAGTTAAGCAAGCATTAAAAAAGGAGGGGGTTACCCCAACACACATTTAAAAAAAAAAACTTGGTAATATTTTTCCATACAAAGTGAGTTGATTGTCCATGTCAGTCAGTTTGTCACCATTTCCCTACCATACTCTAACGAACATAATGGGCATATCAGTGGCCACCACATGGCACAATGTTTGTCTGGTTAGTTGATTTGTTAGTGGCCAACTTTACTTAATTTTTTTAGGAGAACTTTGATCTTGCTGTAATTTTTGACCATTATAATTGCTTCTGGTAGAGAAAAGAACTGTTAAATAATTGTTTTCATTGAATTGTTCATTGTTCAGTGAAGTAATATATACACAACTTTCAGGTTAAGAAGGAAGTAATAGAGGAGCCGAGCTCAGAGAGTGATGACGACACAGAGAGTAACCATGACGATGAAATGGCAACTGATGAGTTTGCCATGGATATGGGAATCACATGTGTCGTCTGCAAGTGAGTACTTCATAGTAATTTTATCTTTTGCCATACCATCTTTGGCCTAAGATAATCCACCTCCTCTGATTATCTACATCAGAACCACAATTTTTGGAGAACATCTTATAACCCTGAGTATAATATGCACCCTGTTTCATTCCAAAATACTGCTATTGCTTGTAGCGCCATCTGACAACTGACAGTGGAATCAAATAATTTCAGCAGGACCATGTGATTGTGCATATTTCAGTTTGCATATCATTCATTCTCTGGAGTTGAAAGCTATATTAAAGGTGTATATTAATAATTATTTAAAATTGAAGTAATTAATAAGATTAAACTTAATGTTATCTATTTGAAAATTAAACACGTACTGTTCATTTACTTAAAAATTGTTTTTAGCTCAGCTGACTATAAGTCATCTGAGCTATAGTCGTGGTCCATTGTCCGTTGTCCGTCCGTCTAGCTGTCTGTCTGTCAGTCCGTCCATCCGTCTGTCCAGATGTCCGTCCATAAGACTGGCACACTTTGACACCATTGAACCTACGAATCTGAAATTCGGCATACAGTTAGATGTCCCAAAATCTCCTACCATGCCAAAAATTGGGTCAATAGGACTTCGTTCCTTCGAGATATTAAGGAAAAACCTCAATTTTTTATTAGAAATCTATTTTTACACTTCAGGACTGCCTAATATCAAAACCACTCATCTGGTTTTCTTCATATTTTAATCATAAATATTCCTCTCTATAGTTCCTATGTACATGCCAGAAATTAAGTCCGTACTATTCAATTTAAAAGGGTTATGGGCCCAAACATAATGGACTTCGTAAAAAAATCAGGAAAGATATTTGGTCACTTAAGACAAAAGTGTTAAAGGTAGGGAATTTTTTTCAGTAATACAACTTTAATTAATCAAAATTTAATTGTATACCAAAAATTAGATCAAAATCTGTAAAATTTTTTTTAATAGTGGCAAAAATATAAAATTAGTACCTTAAATTTTGACCAACTTTGGCCATGGCACGTTTTTTTCCTGTAAGTACTGTGGATTTAATTTTCACAGCATGTACACATAAGGATTTAATCTGTTAAAATCTGAAATTTGAAAATAAAAGCTGCAAAATTAGGCTAGTTATTGAATTTTTTTGAAGGCTCTTGTTGTATTCCCTTACATTGTCAAGCAGTCCACTTTGATGACTGTAGGTCATTCAGTGCACATCTCTATGCTCCCCAGGCTGTTGGCATAATGTTAGATGTCCCCAAAATCTCCTACCATACCAAAAATTGGGTCATTAGGATTTCGTTCCTTTGAGATATAAAGGAAAAACCTCCGTTTTCCATAAAAAAAAGCCATTGTTACACTTCAAGGCTGTCTAATATCAAAACCACTGATCTGTTTTTGATCATATTTAGTTTTCACATTCTTTCATACATTTTCTATGAACATACCAAAAATAAGGTCAGTATTAGGTATTATTTTGAAGTAATGGGCCAAAATGTAATGCAATTTTTAAAAAAATCAGGAAATATATTTACTCACCTAACATGAGAATTGCTGAACCTAGAGACTTTTTTCAGGAATATAACTTTATTGAATCAAGATTCAATGTTTACCCAAAATTAGATCTGAATTTTGCAAATTTTTTCAAGTTATTAGCATAAATAAAAATTCAATACCTTAAATTTTTTCCAACTTTGGCAATGGCACGTTTTTACCCTGTAAGCACTGTTGATTTAATTTTCACAGCATATATACATTCATTGCATTCATATTTGCTCAAATATATCACAATTTTCAACCCCTCCTAAATAAATAAAAAATAAACCACTATATGTAACTCTATTAATCCATCAGTCAGGTAATTTCATTTATCATTTACTCACATGTTACATTACATTCCTTTATAATAGCCAAACATGTCCATGATATTCATAAGCTTTATCGACTCAATATAGTATCACAGTGGAGAAATATTTATTGTCCAATCACGATCAGCTGAGCGCCGTGACCCATGGGTCCCTTGTTTATCATTATCTCTGATATTGTGATGGTCTTTACACCTTCAAAAGACATTCAATGCAGCAGGAAAACAGGTAGAAAATTATGCCTTATCCTTGTATTATATTCACCAAGGTGTTTTGTTTCATTTATTGAAGAGAAAATGTGAAATACCTTTGGTGAAAGATGGTAGTTAGCCATTCACCAGTAAAATGGTACTGATCTAATTACAGTTGGAAAACATCTCCACAAAGGCCCAAATATATATTGATTATATTTTGAATTTTTCACAATATTTGTGCCAGGTTACATTTGCCTTACTTATGATTTGCCATCCTTGATAAAACTTTATAACTGTATGTTTATGAGACCAGCTGTCAGTGAGCATTTGTTATATAAATTTGTTATGCATATGTATAGGTCTTTTTCCTCCTTCATTAATGATGCCTGAAAATTTCAACACCTTACTTTTTCTAATATTTATTACAATATGTGATTACATTAATGCATTTAAATGTAAAATTTGTGTTTCCTCCAGACAATATTTAATGATTCAATTTTAAAAAAAGATCTGTGATTCACTCTTTCAGTGTTACATTCAGTACAGTTGACTGTATATATGTCAAAATATTGCAAAAGTTATTCTGAAACCTATTTGTGGAATGAACAACAGTCATGTCCATCTCAGTTATACAAGTATTCCAGTTCTGACTCTAAAAAAAATGAAAAGTGGTATAGCTGTGTTCAAGGTAGTGAATTGAAGAAGATATTTCTCTTTTATTTCAGAACATTTGATGTTAGCAATAGGAATCAGTTAGTGGAGTGTCAGGAGTGCCATAATCTTTACCACCAGGTGAGTCAACCAAACCCCCCCCCCCCCCTTCCCAAGCATGGTTTATTAAACAAATTTATTAAAGGGAAATAATCAGGAGCCATAATATGCCAATTCTTTCACACTATTAGTTCACTTTTGCTGTATACAAAAAAAATCTAAATAAAACTATTTTAACACTCAGTCCCAGTACCTCCCCTTTAGCTGCTTAACACCTTGTTATGGTTCTGTGTGTGAGTAAAAACTGTTCATGTGTGTCTCTTTACCACAACTCCTCTTATTGCCCCCACTCAGGCTGCTCAGTGGGATGGCTGGCTTGATGGCTGGCTTGAGCCAGACCTATAGGGCTGGCTTGTTGGCACTTGGCTGAAGGTGGCATCTAAAATTTATGGCTGAAAGAGAGCCGGGGAGAGTGGGTCCAAGACCCTTCCAACGAGATCGTTCAGCAGGCCCTAACTTTTTCTATTCGATTTGAACTTGAAATTTTGGATTTTCTATCAATTCACAAGAGGTGACACTTTCTGCATCAGTCGCCTGACTACATCATACCAACTCATGATGCCTTCCGGCTGTTCACACAAAGTCCACAGAGTTACGTTGTATTAACATTTGGGTTGTACTGTGCCCTGCTGCTAAGGTCAGCTCTATCAGGCTTGAAGATAATCTTTTAATAATCTTTGGAAGGTTGAAATCAGTAATCTTTGATGGTCCCCAGGCTGCCCACATCTGTGTGGAAAAACAAGCTGCAGGGAAAACTGCATATTTACACACTGGTTACCCCCAACACATATTGTTGCTATGACAACAGTAAGAGCAGGGGAATTTACCATTCTTAGAATATGTGACGACTGCAACTTAATTGCATTAATATACCTGTGAAATTCCAGGAGAGGCCCTTGTAACTATTGATGTTCCTGGAAAGTACACTTGGTTCATTGAAATGGCAACAGATGGCACTACCTGTCTGCCTCCCCTTTATTAGTCCAGTTGGGAAAGTAACAGTCACAGAAGCAACCTCAAGCACAGGGTTAAGATCTGTTGTGCAATGACAGATTAAAGCATGTTTGACCTGACATTTGATGTAGTCACTGTCCAACTTGCATGGTCAGTAAATGTGAACAACATTTGACTGTTTATCCCTTGGCACTCATTTCTTTTGTCAGGATGCAATAATGGTTAATCCCCCTATTCATCCAAATAATCCCTTCACATAATGTTGAAATGACCACTATAACCTTGCATTTACATCTTCAACTGACAACAATGGATATTACATTAAAAAAAGTTACTAAGCTTTGGCAATATATAAAATAATAATATATATATAAAATTCTCAGACAAGTACCTTCTGTTGATTATATTTGGGATGGATGTTGTTAAATATATGCTCAGTATTTGCTCCATTTACTTATTTTTTTGCGATTTGTAAAGTAGCTCGATTTTGATGTTAAAGCATGCTGTTCTAATGAATATTGGCAATAGGTCTGTCCTTGACATTCATATATATTCTGTGTGGAGAATGTCACAGAACCATAAGTAGATATATATTTTGCCCACAGATGGCAGCACCTGTTCTGGGTGTTTCATTGAAGAATACTTGGCTGTATTTATTTTCCCAGGATAACATCTACAAAAGTCCTGAAGTCTAGACCTTTTTTGTATAATTTTAGAAATAAATTCTGATACTAATCTATTTTACCTGGAATTTTGTTGTTTTTGCAGTCAGTCAAGGCCATGAAAAATCATGAAAATGAAACCCTTGTGAAACACTAAAAAAAGTGAAAATCATGAATATTTAACCTCGTGAATATGAAACAAATCACTGTATATAAAATGCATCTACATTAACTATGTGTGCACAGTACTTATCAGTAGCACAAAAATCATATCTGATTTCATCAGAATTTGTAAAAAAAATACATGTAAAAGGTGAGGAAATTTGATGTGTCAATCCATGTGTTAAAAGATTACATACAGCTTTTTAATATCACTTTGTTCTTTTTATTCAGGAGTGTCATAGGCCTCCGGTTACTGAGCCAAATGTGAATGACCCACGTTTTGTCTGGTACTGTTACAAGTGTACCAAGAATATGAAGAAAATGGTGAGTACAGTTTATCACAGTAAATCAAATGTTGCTATGTCATACATCATCAGTGTTTTGTTTTATTTCCGGGACTGTGTATTCACTTATAGAGTTAGGACATAGCCTAGTGGTTTTCACATTTGACTTTGAATCTAAAGGTCCATGTTTTGTCGCAGCAAGAGTTGTGAAGGCTGAATGGTGAAATATTAACAGATAGATTGAATGTCATACTGTAATAATTAACCTAACCACCACAGCCCTTAAGCTTTGCTTGTTTGACCTAGTTATGCTAATGAGCCCCAAAAACACTCCTTCACAGAAAGATTCCCAAACGTATGGTTGTGCTATGTGTGCTCTTTATAAGACTATAGTGACATCACATTGATGTCACCAAAGTCATTCGCATATGACGTTGCATGGACTTACGTCATCAGCTTGAGTTGCTATTTCTGTGTTCTCCATTGATGAATATGTCGCAATCATTGTAAAGTGTTTTGCCATATTTTGGGTTATGTCTCATAAGAATTCAGTGCAAGGTAAGACATTATTATTCACTCGGCAATCAGTGACACAGCTCCTTCAACCTTGGGCCTAGAAATTTTTATACTGTCTCCTTTGTATTAAAAATATCCTGGTAAATATCTCTGTTTGGGAGAGTCGCCTAAATATATCAAATTTTGCGCTTTGTCACATGATTGACTGTTTACATTACCAATAGTAGCTTGATTGGTTGCTCGCAGTTATTCTGCTTATGATTATTCATTGAATGAACATGCAATTAAGGTCACATAGAGTTCATGGTTAGGACAATTTAGTCTCTAAATTTGATTATCTGACATCCAGTCTTAATAGGGTACAATAAATGTCTTAATAATTATGTCTCCCCTCCCATGGTGAAGACATACAGTGTTGTGTCTGTGGTCATGGTAGTCTGTCAGTGGTGGCAGTGTCTGTGTCATTTCTTGTGAACATGATGACCTTTGAACGGCTCAATATTTTTTTCATGAAATTTTGAATTTAAATTGTTTCTACCAATATCTCAGACAAGTTCTAAAACTGGTGACCTTGACCTTCATCATCAAGGTTAAATGGGCCAAAATTAAAAACTTTTTTGTAAACCCCAAGCTTTTTTGAAGTATTGCAACAGAAAAGGTATGGTTTTCAGGCACTTTTTCAGATATCAGTGTGGGCGGGCAATATTTTTTTTTCTTTATGTTTCTATAAAAATGTTTTATGATCAGGGACAAGCATGATTTTTTTTGCTAAACAGGTGAAAACACTACATTTCAAATGAAATCTAATCAAAATTATATTGTTTTATCTTCTTGAAAGATGAGAATCAAAATAAAATGGGTTAAAATTGACACAGGCCTATCGCTTATTCTTTCCTGAAATGAGAAGCACTTATTGTTTGAACCTAATTCTTTGAACCGTTCAGAAACTGGTGATCTTGACCTGGATCTTCAAGGTCAAAACTGTTGAGATAGAAATTATTTTTGAATGCTATAACTTTTCAAGTAGTCCGCATTATTTTTTCTCAAATTTGGGGTTGGGAGACCCATATGGAGGGAGAAATATGTTTTGGCATTGGAAAAACAACCTCATTCTAGTTAACACTTTCTTGTAAATGTTTTTAAAATTCTTCTGCCAGTTAAAACTTGAAATTCCTGAAACTATATGTTTTATGTTTTTGGCAGAAGATTTCACCATTTGACTTATGAATAATCACATATAATTTTGTTTCCAAAGGTTGCAACAAAGACTTCAAAGACTAAACCGGCAGCCCCTCCACCGAGTAAAGAAACACTGGTTACGAAGGCACCCCGCATAGAATCCACACCCATGCTTCCCTTCAGACGAGTTGACTCCATTAAGGTGAGTTTGTTTTATACACCTGAATTTTAGGTGGCAGTGTTGTAGTGAAGTCCAGACTAACTAAGTCTGAATCCAAGCCACTCAAGTCCAAGTCTGCCTTCTTTCAGTCTGAGTCTTTTGGAAATCAATATATACTGGTAGTCTTTACTATATCTTTATCTGTGTCTCAAGCTTTTGTAATTTTCTGAGAACAATTTGTACATATGTCTCATTTGGCATGTGTTACGATCTGGACATCAGGCCTTAGATGACAAACTTTTATTTCTATTGGACTCTAAATGGACTTGGCCTGTTTCTTAAGTCCTTACCTCCAGTACAAGTCCAAGTCCAGGAACCTTAAGTCAAAGTCCAAGTCAATAAAAAGTGGATTCAATTCCAGACTCCAAAAACAAGTCCACACTTGTCCTGTATTACTGCTAGGTGGTCATATCATGGTATTGATGGTATTTATCAGAGATATAAGGAAGAGGGGACACAAAACAGCAAACAGTATTAAAACTTAACCTTGCACAACAAATAATTGTCAACAACCTGGCCATTATTTTGGTCTTTAAGTGTGATGTACAAGTTAGACTGAATTTACTCAGTCAATGGTTTAGGTATAATTCTATACAGCAAATTTTACAGTTATGTAAATGGTCCATAGATTAATCAATTGATAATAAATCATTGGTCTCTTTTCATCTTTCAATCATCAAATATGATTTTGCAGCCACTTCCTACCACCAAAAAATTAAAGCAGACTTTTCTTAATAGAATATGTTGGTTTAATGAGCTGAGGTCAGGCTTGTATGTTCTGCAAGATTTTTGCAGACATGGGACAGTGTTAATATTGATCGTATTGGAGAGAACTACAGAAGTTATCAGTAACGTGTTGCCTGTGCCTAACTACTGTTAATTCTCCATGTTAAGCTGTACATCTCTTTAAAGCCACACAAAATTGTCTGTTCTTTTTTCTGAAGAAGAGGATCTGGAAGACCCCGTATAGACATCCTGTGCATGGACCCAAGCCAGCAGAGCCATTCAGTCTGGATCATTAACTTATCCCTTATTATAAATATAATTAGAAGAAAGGAAAAAAGGAAAGATGATAATATAATAACTAAAGATATACACTTATGTACAAATGTGGAATTTCCTTAATATGAGAAACTCAAAAACCTGTGTTTTAATTCACTAATTGGCCCATATTCCTAGATTTATTAGAGCATGTATTCCTTCAACAAGTGTTTGCATTCACTTCTTTGGCCCATATTTCCATGATAAATAAGGCATATGTGACTGCACATTTTGAATATTCCTGGATGTCTTTCTTTGATCCAGATCATTAACTAGACACACAACAAAATCTAATTGATTCTTCATTGGCCTGCCAGAGGTGCCCCGGAAATTATTGGGATTCTGTTCTTGATACCATGCAGTGGCGTCAATTTTTCTTCCAGGGTGGGGGGGGGGGATGACTTTGTATATTTATATACACACACATATATATACTTTTTCAGCGTCTTTGAGTGATATATTCAACTATATATATATATATATATATATATATATATATATATATATATATATATATATATATATAATCATACCAATGTTAATCATATTTCAAATAATTATAATATTGTATTAGAAAATAAGTTTTTTGTGATACAAAGCAAAGTTTAGATATAACATTTTTTTACTAAATGGATCCAATGTCTTCAAATGTATTTATTAATATATTTCATTTTGCAATATTATGATATTATTCTCTGAAAGGTGGGGGGGGGGGATGATTACATTGGCCACCCCCCCTTGCCAAAAAGTGGGGGGTATATATACCCCCCATCCCCCCCTATATTGACGCCCCTGATACCATGAGTTATCTTGTGAACAAACACACACACACACACAAACAGGGATGAATGCATACCCTCCTGATGAAGGTGATAATGAACATTT
Source organism: Sipunculus nudus (assembly GCA_026874595.1). Lineage (NCBI taxonomy): Eukaryota > Metazoa > Annelida > Sipuncula > Golfingiida > Sipunculidae > Sipunculus > Sipunculus nudus. Next base: position 62,193,597 of record CM049319.1, read on the forward strand.
ACGACTTATATTTTATAGGCCAGTCATATGACCAAAGTATTATGGGATACCAACTGTCCCTCTGTCTGTTAACTGTCAGCGTCGCTCTGATAACTTACCAGGGCTTTGATGGATTTTCACGAAACTCACCATAATTACTAACCAACAGATTATCTTGCCTAAGTTTGCATTTGGGTAACATCAACACATATTTTATAAGGTCACAAGTCACTTGGCTACTTTGTTATGTTGCTGTGATAACTGTTAAATAATATGAATGATTTTGATAAAACTCATGAGAAATGTTAATTCATAAAATATCTCTCCTAAGCTTGATTTCCAGCAAAATCAGTGCATATTAAATGAGGTCATAGGTCAAGGAAATTTATATGCACCTTGGTGACTTACCTAAAATCCTATGGATTTCAATGAAACTCTTTATACATATTTACCAAGTGAGTTTCTCACCTAAATCACCTTCTCATAAAAATTTATGCATATTTAATGAAGTCAGAGGTCACCAGATACACGACGGGATTATTATGCACGTTCGTGGTGCTCCTGGTTCTAGTGTAGAGAGTTCTACAAAGTTACAAAGGCTAGAACATGGGGGATTTTTGGGGCTGTATTTAACATCCAAACTCTAAAGTGTTCACAATCTAAGCAAGATATTCAAGCACAAATGTTCACCTACATATATATTGTAATTTTATTAATTGATTGAGAAACCTTAAGCTATACATATAGAAACAGCAAAGAATAAAAAAATAAAGATTTTATAAAAAGATATTTGGTTATCAGCAATTTGTCATTAGTTCATTGTTATTTGGCAAGAGCAACTGGGCACACAGTACATGGTGGTACCGTATATATGTATACAATACATGGTAAGGCAGAATGTTCACAAACCCTGTATGGATATTGCCATATTATATAAGTGCGTCTTTTAAGTTGCATGGCAATACACAGCCCTACATATTATATATCTCCTTTTCTAAAAATTCTAGACCTTTGAAAATTCAGATTTATGCCCTTTAAAAGGATTGAAAAGTAAAACAAAGTATTTCCTCTGTAAAATATTATTTGCAACTAGTTACATTGTCAGGTGCCAGATGGCAGCACTGAAACTGTATGCAGTTTTCTCGGTGAAAAGAACTGTTCCTTTGCCTTTGGCATATTTTTAGAACAGAATATTATTTTATTAACACTTAGCTTAAAATCAGATCTCCATGGCTTTATTTTTTTACAGGAACCACTTTTAAAATAAGTACTTTAGTGTACCAGTAGCAGAGACCTTTACCATTAAAAGTTTTTTTTCAATCCGTTTTTTTTGTCCCTCCATCTTTTAATATGTTAATGTTGCAGCTATAACTTATTGGGGCTTTGATGGATTTTCTAGAAACTCACCATAAATACTGACCATTAGATTATCTCGCCCGAGTTTGATTATGGACAAAATCCATGCATATTTAATAAGGTCAGAAGTCACTAGACTACTTTGTAGTGTCGCTGCAGTAACTTATGAGGAATATGATTGATTTTGATAAAACTAAACAGAAACATTAATCAATAAAATATTTCACCTTAGTTTGATTTCTAGCAAAATCCATGCATATTTTATGAGGTCAGAGGACACTGCAATTTTGGGGCACAGTCGTGACTCACCAAAATCCTTTGGATTTTTGTTAAACTCATTATACATAATAACCAATAGAGTTTCTATCCTCAGCAAAGTTTTCACATATTTAATGAGGTCATAGGGTCACCAAGCTGATTTGTACAAGCTAATTTGTGATGTCTCCTTGATGGATTTTAATAAAACTCAATAGAAATATTTATCATTATAATATCTTACCTACGTTCTATTTACAGCAAAATTCATACATATTTATTGATTTCAGAGGTCATGAGGGAACTTAGTGATGTTGTGGTGATTACTTATAGGAATATGATGGATTTTGATGAAACTCAACAGAAATAATAACCAATATAATATCGCACCTAAGTTTGATTCCCAACAAAATTCATGCATGTTTAATGAGGTCAGAGGTCACAAGAAATACAACAGGCATATTATGCACCCCTGCATGGCTCTTTGTTTTCTGAATGGCCATACTAGCATGATCAGTCTTCCTCAAATAACTTATATCCTGTCGTTAAGCAGGCCTGGTGACTCCTGGCGGCCCTTGATGTGTAATCATCCTCATTGCTGGGCCATACCACTGAGGAACCCCCGAAAGACACTTGTTTGTGAGTGATACACGGCCATTTGGCATGACCTTACCGGCTTTGAGTCTTGTGTTCTACCCATGGGCCACTGAGCCAGTTACAATCTAGCAACCAGATGATCTGGTAATTTAAAATGTCATATTTTTAGCTCAGCTGACTATAAGTCATCTGAGCTATAGTCGTGGTCCATTGTCCGTCGTCTGTCCGTAGATGTGGCATGTTTTGAAACCGTAAGACCTAGGAATCCAAAATTCAGCATAATGTTAGATGTCCCCAAGATCTCCTACCAAGCCGAAAACTGGGTCTTTGCGACTTCGTTCCTTTGAGATATTAAGGAAAAACCTCATTTTTTTTTTAAAATCCTATTTTCACACTTCAGGACTGCCTAATATCAAAACCACTCATCTGTTTTTCCTCATATTTACCATAAATATTCCTCCATATAGTTCCTATGTACATGCAAGAAATTAAGTCTGTAAAGTATAGATTCTTTAAGTTATGGGCCCAAACATAATGGACTTTGTAAAAAATCAGGAAAAATAATAACTCACTTAACATGAAAAATTTTGAAACTAGAGCCTATTTCCTCAAGTATATAACTATGTTTAATTAAGATTCAATTGTTTACTGAAAATTAGATCTGAATTTTGTAAATTTTATAAGTTATTAGCATAAAAAAAAATCAGTACCTTAAATTTTGCCCAACTTTGACCATGGCATGTTTTTTTCCTGTAAGCACCATTGATTTAATTTTCACAGCATGTAAACATAAATATTTAGTTTGTTTAAATCTGAAATTTGGAAATAAAAGCTTGAAAATTAAGCTAGTTATTGATTTTTTTTCTGTAGTCACTTGCTTTGATTACAGATGCAGGGTCCCACTCCAGGTCACTTGAAGTCAGCTATGCCAGGGTTTCTGATTTGTTACAGTCACTGGGGGAGATCCCCTGCTGTGACAGGTGTACAATTATTCTCATATCACCACCCCAATCACCCCCCCCCCCTCCCCCCCCCCCCCCCCCCGGCAAACCCAACCCACCAAGTGTTATGCACTAATTGTTATTGTTTTCACTGTATCTCCTTAACTGTAATGCTGTTTCCCCTCCAATATGCAAAAACTTTCCTTAAAAAAATAATTCATGGTGTAATCAAGAAGATGCAATGTTGTGTAATGTAGCATTTTTAAAGAAATCAATTTTCTTTTAAATGATTTTAACAAATATAATTGAACCCATCAGTATGCTTAAATTATTATAAAATATGAAGCACATTATGGATAAATAAAGACACAATTAAAAATTGTGAAATCTAAATCAAGTATTATTTTTAGATATTTATTGTTTTGCAGATATAAAAGATATTTTTTTGTGGTAAAAAATAAATAAACATTTGTATGCATGATGTGGTGTTGTCTGACAAGATTGAGATTTATGATGATGCAATTGAGAATTATGAATCAACTTTTATATTCAGATATATATGTTAAATTGGAAATGTATAGAAATATAAACTTAAATTATAAAATAATTGATGTGATAAAAAAATGAGGATTTAATACAAACATTTGTTCATTATTTTCCTGCCTCAGCAGAATTTGAGATCAGGCTTTGTTTGCCCTGTTTTATGTTGTTTATTAGCTCTATTTCAACTGTATACATTTCATAAAAAATACATATATATTTAATAATATATATTATACAAAAATAGATTCAATTGAACAAATGTGTAAACTACTGAAATGTCAACAGTTAATCGAAAAACCAACTAATGATCATGGTAATAGTACAGATCATTTGTTCACAAACTGCTCACATGCTTTAGTTTCAACATTAGGAAACACATGGTCAGGTCGCAAAAAAAAAAAACTTTTTTGCAACAATTTCTTGCTCATCAATACAAACCAATCATATAAACCAACCATGGCCTTTATTACCTCTTCCTCTTACACTTTATCTCCATTTGATATTATTTTAGATTTTTACCTTCAAGGTTAACGTCAGCTGAGCACAGTGACCCATAGGTCCCTTTTTTTACATGATCTCCTTTGCCCTGAAATATTAGCACTTTGTATAGGTTGAAAGGGGTACTGGAATTATTTGTAATAGAGCACTAGGGTTTACATGTATATCTGAATATGACTGCAAACCATTAGGCAGTTATTATTTAATGATTACCGTTGAGCTTGAAACTTGTCATAGTCAACTAATACGTCATATACATAATATATAGCTTATTTGGAAGGAAATTTGACGTTATATGCTTGGTAGGGGATTTTCCACTGTATTCATGTCTATCCCTTTGTTGCATGAAAGTTGTCAGTTAAAGCCATCACAAAGTCAAATTTACACAGTATTTGCATCAGTAAACAGTGTTACCATGACATGGAGAACCTAAGCTAGAGTCAGGTAATGCTTATAAATCAGGTAGTCCAAAATGTTGTACCCATTTCAGCCCCAGCATTGTGTAATAGATTGAACATACAATTAATTTTAAGTTTGTAGATCATATGATAATTTAACCAGGAACCCAGGCTGTAATATTATCCTCCCCTTCAAATCCCTTCAGAGAAGTTTGCATGTTTGATCAATCAGGACTATGTTACATCAACCTCGGGGCTAGAAAAAATTACTCTTTACAGTTTATATTAATATATATTAAAATTAAAGTTTGTTTAGTTTGTGGCATATTAACTGAATTGTCATGACATTTATTTCAGTACATGTAGGTGCTAGTAAATCCTGTTGAACACATCCTGTTTCAACATTATATCAAGAGTATGGACTATGGAATATTTATAGTTGGAGTTATCTTTAAACACTTGGCTTGTGAATTTCAGTCATCAACAGTAAACACCATTACAAGACATAACTTAAAAAAAGGGTAAATTTGAATACATTTTGCTATTATTTATACCTTTTAAATTATTATCAAATACATAAGGCCTCACAAAAAATAAGTATTCTGTAATAGTGTGAGCAGGCATTTTTTTGTTTGTTTTATTTTTCAATTTACAAGCTGAGAAACAGTTTTGAATTTTTGCCTACATACTAGGAAAATAAAAAAAAAATGCTTCTGTTTTTCAAATGTTGCATATAATCACCACAAATTTCAGTCCATTTCTCATCCCTTTTAAAGTTCTTTTACCCAATGTAGGCAAAAGTACAAAAAAGCAACTTAACTGAACCTATCCAGAAAAAAAAATTAATAGAAATAGGAGTGGTAAATACAAAGAACAAGTAATAGTTTGTGTCGCCTGGATAAAACTGCTTAAGTCTTAATAAATTGTAACATTGGTTTTTGTAAACATGAATATTTTTTTTCAAACATTTCTCCTTGAATATGAAGACATAGTAGAATTTGGAAGGATTTTTCTAAATTTCAGATTCTAAAAAAATGTTATCCTTGACACTAGAAATGTCTCAATTAAACTGGAAACTGTATGAGCTTTAACAGAACCAAACAGTAAGCAACACTTTTAACTTCAGACATTATTAGCTTCCAAGATTTGGCCTAATTATGATCATAACAGAATTTTGTCATGAGATTTTATATTAACTAAACTGTGTTAGTTAAGGAAAAAAATTGACTGTGATTTTAGTTAAGTAGATACTAAGTAACCCTGAAAAATAAATCAAGTTCACTGAAACCAAAATTATCAGAATTAAGTAGTACAAGGCAATCACTGTTATATGAGAAAATTTACTTTGAAATTTTTCAGATGGGTACATATATAGAATCGTTACCTTGAAAGTGGGTCAAGGTCACTGAAACTGGGTCAATATAATTGGATCCTGCATGGCAATAGTCACTTCAGTCAGAGATAAATAGATGACAATAATGATAAAATTGGCCTGAGAAACAAATTTTTACACTACCTAGGTGGAAATTAATAATACATGCGAATGGTAGCACATGTATTACAATAGTTAAGAAATAGGCAAATATAACACAAATATAACCCCTCTGCCTCTTGAAAATGATAGTCATTAATACGTGGGACTAATTTCAGTCCCTTTTGATAAACTGTCAAAAAGCAAGAGAAACAGACATAAGGGAAAAACATAAGTGGAAAAACAAGAATTTTATTGTTATTTTTAATTGTTCAAACAGGTCAAAGGTGAAAAGTCATAGATAAAAAGGGTAATGTCTAAGGGATTTGGGGTTATTAAGTTCATTTTAAGGGTCATAGATTACTCAACTAAATTTCATCAAAACACAAACAGTTATGTTCTAAAACCACTTCTGGACCCAGATCATTTCTAAAGGAGGCCTAAAAGCAATTTTCATTACATAACAGCTTAAGTTACCAAAGTATTTGTACAAAAGCCACCATTACCATTTTACCAATCCTGCACACAGACAGACAGAGCTTCAAAGAGAAGGAAAGGCATACAGAAACTATAGAGTACAATATAGGAATTTTGTTGTAATGAGGAATTTCAACACAGCCAATTAATCATGCTGAGGTTGAAGATGAAAGGTCAAAGGTTAAATGGTCAAAATGATTTTATGGATATTAAGTACATTTAGGGGCCATAGATAACTTAACTAATTTTCAGCAAGAGGGGCCAGCCTATGCAGGTCCAGTGGATGTTGTGGTTTGGTGTGTGGTGAAGTCGGGTAATAGTGAATAATGGGAAGTAACACGACTGATGTAACTTGATCTTAGGATCAATGCACGTTAATGTTTGGATGGTAACATGATTGTGGTTTTCCCCTCAGAACAATTACGGTACAGGCCACAAGATGGGCAAGCCATTTGGTTCCATAAATGTCCTCTTTTTTCTTCTGTTTTGCTCTGCCGAGATCGCCAAACTGCACAATGGCACAAATATAAAGACAGCTGTGTTTGGATATAAATCATAGAGAATAAGGGGAAAAAATATCATACTTCAAATCTGAGTGTAGGTTTAAAATGTAATCAATAATTTGGTGAAGAGTCTATGATGAAGATTAGTTTCAGCAATTCCACTTGAGGGACGCGTTATGTTATGATGAATGGCCCCGTCGTTTTCTACCGGACATCGTGATGGACTGTCTGCAGGGCAGGGGTTGACATTGGCACCTTACGGCAAGTGTGTGGCCCCTCAGATTCATCCTTCAAAATTCTGTGACAACCAGCACGTGATGTCTGTATAGACCCTGACACTTGTTATGTGAACAGCATACATCATCTAATGTACTCTTATTTTATCCTTTTAGACTGGTGTTTCAAGAACGCTGTGGACTTTCATAGGACTTTAAGATAGCATCCCTGGCAAATATCTTCAACCCAGAAGTCATTTAGAATTAGAACTGATATTTGACCCATAAACTATATATCATTTTTAGCTCAGCTGACTATAAGTCATCTGAGCTATAGTCGTGGTCCATTGTCCGTCGTCCGTCCGTCTGTCCGTCCGTCCGTCCGTCCGTAGATGTGGCACGTTTTGAAACCGTAAGACCTAGGAATCTAAAATTCAGCATAATGTTAGATGTCCCCAAGATCTCCTACCAAGCCGAAAACTGGATCTTTGCGACTTCGTTCCTTTGAGAAATTAAGGAAAAACCTCAATTTTTTATTAAAATCCTATTTTCACACTTAAGGACTGCCTAATATCAAAACCACTCATCTGTTTTTCCTCATATTTACCATAAATATTCCTCTATATAGTTCCTATGTACTTGCCAGAAATTAAGTCTGTAAAGTATAAATTCTTTAAGTTATGGGCCCAAACATAATGGACTTTGTAAAAAATCAGGAAAAATAATAACTCACTTAACATGAAAAATTTTGAAACTAGAGTCTATTTTCTCAAGTATATAACTATTTTTAATTAAGATTCAATTGTTTACCCAAAATTAGATCTGAATTTTGTAAATTTTTTAAGTTATTAGCATAAAAAAAATCAGTACCTTAAAATTTGCCCAACTTTGACCATGGCACGTTTTTTTCCTGTAAGCACCATTGATTTAATTTTCACAGCATGTAAACATAAATATTTAGTTTGTCTAAATCTGAAATTTGAAAGTAAAAGCTAGTTATTGATTTTTTTTCTGTAGTCACTTGCTTTGATTACAGATGCAGGGTCCCACTCCAGGTCACTGGAAGTCAGCTATGCCAGGGTTTCTGATTTGTTACAGTCACTGGGGGAGATCCCCTGCTGTGACAGGTGTACAGTTATTCTCATATCACCACCCAAATCAACCCCCCCCCCCCCCCCCCCACCCCGCAAACCCAACCCACCAAGTGTTATGCAGTAATTGTTATTGTTTTCACTGTATCTCCTTAATTGTAATGCTGTTTCCACTCCGACATGCAAAAACTTTCCTTGAAAAAATAATTCAAGGTGTAATCCAGAAGATGCAATGTTGTGTAATGTAGTATTTTTAAAGAAATCAATTTTCTTTTAAATGATTTTAACAAATATAATTGAACCCATCAGTATGCTTAAATTATTATAAAATATGAAGCACATTATGGATAAATAAAGACACAATTAAAAATTGATATTTATTAGATTAGAAATAGATATTTATTGTTTTGCAGATTTTTGTGGTAAAAAATAAATAAACATTTGTATGCATGATGTGGTGTTATCTGACAAGTTTGAGATTTATTATGATGCAATTGAGAATTATGAATCAACTTTTATATTCAGATATTTATGTTAAATTTGAAATGTATAGAAATATAAACTTAAATTAGAAAATAATTGATGTGATAAAAAAATGAGGATTTAATACAAACATTTGTTAATTATTTTCCTGCCTCAGCAGAATTTGAGATCAGGCTTTGTTTGCCCTGTTTTATGTTGTTAATTAGCTATATTTCAACTGTATACATTTCATGAAAAAAAATACATATATATTTAATAATATATATTATACAAAAATAGATTCAATTGAACAAATGTGTAAACTACTGAAATGTCAACAGTTAATCGAAAAACCAACTAATGATCATGGTAATAGTACAGATCATTTGTTCACAAACTGCTCACATGCTTTAGTTTCAACATTAGGAAACACATGGTCAGGTCGCAAAAAAAAAAAACTTTTTTGCAACAATTTCTTGCTCATCAATACAAACCAATCATATAAACCAACCATGGCCTTTATTACCTCTTCCTCTTACACTTTATCTCCATTTGATATTATTTTAAATTTTTACCTTCAAGGTTAACGTCAGCTGAGCACAGTGACCCATAGGTCCCTTGTTAATTTCTGATAATATATGTATTTATTAAATTCATATTCATTTTCATATTTATTGAATCAAAATTCAGCTTTAAGCTAGAAAGAAACTTGGCAGAGGAAAACCAAACAGCTTTTTTTAATTGTGTACTTTTTGAAAAATGATTTTAAAAAATATTAAAATTTCATTTGAATGAAGGTAAATTTCATAAATACATATATCATCAGTATCAGATTTAAATACCTTATCATTTAGACCCCATAATTAATGCATTTGATACAATTTTTGGATTGGTTTTAAATGGAAGGTTTTTTTTCCAGGGATGCTACCTTAAAGCTGGCTATTCACTTACCTAGTTACATCAATTGACCTATCCTCTACAGCCCATATGCTCTACCCTTTAAACCTAATTATTATAATGAGCCCCAAAACACAAAAGTCGATGATGTATGGCCTTGCTTTGACTGACTTCATCAACTGGATTGTTGAATATATCATTGTCATTGTGGACAGTCTTGCCATATTTTAGATTATTTGTCTCATACAAATTACATGCCAGGTAAGACATTATCATTCACTCAGTAGTCAGAGGAATGGCTCCTTCAACCTTTGGCCTAGAACGTTTTTAAAACTGTCTCCGTTGTATAAAAAAAAATCCTGGAAAACATGCAAACATGGGTTCTGTTTGGCAGAGCACTTCCAAATTATGCAAATTTTGTGCTTGTCAGATGATTGATGTTTACAATGCCAACAGTCACTTGATTGGTTGCTAGTTAGTCCAGTGCTTATGATTATGCATTGAAGGAATATGTAATTAAGGTCACATAAAGTTCATGGATTGGTCAATTGCCAAGATTCCTGACCTACTTTGCATAAATATTAATGGACTATAGGTAATACCTGTCAATCAAAGTTCTTATACTGCCCCTGTGAGTTATGTATCAGCTTGTTTATTTACAGTACAAACTGTCGAATATGTAAAGGCCCCTTTAAGGACCTGTAATTAAGATGCTGGACCTCAGGGATGAAGGTCATTGGTTCAATCCTTACTTTTCCTTAAAAGACAAAAGTATGAAATCTTATGATGCAAGTTTTCCTCTAATGTCTTGAAAGTACATTTGCAGTAATATGTGTGTATTATCTCCTGTTGTATGTTCATTTTGACTGGATGCAAAAAAATGTCAGCAAAACAACCATGACACACAAACTTGCTATCTCACATACTATATTGAATACTGTGGAAATGGTTTTGCTAGCAGGGTTTTAATTTTTGCTCTTTTAGCGGAAGCTAGATTTGCACTAAATTAAGAAGACCCATTATTTCATACAACCTAGAAAACAATACCACTGGGTGTGGTACTATTGCAGCATTAAACGTGATTAGTCCTGGCAAGGAGATTACAGACTGGAGTATTGAGTGGGAGTCTGGCCGTGTGGAATGTTGCTGACCGGGGGCATAAAACTCGCTGCTGAAAGGCACACAGAGATGCCGCTGATAAGCGTGATTCCTCAACACGTGATTCCTCAACACGAGACCTCTCTAGATATATTTGTAATGCATAATTCTTGACAAAACGAACCATTTGCACATTCATAATTCTGATCAATGTTATTCCAGTAATTTACTGCTCAGTTACTGTATATATCGCTCTCCGCTTCAGCGAGCTACAGGGAAACGCAGAAGTAATATCTAGCAGACTCGCCTATCAAAGGCTGTGCCACTGTGGCACAGTAGGTGCACAGTAGAGTTAATGGGCTTATCAGGTCTTAATTGCAATTAGCGCATGACTGACACTTGAGGTTTCTGACAGTTGATACTCCAGTCTGTAATCTCCTTGGTCCTGGTTAATTACATATTGTTTTACACCTTGTGTTCCAGTACTCAGTCCCCGAAAGGTATATGTGGACAACCAGAGCTTTTTTTTTTGGGGGGGGGGGAGGTTAGGTTGTGCTATAAACCTATCTTATGTATATTGTAATAATTTGATTCAAAATGAACCACTTAAAACATGTTGATATGCTCGAAAATTCTTACTGTGCTAAGCTGCAAAAATGTAAAAAAAAAGCACGAAAATTCAGACACGCTTAATTAACCACTTCCACAGTACATTGAATTCAAACCCTTGTAACTATGTAACCAACCACATTATGTAAGTAAAAATGTCTTTAGAAAAAAAAGATTGATGGAGAGTGGTTACCGCAATACATATCCTCCAAAAATAAAGAAAACAAACACCAGTTTATGTTCATGGGGCAGGTGGCATTGTCTTGTCAGCCATAATTCTCAGTTCATATGTTCTGACTCAAATTTTATTGAACAGAATTGACTTCCACCAGTCTTGCTTCAAAAGGCTGGTGGAAACATATGCATTGAACAAAACTCACTCTCACCAAAGCAATCACTCAATTATATTTGAGCACCCAAAGATGAGCAAACTGTATGACAACCATTTTCATGTTATGCCACCTGTTTTAAGACAGCTGTTGCTGTAAAAAAACTACTGGATCAGCATTGACAATATTTTTTTCTATATTATCATGTATTGTGCAACTCTTGGAGTTCAAACAGATGTTCACTGTTATTTTAAGAAATTCCTTCAAGTTAGAACCTTTTCCTATTGGTGATGCTGTCTGTTATATGAATATGAAGGTGATTGGATAATCAGTGATATTGTCTCCTCTGATGTTCCTTTAATCATTAATTATCAGTCATTTTGAGAGTTTGGAATAGAATTATCAGGATGCCATACCAGTCTGATGTTTGAAAAAAAAACGTTTTGTTGCTAAGCACAATAACAACATATATGAATGACTTAATTGGTTAATTGTGGAAGATACTATGTTCAAAAGACACTGCAGGGAATATATGCCATTAAAATATATTTAAAAAATTAATGTAAATATTTATAAATATTGTCATGAAATCACAGAGAATTCTTTAAAAAAAAAAACCTAAATTATCTCTTTCTTACAATTTGCATATTATTTTATCAGAGTATCATCCATAAATTGTACATTAAATAAAAATAAAATTATATGTTATCAATTATGTATCCTGAAACCCTTAAATACAGAAAGCTCAATTATGAAACACCGCGCATTATCAAGTTTATGTTCATATAACTGATAATGCCTCTACACGTCATGCATGGTCCAACATTTAAAAATATCTCATAGTCTAGAAGGGGATGATTGTTTGTATTCTTATCAAATAATGACAGGGAGACACAGTCACAGATTGACTCAGTGGACAAAATTGCTCGTTTATTACCTGAAAATTGGTAAAAGGAGGAAGAAAATGAGATGCCAGAATGTGTACAGAGAGGAAACAATCACCAGAGGCAGAGCTCCGCAAACAACAGTTGAGGTGCTATCTACGGCAATAAGACCCACCCTACCAATACACGGACGGGACAGACAGCGATATAGTCAAGGCATTCTTGAAAGGGATATGTGATAATGTGCCCAATTACTCATGCTAAAGTAATGGGCTTTATTGATAAATGCATTGATTTTGTGGGTGCAGCCACTCCGATGAAGCTAACTGAATTGAGACGGGGAGAAAAATAGGTTTGTCACCTTCAGAGTGAGAGCATTCAGCCTCCGGACCACAGCAGATCCTGCTGTGTTTATTTATACCTCAATATGATGCTGTGAGGAGGCTAGGTTTACGTTTATGTTTATCCATCTGTCTGTTTCTCTGTCATTCTGTTTTCCTATCTGTCAGCTCTTTTCTTCTCCTTTTTATACACTAGTCTAAGACATCATATTATGGTATGTGCACTGGCTTTCCAGTATCATTCATGTAGCCATGATAACTTACCAAAGTTTTTATGGATTTTCATGAAACTACTTAGAAACTGATCTTCTTCCCATAGTTCAATATTCTGTAAAATGGACACATATTAATGAGATTAATGGTAGACAGGCTTCCCACAATAATTTACAAGGAATACGATGGATTTTGATGAAAATCAAGAGAAATATTAACTGATATACCGTAATATCTCACCTGAAATTGATTCTCATTAAAATCCACACACAATTATTGAGGTAAGAGATCACCAGACATTGGTGATACCATAATGACTTAATTATGAAAAATCTTTAGGATTTTCTAGAAACTCTCTTGATATATTTCCAGATAGAGTTTCTCACCTGAATTCAACCGTCAGTTCAACCCACACATTTAATGAGGTCTAAGGTCACCAGATTTCTTTGTGGTATTGCTGGGAATTTGATGGGGTTTCATGATATTCAGGTTGAATGGTTTATCATTTAAGTAACTCCTTGATAAGATCAAAGGTCACAAGACAAACAATGGGTGTATTATGCACTCTTGCAGGGCTCTTGTTTTTTGTCTGCCTGAGTTTCTCTCTTTTGTTTTTCTTTGAAAAACGGGTGGAGGATTTACACATCCATTGATGTCTTTGTACATGGCTGTTTCACTCTTCTCTCTCATCATATTAAATGTTCTGGACAAATGCTTCGTCAAAGGGCTAAGACCTAGTGGTTAAGAAAAAAAAAAACGTTGGACTTTCGAGTGGAAGGTCTCCTGTTCAAACCCTCCTGATGCGTAAATGTTATAATGGTGAAATCCTGCTTGTACCTCAGATGTTCACGTAAATGTCTCGTCAGCAAGTGATGACTTCTTTATTATTTCTAACCCCATGGATATAAAACCTGATATCCAGAAGGCTTAATAATAACATATCATTCTTATCCAGTATTGTAGTCCAGTCCTGACCCTCTGAGACCAGGACCAAGTCCGAGTCACAGCCCTCCAAGGCCAAGACATGGCCTAGTCATAGCCCTCAAAGGCCAGGACCAAGTCCGAGTCACAGCCCTCCAAGGCCAAGACAAGGCCTAGTCATAGCCCTCCAAGGCCGAGTCAACACCGACCAAGTCAGAGTCCATACAACTATGTCTGAATTTTTGTACGAGTTATAAAACAAATGTATGTATACAAAATAAGTCAAACTTCAGCAGGCCTCAAGCCAGTCTTGGGCCAAGTCTCCGAGGTCGGAAGGCTTGATTCCAAGACATACTCATAACCATCTGAGGCCAAGGCCTAGTCCAAGGGTGGTAGGTACCCGGCCTCCAGACTGTCTGTCCAGGCCAATACTAGTTTTAAGACCTCTATCACAGTTTTCATATGATCACACTCTTCCTCATTATAAGGAAAGTGCCTCCAACAGGCCATGGATCTAGATAGTGCCTCCAACAGGCCATGGATCTAGATAGTGCCTCCAAACAGACCATGGGTCTAGATAGTGCCTCCAACAGATATGGATCTAGATAGTGCCACCAAACAGACCATGGATCTAGATAGTGCCACCAACAGATCATGGATCTAGATAGTGCCTCCAAACAGACCATGGATCTAGATGGTGCCAACAACAGATATGGATCTAGATAGTGCCACCAAACAGACCATGGATCTAGATAGTGCCACCAAACAGACCATGGATCTAGAAAGTGCCACCAAACAGACCATGGATCTAGATAGTGCCACCAACAGATATGAATCTAGATAGTGCCTCCAACAGATATGGATCTAGATAGTGCCACCAACAGACCATGGATCTAGATAGTGCCTCCAAACAGACCATGGATCTAGATAGTGCCTCCAACAGATATGAATCTAGAAAGTGCCACCAAACAGACCATGGATCTAGATAGTGCCACCAACAGATCGTGGATCTAGATAGTGCCTCCAAACAGACCATGGATCTAGATAGTGCCACCAACAGATATGGATCTAGATAGTGCCACCAAACAGACCATGGATCTAGATAATGCCACCAAACAGACCATGGATCTAGATAGTGCCACCAAACAGACCATGGATCTAGATAGTGCCACCAACAGATATGGATCTAGATAGTGCAACCAAACAGACCATGGATCTAGATAGTGCCACCAACAGATCATGGATCTAAATAATGCCACCAACAGACCATGGATCTAGATAGTGCCACCAACAGATATGGATCTAGATAGTGCAACCAACAGGCTATGGACCTAGATAGTGCAACCAACAGGCCATGGATCTAGATAGTGCAACCAACAGATATGGATCTAGATAGTGCAACCAAACAGACCATGGATCTAAAAAATGCCACCAACAGACCATGGATCTAGATAGTGCCACCATCAGCCCATGGATCTAGATAGTGCCACCAACCGGCCATGGATCTAGATAGTGCCACCAACAGGCCATTGATCTAGATGGTGCCACCAACAGATCATGGATCTAAATAATGCCACCAACAGACCATGGATCTAGATAGTGCCACCAACAGATATGGATCTAGATAGTGCAACCAACAGGCTATGGACCTAGATAGTGCAACCAACAGGCCATGGATCTAGATAGTGCCACCAACAGACCATGGATCTTGATAGTGCCACCAACAGATCATGGATCTAAATAATGCCACCAGCAGACCATGGATTGAGATGATGCATCAACAGGCCATGGATCTAGATAGTGCCACCATCAGCCCATGGATCTAGATAGTGCCACCAACCGGCCATGGATCTAGATAGTGCCACCAACAGGCCATGGATCTAGATGGTGCCACCAACAGATTATGGATCTAGATAGTGCAACCAAACAGACCATGGATCTAGATAGTGCCTCCAAACAGACCATGGATCTAGATAGTGCCTCAAAACCGACCATGGATCTAGATAGTGCCTCCAAACCGACCATGGATCTAGATAGTGCCACCAAACAGGCCATGGTTCTAGAAAGTGCCTCGAAACAGACCATGGTTCTAGATAGTGCCACCAACAGATATGGATCTAGATAGTGCCACCAACAGATATGGATCTAGATAGTGCCACCAAACAGACCATGGATCTAGATAGTGCCACCAAAAAGACCATGGATCTAGATAGTGCCACCAACAGATATGGATCTAGATAGTGCAACCAAACAGACCATGGATCTAGATAGTGCCACCAACAGATTATGGATCTAGATAGTGCCACCAACAGATATGGATCTAGATAGTGCAACCAAACAGACCATGGATCTAGATAGTGCCACCAACAGACCATGGATCTAGATAGTGCCACCAAAAAGACCATGGATCTAGATAGTGCCACCAACAGATATGGATCTAGATAGTGCCACCAAACAGACCATGGATCTAGATAGTGCCACCAAAAAGACCATGGATCTAGATAGTGCCACCAACAGATATGGATCTAGATAGTGCAACCAAACAGACCATGGATCTAGATAGTGCCACCAACAGATTATGGATCTAGATAGTGCCACCAACAGATATGGATCTAGATAGTGCCACCAACAGACCATGGATCTAGATAGTGCAACCAAACAGACCATGGATCTAGATAGTGCCACCAACAGATATGGATCTAGATAGTGCCACCAACAGACCATGGATCTAGATAGTGCAACCAAACAGACCATGGATCTAGATAGTGCCACCAACAGATATGGATCTAGATAGTGCAACCAAACAGACCATGGATCTAGATAGTGCCACCAAAAAGACCATGGATCTAGATAGTGCCACCAACAGATATGGATCTAGATAGTGCAACCAAACAGACCATGGATCTAGATAGTGCCACCAACAGATCATGGATCTAAATAATGCCACCAACAGACCATGGATCTAGATAGTGCCACCAACAGATATGGATCTAGATAGTGCAACCAACAGGCTATGGACCTAGATAGTGCCACCAACAGGCCATGGATCTAGATAGTGCCACCAACAGGCCATGGATCTAGATAGTGCAACCAACAGATATGTATCTAGATAGTGCAACCAACAGGCTATGGACCTAGATAGTGCAACCAACAGGCTATGGACCTAGATAGTGCAACCAACAGGCTATGGATCTAGATAGTGCAACCAACAGGCCATGGATCTAGATAGTGCAACCAACAGGCTATGGACCTAGATAGTGCAACCAACAGGCTATGGATCTAGATAGTGCAACCAACAGGCTATGGATCTAGATAGTGCAACCAACAGGCCATGGATCTAGATAGTGCAACCAACAGGCCATGGATCTAGATAGTGCAACCAACAGGCTATGGACCTAGATAGTGCCACCAACAGGCCATGGATCTAGATAGTGCCACCAACAGGCTATGGACCTAGATAGTGCAACCAACAGGCTATGGATCTAGATAGTGCAACCAACAGATATGGACCTAGATAGTGCCACCAACAGGCTATGGATCTAGATAGTGCAACCAACAGGCTATGGATCTAGATAGTGCCACCAACAGGCTATGGACCTAGATAGTGCCACCAACAGGCTATGGATCTAGATAGTGCAACCAACAGGCTATGGATCTAGATAGTGCAACCAACAGGCTATGGACCTAGATAGTGCAACCAACAGGCCATGGATCTAGATAGTGCCACCAACAGGCTATGGATCTAGATAGTGCAACCAACAGATATGGACCTAGATAGTGCCACCAACAGGCTATGGATCTAGATAGTGCAACCAACAGGCTATGGATCTAGATAGTGCCACCAACAGGCTATGGACCTAGATAGTGCCACCAACAGGCTATGGATCTAGATAGTGCAACCAACAGGCTATGGATCTAGATAGTGCAACCAACAGGCTATGGACCTAGATAGTGCCACCAACAGGCCATGGATCTAGATAGTGCCACCAACAGGCTATGGACCTAGATAGTGCAACCAACAGGCTATGGATCTAGATAGTGCAACCAACAGATATGGACCTAGATAGTGCCACCAACAGGCTATGGATCTAGATAGTGCAACCAACAGGCTATGGATCTAGATAGTGCCACCAACAGGCTATGGACCTAGATAGTGCCACCAACAGGCTATGGACCTAGATAGTGCCACCAACAGGCTATGGATCTAGATAGTGCAACCAACAGGCTATGGACCTAGATAGTGCCACCAACAGGCTATGGATCTAGATAGTGCAACCAACAGGCTATGGATCTAGATAGTGCCACCAACAGGCTATGGACCTAGATAGTGCAACCAACAGGCCATGGATCTAGATAGTGCAACCAACAGGCTATGGATCTAGATAGTGCAACCAACAGATATGGACCTAGATAGTGCCACCAACAGGCTATGGATCTAGATAGTGCAACCAACAGGCTATGGATCTAGATAGTGCAACCAACAGGCCATGGATCTAGATAGTGCAACCAAACAGGCCATGGATCTAGATAGTGCAACCAACAGGCTATGGATCTAGATAGTGCAACCAACAGGCTATGGATCTAGATAGTGCCACCAACAGGCTATGGACCTAGATAGTGCAACCAACAGGCTATGGATCTAGATAGTGCCACCAACAGGCTATGGATCTAGATAGTGCAACCAACAGGCCATGGATCTAGATAGTGCAACCAAACAGGCTATGGACCTAGATAGTGCCACCAACAGGCTATGGATCTAGATAGTGCAACCAACAGGCTATGGATCTAGATAGTGCCACCAACAGGCTATGGACCTAGATAGTGCAACCAACAGGCTATGGATCTAGATAGTGCCACCAACAGGCTATGGATCTAGATAGTGCAACCAACAGATATGGACCTAGATAGTGCCACCAACAGGCTATGGATCTAGATAGTGCAACCAACAGGCTATGGATCTAGATAGTGCAACCAACAGGCCATGGATCTAGATAGTGCAACCAAACAGGCTATGGACCTAGATAGTGCCACCAACAGGCTATGGATCTAGATAGTGCAACCAACAGGCTATGGATCTAGATAGTGCCACCAACAGGCTATGGACCTAGATAGTGCAACCAACAGGCTATGGATCTAGATAGTGCCACCAACAGGCTATGGATCTAGATAGTGCAACCAACAGATATGGACCTAGATAGTGCCACCAACAGGCTATGGATCTAGATAGTGCAACCAACAGGCTATGGATCTAGATAGTGCAACCAACAGGCCATGGATCTAGATAGTGCAACCAAACAGGCCATGGATCTAGATAGTGCCACCAACAGGCTATGGATCTAGATAGTGCAACCAAACAGGCCATGGATCTAGATAGTGCAACCAACAGGCTATGGACCTAGATAGTGCAACCAACAGGCTATGGACCTAGATAGTGCAACCAACAGGCTATGGATCTAGATAGTGCAACCAACAGGCTATGGACCTAGATAGTGCCACCAACAGGCTATGGATCTAGATAGTGCAACCAACAGGCCATGGATCTAGATAGTGCAACCAACAGGCTATGGACCTAGATAGTGCCACCAACAGGCTATGGATCTAGATAGTGCCACCAACAGGCCATGGATCTAGATAGTGCCACCAACAGGCCATGGATCTAGATAGTGCAACCAAACAGACCATGGATCTAGATAGTGCAACCAACAGGCCATGGATCTAGATAGTGCAACCAACAGGCTATGGACCTAGATAGTGCAACCAACAGGCTATGGACCTAGATAGTGCAACCAACAGGCCATGGATCTAGATAGTGCAACCAACAGGCTATGGACCTAGATAGTGCAACCAACAGGCTATGGACCTAGATAGTGCAACCAACAGGCTATGGATCTAGATAGTGCAACCAACAGGCTATGGACCTAGATAGTGCCACCAACAGGCTATGGATCTAGATAGTGCAACCAACAGGCCATGGATCTAGATAGTGCAACCAACAGGCTATGGACCTAGATAGTGCAACCAACAGGCTATGGACCTAGATAGTGCAACCAACAGACCATGGATCTAGATAGTGCAACCAACAGGCCATGGATCTAGATAGTGCCACCAACAGGCCATGGATCTAGATAGTGCAACCAACAGGCTATGGACCTAGATAGTGCAACCAACAGGCTATGGACCTAGATAGTGCAACCAACAGGCTATGGACCTAGATAGTGCAACCAACAGGCCATGGATCTAGATAGTGCAACCAACAGGCCATGGATCTAGATAGTGCAACCAACAGGCCATGGATCTAGATAGTGCAACCAACAGGCTATGGACCTAGATAGTGCAACCAACAGACCATGGATCTAGATAGTGCAACCAACAGGCTATGGACCTAGATAGTGCAACCAACAGGCTATGGACCTAGATAGTGCCACCAACAGGCTATGGATCTAGATAGTGCAACCAACAGGCTATGGACCTAGATAGTGCCACCAACAGGCTATGGACCTAGATAGTGCAACCAACAGGCTATGGACCTAGATAGTGCAACCAACAGGCTATGGACCTAGATAGTGCAACCAACAGGCTATGGATCTAGATAGTGCAACCAACAGACCATGGATCTAGATAGTGCAACCAACAGGCTATGGACCTAGATAGTGCAACCAACAGACCATGGATCTAGATAGTGCCACCAACAGGCCATGGATCTAGATAGTGCAACCAACAGGCTATGGATCTAGATAGTGCAACCAACAGGCTATGGACCTAGATAGTGCAACCAACAGACCATGGATCTAGATAGTGCAACCAACAGGCTATGGACCTAGATAGTGCAACCAACAGACCATGGATCTAGATAGTGCAACCAACAGGCTATGGACCTAGATAGTGCAACCAACAGACCATGGATCTAGATAGTGCAACCAACAGGCTATGGACCTAGATAGTGCAACCAACAGACCATGGATCTAGATAGTGCAACCAACAGGCTATGGACCTAGATAGTGCAACCAACAGACCATGGATCTAGATAGTGCAACCAACAGGCTATGGACCTAGATAGTGCAACCAACAGACCATGGATCTAGATAGTGCAACCAACAGGCCATGGATCTAGATAGTGCAACCAACAGACCATGGATCTAGATAGTGCAACCAACAGGCTATGGACCTAGATAGTGCAACCAACAGACCATGGATCTAGATAGTGCAACCAACAGGCTATGGACCTAGATAGTGCAACCAACAGACCATGGATCTAGATAGTGCAACCAACAGGCTATGGACCTAGATAGTGCAACCAACAGGCTATGGACCTAGATAGTGCAACCAACAGACCATGGATCTAGATAGTGCAACCAACAGACCATGGATCTAGATAGTGCAACCAACAGGCCATGGATCTAGATAGTGCAACCAACAGGCCATGGATCTAGATAGTGCAACCAACAGGCTATGGACCTAGATAGTGCAACCAACAGGCTATGGATCTAGATAGTGCAACCAACAGGCTATGGACCTAGATAGTGCAACCAACAGGCCATGGATCTAGATAGTGCAACCAACAGGCTATGGACCTAGATAGTGCAACCAACAGGCTATGGACCTAGATAGTGCAACCAACAGGCCATGGATCTAGATAGTGCAACCAACAGGCTATGGACCTAGATAGTGCAACCAACAGGCCATGGATCTAGATAGTGCAACCAACAGACCATGGATCTAGATAGTGCCACCAACAGGCTATGGACCTAGATAGTGCAACCAACAGGCTATGGACCTAGATAGTGCAACCAACAGGCTATGGATCTAGATAGTGCAACCAACAGGCTATGGACCTAGATAGTGCAACCAACAGGCTATGGACCTAGATAGTGCAACCAACAGGCCATGGATCTAGATAGTGCAACCAACAGGCTATGGATCTAGATAGTGCAACCAACAGGCTATGGACCTAGATAGTGCAACCAACAGGCTATGGACCTAGATAGTGCAACCAACAGGCCATGGATCTAGATAGTGCAACCAACAGGCTATGGATCTAGATAGTGCAACCAACAGGCTATGGACCTAGATAGTGCCACCAACAGGCTATGGATCTAGATAGTGCAACCAACAGGCCATGGATCTAGATAGTGCCACCAACAGGCTATGGACCTAGATAGTGCAACCAACAGGCTATGGATCTAGATAGTGCAACCAACAGGCCATGGATCTAGATAGTGCAACCAACAGGCTATGGACCTAGATAGTGCAACCAACAGGCCATGGATCTAGATAGTGCAACCAAACAGACCATGGATCTAGATAGTGCAACCAACAGATATGGATCTAGATAGTGCAACCAACAGATATGGACCTAGATAGTGCAACCAAACAGACCATGGATCTAGATAGTGCAACCAACAGGCCATGGATCTAGATAGTGCAACCAAACAGACCATGGATCTAGATAGTGCAACCAACAGGCTATGGACCTAGATAGTGCAACCAACAGGCCATGGACCTAGATAGTGCAACCAACAGGCTATGGACCTAGATAGTGCAACCAACAGACCATGGATCTAGATAGTGCAACCAACAGATATGGACCTAGATAGTGCCACCAACAGGCCATGGATCTAGATAGTGCAACCAACAGGCTATGGACCTAGATAGTGCAACCAACAGGCTATGGATCTAGATAGTGCAACCAACAGGCCATGGATCTAGATAGTGCAACCAACAGGCTATGGACCTAGATAGTGCAACCAACAGGCTATGGATCTAGATAGTGCAACCAACAGGCCATGGACCTAGATAGTGCAACCAACAGGCTATGGACCTAGATAGTGCAACCAACAGGCCATGGATCTAGATAGTGCAACCAACAGGCTATGGACCTAGATAGTGCAACCAACAGGCCATGGATCTAGATAGTGCAACCAACAGGCTATGGACCTAGATAGTGCAACCAACAGGCTATGGACCTAGATAGTGCAACCAACAGGCCATGGATCTAGATAGTGCAACCAACAGGCTATGGATCTAGATAGTGCAACCAACAGGCTATGGACCTAGATAGTGCAACCAACAGACCATGGATCTAGATAGTGCCACCAACAGGCTATGGACCTAGATAGTGCAACCAACAGGCTATGGACCTAGATAGTGCCACCAACAGGCTATGGATCTAGATAGTGCAACCAACAGGCTATGGACCTAGATAGTGCAACCAACAGGCTATGGACCTAGATAGTGCAACCAACAGGCCATGGATCTAGATAGTGCAACCAACAGGCTATGGATCTAGATAGTGCAACCAACAGGCTATGGACCTAGATAGTGCCACCAACAGGCTATGGATCTAGATAGTGCAACCAACAGGCCATGGATCTAGATAGTGCCACCAACAGGCTATGGACCTAGATAGTGCAACCAACAGGCCATGGATCTAGATAGTGCAACCAACAGGCCATGGATCTAGATAGTGCAACCAACAGGCCATGGATCTAGATAGTGCCACCAACAGGCTATGGATCTAGATAGTGCAACCAACAGGCTATGGATCTAGATAGTGCCACCAACAGGCTATGGATCTAGATAGTGCAACCAACAGGCCATGGATCTAGATAGTGCCACCAACAGGCTATGGATCTAGATAGTGCAACCAACAGGCTATGGACCTAGATAGTGCCACCAACAGGCTATGGATCTAGATAGTGCAACCAACAGGCCATGGATCTAGATAGTGCCACCAACAGGCTATGGATCTAGATAGTGCAACCAACAGGCTATGGATCTAGATAGTGCAACCAACAGGCCATGGATCTAGATAGTGCAACCAACAGACCATGGATCTAGATAGTGCCACCAACAGGCTATGGACCTAGATAGTGCAACCAACAGGCTATGGACCTAGATAGTGCCACCAACAGGCTATGGATCTAGATAGTGCAACCAACAGGCTATGGACCTAGATAGTGCAACCAACAGGCTATGGACCTAGATAGTGCAACCAACAGGCCATGGATCTAGATAGTGCAACCAACAGGCTATGGATCTAGATAGTGCAACCAACAGGCTATGGACCTAGATAGTGCCACCAACAGGCTATGGATCTAGATAGTGCAACCAACAGGCCATGGATCTAGATAGTGCCACCAACAGGCTATGGACCTAGATAGTGCAACCAACAGGCCATGGATCTAGATAGTGCAACCAACAGGCCATGGATCTAGATAGTGCAACCAACAGGCTATGGATCTAGATAGTGCAACCAACAGGCTATGGACCTAGATAGTGCAACCAACAGGCTATGGACCTAGATAGTGCAACCAACAGGCCATGGATCTAGATAGTGCAACCAACAGGCTATGGATCTAGATAGTGCAACCAACAGGCTATGGACCTAGATAGTGCAACCAACAGGCTATGGATCTAGATAGTGCAACCAACAGATATGGACCTAGATAGTGCCACCAACAGGCTATGGATCTAGATAGTGCAACCAACAGGCTATGGATCTAGATAGTGCAACCAACAGGCCATGGATCTAGATAGTGCAACCAAACAGGCCATGGATCTAGATAGTGCCACCAACAGGCTATGGATCTAGATAGTGCAACCAACAGGCCATGGATCTAGATAGTGCAACCAAACAGGCCATGGATCTAGATAGTGCCACCAACAGGCTATGGATCTAGATAGTGCAACCAACAGGCCATGGATCTAGATAGTGCAACCAACAGGCTATGGACCTAGATAGTGCAACCAACAGGCTATGGATCTAGATAGTGCAACCAACAGGCTATGGACCTAGATAGTGCAACCAACAGGCTATGGATCTAGATAGTGCAACCAACAGGCCATGGATCTAGATAGTGCAACCAACAGGCTATGGACCTAGATAGTGCAACCAACAGGCTATGGACCTAGATAGTGCCACCAACAGGCCATGGATCTAGATAGTGCAACCAACAGGCTATGGATCTAGATAGTGCAACCAACAGGCTATGGACCTAGATAGTGCCACCAACAGGCCATGGATCTAGATAGTGCAACCAACAGATATGGATCTAGATAGTGCAACCAACAGGCTATGGACCTAGATAGTGCAACCAACAGGCTATGGATCTAGATAGTGCAACCAACAGGCTATGGATCTAGATAGTGCAGCCAACAGGCTATGGACCTAGATAGTGCAACCAACAGGCCATGGATCTAGATAGTGCCACCAACAGGCCATGGATCTAGATAGTGCCACCAACAGGCCATGGATCTAGATAGTGCAACCAACAGGCTATGGATCTAGATAGTGCCACCAACAGGCCATGGATCTAGATAGTGCAACCAACAGGCTATGGATCTAGATAGTGCAGCCAACAGGCTATGGACCTAGATAGTGCAACCAACAGGCCATGGATCTAGATAGTGCCACCAACAGGCCATGGATCTAGATAGTGCCACCAACAGGCCATGGATCTAGATAGTGCAACCAACAGGCTATGGATCTAGATAGTGCAACCAACAGGCTATGGATCTAGATAGTGCAGCCAACAGGCTATGGACCTAGATAGTGCAACCAACAGGCCATGGATCTAGATAGTGCCACCAACAGGCCATGGATCTAGATAGTGCCACCAACAGGCCATGGATCTAGATAGTGCAACCAACAGGCTATGGATCTAGATAGTGCCACCAACAGGCCATGGATCTAGATAGTGCAACCAAACAGACCATGGATCTAGATAGTGCAACCAACAGGCTATGGACCTAGATAGTGCAACCAACAGGCTATGGACCTAGATAGTGCAACCAACAGGCTATGGATCTAGATAGTGCAACCAACAGGCCATGGATCTAGATAGTGCCACCAACAGGCCATGGATCTAGATAGTGCCACCAACAGGCCATGGACCTAGATAGTGCAACCAACAGGCTATGGACCTAGATAGTGCCACCAACAGGCCATGGATCTAGATAGTGCCACCAACAGGCCATGGATCTAGATAGTGCCACCAACAGGCTATGGACCTAGATAGTGCAACCAACAGGCCATGGATCTAGATAGTGCCACCAACAGGCCATGGATCTAGATAGTGCCACCAACAGGCCATGGATCTAGATAGTGCAACCAACAGGCTATGGATCTAGATAGTGCCACCAACAGGCCATGGACCTAGATAGTGCAACCAACAGGCTATGGACCTAGATAGTGCAACCAACAGGCCATGGATCTAGATAGTGCCACCAACAGGCCATGGATCTAGATAGTGCAACCAACAGGCTATGGACCTAGATAGTGCAACCAACAGGCCATGGATCTAGATAGTGCCACCAACAGGCCATGGATCTAGATAGTGCCACCAACAGATATGGATCTAGATAGTGCAACCAAACAGGCCATGGATCTAGATAGTGCCACCAACAGGCCATGGATCTAAGATGGTATTACTAACGGGCATGGATCTAGATAGTGCCACCAACAGTCTATGGATTTATATAGTGCCACCAACAGGCCATGGATATAGATGGGACCACTAACAAGCCATGGATCTAGATAGTGCCATGGACAGGCCATGGATCTAGATAGTGCCACCAACAGTCTATGGATTTAGATAGTGCCACCAACAGGCCATGGATAAAGATGGGACCACTAACAAGCCATGGATCTAGATAGTGCCACCAACAGGCCATGAATCTAGATAGTGCCACAAACAGGGCATGGATCTAGAGAGTGCCACTAACAGGCCATGGATTGATCCTTTAAAAAACATTGTGTACAATTTATCACAAAAGTGATGGGTAAATTTCATGGAAAGCCATCAATATTTAGGACTTGAGACAGGAAAGATTTGATTAAGTTATGTAAGATCTAAATTTCAATGCAGAATCTTTGGTTAATATAGGTTTATCCATATATCCAGTTCTGTCTTTCTGTTGAGTCATCTGTCTAAATTGTAGATTCCAAAGGCAACTACAGGCAATTTACAAGATATTATACAGTTCCTTGATAAAAGGAGTCCAACTGTATTTCAGGACTGACATTGTAATAGTTTGGCTGAATAGTTAAAGTGGTAATTGTGACATCACAAGAGTTGCCATGGAATTTACTGCTACCTTGACAACATAATTGTAACTATGGCATTGTGTCCTTTGTCTTGGTTTCAGGACTTAGTAGGTACATGCCTATAGTGTGGTTATAATAAGAATTCCTCCAATGTCCTAAATGTGTTGTGATTAAGGTCTATTACAAGTTAACATTTCCTAGCCCTTAAACAAAAAGACCTTGATTGAATCCTTGGGGTATGATGTCTTATTGTCAAAGGGAGAATCATATATTTTATGAAAACCAATTCTTTATATATGAAAGAGCTGCCATCTTAATGCCAAGCATACCAAACTACTAGACTCATAAAAGGGAAACAAGATTTGAAACTAAGTCTTGTATCTTGTGATTAAGAAGTACCTAAAGTAAAAAAAAAGTATGAGCATTTGCAGAGCCTTTATTTGTCAATAAAGTTTATATTAGGCTTTCATGCTTGGAGAATGGGGCTAGCTGTTCACCATATAAGACACAATTTATTTCTTCCTATGGTCATGTGATTAGCCATGTCCTGTGGCAGTAAAAAAAAATGATTAAGTGCTCATATAGTCAACTTGTTAGGGTGAGCAGAAAAACTCTGTCATTAATACTAGTTTAAGCTACCAAAGGAAGGCCATAATAGACAAAGAGAATCTAACGCTTAAACAAATGGACTGAGGGAAAAAAGACCTGCCAGTCGGTACAGGAAACGGGTAGATAATTACTGACCATAAAATGCTGACCTAATCAATGTATAATTCAAGACTAGGCCATTTTATAGCCCTGAAGCTGAAATAAACATGTCAGAGCTCTTTTGGCGTACTTCCCATCACCCACTCGGCCTTTTGTGAGCACCATTTCTCTTCAGAATCACTGCCATGATGAGTAACGAGATTTTGACCCCGGTCAGCGCATCAGTCTGTCCGTGTCTCAGGCGTCTGAAAGGCCGATTCTGCTTGGTACTTTAACAATATGAACAGAACAAATGCCTGCGGATAAATTAATGGAATAGTGTGAAAAAATGCCGAGCTGTCAAACGTAACTGCTTGAAGTATTGGATTCTGGACAGAGAGGGACGGAGCAGTAAATTAAATAATTTAAGCTGCTGTTGTGGCAGACAGTTCTATTTTATTTTAAAGCTCTGTAATATTGATAAATCTGTGTTCCTTTTTTATATCTCTTCTGGCTATGTATAAACTGTTGCAAGAACCACGCTGATTTCTGAAGAAGATACATAAAAGTATGGTCGTCTACAATATGTAGTGACTGAAATTGAGCATAGATGAGTTTCACTATACCTCTACCAGAAAGGTATTATGTTTTCCCATGGTTGGTAGGTTTTTCAGTTTACAACTTTACCCCCCAAAAAAGTATCTACAGATTTTGATTAAATTTTGTGGAGGATAATGTTACACCAAGCAATAAACTTTTAAATTTATAGGTAAGCTGGGTCAGCATCATTTATCAATAAAGGAGTTTTTACCATTGCAAGTTTCTTTATCCCCACGGAGGATGAGTCATTCATTGGTATTAGGTGGCTACCTATGTTTTGGCATGCAGAGCTGACCTGTGATGCAACCATACAGTTGATTTGCATCACCAGATTGTTTTTATTATTAAAGGGTACTTTAACATTGTGACACTGGTCAATTTGTTTACTAACTGGGATGAGGGTCAGACCCATTCACTGGTATCAGTGTCACCTTTGTTAATAGGGCAGACCTCACCTATGATCCAACCATGGAGTTGGTGAACCATGACACCATTTTCTATGTTAAATATACACAAAGTTGATAATGCTCCTGGCTGAAGTAAACTTTTGGTCTCTGACTCTATATCTAGTTTAAATATACTTTTCAACTGAAAATTTCATTGTGAAACATTAATATGCAAGCAAACCAGGGACCTAATTAGCAAAAAATGAAAAAAATAGTTTGAAAATCTTTGAAAATATCAAAGAATTTAATTAATTGTATCCCCAGACAAAGTCGGGGGATACTATGTTTTCATATCGGTCCCGCCGCCGCAGCCGCATATAAATCTTGTTGGCACGATAACTCAAAAAAATATTTTACGGATCTTTACCAAACATGGTATATTGATAGATATGGGTGAGAGGACGACGCCTATATAAAGTGAGGTCATGACCTTCACTAGGTGAGTGTCCTTGACCTTGAATAGGTGCAATTTTGGGGAAAATCACACAAAATCTTAAATATCTCAAGAAATCTTGCATGGATTGATCCCAAAATCAATTTGATCGAAAATTATGGATAGGGTTGTCATATTCCGGAAACTGGTGGCGCCACCTATCATTCTTTACTTGTTTTCATGCCTTTAAATACCCCCAAAATTGCCACTTGACAGTACCTTGAGCATTATCAGTCAAAAACTAATGGACATATTTCTTTCATATTATGCATATACATAGACATGGGTTTAACGGATGATGTATATATAAATTGGGGTCTTGACCTTTCCTATGAGAGTGGCCTTGATCTTGAATATTGCCATATATGGTAAAAATCACACAAAATCATTATATATCTCAATAAGGGATGCATGGATTGGTCCAAAAATCAACTTGATCAAAGATCTTGGATAGTGTTGTCATGTATCGGAAACTTGTAGTGCCACCTGTTATTCTTTTACTTGTTTAAGTGCCGTTTAATACCCGATCATTGCCACCTAACAGTACTGTGAGCATTATAAGTCAAAAACTAATGGACAGATTTCTTTCATATTATGCATTTATATAGACATTGGTTATGATGTATATTGAAATTGGGGTCATGACCTTTTCTGTGAGAGTGACCTTTTCTATGAGAGTGGTCTGATATTATGTTGCTGAAGATGGGGGGGGGCTATTCTTAAAGGGGGTGGGGATTAATTGTCTGGGGATACTATGGCACCTGCAGTGCCATGAGATATCTAGTTTTTATGTGAATATAATCTTTCACATTATTTCAACCCCACCTGTCACAGTTAATTCCTTGGTCACATGCAAACTTTAACAGCTACTGATTAGATGACCATCTAAAACAAAGATGGCTGTTGAAGCAGACAGACATTCAATGTTTCACATTTTAAAAAAAGCTCAGAAAGTAGTTAAATTCGAAATTGTAATTTCACTACCATTTTTAAAACATTTTTGGATATCATTCCTATTTAAAATTATGATATTATGAAAATTATATAAAAATGTAAGCTTTTCATCAAAGTTTTGCCCCAGAAGTAGTGTACATCAGATGGTTAAACAAAGTTTATATCTAAAGTGAATTCTCACTCAGATAACCACCTGCTTGCCCAGTCAAAGTGATCTTGTTAGCAGGTGGTTATGATAATTGGTGGTAATGTTAGTGGGTGGTTATGTTAGTTGGTGATTATATTAGAGGGTGGTTATGTAAGTGGGTGGTTATGTTAGTGGGTGGTTATGTGAGCGGGTGGTTATTGTAGTGGGAGGTTATGTAAGTGGGTGGTTATGTTAGTAGTGGTTATGTTTTTGGGTGGTTATGTAAGTGGGTGGTTATGTTAGTGGGTGGTTATGTAAGCTGGTGGTTATGTAAGCCGGTGGTTATGTGAGCAGGTGGTTATCATAGTGGGAGGTTATGTAAGTGGGTGGTTATGTTAGTGGGTGGTTATGTTAGTGGGTGGTTATATGTAAGTGAATGGTTATGTTAATGGGTGGTTATGTAAGTAGCAGGTTATATGAGCGGGTGGTCATTTTAGCGGGTGATGATGGTAGTGGGTGGTGATGGTAGTGGGTGGTTATGGTAGTGGGTGTTTTTTTTAGTGGGTGGTTATGTAAGTGGGTGGTTTTGTTAGTGGGTGATTATTTAAGTGAATGGTTATGTTAATGGGTGGTTATGTAAGTAGCAGGTTATTTGAGTGGGTGGTTATGGTAGTGGATGGTTTTGGTAGTGGGTGGTTATGGTAGTGGGTGGTCATGGTAGTGGGTGGTTATGGTAGTGGGTGTTTTTTTAGTGGGTGGTTATGTAAGTGGGTGGTTTTGTAAGTGGGTGGTTATGATAGTGGGCGGTTTTGTGAGTGGTTTGTTATGGTAGTGGGTGGTTATGGTAGAAGGTGGTTATGTTAGTTGGTGGTTATGTGATTGGGTGGTTATGTTAGTGGGTGGTTACATAAGTGGATGATTATGTTAGTTGGTGGTTATGGTAGTTGGAGGTTATGTTAGTGGGGAGGTTATGTTAGTGGGTGGTTATGTTAGTGGGTAGCTATGTTAGTGGGTGGTTATGTTAGGGGGTGGTTATGTAAGCAGGTGGTTATGGTAGGGGGTGGTTATGGTAGTGGGTGGTTATAGTAGGTGGTTATGTTAGCTGCTGGTTATGTTAGTAGGTGGTTGTGTAAGTGGGTGGCTGTGTTAGCATACGGTTCAGTTTTATTAAGATTTTATATATTTATTTACACATGATTAAATCAATTTATGCTAAATAAGAACTGTTATGTCTAAGCTGAATCGGCTCTTCAGGACATGCCAGTAAAGTTCAAGAATGTATAGCATCACTGCTGTGCCTCAGTTTTATCTTATGATTCGGAGGCTGGCGTTGATGCAGTGATCTGCTGATGCTTGTATAATAGATGATGCTGCAGTTGATGTTTCATTAATTGATAGCATGGATTCCATTATTTGGTATTAATTAAACATAAACATGACTTCTGATGGCTGCCATGTTTTCGTATCAGGTACAGAACATGTACCTGTATAGTAATACAATAAGGGTTTATAACGTGGATGAAAATATTAATTTCAGTGCATGTATTGTTGTATAGGTTTTACGAGACCAAGCTGTTTGTTAATTTGGTTTGAATGGTTAATAATTGTTATCACTGTTGATTGTATCTGTATCATGACTGGATATTGGCATGACATTTAATAACACAAAAAATAATTTGTTTCATGTAAATGTATTCGCCATCCCTGCCTTTGGGAGTTTACTTTGGAGGTCTGCAGCAAGCAAGGAATCATGGGTGACTTCAATTTACCCAGTATAGATCCAAAGTAAATAACAAAGTATAGATTCAGATATGTAATAACTTTTGGTAAATAAACTTAAAAATGACTGAAGTAAACAAACTCAGTTCATCCAGGTGAATTTTGCAGTGTTACTGTTACATATTTATGTTAATGAAGATAATGATGATTATGATGACAACAGTAACAATAATGATGATTTTGTTGTTGTTCACGATGATGTTGATGAATGATGTTGATAATGTTAATGATGATGATTGGGATGGTTATGTTGTTATCATGCATGATGATGTTGATGATGATGCATTTGTGAGGATGATGATGGTGATATTATGATGATAATGATGGTGTTGATGGTGATGCTGATAATGAGGATGTTGATAATGAGGATGATAATGAGGAGGATGAAGTAATGATCTGATTGATAATTTTTCTTCTGTTTCTCACTTTTTATTCAGCAGGTTTTTCTCATAAATAAGTTAAAAATCTGCCAGACTCCAGACTGTGTTTTATGTGTGATTAAACATAACCTTTTATATTGTGTCACTGATGGTCTGAAAAAGAGGTTGTAAGGGATATCATGTTTTGTGTGCATTAATTAATAATCTTTTCTCTCCCACATTGGTGATCCCTTCTGAAGAAGTTTAATGTATTCCGAGAGCTTACATATATGGCATTTTTTATGCAGAACTGTTCAGTGAAAAATCACAAAATGGATCAAAGTCTGGACCAAGGTAGTTGACATAGATCCATTAGTTGAACTCTTTTATTGGCCTGGTTGAAATATTTAATGATACTCTAAGTGGGCCGCCCACATAGGCGACATTGGAGGTGACTGCTGGCGATCATCTAAGTCATAACAGGTTGTCGAAAAACAGGCAACAGGACCCCCACTACAACAAAATCTACAACAGCTTGATGCATATGAGACATCAAGCTATGACAAGTTGCTGACAACCGGCAACCCAGTCAACCCGACAAAGGACAATCACCTATGACCACATCTACAACAAGTTACAACCACACTGCAAACAGCCAACAACACCAGAAATCTAGCTATGTCAAACCCTACAAGTTTCGGCATGTCTAGCATCTGTGCTATGTGAGGAGCTCGAGGCAAGGACGGGGCCTGCATCAATTAACAACAGCCTCCCACAGCACCTACAACAACCCAAGTCTCCTAGCGACAACCTATGACAGCACCTAGTCATCTTTGGGCAACTTCAGGAGACTACTCCTGACTATACAGGCTACCCCCCCCCCATCAACTATAAGGCATAAGCCTTGTAGCCTGTAGTCACCTGAAGAGTTGCCTATAACAGCTCCATTAGTCATACCATGGTATTGTATGCATTAATTTAAATTAAAGATTGCACCACTACACAGCACAAGCACACATTGAAATTAAGTCTCATGCAATTATCCCTTGTCTCACACATTATTTTTGACTGAGGCCTATGTTTAAAGTTTTCATTGAAAGAATGCTTTAGTAAAAAATATACGATAATCTAATAATACTAGGTCCACAAAAAATTTCTATTTTGGCCTGATGACAATGGACGATGATCACAACAGACCAGACACTATATGTCTTCACCCCTGGGAGGGGAGACATAATAAATGATCACCCAAAACATCTTCATGTATGTCACAGGGCCCTCTGCAGGGCCTGCTCATAACCTTTAAAATAGCCTGAGCTTAGACTTTACTTTGTAATCCTATTAGAGCTGGCATTTTCGCACGTATTTCATAGTCTGTTGTGACCTTAAGCTGAAGTGATAACATATAAGTGAGTTTGACAACATGTGATAGGGTCTTACGCCAGTTTCTTTTAGGTATAAGTCAATCAGTTGTTGTTTCTTGAACCGCGGCAGAAAATTTTCAAGACAGAATGGCTCCTTTAAATAAATCCTGTGAAAATATCCAGCTACTTACAAAGTAACAGAATTTAACAAAATTTGTCACAAGTCGTTATCATTAACCAGATAAGGAGGTGATGATTGATTTTCCATAAACAGAGGTCACTTCAGCCAATGGGAGATGAGAAAACTGTCTGTATTAATGCGATGGAGAAATTAGGGGTTAGATATAGCCTAGCGATTCCAATATTGGATTACGGAACCTGGATCTAATGTCTAGCAGGGGTTCACGGTGAAGTTTTAGCCTTTCAGTAAGCTTATTTCTAGACATAACCAGCTTAACTTTATAAAACAAACGGGTTGATGGAAACAGAAGCATGTAGGTTAATGGAGGTTTTATGTTTTTATCATTATTTGTTAGTTATGAACCGCTTTTGATGAAATGTTTGGATGGTTTAGCCAAGTTTTCAGTTTTAAGCTCATCTTACTGAAAGTCAACTGAGGTATAGGAATGGCCCCTTTTCCGGCACTGTCCCGAAGTCCGTAACCATGGCACAAATCTTAATAGCTAACCCTAGAAACTTTTCCCTGGAAACCTGAAATGAAGTCACTGTGTATTATGTATTGTAAATCACTTGAATGATTTTGTTACTGTTGTGTTTTCATGTGTCTGTCAGCATATATTTGAATGTGCATGGAAATGCATTTTTATGCATGGGGTCTGCGTAAACTCAGGAATTTCCATAAACTGAGGTTCATCTTTTGGGAAGACCTGGTAGATCATCTGCTCCACCATATACTTCTGCCATCTCACACATATATACATATGTCGAGGAAAGAAAGAGAATCTTGGAAGATCCAGAATCTTCCCGGGAAGAATGGGAATTCCCATTTGTCACAAGTCATTAGTGCCCTCATTGTTGCTTACAGCATCTTATTTTTCAGGTATACCCTACAGAATGTTCATCATTATATAGAAATGTATCTCTTCTTTCAGGAGACTCTTAAATGAGAGATGTCACTTTACCACATGCGTCTCTAGTTTAAGTTTACAACTTGAACTAAAGACGTTTGTACATCCAAGTGAGCACATATGTTTCATATTATTGTTCCCACAATGTTCTTTCAGCTAAGGGCTCTTTTCAGCTCCTTGTGATATTCTCAACTATGTTCTTTATATAATATCAATAAATATACAACTGGTGTTAATTTTTATCTTCTTTTTTGTCATTCCAGTCTTCATCCGGGAAAGAAGGCTCAAGTGGCGGAGGTTCCAAGCCATTCAGTGGTCTTGCTGGTCTGGCAAGTCTGGCTGACAGGTATGGAGGCAAAGGTGGTGACCCTAAGGCAGGGTCAAGGTCAGGCTCAGAGAGTTCAAGGTCACTTCTGGGTAACAGAGAAGGAAGCAAATCATCTGGAAACTCATCCAAAAGTGAAAGTGCCAGAGCTTCACCATTGCTTTCAGCAAAAACAGAACTGTTCGGAGGCGTCTTTACAAAAGTTGAGACTAAATCATCGTCAAAGAATGACTCAGGGAAGTCCAGTTCTGGAATGGGTAGTAAGGGATCAAGTAAAACGCACAGTGCTGGGACAATTAAAAGCAGTGGTAGCTTCAGTAAGAGTTCATCAAGCTCAGGCTCTAGCAAAGGACTAGGTGGTAACTCCGGCTCATTGTCGAGTTCGAACAAAGGTCAAGGTTCAAGTTCAGGAAGTAGTGGGAAGCAAGGCATGATGGGTCTGGCAAAATTAGCCTCGACTCTCGGAGGCAATAAATCCTCATCTGCTTCCTCATTACCGATTGTCGGGACATCAGCAGTGCAAGCCTTGTCTCGATCAGGTTCAATATCTGGAACGTCAGGTGGGATGCCCAAAAGCAGCAGTGCAGGGTCACTCACAAAGTTGGGTAAGGGTTCAACAACCCCATTAAGCATTCCGTCAAAGCCAGGTGGCAGCACCAGCAGCCAGCCTGCCAAAGCAGGGAGCTCCGGGAAAAGTTCCAGCTCCATGATGAATGCAGATAAAAGATTACAAATGATGAAGAAGAAAGCTGCAGCCAAGCTGCATGAAAAACGTGCATCCCTAAAATAATAACATAAACAGTTAAATGGTGATAAAGACTACATTTATGAAAAGTATACAATCGATAATCTTATAAAGATATCATGCAGATATTGAATATTTTAAAGATCAAAGCTTGTAATAATATTCTGACATCCTCGTGTTTTAATAACTAAAGCAATATGTCCACTTGTATGGATGCTGAGGCAGCAAAAAACCTGTACAAATAGAAAAAAAGACTGTCCATTTGTGCAGTGCAGAGTACATTCTGGGATATGGCTGCTGATAGTTATTGCCATCTGGATCATGACGCAGCAGGTATCGAAACATGTGGAATTGAGCTGGGTGCCAGATGGAATTGGTTAAAGCCTAAAAACTGAAATGACATTTGCATATATGGACACAAGAAACATATCCCCATCTCATTCTGTGTGCCTACGCCTGTATTGTATCTGCACTGTGTCCTTACAAGTGGAAACGTAACTTAAACCTGCCCATTCCCCTACCTTTTGAAAAAAAGATTTACATGATTTCTGGCTTCTTCTGTATATATTAATGATCTAAGGTCTGAATATTATTTAGGATGATGTTGATACTTGGGATTCAGTTGATGAACAGTTTGAAAGCAGAAAGCAGCTCTGAATATAAAAAGAATCTTACAAGATGAATTTTATGTATATCACTCATTTATAAAGTAAACTTGGTTTTCTTTATGATGTGAATTATGTTATTATCCATTTTTAAGAAAAATTATACAAAAATAAAAAAAAGCCATTTTTACAGTTATTAATTATGGTAATAACTAGTTCTGCAAACTCCCAACATAAAGGTAACCTCCATTTCTGAAATGAATTCTAATGAGCTCACTGTGTCCTATATTTGTCAAGCTTTGGTCAGGAAACAACTGACCAACCACCAGACAGGCCTTTATATAAAACATATTCAAATTTTCCACAGTAATCGTTTGGTAATGCCTTGGCATGTTGGTTGACACCTTTCAACATATGGCTTTAACAAATGGTCTGGTTTAAAAATTAAAACCTATGCTGAGATGTCACTGTTTTAAGTTAAGGGTTTTTATCTATAATAATGTAACCTGTGTCATGACCTTAGTCTATCAGGAGATGATGGACACATTTTTAAATCATTATTGAAGCTACAGACCAAAAATTTTGCATACAGCAAGGACAAAATCTCTTAAAAATATCTTAAACTAAGTCATTATGGTCTATATTTCTCTTGCAGAAATAATTAAAACTATTTTTTCTTCAATACTGCTTCCTCTTAACCAACATGGCTCTAGTCTTCATATTTGGCGCCTTGATTCTCTCATATATATATATATGAAGTGGGATAGATCTGTTTGGGGTAGGAAGTAACCTTACTGTTAAGGCGTTGGACTTCAGAGCTGAAAGTCCCTGGTTTGAACCCCATTGGTGCCTCAATGGCATATTGATGAAATCTTGTTAAAGAACCTCCGAGATTCCCTCTAATGTCTGAACGACAGGTTATGACTGATGGATTATTCCTAACCCCTTGCACATAAAAACTGAAATCTCAGAAACAGCTGGAGCTATCATCACCAAATTTTATGCCAGTGTTGGTCACATGAGTCATATATGAAATTCAGGTATTGGTTGTGCCACGTGCATTTACCTTTTTTTTGCATGGGGGTCATTGGTCATCTGTACATTAACCCATAATTTCTTAGGAATAGCAGGAGCTACTGTCTCCAGATTTTATGCAATAATCTGTCACATATCAAATTTTGTGGGATTCAGCTTTTTTTTTTTTTTGCTATCTGCAAAGATTTTATAGGGAAAAAGCTAAAAAAACCTTTAAAAGTCTTCTTCTTGTAAACGGTCCAGCCAAATTGTTCAATATTTTACAGAAATGATCCCAGAGGCAAGCCCTTTCAATTTTGTTCAAATGGTTTGCATTTGAGGAATTTTAGCGGAGTTACACAAATTTGAACTTAGTCATTTGGCCCAGTAAGTATACTGACATAGTAATCTCAGAAATGACAGAAGCTAGCATTACCAAGTATTGTGCAAATGTTGGTCACATGACTCATATTTGAAGTTGAAGATTTCCTGGTGCCACTTACATTGACCTGTTTTTTATGGGTAAAAACTTAATAATTTTAGCCTCTTTCAGCTTAAAATGTTTATGATGAAACTCAAGTTGAATCGTTCAATTTTTCAAAAGAATTATCCTAGGCAAGGTTCTTTCAATCATATCAGAATAGATTGAGTTTGTTGATTTTTGGTTGAGTCGTGAAAGCTTAAGTTGGTCTTATGGCCATTATTATGTCTTTTTCAAACTGAGGACTGAGGACTGCAATAGTGTTCTTCTATAAAATTATTGTTTCAATGATAACTTCTGTAACATTGTACAAAAATTATTCTTAGCTGGCCTTTGTTCAAATTTACTTGAATGATTTTTGGCAGATTTTTGGCCAAAGTCTTTCAGTATGTGTAAACCAATTTACCAACAGGCCTAGATTGTGTCTGTATTTTTAAATAGGTTGAGAAACTGCCAACTGTTTCAGATTTGGCAATAGATCAAGAGTTCATTATGTGCAGCCAGATATAGGCCAAGAGTTCAATCATGTAAACACCTCATGGGCACCAGGTGATCACCTCATAGGTAGCATGTGATCACATCATGGGTGTCATGCCCCTCAGGGCTGCATGTGGAGCCAATCAGTGAGCTTATGCAAATGTCTGGCTCCTATTTCAGATTTGGAACCAGGCCAAAGGTCGGTCTAAATCTTTTTATATCTTTTGCAGACTGCAAACTGTATCAGATTAGGCAACAGGTCAAGAGTTCACTCAGTGCAGCCAGGTATAGGTTAGGAGTTCACTCAGTGCAGTAGCTGCATTCTATTTATAGCGTTGGCAGACTGTCCACTGCATCAGATTTGGCACCAAAGTTCAGCCATGATCTATTTAAAGCTTTGGCAGACTGTCAACTGTGTCAGATTATGCAACAGGTCAAGAGTTCACTCAGTGCAGACAGGTACAGGTCAAAAGTTCACTCAGTCTAGACAGGTGCAGGTCATGAGTTCACTCAGTGCAGTAGCCTGAGCCAGCAATTTGTCACAGTTCATTCGGGGCAACTGCCTTTCTGACCTAAGCCTGGTCAGCCCATGCATCAGACTCAAGGTAAGTTTGATGTATTAGCCTGATATTTTGACCTGTCTATGTGTCTTTGATGGCTTTCTCGTTCACAAGACCGGTATCGCCACCTACAATGACTTTTGCACAGTGTATGTGCCTGCTTCTTTCTACAGAGGAATTTGATATATCAGCCTGAAATTGGGCATATTTATACATATCGAATAGCTTTGTCGTAAAAAAGACTGGTGGTGCCACCTACAATTTTTGCACAGTGTGTGTCGCTGCTTATTTCTAAGGAGGGGTTTCATATATCAATCTAAAATTGGGCATATATATATATATATATATATATATATATATATATATATATATATATCTGATAGCTTCGTTGTATACAAGAATGGTGGTGCCAGCTACAATCATTTTTGTGTTGTGTTTACCCATGCCAGAATTTCAGCAGTGATGTTGTGTAATTGTTTCTTATTCAAAATGTTAAGTACTTGCATTGTTCATATACATGAAAAGTAATGGTCCAGCATGGAAG
Source organism: Sipunculus nudus (assembly GCA_026874595.1). Classification (NCBI taxonomy): domain Eukaryota; kingdom Metazoa; phylum Annelida; class Sipuncula; order Golfingiida; family Sipunculidae; genus Sipunculus; species Sipunculus nudus. The sequence continues at coordinate 62,233,308 of CM049319.1, forward strand.
CATTATCCCTGGTGTATTTCCCAATGCACAGCTTCGCATTAGGCCTGTAGGCCTTGTTTGCTTTTTATATAAGTGAAAGTACACTGTTATAGTGTTGCTTATCAGAATCAAAAGTTGTAAAAGATACCTTTTTCAGATCATTTAGGGATACTATAGACGGTCGACTGGTAAAACGCTCCGCTCTCTCCTCTGGCGACCTGGGTTCGAATCCCGTAGTTTCCCGTCCAAGGTCGGTGGTTTTCTCCGGGTCCCCCGCCTCTACAGACCACTGAGCACCACCATGGAGAGTGCCTCGTTTATTTTATTTTAACTAGTTGTACCATCCATGTAAGATAATTAAAGTTAATAATTAAGTGTGGATGTAGCCTATGGCTGTTGATCGCCACTCCTTTGTTAATCTTACTTTGGTTACAGGCAGTATCTGAATAAATGTTTCACTGTATACATATCTAAGCAGAACCAGAAGGGGAGGGGGTCTTTTTTTATGGACTGCAGACCGATTCATGTTTTGTCATTAGTCCTCCTGGGTTGGAAACTTCCTTTTCCTAAATCCTTGATCCCCCCCCCCCCCCCCCGGTATGAACCGATGACCGTGACTGGGTTATTCCCAGGGGCGTGCATGTGACATAGAAAGCCTGATATGAGGCCATCAATTATGAATTATCTGTCAGTCACGTCCTGTCATCAGAACTGTGTGTCTAATTAACGAAGAATCCGTGTGTTGTTACAAATGGAATGTCACCCAGGTGGCCATCAAAGCATACTTTTTATAATTTTCCAACTCCTTATGAAGCTGCATCTGTCACCAACGATATCACGCACACATAAACATAGGCCTACTAAGGCCTTGCGCGGGCCGAAAAATAGAAGCGCACCCGCCCCGCATCATGCACTGCATGTCAACCCGCAACCCGCTCCGCAATAAAAGAAAACAAATCAGCCCGCCCCGCAAATACTATGATTATTTCATCCCGCAACCGTCCTTCCGTCCGTCCAGGGCACGTTTTGAAACCGTTGGACCTACGAATCCAAAATTTTGTATACCGTTAGATGTCCCAAAATCTCCTTCCATGCCGAAAATTGGATCACTAGGACTGCGTTCCTTCGAGATATCAAGGAAAAACCTTCGTTTTCCATTTAAAAACCAAACGTAACACTTCAAGACTGCCTAATATCAAAACCACTGATCGGTTTTTTTATCATATTTAATATGCCTATTCATCCATACATTTCCTATGTTCATACTAAAAATTAGATCAGTATATCTTAATTTTTCGAAATTATGTGCCCAAACATGATGCACATTTTAAAATATCAGGAAATATTTTTACTCACTTAACATGAGAATTGCTGAAGCTAGTGACTTTTTTTCAGGGATATAACTAAGTTATTCGCTTAAATAAAAAATCAATACCTTAAATTTTGTCTAACTTTGGCCACGGCAAGTTCTTTTCCTGTAAGCACTGTTGATTCAATTTTCACAGCATATATACATAAGGATAAAATCTTTTTTAATCTGAAATGTCAAAGGAATTGACTGGAAAGAGTAGCTTATATTCAATTTTTCATACACCATGTCAAGTGTTGTTTTCATCCACCCACCTAGTACAACCTTCACCTGTGTAATACAACCAACTCCAGGCAGCTTGCCTTGGCTCAGCTTCGCCAGCTTCCCCACTAGGCAGACTTCCCTCTGCCCTGCACACACACACACACACACACACACACACACACACACACACACCGGATGGTCCATAAACTAGATGAATTTTATAATTATCTGTATTTGATTCCTTCTTATTCTAGGCTATGCTACATTTTATATTTTGTAATGTACCACCTGGGTAACAATGATTAAAGTGCAAATTTAATTGTGTCCACAAAGTGGTGTATTGCCATGAAAGTGTGCAGGGTCACCGGATAAGGCACCACTTACTTCAGAAGAGTAAAAACTTCACCAGGAGTGAAATAAATATTAATTCCGAAATGAATTTTAGCTGAGATAGTAATTGGCCTAATGATATTGTTTGTCCCTTATTCAACCAACAGTGTGTACACTTCATTTGAAAAGATGTTTTTATTTTATCAAATTTATCATGACCAAGAGGCCATGACCATGACCGATTTTTGTAAATTATCTAAACAAAACAATTTTCCTCAGGGAAACGCAGTTTTATGCTTTCGAATGTCATTTTGGAAAAATTCCAGCAGTGATTGGACAGGAATAAAAAGTCTTTGGATGTAATTCCTTTGCACCACAGAAAAATATTCTTTCATAAGTAATTTGATTCCAACCGATTAAATAAGCAAACAATTGACATGAATGATTTAATAATGATGCTATAAATTTCAGGTTTGACATTTAATAAATTTATATGAGGATCTAACTCCTCCAACGAAACATTATTTAACACTCAAACAAGACCAAATTGTTACGCTCTCTGATCTTCGCTTTTCTGTCAATCAGGTCGGTAATTCTTTAAATGACTCCTGCTTTTAACAGACATGATAAATGCATTTAACAGAGCAATATTTTTATCGGTGAAAATTTGCAACCCATATTGAAGAGGTATTACATGATAACAGACGCAGGCCTTCCACCGGCTTTATATATTTCCGATAATTTTTCTATATTTCCCATAATTTCTATATTTCCTATAATTTTCTATATATCTCAGTAATTATGATTATTATATCCTACATCTTTTTCACTACAAAATCATTTTTTCTGATAAAACATCTGATTCTTGACATGGACTGTTATTATAGAAAACATTCAGTTTTTTTTTCTTTTAATTAACAGGGCATACAAGTCTGAACAGTGGAGTCATGAAGGAGCAGTTATCTTAACCAGTTAAACAGACCTGATAAGATTCGGCTTGGAGAACAGATGGTCATTAAAAGTAACCAAATAAAACACTATTGCGAAGAAAAAAACTCGTTTATTTTATCCTTAAGTTATCCTTTAATTCCTATTTATTCGTATTTTTTGTCCCAGGTACTCCAATAGATTCTTATATTTCTTCTAGAGCCTGCATGATGGGAGCCCAATGCAATGCCTGTGAAGTCGGGTTGTGAATTCCAGTTTCACTTGTATTATAAGGTCTGGTTCAAGAAACTTTAATTTTATATAAAAAAATGTAATATTGATAGTAATATCGCTTTCTGTATAACATAAATAAATATAGATTTAAGATTGGACGCCTCGTTTTCTAGCGACGTCTCTTCTTGAAAAAATAAGTTCTGGACATACGGACACGGGACCTAGATTTAAATTTATGTATACTTTACGGTTCTGGTATGAATTTAAAACATTGGGATTGGTTTTAGATAAAGGGGTTTCTGCCAGTTCCGCTCGCGGGTACGTATACCTCAGGATGACCAGACAGTCAACAAACAGGAAAACACACCAGCGCTGCATGCATCCTTCCACCAAAGGTCGTTTCTACTCGAAACAAATCTCCTCTGTTTGGGCACTATGGGACGCTCGGTACTATTTATCTCAACTGTCAAAAATCAAATTTTCAAGGAAACATCTACTCTTTACATTCCACATGCGCATGCTTACAAAATATTACTTATTCCGTAAATTCCTTTACCACAAAATACAGCATGTTTATGTAAATTGCCACGAAATAATTCTTTTCGAACACACTTGAACGGACTAAATTGTCCTCTTCATTTTATTCATACCTAAGCCGCTGGTGTATTTAGAAGCTCCGGTTCATTGTGGGGGTCATTTTGATTCAAACAATCCCAAAAGATTGTGAGTCCGAGTCTGCGCAGTGTGACCAGCGCTGATCCAGTCGACGGTATATAAAAATACCGAAAAGTGAGTAATGTACGGCCGGGCCGTGAAATTCCAGTAGTAACGCTAAAGAAATAGTATTTTACTGTTCTACAGAATTGAGAGGATTTGGCTAAATGGAGCACGCAGTGCTGCTTCTCAATACTTTTTAGCGAACCTGTGAGCTGATGCGATGGCGCGGGGTCGTCCGTCCGCCGTCCAAGGCTGGCTGTCCGCCGTCCATGACTGGCTGTCCGCCGTCCATGGCTGTAAGTCAGAAACTGTCGGTGCAAGCAGTTCCAAATTACTTGTAAGAATAAGTCATATGTGAAACATTATGGCCCAGAGCTTATTATTGGGTATCTGCATTAGTTTAGATTTTATAGGGAAAAAGCTTGAAAACCTTTAAAAATCTTCTTCTCCGAAACTGTCCAGCCATATTGTCCAATATTTCACAGAAATGTTCCCTGGAACAATCTTTCTCAATTTTGTTCGAATGGTTCTAGTTCGGTGATTTTTGACCGAGTTACAGGAAGTTGAACTAAGTCATTTGCATGCTAAAATTACATTCTCAGAAACGGCTGGGGCTATCATCATAAAATTTTATGTTAATGTTGGTCACTTAAGTCATATCTGTAATTGAGGTATTGGTGGCGCCACCTGCATTGGTCTTTTTGTACGGGGGTCAACGGTGCCCGAAGCATACAGAGGGCTACAAAACACTTCTTCTCTGAAAGGGTAAAGCCAAATTGTTTATTATTGCACAGAAATGCTCCTAGGGTAGTGCTTTCTTAAATTTGTTCAAATGGTCTCTGTTCAATGACTTTTGGCCGCGTTATGGGAAGCTGAATATAGTCAAATGTTATAGTAGCCCATTTCTGCTCAGTGGCTACAAAGATCTTTTTTTTTCAAAAACCACTGGGTCAAATTCTTTAATCTCACACATGAATGATCTTTAGATGTTGATAATTCAAATTTGTTCAAATAGTTTTGATTCACTGATTTTCTTTGATTTTATACAGGAAAAGTTTAAACAGATATTAAAATCTTCTTCTCCGCAACTTTGCAGCCAAATTGTCCAATATTTCAGAAAAATGATCCCTAGAACAATCTTTCGCAAATTTGTTTGAATGGCTCCAGTTCGGTGATTTTTGGCCGAGTTACATGAGGTTTAAATTTGTCATCTGTGCAAAAAGCATACTAAACTTAAAATCTCAGAAATAGCTGGAGCCGTCATCACCAAATTTTATGCCAGTGTTTGTCATATAAGTCATATCTGAAATTGAGGTTTGGTGGCGCCACCTACATTAGTCTGTATGTAGACTCTTTTAGCTTATACACTGTTTTTTTTATGAAACTGTTTAGCTGATTGGTTTTAACTTTACAAGACTTGTTATATGGTATTATTCTGTCAATATTATAAAAACAGATTGGGTACATGCAGCTTTAAAAAGGCAGTGTAGCCAATTGAAAAAGGCTTCAGTGTTTGAAAACAGATTTGGCAGCATGGCAAGTTTCATCATGTCAAGTCAAAAGGTCAATCAGTGCACCCAGGTGCAGTCCAGACATCACCATGGCAACTGAACTGGCTCTGCCTGGTGTCCAGATACAGTCTAGACGTCTAGACGATGTGCCAACTGTTTAAGGTTTTACAATAGGTCAAGTTACGCTCTGTATCTATAAATAACTTTGGTAGATTGCCAATCATTTCAGATTTGCCAACAGGTCAAGTTTCAGTCTGTAAGAGCAAGTGGTAAGTTTCAGTCTGTAAGAGCCAGTGGTGCGGTTACATTTGTTACATTTGTTACTCTCGTACTGGTTGAACTCACGTTGTCATGCTAGCTTGGGGCTTTCTCGCCTGGCCGAGCCGGATCGGGCTCACGTGTATATATATATTTACTTTATACCAGAAGCTTGATAAGAATTTTCATATGCCTTATAATAATACACAAACCGCGCTTTTCAGCTTATAAATTTTCTTTATATATATATATATATTCAGACAATTTTTTACTTAATATAAGATTTTATACTTTTTTCAATTAAATCCAGAGTGGCAGCACTGTGGAGAGTTAAACAAGAACAGTGAAGCAAAGGATGGTTCAGGTTTAATTTTATGTATTTTGCATGAAACCAGGATAACGGTGATATGTAGAAAACTATTTTCGAATACTCTGAGGTCTTAAGATTGTGAACTAATCTGAAAAATATGAAAAAAAAATGTTTAAGACTTAGCGACCTAGCTCCACTTGACTGAAAATATTTAATAGAACTCACAATTGATCCTACATATTGTTACAGATGTCTGTTTTATTGTGAGCTGTTGACATGTCTCTTTTATTGAGCGCTGTTGACATTCTAAGTTCGTGTTTGGCTCAAGCCCTGGGCGTTGCTATGCTACAACGTTCCTTGTGCGGCCCACGTAGAAAAACAGCGGTCATGCTAGTCTGGGGCTTTCTCGCCTGGCCGAGCTGAACAGGCCCACATGTAAACCCTGATATGTAGAAACACAGCATTCGTTGTTTTAAATTATTCCTGTAACGTGTGTACTATTGGGTTTCTTTGGATTGTTCGAGAAATGGAAAGTTCTCGGCTTGGGGTGAGAAGTTATAAATAAGGGGCTGTGTTTTAGAGCCGGGAGAGAGGAGAGAAATATTCCAGCGGACACAGAAGAGTGTAAGTCAGTTGTGAACCTTTTCCGATAAGTGCGGCAGTTATAGATTTTCTTCTAAATTTGTGACGGATCTTATTTAGTTTTCAGTTTGCTTTCGGGATTATAACAAGAACTTCATTTTTGGATTACAACGGATTGGTCTTGTGAGTGAACTGGACTGTTATTGTCTGAGAAGATTTTTGTGAACTGTTCATCTTAGTTGTACGTTATAAAGGACTTGTTGTCGCTGTGACAGTGGTAGTATCCAGCTACTGTACACTTTATTTATATACTTGTATTGATTTACTGTTGTACTATTGATATACTGTGCAATTGTTTTGATTTAGTGTATTTTAATGTTAGGATTGTTTTAAGAATAAATTATAATTATCCACTGATATCTATATTCACTTACCCCAGACATTTCACGCTGCCTAGTGTCAGAATTTTTTTTATTTCCATTACAAAATTTATGTTCGTCACGACTATGTTATCTGCTGATATTAGGTTCCGTAACAATATAAGCAATGTAAATTTAGTTGACTGACAAAACTGCCAAGATAAATGTATACAATCACATATTTATGAACTGATAACCAGCTATTCTTTGCTCTGTGCCAGAACCCTGCCCCCTCCCAGCACTATTATTATTATAATTAATATATATATATATATATTTATATATATATCTCGAAAAAAATAGGAAATACGGTTTAATTAGGAATGCACGTCATGAAAAACCCGAGAAAATCACAAAAATGCGTGGCATATATTAAAATTAATTATACGTGACCAATAGGTCAATTGCCTATTGTGCAGCTCATGAGCACACGTTGCCTTATTTGTGACACGTAACTGAGAACATTGGATCGAAAGCACCGCATAAGAAAATAGAAATGGGAATGGGAATTTGGATATAAATTTCAATATGTATCATAACTTTACAGAAACAGAAACATGAAAAGTAGTAGAGGCCACAAACGGTATAACCTAGCCGATAAAACTGTCCATATAGATTTTATTGGACCCTTGTTGCAGCCATTTGTGATAATTTTTTGCAATTTTTTTCGGAAATAAATTCCTGTTTAATAATAAACATTAGGAATCGTTTTCATATTTCGTTTGGTGACAGGCTGACAAGAAGTGAACTTTCTTTTAAATAAACACTTTCATGCAGACAATAACCAAACCACAGGCGCTTGTGAATGTTTTTTTACTCAGAAACGTCAAACGCAGTTTAGGAGTTTACATAAACCTTTTAATTAAAGTAACTGATTTCAGATGACAACATCAGTATTTCAAAGGAGGCAAACACAATTAAAATACATTAAAAAATACATTAATTGCAAGGTCATTGAAAGAGAAATTATCACTGCTGATTGTGAATATTGTTTTACTCAGATTGGACCAATAATAGTAAACATATGTAATAACTCATAGTTAACAATATAGCTAACATATAATTTAGATTTTCAAGGAGAGCTCATTAGTCATAACATCAGTTAAGGAATGATGGTTATGATATGAATGCTGTTATACCGAGGCCCATTCTTGGCATGGCTGACCTTCAGCTGTACAAAAAATGGACTTTCCTTGCCTTTCTTTGTGAAAAGTTTCTGATGACAAGATTAAAATAAAATGATCGGGCAAGTTTCGACTCGATACTCAATCTGGCAAATCAACAAGACGACCTTGTGCCACTGTCGTCCTTAAAAAATCTTGACCAGGTTCGATTTGCTGAAAGCTACTGTTGCAGGCATAGTTAACATAGTTACAAGCGTAAACTGATGCACACATTTTGAAAGAGGTCACCATGTCTGAATCCTGTTATCAAGTTCAACAATTCTAATGGTTTCAAATGCGTTTTGCCAAAGTTTGCTTGATGTACTGCAGGTAGATGCCTCATTTCTGTCAACAACTCCTGGCCATAAAGATCATAAGGATATTGACTCGCCAAAGACAAAACTCTTAAAAACAAATTAAACATATTCCCTTAGTTATGTATTTAGGTCCAACTTCCCAAGAAACCTATGGCCGGCCCGAGCCCCTTTGAATGGTCCCGCATGATTAAAGTATGCAAATATACACAGTCCCTGGGCCCAATACAACTATTCTGGATTAAGGACAAAATGTCCCTTAAATAAATATTTTAGATGAGTCTTCCATACTTACAGCTTTTTTATGCCTTCTTGGAAAATTTTTGCCAGCCCGGCCCCCCCCCCCCCCCCCCCCCCCCACCCACCCCACCCTCGGAGGGCCTGGCTGGATGCACAATGCGATACCACGCGCTCATTAAAATTGATTGCTCTGTGCCCACCCTGGTCGTGTAACCCAGAGAACCTTGCACGAAGCAGTAATTAAAACAAAAGGAGACCTCGGAGGACTGCAGTGCATAACCGCTGTGTAAGTAGCGTAAATATCAGTCCGAAAAAAATGTACTCGTTGCTGCAGGACACACTAGTCCTCTTTACTCTCGCCCGACCTCCTGAAAGAGGTCGCATGTACTCATAGCTAACCTCTGCCAGCTAGGGATTGTGGGGACGCCCGGGACTTCAGGTGAAACATGACAATCAAAATTTGTCACATTTCAAGAAAACCTACTTCTGTTCACACTGAACATACTCGGGTTCAACCTCATTTCTTTAAGGCTGCATCACAAAACACACTCATGTGAACGTTATTTGCCTTGAAACAACTGTAATCCATTTCGATGGAAAGCATCTAAGCCCATTATCACGTTTATACCTCGGACATTGGTGTAGGTCGCAGTGCATTGTGGGGTTTCTTTACCCACAATCCCTATCCAACCGAGTTCAACTTTTGTGAGTACGATTCTGCGCAGTGCAGCCGATTTCTTTTACCATGATGAAAGTATCCTTGGCCCTAATGGTTGACACTAGAACCATAATACACGTAAACGTTTCACCGTGAGTCGGCTAGATAACATATAAAAGGTGGTTATGTCACGTTATATTTCGCGAAGGCAAAATATATTTGTGGAATAGAAAAATGGTCATCAACGAATTCTCTTCATTCCCGATTTGTATTTCTTATTAACCCTGAATTTGGCTTATTCAAGAATATTATCTGTGACGTTTTTGTGGAGTTGAAGAAAATCAGGTGCTTCGAATGATTCCGTGGATTTTGTAGCAAGAATATCCCACGACACGTAAACCTCAATGTATATGACAACAATATATATGACCAAATGAAGGGTGACACAAATCGTCAAAGCGCAGAAAAATTCCGATGCAGGTGCATGAAAAGTTTATAAAACCAGAAAAAAACACAGAACGCAATACTTCACCATAAACAAAAATTCAAATCGGATTAAACATGGTAAAAATCAAACCATAAAAAAATCTGATATATATATATATATATATATATATATATATATATATATATTATATATATCCGTAAGATCTCGCTATTGAAAAAATGCCACCATTACGATTCCAGCTGAAATATGTTCAGAAAGGTATGCAATAAACATAATCTGCAATATTAATGAAAATGAGACGAAAAAAAAACCGAACGCATTACGGAACCTGAATAGGTAAAATGACTACTGGAAAGAGTACAGTAAAAGGACAAATCGGCCATTGAAAACGAATCTAACAGTACCGTAAGAATGGCAAAGAAAGGTCACAATTACGGCCAAATCGAGCTTGTGTCCACCGAGAAATCCACGCCTTTGTTACGAACCCGGACGATGCGCGATAATAGAGGCCACAGGGAATTTTAAGAATCTTTTCCCGTGGCTTTTGGGCAAATTTATAGCATTAGAGGGCCTCGTTGGACATAGCAGTTTGTCCATTTATCTGGTTGGTGCGCTGGCGGCGAGATCAAAGAACTTGCCTGCAGTGAGAATAAATCCACGAGACCTAAGTTAAAAGGAACAGATGGGCCCCAAGGTGCACGCAGAGGACAGTCTTCCGTTAAAGGTAACTTCTTTTCCCTACAAAACTTTGGTTTCTATTTCTACGCACATGCTTTGTGGAAGGTAACGTTTGCAACCTCGAGAATTATGGTATCGGTTATCGGCCCAGGCCGGTGCTCGATCATCTATCACATATGAGCTCAATATGGAGAAATATCGGCCAGACTTTATCATTAAAATATCGATAACTTGTTTTGTGGTCAGTCCCGTGTTCCCGAGTTCCTATGTTCCCTCGTATACCTATAGTTTCCCGTATAATTAAATTCCGAAGATCTATGTTTGTTTCGTTTGCTTTTACGAAACAGCAAGATACATTGGTTGTAAGTATAAAATTACATAAGACAAAACGAGACAAAACAAACACACATGACTTTATTACAGAGGAACAATACGAAGAGAAGTTCATATAGCAAAACTATTAAGTTTTTGACTTATGATTCAAAAATTATTTTCTTTTTAAAATTCCATAGGGTAACTATATTAAATGGTTATCACGGATACATTTCATTTTCTTCAAATACAAATAAGATGTGCTCAGCTGAACCAGGTTAAAACGGCTTGTCATATTAATAAAAGACAACCCTATGGGAAACATAGGTACTGAAGAACAAAAAAAAAATAAATAATTTTACTCAGGAACACAGGCACGCTCCTGATATGTTTTATGACAATAAAATCCATAAAATTTTCCTGATTCACCGTATACCGTATCAGTAAGATAGCTTTATTCACGAAATACGGCAATGTTCCCACGTTTCATGCAAACTTCCCGGTTGTTTGATAACACGGGCGTGTGTTGTCATCCTATCCATTCAAATGAGGCAGCTTGTCGTGAGCCACTGGCCAATAGGAAACGGCTTGCCGAAGGAATGGCGGGCAGAAGGGACGAGACCTGAGGGACTGATTCTGTGTTGTAAAATAAGATTGTAAACAATCTTAATTTAGTGACAAATATCCTTTTCTATCCTAACTTGTTTTTAAAAATCCACAGAAGGGAAATCATGTATATATCATATACACCCTCTTGTCATGTTTTCAACGATACTTTAGGTCGCGCAAATTTATTTTGCAGAATGCATACTCTGCTCCTCGGAAAATGAATGCTTGTTTCAAGACTGTCGTGTCATTCGTCATTGACAGATTTCGGTAATGCGAGGAATTTTCTGCAGTTCTAAAAGTGGTGTTTTTGTCGGTCGAGAGGCCATCCTTGACAATGAATGATAATATTAAGTTGCCCTCTCGGAATAGTTTTCCTCTATCTCCTGCTACAGAACCATATATAAAGAATGCCTAACCTCTTTTTTTTTTCTTCATTTTTATTATATCTATATGAAAAATCGAAGGTGGTTGCGCTAGACGTTGTCAAGGAACTCCTCTGTGGTTACGCCTTGGATATGAACCGTGGAGCATTGAAAGAGTGGCCTTATAGTAGTAAGGAACGGAATCAAGAAATATTCTCAAATGTAAAGTGAATAGGTGAATGCAAACATGGGTTGATTAGCTTTCCACAATAGGGACCCAAACATGCTGGAGGCTTGCATACCGTAGAATGCAGATTTCTAGTAAAGCTTGTTTCTAGTTTCTATGTATGGCATCAATCCCAGAACGTTTGAATGTGTAATTTTGAAGTTTATGACAGTTCCGTCATGGTAATAAATGACTTGTTACACATCATCATTTGACACCATCCAAGCCATAGAAAGGAATGTACTGCAACGGTCATCCGTCCTGTTGCACTGATACCGAATTAAACAGCCGGTAATCTTCACATTAGTTAACGAGTGATGAATTAACACAAAAGAATACTGGTGACTCACAAACTGAAAAATCTTCTCAATGGTAACGAGTTATTTCCTTATCGCGGACAAGTTGGCTCCTTTCAAGTTACCCGTGCGCATCCTCATTTAGCGTTACTCGTTGCGTGGTGTAAAGGCACTCTGACGCTGGTATGCTGGTCGTATACTCCTTAATGTGAGCTACATAAACCGGAATTAGGGAAACATGTTATAACTGCAGTCAAATTACCTTAAAATATCTCCCTTGGAAGAACTTTCACAGTCTTCCGTCCGGTGATATTCTGGCCCTGCTGATCCTGAATGTTGGCGGAGATGTGTGGTCAAGGCTTTGGCAAACTTAGATATACATATCATGTGCATGCCCAAAATCAGTATTACGAGAGATGCCTTTATTATACGCAGATAAATATTTTGATAATAACCGTATTTTAGTGAGTATATTTTTAATGTTTGCCGTTTTTGAGTCTTATGTAACTTAGAGAATAAGGAGTCCATAAAAAATTGCTAAAATATGAGATTTTGCCTTTCCATACGGTAAGTCTACCAAGTCCAGTTAGATATTTATAAATTAACTATGACTTTGTCCAAAGCCATGTGGTCTTCCTCCTTTCTCAAAGTAAGTAAAGCTAAAACTTGCATATTAATATTTTTTTGCCTTATGGGTTGGTATCAGGGTGAATGGGTACATTCTTGCGTAACAGGAGACACTGGGAACAACTGAACAAGGCATCAGGACAAGTATGGGCAAGCCTGCCGGCTGTCTGTTTCTTCGCAGCGTGTAGATTAATGGCTCTCCCCAAATCACATGGCGTCTAAATATTTAATCATCGTGTTATGCATGGGTCCCGAAGGACAAGCCCGAGACATCACTTTGCAGGGTAATTGGCTTGCACAGTGTGGGGAAATCCAAGCCACTTCCAACTATTTTTATCATCTCCACGGCAAGCCCTCAATGATTTGAGTCCCCCGTTTGCTGCTGATATATTTTCGCATGACCTTGCGGTTCAAGTTGGTTTTTGTCCCGGGGTTTATCTTATTTTACTGCCAACATGTCAATCTGTATTCACAATGATTCCCCCCGCTTATAAAGGACAAGCTTACAGAGAGAGTAGATCGCTTTCCTCCACTTCAGTAAAGTGAAGCAGACGACCGCGCACAGCAGACGACGCACAGCAGACGACATTGTCGTACAAGCGCACCGGGACAACATTTCCCGCGAAAAATGTATCAGTGATCCGTTAACGTAAATAGTAGCCTCGAAATTCAATTAAATAATAAATGTTTCAGTGTAAAGCGAACATAATAGCATACAAATATGAAATCAAAACGAACCACATTGAAAAAATATTGTACCGTAAATAATTGTTTTTCATTACTGAGCAACCTTTATTATTTTTTTTTGTATGGGCCTCCCCTATAATAAACCCTGATTGTTATGGCAGGCTTAGATGTATATAGTAGCTGTGAATAGTTCCATATCATAAATACCTCCCTGTTTAATTAGTCCAGTGTCCTGCATGGCAATTATGTTTTGGCTTTTTAATGCTTCCTTTTCCGACAATTTCCGTGACATTTGATATTAATAAGTTTTATTACCCCTGGATCGAAATAAAGTAGCAAGCATACAATTTTTTAATGATGATTATCTGACCATTATGAAAAGTAATTTTGGGGTTAAATTGGTACGCGCTTCATATTAATTTGACCGCTTCAGTTTAGATGGCGTTCGACGGTCTTGTGGCTACAACAATTCAACAAAATCTAAATTAATAATTAATTTTTTATGTTTCTTAATCTATAAGGCGCGATATGAGCCGCTTTGTTGTTTGAAAAGCTTAATCAAGAACATCTCATTGTTGTCCCTCAGAATGATAGAACAGTTGTTAAGAATTCATAACTGTCCGGACAGCACGACTATGTAAAGCCAACATGGCTATAGCTCCCAACGAGTTTTTTTTTTATTTTAATTTTTTTTTGTCTCACTGGGCAAGCGGCGCATGGATAGAATTTTGGTTACTCGGTGTGTACACTGTGTTGTGGTCAGCATGCTTCTGGGCGTATGGGTGAATGTTATATTCAGATAACATTTACCTTTGCCTAAAAGTATACTTACGACGTTAACGCTATACCTATATATATATATATATATATATATATATATATATATATATATATTTAATTATTTTTAAAAATCACCCACGGTCGTTATGTAATAAATCTCATTAAGTATTTGTTAGATATGGTACTGTGCGATCACCAAATGTAAGCGTGCAAACTTTAGTGGCTTTTTAACTTTTTTTCCATTAATCAAGTACCATCTTGAAATGTCTAGTACTGGAAAAATTCAGAGTTTGTTCAAGAATTTCAGGAGTGGTATTTGTATTTAGATTTGGTTATTTTAGGGGCAGCATTTCTTTATTTTTGTTACCTGTGTCTTAAAGTAAAACTGTAATTTATTCAATAAAGGTCCTTCAATATATATGCTCTCTCTCTCTCTCTCTCTCTCTCTCTCTCTCTCTCTCTCTCTCGCTTTACTTCGATTTATCTTTAGCGTATTTTACCTTCTCTTCCCTCCCCCGCACTCACGCAAACGCTAACTATCTCAGATCATAACATTTTTTTATCTTTTTAATGTCAAAGAAATATGGTGTATAAATACAAACCTACCGCCAGCAAAGTGGAACGATATATGAAATAAATAAAACATTAGAGCGGCAAGTGGTCGTGGCATGATGTTTCCAGTTCTCCCCCTAGTCGCGTTTTTTTCTTTTCTAATGCATGAAAACCATTCTCTGAATTAAACAGAACTTAAGGAAAGGATAAAAAAGGATAAAAGTATCTGATCCCCATACAAATTTATCTTCGGTCCTTATCTTACTCTTTCATATACGAAATCCTTAAAAGGCTTTTAAAAAATAAAAAAGCGATAAAAATAACCGAGTATATATCACAATTAAAAACTCCATTTTTTTAAGAGCAATGAATCTTTTACCTCAGCCTCAGCAAATGAGCCATCGTGTATAATTTGAATTTAACAGTAATAGGTTAAACATTTGCTGGAGCTGAGACTAAGTTTTAAATGCGACATCTTTGTTTTTAGATCATTAAATGTGTAGCACCTCTATTCTTCTTGACATAGACTTCCCTAATCCCAACCGTTAAACCGCATGGGAAATGAATTTTCCAAGGGCCAATACATCATAGAAGCAGCAGAAAAAAGCCAGAGTCAGTTGTAAGTGCGCTCAAATTGTGACATAGAGTTAGAAGCAGCTTGGGGGCCATGGGTTATTGCCCTCAACGGCTTCACAACTTCCGTGTAGACAATACTACATCGATCACGTGGTCAGGTAGATATTACGAGTGTTTACGGTCCTTATGTTTATTGCTGAGTCATGCTGAGCCCTGTACTTTAAAGGTGTCCTGGGAGTTCTTGCATCTCGTCCTGCTTCCAGAAAAAGTCGGATCAACCAAATATGTTTCCCCAGTGTACAGAATTCAGATTATCCCCTAATCAGGTTACTCAATGAAATATGAAATCAATTTCAAAATACCCCCAGGATAGCATGAACCGGATTTCTGGTTCTGGTTATACCCCCGCCCTCTTAAATGTCCCAATCACTTACCTCTTTTGAACAATAATTTATGTGATTTCTGGCTTCATCTGTGTATATTAATATAGGGTAATTTATACAAGGGTAATTTTGGTTGAAAAGTTCTGATAAGGCCTTCGTGAAGGATGTGTGAACTTGTTTATCAACAACATGTTTGTAAAAACAGCAATGTTGATAAACAGGAAAAAGCAAACAAGCAGCCTGCATGTGTGCGGTGATGTCCATGTTTTCTGGCCGATTTTTATTAAAGCTCCAAGGAATTCCCTTTAGTTTATAAAGGTCAGATAGGTGATTGGGCCCTTTAAGATAACCCTGTTATCTCACTGATTTCGCTAAATAACGAATTCTCATCCCTTTAACAATATGGAAGGATATTATGATTTTTAAGGCACCTCAAAGATACAAGATTTAAAGCTCAAACTATTATAAAAAAAATACAAGATTCGCAAAATGTTATTAATTGTTAATTATATTGATATTGATTTATGCACCTCAATAAAAGCGCATGATAAATTACACAGAAGTAAAATTTGAGAAATCCCAATAATTATACCTAAATTAATATAAAAGAACGACCATCTTTAAGGCGTAATATGAAATCCTTGAAAAGGATGAAATAGCCTTCAAGATACCCCAGGGGGTTGTAATATGAAGCGGGATAATCCGAAACCGCTACACCGGCGCATGTTTCAGTGCCCTCCTAGGAAATGCTTATGCCCTCCTTATCAAAGTGCCCTAATACGACTAATAGGAACATCGCACGGCTCTAGTTTTTATCCTTGTAAAGGTCAAGGCATTACTAACCTTACGTGATTCACAATTCCTATTGGTTATTCATGTCAAATGCGATAAAGATTAATCTATATTTTAAAACCCAGTTTCATTCATTTCGTTTCCCTTTGAAATTTATGGATAGGCGCAGAAACTAAACGGCATAGGATATTACTACTTCATCTCCCAATGTTCTTTCCGTACGAGATAATATAGAAAGTAAGACTCTGTCTCATATGATGTGTACCTAAAATATGAGAAATATAAATGTTCTCTCCATCTCTTTGTTATTCTTTGTTTCCGCCGCTAGTAACGTCTTTTGTCATATTCATACAAAGATATTGGGGAATGTCTGCGACAGACGTTATAGGCAGCTGCTTTATATATTTATTCCGGAATCACTTCTTTCTTTGTCGATGTTGGATTTATTGGATACTTTATTTGATGGGATCTTCCAAAAAATCTGCAGATCAGTTATGTGCATGCTAGGTTTGGGTTAAAATGTAGAAATATTAGCTGGTAATATTTAATGTTTTCAAAACTTCTTTGTATAATAATTGTAACAGTTATCCTAAAAAAATGATTATTATCATCATTGCTATTATTGTTATTGATAATATTATTATTTATATTATCATCATTGTAAATATCATTAATATTATCAATGTTATTATTTTAATTATTATTATTATACTTTATATATATTTATGTATATATATATTATTCATAATCGTTTAAATATCGTATATTTTATATATATATATACATATATATATATATATATATATATATATATATATATATATATATATATATATATAATATATATATAGGGGGATGGAAATTTTGATGCTTGAGTATATACCGATCATACTTCTAGAATATCTTGTAAAGACAATAATATGTATCTATGCCATGGATCAGAATGTCTTTCAAAAAGTACAAAAGAACTAATATGCTGCTTGGCTATATTTTCTCATTTCTCCGCGAAGGGATTATCTTCTCATACAACAACATCTAGTCACGATCATATTGCGCTGGGGAGGAAGTCGTGTGACCGAAAGGGAAAGTAAAACTTGCTTGAATTTTTCAGTCTCAGTCTCGCGAGAACACGAAAACATCGCGAGGGAATACGATAGCATCGTGGGAGGTCACATGAAAACTATGGCACGTAATGAGATCCGTGCCCAAAGGCACGATGTGTACATTGGAGCCTCACATTTTTTGTATTTTCTTTTCAGTGAATTATACATTTAAGGGGTCACTTTAGCTCATTAACTCTATGGATTAAGCGACTTAATGACCTTTTCACTAAATTGTATCTTATACAAATTAAATAACGTTGAATATATATATATATATATATATATATATATACATATATATATATGTATATATATGTATATAAATATACACACACACACACACATATATATATATATAATGATTCTTATCTTAATCACCTTATGCTACTACTGAGAGATTCAAAAGCATTAGAAAGTAAAAGAGTAAATAATTTATATGTGGAACACAAAATAACTAATATATTTTACGTAATTTGTTTACAGTGGAATTTGATACAGGCCTCTGAAATGCTGTTAGGAAAGGTTAACTGATAGTTCTCGTGTGGTACAGCTGAAGCAGCTTTCTCAATTATATATTTTAAAAAAGCAGGCTGGATCATTTCACTACATGATTAGACGCATCATAGATTAAACCAGCTATTCACCTGTCCCATTTGTAGAATTTATATATTTTCTGGCTTCTTCTTGGTCCATATGTATGAATTGTTGTTAATCCCTGTCAAGAAAGGTTCTTATAACGCCTCGTAGAATGATGTATGAGCTTGATTATCTACTAGCTGTTAGTAAACACAGTAAATAGGCACATGTTGACAAACAAAGAGGAGAAGGTGCATGAGGTTGGTGATTGCATATGTGCGAATAATGAAATGTTACTTATTCAAAACATTTACAAAAATCTTGTTCGTTTGATTTACCGCGAGATGTCCTTGTTGAATATAGGTTTTGATTACGACCGGCGACCATTTTGGCGCCCAACATGTTATAAACAAGTGGATATAAACAAAACGAACAACCTGTGTACCTTGGGATCGTCTTTTTTTTAGCTTATTTTTATAGAAAGTCCGAGGAATTATCTTTATTTAATAGATTTTAGATATTCGAATAGGTCCCTTTAATATTATCAAAAATTTAAGGTACCAAACGTCAACTTAACAAGTCATGGCCTGAAGTAGGAGGTACAGATATCTCTTACGATAAATACGCACGAATTAAAAAAAAAAACATATTCTAATGTAACACAAAGCCCTATAACCAGACGGGGTCAGCCAAACTTGGGTAATGGTGATCACATAAACATTGCTTCTGCTGCATCGGTTGTTAACCCCTTTTATATATATATATATATGAAATGCGGGGTCAACCTTTCCGCCAGAGGTCGTTTTCTACTCAAAACGAGCCTCCTCTTGCAAGGCAGTTGGAGACGATCGGGTCTACTTGTCTCTGATGTTAAACTGTAAAATAAAACTTTGATACATTTCAAAGAAACAACTTTTGTTAACATTTCAGATGCGCATGCTTGCAAAATATTACTTATTAGTTGAAATCGTTACGATATTTATATAATTTGCCTTAAAGCAATTCTTATTTAATGTAATATCGAACGGACTGCATTACTCTTTTTCACTTCAATTATACCTATGTCTGTATATTTAGAAGCCGCGGTGCATTTTGGTGGTCAGATTGTGACGACAACAAGCCCTAGTAGACATCAGTGATGTATCAAAAGACCTCTTTTTCCGGCTGCTGTAACCTTTTTTAAGGGTTTCAGACCAATTCCTGCGGCCTAGATTCCCCTTTTCTGGACCTTGGTACCTTTTTAAGCTTAGACATTTGCTCTCTTTGGTTGAACCCCTCCTTTTTCAAAATCCTGGATCCGCCCATGTGTATATACTATTGTGATTCTGATCCTGCGCTATGTGCGTTGGATAAAAAAAATGCCAAGTTTATATTATAATAAAAGTTTGTGAAATACGCCTTCGTTGGCAATAATTTGTGTCAGATATATGCACTGTAACACCGTAGAAATATTCCATGTACTCTTCACTGAGAAAATAAATAAAAACAAATTTTTTAACACATAGTTCTGTTAGATCTTGCAATCCTGTCCCAATTAAGATATTTCGCTAAAACATGCTTTGTTTTTTAACTTAATCAACGCTTCTCTTAAGACGCTAATAGAGAAAGTGCAAAGTTTTCGAGTCATATGTATATTTTATGGGCCAGCAACACAACCTTACCTATACGGCACGATACGATAAGGGTATCTTCGATTGATCACGTGACAGCAGGTGGTTTTTATCACACTGCGCAGACTCGGACTCACAAGGGCACGACTCAGCTGGTTAGGGTCATTCACTAAGCTTCGGCCTTTTGAAATCAGTTCGGCAAAGCCAAAACTCAACCTCCTGAGGGGTCTTGCCTAAAACACGGATCGCGGAACAGGGGCAAAATTAAAAATTAAACAAATCGCATATGTTGAAATACGATCATTACCACAAATGATTTCATATAAAAATTCACTCATTTATAGGTTATTACACTTTTTATATCTTTGTGCCGGTCCGTAAATTAGGCCCCTGTTTCGCATTCCAGGTTCCAATTCGTTCCGTGTTTTAGGTCAGCTCCGGGCCCCCCCCCCCCCCCCCCCTCGGAGGTGTGAATGAGGCCTTTTGTTTTGACTTTGCCGAACTGATATCAAAAGGCCGAAGTGTAGTGAATGGGTTTGGATTTGTGGGCTTCAAAATCATTGGTCCACAATGCTACGGGGCTTCTCAATACACCAGAGGCGTAGGTATAAATGTGGTGATGAGTGAAATGTAGTCCATTCAAATATGTCAGATAAGAATTACATAAGCATGCAAATTACATAAGCATGGATGTATTTGTGGTTAAGACTTTCCAAACTACGTAATATTTTGTAAACATGCGCATGTGATATGTAAACAGAAAAAAAATTTGCTTTTAAAGTTGGACAGCTGAGACAGGTTTTCCCGGCTGTACCACTTTGCATAACAGGAAGAGGTTCGTTAAAAGTATACACGACCTCTGGCGGAAGGGATCGAACTTAAGTAACAAGTACATAGGACATGTAGGCAGCTTTGGCAAAGACACACTGAGGCAGAGATCTGCTGGTTATAACTTCATTGCTGGAACGGGAGAACGTTTTATATCCGAGTACATAATAGGTAATACCCGACTCGGACTCGAGTACTTACTACCATGGCGACACGTTTCTGCGATACATTTATTTATTTTTTTTTATTTCACAAATTGTCAATTTAACTTTCCTATTGAATGACCCATGCATGTGCCGGCAGTGTCCCTAGGGCATACATACATACATAGATCTTGACCCAGTCTCAACCCGTCCATGGAAAGCCCTTCCGCACAAACACCGAATTCTCGTGGGTCCACATGCCCTTGAAAGACATCAGGCCTACTACCCCTCATCTTTATTTGGACTGACCCATTAACAGACCACCTCTATTGTAATGTAAGCGGGCCTAAAGCCAAGAATCTAAAGGCCACCCACTCTTCCGAATGTGCTTGAATGATCCAGACGTTTGGTCGGCACTTGGTTTGGTCATAAGGCATAATCGACATAAGGCGAAGTTCAGCAACCTGCCGCGACCGTTCTAGCTTCCTGTTAATCACGTTTAACTATGAGAGTGGCAGTACATGTTCAGGGCAGATCTTTCGGCAATTTGGTGATTTTAAACTTTAATTTCTGTGTTGTTATCTATTGGGAAAAATCCTACACCCTAACGTAAAAAAAGGTAAAATACTGTATACATTGTATATCACGGATTAGTGTAGTCGCTCGTGAAGCAAAATCCCAGTCCCGTAGGAATTGAATGCCAAAATTGAGATAGCACTTGTTTTCACTGCATTTAGGTGTAAGCTGATGGAAAATGTTAGGTAACAAATTTAATCAACCCCCTGACCCCCTAAAAATCCAAGATGGCGCCATGATAACAAAAAGGCCTATATATTACTTTGATATTGTAACTATCGCATCCAAATAAATTTTGATCGATTTATAAGATTTTGAATGAGTACTGTTAATACCAACTTCCCCAGGAGCTGTCCAAAGATTAGGGAGGGTATTCAAGGTCAAGGTGAAACTTATTTACCAACCTTCGATCTTAAGAATAACATTAGACATCTTGAGTACTATGCTGTCATATTTTATGTAATATGGTATTAAATAGTCAACAGTAGTAATAATTGTTTTGGCAGAATAATATATCATAGGGACGATATTAAAATACATTTCACTAAGATAATGTCATATGATTTTCAAATCGACCTTAAAGGTGCCCATTCACCTACCGTTTTGAAAGAGAATTTGTGATTTCTGGCTTTTCTGTGTATATATGAATGATCTAAAGGTAATTCTTGTTTTGGAAAGTTCTTATAATACCTCCGTGAAGGATGTATGAATTTGTTGATCAACAACTTGTTTGTTAACACATCAATGTTGAGAAAAGCGGAAAAAATGTAACCTAACATGTTATGTGGCATATATGTGGAGGCAGAAAGGTTATTTGTTGCAAAACGCCATTTGCAAAACTCTCGCCTATCTGACTTGCTGTCAGATGCCATTGTTTAATTTGTTTTATTTTGGCGGCCCCCACATATTATAAACACCTGTGTGCGTGATATCAACGTTTTCTGGCCTATTTTGTATAACATATCCAAGGGATTACATTTAGTTTATAACGGTCAGATATGCGATTGGGCTCCTTTGAAACATGAAATTGAAGTACAAGTTACATATTTCACATATTGATGATTCACTGCTGTTTTATTGCTTAGTATTAATCGTCAACAGTATTACTGCGAAACGACCATTTTGAAATCAGTTTGTGTGGTTAGTATAAAAAGATTTAAACGGCCTTGCTGATCCTGATACAGGAACAATCTAAGGCATGTTAACTATTCCAGACGCCTGGTACACTTTGAGGAGCTTCAGTAGAAACCTTTGTGTGATTATCTTTGGAGTTTACCTGAACTCGGGTAGAAATCGGTCACCTATTATTGTAATTGTCACAAAAAGATTGTAAGAGTAAAACAGAAAAATATACTGCCCTGACCAAAGAAGGGCGGCCAGCGAAACAAGAAAACACATCTGCACGTGCATAGGGTCATACTGGTGCGGCCCATAAAAAATGATGTGTGTACATGTATATGGCATTTGGCGAATTCAAATACATTTACCTTTAAGAACTCCGTAGTTTAATGTCAGATAATCGGGACCAAGCACCCCAAGATTTGGATACCACTACCACGGATGATAATATCAGGAATTACTATCAGGTCTGCGTCGACCAGAAGATCGATGCGCGTGCATAGGAAAACCAGAATGCCACAGCAGCTGGTTATAAGATACGCTTAGGACGTATTCGAATAATATTGAGATGAGCAGTGGAATATACAATATACAGATAACTGTTTCAATATATGTGTGTAGGTAAAGTCTGAAAGACAGTTAGTGGGAACATCGGAAATACTTGTTTTTCTGCTACAGTCCTATTATATAAATTATTTGGTGAAACCGTTGACCATGCAACTACGGAGGCCGATGATGCTGTGTAAGAGATTTAGTGTTAAATCGGGCAATCTTCTTGAATATGAAAAACAATGGAAGGTCTCTAGTGAAGGTTCCCTCCTTAATTTGGAAACACTCTACTGCCTGATCATACTCTTTATTACATACCTGTAAGGCTGTACCTCACTCAGACAGGAGTGCAATTTGAGGATCTATACCCTGGTGTTATGACCACGCATAATGCAATCAAGGAAAGACCCTCTTAATAAGTATTCCAATATTTAGATGTTATCTTAAGGAAACATATCTCACATACGTCAATTAATAATTTAATTGCTGGGAATAAAAATGAAATTTGAAAACAAAAATAATCACGAATAAATGGGAAAAGAATCAGATAACATGAGAGGTGTTAGAGCTCAAAGGGCCGGGGGGGGGGGCAGTTTTCACTAATGGAAACAGCTGATGGTTTACATAATTATGACATTTGCATCCCCTGGTTGATGCACATTGATCGACATTGATTCCATTCAGGCTTAATGGGAGGGTCGTGCCCAACGGCCGTGTTTCATTTACAAACGAGTGCGCCTTTCGGGGGATCCTCGATGGTATGACCCAGCTATGGGGATGATTACGCACCCAAGACCCACAGGTGCAATAGTCATTTGGGCTTGGTTAACGACAGGATATAACAGAGGAAGCGTGTGATACTGCCCTGTCACGTACTTCGAAACCAGAATGGAAATCTGCAGATGTACATATATGTAGTTACGTTTGCATTAAAAAATGGAGGCGGTTACCTCCACCCAAAAAATTATAAAGAAAAGATTCCATCCGTGGTGTTGGCCTTTCTGCCCGGATCTACATGGTCCGTTTTATCCAACAAGTGTATTCCCGTAATGTGCAAACTTTCCTTTAGGAATAATGCGTACTCATGATATGCTATTTTACAAATGCAGATGGGCCTTATTTTCTGCTGATCAAATATGGCAGATTATTTTTTTGTGTGTATTATTTGTCTCTTGTTAGGTTTTAGAAGTACCTTATCTATAACTTGTAACAATTTTTCTAAACAACCTTTTTTTAGCTCCTATTCAGATAAACTATCCATAAATATAAAATATCCAGACAATGGTTTCTACCGATCCCCCTGTTCTACAAGGTACTTGGAATAGTTTAATATGACACGAATATTTCTGTATCAAGACCACCAACACGGCTTTTTGGAATCTTGGAATCTTATTGTAGGCACCTAGACCATGTAGTAATACTATGCGGGAATCAGTAATATAAAAAGGGATCACGAGCGTCAATTTCATAAGTTCTATTCCCTTTGATCAGCATACCACATAACATATGACAGTGTAGTGCCAAAGATAATTTTTTGCTTTAAAATATTAGTACATCCATTTCACTTTGACCTTGTGTACCCTCTCTGAGCTTACGACAACTCCTGGTTAGATGCAATTAACAAAACACATTAAAAAAAGGTATAAATCGATCCAATTATCTAATATAATTAAGTTTTGTGCGACATTTACACTATTTTATCATTATCTATGTTAAGATTGCCATGGCCGCCCTCTTGGTATCCCTCGAGTCACAGAACTCATAAAAAATTCCTTTTTAGTTGCAATCGACAGAACACATTAAAAAAGTATAAATCGATACAATATCATTAAGCGACAATTACAGTACAATATATCTCTATATTAAGACTGCAGTGGTGGCCATCTTGGATTCCTTTGGGTCACAGGGTTCATAAAAAATCATAATCTGCATTCATTCATCACCTTAAATGGAAATAAATTGAATGCAGGCACTTATCTTATTCGGTTTCTAAGAAAACTGCGTATTGTTACACGTGCAAGTACACTATATCCCCGACACTCAATAATTCCCCCAAGGGTGAAGGCGGCCATCTTGGATATTCGGTGTAAGAGGGATATGAAAATTTGTTACCTAACATTTTCCATTAGTTCATATCCTGTTTATGCTAAATCAGTCATTTTCGCAATTTGGGCATCAAATTCCTACGGAAATACATCCCCGTCTATACTAGATGGTAACTAAGTAAATAGACTAGCCAGAATATATATTTTTTTTCACTAACGATATGATTGGAGGTAAGTGACTAGACAGAAACATAGAACAGATATTCTCTCACACCACTGATGGTGGTGGGACGAAGTCGTTATACCATAATTTCTTTTAGGCTATGTTTGTCCTGTCAGGGGCATTTTCATATTTTCCCATAAATCTTGAGGGATTTAACATAATTTCGCGGAAGGCCTGACGCAGTGCCTTCTATCAGAAACTACGCAAACTGCGTGTATTCCGGTAGTAACCTCGGCCAATGGTCAAACCGTCCCCTGATGTGTACTTGTGGACCTGTCCCAGCACAGGAACGAGTACGAGTATTTTCTAATAAAATAATAATAATAATAATAATAATAATAACAATTATACCAAAGGCTTCCAATCACTCGCTCTGTTATCAAGTGCTGCTGTCTAATAAGGCGGATAAATCTAGAATATTTTTTATTATGCAGGAATGTAATAAAATGTTTCACAGCCATCAATCTTCATATTTTTAAATCTTTGATTGCCTCCACCCGGAGGTATTAGGCGTTCATTCCCATTCGTGTGTGGTTGTGTTTCTGTAATTCTGCACAACATAAATCACTAAATCATATTCGGAATCGCTTGATTTTTTTTTATTCCGGAATGGGCCAGTGAAGAATCATTTAGATTTTGGTGTGGATCCGACACATAACCCGGATTAAGGAATGCAATCAAGGAATATTCTACGTAAATGTACAGTTACTTACAGAGGAATGAACATGGGAATATTGGCCGAATAAGTGAAAGTCGGCGGATTGCATTTATTACAATGCAGATTTCCAGATTTGATTTGCTATGACCGTTGATTTGGGGATTTATTTTGATCGAAACTGTGTTTATAAACACCTTTCAAAAACACTCGATTCGCCCCTGACTATGGCACAAAAAAAACCTCAGTGCAAAGCCTAATTATCTTCCACTCACCGTTGACAGTCAGATTCCCTCAAACATATATTTTAGACTCAAATATCTTGTCTTACGTATAGGGGCCCTTAACAGTGTCTGTCTGTGGCTTAGCGTAGTTATACACTTGCACTACTTTTAATTGATGTTTTAATGGGATTAAATCTGGTCTTTTTAAAGAAAAAAATTCTTATGGATACTAAGCCCACACTAGTGTTCGGGGGGGGGGGGGGGGGGCACCAGGAAATTTTATCGTACAATCTTAAGATTTGATCTGTGGCCCCATGAAAAAAAAGAGTCCAAACAAATTTAAATGTTAAATTCTGAATTATTTATGATTTCTTCACTTTGTAGTGTTCTGTTAAATGCAGAATATGCACGTGTGAAGAATTTACGTAAATTGTTCACCAACCAGTTGTCATGTACCAGGGTCTCAATCCAGTACAGTTACACTAAATAACGGCCCCTGTTAGGTAATTAATACGTTTTGTCGCTACTCTGACAGTTCCATCGCCCCAATGATCACTTCACAATCGGTGCCTGAGACTTTAATTTAAAGTAAGATTTACGACCACCAACCGCTAGTTAAACAAGCTTGGTCCAATTTAGGTAATGGAATGACTCCAATGGTTTCTGCCGACCCTTTTATTTGGCGGGCTAGTCAGACAGGTCACTTGTAAAAACATAGGGATACAATAAATGGGTAATTGGCAATGGTTAGTGTGGAATAAAACGGAGCTAAACGTATAGTTAAAGGCTATCTTTTAATTAAATATAAAAGGGAGTCCGGTGTAGAGAATCGTTAATCAAGGAAGATTGAGACATCTTATTCCAGGAGTTAGGCTTTGGCTAATGGGTATAATTCCATTAGATTTTCGCAAGGAAGAATGCTAGTATATTTTAGTCAGTCAATATTATTCAAATCTTGGCGTATGTAGGTGTGCATGCAGTCCTTTGAAATACTCTCAAAACACAATAATTATAAGAAAGGAAGAAAGGAAGGAAGGAAGGAAGAAAGGAAGGGAGGAAAAAAGAAGGAAAGAAGGAAGGAAGAAAGAAAAGAAGGAAAGAAGGAAAGGGAAAGGAAGAAGGAAGGAAAAAAAGAGGATCGAATGGTATACAAGGAAGAAAAAGAAAGAGATCTCAAGAAAACATAAAGAAGAAGATCAAACGAAAGGAAATAGTAAAATATTAAAGAAAATTTTGTAATGCGTTTATTAAAGTTAGTTAAATATGTTTGGAAATACTTAATCATGTAGGAGACATTGACGAGCGTTAGCTCTTCCGTGGGATCAACATTGGCAGTGAACTGAACAGTGAAGCTGTCGGGTTTGTGGTGCCAGTCTCGTGACGAAACCAAAATGATGACGACGTTTTTGAAAAACAACAAAGAATAACAATCATCACAATATAAGTCAGTCTTTGTTATCTTAGTCAGTCTCTGTTATCTTTGTCAGTCTTTGTTATCTTAGTCAGTCTCTGTTATCTTTGTCAGTCTTTGTTATCTTAGTCAGTCTCTGTTATCTTTGTCAGTCTTTGTTATCTTAGTCAGTCTCTGTTATCTTTGTCAGTCTTTGTTATCTTAGCCAGTCTCTGTTATCTTTGTCAGTCTTTGTTATCTTAGTCAGTCTCTGTTATCTTTGTCAGTCTTTGTTATCTTAGTCAGTCTCTGTTATCTTTGTCAGTCTTTGTTATCTTAGTCAGTCTCTGTTATCTTTGTCAGTCTTTGTTATCTTAGTCAGTCTCTGTTATCTTTGTCAGTCTTTGTTATCTTAGTCAGTCTCTGTTATCTTTGTCAGACTTTGTTATCTTAGTCAGTCTCTGTTATCTTTGTCAGTCTTTGTTATCTTAGTCAGTCTCTGTTATCTTTGTCAGTCTTTGTTATCTTAGTCAGTCTCTGTTATCTTTGTCAGTCTTTGTTATCTTAGTCAGTCTCTGTTATCTTTGTCAGTCTTTGTTATCTTAGTCAGTCTCTGTTATCTTTGTCAGTCTTTGTTATCTTAGTCAGTCTCTGTTATCTTTGTCAGTCTTTGTTATCTTAGTCAGTCTCTGTTATCTTTGTCAGTCTTTGTTATCTTAGTCAGTCTCTGTTATTTTAGTTAGTCGCTGTTATCTTAGTCTCTGTTATCACACGTGGAATCTTCCATATGGTCGTTTTATACCTTAGGATGACGTCACAATAGTTCAAAGTGAAAGCCAAAAGCTGTCGAGGCTGCCATCTGGCTGATTAAGATTAATTTTTTTTGTCCGATTAGAACCCAATAGATGAAGACTTGAACACTTCTCGTAGGCATCCAGCATTGGAAAAATAAGCTGCACTGATGTAAAAGGCAAAGTTTAGGTGGAGGTAGCGATTACTGGATCCTTCATGGACTACTTGGCAATAAGTCTTGGATCTATTGGATAACACTGCTGACAGTGTTTATATCCATCTCTTCTTCCTAACCTTTGAAATCGACAACACCATGTGGGGGCTTGGGTCGGGTTGTTGGTTGTGTATATGAGGTAGTAGGTACCAGGGCCTAATGCCAATATATTTACGACCTAATAGGTTTCAGGAGTGAATGGCCGGGAGTATACGAGCTAATAGGTTCAAGGACCGAACTGTAAGGAGTATGCGAGCTAGTAGGTACACGGGCCTTATCCCAAAATATATGTTTCAGGGCCGAATATAAAGGTGTATACGATCTAATAGGTTCCATGGCCGAATGGCAAAGTGCATACGAGCTGGTAGAAAAAGGGGCTGATACAAAGGCCTATGCCTGCTAGTGGATACCAGGGACTTGTGCTAAAGTGTATACGAGGCAGTATGTATCTGGACCTAATGCCAAGGTGTATACGAGTTATTAGCTTCCAGGGCCTAATGGCAAGGTGTTTACGAGCTAGAAGTACCCGGGCCTAATGCCAATATATATACATGTATACATGGGCCGAATAGCAAAGCTTATTCGAGCTAGTAGACACCATGGCCTATTTCAAGGTGTATACGGGCCAGTAGAACCAGGGTCTGGTTCACCAGAAGAACTTCTATCATATAAATATGAAATGGAGTTGGCTCCAGCAACGTCTTCATTTGGGGAAAGTACTCGATGAACTCTCGCGTAACAGTGAACGACGCGACTTTGGAAATACCGGCAGTCTGGACCACCGGGGTAGACGATGACGCAGACGGGCGATTACAGGACCCCCGGCTAATGCTACAGTCACACACGGCCGGGTCACGAACCGGATTTGTTCCGGGTGAAAATGAGGTTAATTTTTGCAACAGTCACACACGGCCGGATTTCAAACCGGGTCCTTACGGAATTAAAGCCCTATCAACCCGGTTTGACCCGTATTGACCCGTCTCGAACCGTATAGAAATCCGATTTTAATCCTTAACTAGAACCTTTTCGATCCCTATCGACCCGTGTCGACCCGGATGTAAACCTTGTCAAAATCCGTTGCATTAATTCAATGCGGTATACAACAATGGTCCATGCGGATTTGCGCTGCGGGTTGAAGCGGGTCAATGCGGTTCGAACCGGGTCAATACGAATAATAATACGGAATTAACATCCGTGCAAAAATTTTGAACATGACCAAAAATTTTTCTCCGCCGTATCGTAGCCCACGGAATCTATCAGGAATTGACACGGGTTATGATGCGAGTCAATGCGGGTCTCTACGGGTCGAACCGGGTCGATACGGTTTCAATTCCGTATGGACCCGGTTCGAAATCCGGCCGTGTGTGACTGTAGCATAAGTTGCGCACAAGTTTGCCGAACCGTTGATTCGCCCCTTGGCGTTGTTGTTTCATCTGTTGGCGTTGGGTTCCTATCTTGTTTTGATGTTGCCGATCAAGCTTATAAGCTGCCGCTGAAACAGTACAGCAGTCACGCCCCAAACATCAAAGCTGAGTTAGACAGAAAGGTAATAGAAGTAGAAACATTATGTGGAGGTGGTCCGGTCCACACACTATATCCTGCAAAGGTTACCCTGTAAGGTTAGATCCTGCCTAAGACGGCAAGAATATGTCCTACACGCAAGACTTAAAGAGCAACGTGATTAAAAATAAAACAAGGCAGCAAGCAGAGTCTCCCTTATTTGTCTTATTTATGCCCAGTGATGATGACACAAGAAAGATCTGGAATACTCCATACAGTGGAAGCCGGAACATTGTTTCACCGTTATCGAGCACGCGCCAGCAACTTTCCTCATTTTCAGGAAGTGTCCACATAGGATGCAGAACTTCACCTCTAAGAACCCCCCCCCCCCCCCCCCCCCCCACCCCCAATTAAAAAACCAGGTGCAGGGCAGAAGAAACTCTGAGAAAAACAAGGTCGTTATCTACAGTTTACTGTAGAAGGAGTTAACGTAAGCATCTGTACGACGTGAACAGGTTAAAATAAAATACATTAAATGCAAATTTGCAGAGAACGACACCAGAATAACGGAGATGATATAGCCTGATATCAAGTAATGAGCATGAAACGCAAGAAAACATTAGATAAATTAACCGTAATCGATTCTAAATTTAGTTCTATATACTAATATCATCTAATGAAAACATATGCAAGACTGTACGAATCTACCGAGTTTTTTCCACCGTGCAAGCGTGTAGACGTTTAATTATCCGGGGATTTCCATATTTTTCGAGATTTATACTAAAACATCCTTGAATATGATAGAAACTATAACTACAGATATAATTTGAATACAATCAAAACTAGCACGACAAGTATATGTAGCAATATAAAAATGTTGAAAATATGTGTAAGAGTACTCGCATCCAATAGGATTATGCACCGCACAAGTGTATCGGATTTTAATTACACGAGATAAACACAGTGTTCAAATCTTTATGTTAAGGAACCTATTCCGATATATGTGCCCTGTTAACCAACGAAAATCCCTTGAATAACAGGAGGCCAGAAAACGCCGATCCCAGCGCACACAGGATCTAGGATGCTCATTTTCTATTTGTCAATATGTTTATTACATTTGGGGCGCCAATATAATCAAAATACATTCAACGAGGATGTCTGATGGCAAGCCAGATGAGCAGAAGTTTTGCAAAAGTACTATTCTGATTTGAATTACCATAAGTTCATTATCATGAGAGCAGAGTAAACCAGTAATAAGGTAAAGTCTAGAGAAAAGGAGATTGAATAGCTGGCTTTTATTATAATTCTGAAAATCATTTGACAGGTAAAAAAATGCTGGGCCCCAAGCGTATCCTATACTTGTCTTGTACTTAACTAATTAATCCAGTAACCCAACTATAATGCCTTCTTAATTGAAAATTTTTACGGATTCTCTTTTAAATTTTAAAGATTACAATATTCTAAGAAAACTATGCATGATGCACGTTTTTTTCGCTTGAGGTTTCAGGTTAGGTTTTTTTTTTCGATCACATTTTTCCCACTAATAGTAAAACATCGTTTGCTGCGTTCGTTCAAATGAGCTGGAAGAATGTATAAAACATTGGCCGAGTTTCCCATGGGTCGAGTTCGATCGTTGGTGACACTTGCGTAATTTCTGATAGATATCATTGCGAAAGATCACATTTATAGTACGCCCGCTGGACGCACTGATCCTTCTAGTTTCTAATAGATGCCACTGCGATCGATCCAGAAAAGAGAATGGTGTTTATTCATTAGAATTGAAAATTAATCATGGTGATCTAGATTGCCGTCATAATTTAATGGATTGTTCCTTGGGTATTTTCCTTTCTTCAATCAAATTTAACCAAATCTGCTCAATTATTTTACGTAAATGTGCAAATAGACACACCAAATAAGGGATATAATGGCCCCCCTTAACACACCTGGTATTGTTTCCGACATTTAAAGACCGAAAACGGGCTTTCCTGACGCGAAGCGACAGTGGAGTTGAATGATATTGTCACCCTCAGTTGCAATCAGATACAGGCTAGAGGCTCCGACAGGAAGTTCATCATTGGCAATAAGGTGGTATTTCTTTTATCATCCGAGATACATCAAAACTTATATCTTTCTTTGTCACTACCCCGAACCCGAACACTCAGTGCCAGTAAACACCGAAAGGTTTCACGTGAATTGTTTAGTGTGCATTCGTTAGTATTCTTACACAGTCCCCCCCCCCCCTTCCGGACCGTATCTTTCCGATGGGATAGAAAGTTTCCGATGAATGCCAGAAAGAGGCGGTACAGCCCGGTCAGGACTCAATTATTTATGTTTGCTACTTAAATGAGTTAAATGATACGTGATTCCATGTACCGAAAGGCGCAAACCCTTGCAAGCTCTCATCACTGAAAGAGAGCCGTAAATTAGTTATGTTATTTGCCGCGAGATGGCGATACCTGTTCTAAGCTTTGCGACAGCGCGACAGCAAGTTTGATGGGTCTGTCAATGGGAGGGAATAAAGCTTAACCTCTGCACCGACTGGGCCATCCTGGTAGCGGCACTGAGCTGTAGAGCTGCGGATGCTGTTCGGTTACCCAAACATTCGTTTAAACAGCACGTCACAGTCATTAGGACGATGAAGGATTAAGAAGCACCCCATGCAATTACAAAGGTTAAAGTTAAATTCATATTTAACCCCATAAAGTATTATATACTATTTTAATACTGGTACAGTGTTTTGACAAATGATACATGTATTTATGGCATTTTCATTCATTTTCGTGTGGTATTTTATATTTTTACACACGCCTACCTTTACACACACATTTTGGGACATATTTTTTTCTGTAAAACTATGAATACTGAATTATCACATTTATTCAGTTCAAAACATGTTTCAAAACATTAATTTTCTTATCTACGATATTTCTTTCTTGCCAATGGACGTTTTCAAGAAAACAATAAAATTTCATTTTAAAGAAGAAATGAGAAAGAAACATGGTATAGATAGATTTATTTGGTTTGTTTTCTTCCTCATAATTTCACCCTTTAATGTGTGTATCGTATTTGAAGCTGTAACGACTTAATTATTCCTTAAAGAACAGAGGTTTAGTCCAACACAACGTTGTCCATTGCCTTAACCAAAAATATGTGACAAATACTAAATGCAGCGCTCAGAGGAATGTAAGCCGTGACTGTGACCACCGTAGCCATTGTCTTCATATGAAGTTTAATACCCCTGTCTGTAAGTCCGTTTAGTACCAATGCTTGTTTCTGATTATTGTTTTTTTTTCTTGCCTCTCAGTAAGCGGATTCGCATCCCCGAAATAATTAAAATTTAGTCAAACTTGCCTAAAAACCACCTCCTTTAAGCGATCACCTCAAAATAACAACCTCTTTTTAACCGTCCCAATTCTTTTATATCAGACTTTATATCAGAGCTCGCTTCGACGACCACCTCGAAAATGCGACCACTTTATCAAGAATAATACACAAATATTACTCGGTGATATGAAGGAACGTCAAATAAAATTAAATAGATAAAAAATTAATAAGTTAAGAACTTATAGCAAAATTATTTAACTAATTTCTTAAATATATATTATATAATAGTGTGCATATATATTAATTTCTGTTTCATGACGGTCATGATGTGACTTCTTACATCAAAAAACATGGATCTCCTCTTGAAAGCATGAAAAATGAAAGATGATAAATTGACTATCTGAAATTTTGCATCCATATTAAGTAACTTTCTAAAATGATATTCATTAGGTTCATGGTATAGAACTGGCAAATATTTATTACGCAAATTAGTGTACATAGAACATTCTAACAACAGATGGACGTCATCTTCCATAATATTAAAACCTTTTTTTTTAAATAATGTTCATAAATCCTGTCTTCTCTGGGGATAATTTATGACTTGAACATCTAAATCTGGCCAAACCATTTGTGTAACCTTTGTTTGTAACACATTAAATATTTTTCAAGTGTGTGCATAGATTTATTTACTGCAAAACCATATAATTTATAACTATATTTTTTATCACTAGGCCATTCATGTTCTGCCATATCTATTTATCGAAGTTTAATACATTTATGAAAACTATCGGGATCTCCAATATTTTGTGCCACCCACACATAACCATATCCAGTATGAAACAACAAGAATCTCATATGGGTAGCCCATGTTGTTTTTCCCTTAAAGTCTAGCTTTACCAACATATTATAAATGTGTTTGGGATACCTATCCATATGAAGAATTCGAAGCCAGTATTTCGAACAGCGCTCGAAATATTTTCTAAACAAAGGAAGACGTCCACAATTCCCTAAAATTGGTGAGTTTACAGTGTTACTATTTACCTTTTATAATATATATTTTCTGAATTTATATTGAATTCTTTCTATTAACTCACCCTGCTAAAGCCCCCTAGCTCACTTCCATATAAATAATTGGTAAAACCATAATATCATAAAGCTTGAAATATTGATTGACATTTAGATATTCGTTGGGTATTTTTCTTTGGAGAGAGTTTGGTGGCCATTAGAACCGTATCTTCCAAGAAGACGGCAGGGAACCCTCCTGGAATGAGCACACCCTCACTCCCAAATAAAAGTAAGTTTACTTTAGATTCTTGGTATTACATTACTGTTATTACAACTGTCATAACTCTGTTCCTCTGTTGCTATATAACTGTTACTATTACCCTGAATTCTGTATTATTACTATAACGTTACTGTTGAATGAATATTATGTTAAATTTGGTCCTCTTGTCATTGCCACTGGTTAGAAATGTTACCCTAGGAGTTTGTGTATCAAATTACAGATCTCGATGTAAACCAACTTTATTCGGACTCATGGGTTACTTTGCATCAAATTTTGGAGGAATATGTAACATTGAATTGTTTTCATATTTTATGTTATTATCACATCATTATAGGACCTGACGTCGTGTCATTATAATGATTATTTGATTACGGTGAAATGTAAGGCCAGTTGTTAGAGCAGTGTTTACAAAAAATATTGTTTTGTTTGAGGCAGCCGTAAAGAAATAATAAATAAAGGAATTAAAACATTTAAATAACAAGCTTCTTAAATATATCTTATAAAATAGTGAGCATATATTAATTTCTATTTAACATAACATGATTATTATGATGTTGCATCATACACCAAAAGACATTGATCTTATCTATAAGCAAGAACAATTTAAGCTGTCAATTGAACTATCTGAAACATTTCGTCCATATTAAGCAATTTTCTAAAATTATGTTCATTAGGTCCATCGTATATCATTGGCAAATATGTATTACGCAAATCAGTGTACATAGGACATTCTAGCAAAAAATGTGCAAAAAAAATATTAAAACCTTTCTTTAAACAATATTCACAGATCCTCTCTTCTTTGTTGAAACCCAGTTGACTAAAATGAAAACTAATTAAACAAATCTTGATCAAAACATGTAATACTGAATTAAATCAGGATTAAAACAAACAAAAGAACACACAACGGCAGATGAGACTGACCTGTCAC
Organism: Sipunculus nudus; assembly: GCA_026874595.1. Classification (NCBI taxonomy): domain Eukaryota; kingdom Metazoa; phylum Annelida; class Sipuncula; order Golfingiida; family Sipunculidae; genus Sipunculus; species Sipunculus nudus. Next base: position 62,268,935 of record CM049319.1, read on the forward strand.
GAACAGTAACCAAACAAAATCAAACAAGAAGGGTGCAGTACGATCGAAATGACTTGCTTCCGTTCAAACGCCCCCTCCGGGTCTCCCGTTCGGTGTGCGGCATTAAGGCCTAGATTAGAAGTAAACCAGAAATATGCTAGTAAAAATTTACGTGGACGTAACATTGGATATATAAGGTAAGATAATCAAAAGAATTAGAAAATATTTTCTACATATGACATAAAAAATACTCATGTGGGATCTCAAATAATTAGCTGTTGGTGCATTGAGGCCACTGTGGCTGAAATTTGAAGACCACTTTTCTAACAGTTGTATGTTTTTTTTCATTTGTTGTTAACAATGCAAATGCAAATTTATGTAAATGCGTTATTGTGTAGGATACAAAACAACTAATTACTTCCGACAGACGGGTAAGCGCCCATTCCGGCTCGCGCGCGTGTGTGTTTGTGTGTTTGATGGTGTGTGTTGAAGTGTATGTTTACAACATAACTCACGCAATCATAAACGGAATCTCATGAAACAGGACATTTCGAGAATGGGCCATGGAAGAATCGATTAGATTTTGGTGTAGCTCCGCCTTATGATCTGGGTCAAGGAAGAACTTTCAGGAAAATTCACAAATGTACAATTACTTATGCACGAATGAACCTGGGAATATGGGGCGAATAGGTGAATGCAAACACGTTTTGGGAACATTCCACAGGAAGGACCGCCCACATGGCGGAGGCCTGTATTCCTAAGAATGCATATTTCTAGTGCACGATGCATCACCTTCATACAACAATGCATCTGCAGGACCATGGTCTAACACCACCATTTTATAGCCTTTATAACGTAAGTCTAAAGGTTACCAGATATTGCGGTTAATAATAAGTGCGGTTAATATCTTATATCAAGGCCATCTGGGTTATTATTTAAGTCTATTCCCGCGGTGCATAGAATCTGGGTGACATTCAATAAAATACAATGACTTGTAAAACAAGAATAGTAGAAGATTTTATGTCGTTTATATACTATAAATTTATTCATTACTGCAATACAATCGTGTACAATGACACAGTGATTTAACATTTTGGCTTTCGGGATAATACAATAATACAGTTCTACAACAAAACAGAATATTCTTCACGCTTCATATATACCTTAGCGCATACGCAGCCTTTCATCTCTATGTTATTGCAGTTACGAATGACATGCCATGTACCTTCATAAATGTCCCGGGTATTTGTATATATCACATTTGAGCGAGTGCCCTGGCCAGATTAAACATTTCTAAATTCATGTACGAACATCAAAATATTAATCAAAAAATTAGTTTATCAACGAAATATATTTGACATATCCGTAGCTGCAATAAAAAAGAAGACTGAAAATTAAATTGAAAAGAAAACCGAGACTTAAAATAATCAACTTTAAAGGTAAATGTAAATAATCTTCGCTTTATATTCCTTGTGAAAGTCGCGTGGACACGCATACCCCGGACCGCACTCATTACGAATAGAGCCAGGCCACAAGGGAGCGAAATTTACCGAAAGCTGGCGCGACTCTTGTCGGGAAAAATTGTTCTTTTGCTGACGTGTTGAGGGACCGGGATTCTCTCGGACCCGGGCGGACAGTTCATCACGAGCACATGGGAGACACATAGACAAATCTACAAGCCCCGGGATGGTTCAATTTGTGTTCAGAACGAAGCTTATTGTAGCGGGCGCACAGATTGCAGTTTGCCCATCTATCAATTTGCTACAGACCCCCGGACATGTTCCGCAGCGCGTCGTCTGTTTGCGCCGGCCTGCGAGAGTCGGAAGATTCATACTGTACAAGCCAGATCAGACTTAACCACTGTTATGATAGACGTTCCAGTCGCGAAATAACGAGCCTAGGTGCGATCTTCCCGACAAATTATCAAACATTACATCTACCCTGACACCATACCGGATTTTCTTGAAGGAATACATGTACCTCAACCCGCAGTTCATCACTAAACCGGTTGCTCCTCAGACAAAGTGGACGCAGTTAAAATAGTCCGTATATATATGTACGATTTACTAAACCGTTACTTTGTGAATCAATTGTAAATAAGGTTTTGGTTTTACATTTTTATATTTTTTATCTACGATGGCAAAATTTATTTCTATGTTTTGACCATGCAAAACCAATCTTGCTCTTTGTTGCATGAGTATTAAGGTAATTGATTAATGGTTCCTCTTAGTTCTGTCATCAAACAAAACAGAAAATCGCATAATTAATGTCGCATCGAATCATTCGAAATTTTCACACGACGGAAACAATCAAATCTCACGTGATAGGCTGGTTGTCTTTTGATTGTAAGTCGCGACCGACTTAATACCCCCTGCGACCAGCAGCCTGTTTTAAAGGTGGTCATCTTATTACCAGGGCGTCAATACGGGGGATTGGGAGTATATGTCCTCTCCACCCCCATTTGAGCAAAGGGGGATGGTCAATGTAATTATCTCCAAATTATATTAAGATAATAATAATTATATATTGGGTAATAAATAAATTGATTATTAGAATGACAGACTTTGGTTACATTTCTGAGTTAAATATGAAATATTATAAATCGAAGCCTAGTGTCGAATTTAAAGCTTTTTAAAGCTAATACTTAATTGTAATACATCTCTTTAATGTGTATAAAAAAATATATTGCTACAGGTGTCCTTTTATTAAGTGCAGCGATCTTGCATGTGTTTCTTTTATTGTGCGCAGGGGTGCTCCATGCGTTGTTGACATTTGGTCGGTGCCACGCGTAGCTCGTGTTGTAGCGGCCTCGCCTGGCCGGATGTTGCAGGCTCGGATTAATCCGCGTTGGTTGAACCCTGGCGTGTAGATACAGAGCGTTCTTGTTCTAGTATGTTCTTTGAGCGTGTTATTATGTTATGTTCTTTAGATTGTTCGAGAAATGGAAGGTTCTCGGCTTGGGGTGAGAAGTTATAAATAAAGAGGTTGTGTATTAAAGCCGAGAGAGAGGTGAGAGGATATTCCAGCGGACACAGAAGCGTGTATGTCAGTTTGTGGGACCTATTCCGATAAGTGCGGCAATTACAGATTTTCTTCAGATTTTCTCCTGGATATTTGACGAATCTTATTTGTCTTCAGTTTACTTTCGGGATTGTTACAAGAGCTTTACATTGGACTGTTATTCTCCGAGAGAATTTGTGTTCGTCCGGCTTATACATTTTAAAGGACTTATCGCTGTGACAGTGGTGGTATCCAGGTACTGTGCACTTTGTTTATTTTACTGTGTGATTGTATTGATTTGTTGTTATACTGCGGTTATTCTGTGCAATTGTATCGATTTAGTGTATGTAATGTTAGGGTTGTTTTAAGAATAAATTATAGTTATTTGTTACCAAAAAAACACTGACTTCTTTATTCATTCCCCTAGATATTTCAAGCTGCCTAGTGTTACAGGATCTGATTTTTTTTATCTCCTTGACAAAATTTATGTTCATCACGCATACGTGATCTGTTGATATTAGGTTCCGTGACAATATATATATAAAACATATGGTCCCAACTTTGATAACCCTCCCACGCATGGGAGTCATCCCCAAACCTTGAAGATAAATTGACGCCACAGCTTATTACAGTCGTTATATCATCCCACCATCTCTGTGATTGGTCAGAGATTCAACACAGGTATAGTTTTACGCTTGTCGTATAAGTCGCAGGTGGTCGCGTAACTGTGTTCGTGTGATGTTCGTGCCAAAGTCTCATCAAAATATGACCGCATGCTACTATTTTTACGACAGTTTTGCGACTAGTGGCAGTTGCAAGTGATCGTAGCTCAGATGGCACTTGGGTTTTAATTAGAAGCTAAACTCTTGAACATGTATAGGAAAACCCCTCCATTATTTACGAGGTTATTGTTTCGCTTTACGGGATATTTAATATTAAGTGTTTACCAACCCCAATAAATTTATACCTGGCTGTAGCAAATTCAATCATACAACTGTAATTAATTCTAGCATTTGGAGCAGTGTCATGCCAAGGCTGTTGATTCGTATCCGTCGAACGTCATTTGGAGTTTTCTTAAGGTTGGTACCGTAGTACCGTAAATAACAATATTTCAACGGTGACTCTAACATTGGCCAGCTGCGGTCGCACCACAACTTATATAAGCATAGTTGTGACTGTGACGTATTGAAATATTAATTTATAGTGTTTTTAAATATGTTTTAGCCTTTCAAAGCTGTCAACAAATAGTCTTTACATTACAGCATTGAAGCAACTATATCAAGTGCGTAGACTATAAAAGAATATAGGTAAACATATATGGAAGAAAATTGCAGGTATAAGTATTGTCTGTTTAACCAGTTGGTGCTTACTGAAATGTGCAAATTATTCTCACAAAATCACACAGATGGACACTGAAAATCAGGAGAAAGTAAAGGCTTATTTGAGATGGAAAACCTCATGAAAACAACCAATATTTTCATTAAATAAATTTCTGGTTCCTCTGGATTTGTGACATAGGTACTAGGCATCTGTCATTGGATCCCGTCCTCCGTTTAATATTACATTTTTTATTAAATATTTTTGACATTTAACAACTAGTAAGCAGCTTTTATATGTAGTTTTATATCCATGCGTCCAGTGACTTTGACCGTCACCAATTGAAATGTTGTAAAAATAAACTATAAATGGGTTGTATTACATTTCTTAAAATTTATGAATTTCGTTTCATTCCAGTTATTGAGGTCTGTGTCTCATTCCTTCAAAAGCAGCTTACTTTTTAGAACTTATCGGCTAGTTTGTACAAAGTACTGTTATATTTTTAATTGGCTTCTCTCTGTGTAACGGAACTAAGAAAATGGCTTGGTGTTCATTGTCGACACGAATGTCTTGGCTTATCGGGGTACTGTTATAATGTTTGAAATTTGGCAATTATTCTCATACAGTTTAATATGAGCACATAGTGTGACTACAACTTATGGAGGGCTAAAGGTTTAATATGAGATCGAAAGCCTCATGCTTAAAAAAAAGCATTTATTTTTGCAACACGCTGCTGCTTAAATCTTGTGGCCAAGAAACACGGCGTCTGTCATAGGGTACCAGCCTCACTTTGGCAGATACATTTTTTAGAATTATTATAAAACTAGACAACCAATCAAGCTATTAGAGACAGTTTGTGACCAGTGACCTTAACATTCAACAATGGGATTAAGATGTTGTAAAAATACTGGGTTTTTTTTCATATATTAATTTAATTGAATCACTAAAATATTTGGCAAGATATGGTTTTGGTCTCAGAATGAATCAATTAGGTTTATGCTTCATTTTACCATTGAACCTTACTTTTTTAACTAATCTGCAAATTTATGTAAATTTCCCAAAATTTTTGTGGGCACCCTTCAATGTAATAGACTTTAGTCCGCAAGTTGCCGCTCATCCTTTGGCAGTGACTTTCATTGCTGGGGTGGCGTGCCCTATGTGTCCCACTGAGTCCGATGACATCACAGTTGGAGGCTCCCCTAACCAACTGGATCCGTAGCGCGTAATTTCTGTGTTTATACTACTGCCCAATATTATTAACACACAGGAGCTACAACCTAGATATACAAAAGTCTGTTCCCACGAATGGACACCCACTGAAATTCAGGGTCGTTTTCATAAATTTGCCGATCGGCTCCAAAAAGTTTTGAATTCTATGAAGTAGAGGAATAGGCCTAATTGACTAAAATGAAACCAAACCATACCTTTCATAATATTTAGAAATTCAATCAAATAATAATATGAAAAAAAACAGTCTATTTTTACAACATCTCAACCCCATTGATGAAGGCCAAGGTCACTGATCACGTTCTAAAACAAACTGTAATTAAAGGGTTTAATTGGTTATTCAGTGTCTTACATATTCAAAAAAATTAATGTCAAAGTGAGGCTGGTGCCCCATGACAGACGCCATATGTTAATTTACTATAGGGTATAAAAAGAACTAGAAGGTTGCAAAATATAAATGTCGGTTTTCGTTGTGAGGTTTTTCATCTCATATAAGGCCTTTATTTCTTCATCAACTTTAGTCACACACTGTGTGATCATGTTTAAGTATAAGAGAATAATCACCACGTTTCAATGGGCATCCACCGATAGAACAAATTATAGACATATATGTCTATATCTGTGTCGAAATATGCACGGAAATTCTCACTGAGGAAACAAGTATCTCCGCCAAGTTTGCAACGCCTTTAAAGGAGGCATTGTTAATTTTTCCCCCAAAGTGTAGAATACGGCTTAGGCTTATATAAGAAACTTTCATTTTCTAATCATCGGTTATCGTCTGCACTGAAAGTAGAATTTAATTGTACAAAGAATCAAAATTATATATGGAGAAATTTTATTGCCTCCGCCATGAGATTATGTATTAATCCAAGTTCGTGTGTGTGTATTTGTTCACAACATAACTCATGCAATCACGAACAGAATATCATGACATTTTCGATGGGCAAAGAATCGATTGGATTTTTGTGTGGTTCCGGATTTAGGAACGTCACCAAGGAATATTCGCAAATGTAGAGTCACTTTACACGAGTGATATATGGAATATTGGCCGAATAAGTGAATTCAAACACAGTTTTTGGAGTATCTTACAATAATAGGGAGCCCCACATGGCCAAGGCTTGCATTCCTTAGAATGCAGATTTTTAGTTTTTTTTTTCAGGTGTTGAATATGGCTACGGCTTCCATATATAATAGAAATTTTCATTTTATAAGCATCGGATATTCTTCTGCACTGAGATTAGAATTTAATGTGAATAGTACATAAAATCGAAATTATATATGGAGAGGATTTTTATTCATATTTTGGAATATATTCCAGGTTATTTAAATAATAAAAGCGTTGTACAGAGTTACAGAAATAAAATACAGACCTATTTAAAATGTTACTTTAGATATGGCTGTCGCCACGACCCCAAGTATATTTATTACATCTAATTAAATACTGACATAAGAGTCCTGCTTATCAGGAATATATAATACTGTCATATATATCGTGTTACAGACCGTTATAGTGGATTCAATTAAGTGCAACGTGCGGGATTAGCTCGTCGATAAGAATGAATCCCAACCATTGTTAGCGATTTCTAATTGAGAATCAATGTTATAACCATAATGTGCCCCACAACTAAAAGATTGAAAGATGAAGCACAAATATTCTCATTGAAATTTAGTATTGCCCCTATATGTTGTACTATTTTTTTGTTGGATTACATACATTATTCTCTTGCTTACTGCTATACCCCTGAAATCCATGTGTCTTATTTCAGGGGGCGTCCAGGGGACACGTCCCCTATACGTTCTTAGGGTTGGTCGACAATGCATCTTTTCTCCTCTCACTGTTAAGGGGAATAAAACGCATTTTTTAAATAAATCTTTATACTTCGAGTTATATTCTGCCGTCAATTTACAGTTACTTCATATTTCTTTAATTATCTTTCAATTATTCATAAATTCAGTGAGAAATATTTGGGATATAGTATGCTTCAATGGAAACATTGAATATGTTAGATAATAGAATGCTCTTGAATATTTAAATACTAGTTAATTATTTTTACAAAAGTAAATTCTATTTTTTTATTTGCATTTTAGGCAGCCGTATCTATTATTTCTGTGCCCGACATACCGAGAGGCTCTGGACGTGTTCTGTACACTCTGAGATGCTGTGGCGTATATATAGGTGCATGTAATGGACAATTACTCTGACATTTTCTCTGCTTTCCGAAGATGCCGCTTGTGTATTCTGGAGTCTTAATTAATTTACCCACCACAGAGGACCCCTCATGTGGCCTGTATTTATACAATAGCATGGCGTGGCTCATAGGTTCGTATATAGTTCTCTTTTCCTGCTATTCAAGACTACAACAAAGCATGTCTCACGCCTTAATTTTCGAACGTATTTATTTTCTGAGCCGCAGGTAATAAAACAACAGGTAAAAATAATAATGTGGTCGTTTTTGCAAAAAATGATATTAAATTGCTATAATGGTTCAAGAACTTAACACTGACGGCCTTCCAACGGCCTTCCAACCACCCCCCCCCCCCCCCTTCCGGGTCCGTCAGAGTCCTTCAAGGAGGTGATCTTCACGGTTCTACATACTACCAGTCAGATCTGGCCACTAGGTTTTTTCCGGCTAATGCTCAAATCGAATTGTGTTTCCAGAACGAGCCTCATTATAACTGTTAATGAACTAGGACACATTTAAAAAACACTTGCAAAAAATTATGACTGCACCACAAATATGTTTATTCTCATTAACAGAAAGACAAAATCGATTTACTTTGTCGAGTTAAGTTGTATATATAACTCTATTATTCTCTCTCTCTCTCTCTCTCTCTCTCTCTCTCTCTCTCTCTTCCCCCCCCCCCTTATATATAATCATATTCAAAGCTAAAGGCGAGAATAACACGTGAGAATAATAGTTAAAATCAGCTTGTAAATATTTTCATTCTAGATTGGGTAACATTTTATTCAAATTGTTTAAGTGCAGTTGCGTGCATGCAAGAGGCTACGATGAATATGGTTGAGTTATTTTCACACACAGGGTCATCGTTCAACACGGGCGGATCGATACAGGGGCAAAATTGGACAAGGTTTGGACTAAATCAGGCAGAAACAGCCTGTAGGGCGGTCTGGCCAGACAAACCGTCAACTGGATTTCGATTACAGTTTCTAGTCGGTGATGATAGTGTTTAGAACTAAGGGACCTCGCCCGGCGGTACCCGACGCTGCCCCTCAATTGAATGACGTCGCCATCTTGTCAAACCAATATTGATCATACATCTCTGTGTGAATTGTAATTATGAAACATTGTCGTGAACCAGACGTGAAAATAACCAGTTATCTGCACCAAGAGAGGTTTTCTGTTAACCCCTCTGTTTGACGTTTTGTTTGCCTTTCAACGTGAAACCTAAAAAGTTTCAATGTATTTTTAAGAAATCTGGTAAAATTGTTGGTCCTATAGTTACTTGAAACACAAATATATATTTTTTTTTCAATCTTAAATCGAAAAACAATATGTCACCTGTTTTACGCCAGGTTGTATTTTATAATGGTCATGAATGACAGGCATGTATGGTACGGATATCCCTCAATGAAAGTAATTTAGGTGGTACAAAACATAATCGATTAATAATCGATTATCGGTGGTTTTATGTCTTTCATTCAGTCACCGTACAGGATTTTATTACATATTCCTACCACTTATAAATATGCATAAATGTCATATAATACGGAGAAAAAAACCCACAAAATACGCAAAAGCTGAGCGTCTGGTCAAAAAGTGTCAACAACCCTGTCGTTACCTTGACCTCTAAGTATTATCGCAAATAATACGTTGTTGTTATTTAATTGTTTCGTGGTAAGATACAAGTACGCATATATACGTTTTATTTTTTCAATTGATAAAAAGTTGCATGAAATGATTAAAGATCCCTTTTTCTTTTTCAGTCATCGAATATAATTTAATACCGATTCCTGATACTACTTGTGGCTAATGACAGAGCGCCGTACATGCTCGCAAATTAAGCTTTCAAAAGCCGCCTTAACCTGAGTCAAAAGCTTATTCTCTATCCCAGGGAGTTAAAACTCTGTCTTATTTTATTGTCTTCATAGTCTTCTTTGTGGTAGTAAGGATTTGTCAAAATATTTTAGACTTATGAGCTTATAAGGAGAAGATCTTTGAGTGAAGATCACAGGCGGCCATTAGCGAGTAAACTTTGGTATTACCGGTATCCGGATTTAAGCTGAATTTATAGTTTAAATTATCTATTGACTTATTATTGCTGAAAGGTCATACAAGGGTAATCCTACTAACCAAGAACTGGGTTTTCAGAATATTAAGGTATAGAACAGTCGGGCATTTAAGACCGTATTTAATTATGTATCTTTTCCCATCAAACCAGATAACGTGATTACTCGCTAATGTCAAAACTGTTTGAAAAATAATCTGCTAAATCTCATATCCGACTTATCTTATTGTCTTGCTGCAATGATATTTCTCAGGTTACAACAACTGCCTGATGATGACAGAGTCTGCATACGAAGACGAAGACAGGCCTCACATGAAGAATTCATGCCATCTTTTAACAACCCTAGTATGGGGTTCAACTTTAGTATGTAAGGTATGGAGGTGTAGCTGTGAAGTCTAGCGAAGTTGATTTGAAATGTTTACCCTAAACATGCAGCGGTTTTCACTTGTTTAAAAAAACTGGTCCGTGCTCTTTGAGTGGCATTCTTTATAGAATGTGAAAAAAAACAACCGTACGACAATAGTGACATGATAAGATTTATCATTATGGATTTCCGGTTCATAGTGAACTGAAGTAAGGTCATAACCAGTCGGTTAAGACACTATAGAAGACTAATCTTCGATAAACAAGGGTATATTTTTAGAAAAAAAATTAGAAGTGGTTTAAAGTCTGTGACGGGGACAAAACTTTAAATCTTATAACTCCACATATGCAGAATAACAACACTACAGTTCAAACTAGAGAGAGAGCTCAGAGAACGCAGACCTCTGCCAACGCAGCTCATTAAGCCTTCCCCGACATGACATTGTCAGAAATGCAACATTTTGGGCAAATGCTGTACGTAGGTTTACTGACACCTTTCAGGGAAACGGCATGTACACGTGCCGTGACGTAATGTCCTCTGTGACGTCACGACTCGCACTTCAAAGATGGCCATATCCTCACGTTACGTCCCCGTGTAAACAAATGTGCTATAATACCGAATAAAACACTTATTTCGCGGTTATACGTCTCCAAAAATTAATCAATTGTTCCTTGTATCATTGCCGTGCTATATTGAAAATTTCATCAAAATCATCAACCTTTTTGAGTAATTTTGCTATAAGACATACCAACGCCACCAATGAGATGTTTTAGCTGGTTATATTATTTAGAGTGTTTACATGAGATCACCCAATCAGCAGCTGTCAGTTAAGGCTGTTTTTGCATGTGACCAATGACCTTGACGTGGTCTTATATGTTGTAAAATGTAGACTGATTTCTCATATTTTCAGAAAATTCTGTTACTCAAATGAGGCATAAGGTAGGAATTTAGTTACCTTGTTGAAAATTAGGTTCTTTATATTCCTCTGTTTTACACTATTATTGTTTCCCTTGAAATGGAACTAATGAAAATTTTCATAGCAAAAAACAGGTGGACATGAGGGGATGAAACGGACTAGAATGAGATTTCAACATTTTGGTTTTGAGGCTCTGGAGGGAATCGAACTGGGGACCCGACCGTCTGCTCCGAGTTCCACCGCTTTCAAAACAGACTGCGTCCTATTTACACTCCTCTGGTGTTGCGAGTCTTTTGTGAACCGACCCGGGTAACTACGGTTCAGAAGACAGCCCTAACCCGGATGATTTTCCAAATGTATGAAACAGGATTTAAAAATTCTTCATCTGTTTTTATCGTCTGCGCTCACAGACTGCATGAATCAATTAACAGTTTAGAATTTACTCAGACGGCCTCGCTTTCTAATATAAAACCTTAAGATTAACCCAAGAGACATGCATGGCTCCCTGATTTTGATTTATCTGACACGCCAACCCAAAAGCTATTATAGTCACTGGCTGGTTCTTCTCTGGCTGACCAATTAAAACGTCATCGTGGCTGAAATTCCTATGGTCAGGGTAATGATGTCCATGATTCTATCTAAACTGTGTTATCTGGTCAGCTGATACTGAGGGTATGAAGTACGCATGTTCTAGGTGTTGTGAGCTACGGGTAGCGGCAAGGAAAATCGTGATTTACATAGAAGACATAAGCCTGAGTGAATTATACGGAGCTGAACTTCAAGGGGGTTCAAACAGCAACTGAACACACATTTTCGTTTTTTTTTTTTTAATATGGATTCAATGCTTAATAGGCTTCTACTATACCAAACTATAAATAGAATGTTGATATTTATTATAGCGTTCGTATTGATTATACAGGAGAATTAAGGGTTATTTCTTGTTTTCTTGAACCGATATGTGTACCAAATGTGGGTTCATTATAAATATGAAGATATTAGCTAGAACACTTGAGTGAATCCACATTTTCTCACAAACAATGTTGGTTCATCGCCTAATAGGCTTCTACTGTAATATAAATAATGCATAGGCCCCTTATAGTATTTTATTATATAAAAAATGTAGTTAAAATAAGCATCACTTCTTGACTTATTACTGGACGTCTGACGCGATGTCATTTACAAAAATACCATAAGCGGATTCACTCTGCACAGAATAAAGGGGCTCACAGACAGAAATGTTGAAGTCCGTAAAATTAAAAATGTGGGTTAACTAACTGAGTGTCTATTACGCGATTGTTTAATTCCCAAGAATATGAGCCCAGTATAATGCACCTCTCTCCGTCAATGAATATGCTAAGAATACCATTCGTTGTTATTTTATTTATGGTACTGATTTTTAGAAGATTTGTGACCCAGAAGACTTAGCTCAATTAACAATTATAATTAGACTTGTTTCATAGTTAATACATGAAAAATAATTACGCTAAATTACACATATGTTAAAAGGCACAAATTGCTCCTTTTTAAAGTTTAAAAGGCCGGCCGGAAATGGCACTCAAAGAGCACAAAGTTCTGCAATTTTTTTTTTATAATATATTATTGTATTTTTAAATTGTCTTATATAAACATAATATATATATATAAACATAATATATATATATATATATATATATATATATATATTGTTACGGGGTGACATAAAAGCGGACCGAACTGTCTCGCTAGTGAAGACTTGTACGCCACCGACCTGGGTTCCACTCCCGGATCGGCCCAGGAATTTTCCCCTCAAAAATTTGTCTTCGTAACAAAACGGGGGCTCCTTTAACGTGAGGGTTAACTTTGTGGCCCTGGGAATAAGCCCACCAAAGTGTGACTCCTGGGATAATTAGTCTTGTTCTGATAGCAGAACGCTCTTAAGAGGGGTGTGTTACCGGGTGACATAAAAGCGGACCGAACTAACCAGTTGTGAAGCTTGCTTTGCTAGCGAAGCGGTTGACACGCCGGACTTGTACGCCACCGACCTGAGTTCGAAACGGGGATCGGCCCAGGCTTTTCCTCTGAGCATCTTAACTTCGTAACAATATATGCTGCTCCCGTGGAAAATCCACGGCTCTGTCTGATGCACATTTTTGTATCGAGCTGATAGGAACTAAACGACGCATATTTTAATCCTAAGTTTTTTTGCAGGAACTTTTGTCATGTGTTTCACTTATATTATATAAAGATTACTTCTGCTAGAATTCTCAAGGAACACCTCCCCAAATATCAACATAGAAAGAAAAATTACTTTATTCCAGAATCTCACAAAAAAAAAAAAATAAATTTTGGAAAGAGACGTGAGGCATACACAGGGATTTACCAATTTTTAAGTGAGAAGTTTTCTTTCCCATAAACAACATAGGTCCGACAGCTTCATTGCTTGGGAAATATCGTAGATTTAACGATTGTACAAAGAAAGCATTCTACCATGAAATTATATGAAAGATGCTTTGTATTATTTGAAGCTCAGGCGAGATCGTGAAACACGATGTTTATTCAGCGTAGTCAGCTGAGGGTAAAGTCTAAGGCATGTTAACAGACACATGCGTTATTTGAATACAATATGTGACAAAATGTAATATACAAATTTTGCTGAAATTTTGTAGAAGGATAGAGTAAAACTGCATCCGTAATCTATTACATTTTGGAGGTAATCGGAATCACCCTAATATACTTTTTCTTAAGTGCCATAATCACAATTCCACAAAGGAATAATTATAAGGGGCTTTTCCTTGGTCCCCGAGTTTGCAATTCGTATGCAGTTGATCTGGCCACTCGCCTGGTGAACCCGTTTTTCTGAACCATGAGAATATTTTTAAAAAATGTGCACGTATGAATGAACGATCGTTTAGTGGATTCAGGCGGGGGTTTCAAAGTCCCAAAGAGATTGAGGACCCTTGAAGTGTGTGCAATCCCCCCTTCCTTCCCCCAGGGCTTCCTTTTTAAAAAAAAACTTTTTCAAACAACTCATAAATCGGCCGAACTATTAAAACCATGGTTATCATGGAAAGATATATGTGAATGTTTAAAAATCAACATACCTGTAAGCCTTTAAAACGGTGATCGTGTAAAGGGTCTCAGCTCTTTGTGTTCACTCAACGGAAAAATGCTCCCTATTAAAATATTCATGTTGAAATGCGTTCCGCGCTTGAATTTCAAAATTTTTACTTCCCTTTGACAGAGTAAAATTCCTTAACAGGCGTTATACTTAATGGAAATGGAGTTCAATGGTGAAATTTTCCATCTGAAAAAGCGTGACAGGCAAAAATGTTTTGCCGAAGATTTGAAGAGGGTTAGGGTAAAGGCATAATACATAAAGACATCAATAGTCCATTACATTTTGGAGGTAATAAGAATCACCACAATATATATTTTCTTATAAACTATGATGACAAAGGACCATTCCTTTGTCCCCGTGTGGAAGCCACCCTTTCGTATTTATTTGTTCTGCCACTCGCAAGGTGAACTCGTGTTACTGAAGCACGGCAGTGTTCACACATGAAACGCATACACGTGAACATATGACTGATATTAAAGGAGATTCTGATGGAGGTCTGTACGCCCTGACTACAGATTCTAGTTTGTTATCTATTTAAAGATATACTGGTGATATTTTTTCATGTTTCACCGTCACTACAGACAATTAATCTTAAAAAATATATGTAACCCCTGCCCCCCCCCCCCCCCCCAATCGAATTATAATTAAGTTGTGGGGCTTCTTTTTTTGGCTTACTTCATAAAACACATGACTTGGCCGAACTTTTGAAACCATGGTTATCATGGAAAGATAATTTTGAATGTATAAAAATCCACATACCTATAACCCATAAAAAATGTGTCAAACGGTGGTCACATCACTGAGTCCAGTGCCCAGTGTTGACCAAACTGAAAAGCCCTCGCATTGAAAGCGGAGTCATGTGGTCTTTGGATTAAAACCTTTACTTCCTTTCGAGAGAAAAAACAAATTCCTTTAGAGGCGTTACAATGGATACGGGGGATCAATGAGGATTATAGTGGACCCGCGTAACCGCGTATTGCATGGAATTGCCTTTTGGACAGGACATGGGCTCTGGCCACGGTCTCAACAGGCCAGTGAAACTCCCCGAGACGCCTCCTGAAAAAGCGTCACAGGCGTGGAGGACCTTGCACCACAAAGAGATAGGGGCACCTTATGGGGAAATATTAAAATTATTAATTATTCAGCTTAATAGGGCATTATCCCCGAAAAATTAAACAAACTTGTCCTAGAAGAGCTTACCACCGATACGTCTGCCGAATTTGGAGAGTCAAATCAGAACGGAAGCAGGTAAACCGTGGTCTAGAAAAAACCCAACTCCGTATTAATTATATTGATATATGTTTACACACACACACATTTTGCGTCAAGATGTGGATTCGAGTAAAAAAAAAAAACTTCATTTAAGCCCATCTGATGATATTTAAAGATATAATGCACATACAATACATTAAAAATACACATGAACTATGCTGCACATACGCGTTTTTTATTCAAAGGACTTGTTCTTGATGGCAGGGTCTATTTAGGTTAAATGAAGCCGTTCGATAAGAATTGTATCTTGTTAGAAATGGGACTTTTGGATTTCAAGTTTTATATACGAGGTAGGGAATTATCCAGGATTAACATCCGCTTTTAAAGACTATTCAACAGCAAACAGGAAACGGAATTTCCATTGGCCCATTTTACTCACGACGGAAATGACGCGACGATTTTCACTTACATAGGAAAACATACATTCTGCCTATCAACATTACACCATGACCGTCTTGTACAGTCTGGTTTGTTCATTTAACAAAACACATTTGTACATATTCTTGTTTATTTATGACAAATGTAAGGTAAAATCCACCGAAATGGATCGCCTTAGTCAGACAGTTTAGCAAATACTTTTATAGCTTTACCTTTACATATCATACATAAATGGGTCGTAATGATTAATTACAAGGCAACAATGTCCAAACACGTCCCATCATCGCGCTCGACTTGCAGGGCTGACTTCACACATCAAAAGTTTGCAATATATATATATATATATATATATATATATTGTTACGGAACCTAATATAAACAGATCACGTATGCTTGATGAACACAAATTTTGCAATGGAGATAAAAAAAAAACAGATTCCGTAACACTGGGCAGCGTAAAATGTCTAGGAGAATGAATAAAAAAATCAGTGGTTTTTAGTTAACAAATAACTATATTTTTTTCTTAAAACACCCTAAAATTACAGTACACTAAATCAAAACAATTACACAGTACAATAACGGTATATCATCAAATCAATATAATCACACAGCCTAATAAACAGTACCTGTGTACAGTACCTGGATACCATCACCGCCACAGCGACAAGTTCTTTAAATGTATACTCTCGGAGAATAACAGTCCAATGTAGAGCTCTTGTAACAATCCAGAAAGTAAACTTGAGGCAGGCAGCATTAAATTGTATAGAGTTAGTAATAGTAGAATCCCTGAAATTATTGGATAATCGGACAGGTCCCACAAACTGACATAAACACGTCTGTGTCCGCTGGAATCTTCTCTCCTCTCTCTCCGTTTAAAACACAGCCCCCTATTTATAACTTCTCACCCCAAGCAAAGAATTTTCCACTTCTCGAACAGTCTAAAGAATCCAACACAACACACAGTAAACACGCGTTACAGGATTCATCTAGAAAAACATCGCTGTGTCTCTACATATTAGGGTTCACATGTGAGCTCGGCCAGGCGAGAAAGCCCTAAGCTAGCATGACAACGAGAGTTCAACCAGTACAGATTAAACTGAGAATGCAATACGCCGCCAGACACGGCCGCTACTACACGAGTTACGCCCGTGTCACACAATAAAAAGGGCATCTGTAACAATATATATATATATATATATATATATATATATATATATATATATAAATACTTTATCACTTTATATATTGGCAGATTAATCCAAAGACCAAGCATGTTATTAAAAAACGACTCCCCCGAACAACTAACGACCCTCTCCAACCCTCGCGCACTTTATTTCCGAGTTTTATTAGCTTAAAATTCGAATTTTGGCTTTGCAATTTTTTTCGAATAATTCGCGAAATCGGTGTCCCGTGAAACTCCATTTTAGTCGTGCGAGGCGCAGGAAATGGCTGCGGTCACCATAGATTTAGATTTACGCTTTACTTTTACATGTATCCATGTTCTAATTTGTGTTAATTTTCCAACCAAGGAATAGTTGGTTATTTATCGGTTGCAATTTTCTTTTTAGCTCTAAAACATAATCTACAGTTAGTATCCAAAACAAGTTACATATTGAATATTAACTATCTCAGAAACCGTTTTGAACCTCCTCCATCCCCCCCCCCCCCGCCCCCCCACCCCTTTCCCCGGGCAGCGGTTTCCGAGCAGTTGATCGCAGTTCCCATGAGAACATCGTATACAGACAGCTCCAAAAACGTGCAAGGCATATGAAAAACCCTCCAGAGACGAAACCTAATGATTTAAGCGACACTTGCAGCCCTCTCCCTAACTCGCGGGAACAAGAAGGTGCAGACGTTGGCAAGTCTCAGGCCGCGGAGTGGACTGTCGTCTGCCATTCATGGCGGGAAAAATCCGCGAAGCATCACGGGCCGCGCTATGATATATGTCTTTCTCCCATACGTTCTTGTGCATTATGTATCGGCACGAAATGCCCTCGGGAGTTCAAAGAGATTTTTTTAAACAATCTTAACATCCATCATTTACATGATGAAATCCTTAACAATCGGGATGATCAGAGCAAATTAATATCGGACATATTTGCGAAAACCTTACCATGTAGTTAGTTAGGAAAGAGAAGCACTTATGTTTTACTACAAATATATCATCCCATGTAAATCCAATATGTGGCGATTCATATTCCATTATGCACCATACCAATTTGTAATCGATATGTGCCCTTCTTTTTTCTTTCTTCTTTTTTTTTTGCCAGAATCGTCCTGTTTTAGTGGGGGGGGGGGGGGGGGCAGGAGACCCATGCTGTCTTATTCTGTAATACTTGAATCTCAAGTTCTTTCTTTCAATCTTCCTTGCTCAGAATCACTCATGATTTCTTTTCTTCTTGTGGTTACTTCCTTTTTTGATTTTCTACCAAGGTTATTCAACTACAAAAGCCCTAAATTATCATTTTCCACACGATAAAATTTGTCCTATCCTTTCTTTTATGAAATTCCATTTTAATTTTCTTTTTAACCTCTCTCTCTCTCTCTCTCTCTCTCTCTCTCTCTCTCTCTCTCTCTCTGACAGTGCACTTCCACAAAATATATCAAAAACACATCCAGACATTTGGACCTCTCCCTTACTTTGTCAGTGAGGTTGTTAATCAGCCAGTTAGTTAGTTAACCAATCAGTTAATCAGTCAGTTATTAGTTTATCAGTCCGTTAGTTAAAGTTGTAAGATTCTGCATAACCTTAACACAAGGTTAAATCAGAAGCCATCGACCTCCATGTTTATTTTGAGTTTACAACTTCCCACTAGTTAATAAGTCACGCCCCGTAACGTTTGTCACCATATACATACGCTTTTAAAGTCAAAATAGACTCATAATAAAATCATACATATCCCAGATATCCAGGGTTTGACCTGGAGCAGGTGTCTGAAGAGACAGACGACGTTTATAGTATTGACAATGATTATAAATAAATTAACAGTGGTCTGTTGTAAGCCGGATGTCACTACGCTGTACTCCGGCAATTTTCTACATTCGAGCACCTGTTGTTGCCCCCGTTAAAGTGGAACCATTGACAAGATGACACGAGATCTATCCGCTAGCGAGGCAAGAATAACCGTTATATTACCGACTGATCGGGGCACGTTTTCTTTGGGGTTCTTTTTTGTCTTATAGGAAGATAAAATTAACCCAAGCATCCACCGTGACGTGTTTGCCTGTCGAACTTGACTTATAAGAACAACAAAATGCCAAAGAAATACCCCGCAGTGCGTGGCTTGTGTTTTTTTCTTTGCGTATCACCAACATGTGTCCTCACGCCTCAAAATGCCTCGCGTAACGTTTGTTACAAAGGAATTTTCGTGAGATGATTTGATTTGTAGGTTTCAGTTATTGCGGATTGTCCAAAATTCTGTAACCATAATGCATTATTAATTATAATCAAGTTATGCCAAGTCGTTGATATCTCGACGAATACAAATATTATAATATATTCTTTCACAAGTATTTGTGAAAGAAATACTTGAGTCTTTGTCCATCGTCCGTTTGCGAGATTACAGAGTAGTAATATTAACCGCTAGACCAGAGAGGTTCTTACCCTGATATCCAGGCCAAATTTCCGATACAGATTTAATCCTTCATCACAACAAAGATATCTTCCCCGTCTCACCAGCTAATGATTGGAAAAGAAGTGGCGGATCCAGAGGGGCGCCCCCCCCCCCCGTTTAGCTAAAACTTATCTATTTTGTCTATTTCTATTCCCATTTATTCTAAATTAATTTTTATTTTTCAAATTTCTTTTTAATTCCCTAGCAATTATATTAATAAATTATCCACAATTTATTGCTTTCCATTAAGTTCAAGATTTTAATTAACAGCTTTGTGATTTATCCTTATTAAGATAGCGTCCGAAATTTTTTATAACGAGAGGAGTCTGTCCGTTTTTAAACTCTACTGGGTCATAACACCGAGGAACTCCCGATATTGCATTCTTCTGTGAGTGAGACACGGCGCTCCCGTTGGCCTTAAGAGCTCAGCCTGGGTTTTGGAAATCTCTGAAAGAATTCACAGCTCTTTGGCTGAAACTTGAACTCACAACCTGTCCTCTGCACGGTCTGATGCGCTATACAGACCACAGAAGCCGGTAAAAATTTTGCCATACGACTTGAATATTTAGACAATTTTTACCACAAGAATAACTTTTAAAAGATGATATTTTGCAAGTTATAAACATAGATGAGCATTTTCACGATTGAATTACCCTGTTACTTTCCAGTTAATATTCCAATTTTGAGAAAATATAGATATTAAGGCCGGCCACACGTTTATAAATCCTCCACCTCGTAAAATTTGACTACGTTATGCAAAATCATTTAAGAGAATAGTAGTTATGAACAGAAAGTTATCGTATTTTAAGTGACAGGTGCCTCAAAATACCCTTTTCACATTGCAATTTAAAAAAAAAAATCCGCATAGCCTCCCGATCCCCCATTCACCTATTATCAAATTTGAGGAAACTTGGTCAAAAAGGTTGTATAAATAAACAACTATTTCTATTTTCATAGACTGCAATTGTAACATAATAATAATTTGATAATATATGTATTGTCTTATATATATATATATATATATATACAAAATTTTAAGAACTTAGGTTTATATACATATCAGCCACCAACTCAGTACAGCACCCCTGTTCTTGAATTTCTGGATCCGCCACTGTTGGGCGTACTTTCCTTTGAGGAGACTTTTTATATACTGAGGGCGCTCATTCAAAACTCTGAAGCATATATGCTACGCTACCTTGTCTTCGGCGGTCACCTCTGACGAAGTGAACCCCACTACCCTGTGTTTACTCTGTTTGGTCACCTTCGGAAATTTCTGAGCTTTTCTGGTCTACATGTCTGGAATCGAGTGGTAATCTTAAACCAGTGGAATTCAGCTTAAATGCATGGCCGGACGTAATTTTCAATTTCCTTGGATGCTCCAAGAACCTCTCTCCCGTTTTCTCTTATTTCTCTCTCTCTCTCTCTCTCTCTCTCTCTCTCTCTCTCTCAAAACACAAAATCTATGAAAAATTTAGATATCTAGAGATTAAGCACAGTAACCTAAATACACTAAAATGTAGCATGCCGGGGAAAAAATTCCATGAGGTCACGTGATAATGATGTTATATTCATTTGAATACACAACCCGGTTGGTGTGAGCGTTCATGTTTACACGCTTAGGACCGAGAAGCTATGACCGATCCCATGTTAAGAAATCTGGATTGTTTTTGCCAAATTCATAATACAATATTCTCCACTGGCTAAAAAGTAGTCCAAGAGTGCCTTGTCTGGTGCCAGATAAATTATGCAACCGATCTTACGTTGTCTGGCACAAGGAACGAAGCTTGAAATAAAAATGAAAACATAAAAACTAACTGATACTTAATCAGAACTCTCCCCTAAAAAACGTCCCTTTTGCGAATAAGTCCAAAATGGGTAGCACTCTTGTGATCTCGCGTGACCTCTCGCGGGAGGTTAAATAAACGACTTCTGACTAACGCGAGCGGCCCCCGACAGGAAGTGTTGAGGGCAGATAAGGCCAGTGAAGTGAAATCAATCTGAACTCGTAACTGGGGGCTGCCATGTCGGGTGTCTCGTCAGTCGTAACATGTTTTACGTCTGGCCCTGTGATAGGAATATATAAACCCAACCAGGGCCCAGGTGACGGGATATTTTCTGAAAATAATGGATATTACGCTTGCCAGTGAACACCAGCAACTTCTCTGGGTCTACTTCTTCATTTCCCGTGGTGAGGAGATATTCATTACCTTGTTTTATCGCCCTCACCTTTGCCCATAAACCACTATGCACAGTCTCCAGTAGCTTCTGTACAACACGTGTTTGGAAAGGAAAATTTTCACACACGTAACACACAAAATTCAAATTATATCTTAATTATTTTAACCTCAGGTTGAAGGTAACGTACTAAATATCCTTCGTAATTAGAAAGAAAATTTTGACACACAGATATTATTTTTCTTTTTTTTTAAATATTTTTTCCTTTTTTACTTCGGATTGAAGGGAAGGCACAAAAGTTAAAATCCAAGAAATAAAATGCTACAACGCGGTAAAACTTGTCGAGTAATATATTGCTTTTTATTTAGACCAAGGATTTAAGTTTATGCAACAAATCATCCTGATTATGACACGTGTTATATGTTATAATTCGAACACACAATATATATAATAACATTTGGAATTATTGTTATGTTTAACTCTATTCATAAATTGTACCCTTTTGTAGTATGACGATATAAGTAAATGTGATAATTAATATCCATGTCAGGGTAATATTTACTCAAATATAGTAATAGTGAAATTAAAAGTACTTAATATTACTCCTTTTATAAGAGTATTGTGGATTTAAATGAATACTAAAATATAGTATTTAAAGAAATAAAAATACAGTAACAATTAATGACGGTGAAAAATGTAGCAATCTGTATTACTTCGTCCGTATTCATCAAACTTACTAATTGAAAAGAGAGGGCGCGACTCTAATTATTCTTATTATCAACATCAAAGCGAGACAGTGACCTCATTATAACTGAGCTTCCTAAGGATATTGCTGTGTCATCCACCGGAAGTTACTTTATCCTCGAAACACTTTCACAAGAATTATGAGATTGGGAATGTTTTTCTTTTTTTCGCCTTTATGTCCCGTTCGCTTTCGATAAATACGCATAAGATGTGCTTTTCTTGTTTTCCATTTGCATCCTGGGAAGATTCACTTCTGAACTGGAGCTCCTCTCATGTTATGGTGTCTTATGTAATGGACTGTTTGTCCGTTTCCTCCAGTATTTCCTCGATTAATCTTCAAGTATGGGGAGGGGGGGGGGGGAGAGATGACGCGCAGGTGTTTGAAGCACAGGCGCTTGAATCCCACTTTGTATCGATTTTGGCTTAAATTATGTTAAAATGTTTTTATAAAGAATGCCCTACCCTTTACTAATTAAACCAAGGTATAATGCTTTCCTGTACTTGTTTATATAAAGAATTCACTAGGCTGGCAGCTTCGTTTGCGATCGATCGGCGATAATATAAGAAATCATTTAAAATTCGTATGATGTTCAGGTATTTCCGAGGGATGAAACTTACAGTTGTTAAACAGTCAGTTCTTCTTTCTAATAAGCATCAACCATTCCAATTCACCCAGATTACCACTTGTAATAAGCTCTTGAAAATTCTTTAAATAAACAAGTACAGGCTAGCGTTATATCTTGGTTTAACATTGAGTGCAGGGTAGGGGATAAATAATAAAGACATTGTAACATTATTAAAGCCAATATCTATATAAATAGAATTAAAGCGCCTGTGTTTGAAGGTAATTAACATTTAGGACAACCTTTTTGTATATTAAACAACATTTGTTCTTTGTTTCAGAATCCTTTCGATTACCAGAAGGAATCTGCCAAAATAATGCGGTTGATATATTATTTTGCATGGCATTGTAAGGACCATATTAACCATTTATAAAGGTGACCAAATAATAGGAATTTAAAATAATAAGAAGGTTTTAAATGTCAATAAGGCCCAAACTAATCATACCAGGGGACAATGGTATTTTTATACACAATATTAATCAGAAACTCAATCTTAATGTAAGCTCTAACAAGACCTCGTCCTTAAAGCTCTATATCTTTATTCTGAAATTGCAAATGTCTCTTCTTATCTTTGCTTTGATTTACTTTAATTTCATATTAGTGGGAAAATATGGAAGATTCTTCACTTCCGTATATTATTGTCACATAATATTAAATTGTATTTATATCAAATTCAATAAGTTTATCTTTTAACTGTCGGTGAAGAGTTGTACAATAAACATTTAAAAACGCCTAGAATGTCTAAATGGAAATTGTTTTCCACATTTGACGAGGGAAACCTGCTATAAATTAACCGATTATTTTCCTGAAACTTCAGCCTCCATGACCATTTTATAAAAAATTGTGCCACAAAATGAATTTCCAAGTAACGGCATACAACAACAAAAATCTAAACATACAACAGGGCACGCCTTTAGCGCCTCAATTCTATGCAGTATTGCCGGCAGTTTGAAAGACGGTCCGGCAAAATATGATTACCCCCGAACCAGATCTCATATATGCGATAATATCATGTAAATATATAACATAAGAATGAGTCCTACAAAATATTGAAATCAGTTGAAATACGTAAGATATATCATAATGTTTTAAACCAATTATAGAACAAGATGTTTTCAATAATAAAATGTTGGGTTTAGGGAATTTCTTAGCGGTTCGGCACTGACGTGCTCTGGCCCCACTGCGTGTTGAAAATTTGGCCAATTTCGAGCCGTATACCATGAGGGTTGACGTCTCTATCCATTCTTATCTTCATGTGAACAAGGAATCCAGCTCTGTAGAGCAGAGACCTTGCTGCGGTGTGCCTCAAAACATGCTGTTTCGTGAATTAATAATAAGACAATTGAACCAATCAGGTTGGTTGGCGTACGACACGCCAACATGGCAGGGAAAATATAACTTAAACAGCCGTCAGGCGATAGTAAACTTTATGGTCAATCTGAACAATCATAAAAAACCTGTTGTTAACCTGGTAAGTTTCCAGGACGTGTTTTTGTTTTGTTGTTGATAAGGCGTATGCATAGTTTTATTTTTGTTTCATGATTACAATTGAACGATGAATTTGATTTACTGTTATGATTTCGGTCCCACCATAGAGGTGGCCTTCATCACATGGTGACAGAAAGCAAATAAACAAATTTAACCTTTGTTCTCATTAATCTAATGGCAAGCGGTTAGATGTTACCAAACTGTAAACAACGTGTTTTTTTTATTTTCAGTGGTTTTTTTAATATTGTTAATTTGCGAAATGAATGGAGATGATTAAGAAGAGTGGGAAGGAAGAGAATAATAGATGATATTATATAGGTATTAATGTAAACACAGTTGGAGCAGGAAGGGAGAATATGGAAGAAACCAAAAAAAAATAATTGGGTAATTAAGATTGTTCAAAAGAGCCTTACGAAGAAGAACAAGAAAGAAGAGGAAAAGTATAAAAAAAGAAGAAGAAATGAAGAGAAAGAATAGTAAAAAGGACGCCAGAAGAAAATAAATGAAAAGAATGGAAAGAGAGGGAGAAGGAAAAAGAATATAGCAGAAATTTGTGAAGATAAATCGTTGTGTGGAGAAGGAAGGGGAAAGTCTGAGTCAGTCGAAGTCATTTTCAAGTTATTCTATCTGCAGGAGATATGTACATCAACCCGAAGCTAGGGGGATCGGGTGACAGACGATTTAATTTCTTCTTTACTTTTTGATTTGACAGTGTTTGATGGCTTCCGGAATCTGTTCTATGTAGAGGCTGCTTTCGCATCCGATCCACAGAGCCGGTAGTCTCGTAGGACACCACCAGTCGATGGTGTTGACATCTTATCAATTCCTGCGTTCTACCGAAAATTTACAAGGCAGGGCCTGACGGTGATGGGAGAGGAAAATGATAGCATGTGGACCTGTGGGAATTCAAAGCATAAGGCGACAGGTTGACATATCTAAAAATCATGATAGACCTTCGTATTGGATCAGATGTAAGCAATTTCCAGATATGTCAGTATGTTTTTCACTTGCTGTAATTAGGATTTTTAAGCACAACCTACCATACCCAAATTTCTCTCTGTTCGAGGGCCTTGTTTAGGCGGGGCAAAGGGACAGTGACCTAAACTGTTAAGGAGAATAAAACACGTTTATTTATAATTTTGAGATAATTGCCGTCAATCAGTATATAGTTTTTCACATTTTTCGCAATATTTTAATTATGCATCTCATGTTGAGAACATTTAAGTTTTTCAATATGTGAAGGCCTAATGGAATTGTCATATTTGTTAAAGGGGCCCAATCACCTATCACCTATCCCTTGAAGCTAATATAAAAATAGGGCAGAAAACGCGGATATCATTTTGTTTATATCAACGTGTTTATAATATATGGCGGCCCGCCAAAATAATCAAAACATATTCAACAAGGGCATCTGACAGAAAGTCAGATAAGCCAGAGCTTTGCAAATGGCGTTTTGCACGAAGTGACCTTTCTACCTCCGCATATAAGCAACCTACAACCTTAGGTTACATGTTTTCCCGTTTGTCAACATTGCTGTGTTTACAAAAATATTGTTGGTAAACAAGTTTAAACAGAGACGGTTCTGTTTGTACTCCTTTTGATTGTCCCCCTTACCTTTTTTTTTTTGTCAAACAAGGACCATGTCTCTGTGGTATCATAAAATTCATCCAAACATTAACCTTGTTTCATGTATTCATAAAAGGGATAATAAAAGAAATAATGATTAAACTAGAAATCTGCATTCTAAGGAATGCAAGCTTGGGAGGGTCCCCATTGTGGGATGCTGCCAAAACCTTGTTTGCATTCACTTAATCGGCCCATATTTCCAGGTTCATTTGTACTTAAGTGACTGTATTTTTGTGAACATTCCTTGATGACGTTTCTAAAACAGGATCATGTGCCGGATCCACAACAAATATCTTAACTTTTCGATGCTTCAATGGTCCATTCCGAAATGCCCCGAAAATATCATGAAATTTCGATCATGATTGCGATATGTTGTGAACAAATACACATTTACATAAAAAAACACACATGAACGTTGAAGGACACATATACACTCCTTGCGGAAGCAAAAATAACATCATTTACGTGAATGTACCGTGCTTACCAAAGGATATAGACGTACTACTGACGAGAACGAAATTGTGCATCCGGAGATTACTGTCGAGGTACCCGAGCTAAAGGGTTCAGGGGGTCAACGTTCATAAGTTATGGGGCAACAGTACTGCTCATATATGATCAAACGAAATTGCTCTATAGTCGTTATTACTACAGGCATTATTATCACTATGATTTTACAGGCATAATTTGTGAATTTATATCAGATAAGAATAAGCATTACTCATAACACGAAATGTAATTCTTCATGATTATACATTTAATTGATCTACGAAGTCTACCCAATAAAATCAAGCCGATTTCTTAATTTGTATGATTAATACAGCCTTTTATAAAAAAAAAATCTTTCCCTTTTACCCATCTATAATTTACGGATGAGGGTGAGGTCATCCCAAGAGTGATCCTCCGGCTTCTACGTGGAAGATATGGGTTTACTGGCCACAACACTGTCTCCACAGATAGATTCTAACCGTGAGACTGTAGTCTTAGTACTTTCCTATCGTATTTCCGTGCTTTTAATTATCAAAAATTGCCATCGCAAAAAATATCGATACCTCTTAATGGGATGTCATTTGGCGTATAGAATAAATCCCGGATATCACAAGTCGCATGTCAGAAATAATGGTATATCGCAAGTACTTTAATTACTCCAGATATTATAAAGAACGAAGATCCAGTGCGTCTTGAAGATGCTGTCATTTTTTGGGAGGAGAGGTCGGGGTGTGTGTTTGATAGGGATGGGGAGGCAGAAGGGAGTGGATCGGGTTTGGGGTAGGAGGGTTAGGATAGGCGGAGCGGGGTATGTGTATGGGGGGGAGGGGTGTAGCGTTTGTTTTGCCACTCTGACATCTTTCCGTCTCTCCTCTGGTATTGGATATTTGCTTTACTTGTATGGGACTTGCATTTTCAAGTCACAAGGAGACTAGACCAGAGACGGAAGAAAAGGGGGCGCAGGGGGCGCCCATTCCTTCACTTACGACCTCAAATATTGGATAATAACGCTTAATAAAGAAAAGCAGCGCTGGATCTTTGGTCTCGCACTACTCCTCTGCATGCGAAAGTTACATAAAGCCTACTAAGACTTCCCGGGCATCATCGTTTACGTGTGCTAGGTGTTCAGTCCCTCTTTATCCGTCTGTATCCATCCCTGTAGACATCGTAAGTTGTGTGCAAATACACAGCAAGTCTTTACGGACAAATCAGTCTGTATCCTTGTGACTTTAAACTGGATTTGTCCAGCCCATGGTGACAATTACGGTATAAATAGCCTGGAAGAAAAGCGTATGCAAAAGACTAAGACTGGAATTTTAGCTAATCGAAATTTGTACTAATTATTACAAAGTGTACGCCAACTTATTTGTAGAAAGAAATGTATTGTATGATAAATTAGTTATGACACCTGCAATACAAATTAATAGATAAAACATCTCGGCTCTTTTAGATAATATATTATCACAACTTTCTTTAATTCTGTGTCTCAATTGAAAACACACTGTATATTTTCATTCTTATCTGGTTTGCTAAAAAAAACAGAATATGAGAAACAAATATTTGATAAACACCCGAAAAAAAAGATTGTTCCTTATACGAGGAAAAAGTTAATCAATTGTCAGTTTGAGTGGGTTTTCCTCATTAATAGCGCCGCTTTTCTCTGTATTGTAATAAGTAACACGACTCTCAGAGGGAAAATTCAAAAAGCTACATTAGATAAAATATGGAAACAAAATGTATACATTTGTACGATCAAATACATGAATTTCTTAGTATCGATATCAGCTTCAGCATATCGTGCCATCGTCATTTGTCCATTTGGTGTTCCTTAATTGTTGTATAATATTTCATTCAGTTTTTTATTAAAATTTTATATTAAGGACTAACGCTATACACGATATTTGATATTCCGAGTACATCGCACTTATTACTTTTACAGAACCATTTAAACCGGAGAGGAGACCAAATAAGTAATACGTTCTCAATTTCTGAATTAAAAACCCGATAGCGAGATGGAAGACATGTGGTACTCAGGTGGGAACAATTTAGTTATTTCCAGCTTGTAATGCAGACTAATATTAAGAATGTTTAATAATGTAGCTCTTCCCCATAAACCCCAAGCAGGAGTCAAAGAGCCCAGACCTCCGCCCATGTTAGTTTATTTTTTTCCTTGGCTCAAAACCCATTTGTCATAAGAATATTACATTCTCCCGCTAGAAAGCACCACCAAATCCGAATTAATGGTATACTTTTTCTTTTCTTTCATCCATAAAATTTTATCTTTCTGCATGGGCCCGATACAGTATCTTAGAAAGAGGGGGACTCAACACCCTGACAAAGGTGTTCAAAGACGTCTGGAGTGACTTAAGAATTTATACATAACTCGCACGCAGAACCCAAATCGAAGAAGCTGGGAGATGCAAAACCCAGCGCTGTTTTTTTTTCTGAATAAACGTTATTTTTTATTTCTATGGGTTTTTCGTTCGGAATCCACCCATGTCTGCATCACAAGGAAATTTCTGTACATAATTTTTGTCAATGGCCGATCGAGGTAAAATTGAATTAATTTTCATCATGGAAATTTTATACGTATCCTACGGGAAAGGATTTGCGACTCGGAGTGCTTTGGCCGTACAATACAAGACGCTGTACATCTTGTTTAAAGTGGAGGTGCCTGAAGCAGATCGAATCGATGAAACATGTCACGTTGTAGCACGAGGGAGTAAAAAAAAGAAACATTCGCTGAAATCAGAGGACAGATATCACCACGGGTACGAAGCACCTCATGGGTTCGGCATGGGTGTAACAATTTAAGAGAAATAGTTTTTTTTTTTTTTGTTTCTTTCGTTATTAACTAGGAATGCTCGTCAAATTTGATTCTTTAATAAATATAAATTTTGCTACATTTGCGGGATTCTAGCACCTGGCCAAGATTTGAGTCCAAGGTTTAAAACTTGGCATAAGATGCACAATGCGATAACCTACTCTCATTGGTGACATTACAGTACTTTGCCCTGTGCCTGGCCTGGTGGTGAAACTCCGAAAATTTGCTATACAAAGCAGCGGTTTAAACCAAGGAGACCTGAAACGATTGCTGTATATAAACAGGTATAAGTGAATCCATGAACCCAGCTATTAATGGAAACAGAAAACTCTGGGTGGCGCAGAAGAAATGATTCACTTAGCACTTACATTTTATTTTTTTTGTAAAGCGTGGTTCATTTATAAATACCTTGCGGGTATAAAAGTACTTAATATACCAGCAGTGGTATTAACTTTTTTTTTATTTTCAATTAAGTGTGTTTAATCTAAATTTCTATGAACCGTTTACACAAATCGAATAAATTTCCTTAAATGAGCTTTGCGTTTTGTTGGTCTTGTTATCAATTACAACAACAACAGGGAATCTTGCCACCAAAATAGTAAATATTAATACATTTCATCGTCAAACCCGCCATTAAAAACCCCTAACCGGCCTACGCTACAGTATACGTGCGACATAAGAACTTTATTAGAAACCTTATATATAAATTTCATTACACAACAGCAACAATGCTTGCGCAACAGTTAATTTGATTAAAAACACAACAAATATCCTCCCCATTAGATACCATGACCGCGTGTGCAATCATAACCACATTAATGCTATCCTGAACTACTAGCTACAGAAAAAAGGAAGGGTCTGGCTCGAGCGCTCTAACGTTAGTTGCCTCGGCAAGGAGGGTATTCATATATGCGATCATCCCCATTTGTGTGTGTTGGTGTTTGCGTTTGTTTACAACATAACTCACGCAGTCATTCACGAAATGTCCAGGGCATTTCAGGAATGAACCAATTAAGATTCGATAAGGTTTTTGTGTGGTTTCGGAACAAGATCCGGATTCAGGAACGATTCAGATTTGCATTTATTCCTTAGAATGCAGATTCTAGTATAGGGAGTTTTCGACATTCCTGCAACAAAAATAAACATAGGCGGATTTAGAGGGGGTACAGCGCGCATGCGCCATCTCTTTTCGAGCTAAAACGTCTGGGAATTGAAATAATATACGCTTGATACCGAAAAAGAGCGAGGAATTGTGCGACCATCACCATTTCTTCTTTTCTACATATCCTTCTGCATACGATATATGTATAAAGTCTACGAGCCTTCCGACACATTTGATAACCTGTGCAAGGGTGTTATACCCCCCATCCCCCCACCCCCCATCCCCGCCCCTGTATTCTTAGATTCTGTATTCTCTCTGATAAATGTAATAAAATAAGGAATGCTTAAATATCAAATATCATAATAAGGCGATGTTTAGAGACCGACATGAATGTACGTTTTTGTATATGCTACATCCAGCGTACTTTTTAATATTAGATGTTTACAAGATTAAGATAACGGGCACACGGTATGGTGTACTGTTTTTTTTATTATTGTAATTTACAGATTTCTATTTCATGTAGACTTTTCGTTATTTAATATTATATATATGGGAATTATTATTAAATGCCCACTGCTAGCAGAGCCATGCGGCCTCATCGGCATGTATTCTGATCATGTACTCTGGCCGTGCTGTGGGTCGTTCCCCGGCTACACAACAACCAACACAGTTAAACAGTACATTTACAAACAAGGTTTATCCGGTCGTGGCGGGTAATTTGATCAGTGAACCTCTCTCGCCCTTAATTTCATTGAACTAATGAAACTGTTCCCGCCACGGGCTACCCAGCAGACGACATGGGTAAGTAGATATCCCAGTCACGTGATCCCTTCAGAGAAGCGTTCGGACATTGACGTCACGTGGAGGCGATATTGGTTGCAAGCGTATATAATGACCCCCGGGGTCTCGACCACTATCCCAATCCCGCATTTTATTTTCATGTATAACACAGAATATATTAGATTTTCTTTAAACGTGTCCAATCTCTATATATTTTTCGTATGTTTAAAAAAATCCTATTGTTTATAAAAAAAAAAGCTAAAGGGCCTACCTCCCCCATGTAATTACTAAACGGAAACTGTAACCTGTGTGTTAACATGTTGGTCCTACAAAACCACCCAAAATATTATTTATCATAAATTGATTTGCTGATTTTTACTTATATATGTACAGAAACAATTTTTTATGATGCTTTTAAAACGAATAAAAGAACACACATATATAATAACCTTTATTATTTTCCTTTAATATTTTGGTGCATCAACATGTTTAGAGAGAGCGGGGGGGGAGTTAGGTTTGTGTGCGTGAATGTATGTGTGTTTAATAGAAGAAATGTACTCGTTTGACCTCCCTCCTACGTCATTGGACATGAACTTGTCATGGAGTGGCCGTTCTGAGAGCTGGGTACAAGCGTGGCCTTTAATTACGAGGACATTTCCATTTTGTGCTCGAGGCATCTTGGGACTGGTCCATTTCCACTGACCACTCGCTGAAAGACGATTGCTCAGAGAGGTCTTTTGTCCTCAGGCGGGATGAATATCAGCTCTCTTGTGCAGGACTGGCGGGAGATATGCTGTGGGTTAGTTGTTACAACCCTTCATCCAACTATTCCAGGAACCAGATTATCATTATTTAAAAGACCCAAATCATGAAAAAATTATTCAAGGTAGCATTCCTTGCAATAGCTCCTTAACTAAAAAAAATAAAGCCAAAAGGGAATAAACATGAACATTTCACAAATTTTAAATGCATCATGAAGATCGGGGGGTGTAGTTATCTTTTTTGATGGTGAAAGTATTGTGAAGTTCAAAGTCCTTTTAATTATGACATTTTAATACATTTGAAATTTTATTTTTTAGGGTACACGACTTTAAGAAACAAATGAAGACATACCAAATTATAGTGGGCAAATATCAAGCTTGAATAAAATAAAACCAAATTTTTTTATCTCTAATGTTAATTTAATCTTTTTAATCAACATTAAAAAAATCCATTTTAAGTTTGAACGAAAAATATTAATAGAGGAAAACAGGTTTGAATTATTATTTTGTATTTATCTGTACCAAATGTAAAAAAAAAATATATACTTTATGTGGTCTAATGTGCATTTTAAACAACCAATGGACTGATGTTGAATCGAGGGGCATTTTGCTATTTAAACATATATCCAGTGCATGGTGCACCATTTACAGTACAGTCTTTTCTCATAGGAAGTTACGTAGCCGTTTGGCAGCTTTGATTAAAACGATAACATATGGTCAACAATGTAAAAGAGACGTTAGCAAAGACATTTTAGTGGGGTCCACATTCAATCAGTTCCTAACCTCCGTTCACTCTAGGAGTTAATCCTATAAGATGTCCAAGTAGATCATTGGCGGCGGAGCCAAATTGAAATATGGGGTCCAATAGTACACTAATACTCTTAAGGCAGGGACTGTGGGGCCGGCAGGACAGGACATTAACCGGACCTCCAAGACTATTGTTTTCGACTCAATTTTTTATTTTGCTTTTATCTATATTTCTTAAATATCTATAACTAAACACTACAGTTTTAAAACATAAATATCACTTTATTGTACACAAATTCAAGGCAAAATGTATATTTACCTTTTACTTATTTTCATGCGGACAATTAGTATTAATCCTCCAGTATTGCTCAACAGCTGCATATTTTTTGTGTGCAAATATATCCTTCAGAGGGGGTGAAGGTCGCAGTTGGAATGCTCCATGATAAGCGCAGTTAAAAGAATGTATCTGGAGTGAATGAAAAATGCAACTGTATTTTAAGTTTCGGTCCTTTTAGAAAGAAGCAATCATTTGCAAAACAAAAACAAAAAAAAAGTGCTACTGATTTTATATTTACTGGCCAAAAAGGGGACTGGCACTTGGCTGAATTTACCGGCTTTCCATGAGAACTGCCGATAAATGCCGATATTCTGGCCTTAAATTCTAGCCCTGTATGCTGCATGCATGTATCGAGGACGCGTAGCGCACGAGTGGGACGGGGTTTGGGGGAGGGATGATGGAGATATAAGATGACTGGGGTATAATTACAGTGATAGGCTATTAAAGGCCCGAACATGAGAATGTACCGACTGTCTAACGAAAAAAATAGTACCTATATGTTTTTCTATTATAATATTTTTGACGAGGTGCCCTCTCCCTATCAACCATAAATGGATGAATCACACATGACTCAAATCCTTATAAGAAAAATCTAAATATTACATGTTGGAAATAACAGGGACTTGCCTGAGGGGATCTGAAAGTTTTGCCACTTAAGACTCGCAGCACTGCGTTTTTATACTGACTATTTCCCTATGTTGCAGCATTCGTGGGCACCCATAAGAAACGTTTCATTGTTTATTCTCCATCATGGTCATATCACCTTTTTCCTTCCATTTTAATCTTCTCTCTTCTCTTTTTTTTATTAGCTTGGGCTATACTGAATCTGATTGTCAAGTGGTCACGGCATTCGAATGTTGGCGTCACTATTTAATATGGCACCCTTATTTAGGCGGTAATAGTTTGCAACCCCCCCCCCCCCCCCCCGCCGAGAGGGCAGATCACCAGATGTTTCCGGCCATTTTGGCCACTTCTGGTTTTACCTCCTGGGTCATCATGAATGATGGAAGAAGGGAAGGTAAAATCGGCCGATTTTTTTTTTCGGTTCCGTCATCCCATTTGTAGCCGGTTTTTTGCGAAGGAATGTCTTTATAGATTATCATCCCAGGTCTTGCAATCGAATATCTCTAAATATTTCCATGTTAAATATATGAAATGTAAGCTCCAAAGCCAGCTGTTCACTATCGTTATTTGTAGGATTTAAGTGATCTTTGGCAGACACATATATATATATATATATACTCGTACATACATATTAATGAACAGCAGGTAATCTCTATTAGGAATGGTTCTATCAACACTACGGAACGGGGATATGAGATTATTTATCTACACGTTGTTAGTAAGCATTGACGTACCCATGTCGAGAAACAGAAGATCTTGTAACCGATTGTTGATGGTGAGAATATATTAAAGCCTACGTCTCACTTATCACGTTCTGTCTACGGTTCACAGCATGTGTGAAGGTCGTGGGAGGACTTGGTAGGATGTGGCCTTTACCGTAGGACACCGTACTAGGCCGTGAATGAAAGTTAGTAGTCTTGAGGGGTCCACGTTCTCCCTAAAATGTTCAAACGAACGGGTGAGAACTTGGCCCCTAGCTAGTTTGGAGATCTGCAACTCTTGGCACCTTGAAGGAACAAAATTCTCATGTCAAACCCTGGGACCACGGCAAATCCTCTTTGTCACCTCAGAATGTGGCCCGTTGTTGTAGGATGCCATAGTAAAACGTGGCCAAACGTGATTACCGTTATGCTGCCGTAGGTAAACGTAAATAACAGTATCAGTGCCGTAGCGAGAACGTGGCGAGTACTTGGACGAACGGGGCCTATCTACGTTCTTCTACGGCAAGCCACAATAACCGTAAGGGAACGTGGTTATAACCGTAGTAATGCCCTATAGCTGCAGAGTAGATGAACGTGACATACCGTGGGGAGAACATGGCGCTCTGGCTTGTCTTGGCTGAATCGTGAGACACCGTAGATAGACGTGGCAAGTGAGACTTAGGCTTAAGCAACGCAATATTTTGTGGTTTGTAAAGCTGTAGTTGCCAGATGTCCTCGTTGGACGTGTTTGGATTACGACCAGCGGCCATTTTTTCGGGTCACAAACAAAACTGACACCCTGTACAACGTGGGTTTTAGTTTATTTATATGAAATGCCTAAGGCACTATCTGTGTTAAGTTGACGTCAGATATAGGAAAAGACCAGTTTAAATGCCATTCTGGTTAACATGGCTCACTAATTGGCATGAGAAATTTTCGAAATTTATTGTAACGTTATATAAACATTTAATATCTATATTTTGTCCCCACTTCAAATAAGCGAATGATTTGTTAACCTTATCGAAAAAACAGTTTTTTTTATCATTTACATATAACAAAAAAATCTGTTACTCTTGCAAAATAGGGTACAAAAACTAATAAAACAGTAATGTTATTGATTATAGTTCAATGTTAATGTCTAGATTACGGAAGGGATCAGATTCTACACTGCGTGCAAAATGACACAAAATTTATAACAATGCTAATCAACTGTTATTTATCCTTATATATAGATCTTGTGCTTGCCTGTGCCGGCAGTAAGAGATCAATATTGTCCTTTTTGCTTTGTAATGTTGTGTCTGTATGGTTATACAGTGTCAAATAACACGTCGATGATAACATGGTACCGCGATATAATGTGGTGGCTTTGTGTTCGCGAGGTTTTCAAATTCGAAGTGGAAATTATCGCGAAAATGAAACCTCCGTAAATAAGACGTCCCGTCAACATAGGTGACCAGTCATTTTAACCCTCATTGTCATCTCATGAATATTACTACGTTCACTATGCATTAAGCGTCGACAGTTGAAAGACAATAGATGTTTGTAATTAATGATAAAATATTTTTATATATCCTGAAATTCGAAGATTGATATAAAAATGTAGTCGATTTTTCGGAACACCTGTCAATAATTTTTTTCCCTCAAGCTCGCAACGAAATGATTTTTGTTTTAATACACTTTGTTTTAGTTTCTGGATTGTGTGATAGCGACAATGGAATTCTCGCACAAAAATGGAAGAATCGCGGAAATTTTACTTCGCGAATAAATAGTCATTCACGGTATTTGGTTTACTCGTGGATCCTCAATATTGTTGAAAGACATATTTCAGTAAAACATGATGCAGTTGTCTTTTTTTTTTTTTTTTGCTCAACGAGTTAAACCTGACAGTTATCAATAATACAATCTGGAAGCCGATCGGTTACGTACGGATCGGCAATTCGGGAATATTCGGTAGAATTCGCCAAAATAATTATAACTTAATCGAGTACAAGCGGCAGTTATCGTTGACTGGTTATTTTAGTCAACTCATTTCCTCCAATGTAATGCTACCACATATTTGGTTTCTAAACTAATCATAGATTTTCATAGCGGATTTGAGATATGTCATATTGGGGTCGGATGTAATTATCACTGTGAGACTTCTTATCCCTTCTTATGGGAGTTAAACCGCCAGGAAAGTCACGAACCGCAACGATCTTACAACTAACCTATTAAAAGTTGTAGGTATTATTAATGAGTATAATAGTAAAGCTCTCCGTAAGTTTGTCGTGATATTTCGTGACCTGTTCGTAAAACTTCGTATATTCGATGTATAGGATTTTGGTTTCGTATCGTAGCTGATTCGTACCAATATAAGGTAGTCCGTTGGAAAATATGCCATAAATTCATGAAAATCTAAAACGGTACCCTTTTAATCATATCAAAATATATGTATCTGCACAGCGAATCAGTGCGGACCGAATCATTTTCTCCTTGGAAGACGACCTCATGAATATTGAAGCGGCCACTTTGGGGTCGCTCCCTGTAATTGCTGTTCATGGCCCAAGGCAATCCGTATGATTATAAATGTGACACTATCAACCAATCAAGGAGAATTATAAATGTTTCTAATTTACAAAAAAAAACTTTTTAAGCAGTGTACACATTCCTCCGTTTTTGCAGCAAAGACAATACGACATCGATAATTTTCGGAACGGTAGTTTAAGGCAGAGGCAATATTTGGAAGGATATGGTCGCCCTGGAGGTCCATCGTGATGAACAAACACGTGCGATCTGGCCTTTCCTCTGTTTATCAATTTTGCCGGATTATGATGTGTTTACCCAAAACGCATTTTCTTTGTCGTCACCCTTGCCTGATAAATGTATGACTGACTATGAGTGTGTACATATAGCTTTACATGAAAGCGTTAGTTTTCTGTGGACCAGTATTCAAGTTGGCTGTGATTTCATCGTTTCGATTCCTGGAATACAAACATCTGGTCTGCGTGTAGTGCGTGTTTGCCTTCGCAAAGCTGCAGTTCAAAAACGTGATATATCACCAGTTGCAGTTCTATAACAATGGCTTATAAATAATATAGGCGTGTTCCATTGTCATTTCTTTGTGAATGTCATTTTCAAGTAACCTCGCATACAAACAACATAAAGGCAGAGACCGTAATGTTTAAACAAACCTACGGCAACGTGGCATTATTTCAGGTATAACATGTTAGAAATTTTATGACACGTGGGGGAGGCCTCATTTCCCTGTAGATATAAAACACATCATACCAAAAAAAGTAGTGTTGCCAAAGCTTAGTTTACCTCAGCGAAAGAATAAAACAAAATAGAGGCCAGATTGCATATCTGGCGCGGCCATCACTAGATTCCTGTAAGATACGAGCAAAGCATCATAAATCTTTTGTTTTACTTTGTCATTGTTACAACTGATACAGGGAAATTTGCTGTGTTGAATGTTGTAAGAGTACATGTGAGTCTGTGGATACAAAGTCATAAAAGAAAAATACTACTTTCTATTGCTGATCCCACTGGTAAAAGATAGGCCAAATATAAAAAAGGTATGTTTCTCGTGCATTTTTATCAGAAATCTGTGTGACCGGGCGATTATTTTACCATTTTATAATAGGTTTCAGATAAAATATAATTGTTTTGTAGACTTTAAAAACACAACACAGGGATATTTTATAAATATTTTATCATTTAATTTAGTCTGAAGAAATACGGAGCTCACAATCGATGAACTCCTACTGAGAACCCCTACCAAAAAAATGTTAATCCGGTGGATCAACATTTGTGTGGGCGGTGCTTAAAAAACCAACCTTCTAATTCTTGTTGGCCTTAAATGATACACCATGACTGGTGTTGTAATTCTTGTTGGCCTTAAATGATACACCATGACTGGTGTTGTAATTCTTGTTGGCCTTAAATGATACACCATGACTGGTATTGTAATTCTTGTTGGCCTTAAATGATACACCATGACTGGTGTTGAAATTCTTGTTGGCCTTGAATGATACACCATGACTGGTGTTGAAATTCTTTTTGGCCTTAAATGATACACCATGACTGGTGTTGTAATTCTTGTTGGCCTTAAATGATACACCATGACTGGTGTTGAAATTCTTGTTGGCCTTGAATGATACACCATGACTGGTGTTGAAATTCTTGTTGGCCTTAAATGATACACCATGACTGGTGTTGAAATTCTTGTTGGCCTTGAATGATACACCATGACTGGTGTTGTAATTCTTGTTGGCCTTAAATGATACACCATGACTGGTGTTGTAAATTTTAAAAAAATGATACGAGGCTTGCTATACGCTACTCACGCAGTGATTATACACTACAGCCGTCAATTGTCAATAAGGCAACCAAATTCCTGTAATTTCCTACCAATTTTTTTATTAAGAAATGAAACTTAAAAAAAACTTGCCTCTCTCTCTCTCTCTCTCTCTCTCTCTCTCTGTCGTCAATCTCTCTGTCCCTCTCTCTCTCTCTGTCTCTCTGTCTCTGTCTCTGTCTGTCTCTCTCTCTCTCTCTCTCTCTCTCTCTCTCTCTCTCTCTCTCTCTGTCTCTGTCACTTTCTCTGTCTATCTCTCTCTGTCTGTCTGTCTGTCTGTCGGTCTCTCTCTTTCTCTGTCCCCCCCCCCCCTCTCTCTTACTCCCTCGGTCTCTGTCTGTCTGTCTGTCTGTCTCTCGCTCCCTCTTTCTCTCTGTCTCTCTCTCTCTCTGTCTGTCTGTCTCTGTCTGTCTGTCTATCTGTCTGTCTGTCTGTCTCTCTCTCTCTCTCTCTCTCTCTCTCTCTCTCTCTCTCTCTCTCTCTCTCTCTCTCTCTCTCTCTCTCTCTCTCTCTCTCACGTCATTCACCTGTATATCCTGCATATTAGTCATTCCCCTGCAGTGTCTCCTGGTATCCATTTAGAATTTCCATCACTATGTTTTATTAATGCACGCTCCCGGCCACCACATATTTGATGTTCCTTCATGCATCATATGCATGAGACGTCGATCCGACAACATTAATTAGCGATATGCTTTGCTGACATTCGCCATCCGCGTAATACGGATCTTGAAACAACCATATACAGTTCTATCACAAATTTAGAAACGGACGCTAATTAAAATATTATGTTTATGAATGTATCTGATTTGGCCTGTTTTTTTTTCATATGGAAAGTATATTTCCTGTTTACCTTGCATTTTCTGGAAATTTAACACCTTTCTAATTTATCGTTTGCATATGTATCGAGAAATTACGGAGCCCAGGAAACGACATCGTGAAATATATTTATTAATTCGTGCGCACGAATTACTCGGTATGAAAAAATTAATTGCCAAGGTGGAAAAAAATATTTATTAATCCGTGCGCATCAATTACTAATCCATGCGCAAGAATTACTAATTCGTGCGCACGAATTTCTAATTCGTGCGCACGAATTTCTATTTCGTGGCCACGTATTACTAAACGAATTACTAGGTGTGAAAAATATAATTCCAAGGTGGAAAAATATGTATTTCAATAGGATAACATAGTTGCCGATAAGGCTAATGCAACTGCTCTCCTGCAAATAAAATAAAAGAAAGTAAAAAATTAACATGAATGTATATATGTATATATAAATGATCAGATTGGAAAAGTGTACATAAATTCACACAAGATAAGATATATATAGATACATAATATACGTTAATACAGATTGACATTCCACAAACACTGATACTTACACTAAAACCACCAGTCTTTCCAAGGCGCTGGGCTCCATTTTGACAACCGTGTGTGCCCGCTGAAACTGCCAGCCTGTGCCTAGACTGAGTCGATGTGTGCTTGCTTCTCATTGGCTAGTAACTCGTGCGCACGAATAATAACTCGTGCGCACGAATTAGTAGCCAATGAGCATTGAGCTAGCAACATAAGAGAGCTGTTCTCATAGGTCACTAATTCGTGCGCACGAATTAATAAATATGTTTTCCACCTTGGAAATATATTTTTCACACGTAGTCATTCGTGCGCACGGATTAGTAATTCGTGGCCACGAATGAGTAATTCGTGCGCACGGATTAGTAATTCGTGAGCACGAATTTATGAATTTTTTTCACCATGTCGTCTCCCGGCCTCCGTAAGAAATAGCCCGGTTCATGAAAAGTATACTTGTCTGTTTTGTTTTGTTTTACTCTGTCTCTGCCTCTCGCTCTTTCTCTGTCTGTCTGTCTATCTGTCTGTCTGTCTGTCTGTCTCTCTCCCTCTCTCTCTCTCTCTCTCTCTCTCTCTCGCACACACACACACACGCAGTCACGCTATATAAATATATATATCACAAAATCTCCTCTGATTCACACACATGAAGTTTTTACTGGGTCTTGAGGAAAGAACATTTTTGTCTATGCTTATCTGTCATCCGTATCTATCAGTAAGTCTAACCTTTGCGCTA
The DNA here is from genome assembly GCA_026874595.1 of Sipunculus nudus. Classification (NCBI taxonomy): domain Eukaryota; kingdom Metazoa; phylum Annelida; class Sipuncula; order Golfingiida; family Sipunculidae; genus Sipunculus; species Sipunculus nudus. The sequence continues at coordinate 62,309,790 of CM049319.1, forward strand.
ATGTCGCTTTACTTAATTAATGTGCGTGTATTTAATCGCGATTGTGATGGTGTTTGGAACAGAAAGGCTAATGTTTCCTTTATATATCCTTTTTCCCCAGATTTTCATTGCGGTTTCTGATATGACAACTTCTTCCCCTCTGACATCACGGGAGACTCTCTGGTGTAAGAGGGAGAAAACTTCCTCAATTCTCATGAATAGAAGCAGCACCAAGTGACATTGAATGAGACATGAATAAGACAGCCTCGGGGTTCAACCAACGACATTCAAGTCATAAGATAATTGGGTTGCCGGACTGCCAGTCAATTAAGAAGAGTATACCAGTAAGTCTAATATGCACGCTCATGTCGTTATTAATGGACCATTTTGGTTGGTTCATAGGAAAACGTGCGGGCATTCGCAAGTGTGTTTTATTGTCAAAATTAAACTGTTTCTTTTAATTAATAGGCCATAAAGTCCAAACGTTCATCATTGGCATGTGTTTTATTTATCCCTGACTAGAAGGGCTTAAAGTCGTCATTTCGGTTGCTATATAACCATTATTCAAACATTCATTTACAAGTACTTCATATAGCCATGAGTACGATTTGTGTCATGAATCTGATGTCTAAAGGATAGTTTCATTGCCTATTTTCAGCACTGTCGCTGGCGTTTGAATACCCTAAACGATGAAGATTAGGTTAAAAAATCTTAAAATCTTTAATCTTAAAAAAGGTCACCATGGTGACCGCAGAATTAGGTCAAAGGTACCTAGGAATAAGCCAACTGGCGCTTGTTTCAGATCAAGTGATAAAAGTTGTGCCATTGTTTATAATTTTGAAGCTATGGGACAAAAATTAATTTTTTTGAAGTGGTTAAGGCGCAGCGACCTCTTTTGGATATATTCCACAAATGAAAAATCCGTTTCGAGATATTTTCATATGATATGTAATGTATATGTTTTGAAGCGATAACTTTAATATTGGGGCCTCTATGGCTTTACTGATGAAATCATGCAAAAAATCTCTTACAGCACCCATGGTGGTCATTTCCGGATACTTGAAATACAATCGAGTAATACTTATTGAACTCTACATGATGCAAAAATGCATCTCTAGCTTTAAAATGAACAACTTACAAAATAAGAGTTAACATTTTGAAATTTCATGAATTTTTCCAAAATATGTGTTACCATCGTTACCGCAGAATGAGACAGTCATTCATCGAGATGAAAGGCCATTTAATGACGAATAAAATTAGCTAAGTTAATGCGGCTACGATCATTCTTAACAAAGATTTGAAGATAAAACCATTTTAGGTTTGATTACCCTGTCCTAGACCTTTGACCAATTATGACTAAAAATGAAAGGCTTCTATTTGGGACAATTATACACTAACTACATAAATTTGAAAGCAACTTCTGCAAAACTGTGGCTAGTAGAGTGCAGACATCGAAATAAGCAGAAGACCCTGACCATGACCTTGGACCTATTATACCCTAAACAATAGGTTATTGGTGACGATTATATACTAACCATTTAAGTTTGAAAGCAATTTCTATAAACACCGTGGCCTGTAGAGTGCAGACAAACAAACACAACTGACCAACATACTTGCCAAAATCTCTGAAGCAATAAACGATAAAAATTGTATGCCTGATTTCAGGTTTTATATCCACAGGGGTAGGAAAAATACAGTGGCGTCAAATTTTTAAAGGGTGATGGGTGGGGGGCATGATTCTTAGGTTAGTTTTGAGCAAGCGGAAAGGCTGAAATGTAACAAAAGATTCTCATTCTAACTGCTGATATATATTTTATTTTATGTTACGATCCCCCAATGTTACGATGGGGGATATATGTTCCTATTACCCCCGACCCCCCCCCCCAAAAAAAAATACCCCTCTGCATGGGAATCCTTTTACCTTTGGGGCCCCCAGGATTTCAGGCTCCAGAGTCTATTACATTATCCATTAACGGTGGAATCGGTAAATGTATGTATATATATATATATATATATATATATATATATATAATTTTGATTTTGTTTTAGAGACTTATTTATATATATATTAATATAAATATATATATATATATATATATATATATATATATATATATATATATTAATCTACTGGTTTCCTGCAATAACTTAGAGTGCTCTATCGTCTTATACCAGTCTTACACAGTAGTAAAAATGTTTAACAAAACTTGATTCCTCTACATTTGCTACATTTGTATATATATATATATATATATATATATATATATATATATATATATATATATAGCATGTAAAAAGCATGTGTAAACTAACATAACATTAAAAATAATTATGGTAATCTCAAATTTTCATTTCAAATTTCTTTTAATAGGGATATTTTATCGGGCCGGACTTGGACTCATTCTCCAGAAGACTCGGACCTGAAGAAGTGGACTTGGACTAGAAATTTAAGGTCTCGGAAGGTGTGGAATCGACTACATCACTGGCATTATCCACCATGCCCCGTATGGTTTATTTCACCTGAGCTATACCCCTCACTGTCGATCCTTTATCGGTCACCTCATATTACATTCGCAAAATAAATCTCTGCATGGACAACCGAATCTATCCGAATTCTTGTATTAAACATAAGATTGATATTGCAATTACAGAGGGGGAACCTCAAAAAATGCCAGTTCATGAATGTTTAAGTGGTGTATCACAAGTGTTTGTCATACCTCAGACCACTTGATGGGCGGCACGCAAACATTAACTTATAAATCAATCCGCGACCGGTTGTAGACCGAGTCCTGCACTACTTTTATTGCTGTATCAGCAGTTACAGAAAAAGGACAAAAGTCAGACCAGTAATTCTGGTTCCTCTCATGTTCGTTTCTTACTCAAGAGCAGGATCTCGTAGAGTTTTGGGGATTTTATCTCCTTCCACCTTCCACCCCACCCCACTCTATATCTATAGCCAAAATGTTACTCAGGATTTTTGCAGAAATCCGTTCAAGAGAGCGATTTTTTAAACCCTTTATTATAAATTATAGATCAAAACCTATTGCCATCATGAAACAACGGGATAATAACAATGTTTTGATTAACAGGTAAATAGACACAACATATAACAAAACTAAATCTTATCGAAATTAGATCGAAATCTCAACTCATTTTCTTGAAAGAATAATAAAACCATGTCAGCCGACAGCACAGTTACACATACAATACATGATTCATGTGTTTTTACTTCCATACATACATTTCACTGTCAGAATATCAGTTCATTATTGAGCGATTCAGATAACTACATCCTCACGTCAGTCACCTAGGCAGGTCTTGTCACAAGGCTGACTGAGCAAAGACAACGGAAACATGCCTGCCCGGAAAGAGGCCTCGTCGTGACACCAAAGATCTATTGGCCCTGCAGCCCGTGACGCGATTGAAGAGTCTATGACCTAAGCCCAGTTTCCTTATGACCGTCCAAGACATGACATGTCTGCATTACACATCCCATAAGTTTGAAACTTGGTCATCCTACTGATGTTTTTGATAATCACAATAACTATCATTGATTCATCGCACTGTATTTCTTCAAAATTTCAACACTACGTATTGAACTATAGTGCCTTTTTCAGCCGGGATATTTGCCACTGTTTTTTTTAATCAGAGGCAGTCGTTTTTCTACAATTATCTTAAAAACACTTTTACTGTCACGCAATGTTGCCAATGTCACCAAACACGTGTTTTAGTTATTATTAATATTAATGTGTCGACATCGATATCGAATCGTAAAGTAGATCATGAAGTTTCGCACAATATAAATTATGTTTAACGACCATATACTTTGGTTATATTTGAAATGGGGTTTGAAGAGGCATCCGCTATATTTGTTCATTTACTTTGTGTAACATTGTAAATTTTAATTTCTAAGCGAAATAGCATTATGTGCACAAAGGTGCAAATGGAGAGTTATCATTGACATCACTTAGATAACTCCTCTTTGTGGCGAACGAAGAGTAGGACATTCAGTATTCTCCACACAGAGGGGAATTCCCCGGAGTGATGCCAAGGCTGCGAACGAACAGGTTTTGGGCCTGCACGGAGACTGAGCGTTCAGGGGACCACGAAAAAAGAGGCGCGTTGCAGGGAAACTGTGTGATCTGGAAGGACAGTTACACTGGTAAATATATAGAGTAACTTGCTAGAATTTTGCTAAAAAAAAAGTTGAATATCCAGTCAGTTTTCGCTGTCAACCCATCTCTGTCTGTCTGAATATATAACATATAGTTATCATTTTCAAATGTGTATGTATTGAATGAAATATCAGAGATATTTTTTCATCTTTAGAACTTCCATCATTAGCATTTGCCTTAACAACCTTTACACCAAACTAAGAAACACCTGTCCGAGATGATTGATACTGAGTGTTCAGGTTGGCATCTCAGGGGAAAAAAATCAAGCACTCTGAAAGACTGACTTTATCTACTATTGCTGGTTATTTTATTGCGATTTTAATGTCAGAGTTTCTTGCTTGCAATTGTTTATTTTAACGATAACTAGTTTACGCGAACACAGCAGAGTTGAGCAGACGACTGGACATGCGTCTTGTACCTGCTCGTGGAACAGAGTTATCTATTTCTATTCAGTACAGAACAAATATGCTTTACATGCAATTGTGCGTATAAAAAAACATAAAAAGACAGACAAAGACCAACTTCAACGGTACGCTTCTTCGAGCTTTAAACAATTCAAACATCACTAATTTACATAACGCATGAATATTAATGTCGAAGAGTAAGCTGGTCTGGACTGGTCTGAGTTTTACTACCCTTCAGTACAGAGGAGACAACATTTCAGAGAATTATAAATGATGCATACGGCTGTACAGTTAGGGAATGTGATACTGAGGATTTTGATGATATCACTTAACAGTAATTAATTAAGGAGAATATATTTTATAGCAGACGACAATATCCACCTGGTTGCACTTGATTTCCGTTTCCGGTTACAAGCGAGATCGTGCATGACACCAAAGAGCGAATGCAAGCAACAGTCAAATAGCGACAAGAAAAAAAGTAATCCTTGCGGATTGATAGATGGTGACAGGGCGGTGACAGGGCACCCGGGCGAGTTTGTTCAGGCGCTCTCTCTACATTGACCCTCTGCTAGTCTATTTCCAGTCATTTAGCATTGCGGTCAAAGGTTAGAGTTCAAAGGTCGCAATTTCAACAGAAGGTTACGCCATGGGTTGTTGATTTTGGATCAATAACATGACCAGGTCTCCGGGCCACTGACTTTCCTGCTGATTGCATACTTGGTTCATTGTTTATCATTTACTCTAGCCTGAAAATACCATTCTATGTTTGGAAAAATCGCTTTTTGTCTTCCCTGTCTGGTTCATTGTGTTTTGATAGTTTTCATGATGAAAGCTCTATCTAGTTAATTTTTACTTTACAATTTTCATCTTTTACTAATCTCAGTCGCTATTAATACTTTATTAACTTGTGAGCCTATATATATATATATATATATATATATATATATATATATATATATATATATATTCAAGTTCTCAGGGAAGTTTTTTTTTATACGTTTTGTTTTAATGTTAGCTTAAAGTTTAGGGATCGGTCATGGGTGATTCCACATCACCTATAAACAAAGAATATATTCAAAATCACCTTACATAAAGAGACCTCCCTTTTATCATGATTATAATATTTGGTGACTATTTAACAGTCATTACCCGTACGACTTCATTCACCAGTGTAAATTTTTAAAAGACGGACCTTTTAAAAATGGACCTTTTAAAAAATTGACCTCAAATAAGCAGTCCTTTAGACACGGGTGATCCGGGGGGGGGGGGGACTCCTCCATCCTCTTTTCTGTAAAAAATAAATAAAAAGACAGCTAATAGCCATTATGAAAGATTCAATGTATCTATTTATACACTCTTTCAAAGGTTATGATCGAAAAGCCCAAGGTTTGCCCATTCGCCCTCTTATTACGTAGGCTTTATTAAAAACCAGGTACCCATATAAAGCTCACCGAAATACACATTTCTTATTCCATCCCTGTTTATGGCACCGATTATAACACCGGTTCTGGCACAGGGCCTAGTCTCAGAGCAACGAGAACTAGTATAAAACTCGGAGCTGGATGCACAATGCGATACCAAGCTCTCATTAGTCTGTTTAAAATCCTTTGCTCTGTGCCAGCACTGGTGGTGAAACCCGTTGAATCTTGCTACACAAAGCAGCGCTTACAACAAAGGAGATTTAGAATGAGTGCGGTGTATAACCGCTGCGTTAGGCGTGTAGCCCACTGATATTTTATGCGTTGCTAATTAAGTCTATATTGACTCGGCTTATACAACCGGACTTGTAACAATGAAATGCTGTGTAGTCTTAATTAACGCTGGCCTTTTCATGTGGACTGGGCTCTTGTTCTTCCAGTCTCTCTGTGTTTCTTTACTTCTTATGAAGGTTATATATTGCATTGTATTGCTATTCTTGGAGTGATCTCGCCTAGAGTTATTTACTTTTTATGTGTTTTTGCAAAACCATATTTAGATTGCAGTCATCACCAATCTGTTTTAAATAGTTCATAGCTGAAGAATTTCATCTTTCCTAGGTTCTTCTCAAAAGTATCTATAATTTTTCTCCTGCCTTTAGATATACTATTTAGACATACATGTATGTGTCAGCTATATATATATATATGATTGTAAAGTGCTCAACTAAGGAAAGGAGCCGTAACATATACACGCAGTTTAGGACTTAAACATACTTAAATGTGTCCTACAGTTCTGTTTTGTAAGGGTCCTTGAGGGCCCCCAATCGTCAAAGCCCTTTCGAAACAGAACTGTCGGACACAAATAGGTGTATTTAAGTCCTGAACTGTCTTTATATATCATTCATATATATATATATATATATATATATATATATATATATATATATATATATATATATATATATATATACGAGTGGTCTTGATTCACATGTGGTCTTATTAGACAGGCCAATTTTAACAGATGTGAAAGCTTGCTCTTCACTCAAGGCTGTTTTTAATAGGCAGGGGATTTTATTAGACAGGTGGTCTCTCAGACAGGTTTACTTTATATATACATATGTCATTTATGTCCTGCGTTCAAATGACCTTTGTGATTTATTCATTAAAGGTGTTTCGGTCGCTGAGTTTCGAAAAATGTCACCCAAAACATATAATACACTAAAAATATGTGTATGAGTAAAGCTGTAGTAACGACTATGGAGTATACAAAATATAAAGAGCAATTATTCCGAGTCCTATTTTTATTTCTTTTGTTTAAATAACGATTTATTTGTTGGAGTTGACTTGACTCGTGTTTTATTGCACCATTTCAACAGGAAAATTAATTAAATACATTTGTGTACAAAAGTAACATCTTTTACTTATATCCTGCATTCAAATTTTCTTAAATACTTCCCTGGCTGGCGTTTGACTCGTTGTTAGTATCGTATTATTTCAACAGAACTTTATAATCCTGAATATATGTATCATGTATCCGAGTGATGTTTGTTATATATAAAAAAAAATTTTTTAAATATCAATATTGCTCCTGAAACTAGTAAACCTAGCTTTGAATTGCATGGCCGTCTTTGGCATTAAGAAATGTTGCCATGTTCTACTGCAGTGTGAAGATCATATTACAGCGCATTGTGAGTTATTGATGATAGTCAGGGAAAATTATATTGCTCGTGTACTGGTTTCATACTATTTGGAACGGATTCAGGCTAGGTAATGATGGAAATAAATAATGACAACTGTTTTACGTGTACTAAAGGAGGAGGGTCCCCAACCCGATACGGACTGCGCAATGAGAGATCTAAAGCACAGACGTAACCTTAGCCTCTCGCGTTACCGTATGGTAAACATGTCCTTAGGGAACCAACAGATTGCGTGGGGCTGCTTTTCATAGATTCAGACTTAATTAAAGCACAGTGTAAGAATACGCAGTTGCCCAGGGAACCCATTAAAATGCCAATCTGAATAGTCTTCAGTTCCTCATCATCGCCGTGGAAAGATCAGCTACAGAAAAACCATGACCTATTATAAGTTTTCATCGGGAAGAAATTGCTCGGCCTATTTTTAGGGAATTGAGAATTCGTGGAATTGTTTAGCTAATATTTCTTCTAATGTAATTTAAGCATCTTATGACGGTTTTACACACAACTTTTATGGACCTCTCCCTGTTGATTTTTAATTACTGAGTGCATATTCAGAGTATACTGTTTAACAACTTTTGAAAAAATTCTAGTTTCTTTATTTAAGCTTTTTTTATCTTTGTTAAGCATTAATTATCATACTTTCAGTTACGTCAAGAAATGTATTCTGATCGTCTGGATACAAAACGTGTATTGGAATTAATCCCCAGGCGTTTAAACATTACACGGCGGAAAAAAATTCAAGATGACTACTTTGCACCTTTGAAAGCATGCAACAGTGGTTCACTCAAAATAAAATAATATTTTCTATTTTAAAAGCAGAACGTGAAATTCTTTTATAAAACATTTAATCAGACAGAGTAAAAACCGTTGTGGCACGATTCCCAAGAAAAACCTTTTACTGGCCTGCAAAAGGTATATTACCGGAAAAAAAGTAAGTGCTCTGGAAAAAGAGTTGACTTCTTTGAAATAAAGAGTGTAAACAAGAGTTAAATTAGCGGCAATATTCCATTCTTTGTTATAGACTGAAATAAGATGTGCTTCGAACACTACAAATATATATATATATATATATATATATATATATATATAAATATATATATAATGGCATTTGCCTCTTGTTGTGACACATGCTAGACATAATCACACATAAAAAATGCGAAATGTCCCATTACTGTTGAAACTGGACTGTAATAAAGGAGAGGAATAGTATATAGAAGAATTCTTTCACCAAAACAGAGGATAAAAAAGAGTTCTGCTGAAAAAGAGCGATTAGCGTCATTTTTAGGACATCCCCCCAAAAGAGCGACTCTTTTTAAAAAATTCTTTTTGTCAGGCCTGCTTCAGCTTGTACACCATAGCCCGTCATTAATGTGTCTGTCTCTCTCTACGCAGAAGAATTCACAATGAAGACGGGTCTGGTGTCAAGGGATTGTTGGTAAAGGAGTCATATCCTCTATGGCACGCAGATTTTTCCCTACATTATACAGGAGTTAATAAAATGAATATGGTGAAATGGAAAAAAAAACTTTTTAAAAGCATTTTCCTTTTACCCGTTTAAAACGGGTATTGTGTTATATTTATCTTGTAAGAAAATATGAATTTTTTCATTCAGTCTGAGCAGTTTCTGCCAGAGGGGAGCCGTCTCGTGTTACGAATTACAAACATTAACTTTGGAAATTAGGTCATGGCCTTTTGAATTTTCATCCATGCACATGGCATTTCGTTCAGGGGTGGATTACAAGTGGTGGTCGCCACCCCTTTAGGCAAACAGAATAAAGGAAACAGTATTATATACGCTTAATGCACCGTTTCTTTGCCATAGATCTCCATGAGCTATGTACACCAAGAACAGAATTTAATGAAATTTTCAGGACATTTTGGGAACTAACCAATGAAAAATGTGGATCCGGATTCAGTAACGTCAAAATGATCATACATGTAAAGTACCCCCCCTCCCCCCCCCCCCTCCCGGGATGAGGAAAGTATCCGCCCACGGCCTGTGTCATTGAATATTCATTAAAATTCAATAGAAAATTTCTTGTAGGCAACCCCTTCCTAGATGTTGATCTGTTTACTTTACTACCATAAAGACATTAGATCAAACTTGTGTGTTTGCCCTATTATGAAGCTGAAAAGTAAAATATTGAGTCAGGCAGCGTGAACATACACCAGTGTTAATCCTTACCAACCATCATCCAATTATAAAATAAAACACTGAAAACAAAGGTAACCTTACCTAATGTTTATTCTTTGAGCGGTACATTCACATTTGAATATATATATATATATATATATATATATATATATATATATATATATATATATATATATATATATATCCTCAAAACTACTTAAAACTTGGCATAAAATACGGCTACCCAATTTATTCCATATCTTGTTATGCTAGTGCGAATATAGACAGACGAAGCTGTTTCCGTGGTTACGGCGGGTACCTTAAGTTGTCATGACAGAGCGCACGGACTTGCCATCGTTTATTGTGTGAAGATGTATTTATCTCCAAGGACTACGAATTATATCAGTAAAGCGTGTATGAGTCACCTAAAAAACCTGCCTCAGTACGGGCGGGAGTAATCTTGGTTTACATCTCTATGTGGTGAATACAAGATGGCTATGGAAACACCTTTTAACCTGCTCGCTTCACCTCTAATCACTCCCGAACGAGGTGAATAAAATTTGTTGGGATCAGATGGGGGCGGAATCTGTGGAATGGCCCATCCGTCAGTTGTTATGTTCAATAAACGCTGGGATATGGCCAAGTGAAGCTAACGATCTCAGCTTACAGCCCCGAAATTCTGCATTCACCTGGCGGACAGACGAGTTTATCTACGACAAATCTACAAACCTATTCGTCCCTGGCAGAAACAGTCTATCGGTCTGATGGACTGGCTTTTTCATGGTTTGTGCTATCAACTTACGGCAGGTGAATAGTGCATCAAGAACACAACACCGAAACCAATCAAAAAGGCTCCCTAACGCTCATTTAGCCTCGTTTTTGGACGATCAGTTTCTGCGCAGCTGCTCGTCTCCACGAGTCGTTTCCTACGCTGGCTAGTTTTGAAATTCTTAAAACGGATATATCCGCTTTTATTCGTACATACATACTATGAAAAAAAATACGTCTAGGCCCGAATTTACATAAAATGAATACATGTATTCAATACCTACAAGCAAACATTTCAGTGGTGTCTATGTGTGTTGGCATTTGATTACAATAATGTGCCATTATTATCGACATTCTTTTTGTATCACCAGACAGACACATGCATCTATGCTCTTGATACAACTATGGGTTAAAATATTTATCTTGTTTTGTTTTCTATTGATTCCGTTGATTACAAATTTTAACGGACTGAGTACAAAAATGGCGAATTTTCCACAATGTTATTAAACTCCTATTTTGAAATATATTTAACTTAATCGAGTGTAATAGGCTTCACATTCACGTGTTAAAATATCAAAATGTTTGCTTTTACAGTTTCACAAGGGTACGATCTTACCATAGGGAAGCCTACACATTTCATGACCATTATTTTTTAACCATTTAATATCCCCCAAAAAATCAGATTCCAGGTATAATCATTTCATTTAACATTAAAGTTAAAAGTAAATGCCTTAACAATATTTGGTCTCATGGTCATCCTACTGATTAAACAGCAATATAGTTGAGGTTAACAATGGGAGAGAAAGACAGACAGACAGAGTGGAGGAAGTAAGAAGGCGAGAGTGAAGGAAGAGAAGGGACAAAGAGAAAGAAAATGAAAGACAGGGGTACAGAGAGAGAGAGAGAGAGAGAGAGAGAATGAGAGAAATAGAGAGAGAGACAGAGATTGACAGAGAGAGAGAGACAGACAGACAGAGACAGACAGAGATTCAATTTCATAATTTTTGCATTTAATTAATGAAAGTCAATAGCAACATAATATCACAGATAAAAAATATTATCCTTTATTTTATACTTATTTGATTATCTAACGACAGAATTTACTTATATATTGATAGGAAATACACAAGTGCACGCATTATACTTATACTGATACATCTATTGAACGAAATATACATGAAAATTTGGAGCTTCGTTCGTTCTCCCTGAGGATTTTCTCGAAGCTGGTGCCTCATTATAAGAAATATTGCCGATAGATTTCCCCAGTTATTCGGAACACTTCAGGTTAATACTTTTTTAATTATGATACTTTGGATATATTGTTGTTCTGTAAGACAGACTGTTTAATTATTTAAATTAATATATAAATCTCTTTCATTAAAATGCATATTCAAAACCTTATTCTAGATTAATTATATAATCTGCCATACATATGTGAAATATTCTACAAGCAGCCGCCTTGAACATGCCCAGCTTTTATTAATGGAGCCAGAAACTAGCTCCAACGCCGTCACGTCAGCTATAGTAACCATTAATGTCATGTTCTATACATACCCTGTGACATATAGTTGTGACGGGCCTGAAGTCCTAGAAGGATTTATCCCTTTAACTCATTGTGACGTATTACACACGTTGTCATATTTCCCATACAAGGCCTGTCCACCCGGTATTCAAGACCAATTTCTATAAGCTTACTTTTGATGTCGGTGTTGATTCCTATGGTGTGTCGCCGGAAGACACTGCGTTGAACACAAAGGAACCCCATAAAAATGACAATCTGCGAATATAACTGCTTTATCATTGCGCAGTTTCCACAACCGAGCTGCCCAAACACGTACATCTTCCGGGCTGACTGCCGCACTGCCTCCGACCACACTGAGAACCTTAATGCCATTTAACAGTTTAGCGCCACAATAGCTTTGCTCCACAAGGGTACAGTCCGGCTTCGGCAAAAAAAGCTTCCAGACTGAAGCCGTTTTTATGGTTGCTACACTCTTATATAACACGTTACCGCATCTTCCAGTGTGGTTTGAGAACCATTCCGGATATTCACAATGTTTCTGTTTTTTTTTTCTTGTGTTTATTCGTACCTTTTTGTATTAAAAAGATAGGTCCATGGCCTGTATTTTGGCATTGTCTGTTTAATAGGGATGACAATAACCCTATGATGCTGGCTACACGTTTATATAACACGTTACTGCGTCTTCCCGTGTAGTCTTGAGTACCATACTGGATTTTCACAATGTTTCTTAGTTTTATTTTTTCTGGTGTTCATTCTAGCTATGTCGTGCCTTTTATTTTATAAGGTCTATGTCCTGTTTGGGCATTTTCTGTTTAACAAGGATGATGGTAACGCTAGGATAAGAATGATATATATTCATTAAACCATCAGGTTTGGCGTGCACGTGGTTAGGAGGAATCCAAATTTTAGAACCTGTCGTAAAGTCATTAGCATCTCTAAAATTATCGAGATTTCACCAGTTTGCCTTAGAGACACAGGCTGGGTGTAAATAGGGGACCCTGTGTTCATTGTTCCAACGCTTGATTACTGCTAAGCTTCGTCATACTTTTAGCTCCTATCGAACCCGAATAACCACGAAATAGGATATTGCAAGCAAGATATATTCGCGCTGCATATAGGACCGTCCTTTAGTAAGCATATTATTTTCCCCCCGAGGTTCCACGTTTCTTTTTTGGGGGGAAGACATTTTCAGAAATTGTCCAGACCAATCCTACAGTTTTATCCCTTAATTAATTACTTTATTAACTTTAATATTATACTTCTGCGAATCAAAATAAGTTGTAACATTTTATCATTAATCAGTGTCAGAACCCACAGCATACGAGAATATTGCTTATACACAGACAGAATTACTATTTTCAAACTAAACCATCACGTGCATGTAATTTCTATGACGATGTTTTCGTTCGATTCACAATGAAAAAAAACTGTTTAAATACAGAAATCACATTTTGAGTCTCCACAAAGAGGGTTTGTTCCAAAAACTCTTCCTTTAATACACCATCACGTGTTAACCGCGGAGATGATGTGTTCTTTAATATGCCCTTCTTTGAGTTAATCCCACCGAACGGGGTAAACAAAAAAAATATATCTATTGAACTGACTTAGGTGTTACTTCGAATACTGAGGGATCAGTTTTCAGCATGATGTCTGCGACCGCATAAAGGTCCCAGTTCCAGCAATGTCTGGTATACCGATTTGAGGGGGGCTCCATGCGCATCAAGGCACGTGCCCCAAACTTTAAGTCCGCGCTGTAGCATTTCATGAAGCCAGGCCAAGTAACAATTGCATCTAAGTGGATTCCCTGTTAAATAAACCGCATACAGACGACCCTTGGGGTGAAAAGTTTCACGGTGAAGGACGCGTATGTCATTACCTTCTAGGTATAAAATTTCAAGGCTCTGAAGACGACGAAACGTTCCACTTGGCACATTCATAATTCCATTGTAAGAAAGATTGAGTTCCCTTAAATGTCTCGTTTTCCTCAGCACTTTCACCATGAGGTGCTTAATTTTATTATTCTGTAAATACAGTGCGTTTAAGTTTACTAAGTGATTGAACACTCTATCCCATAATATTCCTATATTATTGTGGTTCAGGTGTAAGCTCCGTAGGTTTGTCAGACCCAAAAAGGCCTCGCTTCGCAAATACTGCATCCCATTGTTCTGGAGTTTTAAAACTTTCAGTTTAGTGTTATCTTGAAAGCTGTATCTTTCAATGCTCTGGATATAATTATCACCTAAATATAACGCCTCCAAATTGTGCAAACGACGAAATGTGTTCATGGGTATAGATCGTATCTGGTTTTGCTCTAAATCCAGTTTTCGTAGATTAGATAAGCCAATGAATATCCCTTCTTCTAGATATTCGATTTGGTTCCCCCATAGGTAAAGTTCCTCTAAATTATCTGCGCCTTGAAAGGTTGACTCTGGCAAAAAGCTGATTTCATTTTTACAGATATAAAGGTATCGAAGTGATTGAAGTCCCAAAAACAAACCATAATGCAATTGGTACATACCCGTGTTGCAAATGGAGATATCCTCAAGATATTTTTCCAAATCTCTTCCATGGAAAACTGTGACGCTGAGAGGGCGTCTTAAGGGATTATAGTCCAATACAAGCTTTCGCACACGTATTTCAAAAAAGGACTTGGATTCCAATCCGTTCAGATTCTGGTGCGTAAGATGAAGGCTGTCGTAGAGAAATTTGTCTTCCTGAAACTTTGGAAGTATTCCGGCGTTGTTCGGGTCGCACGTGATGCTTCCATAGGAACAGCGGCACCACGAACTGTTTCCAGTGGGGCAGGCGGCCACAATAAACTGGTTGCATAGACTGTTAAATACACTTAATAAAAACACGCTGTGCCGACCGCAGGCGACTTTGTGACGTATCACAACAGTAGCGTAACATAGCATTAGTAGACATCCGGTATGAATCCGCTGACTTCCGGTCATTTTATACACGCCCATTTTCAATAAATCCGTCACAACCCTCTGATATCTCTTTATGTATCTTACAAAGGCTGCCATGGGTCAAATAAATGAAGACATGTTGTCTCTTCGAAACAAGTGAAACTATTTTCACTTATCAGAGAAGTCGCGGAAACTTTGTTCTCCGTTGTGGTATAAAGAAGGCATCCGTATCGAAGCCACCAAGCCCGTGGAATAAAACATAACAATAAGTTTCACAGCGAGGCAAGAAAAAAGTCAGACTTCTTGAGCCTTCCGGAGATGAGAGGTGCATCCACCCGTTCTTGACAGCGGAGTAAAAGGATTAGACAGATTAGAGCGGGGGAGCCCGAGAAACAAACGTTAATCCCAGCTCGCACAACGGTGGATAGTTACGCAGCATATTGCCAACTGCAGCCGGGGAGCCCCGCCATAAGGGTCCATTCAGCGTTTAAACATTTACCAGACTGTCTCCGGCCCGTCGTCATTCTCTCGCTATTGATTTCAAGTACGACACTGAAGCCAGGGGGTGCTCGCCAGGGCTGGGACAACCCTCATTACTGCTGGGATCTCACCACCAAATTTACTCGTCAATGAGACACATATGTTCATGTCTGAGCGATGTTGCACATGTCATTAACGTTATTTGAATACAAGCTATCAACATGTACGCTACCCTTAATTATTGGGACCTCTCTCTCATTCTCTCTCTCTCTTTCTCTCTCTCTCTCTCTCTCTCTCTCTCTCTCTCTCTCTCTCTCTCTCAGAGGTTTACGCATACAGTTCAGGGTTGCCGGTATGGACTGAAATCTGATAAAATATTCATCTTGTGTAATGAATAACATCATTTCTTCGTGTATTTGCATTTAGATATATAACTCTGTTATCCCTGGTCTCTTATTTTACTTTTTACACCCATGTCATGGTAGATTTTAAAACCTAGTTACTCACAACTCCAAAAGTGAACAGAGTGACTGAAACATTCTCAAAATATGAGACAAAACGTGAAATTCTGATTGATCGGTCCAATAATAGAGATTTTTTTTTCTATTCAACGGATTTTATTCATATTAGGCTACACTAACATGACTATATTCTGCACATCCATTCCACCACCAACGTCGGGTTTCATGGTGTTATATATATACTGTCTATCTGAACTGACTTAATATACCTTAATTCAGCAAAGCCAATATAGTTTCACTATAATTCTTCAACATATTTTTCGGGGAATCTTAAACACAACTGGTTACAAAAAAAGAGACAAACAGACATACATGGGAAATGACAAACAGTGGTGAAAATATATCCTTCGTCAAATTTCAAAAGCCGTTGAAAATACAAGATTCCAGGGGCCATTATTACACACAACATCTCCTGAGAAGACTTCGTCTTATAATTATATATGTGTGTACTTTTATGTTTATACATTAATACATCTTTATACAAGTATATAAAATTATGTGTTTGTGACAGTCCAGATTTAATAAAAAAAACATTTCAAATTATACCATGAATATTCAAAACAAAAGAAACCATAACAATGGGGAATATGGAGAATGGTAAAAAAAAGTTTCAAATATTGAAAACAATTTAATTCAGTAAACATTTGTATGGAATCCATGATTAATTAATTCGTTCATTGTTATCTAATGACAACAGTTTCGGGGATAAATGTCCTTCTTTTAAAACTCATTGTAATAGAGAAAGAACACAATAATGATAAAAGAATATTGATGTAAAACTGACCTATTTTCACTGTATTAATTCTATCACAGCATATTTTCACTATCCGATATTGAATGTCTGGCGTTAGAAAAAAAAATCATCATCAATATTGCATGCAAAGGCTGGGGATTAGGGGGTGCATGGCCCCCTGCGGCAGCCCTTGGTTACGGCCCTGCATTTCCTGGTATACAGGTAAGCATACGACTGCACCCAGATCCATCTCCACAGCATGAACACTGCGCTGTTTCTAAGAACTCTCCAAGCCTCCGTTGTTAAGGTCAATTGTCTTTTGTGTCTGTTCAAAGTTGTTGAGAGGCTGATTTATTAATGATCTTGCCATCAAACATTGGTGATGCTAGCGGTTGGATGGGCTTTTTTATTCGCGTGACAACCAGAATAACCGGAAATTCGCGAATCGTCTGCGAACATCTTAACTTTACTTCCGCGTTAGTTATTTAGTGCGTGCCATCACATGCACACCCCAGGGTTCATGTTTACGAGAAAAAATAAAAAAATACATTGTGTGAGTATTTCAAATAAGTTCTTGTGGACACTCTTTTAATAAAATGACTTTATATTTGTATTGACATTTTATGGGGGACACAGTATGAAGTTCTGATATTTTTTTTTCAATTCAACATACCCGACATCCTTAAGTGTGAGTGTCTCATTAGTGAGAGTAAACTATTATGCATGGGAGCGTTTATTGGTTTTTCCTCTTTTTCTGTAACTTCATTGACCTCACCATGAAGTTTACGTGACCTTAATAGCATATTCATTTAATGAATAATCATGAGAAAAACTGTTCCATGCAGCCAATCAGGTCGCCGATATTACTGTAAATCGTGGGTCACCTGACCATTACATAATTTGCGTAATTTGGGAGACCTCTCCCAAACAGAACACGTGTAGTCTGTACCAGTACTCTTTGTCGGCATGTTTTCCTGGATATTTTTTTTTAAATACAAATAAGACAGTATAAAAAGCTCTAGGCAAAAGGTTGCAGGGGCAATTCCTCCAACTACCGCGTGAATAATAATGTTTTACCTGCATGGCACGTAATTCGTTTGAGACAATTAATCCAAAACATTGCAGGACGGTTCATAATGACTGCAGTGTATTCATCAGTGCAGCGATTCCAGTCGATGACGTCAGTCGATGCGACGTCTACGTCATCCACCTTTGTGACGCCATTATTGCCTTGTTAAAACCTGTCTTAAGGAAGACATTCTGTTAGGGAGCGTTTTAGGGTTCAGTATAAGAATTAGGTCAAAAGGGCGGGGCATAACGGCTCTGGTGGTGAGGTCAATTAAAATTTATTTTGGTATTTTTCAATCAATTTTTGTTAATCAATCCTTAACGGAGACCTCATCTGCCATCTACAGGATTAATACATATTTAAAATCAAAATTGCAGTCAATTTCGATGATACGAAGAAACTTTATTTCCTTAAAGGATGGATATTTCAAGACATACCCCCATACATGTCAAGGTATAATATAGCCATATTGAGGAGTAATTTACGACAGAAATTATATCTGTTCCCGTAGCAAAATCTGGACAGCACTCCTGTAAACTTGTATGGTGTCACCCAGCAAAGTGGGGGCATACTTTCTTTCACAGCAGAACAGGACATCGAAAATCAGCTAATATTAAGCATTCGCCATACATATATAGAGATTTATATTACAATATATTTAATAAGCTAATAAGTGGGGGCATACTTTCTTTCACAGCAGAACAGGACATCACGAATCAGCTAGCATTAGGCATTCGCCATACATATATAGAGATTTATATTACAAAATATTTAATAAGCGAATATTATTGATATCACTATAGTGCGTAGAGATCATAGTTTATACCGCAAATAAAATAGTTTTTAGCTCATGAGAATATATGCCATGGCGATGCGGCGTCTGTCTTGACGTCCGTCTCTCAGTTCGTATGTCCGGTGACCGTCCGCAATTAGAAAAAAATGGACTTCTTATCCTTAATTTCTCATTCGATTTTGATTTTTTATCTGATAGGGCTGGCTGTTTGCTTTTAAAACTCAGCTTAGAATTTTGAAATAATAAGCAAATTTTTAAAAAAACTTTTTGGGAAATAAAAAAATTGCTTTTTCTTCTTTATTTCTTTCCCGATTTGGTTTTTGTTTGCTTTACCCGGAAGGTCTATGTATGGGCTTTTGAACTTCTACTCAGAATTTAAATCTTACTTATCATGATAATTTATTCCAACCTTTTCAGAATGAGAAAAAAATGCTTCTTTATTTCTTAACCGATGAGGTTTTATTATGATGAAAAGTTCATTCCATGTACTTAGTAAAATTGCATTATTTCATGTTGCGGAGGTTCACTGTGTCACTGACGCTTTATTTGAATTTTTAGAGGGTAGCACGAATTTGTTAACTGATTCCGTCTCAGAATTACAAATTATATCCCATCAAATCACCTCCGTTTTCGATCTTTCAAGTCTAACAGTCTTTTACTGTCTTGGTTTAGGACAGCAAAATTATTCTGTTAGGCCAATCACATACATGAGGGACATGGCCTGTTGGCGGCTCTGTCTATTGAATGTTGATACAATAACCATAGGATAAGACTTATGTTTGATCATTAATCTTTCTGGATGTCATAGTTTTATAGGCATATCCTAGGAATAATCAAGAAATCATAACGTGTCGTTTAATGTTCATCATCATGCAATTATATATTTATTATCTCACGTTATTAGTTCCCATTGACTGAATAAAAACCGTTTCCTAGCAATACCAGCCGGGCATATGAACTTACTGTGTCCAATCCACCATATGTATACAGTTTTATATATTGTTATAGTTCTTTGGGAGATTTTACACAATCATCGAGTATCTTTTTATCATAACAAGACTACATGACCAGAGGTCCGATGGTGCTCATGTTCGACACACCACACAATCATCGTGGGCCTGTCTATAACATAACAAGACTGCATGACCAGAGGTCCGATGGTGCCCATGTTCGACACATCATAATCATCGTGGGTCTGCCTATAACATAAATAGATTGGGGTCTTCAGCGACAACTATCCATGAAGAAGGAGAAACGGGGAAGAAGAAACAAAGAAGGAACACTGCTTGAAAAAACTTGATTTTTGAAATTTCGCTGTAGAATACAAGGTGGCGTCCTCGCTATACGTATACACGGTGGCGTCCTCACTGTACGAATACAATGCGGCGTCCTCGCTGTACAAAAAAAACGTTTATTAAAATATTTGTACAGACAGGGACGTCAATTAAGGGAGGGGTGATGGGGGTATATACCCCCCCCCCCCCCCCGCCCCACACTTTTTGGCAAGGGGGAGATGGTCAATGTAATTATCCCCAAACTATTCCGAGGATAATATTTATATATTGCATATGAGATATACTAATAAGTAGAATTATACACTTTGGTTCCATTTTTCAGATTACTATGAAATGATAAATCTAAATCTGGTTTAGAATTAACTTTTATTGGAAACACCATACCTTATTTTTTAAAACCTTATACATATTTTAAAAAAAAAATGAATTCTGGTTTAGTAAATATTTGAAATGTGTCATTCAGACGCTAAAAAGGTAATTATATATATATATATATATATATATATATATATATATATATATTGTGTGCGAGCCCCCCCCCCCCCCCCGCCTCAACCATGAAGAAAAGTTGACGCCATTTTATACAAAAGTAAGCAAACTGTTTTTGAATCAAATATTGGTAGATACTGGAGCTGTAAATGTACGTTTTCTCTGAATATGATACTGATACTTTACACACGATACGATATTCAATACGATAATGTAAGTAGTGTCAGTTAGTCCAAGTTCTAGTTCTTTCTTTACGCTCGTCATGCCTTTGTTTCCAAACTTTATGAATGATCAATACTGGTGCAGCCCCTTATATTTGTTTGATCATTCAGCTGTCGGCCAATCAGAACAACTAAAATCTGGCCAATTATACCATATATAATGGTTAGGGGACAAAACACTGTACTTCGTATTTATTGAAGATACTCTGTGAATAGGTCCCTATAAATTTAAAGTAAATAGTCAAATTAAGACTACAAACTCAGTTCTCATGCGTTCAAAGGATAACGGGATTCCCTGACCTTATATGTGATGTTTAGTTTGAATTAAGTGGAGGTCTTATACCAGCCATAAGTCTGGACGCTGATCAGGGCACAAGGAATAAATAAACAAGATATAAATACAGTGTAATTATGAACTTGCTTTCAGAGGGTTCCGGGTACATAAAGCGCACTAGCCAATCGTTTGTATCTATAGTTGAAACAATATAGCTCTCCCGTTCTCCTATTACCAAGGTAAACAACAATTTGTTAGCAATCTGCCGGTAACATGGTCTCTCTATAACATCGGAATTCAATTGGGTTTGGCCAATCTTTCCAGTGCGTCTGATACGATCAACATCAAATGAAAATCTAATTCAATTTTGGTGATAATTGTCTTGGCCTCCTGGCAGCCGGCCAATTTGGAAGGCAGAATCTATACCGCCGGATATAAAATGGTTTAACCGCGACTCTTTTGGTTCCGGGCATGGATGTTTGGAAGTGCCCGAGTAGGTTCACTTGTTTCAATCAGCACATGTAAAATAGCTGTCCAGATATGGTAAGAAATAGCCAGAATTAAAAAATAATTGAATAATATCACCTGTTCATCTACCTTTTCTGCAGGATTTATGTAATTTCTAGCTTCCTCTGAGTACAGTTTAATTAACTCTTTTTTTTCCCTTTTATTTTGTTTG
The DNA here is from genome assembly GCA_026874595.1 of Sipunculus nudus. NCBI lineage: Eukaryota > Metazoa > Annelida > Sipuncula > Golfingiida > Sipunculidae > Sipunculus > Sipunculus nudus. The sequence goes on from CM049319.1 coordinate 62,331,353, forward strand.
GGGGTAACCGCGTCCATTTTGTTAATGCTAGCTAGCTAGCTAAAGTATATGTTCATCTACAGAATTTATTTTTGCTTTTTATATAATATTTTGGAAAGTAACAATTTAATTGTACAAAATTCCATTCCGATTTCGCAATACTTGACAGAGCAGTTTCACACGCTTTTTCCCATTTATGTCGTGATAGCGACCAGGCCCGGTGACTCCTTCACCTGCGGGATCTGGAAGTGTGATCGTCCGTTTGCGGGACAATACCACCGAGGAACCCCCGAAAGGCGCACTTGCTTGTGAGTGAAACAGGGCCGTTAAGCACGGCCTTCCAATTAGGCCTTCACAGCGCTAAACCTGGTTGGGGGACGACAGTGAAAAATCTCACCGCCTCGGATAAGATTCAAACTCACGATCTCTCGGCTTTGAGTCCTGTACTCTACCCAGGAGCCACAGATGCAGGTTATAATGAACTCTTGGTTATTCCTGTTTAGAAAAGATCTTTTAACGCTTCAGTGAGGAAAGTATGCCGTATGCAAAACTTTGGTGCGTCTTCGATTATTTTGTTAGGCCCCAAATATTATAAATACGTGGATGTAAACAAAACGAACAGCCTGTAAAAGTGTTAAAGTATTATATTTTGCTAATAGACACCAGCTATCGAAATAGGCCCTGTTAAATTCCGAATATTTGCTTTAGCGAAACATTCAAAGTTTTCTGAAAGACAACGTTCAGCTGATTATCTCAAACTATAGACAGAGATATTGAAACATAACATAAGAAATATTTAAACAATCTTTATGTGTCTGTATAACGTGTATTGAAGTTCTTTTTTAACCATGCCATAACTATGGTTCAGTACAATTTGGTATGTTAAGCACTATGTGTCAGAGTGTGACTTGTATATAAGTAATAACATTATTCATTTGGGTTAAAGGGGTTGATAAGTTTATTCCCGAATAAGTTTATTTTCAATATTTGCGTAAACTTTTTGTTCGGGTGGAATATCTTAGGTCTCCCGAGATTAAAACCATCAAAAATATTTTCTTTCTTGTCTTTTCTTCATTCAGCCCGTGTTAGCGTGTTAAATATGTCCGACCATCAAAAACTGACCTTTGGGAACAATATTAGTCATTGTTTACAGATTTCCACGTGATATTTATTTTTGACCTTGATATAATTCCCAAGGTCGTACATCCCATAGCAGATTCTCCATTATCGCCCAGTTGCGGGGGTCGGAGAGACTTCCAGTGGTCTAGTTTGTAACTAGATCTAGTTTTATTTTGGAAAAAAGTAGTAGTATTATTTATATTGACCGAGAGTTACCATGAGGTTACCCTTTGTTATGGGGGTGGATCAAAATATATTTTCGGGGGAAAAATATAATTTTCAACATGTCGATTGTAAGATAATTTCGTCATCCAGATATTGTAGTGTTTTATCTTTTTCCTCAATAATCTCTAAATTATTACTGGGGGAAATTTAAGGAAATGGCAGGCTTTACTGCTTCATTTTATTACATAAACTTGGTTTCTTAGGTGGCTCCGCCTAACGGATAAAAATGATGTGTTAAGATTTGAAGATGGCTCCAAGCCAAGTCAGATAAAATGAAAATAATCAAAATCGTTTGAGAAATAATGGAGGAGAAGAATTATTTTTGGTATGTTGAAAAGTTTGCATAAAGTTACATAATTAATTAGTTTAATTTTTCTGTGAAGAAGAGTAATAGCCCATGGGCCCATGGGACATGACGTTCAGCTGATTTAAAGGGGCCGAATCACCTATCTGACCTTTACAAACTAAACGTAATCCCTTCGAGCTTTTATAAAAAATAGACAAAAAATGGACATCAACACACTTTGCTTGTTTTGTTTATATCGACGTGTTTATAAGATGTGGGGGCCTGCTTAAATATTCAAAACAAATTCAACAAGGGCATCCGGTGGTAAGTCAGATAAGCCAGAGCTTTGCATATGGCTTTTTGCAACAAGTGACCTTTCTACCTCCGCATATATGCAACCTACCTTAGGTTACATTTTTACCCGTTTGTCAACATTGTTGTGTTGATAAAAAAAGTACATACATCCTTCATGGAGGCGTTATTAGATCTTTTCATAACCTGAATTGCCCTTAAATCATTAATATATACACAAAGGAAGCCAGAAATTACATTGATTCTTTTTACGGTAGGTGAATGGGTAGTTTTAAAGGAAACCTTGAACAATGCCCCGTAGGGCTCAAAATCATGCATTTTTTCAATAGTCCTTAGAAATTGGGTAACGATGACCTAATTCAGGTTTTCCAAGAAGATACAACCAGAAACTCCCTATATGCTAGGTTAGAAGTTTCTTCGTCAAACGGCTACAGTTTGTGCCCAACTGTCTAACAGAGTGCTGAAATGATGCCTTTTCACATAGCTTGCAGAATATAGGTCACATTGATTTTATTCCTGGTTTCCGAGAAATTTTTACAGGAACCTCCGTGGATCTTAGTATAATTAAAAGTTTCTAGGTCCACCTCCTGTAAACAATCATGCAAAGCTGTCCTATATCATGCTCAAGTCATGTTCTTTCACATATCTTGCAGAATATAGGTCAGCGTGACCTTATTTCAGGTTTCCTAGTAGATTTTCAGAGAATTCAAATAAAGATTTTTTTCTAGCTTCCAATCCGTGTGTTCCCCTTTTTTCTTCTTTCATTTTCTCCTCTATGTATTGGAACTGTCGCGCGAGTGCAAAATCGGACATGCTTTGCTAATCAAACACAAGTGAACTGTGTTTACTCACACACAGAATCATAACAACGTATAAAACAGGTGAAATGCAGATTGTTTTTTTTTCTGGGAACTTTTGTTTTCAACCAAATGAGCTAATGATTTGAAATAAAACACATAGTAATGCAAATGAATAAGGATGAAAAATCCCTCACTGTTGATATGTTATTTTTTTAGAATTATCTCTTGATTTCACTGGGCCCCCACTGGTGTATCAGACTGCAGTATTTCGATATTTCTCCCGATAAATTACTCGGAATAAAATATAACAGTAAATCATCAAATTTTATCTTGAGCGTTTTAACTTAGTCTTCCAGTTTGAGCAAAAGACTAAATTTAAAGTCAGGAAAGTATTTGGCGCTGAGTTCAGTGTGACGGTATTACAGAATTTATTATTATATTTCATCAGATCGCGGCATGAGGTGAAGTCACTGCGGGGTGCCTCCGCAGGGATATAATACACAAACCTTTCCTTGTCTCACACGGCCAAAGCAGTCCCGCACTAAATATTTGCCAACAAGTTTTGCCCGCCCGGGGGCTTTAGCGTTGAGATTAATCTAGGATGAGCCCATCCATCGTTTCCTGGGTAACAGCCACAAATGACATACAAGGTTCGGCGATAACCTCCGCAGTCATCCACTGCCACGAACTATCAGAAATGAATGGAGAAGCTTTCACAATAACATCGGTCATCCGGTGCTCTGACAGGCTACTTCATCAACTAGCACTGCCCGCAAAAATTGTCTCCGACTCCGAGCCACGGATAGACCAGCGTGTCGTGACCCGTGTGTTTTATCTTTATTTTTTATTAAGATTTGTTTTGTTCCGTGGTGCGGAGAGATTTAGATGTCTAAAAGCGGTTTTCTTACTTTCAAAATGGTATGAATTATTTTCTTTGTGCTTTTCTCGCCCGTTCTTGTATCTAATGAAGAACGGTGCCAGGAGGATCAAGACAATTGTACGTATGAGAGAGAGAGAGACGAAGAAGAAGAAGAAGAGAGATAGAGAGAAAGAGAGAGACAAACGGGCTATCTCAATATAATTAATACACGCCTTTAACCACAAATGCAATTTATTATATACTACACTTAGGCATACGAATTTTGATTACAGTGTGCAAGCTTACCAAAACTTAAAGATTACGCGATAACTTTTTTTAATATTGCTGTAAGACATAGGTAAGGACAACTACGTAAAAAAATGTTTTTATTTTCAATTTTATTTCATTAACTTTTTTTTTATTTTAACATGTGTCTAATACGGTATGTTAAGACTCGACCGTAACAACGGTTGCGGTCAGTAACGGATATGCACTGACAAATACATCCGGGCACTCAGTCAGGGCGGCCCCTGCCATGTCGCTGAAGCACGGTCTCAATAAAACATTTTTTAACTTTTTTGTGTGCCTGATAAATGTATCGATCCCTTACAAACATGGTGTCAAAAGTGGGATTTATGAGCACAGAACTGTAAGTTGTGCGTTATTTCACGGATCATAGCACATTAAACAAAAAAAAAAAAAAACAGTCATGGCCGAAACGGTATTCTCTCGACCTAGTCCGGTATCCTTTGTTTGTAACTGTGCCGAAAGCCCGAATATTGGCGCATTTTTCAACAAGAAATTGACTTTGACATCGCCGTTGCACATAGTGAAAAGCCAAAAAGTACACAGGCGTACATTCTTCTAAAGCTTGCGGGGAGTGAGGCTAAGGAAAGAAAACTTTCATTTATATATAATCCAGCTGTCATTAATGAAGGATGATAGTATCAAGCCGGGAAGAACCAGACACGCTGAAAAGAATTTCAGAGAATATGGCACCCAAGAACTAGTGTGACATTAAAACGCCACTAATTTAACACTCACCCCTAGAAACCTGGTGAATCAGTTCAAGCTTATATTTTCGATCTCAGGAATAAAGTTAGTACCTGCTAGTATAGCGAACTTAAAGAGGACATGATCCGTGACGGGCTTGTTTGAGGTATTTTAAAGGACTATATTCGCAAATTGCTTTTAAGGGAATCGGGCCTTACACTCGCTTAAGCTATTGGCCTTTGTCAAAAATATGAGCTATTTGAGCAGCACAATAACCCACAATAGATGCTGTCACCTTGCCTTAATGTGAGGGAAACAGACCTAAATCAAACCGTCGCCTTAGGCAATCGTACCCTAAAAGAACACGGATGGCACTGCACGGCTCTTCAAACCAACCAGCTTATCTAGCAAAATCAAATGGAACAAAACCACAAAATTTTCACGAACTTTACCTTAATGTAATCATTGTGGCTGACAACGCATGGTGCAATGTTATCAGAACTGTCCTGCGTTTGATCGACAGTGCCGCTTATGCCACAAATGGAATCATTTTGATTTTTGCTATAGGTGAAACAGGCCAAAGTTCAATCAGCAGTCACAACCACAAACTCCTAGACAAATCCATGGCCTAGATGAGCATAATGAAACCAGTCAGACTCGTACATTTCTGATTGAATCTGTAGACGGCGGTTCTATCAATTTCAAGAATGAGATACACTGGACCGTCTCAGTACATGGAACTGGCATTGAACTGAAAGTGGACACTGGTGCAAAGTGAAATGTTCTCCTTATTCCCTTTTGTATCTTGTGATCAGCGCATTGACCTTAGTAGCTAACGGTGGTGACACAATTCGCATTCATGGCAAAGTCAAAAGAACGATGACGTTTACACACTATCTTTCTCCATTTAGAACAAATCGTAACACCACTGACTGGTCTGGAAAACAGTTCATCTTGCTTCTGAGAACCCTTCATGATGTCCACAGATTAAGTGCCGAACCAGATACTCAGACTCTCGATATCATAGCCGAATACAGTGACCTCTTTACTGGTGAACTTGGCACTCTACCAGTACAGTATAATATGCATCTGGATCCCAACATCCCCCCTGTAGTTCGACCAACACGTCGCATACATGTCGCTTTGCGAGACAAAGTAAAGGAGGAGCTCCATTGTATGATCGATCAAAACGTGATTGCTCCGGTCAACCAACCGACTGAATGGGTTTCGTCCATGGTCGCAGCATAGTAAAAGAACTGAAAAGATGTTCGCATCTGCATTGATCTGAAAGACTTAAATGGAGTAATATTAAGACCACATTACCAAGCAAGAACAGTTGAAGAAGTAATAGCCCGACTACCTGATGGCCAAGTTATCAGTGTGCTTGACGCTTAAAGAGGATATTGGCAGATACCATTGGATTACAAATCTTCTCTAGCGACAACCTTTAATCCACCGTAAGCAGATATCGATTCCTGCGCATGCCTTTTGACATTACTTCAGCTTCAGAGGTCTTCCAGAAAACGATTGACCAATTCTTCGCAACTCTGCCATGTGAAATTATCTTAGATGATTTCCTAGGTTGTGGACCCACACAGGCAGAACACGATACTCACCATCGCCAAGTTTTTGATCGTGCGCGTGAAGTAAATCATAAAGTTAACGCTGCTAAGTGCCAACACCGTGTGAGGTACCATATGTTTGGCACATACGGACAGGAAAATGTCTTAAACCAGATCCAGAGAGAGAGTCATGGCAATCACCAACATGCCTGGGCCATACTCTGTTCAATCACTACATCAATTCCTAAGCAAGACTCAGTATGATGCCAAATTCATATCCAGCCTGAGTAATCTAACTGCTTCATTGCTTGAACTGATTCACAAAGATGGATCTTATTTGAAATGGAACGATTCGCACCGCAAGGCATTTAATGACATCAAGCACATGATCACCACCCTTCCTGTCCTTGCTTACTACGACGTAACCAAACCTGCGCTTCCAAGTCCGGCTTAGGAGTTGCATGCAAACCAATTGCTACGCCTCAAAAACTCTCACTGAATCACAGTGTTACGATATGAACAAATTGTAAAAGAAATGTTTGCCAGGAATTTCATGGCTGTATAATCGGCCGAGGCGTCACTGCTGAAAAAAAATCATCATCCCCTTGTTTCTATCCTCAGAAAACCGCTACAAAGAGACAATATGCCCCTGCAAAAGATGCATAATAAAGCTACAACCATATAACATCGATCTTGTCTACAAAAAAAGATCAGATCTGGACCTAGCGGAACCCAACTCTGAGGAACGCGACGAATGGAATTCTGCAGATGTACATATACTTAGTTAATCCAAGAAAAATCAAACAACACATTGACTGAATCTTCAAGGTTCTACTGAGATCTAACCAATCTGCCTTTGAGTCGCTTTCATTATTTGTTTGATGTAAACGCCTCTGTTTATTAAATCCTATCTTAACTAGACATATGTACATCTGTAGTTTCCCATTTCTGTTTCGGATCACGTGAAAGCAGCGAACAAAAATGGAGCACTATAGTATAAATAGTCACTTCAATTTTATACTCCCGTCTATGACGGGACGTACTATGGTATACCCACGGTACGTCCGTCTGTCCGTCAGTCCGCTAACTTTTAGTGCCAACGCGACAACAAACCGAGGCTTAGATGGATTTTCATAAAATTCACCATAGCCGCTTACCAACAGATTATCTCGCAAAGGTTCGATTATGCAAAATTCCAGTCATATTTAATCAGGTCAGAGATCACTAGGCTACTTTGTCCTGATAAAACTCTACAGAAATATTAATCATTATAATATCTCGTCTTGGTACGATTTCTAGCAAAATCCATGCACATTTAATGAGGTCAGAGGTCTCCAGACTTCGGTAGCTCCGTGATGTCTAACCAAAAATCTTGTGGATTTGAGAGAAATTCATGATGAATATTAACCAAAACAGTTTCTCACCTGATTCACACTCTCAGCAGAATCCACGCATATTCAATGAGGCCAGAGGTCACAAGATATGCGACGGACGTAAAGTGCACCATTCGTGTTCTTGTTTCAAGATGTCACCAGAGTGCTGTGACTTATTTATTAGTGTATTCATTTACTAGACTAAGTATCAGATAAGGATGTAAACGTAGGTGTAAGGGAACCAAGTGTCATGTTTCGGGTTTAGGCCAGTGCAGTTGTAAAACAGTGAGAATTGTCTTGTCTAGACATGTTCCTGTGGTGACATTCATACAGTAGACTTAAGGGGCAACGCACTTGTATGCTTGTTTTTTCATATTTTTGTCTCTGGATTTTTGTATTCATGAGATCGAACGATGGGCCAAGGACGAAATTGAGGACATAAAACTCCTAGGTCAGCGCGCCAGAATGTGAAGTCTGAACTTTTTTGTCACCGGTCAAGAGGAGGGTCCGGTATTGGTGTGGGTCTCAGCCGGTCTTTTGCATAAAACATCTGTGTCTGGTGATAGCCAGGTAGATACCACTGTAACGGACCTTAGGGTTCATATTGTAATTGCCAACGGACTGGTAATCTGACGGTACGTGTCTTTTTATGAGTTCGTCCAGTAACAGTTCGAGGACGAAATACTGGCTACGACAGAAAATGTCTGTAACAGAGTCCTCTTTGAGAGGGCTGTGTGCGTTTGTCTGTGATCCCATGATTTTTACCATATTGTGTGTTACCGAGATTTGTTTAGCGGAGTGGAACGCTGGTAATCGCCTGTGTGTACGCAGGGTAAGCGGTCTAGATTGGATGGTGGCTTTCCAGTGCACGTGCGCGTCGGTCAAGTGATCAGCGGCTGAGGGAACAAGCTGATCTTCTGTTCAGACAGGAGTAAGCATGAATCAGTGGCCATTTATGTGCCAAGCCTAGCCAGAGAAGTATATGTTTTCCATGAATATATTTCTTTTGTATTTGTAACACACGTCTTTCTCATCATTTTGTGTGTATGTTTGGGTCTCAGCTGGTTTAAAAGATACTGGGGTGCCCATCTCTTCGGGAGTGTGGCTGAAATAAGTAGCGAATTTTCTACCAGCCCTCGAACTCAAGTTCTCGTTGCTGTGACAGCACACTAGTGATACATATGGAGAGCTATTTTCCAATGTAACATTGGAAGCGCAACACAAAATCACTTATTGGGCATGTAGATGGGTGCTTATTTTGTATTATTAAACGAAATGTAAGTTTGATAACAATGAAATATAATGACACATTGTTATGAAAACAACATTAGGGGCAATTAATTAATAATATACATTAAAAAGGCTTTTGACTCATAAGAATGGTCTTTAATCAGAAAAAAATTAAACATTACAATTTGGAGACAATTTCTGTAAATGGGTTAAAATATTTCATATAGTATTAACATCATGTGTAATTAATAATGGGTGGGTCTCCAGTTCCTAATAAGTAGAGGAGCTAGGCAAGGCTGCCTTCTTTCACCTTACTTATTCATCATTCCTGTAGAATTATTGATTGCAATGATTAGAGACAATAATGATATTAAGGATATAGAGATTGACAATATGAAGCACGTTATTTCCAATTATTCACATGATACTAAATTATTTATTAGTGATGGACATGTGGTTGTAAAAAGAAACCATTAAAAAGTTTATATAGTTCAAAATGTAAGTGAATTAAAAATAAACACAGAGAAACAGCAATAATGCCAATAGTTGGTCATGAGTAAGAAAAAGATGAAATATTAAATTTAGGCCTAAAATGGACAAGTGGACAAAATAGAGTTTAATGTGTAAGGATTAACAGCAAACCTTAAAATCTCTATGAACAGAATTATTCTTTATTAGGAAAAAGAGATTTAACACCACTTAGCAAAATCAGTCGTAAAAAGTGAATTGATTTTCCCAACTACAACACCAACTCTTAGTGCTCTCGGAGCCACCTATATAATTACAAAAAAGGAATAGAGAGTATATTTAACAGATTCCTATGGAATAACAAAATAGACAAAATGAAAAGACGGACTCAGATAGCATCTAAAAGTAATGGTGGGCTAGACATGGTTGATATCTGGTCAAACTTACAAGCAACTAAGATTAGTTTGATTGATAGATTACTGAAATCAAATTTTTGAAACTAGGATGGAGACAATTGATCAACCACAATTTTAATAACTTAAAATGAATACATATTAAGCTGCAATGTAAAGGCTGGTGACTTTCATCAACTCTGTTTCTTTAATAATATTCCTTTGCTCTGTAAGGAAGCTTTATATGAATGGGGCAAGTACAATTTAGGTATTCCAGAAACAACAAATGACTATTTCTCTCAATCTCTGTGTATAAATTCTCACCTAAAAATTAATGGTGAAATTATATATAATAAAAAATGGTATGGGGCTGGTTTTAAATACCACCATACTTTGATAAAGAAATTAAAACAAATCACATACATTCTATACTTATGATGAAATAAAACAAATTAATAGTATTGACGATATCAAGATATTGCAAACTGTAATAAAGATCAAATTCTAAAGAATTACAAATATATGTTCTATAACTATATTAATAAAACTAAGATACTATCAATTTATGATTTGTCACATAATTATTACACTATGTCCATCACTTGCAAAATCTGGCTTAATAAAACATGAATATTGTACCTTTTGTAAAAGAGATAAAAGAAACAATATTACATAATATCTATGATTGCAGCGCCGTAAAACGGTTTTATTATGTAGTGTGTCGATGGTTGGAGAAATTTGAAATACACCGAATCTTCTCGCATTCAAAAGCACGGATCAGTTACTAGACAAAATATTACTGTTAATTAAGTATTATATGTTAAAAGGTTTTTTTTTAATTGCATAAATACGTACTGTCTATTCTATACGTCTGTATTATAATGCTGATCCGTATGTAAACACACGAGTTCTCATTCAGATTTTTAACTCGAGTATTACTTTTAGCAGTATTGTAGTCGAGTCCACGCTGGCCGAGTCAGAGTGCAAGTCTGAGCCCAGGCCACTAGAGTTCAAGTCTGAGTCCAAGTCAAATACAAATCTTGTTAAAAAGCACTTAAAAATGGAATTTTCAGATTATTATGTACATTTAAAGGTAGTTCTCACATGCTTTTACCAATAATGGTTAATTACATTTATAGCTCTAGATGCTACGGCAAAGCTTGGTATATATAGTGACATTATATTGTAATATTCTGTTAGTAGTTAGCACATGTACAGAAGTCTTCATAATATTTTTTTCCGGTTCGCGACATGACGGAGTGACACTGATCTCCGCCTGGGGTCCATGATTTTTAGAAGCATATTATTGAGTAAGGTTCAGATTAAACTAAAATGCCACCAAAGACTGCTGAGCAGTCAAGGCTTCGTCCTAGACCGTAAGATAATTCGAAAAAGAAATATACACAGAGGATGGATACGGAAAATAAGGTATTCGGCTCAGAGGTTGAAGGGCACATGGGTAACGTGATATGGAGGAGCGCTTGTCCACAACCATTGTCAAACTAAGTGAGGGCACTTTAAACTCATGCAGAAAGATGAATGATGAACTGAGGAAAGACTTAGAAAAACTAATAGACTGAAACAGTATGCAAACTAGTTTGGAAAATACACAGACTGAGGTGGAGGAACTGAGAAGAGAGAACGAACATCTGAAGCAGCAGGTACGTGCAGTTAATACTGTTATGGGAAGTTACAAAGCTGAACATGTTGCCTTTAAATATAAAATTACAGGAGAACATCACAAGTTGCAGAGATATGTGAGAATGGTGGGTGTATAGAAGAAACTGAGAGAGGGAACTGTAAAGAGAAAGCTGATAACGGGGTAGGTAGACCACAGGATATTGTGAAACAAATAGACGTGGCACACCGAGTAGGTATGAACAGAGAGATTAAACAGAGACACATTCTGGTGAAATTCTACAGTTAAAAGTATATAAATGAAACCATAAAGAAAGCTAGAGGCAGCGGGCCCGCGGGTTCGAATATTGTGCTGAAGGACTTAACACCTGCCGACCTGGCCCTAAAGAAAAGGACAAAACCGCAGATGACGCAAGCGCATCGAGACCACTTGCCGGTGAGGTTCTATAGCTATAGAGGAAAACTCATAACAGATTGAAAGGTGACTGAAATCAATTAATAAAAAACCCTATGTGTGAACGGACCCATTGATTATACTTGGTTTTTTTTCAAGACAATTTTAATATACCAATAATTTCGTTACGAAATAAAAAAATATTGTTTTATAAGTAATACCTGGCAAGAATTTAAGATCAGGCCTAGAACATACCATGTGGGAATATTTGAAATAATTCAATTATGATAAGTCATAATATTTTGGTGCATAATATACTTAATTTATAGTCTTTAAAATATGTGGCAGAGTTTTTTTCCGATGGATTCGAGATGGACTCTGAGCCATAGTCCCTAAAAATGGCCTCGAGTCCGGATTCGAATCCTGCATCGTGGACTATCAGCACAAGTTCCAGACATTAGCTGGGCCTTACATGGCCTCTATCACACATACATGTAAGGTTAAATTTCAGAAAAATAAATAATTTGAATTTTGAATCAGAAGATGAGCACACAAACAAGTCTTTCAGTTTACCATCAGTCATCTCAAAGGTGGCTGGCTCTTACTACTTGCTTAGATTAACTCAAGTATTAAAGGGGCTCATTCCAAAAGCTAACGTCTTTTAAATAGAATTTATAAGTTGAACTTTTTATGAAAATATTCCAGAAACAACAAACATACCACACACAGACTGTTCCTTTTGTTTATATCATCTTATTTATAACATGTGGTGGGCCTGCTACAATAATCCAGTCACGTACAAGAGAGACATCTGGCGTCAAGTCAGACGATTTTTGCAATTAATGACCTTTAACTTCTGCCCATATTGAACCAACCACCGTAGGTTACGTGTTTTTATTTCCCGTGAGTCAAGATTTGCGCATGTACCGTGTTATTTAACAGTTTGTAGATAAACAAGCTCACCCAAAGGCGTAATACGAACTTCTCTAGAAATTTTTTTATCATAGATAATGTCTTAAGCTAGGTCGCTATATAATATGAATAACGTTACAGGCCTTGCTTAGATAGAAAAGAATAACTGAATGATCTCCCGTCCCATTCACAAGACAAAGACGCCTGTAGAAATCGCAACCGACATTTTTCCTCCATAATTAGCTTAGTTACACGATGTACCGAGAACAATACTCCGACAAGCTATTCATCTCTGCACAGAGAGTCTTTCCATTTCAACAGACGCTGTTCTTTTGTCATCAACCCCTTCTCCATTACCCTGGAATGGGTAATTTTGTCCCAGAAAATGACTCCATAAGTTTCCTTTGATGTTATTCGCATAACGAATATATACTCATTTCCCATTTAAAGTTCTGCATGTACCAAGATTTTTTAGGATTAAATTAGAACTAGTCTTTTTGTCTGTTGCCTTAGATGAAATTTGTTACATTTTTTTTAAAGAATTGATGTAAACGTTAAAAAGTACCACAGTTAGGAGACATATTTCTTAATTTTTTGTTCGTACACAGATGTAAATTAGGGGGTTTGAAAGTATTATATCTATTTGTGCTCTGGACAAGGTTAGATGATATAACATGAATAAGAAAAACGTAGTAATATAGATTTAGATTAATATGCAATATAGTCTTTTGGGCTACAAAATATAAACATTAAATATCCATTTACAAAGAATATAAAATAATTATAAAATAATAATGCCAAAACAATTGTTAATTGTTCTTCTAATATATCTGACTGGAACCCGGTTGATATCTGTGTTATTAAGCTTATAAACAGACTAGTTAGTCTTTACAGTGCGCTATGCAGGTTTTATAATACTCTGTCCAGTGCCGTTGATGGGTTTATGGAATTTTTTGGGCTAATAACACTGGATGCGGCTGCAGACTTGTGGTATGAAAGAAACCATTCCGGAGAGGTGTAACACTGGGAACGTCCGGCAGTAAAGCTTAAATGTTACGTCGCTTATCAGCGGATTGCCAGACGTCTGTTTTCAATGGCCAAACTGATGATTACGGAGATAAATTCCTTTCCGGGAGCGCGTCCCATCTTTTGAGCGCTTATAAAGAAAAAGGCTATCAAAAGCATAAGGCATTTTTCCAATTAACTGGATTCCTTACGGTAAATGCCTAGAAAATTAAAGGAGACTCTAAACTCTGTGGTTGTCGTAATTCCCGCGCGGACAGAAGTGTTCTATTGTAGGGTGTTCTTTCGGTAATGGCCCCTTTAGGTGATCGTATTGGCCTGACAGATGGCGCCACACATGGAAACGTGGTAATCCGCAAAATAACAGGCTCAGCGTAATACAATAATTTATAAGTGGAAAAAGAGATGACTTATTTAAATTGAACGCGCCAGGCACTGAGGTCATAAAATTTAATATTTTCCCCATTTTCACTAGATTAATGATTTTCCCAAATGTGTGGTTAATCTGAAAATCATTGATAAAACCGCTTATTCTGCAGATTTTTCATGGAAAAATCAACAAATATCGGCTACCAGAAAAGGTCATCTGTAAAGACCATGCAGAATCGCTACTGTTACTTATGTTGAATGTCAATATAAAATGCTTACATTATTAGAAAACTTTATATGTATATCATATATATCCTGAACAAAAACAGCAGTTTTTTTTTTTTGGTTTTGATTGTTGATGACTAAACGGCTATACGGATCTGGTGGGCAAAACTATTTTTTTTATTGTATTTTTAATCTCGCTCATACGAGATTCATATATCACGCGAGTAATAGAGATAAGTTGTGCATTGTCGGGAGCGCACGAGATATGGAGTCACGTGCGTACAAGACGAGGGATTATGTGTGTGCGAGATATTGAAAATAATCTGCAATTTTTTATCCGAACCACCGGATGCTACAAATGCAGCAAATGTGTTAAACGATGTTAAATTGTGACAAGAAAAAAAATCTTGTGATTATCTATATCAATAATTGTATCCGCCAAAACAGAGTTTTGCGGATACTATGTTTTCGGTCGGACACCGCCGCCGCCGCCGCCGCGTAGGTGTCCGGGGAACTCCTCCGTATCCGCTGGGCGGAATTTTACGAAACCCGGGATTATGTTCGGGTCACATGTGAACTGCTGCGCCCCGATTTTGTTTTGACCTCTGACCTTTCCTCTGCACTCTGCGTCCATTTGTGTGTCTGTTTCCACACATAAACCCACATATTTCGTGAACCGTTTGACCGATCAGGCTAAAAATTTTACACAAATGTAGCCCTTGGATAGCTTTATAACATACACTAAAACTGGTACCGCCACCTGCAACCATTTTTGAACTGCGTCCATCTGTTTAAGACATGTTTGTTTTCATTTGCGGGATTATATCCTTATTAAGCTGCATAATTAATAATTTAATGTTACCCCGTTAGGCGTCCCTATTTTTTTTTTTTTTTTTTTTTTTGCCTTAAGGTCCTTCACGCATGTCACGTTTTTTCAGGAGGCACCCCGAGGGTTTTCTGCATTTCGAGCTCACTGGCCACAGAGCGTATTGAGCAGCTCGCGTTCACAGGTCCACTCTAATCCACAATGATCCCAGTACTTCAAGTAATAGGAAGTAAACCTTTATAATTTAAAAAAAACAGTTCGGGGGGGGGGCGCACACATATTTTAAGGATCCGCAATATCCAGGGACTTTGAAACATGAAAATATATAACCACATCTGTAAACTCATAGGGATTCCATTAATGAATCAGATTCTGCAATCGGAGCCTAAAACCTCAAGAATCTCCTTATCAATCATGTATTCAAGTGTACACTTACCATGAATGAATGAACACTGTCACGTTTTGATAGTGACTCGGTTTCACCTGGCTAGTGGCAGAACAAATGCATATGAATGGGCTGCTTCTACATTGGGACAAAGGAATTCTTCTTTCCTTATAATGCTATATAAAAAATTATATTATGATGATTCTGATTACCTCCAAAATTTTACGGTTTTACGCTAATCCTCTGCACATTTTCGGGAAAAAATCTGAATATACGTTTTCTGCATTATTTTTACTTAAGACAAACTCATGACCAAATTTGAAGTTATTTTAATTAGTCACGGACTTTCACTGAAAGATGTAAACATGCCGTTTGTTTGCTTGGGATCCGGGGGGATCCGCACCAGCTCCCTCATCAACGACACAGTAGGACAGGATGAACATGTTGGACGATTCGGGCTTGTAAGACGAAAGCAGAAGATACTAATAGTGATAAATGGAGACCAACAGACAACTTAATTGACGAATAAAAACATCGTTTTTTCGTGAGGCCCTTTGAGCTTCAATTTATACAAATTACCTTTCATAATCTTTCACTTTTTATAAACAGTCATATAATTTCTTCAGATTATTTTCACAGTATAGATGGCTTATTTATATAATCGCATAACTCCGTACAAATTTTTTGCGCAAAATTCAAGGCGCGGATCCAGGGGGAGGGGTCGAGACCCCCACCTGCTCTCAACCAACGACCTTTTTTTAGACAAATCTTATGCATGACGGGGGGTTTTAGGGGTCGAGACCTCCCCCCCCCCCGTTCTAAACCATTTTTTTTAGAAAATTTTTATGCATGACACCCATTGACCCCTCCCTGCAAAAAATTTTGGATCCGCGCCTGAATTCGTATACCTTATATAGGATTCACGTCTACATCTTTGTTTGATTTATTGAAACATAATTTGCCATTATTTGCTGACATTTTTTAGGGGAGGGGGTTTTTCATAGAGAATCCTAGCATAAGTCACTTAAGTGTTCTAAATATCATGAACAGCAGTCCTTGCGAAGGCAGAGGATAAAAATATGCGACATACAGCCCCTACAAGTTCGTTGCAAAACTATTATCATATAGAACCGTGAATATTC
The DNA here is from genome assembly GCA_026874595.1 of Sipunculus nudus. Lineage (NCBI taxonomy): Eukaryota > Metazoa > Annelida > Sipuncula > Golfingiida > Sipunculidae > Sipunculus > Sipunculus nudus. The sequence continues at coordinate 62,347,865 of CM049319.1, forward strand.
CGTGGGTGCATCTAGTCCAAATCAAAATTAAAGTATTTTTTCAGTTAAACCGGCCAGTGCGTATACAAAACATACATAGTAATAAATCAATGAGTAAGAAAACGGTTATTAAATATTTATGTTCAGATTGCTTCAATCATAAAATACGCCGGAAGTAGGGGGATACTTCTGGCACAGTGCCGTAGTCATGTTGCGTGTCATATACAGATAAGTACCGTGCCTGAGACCCGGAACGACACAGAGCGACTGCTGCAAAACGTTCGGCCCACCAATGAGCGACCTCCCAGCCCTTCACTTCGGAGGTCCAGCACCCACTCAAACGTAACCTGCAGTCACCCGGAGAGTTGGACTATCGGTTATATAATATGTGCAACCTTTCTTCATAAAAACCTTCAACTATAGAGGAAATCCTTATCCTGTGAACTGGTAATATTTCAGTTTTTTTAATGCGTACTTTAGTTCTTGCACGGCGTTAGTAAACCGAATAAGGTAAATTTAAAATAGAGGCCAAGGTCTGCCCTCGGATAAGTGGATAATACCACATTCAATAGATGACTGTTCTATGGAATTGCCTATCCGGTTTTTGAAGAATCATTTTTTATGAGTGTGCACCATACAAGGCCTCGGTTTTAAATGTTGATAAATGTGGCTAATTGCCAATTTCCTGAAATTATATATATATATATAAATATAAATATATATATATATATATATATATATATATATATATATATACTGACAAAGGTATATAGTTGTACAGTGGACGTAACAGATCTTCAAAAAACTTGATGCTGAAGTGACGTCATTTTTTGCCGAGAATCATCCAGACCCTGCGTATAAAAGAGCCCCTGAGGCAACCTCCACTCATATTCGTTTCTTTTTATTTGACATCTCTAATACTGGTTTCAACACTATTCTATTATAATTAAATTTTCAATAGAACTGTAAAATAAATTGTGAATCCTCACGAGACGAGCCTGTCCTATATACAAGTGTCATTTTCTAAATACAAGGTAGATAACCATGCTTAAACAAGAAACTGACTTCACTATGAGGCGGTGAGACTATACAAACAGCGCCGCCTATCCCCGTATAGCTTATATTAGGGATCCAATATCAGCCAACTCCTCTAACTGTTGCATAAATTACTTATGTAACATGTGACCCATGGGTCATGACGCTCAGCTGACTGGGAAGAGATTCGCAAAAGGAAATTTTTTCATCAGAATGGTAGTATATACCCATTCAACTGAAGCATCAAACAGATTAACCAACAGGCCAAGATTTAGTCTGTATTTATATATCTCAAAAATTGAGAAAATATGTGTAAACTTTAAAAAATAGAATACGGGTAGCCGACAAGTGACTACGTGTATCCGTCAAAATCAGAGTGAAATGAGGCATGGATTGAGTGGCAAGGGTAAATAGAGTGAGGTATGTTGCATATTAGCCTGGATGTCTGCAGCCTAAATGTGTATGTAGGTTGTGCCACCTACCACAAATCCAGAAAGCTGTCCAAGTTGTATACTTATGCGAAATTTTAGGCAGAAAAGTCAAACCACTACATGTATATGAGTGATTTTAGCCCACGGCAGACAAACAGACAGACGCTGTGCAAAAATGGTTGCAGGAGGCCCCTCCAGTTTTGTGTATGATAAAGACCTATGTGAGATCTAAATACATGCACAATTTTTGCCCAATCGGTCAAATGGTTCCTGAGATATGAGCTTGGACGTCTGGAGCGTTAACTAGAATGTAGGTGGCGCCACCTGTCATAAAATCAAGAAAGCTGTCCAGGATGTATAAACCCACAAAATTTTAGGCAGATATGTCAAACCACTACAGAGAAATGAGTGATTTTAGGCCACGGCAGACAAACAGAGAGACGCTGTGCAAAATGTGCAAAAATAGTTGCAGGTGGCCCCTCTAGTTTTGTGTATGATAAAGACCTATGTGAGATCCATACACATGGAAAATTATGGCCCAATCGTTCAAACGGATCCCGAGATATGAGCTTGGATGTCTGCAGCGTAAACTAGAATGTAGGTGGCGCCATCTGTCATAAAATCAAGAAAGCTATCCAGGATGTATAAAACTGCAAAATTTTAGGCAGATATGTCAAACCAATGTTGAGATATGAGTGACATCATCCCACGGCAGACAAACAGACGGACACTGTGCAAAAATGGTTGCAGGTGGCACCACCAGTTTTGCGTATGATAAAGACCAATGTGAAATCTATAAACATGCAAAATTTTGGCCCAATCGGTCAAACGGTTCCCGAGATTTGAGCTTGGATGTCATCAGCGTGAACGTGAATGTAGGTGGCGCTACCTGTCATAAAATCAAGAAAGCTATCCAGGATGTATACGCATGCCAAATTTCAGATGAATTAGTCAATTCACTGAAGAGATATGAGTGATTTTAACCCAAGGCAGATGAACAGATGGACACTGTGCAAACATGGTTACAGGTGGCGCCACCATTTTTTACTGTATATTATAAAGCTATCCAAGGGCTACATTTGTATAAATTTTACTTCCTGATCGGTAAAACGGTTCCCGAGATATGAGCTTGGATGTCATCAGCGTGAACGTGAATGTAGGTGGCGCCACCTGTCATAAAATAAAGAAAGCTATCCAGAATGTATACGCATGCCGAAGTTCAGGTGAATTAGTCAATTCACTGCAGAGATATGAGATTTTAACCCAAGGCAGATGATTGATGGACACTGTGCAAACATGGTTACAGGTGGCGCCACCATTTTTTGTGTATGTTATAAAGCTATCCAAGGGCTACATTTGTATAAATTTTATTTCCTGATCGGTCGAACGGTTCCCGAGATATGAGGGTTTATGTGTGGAAACAGACGCACAAATCGACGCTGGGCAGAGAGGAAAGGTCAAGGGTCAACGCAAATTGGTTAGGCACCAGTTCACATGTGACCTGATAATTGGTGTAAGTTTCGGAAAAATTGGTCCATTAGTCTAAGAGGAGTTCTCTAGAAACGAACGCGGCGGCGGCGGAAAAACCCGGTCAAAAACATAGTATCAGTTAAACTTCCTTTTGGCGGAAACAAAAATACAGGTGGCTCCACCAGTCTGCAGAAACTAATAAAAACACTTAATGGTCAATATCCATGCAAAGAATCATGGTGATCTCCGCATTAGTTGTTCAGATACTTCAGCTTTTGTATCAAATTGTACATTATTCTGAGGGAGTCCTATAGCTTGAAGGATATGGGTAACAGAGACCTAATTTCAAGTTTCCACAGGCACTTTTCATGGGCCTCCTTGCATGACAAGAATGAAGATTCTAGGTCCAGCTGTTGCGATCTGTACCCTGTTGACAGATAACCACATCTTTAAAGGTCTCAAAAATAGAGGAAAAATCGTAAAAAATCGAACAATACAGGTGGCGCCACCAGCCTGCAGAACTGATGGAACATCTCATGATCAATATGTATGCCAAAAATCATGACCATCAGTGATGTAGTTATTGAGATATTGAAGTTTTTGTATGAAATTTTTTTACTATTCTGGGGGTACTTTGGGGCCCCATAGCTCGAAGGATATGGGTAACAGAGACCTAATTTCTGGTTTCCAAGGAGATTTTTCATGGACCTCTCGGTTGTCAGAATTCAGATTCTAGGTCCAGTCTTTACGATACGTGACTGGTTAACATATGTTCACATTTTTAAAGGTCTCAAAAATAGAGGAAAAATCGTAAAAAATCGAAAAATACATGAGGCGCCACTGGTCTGCAGGAACTGATGGAACATCTCATGATCAATATGTATGCCAAAAATCATGACCATCAGTCAAGTAGTTAATGACATATTGAAGTTTTTGTATGAAATTTTTTACTTTTCTGGGGGGTACTTTGGGGCCCCATAGCTCATAGGATATGGGTAACAGAGACCTAATTTCTGGTTTCCAAGGAGATTTTTCATGGACCTCTCAGAATGCCGAGTAACAAGGTTCTAGGTCCAGCGGTTACGATTTGTGCCTGGTTAACGGACGGACAGACGGACGACGGACAAAGAGTGATCGCTATAGCTCAGATGACTTTCGGTCAGCTTAGCTAAAAAAAACAGAGGTCTGCAATCACCGTGGAGGTAAACACAAGACCCCCTCTCCCCCATACCCCGGCTTAACTTCAATAGGCTCAATAGTTGACAACCTTGACAATAAGGTTACACTCTGATCTGTCACCTGTTACTATTACTCTAACTAAAGCTCATTTTTTTAAATCAGCCTTTTTCGAGATACAGCGGGAACACAGGCGGGAAATAAACAAAATTATCGTTCATGGTTTTGAAATCTATCAAAGATCACCAAAAAATTGATAAAGAAATTCAATCAACAAGTATAAGCCTCCACTCCGTACAGGAAGAGGCTAAATGACTCAGAACTACTCCCCTTATGTATACGTACATACTATTGCTGACAGACTCATGGGGAATTACTAGTGGTGGGAGTCGGTTCCTTTTCCATAATCGATCATCGGTTTGAGCAAACCGATCGATGATCGATTATTAATCGGTTCAGACAAATATAAAGAAATATGCAGTTATCTGTGAGACTTTACTTTCTTAAACCAGCCCGCATGTCTTAATAACTCTTCCTTAAGAAAAGAAGTTTTTGCCTTTTTGTTTGTTCATATTATTACTAAGATATGCTATTCGAGGTTTCATTTTAATTAATTATGATAATCAAGGTGCCTAAACAGCGACACCTTGCATCAGTTAAAGAGATTATTTCTAAGAGAATCTCACAAAAATGGCATAGAGCTGGAGAATTTATGGAGCATTTTAACGCCATACCTCTCATATTTTGCAATGTACATCTCAATAGAAAACTCTCCGCTTATTCTGTAGCTCCCTGTCAGTTCACAGAGGTTTATTAAGCCCTCCGTTCTCGCATCTACTGTGTCATACTCAGTTACATTCGGAAGTTATTTTGGAACACAGACTCATATATGAAGCGCGGAATGTTTTAAAAAAATGGAAGAATATTTTTTTACCTATAACATAAAGGCTTTCTGGAAAAAACAATCATGAGTATGATGTAATCGATAGTTGCCTTAGATAATCGAGCGCTTGAAAGTGGCAGCAAAAACTAACTTTCGATAAAAATCGATGATCGGCCCACCACTAGGAATTACAAAATCAAATGTGCGCTTTCGCATATACGTGCACATGAAAACACAAGTTAAGCTGAGAAGATAAAAAAAATCTCGTTTGGTCGAATATCACATCCATAGTAACTCCTTCTTTGGATGCAGCGCCGCTATTGGCTGAGAGGGAAAACTGATTGATGGGTGGGAACTGATATACGTAGCTGCTCTCATATATTTATCTTCTTAATATATTTAACAAGAACAAATGGTGAAGGGAATAGGTAAACCAGGAGTTCCTCAGGGCCCGCCGGGAACAGACCGCTGTATCTACGTGGCATGTGGATATGACAAGAGACCTGCAGGCTGATCAATTTTAAGCATAGTCGCTCACCCAGCCTTGACTACAATCAGATTGGGTGGCTGAATTCATCACACGGATAAGCCAAAACCTCTCGCGTTTGTCCATCCTCTTGCCTCACTCTTTCCATCTCATAGCTGTCACTCCTGGCTCCCTGACAGCTACTTCACCATGTACACGACAGACATGACCTTATGAGCAGACTTAATTCTCAGCGAGACATTTGGAAAGTCGGGGAGTCTGGAAGTTTGGATTTATTAGAGTCACGAGTCTATCCACGACCGTGGAATTCTAAGAGTTTTTGACAACTTGAGAAAACTCCACCAATTTGAAAGAAGCAACGGAGAGAGCTGCCCAGAATTATTTGAATATTCTTATAAGAGAAAATGAGACTAATCTTGGATATTTCGTGAACGCTAAATGCTCAGCTGGTTATGTCACAGAATTATGTCTTTCAAGAGAGCACACTTTAATAACTACGATAAATTAATAAAATTCTAATTTGTTTAGCAAATTCAAATCCGCCGTTATATTATCCCCGAGACGTAAAAATAATCTTTGACCCCTAAAGTTTTACTCAGTTATTCCATAGCTACAAAAACACAGACGTTATTTGTTAAACTATCAATGTTTGTTGAAGATACTAGTAACTAATTGTCAAGATATCTACCAGTTTGGTAAGATATATGTCTTATTAACTAACCACCCTTCTGGTTATGATAAATATTAATTATTACTGGTTATTACGAGTTGAAATATTTGATAGGAATGTTTTGCAGCTGTTACATGACCACAACAGGTCATATATTTAAGAATTCATATAAGGATCCACAATAGACTTAATATTTAAATATTGATTTAAGGATCCACGACAGGCTTCATATTTAAGGATTTAAGTGCCCGTTCTCAAGACAAGATAAACGAACAAACTATCATTCATATTCATGGTTTAAACATGACCAAGTGGTCAGCAAGTTTTAATGGCATTTTTTAACATTTTGACGTCATAATGGTTGTCATAGTGTTACCCTCGATTTTATGTCATCAACATGATTTAAATCAGCAATTTAACTGCATACACACCATTTGTCCACCTTTTTTATGTTGAATGTTGTGACGTCATGACGTCACCTGTGCATGAGTTCCTTTTTAACTTCGTCTCCGATGATTAGTTATTTTTTTTTAAATAAATGAGATAACCTTAATTTTAAAAAAAGTGACTATCAAACATTTGGAGATAATGTTTGTAGTGAAGAGGAACAATTTTTGCCTTTTTTACATTGATTCTGACATTTCACTTAAGTCAACAAACTTTTTGTCCGTCAAAATTATTTCTTTCTTTTTTTCTGAGCCTATGGTTATTAATTACACAGCAGTTATCAGCAAGATACCATCTTGACAGTAGCAAAACATTACATTTATGTTACAATTACCCCTTTTTCCTTTTATTCTTTCTTGATTAATATATATGACGCTCAAGAGCCTTTTCGGCGAAAATCAATAATAAAATTTCAATTGCCAAAATTAATGAAAAATAACAGTAACTCAATAGAATAAGGGATGAATAGAAAGATTAATTCGAGCTAAATTCATTTGGCTACAATTAACACTTTATGAAATATAAAACTAGAATTTTTTCTGCATTTTTTCTTCGTACTTTAAATCAAATTTCAATTTTAAATTGTTTATTCAAGTTGTTATTGGCCTATTGACTATATGACGTCAGTCAACAAGTCGTGAATACATAAACTTTTTACTATGACACTTAATTAATTTAATATCTCAGATGTTTTGCAAAGTATTTCTGGTTTCTTGCCAGTTAATTAAGTCTGGACTCCTTCCACTGCAGGTAAATTCCTGATTACTTAAATGTAAAAAAAATGTTTTACTGACTTTCATTGACTACCATCTGTAGAACAGACTATTGTGAATTAAATTAAAAAAAACATGTTGAAAAATAACATTTAAGATGACCATTTCTTTAACAATAATTGAAGCGTATTCAGGGCATTCACCTGTAATATTCATTTTTATTTTTTCTTACTGTTTATAAATTAAGATGGAAAAATCGTTTTGTATCACATTTAGACTGAATTACATGTAGTCCCTGTATTTAATACGCACCTTTTTGTGAATCCAAGTTTTTCTGAGATTTTTTTCTTGTTCGTTGTGACATGTTTATCAATTCTAAATTTTTTTTTTGTTTTGCATTTGAAATGCTGTGGAACGTTTGAGCAATAAAAAGATCGGTTTCTCAGCTATCTCGCTCGTCAAGTTTCAACTCAGCATCAAAAGTTTATTTTTGATTTTTAGTAGCAATTTATACCTGTTTACCAAAACAATTCTGTTATTATCATGGACTCCCCTGACCATATGATTTTTTTTAAATTCATAATAAAACTGTAACAAAAAACGCTCTGTTGCCTTGCTTTCTGAAAAAAGGTGCCAGAGGACAAAACCGTTTTTTGGAATCAGAGTTTTTTCAATTTAGTGGAAATTTCAGGATCACTGGAATACATGTACATAATTTATTAGCGCAATTAGGAATTCCACGAGCCTGTCAGTTGATTATAAAATAATGGGGGAATCGTAGCACTTTGATGTTTTTTGGGTATCTTAGAATGTCTTATACAAGAAACAACTTAAGCTTTATTTCATTGGGAACCAAAGGTTTAATGGGTGATGTATATAGGCCATGACGCTCAGGTGCAACATTTGGCATAATTTTATATAGTTTATTAAGAAGGAAGGAGAAAGAACGTGAGAAAGAAGGATGAACTGGCAAGAGAAGATGGAATGTGGTGTCGGTCACTCCCTAGGGATTGAACCCTGACAATCAGTAGCGCGGTACCAGGCCTCTAGTTGATTAGATTGTTCCATTCATTTAGGGCTCATTTCCCGATATATTTGTAATCCTGGGTTGTGTTGCAATATGTTGACTTAATTCATGGCGATGACTTAAGCACAAGGACATCTGCGTGTCAATATGGTTACCATTATGACGTAACACTAAGGCCCGCTACTGGACGCAAGTCCAACATACAATAATTGCAACAAGCCAAAGCCCTTCTGAACTTGTATGCAAAATACAAGAGGTATTAAACAATCCTTTCCTATGATCCCCACGGCCAAAGGATCAGGGAAAGGATCGATTTTTGAGCTCATACTCCATCAATGCACGTTGTATAGACACCACATTTGTAAATGAAATCACTAGCTATGTAAGTAATGAGTGGATGGGAAACGTCCCTTCACTGAAATCCTCCGATACAGGGAAACTGGTCCTCTCGGATGACGCAACCTAATACCCCTGTCCGAATATCCTAACTACCTTTGTTGGATTAGCAGAAATCCGACCTGATTTCCTCAATGGAGGTCACAGGGTCCAGGGGACCTGGGGACATATTCGGATTTACATTTCACCTATCTGGTTTACTTTCCCCAGTCAGTATCCTAACTTAAGAACCGAAGGGATAACGACTTCAGGTCAGATTTTGAATGTGTTAAACTAAAATATCATGATAGGTATCTTTATGTTGTGCGCATAGGCGTGTGTATATGTGTTTAGGTGTGAGTATGTGTGTTTGTGGGTCTGGATGGGTGTGTTGTAAAGAGAGAGAAAGAAGTGAGAGCGATGTTTCGGGTTTGTCCGATGTTTACACGGAGAGTACTTGTGTTTTTTATTTTTTATTTCTTTAATATTTTAGTGATTAAAGTATATGTAGGAACAAGGTAATGTGGGGAAGAGGGATAGACAGAAAGGGGCCGAGACAGAGAACCTGGGGTGTTGTACTATGTGTTCTTTCAATGGTTTAAACGGAGGAAGCAATCTGTGTGTATGTTTTTTTTTATATTTCATTTCAGAAACTGCTAGGATACAAGGATTTTACTCGAAATGCCTTTTTGAACTGCAAAGAAAGTCCTGTCTGGTTTCGAATGCCCCTAGGTAATGTAAGCGGAATAATAATTTTATAGTAAAATTTGTAGCCTTTGTGCATGGGAGATTATCTGGTAAATGTGATGAGAGAAACCACTTTTTTATTATTTTATTTATTTTCTTTGTTGATGACAAAATGTCAGTGAAAAATCTGTATCCAAGAATACTCCCTCAAAATTAAAAACGTTTGGTATTGACAAACAAGCCCTGTGAATCTTTTTCACATTTAATGGCATGTGAAATGAAATTATGTGAAAGGAATTAAAATTTTACCGGCACTATAACTTGTTTGTGACAAAATGCCAGTGACAAATCGGTATCCAAGAATACTGGGTTAATATTGAAAAAGTCCTTTGGTATTGAAAAACTAGCCCTCTGGCTCTTTTACCGATATAACAATAGATTGATCACCGTCGCGGCCTTTTGTGTGGTTTTCTGCCTCTCCTATTTACTTGGTATTTCTAACTGCACTAGCGAGACAAGTGTGAACGGGTTTAGTCCTTCCCTGTTTAACTTTGAACATCAAACGTACGGGTTTCACGTTAATATTGCAAAGGGAAGACCCCAGGCACCAGTAACATTAAGTAAGACCCTTCACCGCGGGTTTAAGGACTCCCGCTTGCACCATAGATGTCAATCAGCTCCGCGTAGTTTCTAAATGATAAAAATAGATTCTGTCTAGGTCCACTGGTAAAGGCAATAATTTCTCTGTGCTAAATTGCAGAATTTCCCAAACCTGTTTTCAAGCTCAAACTTGAAATTTAGGCAAACCACATGGGGTAAGTGTACTAGTCTTGTGAAGCATTTGCGGACCAGGATCAAACTGAACATGAGGTCTTTTATCATAAAAAAACACTCTCAAAATTTTACGCAATATCTCAATAGTGAAATTGTCTTTATACCACGTGTAGGATATCCTATAACATATCTTCAGCTGAAAGCAAGGGGACCGGAAAAGGCCTCTATTTCATCCATCGCGTGTGTATGCGCGCGTGCTTTCCTGCATGCCCGTCATTAAATAAATTCTACGCTGAACTACGCTGACTCCGTAAATAGGGCAACACATTGATTCATCATTCCCATTTTAGAGGTAGGTAGCATTACTTTTTATTGTCTCCGTCAGGAGGCTATGCGCTCATTGCCGTTCGTGTGTGTGCGTGTGTGTGTGTGTCTTATGGTGTGTGTGTGTGTAACTCGCGCAATCATGAAAGGATCTCATGAAATTTTTTAAAACATATCGATTAGGCCAAAATATAAAAAAGGTATGGTTCTCAGGCACTTTTTTTTCAGAAATCAATGCGGGCGGGCGGTTTTATAATTTTTAATTTTTTGGTATATGTTTCGATAAAAATGACAAATGATTAGGGAAAAGCATGATAATAACAGATTCGTTTTGCTAAACAAGTAAAACCCTACATACAAAAGGAAATTGTATGATTTTATCTCCTTGAAAGAAATGTACGAGCGGTTGCAGCACAAAATTGGTAAGTTTCTATTGAAAATCAAAATCAAAATATTTGATGCGGGGGTTTGAAATTGATGCGGGCGGTGCCTGAGAACCATACCTTTAATTTTTTTTGGCCTTAGGTTTTAGTGTGGACCCGGTGATTGATCAAGATTCAGGAATATCATCGAGTAATAGTCGCAAAGGTAAAGCTACTTATACACGAAGAAACCGTCGAATATGGGCCGATTTAGTGAATGCAAGCACGCTTTTGCAGCATCCCGCATTAAGGACCCTCACACACATGACGGCAGCTACTTGCATTCCTTGCATTTCTGGTTCACTATTGAAATATTAACTGTAAGTTCCTGACTTAACCGTTACTTAAATTAAGCCAACACGGCCTACTTTGGGTCGCGGAGGCGTCTATCCTTCAAAACCAATTCACCACAAACAGCGGTACTCTTACTATTAGTATTACTCTAAATGTGTGATGTTACGAAGACAAATTTTTTAGGGGAAAACATTGGGCCGATCCCGGTTTCGAACCCATGTTGGTGGCGCACAAGTCCGGCGTACCAACCGCTTTGCTAGCAAAGCAAGCTTCACTTGCGAGACAGTTCGGCCCGCTTTTATATCACCCCGTAACACACCCCCTCTTAAGAGCATTCTGCTATCAGAACAAGACTAATTATCCCAGGAGTCACACTTTGGTCAGCTTATTCCCTGGGCCACAAAGTTTACCGTCACGTTAGACGAGCCCCCACAAAAATTTGTCTTCGTAACAAAATTGGGGCTTGTCCGGGATTCAAACCCATAACGGTGGCGCACAAGTCCGGCGTACCAACCGCTTCGCTAGCAAAGCATGCTTCACTAGCGTGACAGTTCGGTCCGCTTTTATGTCACCCCGTAACAGTGATGAAAAGATCTACCGCTCATCTTCACACTAACAAGTCTCCGGCAGCTACGCTTCAGAGACCTTGTTTCAGTGAGCCGTTCATGTGTCTATTTCATGGTCAGGAACAAGACAAATTGAACCAATCAAATGACTCGTGTACACATGTTCTTTGCACCTGCCGGAGCACGTCTGGTGCTAGTACTAGAACAAAAGTTTAGCATGGCCGGGAGGGCATCGATAATTTGACCAATCAAATAAAGCCAGATAAACCTCTCCTGTTTCTGCTGCACGTGTTCTTGTTCAAAAGGTATGAACAGTGTATTGTTTACATTTTATTCGTTCAGCTTGATAGACAGTTTTGATTTCGGCCCGAACATTTGCAGGCTTGTTCCTTATTAATGAAATAGACGCCAAAGCGGCTTTCTGAAGTAAGGTCACTGAAAGCAGCCAGTGGCTTAATATTAAGAAAATGTTATTTCATGTATGACGCACCGCAAGTATGACATGAATTAACAAACCTATGCATAGATCTCATGCATCTGTTTTTCGACCATCAACATTCCCCGATGGCTTTTCAAAGTAATTCAGTCAATCAAAAGCCATTGCGCACATGCTTTGCCGTTGTCATAATTCAAGAAGGATTTATGGAGATTTTCAAATTAAACTTACACGGGAAGTTACACTGGTCTCGAAAGCATTACGTGTTGTATTACTATTTCCCGGTTTTCATTCAAAGCGAAACCATTGAAAGTAGAATAAACATTCTGTTGTTCTTGACAGTTTAAAAGCTTTTGCATATATTTGTACCCTTCTTATAAACTGAGAATATTGTACGTATTTTGTCAGTAAATGAAGAATGAAAAATTCTTCCCTCGCTCCAAATTTATTGGGACATTGTCAATATAAGAATTATTTACATGGACTTTAGTTACATAACGGCGCTTCCTGATTGATGTGAGTAAAACGATACCTGTTAGGATTGTATTTTCTTGTCGATTATGTCATCAGAATCTTCGATATAGCTGCCACATTGACGCCTGTCATAAGAAACTCTCTGCGGTGCCACCAGTTACGGTTAAGTTAAAAAAATTAGGCAAGATATTGGAAAAAATAGTGTTCGCATTGCGAAAATAAATTTAAATGAAAATTAAACATCGGAGGGGGAAAAGTGTGGCTGCTGAATTGTGTATACTTGTTTCTTTTTTAAATACTAAGTTCAGTTTTTTGCAGGATTACAAAACATTCGTGACTTTTTAACCCAGTAGGTTCAATATGTATAAATTATAAGTCCCCACGAACATTATGTAAACTATTGTTAAGGCCCCAAAAAAAGAAACTTTGTCATTCTCGCTTTGTTCTTCTTTACCAATTCTATCCGATAAATGATTTATACGACAACAGGAAGGAATAGTTGATGGCATGAAAAAAATTATCTTTGTGACGTGATTACTGACGTAAGACCTACATAAGACGCGAGTGTGTATGCGAGTTAAAAACACAATAACGACATCTGTTACAACAGGGGAAAAATAACATTTATTGCTTTTCTAAACCAATGATTTGTTTATTACTATTGGCAATAACGATTTGTTATCAGTAAGTTTTTTTTATTTTAAAGTTTTTTCACCTTATCCTTTGGTTAAGAAATTCGATCGAATCTCAAGATTTCCAGCGAGATTTAATTATTTTGTCTTTGATAGACCTGCTGTCATGGGTTCTTTGGCAAAAATTATCTCTCCTCTCTTCTTATCGATATTTCTCTTGTATTTATTCTGTTATCGCTTACATCATATAATATAACATTCATAAAATAAATAAACCTCTTTATAAGCGCATCTATACTAAAAAGAGTTTATGTAATCTCACATTAATGATAATTATAATAATATTAATAATAATAATAATAATAAATATTATAATTATTATTATTATTATTATTATTATTATTATTTTTATTATTATTATTATTATTATTATTATTATTGAATCAGTATTTTTTATTTTTATCATTAAATACAAATATGACATTTTTACTGACTATCTGCAACGATTTCACCGATCGCTTTTCACCTATTCGCACCTTTAAAGCAACTATATAATCAGGTTTCTAATCGAGCTCACGACCGTCTTTATCTATTTATACTTAAGCATAGACCTATCTTAGGGAGGGCTTCTATTCGCACCCAACGCACACACTATCCCGGTCCAATTAATGAACATTAGGTTCCCAGCAACGATCATGTGATCACCAATTGATTTTGACAGAGCTGGTAGTACTGTCAGTTGGCGCTCTGGGTCGTTACACGGAGTACATAATGAAACAAGCAACGGAACTCGGGACCCCACCTTATAGAAGGGAATTGAGTTTTCATTATGGGCTGACTGAAATTTATTGTAAAATGGTCTGGAGATGTTGTGACGTGAAATTAAACGATAGCTTCTGACGTCACGCAGTCTGCCAGAAAAATCACTCATTGGTCGCAAGGTCTAGGATTGTTTACTGCACAGAGCTGTATTGAAACTTCCTTTATCTAGCACCTATAAAAAACTGAAATTAAGGCCTCGTTTAAACAGTTCAACACTAATTTTTTATATATCTTTCCTTGAGAGTTTATCATAATTATAGAAGGTAAAAGGAGCAAAGGAATGCATCTCCGTTCAAAAATTCCTGGTCTGAATGTCATAAAGCCCCATTGACCGAATCCCTACGTTCCTCACACAGCGGTTATACACTGCAGTCGACCCACTTCTCTCCTCACACAGCGGTTATACACTGCAGTCGACCCACTTCTCTCCTCACACAGCGTTTATACACTGCAGTCGTCCCACTTCTCTCCTCACACAGCGGTTATACACTGCAGTCGTCCCACTTCTCTCTTCAAACAGCGGTTATACACTGCAGCCGTCCCACTTCTCTCCTCAAACAGCGGTAATACACTGCAGCCGTCCCACTTCTCTCCTCACACAGCGGTTATACACTGCAGCCGTCCCACTTCTCTCCTCACACAGCGGTTATACACTGCAGTCGACCCACTTCTCTCCTCACACAGCGGTTATGCACTGCAGTCGTCCCACTTCTCTTCTCAAACAGCGGTAATACACTGCAGCCGTCCCACTTCTCTCCTCACACAGCGGTTATACACTGCAGCCGTCCCACTTCTCTCCTCACGCAGCGGTTATACACTGCAGCCGTCCCACTTCTCTCCTCACACAGCGGTTATACACTGCAGTCGTCCCACTTCTCTCCTCACACAGCGGTAATACACTGCAGCCGTTCCACTTCTCTCCTCACACAGCGGTTATACACTGCAGCCGTCCCACTTCTCTCCTCACGC
The DNA here is from genome assembly GCA_026874595.1 of Sipunculus nudus. Lineage (NCBI taxonomy): Eukaryota > Metazoa > Annelida > Sipuncula > Golfingiida > Sipunculidae > Sipunculus > Sipunculus nudus. Next base: position 62,362,958 of record CM049319.1, read on the forward strand.
AGCGGTTATACACTGCAGCCGTCCCACTTCTCTCCTCACACAGCGGTTATACACTGCAGCCGTCCCACTTTTCTCCTCACACAGCGGTTATACACTGCAGCCGTCCCACTTCTCTCCTCACGCAGCGGTTATACACTGCAGCCGTCCCACTTCTCTCCTCACACAGCGGTTATAATTGCAGTCGACCCACTTCTCTCCTCACACAGTGGTTATACACTGCAGCCGTCCCACTGATGTCCTCACACAGCGGTTATACACTGCAGCCGTCCCACTTCTCTCCTCACGCAGCGGTTATACACTGCAGCCGTCCCACTTCTCTCCTCACGCAGCGGTTATACACTACAGTCGTCCCATGACTCCATTGCCTTACCGCTGCTTTTTTAGCAAGATTTTCCGGGTCTCGCCACCAGGGCTTGCACAGAGAAAAGACTTGTGATCACACCAATAAGAACGTGGTTTCAGATTCTGCATCCAGTTCTAAATTTTAAACATGCCACAACCGCTACCGTTTGTATAACTCTTTACTCAGGACAAGAACGGGTGTCATCGACAGTTGCCAGGGTGATAACACGCTCCACTATACTCGTGTGTTTCAAACTTCAACGAGAAATTTGCACTCAGAGACCTCTGCCAAGGCAGCTCATCGCCTTAATATGGCATTGTCAGAAATGCAGCATTTTCTGGATCCTGGATCCAGATGTTGATACGGCTCACCCCTAAATTTAATCATTTGTTCCTTTTATCATTTTTTCCCAGAAAATTTCATCTAAATCCGTGAAAACCTTTATAAGTTTAGTTGCTAACAGACAGGCAAATAGACAAACAAACACCGCCGAAAACATAAACCCCGCCGCTTGGCGGAGGTAATAATTTTACTGGTGCACGTACAAAATAGGATATAACAGGTCCATGCTGCCAGGACACCGGAAATGTGCTTTATGAATGTTCAAAGTAAATTTGAATTTAACCCGTTGGAACTCGATCATCGCGACTTTACTGGAGATTAAAAGATATTCATAAATATTCATGACAGGTAACTTAGCGAGTTGTTTAATCGAATTGTGTCAAAGGTTAAAAGACTTACCTGCTATAAATTTGCTATTGTGCATGTCAGCGTAATGACCAGGTGATACACAAAGAATATGGAAATTTTGCTGCCATGGTTTATTGGAATGCTGAATAAATACTTAAAATTATGGTTAAACTTTTAACTAAAGACAGTTAAATAACAAGGGACCTGCGGGTCTCGGCGCTTCGCTGAAATTGATTACAAGAATATTTTTATAACTAGTGGCCCATGGGCCATGACGTTCAGCTGAATTAAAGTAATGATGAACAATGAGCAAAATGCCAAAAAAATCATGAATTTTGTGAGTCCTAAGAAATGGGTTTCAGCGGGCTTTCAACAGATGACCACTTCATTTGAAGGTCACATAAATAGAAGAAAAATGCATAAGAATTTGAAAAAATACCGGTAGTATAGTGCCACCAGTCTGCAGAATTTAATGAAACACTCCGTGACCAATATACATCCAAAAATTCATGGTGATCAATGCAGTAGTTATTCAGATACTTGAGCTTTTGTATCAAATTTTTAATTATTCTGCCGGGTACTTATGAGCCCCGAAAGTTCAGATGATATGGGTAACAGAGACCTAATTTCAAGTTTTTACAGAGACTTTTTACTGACCTCCCTTGATGTCAAGTTAGAAGATTCTGGTCCAGCAGTTACAATTTGTGCCCTGTTAATAGATGACATCTTCTTTGAAAATATAAAAAAATCGTAAAAATTAAAAAAATACAGGTGGCGCCACAAGTTTGCAGGAACTGATCGAACACTCCATGACCTATATTCATGCAAAGAATCATGGTGATCAATACAGTAGTTATTCAGATACTCAAGTTTTTTTTTCAAATTTTTTAATTATTCTGAGGGGTGCTTGTGAGCCACAAAGCTCAGAAGATATGTGTAACAGAGACCTACTTTCAAGTTTCCACAGAGACTTTCCATGGACCTCCCTTGATGTCAAGTTTGAAAGATTCCAGGTCGAGCAGTCATGATTTGTTCACTGTTAACAGATGACAGCTTTGAAAGTATCAAAAACAGAGAAAAAATTTGTAAAAAAAAATTTAAAAAATACAGGTGGCCCCACAAGTTTGCAAGAACTGACGGAACACTCCATGAACAGTATTCATGCAAAGAATCATGGTGATCAATGCAGTAGATATTCAGATACTCAGCTTTTGTGTCAATTTTTTAATTAATCTGAGGGGTACTTATGAGCCCCAAAGCTCACGAAATATGGGTAATGGGGAATTAATTTCAGGTTTCCAAAGAAATTTTTCATGGACCTCCCTTGATGTCAAGTTAGAAGGTTCCAGGTCTAGCAGTAATGATTTTTGCCCTGTTAACAGATGACAGCTTCTTTGAAAATATCAAAAATTGAGAAAAAAAGTCGTAAAAATGAGAAAAATACAGGTGGCGCCACCAGTTTACATGAACTGATGGAACACTTAATGATCTAGTATCATGCAAAGAATCATGGTGATCAATGCAGTGGTTATTCAGACACTTGAGCTTTTGTGTCAATTTTTTTATTATTCTTGGGGGTACTTTCGAGACCCATAGCTCGGAGAATATGGGTAACAGAGACCTAATTTCAAGTTTCCAAGAAGATTTTTCATGGACCTCCCTGGATGTCAAGTATGAAGATTCTAGGTCCAGCGGCTATGATTTGTGTTCTGTTAACGGACGGACGGACGGCCGGACAGACAGACGCCGGACGAAGAGTGATCGCTATAGCTCAGATGACTTTCAGTCAGCTGAGCTAAAAACCGAACCTATTGGATCTTTTCCTGTTTGAGGTGAGCCACATGTGGAAGATTGAAGGTTCTGGTTAAAAAGTTTGCCTTAAAATATAAAAAAAAAATCGTTTTAAAGCAATGGGTCATGTGACCCTGACCTTTGACCTCATTACCACAAAATCAAAAGGGTTGTTACTTAAGTGGTGGGCCATATATTAGTCAAGACTGGTATCAATTTTTCAATCCAAAATGGAGTTATCATTTGAAAACAAATATGTGGACAGATGGCTCCTGTGACTTTGACCTTGTGACCCCAAAATCCAAAAGTTTCTTCCACTATTCGTAAGTGACAAAAATTTGGAAGATGGAAGGTTTGACATGAAAAATTAAGCTTTAAATGCATCTACATTTTTTAAGAAATGGGTCATGTGGACTTGACCTTTGATTTCATGACCCCAAAATCAAAAGGGTTCTTACTTTAGTGTTGGGCAATATTTTAGTCAGGTTAGAAACCAGTATTTCAATTCAAACTTAAATTATCATCTGGAGATAAATATGTGGACAGATTGTCCTTGTGACTTTGACCTTTGACCTCATGAAAACAAAATAAAATAGAGTTCTTACTTTATTGGTGGGCCATATATAAATCAGATTGAAACCAATATGTTAATCCAAACTGGAGTTATCATTCAGAAACAAACATATGAACAGATAGCCACTGTGACCCTAACCTTGTTCATCTCCTCTTTGCAGGCCACCTATATGTTTTAGATGGAAGGAAAGGAATGAAAAGTTTGGCTTTAAATGCATCCACAATTTTTTTAGATAAGTGGGTCATGTGACCTTGACCTTTGACCTAATGACCAAAATCTTGCTTTAGAGGTGGGCCATATATGAATCAAGTTTGAAATCGACATGTCAATCCAAACTGGAATTATCATCAGAAAACATATTTGACAGACAAACAGAAAGACGAACAGACGGACAGACGGACGGACAGGGTGATTACATTAGGGTTGTGGCTTATTAAAGCCGGGCCTTAATAACACACAAGGTTTTAGGACACTAGACGAAACCACAGTTGCAAATCTGTGAGTATCAATATAATTCGGCAGTTTCGAAATAAAGGAAAACAATTTAAAAAAAAGAAAAATTACAGGTGGCCCCATCGGTCTTCAGTTACTGAAGAAACAAGTCATATTCAATATACACACCAGATTTCTAGACACTAGATAAAACCACAACTGAGAAACTGATATAATTGCCGTCATCTGATGGTCTCAAAAACGGAAAAAAATCTTTAAAATTAAAAAAAAATCAAGTGGCGCCACTAGGTTTTTTGGGAAATGACAACCCTAGTCATGGTCATTTTTCAAGGGCAAGATTCAGAGCAATCCATGCATTAACTATCAAACTATTGGAGATTTTGTATCAATTTTAAATTATTATGAGGAGTACGTACAAGCCCCATAACTCGGAGGATATAGGTTACAGTGAGCTAATTTCAGTGTAAAAACATGCCAGTCTATCACACAGACAGACAGGCGGACGACGGACGTTGACCGATCACTATAGCTCAGTTAACTTACAGTCAACTGAGCTAAAATATATCTTATTTTATTTCAATTCTAAGGAAATAAGTAAATGGTTTATATATATATATATATATATATATATATATATATATATATATATATATATATATAATAAGGGCCATATGGTAGTCGCTGTTCAGTCGGATAAACTCGTGTACATTTTAATGTTAGTTAACACATTTTTTACCATTATGAGTAATTATACTTAGTTCCTTTGGCGGAGTATATAATATATGTATACGGCGTTGGAAATATTATTTTAGTAGTTTGCATTTGTTAATGTCTTTATAAAACTAGCATATATGTGACAGAGTACTAGTATTTTTTTTCAATTGGACTTGAGATGGACTTAGCCTGATATCTCAAGGTCTACCTTCAAGTCCCCTTCTGAGTCCAGGACCCTCGAGTCCCAAGCCCAAGTCCTAGTCAATCATTTGAGTCCGGACTCGAGTCCAAGTCCTACATCAGTGGTGCACTGGGGCCCGATCATCTCAAATTGTGAACTACCCACGAGCATCTCTCTATTATCATCTCATTTTAATTTTGATGAATAGAAATAAATTGGACTGAATATATAGTATATCCTCCGGAATGATTTGTAATGTTATTGATGTTATATCAATGCGAACCAGTTTAATCTTACACAGACGCTCTACACTGCGAAAGATTATGGTTTTAACCTTAATAAACCGCTCTACACCACTGCAATTAAATTTTCCTTATGCGTTTTTAGCATAATCTATAAAAATAAGAATAGTTTTTAAGTGGGTATTATCTGTTCCACCAACCTGTGTCCACCTGTTTTGGAACATTTTTTTTCTTCAGCTGAGAGTTCATTGTAAGATCAGGCCAATGATATACGTAATATATAACCAGATTATGAAACTCTTTTTTTACCATTGTTTCGTACGTTGCAGGGGGATAACGAGAGGTCTGAGTAAAATGGCTCTATCATATCAGAATTTGGGAAGTAATAGGTCAAAATATGTTCCAACCGTATGCTTTAGGTCCATGACAAATCGACAAAAGTAATAGGACCGGCTCTGTGACCTACTAGGGCATTTAGCCTGCAGACACATAACCAAAACGATAAAAATGTGATCTGGTTTGTTCTATTGGGTTTGGGAGTGTCTCCTTGATTCAATAAGTCATTCCGCTGGTCATGGTGGCGACTTGAACCGGAAGTGATGACAAGGTTTGGAAGTCGTAAAAAGGGCTTCCCGGAAGCATTTGCGGGAACAGGAAGCTGCCGTTTTACGGCAATGAAAAGAGCTGTCGAGAGGCTCATAGACTTTAGTAGCTAGCGCCTGTTTTGGCACAGCTACGTTCTGATTGGAATGTAATGATAATATATTGTGTCATGACAGACTCGGGCATCATTAAAAGCACTGCATCCGTGTCCTGCCATGGCGAGGCATAGTTATTGGATGAAAACACGGCTTACAGGCCCATAAAGTCTTCTAATAAACACAGCGAACTGAGGCTTCCCTGCACGGGGCTGCCCGCGGGAACAATTAAGCCCATGCGTGAGCCTTACGTTAGTTCCTAATGTGGAAGTCTCTTTGATATAGTGAGGTCGATTCCGCTCTTCCAGACTGGCCTGTTTCGCTTATGACTGCTTCCCCGTGGCAGCTTTGCATGTACGGGGTCGCGGCTGGAGAAAGCTCGCAAAGCAACCAATTCATACCAGATTATAAACATGGTTTAGTGGACAAAGATGAGCGCTTACAATCTGACGGCCGGCGAAATTAAAATATGATTGGTCCACCAGAAGGACATTCATATCGTACCGTAAAGAGCCTTAAAGTCCCGTAAAGACGCTACAATTAGATCCTTTAGACTCGGAATATGCAGGCCATGCAGCTGGACCATTAGAATTGACTCCCGAAATGGCCTGGTATTGGTGATCGGCGCAATATGTACCCAACAGAGATTTCATATCGGGAATAGTAGAAATGGTATCCCGAGAATTTTCATTATATTTTTCCATTAAAAAAGTAGTTTTTTTTCATGTAAAGAAAAGTTTCAAATATTGAACAAATAAATAGATGCTAAACATAAGAGCGCAGTATTAAATTTAATCGCAAGAAAACCTAGGACCCTTTCGTACATTTAACGGAATAACTGGCATGCTGTTTCTTTTTATTTACCGATAACTACCAGTGTTTCAAGGGCATAGTGGCCGACTCTTCCGCGCGAGAGGTTGTTCCGACTCAAACTTCGAGACAGGAATTGTGGGACGGCCGGGTTGGTTGTCAAACTTTAAAATTAAAAATTTCTCAATGAAACACCGTCTTTTTACATTTTACTTGCGCATTCTTACACAATATTAATTATTTTCGCCCTAATCATTACCACAAAAATATTAATGAATTCATGTAGGCCTAATTTTCCTAAAAATCATTCTTATCCAACATAATTAAACGGATCACATTACCCTCTTCAGTACATTTATACCTAAGCCGCTTGTGTACTGCACAACAGGTGTCTAGATATAACCACACAGTCGTCAACATAGCTAGAACCCAGCAGATGTCCAGATAATAACCAGACATCGTCCATACAGAACCCAGCAGTTGTCCAGATATTACCACAAAGTCGTCCACACAGAACCCAGCAGTTGTCCAGATATAACCGCACGGTCGTCCACATAGAACCCAGCAGGTTGCCAGAAATAACAGCACAGTCGTCCACATAGAACCCAGCAGATGGCCAGATATAACCGAACAGTCGTCCACATAGAACACAGCAGGTGGCCAGATAAAATTTCACAGTCGTCTTCATAGAACCCATCAGGTGTCCAGATAATAACCACACAGATAAGAACCCAGCAGACGGCCAGTTAATAACCACACAGTCGTCTACATTGAAGCCAGCAGGTGTCTAGATAATAACCACACAGTCGTCCACATAGAACCCAGCTGGTGTCTAGATAATAACCACACAGTCGTCTACATAGAACCCTGCAGGTGTCCACATAATAACCACACAGTCGTCTACATAGAACCCATCAGGTGTCCAGATAATAACCACACAGATAAGAATCCAGCAGACGACCAGTTAATAACCACACAGTCGTCCACATTGAAACCAGCAGGTGTCCAGATAACCACACAGTCGTCCATATAGAACCCAGCAGGTGCCTAGATAATAACCACACAGTCGTCCACATAGGAGCCAGCAGGTGTCCAGATAATAACCACACAGTCGTCCACATATAACCTAGCAGGTGTCCAGTTAATAACCACACAGTCGTCCACATAGAACCCAGCACGTGTCTAGATAATAACCACAACGTCTTCTACACAGACCCAGCAGGTGTCCAGATAATAACCACACAGTCGTCCACATAGGAGCCAGCAAGTGTCCAGAATAACCACACAGTCGTCCACATATAACCTAGCAGGTGTCCAGATAACCACACAGTCGTCCATATAGAACCCAGCAGGTGCCTAGATAATAACCACAACGTCGTCTACACAGAACCCAGCAGGTGTCCAGATAATAACCACACAGTCGTCCACATATAACCTAGCAGGTGTCCAGATAATAACCACAAAGTCGTCCACATTGAAGCCACCAGGTGTCTAGATAATAACCACAACGTCGTCTACACAGAACCCAGCAGATGTCCAGATAATAACCACACAGTCGTCTACATAGAACCCATCAGGTGTCCACATAATAACCACACAGATAAGTACCCAGCAGACGGCCAGTTAATAACCACTCAGTCGTCCACATTGAAGCAAGCAGGTGTCCAGATAACCACACAGTCGTCCACATAGAACCCAGCAGGTGTCTAGATAATAACCACACAGTCGTCTACATAGAACCCTGCAGGTGTCCAGATAATAACCACACAGTCGTCCACATAGGAGCCAGCAGGTGTCCAGATAATAACCACCAAATAAGAAACCAGCAGACGGCCAGTTAATAACCACACAGACGTCCACATAGAACCCAGCAGATGTCCAGATAATAACCACACAGTCGTCCACATAGAACCCAGCAGGTGTCCAGATAATAACCACACAGTCGTCCACATTGGAGCCAGCAGGTGTCCAGATAATAACCACACAGTCGTCCACATAGAACCCAGCAGGTGTCCAAATAATAACCGCACAGTCGTCCATATAGAAGCCAGCAGGTGGCCAGATAAAACTTCACAGTCGTCCACATAGAAGCCAGCAGGTGTCTAGATAATAACCACACAGTCGTCCATATAGAACCCATCAGGTGTCTATATAATAAACAAACAGTCGTCCACAGAACCCAGCAGGTGTCCAGATAATAACCACACAGTCGTCCACATAGAAGCCAGCAGGTGGCTAGAATATAACCATACAGTCGTCCACATAGAACCCAGCAGGTGTCCAGATAATAACCACACAGTCGTTAACATAGAACCCACAGGTGTCCAGATAATAACAACACAGTCGTCCACAGAGAAGCCAGCAGGTGTCTAGATAATAACCATACAGTCGTCTACATAGAACCCAGCAGGTGTCCAGATAATAACCACACAGATAAGAACCCAGCAGGTGTCTAGATAATAACCACACAGTCGTCCACATAGAAGCCAGCAGGTGTCCAGATAATAACCACACAGTCTTTCACATAGAACCCATCAGGTGTCTATATAATAACCACACAGTCGTCCACATAGAACCCAGCAGGTGTCTAGATAATAACCACACAGTCGTCTACACAAAACCCAGCAGGTGTCCAAATAATAACCACACAGATAAGAACCCAGCAGACGGCCAGTTAATAACCACACAGTCGTCCACATAGAACCCAACAGGTGTCCAGATAATAACCACACAGTCGTCCACATAGAACCTAGCAGGTGTCCAGATAATAACCACACAGTCGTCCACATTGAAGCCAGCAGGTGCGAGCCAAGCTTGTGTTTAATGCGGTCATAATTTCAACAAACATGCCGAGAAGTTTACCAATGTGCTAGGTAAAACGGAACTTTTGCTCATATTCGGTATTATTAGAAAGTATACAAAAATGCTAACGATTGGTCTGGTTTATGTTGAATGACAGTTTACCTGCACACCATAAAGCGTCAGAAATGACGAAAATATTTGCATCTTCATAAGGCCTTATAATGCGTTCCTCAGACTTAGATGTAATGACACTCTGGCGCCAGTAATCTGGTCGTAATGACAGAGGATGGATATGACGCTAGGTCGAAGGTGGCCACAAGGAACCGGATATTTTTTAATTCCCGTGCTTCCTAAAGGCGGTCTGTTTATTTTCGTCCGGGAACACTTTGTGAGGCCACTGCCCTATTTAGGGATAAAAACAAACACATAAGCAGTGGCGGATTAAGGGGTGGGGGTGGGGGTCCAGGGGGTCTGGAACCCCCCCCCCCCATTGAGCTACCACAAACTTACTTTAGGGGTATACATAAAATTTTTTTTCCAGGATTTCCTCCTCTCCGGGACATAGGGCCCTTTCTTTAGGTTTTCTTATTTAGTATTATTGGGCTGGAACCTCCCCTTTCCAAAATCCTAGATTCGCCCCTGCATAGCAGCGATTGCAAATCGAGTAAAAAAGGTAAGGTTATATAACTGACAAGTCCTATCCGCTCTTCGTTTGCACAGGCATTGTCCGATAATATCATTTATATTGATATATCCTACGCCGGACTGCCCTTCCACAATGTCATCACTAGCATATTGGTTTCATGGTCCTTTAAACATTCTGTGTGTAACACCTATAAAAAGATTCATGTTTGATTCTTCTGTGTAATTTTACTTATTTTTTATCCCCCCCCCCCCCCTTCAGATATGAGATTTTCCTTTCCTTGTTATCAAAGAGAGATATGAACATTAGGGGAAGGGACCGCCCTTCGGCCAAAGGTCGTTACTACTCGAAACGAATGTCATCCTGATAGTCATACCAGTGTTGGACGGCTGGGAGACAACCTGTTTCCACTGTCAAATTTAATATCAAAATTTATTATATTTCAAGGAAACATTTTCTATTAATATATCACATGTGTATGCTTACAGTTATACTTATTCCGTGAACTCCTTACCACAAAAACCCCCATGTTGAAACATGTTATTTGCATTGAAACAAAATTAATCCAATATTTGAACAGACTACATTACCCTCGAGCTTTCAACACATTTTTTCTCTTTTTTTTTTTTTGCCTACGCCGCTAGTATATGTAGAAGCCGCGGTACATTGTGACGCCAATACACCCTAAAAAGCAGAATCGAATTTTTGTTATTCCGAGTCTGCGCAGTGTGGGTGACGGGCATGAGACTCTCGTTCATTAAAAAAAAAAAAACATGGCCTGAGTTAGGCCTACGTGAAGTTGTCTAACTCCATGCAGGGTCAAGCTCTGTTTTTCACTTTATGCTATTATGGCCCCAAGACCAATTAGAGCTGGTCATTTACTGGGATATTTGATTTCTATGCATTCTCAAAAGACCATGTCACAAATAATTTGCTCAGAAACTGGGAGTATATGTAATCTCCTCGATCGCGAAAATAAATATGCACGTCCTAGTTTGGGCTACGAGATTTATTTCCTCCAGCTAGCAAATATATAATTCACTTTTATTTCCACAATAAATCAAAATACCAGTTAGCAAGCCAAATATCCTACTTGCGGGATATCATGACGTTAAGTGTTGGTGTACATTTAGGACACACATAGTAGAAACCCCATACAGAATCACGTGTGTGCTTTAGACAAATATTCAGTTGTCAAGGGTAACATGTATTTGTCATTGATTAAGTCGAGTCCACACTATCCGATTCCGAGTGCAAGTCCTAGGGCCACTCGGGTCCAAGTCCAAGTCTTTGAGTTTCGAGCCCAAGTCCATTGTTTTAGAGTCAAAGTCATTTGAAACCCGAGTCCAAGTCCAACATAAAATTAATCCTTATTAAAAAAGATTTAGAATGGAAATTAAAGATTTTCATGTATGATTTTATGTAAGTTTATACATATGCTTTTTTCTTAAATGTTTGATAACATGTAGCACCCTATGCAGGGCTAGAACTTGGTAGATATAGTATTTTTTTTAATATTTTGATTAGTAGTTCGCACATGCCTATAAGTCTTTATAGTACGGCGTGTGACTTTTTTTCCGCTGTGCTTGAGATGGACTCGGCCTAATTTCTTGAGACCATACTTCCGAGACAAGGACCCCCAGTCCAATTCCCCAAAAAATGGAATCTATTTCGGACTAGAGTCTAAGTCCTACATCATACATAGAATATGCCCTAATCACTCCTCTCTCCATATACAACGAACATGCGGATGTTAGAAAATAAACCTAGCAAATCTAGATAGCTCCTAAAAACTAATCTACGGAATAAGAGAAAACAACTTAATACATAAATAATCAAAAGCAATAATGAATAATACATCAACTCATACTGTACTATTTGGTTTTCTTTTTGTAAGACCATGTGACCTGCTGTAACACAATAAGGGTAAAAGTTGTGGTAGGTCATAGATTAGGACTGTAGGTCAATCGTACTCTTTCTTTAAAAAACGTATTTATTTTTCATGGATTTTACCAGTAGTAAGCATAACTAATCACTGCAATTTCCATGGCTCAGATGGCACACTGGCATCCTTATTCCGGAGGTGTTTTTACTAAAAACGGACCTTCCATTTAGGAATCATGCACAGGTATATACCTGTGTCAACCTTAATTCTCAATAAAAATTTGTCACTGTTTCAAGAAACTTCTTCTGTTTACAACGAACCAAAATATTACATAACCACGAAGTTATAACCATAAAAACACCCATGTTCATGCGATTTGCCTTGAAGCAATTCAGCATACTTTAACGCAATGCATTGCCCTCAATCACTACATTTATACCTACATTTATACCAAGCCAAGGTGGTTGTAGGGATATGATTTCTGCGCACACAGTCCATAACAACAGAGTCGTTGTCTTGCGAGTCCGATTCTGCGCATGCGCAGTGCGGCACTTTTTGCACTGGAGGGGGGGGGGGGGGGATCCTCTCTCAGCACTTTGATATCATTCTGCCTGTAAGGGCCCCTCATGCTGTTGCCTCTATCCACTTTCATTACGCAGCAGAATGTTCCATTGCTTTCTGTAAACGCGTTCTCTAAATGCCACGGGTTGCTTCTGTTCACAGCTGGCGATCTGTTCCTCATGCACCGCTCTACACCAGTTAGGTTAAAAAATCAGTTGACCTGGTCTTTGTTATTCTCCTCTGTGATTTCTTGGTCACCACTGGTTTATAATTGTTATGAGCTGTGTATGGAATTTATGCCTCTCATGCAGTGGTCACTTAACACTCGTCCTCACCCATTTCAGTTACCAACTGCAGCTCGCAAAGGGCCAAGAATGCGGGACACCATGGGTTGTCGCTTACTTCTGACTCACTGTTATTGGCTATTAATTACATAATTGTTTGAGAAATCTAGCGGCCCCCTAGACTATATACATTTTATGTAATAGTATAAAGAGAAGACAGTTTGCTTTTTTCGTTTCCAAAGTAAGGAGTGTGTGAATTGCCAACATAATTTGGAAAATATCTGTTTCGAAACACTGACGACAGCTTACAATTGGAATTACAAACTGATATTGAATATTGGTACGGGGACAATAACGCATACCGCCCAATTCGGTCGGATCAGCAAAATCGGTTTGCGACTAGTTGATAAAAGGAATGCATGAAAACGAATGTAAGTGACCATTCACTCTGTAATGAATATATAAAAAGACATTTATTTAATGTTTTAGCAATAAAGGTGTATGTCAAGCGCCTTTTCTTCTGGAGAGACCACACTATTAGAAGCTCAGCTATTGCCGTATATATACAAGAAAACATGATGTTCCCTATACATATATGACTGGCCACAAACAGATGGATCTATAAAAGCGAAGGGTACCAATCTATATATGACAGTTTATCTGACAAAAGCGCGCGTTTTGTCGTTTGCGAATGATTGAGGCAGCCTAACAAATCGGCTGTTTTTGTTTTCCCATGTGATTTAATTAAACACGCCCAATGGATCCTTTAAGCTTGCGCACGTTCCTTCAGCCAGTAACAGATGAAACCGTGATTAGAGACGACGTTTTAGACAAAGGCCTACAAGGCCACTTGTTATCATTAACTTGGATTCATTTGGCATCACACAGCTGGTATTAGAAAAACTACAGAAAATAACCTTCAATTATCTATCTAGCGCTCATTAGAGCATTATCCCGCGGTAGACATCGTAATTTCTACTGTCCAGAACAGATGATATCTCACATTCCATTACAGATATGCTCCGCTTATTAATCTCAATTAATTCAAAGCATATTAATCCAAGCGTTGGTTGCCATTAGTTTTGGGATCCCAGCCTCTTGTTTCGTCAATGCACACATGAGTATGCGTAGTGTGCGTAATGGCCGTCTGCTGTGTTTGGTTCAAATGAACCAGCTTCCGTTATTTTACCAAAAGTAAGCATATACATGTCAACGCCCGCTAAGGTAACCTTTCCTCTGCGTATAAGGTATTTTCTAGCTCTTATATTTAAATGACTAAATATGAACTATCTTTGTCGATGCACCTTACCCGAAAACTCAGTGTCAGTCATTGCTCATAGGTGTCGTTGGTGTTTTCCTGTTGGTGTTTACTTTTAATAGGCTTTGACGTTTACACGTCTTTGAGGGTCCGTAGCCAAAAGCATTATTCAATGAGAGTGTCTGGAAAAAGCTTTCTAGTCAGGTTAACCCAGGCCTGCAATATAAGGTTAACTAGATGTACATCGTCGCCAAGTGAACACTGGGAGTATTCATTCCTTCCCATCGTAACCAAGCTCTACCTCTATCAGAGATATCAGTCCATAATTTATTAGTTAATTAATATCTCATCAGTTTTAAAATAATTAAACCTGTTAGGATCAGATGGGCATAGAAATATATCCATCATCATTGTTCATACTATATTTTCATAGCAATTAATAAAGCCAATCCTGAAATTCTAATACATATTTTGTATGAAATGTAAACAGAGTGAAACAGCTCGTATACTTTATTTAACATAGAAATTTTACACCAAGTGAGGTCCCTATGTGGGGACATTTGCCTTCACCATTGTGTCAGAAATCCAATGGTTCTGCCGGGAAGCCATATTGGAAACCTGGGCATAGTTGTGCCCTAACTTCCTTAGTGAAGACCTTCAAAGGTCAATTGCATCATTTCTAGTTTCTTTTCGTTATTTTTTACCAGCTCAATTGGGAATTTTGAGACAGTGGAAAAGATATTTCTGCGATCAACAACTTAGAGAAAAATAATAGAAATAATTATATTTTTAGGAGGTTTTAGGCATGATATGCATGATATTATTTGTGCATTTAAAGCATTTAGGGACACCAATATTGTGATTTGTGCTCTTGCTGTACAATATTCATGAACATAGCCGCTGAATGCCATTCACGATATATCATGAACCTGCATATAAATCGAGAAATAGGCCTTGTCGACCTTACTAGTGCCACCTGCTGGTAACGTAAGATACTGAGTAATCGGGTCCGTTATACTGTCATGCAAACTCCTTGGTTATAGTGTAACAGTGATCGCAATAGTGAACAGACAAGTTGTTTGTGCATGGCTAAAACACTGATCAAAACCGATGAATAAAGTGACTAGTATGCTGGAATTTAATTTTAAAAAATTATGTAACATACTTTATATATTTCATTACTACACTCAGGGACAGCGCAAATACATGTACCTTTAAAATTTTAAGTATTCCTTTTTGTTTGCATGAACCTGATGGTTGACAGACTATTTCACATAATTTTTTGTTAACAATTGTGGGTAATAGCTCATAAATATCCTTGTACATAAGTAAACCTGCACCATTATTATATATATTTTCTGGAGTTAAAAAATCAAAGGGAAATTAACAGATCATGTTTGTGTGTGGGAGGGGCGTGAGTGTGTGTGTGTGTGTGTGTAAATTATTAGAAGATAAGGTCCTATCTCCTACTGCCTAAATAGTGGCAGTAGATAAACTTCCTTGATAATCCTCAGTCATGTATACGGAATATGCTTAATATAATACGGTTTTACCATTATATATTACACTCTCTTTTTATTGTCTGTTCTTTCATCGACACGTCATTGTCAAAACTTTAAAACGTTGAGGATTGTATAGTTTCTCGTGCCATTGACAGATGTCGCTACCTACCGAAGACGGTCCCCAGTTTGTGAAATTAAAGCGGACTGTGCACATATGATGCTAATCCATTTATTAAATCAATAAAGCTATTCCATGAACGTGTAAAAGAACGCGGCCACGAACATGACACGCCAACACTTCGCGTGGATGCGTTTCAATATTGGGGATGCGATTATTAGTCTGTCCTGCACAATATATTTAAAGAAATGTTACATTCATTACGTGAAATTGGACTTATTAACCAACGTGAATATTCTAGAATAAAAGGCATGTTTGAAATTTGATTATTTGAACCCTGAATTTAAAGGGAATACCGCTAAACGTATTTAAGTTACCTCCCGCCTACGTCCAGCATTTCTATTTATATAGAGATATCTTTTGGAACACGTTGCTGGTCATTTAAGCGTCCTTGTGACGTGGCATCATATAATTATTTAATTAATAAATTCTACCAATCTCCCCTTATAATCACTGAACAGCGTCTGTGCCTTCGGATTGTTGGCTGTAAACACAAGGATTCCCTTCCATCGAATCGTCATTTTAGAAATTCCATCGCAAATGCCTTCTGAATCGCTTCCAAAAGCCTTCTGGGTGCCTTCGAAATGCCTTCTGAATGCCTTCTAAATGCCTTCTTAATGCCTTCTAATTGCCTTCTGAATGCCTTCTGAATGCCTTCTGAATGCCTTCTAAATGCCTTCTGAATGCCTTCTGAATGCCTTCTAAATGCCTTCTGACAGGACTTTAAATCACTTCTGAATGCGTACACGCGTATGTGGAAACTAATGATACAGAATGGAGTTTTATTACGTTCGCGTACGCTTTCGCGTTTATAGAAACGTTGATTGGAATGACGATTTACAAACTTGCATTTTGCCAAATTTAGCTTCATTTAAGAAATTAAATTTTACAGTTTGTAGATTTTAAAAAGTAGGTATAGTAAAGGGGATTCTCGACATTAGAAAATTTCCCCCGAGCACCTATAAAAAGACCGGCAAATTTATGAATGAAGAATGGAGTGATTTCGATGTAAAACGTTTGTAAATATTACAATTATAAAAACAAAAAAATAATACTTTGATGCCTAGTTAGCACTAACAAAACAGACAGAATGTATAGAAATATTGGAATGTATGATTATCAGGTGAACATCAGTTGTGGTCTACAAACCCTGCCTCTCTCTGCTGCCATCTGGAGACTAAAGAGTGAAGTAGTTTGCTGTACATGTACGTTTATTATCACGCTCAAAACAAAGTACAGGACATGTAAAATGGAGCAGTTCTATTTCCCATTATGTTTAACAGATGATTGAACATATTTTTCTCAGTTCTTTGTTAAACTGCATGGCTTGACTAGTCCTTCATATTGGGGTTTTAATGTGACTTCGCATTTTTAAGGTGTAACGTTCTTTATGGAGCAATACCGGACAAGAAATTAACTGTCGTGGCCATAATCAAACTAAAACAGAACAAAAACAGGTTAAAAATACCTGAAAAAAAAATACGTTTCAACTTCGTGGCAGTAATTTAAAAGTTCATTAACAGGATTATGTATTCAGTGTCCAATCTAATAATAGTACAGGATGACTTAAGGAAACCTAATACCTAATTGCCTGGAGGTGACTCAGCAAAAAAAATAACATCCAGGGTGTAAATCAAAAAAGCAAAATGTGTTTCATACTAGAACTTTCAACATGACCAGCGCCATCTGCCGACGAACGACTGGCGATGAGTGTTCGGGTTGGTGAGCTTGACCATGCAGGAAGATCATATAACATGCATGATAGAGCTAAAGGTTCTACCTTATCTTTCACTTCGAGGTTCCTGTCGGAGCCCGCTGTTTTTCATAATCGTATATGTAAACATATTCCATCATTATGCGCAATGTCCGTGCACACGGTAAAAGTCAATAAAATTTTATACTAAGTTGTCTACATATATTAGCCTATAAGGCAATTTTATCATGACCGATGTCTCCCTTGCTTCTCCCCCTCTTGTAAAGGGGATTTTATTTCTGAATCATGAAATGTCTCTTAAATGTCCCTGTTTATTATTTCAGTTTAATCTGTTAAATCATGCTTCAGCACCAGTTGGCTCCAATAACCAACATAAAGATAGGTTTTTGGTTCTTTAGTTAAGTTCTAATAACAATCCAAAAATTAAAAGAATCTTAAATCTTTAGTTACCTCCATAAAACCAAGTAGTAACAGAAGCGGATCCGGGGGGGGGGGGGGTCCAGGGGGTCCGGACCCCCCCTTTTTCACCCCAAGCAACCTTTTTTAAGGGGTTTTAGACGTAATTTTGCGGCTTGGACCCCCCCTTTTCCAGACCTGATGACCTTTTTTTAGGATTTTCATTAGTCCTCCTGGGTTGGACCCCCCCTTTTCCTAAATCCTGGATCCGCCCCTGAGTAAACGGTTTTGGTTCTTTAGTTTAGAGTCAATAACAAAATGTAAAAAGGTTTTTGGTTCTTTAGTTGAGTTCCAATAACCCTAAAAAACTATATATCCTTGAAACTTTAGTTACACTCCAAATACTCAAAAGTAAACGGTTCCCGATTCTTTTATATTAAGCTCCAACAACGCCTTCCAATATTTGATTATCATCATCACTTTTTATCCGGGGATGGTGGCCATGGGATCAGTGTTGGAATTTTCCCCTTTAGGCGCAAACTTACCGTTCATGACCATCTTTGCCAGTGCCCGAGTCATTATATTTTAGCCATAAGCGATGTGTCCGCTCAGGGAATATGTGAATATGATAAAATGAATAATACGTATACAATAAGTATAATAAGAAGTATATAATTAAGTATATTAATGAGTGTTAAAATAATTTTTCAGAGCTTAAATTGTTTTAAATTTAAAAAATAAATAAATAAAATATTCAATGAATCGTTACATTCAGTCATTTTATACAGACGTGGTTTTGCCTGGAGGGCCCTCAGATTAATGTAGATACCCCGGCCTAGGTCAGACTTACCGGCAGTTACCCATTCCGCAGAAATTGAAAATACTGTAAATAAATGAAGTGTCTTTGTTATCATTTGCAAAAAAAATCATTACAGCAACGTTTGAAAAGGTTTCAGAAATATAGGTTATCGACTTCTTCGCAACAAGCTTGAGTGATGTAGGAATATCCATAGCTTATAAAATCCAAAGTATATATATATATATATATATATATATATATATATATATATATATATATATATATATATATATATATATATATATATATGTCAAGGCCCAGATTGCGATCTGGACGGATCTTAGATCTGTCCAGCCCAAATTGCGATTGCAGTTCAGGCCGGCCCAAACTGCGATCGCAATCCAGGCTGGCCAGATCTTAGATCTGTCCAGCCTATATTGCGATCGCAGTTTAGTCCGGCCAGGATTGCGATCTTGTCTTTCTTGCTTCAGGATCGCAATCTAGACTGGACAGATCTAAGATCTGTCCAGTCAAGATTGCGATCCTAAACTTGACCAGCCCATATTGCGATCCATGCGATCCAAGTGTTTCAGCTTGTTAATTTATAGTTATTTTAAAATTTAAAAAAGTAAAATATGTCAAAATTTTAAAATTTTACTCAGACAAGTACTGATTAAATATGTCAATATGTTTCACTAAAAATATTAAGACTCGTGGCTGTATCAGCTGTCAATCAAAATCTGTATTGCTGGTTCCTCAAATTATGTTAATAAAATTAAACTTGCCCATCTCTAGTTTTCTCCATGTACAATTTATAGGGTGTTCTTATGCTTGAGTTATTTTTTATTCTTAAAATGGTTTCATAGCTGAGATTTCTTTTAAATTTTTTACATTTTTCTAAATAAAAATTTTTAAATATGATAAAAAATCAGATCTTAGACAAGTTCTTGTTAAGATTTCTGTAATGTTGATAATTGTCATAAGACCTTTGCTATGTCTAGTGCTTAGATTGCTGTGAAAGTAGTCCAAAGTGAATAAAATAGTTTTATGTTTAAATTTAAATTAAATCCATAAAACCAGGTACTTATGATCATTATGATCATACTTATGATCAATTTGTGAAATTTGTAAATTCTGGATTCTCAAGAACTTTGTTTTGCTGAAACTGAATAAATACCAGACATGATAAGAATACTTTGAAAAAATATTTGAATGCGAATAGGAATATATGTACTCCATAATTTCATGCATAAAAATAGGAATACAGGTATAAATGAAAGTATTTGAATACAAATGCAAATACTTTCAAAATGTAATCATGAATGTATTCATGAATATATTCTATAATATTATTTTAATAATCATTAATTTCAATTATAAATTATTAAAAGATCTTTTCATATGATGCTGTTATTATTTTTAATTTAAATTATATTTGACACAATATTTGTTATTAATTTATAATAAATAGTTATATTATTTAAGTTTTATTCTTGGGTAGGAATAACCAGTAATTATTAAATAAAAGTTCTCATTTGTAAAAATCAGAATTACCATGACTGATAATGGCCAGGTTTTTTTCAAATAATTCTACTGCAATGTAGATAAAGTTATATGGCCAAGTCAAAACCTATGTGAAAAGAGCACACCATTCCTACTGTATATAATATAAATGACATCAATCCTCTTCCCTGTCTCCAAGGATATTATCATAATCTTACATAACTTGAGTTAAACACCATCAGCTCATAATGCAGCTTATATTACCACACAAAACCTGCACTTTCTACCTCCTCTTTCAAATCATATTTTGTGAGCATATAACACCCATGGTTTCCTTGTTACCTTTTTTCAACAACCATGCAATACTAAATGAGTTGGTGAAACATCCCATGTTTCACTCCTGTGATATGAAGGAGTGAAAATTGCCTTTCTGTATTATAATTGTATTTATTATGGGAAAATGGTACAATGCAACACCAAATGAGTTGGTAAAACAACCAATGTTTCACTCCTGTGATCGTAAAAGCATGGATCGCAAAATGGGCTGGTCAAGTTTAGGATCGCAATCTCGGCTGGACTGATCTTAGATCTGTCCAGACCAGATTGCAATCCTGAAGCAAGAAAGAAGGATCGCAGTCTGGGCCGGACTAAACTGCGATCGCAATCTAGGCAGGACGGATCTAAGATCCGTCCAAGCTGAAACACTTGGATCACATTGATCGCAATATGGGCTGGTCAAGTTTAGGATCGCAATCTTGACTGGACAGATCTTAGATCTGTCCAGTCCAGATTGCGATCCTGAAGCAAGAAAGAAGGATCGCAGTCTGGGCCGGACTAAACTGCGATCGCAATCTAGGCAGGACGGATCTAAGATCTGGCCAGCCTGGATTGCGATCGCAGTTTGGGCCGGCCTGAACTGCGATCGCAATTTGGGCTGGACAGATCTAAGATCCGTCCAGATCGCAATCTGGGCCTTGACATATATATATATATATATATATATGTCAGCACGTTAAGAATAAGTTAAGGGTACGGTCAAGAATTAGTTAAGATTAAGGTTTTGTTTAGGGTTAAGTTTAGAATAAATATTGAGTTCATGAGTATATTTGGAATGTTTAAATACAAAGTTCAACAAAGTATTTAAGTTAATGTTTGTATTAACTTAATTAAATTTGAAATTATTTCAGTTCATAAATTTTGTAAATTACATCTGTGTCATTAGTTTGTAATGAGTGAATAAAGTTCACTTATTTTGACACCACAGTCATGCCATTTTCAAGTTGGATAAAAATCAGCTAGTGGTGGGATAAATTAATGAAGTTGCGAACCAGAGTGTATCATCCTGTGCAACTCTCTAGACTTTACCTGTGCACTTAGCCAAGACCTGACAGCACTAGTGTGGGCAGATGGAGAAACAGAGTCTTCTGTGACTGGCCCTACTGATGAGATGCTAACCGTCAGTTGATATAACTTAGGACTGAGCCAGGAAACAAGTACGCTCTTTACAAAGCGCTTAACCTATCTAGAGACTACTTCCTAAGATTTCCGCTGCCTCGGGAGCGTAGGAAACAAGTGTTTTCCAAACTTTTTGAACACTTCCCGCCCTGTTTGAGCTACTGAAAGCTTGTACTCATGCCAAATATATAAACCTATACAATTATGAAACAAACTAAATGACAAAATGTAACTATTTGCAGAAAAATATACATTTTATTTGTCTTTAAAAATCTGGCAAGAAATTTGAATTTAAGAAAACTTCAAGTTTTACTCAAGTGAATCATATATGTTAAAAATTGTTTAAAACAGTAACAATTTCTCTTTGAAATGCATTTCAATGTAAAACCTTAAACCTTTTAAAGTGTACACATGTAATAAATATATATATATATATATATATATATATATATATATATATATATATATATATATATATATATATATATATATGCATGTATATATATGCCCCTAATCTTTCAGTATTATTGAGTTCAATGCACACTCACTGAATGTCTTTGAACAAGAATTACTGGTAATATATAGACTTGCTTATTTATAACTGAAATAGATTGAAACCATTTTGGTGACTTTTTTCCCAGAATACTTAAACACTGCACCAGCCTTTAACATGAGGGGGAGTGGAAATAAGCATACCTTATTTCCACTCCCGAGGAGTGGAAATAAGGCCTGCCAGCAATATATATATTACTTTGCAACAATATTTGCTAAAGTCACCTTTCATGGGCCAAATATGTGCTACTAAATTATAAACTAGTGTATCTCGTCTGACACATAGATGATGTCACTGTTTCCTTGAATGGCAGTGAACTCAACAAAGAGGGCGCTGTTTGAAGTGGATCACGGATAGTGTGCGTGCACCCAAGTGCAGAATTGTAGGCTGGGGACCTTCTATTCTCCATTCATTAACATTTTCTAACAACAAAAATATAATTCACGGAATGATAATGTCCTGTGGGCGCCCATCCATAAAGTCAGATATTAACAATGATGTGATATAATTTCACCACTTTTCATAAGATAATTGCCGCAAAATACTTTAATCAGATGTAACGGTCAATTATTAAAATATGTTTGGAGAGTGGAAGGTGAAGGTCGTTAAGCCGGTGGCGTGAGTCGTCGTCAACCAATAAATGTAAAAAATTCCGGTACATTCAGTATATGTATAAATCTTGCAGCAGGTGTAGATAACTTGTGGAACGCAGGGTCAGAATTTAAAGGTACGTTATGACAGTTTTCTTTATTTATTAATATACTAGCCTGGATACTTTTACTGCCTGCTTTGAATCAGAAAATATCAGAATAAATTCAATAATTGAAAGTCAATGATTCCATTTGAAGGGATACACCCATGGCCATACCAATTAGTATTACCAATGCAGTGCGCCAAATTATAGTATAAGTTCATATCTTAATATTACATTCTTAGCATCCTTGCAAAACTAGTGGCACCACTGAAATATGAGTACTCCTAATGCTATTTAACAATTACCAGTAATAATTAATATACTAATAAACTCATAGGAAAAGGAAGTGTCTTGGCAGCCTAGTGTCAGGGCAGTCAGTGCAGTTGACAGTATAAGCTGCCTATAGTCCGTTTCACCACCTGCTGTCCACCTGTTTTTTGTAGATGATTTACTTAAAAGTTTATATTTTTAATAATTTCTAAGGAAAAAACATATGGAAGTGACAACCTAATATGGCAATTAAGAATCTAACAATTAATAAGTCTCCCATTTATGTTTCACATTTTAGTCTCTTCACCATGATCTGACAGATATGATGTGTCCCTCCATAAGTAGCCATCTTTGTTTTAGCTGGTTATATTTTTTAGAGTGTTTACATGAGATCATCCAATCAGAAGCTGTCAGTTGATGCTGTTTTTGCATGTGACCAATGACCTTGACCACCATAAGTGGGTCTGATATGTTGTAAAATGAAGACTGATTTCTTATATTTTCAAATAATTCTGTGTCTTAAATAAGGTGTTAGGTACGTATTTATTTACCTTGTTGAAAATTAGGTCCTTTAATCCTCTACTCTACACTACAATTGATTCCCTTGAAATGTAATTATTAAAAATTTTCATAGCAAAAAACAGGCAGACATGAGGGGATGTAATGGACTATAGACTATACACACTCTAGACCCTGCACAGCCGACAGTGCTTTAGCTGGTATTAGAAGCACTTGTATTGTCTAATTACACATGCACACTCATGAACATATGATAGGAAGTGTCTAGAGCTCCAAACCCATTGCCCCTGAGCTAAAGGTCCGCAGTCTCACTAATTTGATGAAAGAAGATGAAAGAAGATGAAGGAACATGAAAGAGAATTTAAATCAACAGTTAAAATAATTATTTACTTCAAAATTTACCAATGCTATTAACTGTTTTATTAATAATATATACCTTGGGTAACAAAACAGTAAATTATATTCACTAGTTGTAAGTAAAGTTTCAGCCAGGTTGTCTCAATTATACCCATTGTTTTATAAAGACTGGTACCCTACCATCACAGATGCTTGTTATATCCCATTACACAAGAAGAGAACTGGTCTATGAGCTTTACATATGCTGTGCTGAAACAATAAAAATATGAATACAGATATATATATATTTTATAATTTTTAAGTGTATAAGGAAAGATGGAACACAAATATATGGCATGGCACAGGCACACCATACACAGCATAATGGCTCTTCATATACATCTGTGATTTAATTTTAAGAGTACATATGATATAAATTGAAGCAATATTTTATATACAGTACCGGTATACTGAAAAATAAATCTGTGACACACTGAGAGTATGTTAGCAGGTTTGGCCAGTGACTTTCTTTATGTGGCAGGGTACCAGTCTGAATAAAAGATAGGGGACATAATTCAGATGTATATTGAAAGTGTATGAAAAGTAAATAGATCTCAAGAAAATTGATTTATAATTACCAGATATGAAGTTATACAGTCAATAATGGTAAATTTTGAATTTTATAAGTAAATATTTATTAGTACTGGTAATTTTAACTATCTTTCATCTCCTTTCATCCTCTTTCATCTTCTTTCATCAAATAAGTGAGACCCAAGGTCCGAACCATTTCTAGTCCTCACTTGCGCAGTTTGTTGTAGAGTTAAAAGTTTAAATAATACTCTGTGTAATTTGTGGACATATAAGTTCTAGGCCTGCCTGCAATTTGAAATTTATTAAGCACTTTTAATTAATCAGCTGTCATTAACATCTTAACATGTTAAACCAGGAGTAATTGAATATGGACTTCAGCTCAAATCCATTACAATAAACATTTATTTATGTAGGTCTTTGGTTTAAACAGTAATCTGTGAATATATAAAATCTAAACTTGTTTAGCCGCTGGGTCATATATCAATATGAATCCAGGCGTTGATTTTTGTCATATTTTCTGATGATTACTTTTTAATTTGCGGAACTATGGGTCTATGGCTGTTATCCAGGTTGTAGAAAGTCCTACATAGTATGACTTAAATGAAATTTATATTTGATACCCTAAATGCAGGAACAACAGCAAATACTCTGGTAGATCCGTCAGTCTGTGCCGGAGAATTATCTCCAGTAGATGTGTCTGGCAGTATAAGTGTGCATGCCTATAGAAAAGTGCCAGAATTGGAGCCTGTGTGATAGGTGTCCAGGACCAGACCTGTAGCAACAGCCTATATCAGTATATGATATAATATTGTTTGTGTCATTTAATGGACTGGTATTTCAAATCATTGATTATAGGCACTTCACTATTAAATCATGATTAACATTAATTTCATAATTTGAACTTTTATTGTACATACAACAAAGTATATAACTGTTTCAGGTTTAGCATACATGACCCTGAACAGTTATTAAATATCAAGTATAAAAGAAAAAAAAACAGGTAACAAGATTAAATTTTGAACTTAAAAACCTCTGTATGCAGCATCAAACAGTAGTGAACGTGTTTTGCATGTCCATATTTAGTACAAGTTTGAAACATTCTCATGCACTGAAACCAAATAATCTCAAATATTTCATACACAGGTAACTGAAATTTGTTTACTAGATCAGTGTCTCAGGGACCTGTTCAGTGTAAACATACACTGTTGAATGTGTGTTTGTTATGCAATACCCTTTGATTACCCCCATGGGTAATAAGTTTCATAGTGGCTATTTCGCCGGTACAGGCAAAATAGCCCAGCAGCTATTTTGCTGGTACAGGCAAATTAGCCTAATGCATACAAATGCCTATTTTGCCGGTACAATAAAGAAACCCACTATAACTTTGTGTCATACATTTAAAAGCTTACATGGGGACACTCATTTAATAAGAGGAGTTGTTTAAGTAAGTGTGAGTTTGTGCTATAATGGTCACATCATAAAAGGGAGTACTGACTTTATTAGGTGGGTTTGTGTCATACCTTCAAAGAGGTACACCTTTGGCGCCGGGATTCCAGAACAATTGCAACTGCACAAAAGAGAGCTCCAAAACGTGTATTCAATCAGGGAATTAAATTCACAGAAGTCATCTACAAGTGCAAACATGGTGGGAGGGCTTATCAAAGCAAGTCCCATGGGGAAAGACCAACTCAGCATACACAGAAGATGAACTGCCCATTCAGTTTAAAGTTGAAAGCTACAAGGGATGGACAGTATCTTCAGGTGACAGAATTAAAAAATGAACATAATCATGATGTCAGTAAATGTCTATACAAACTCATGCCAGCTTAGAGGAGGTTAAATGACACTGAAAGGTCCAAGGTAACAGAGATGCTAAAAGTTAGGGCAAACAGAAAGATAGTACATTTTCGAGAGAAAACTGAAAAAAAAAATCTTGCTTTAAGATGTCCATAATATCGGAACTTCTTATAAGCAAACCAAGACGTCAACCATTCCAGGACTGCAGCAGTTCAACTCATACCTGTCAGGCATTCCTAGACTCGAAACTGAAATTTTCATAAATGAAGAGAAAAATGCAAGGGCTTTTTCTGCAAGATGAGAATATGAAGAAAGCCTTTGTTAAATATCAAGAAAAAATTCTGATTGATTCCACTCACAAAACCAATATCCTTGGGTTCTCCTTTTTTGTGATACTGGTCATAGATGGTAATGGAGAGAGTCAAGTTGCTTGCGCTTTCTTAGTCATTAATGAACAGGCTCCATTGCTGAAGAAGATGATTCAGTTGTTCAAATGTAGCAACCCAAGATGGAGTGATGTTAAAGTTATTATTACCGTCAAGGATATGACTGAACGCTTGGTCTTCAAAGAAGAGATATCACAAGCAGAAATGCAGATCTGTCTGATTCATGTGCTACATACTTTCCGGCGAGATATAATAACTGAGAAAATTGGGGATCAGTGGTGGACAGAAAGCAACAGTCTTAGAAATCATATAGAAAATGACTTGCGCAGAAAGTAAGGAGTCCTACAACCGTTTTGTGTATTCTCAAATGCAATAAAATGATAATACACTTATTACCTCTTGTTTTTATACATAGTATACAACATAGCTCACAGTGATATCTTCCCTGACACAAACAACAAACCTAATTAAGTCAGTACACCCTTTTATGATTTGACCATAATAAAACAAACTCACAATTGCTTATACAACTCTTCTAATTAAAGAGTGGCCCCATGTAAGCTTTTATATTTATGACACAATCAAAGTTATAGTGAGTGTCTTTATTGTGCCGGCAAAATAGACATTTGTATGTATCAGGCTATTTTACCTGTACCGGCAATATAGCCACCTGGGCTATTTTGCCTGTACCGGCAGAATAGCCTCTGCCTATAAGTTTGTACAACCTGTGGCCAGAGAGCAGATTCTGAGTTTATTGATGACTACTCGGTAGATACTGAATATACGTTGATCCTGCAACTATCGTTTAAGTAGGGAATAAATTATAATAACAAATTAACACATGTGGTGGTTCAGGGATATATATATATATATATATATATATATATATATATATATGTATCTGAAATTGAGGATATTTAAGAGCGTTGTTGAGGGCCACCATTAATCCATAGCGCCATAGTAATATTAAGACACAAATTGAAAAACAATTGATGGAGGACCCCAGCAACCTGCAATATAAACTATCCATTTCCAATCTACTGAAAGAGTGGCACGGACTTTTAATTATCTCTTACAGGTTCATAAAATTGACCCAAATTGTTCCTTCTGACACAGAACCAACTCATGTTATGGTAAACAGTGCTGCGATTTATCTCATTTATCATATATTGCATTTTTACAAATAAAATTGATTTATTAGCTAAACAATTTTGCCATTAGTTGGGTAGTTAAGCCTGGGATACCTGGGACACTTGTCTGCATTCAATGTGCACTATTTATATTTTGTCACAGTCTTTGCATTCTCTTTGTATGGATTGTAAATGTTTCAAACTGGTAATTTAGTTTTGTAATGGTAAGGTGATATTTATAATATGTGTTGATATTTGTCACTGAAGCTAATATTGGTTAAGTGCTTCATCGTATGCACCCTTTAGATGCTGGACACTTTATTTCAGTCGAGGCTGCTAATAAAGGTATGATAGCTGAAGTCCAGGTCGACAAGCACACACTATAGCTGGTTTTGATAATCATAATGGCAGGTAAGGGAAGAATACATGATTATTTAATTTGCTAATACTACAACTAATAAAGAAGGTTTCTTAGAGCCTCAGTTGTGCATGATTAAGTAAAATTTTGATTTCTTCTGGCATAATTACAATCTGTAAGATGTGGATGGGACTGATCAGTATAAAGATAATTTTAGAAAATCAACATGAAGAGTTAATTGTAAAATAAGTGTAGTTTGTGTTTGTAAGCAAATCTTTTTAATAAACTAAACAACAAAAATAAACTGTAGAAAGAGGTCACTGGTGACTGTTAATTCTATAATTCCCATTAATTCCTGGGATATCCCTTATGCTTATTTCCTGGGCAATTAAAAGAGGGCTGAAACCTGGCCCTTAAGCCTGCAGGCTTGCTT
This sequence comes from Sipunculus nudus, assembly GCA_026874595.1. NCBI lineage: Eukaryota > Metazoa > Annelida > Sipuncula > Golfingiida > Sipunculidae > Sipunculus > Sipunculus nudus. Next base: position 62,391,501 of record CM049319.1, read on the forward strand.
GTATTTGGTATAGAAGAAATATTGGTATATGACGATCTCTCTCAGTGTCATAAATAACATTTTTTTGTTGAACTTAGCATCAGAATAGCTTTCAGGTCATAATTCTTACATGATGTCACTGTACTTACTCTCTCAAATCTTCATAATCACCTTATACACATGTGGACTATGGTCTCATAGGGATCAACAATCAAAGTTCAGCCATGTTCATGTACTGTTAACGGCATTAAGTCTATATAGATCAGGTAGATAGGAACATGCAGCCCTTTGAAACTTCAGGTCAGGCAGGTAAGATCATCAGATCAGTTGCCTAAGTACACTGTTGACAGAGCAGATATGGCAGGTTTTAAGAGAGAATCCTTAGAGAAATTTCAATTTAAAATTGATTCAGAAGTCTTTTTCATTTCATACAAGTCTCAATAAAGTATGCATAGATTAAAAAAAAGTCTTATAGAATATGCACTGATTAAAATTGGATTTAATTTCCATATATATATATAAAAATATATATATATAACACATTAATATCAGTAAAAATTTACATTTTCAAAAGTGTAATAAAATGGTTTTGGATAATATTATATAGTTTTAATTTTAATACTGCCCATAGCCCCATGCTGAAAAGTTGCTTGCTCTTACCGGGTTGCCTCCAATGTTACTTTTATTTTGTTAAATAATATTTCATTTTTCAAATTTAAAGCATTAATGAAAATGTCAAATGTACATACACTCTTAGAAAGGACATGAATTGTACAGGTATTAAAAATTGATTCTTTTTGACATGTAAAATGGATTTAAAAAAATATGGATTTATTTTAAATGGATATGTGCCAGATTGAGGTATGTTATCTATTATATGTGTTACAGTATGATAGGTTGGAATTTCTTTCAATCACTGACTTATTTGTGTAAGAAAAATCATCATTCCCATTGACAGGACAAATTCAGACACAGCCCTTGGATGTTGTCCTTCACTGTGTTTTATTATCCTTTGACAGCCTTGTAAATTTTAAAGTTGGAACCCTGCTTCATTTGATCAATTAGTTGCATTTCTATAGTAGCCTATACTGACAACAGTAAATTAAAAGCAAGTTAGGATGCATCTTTTGTATGCTCCAGATGGCATGAAAACTATGTATATTTAAAGTTGAATTATGAACTACAGTTTGAAGCATGTTTATACATGTAAATTTATTTAAAGCTCTTACATATTCCTTACACATCCTAAAATACTTCCTACAGCCATTAGTAAATAACAACATGTTGTCCAGTGGTCATATTCGTAACATTTTTTTTGGTTTCATTTCTATTTCTCCTACTTTTTTCTTAGAATATCAAATTATTTGCTATTTTTTCATAATGTTGTGAAAATAAATATTTCATATAAAAAAAATATCTAAGAAATTAACAGGTTTTGCAACTACTTTGTGCCATGCCAGTTAAAATTTGATGATGAAATGTCCTTTTCTAGTCTGAAAGATTTTCTGATGAGGAATTTTATATGAATAATGTTAACATGTCATTATAAAAACATATTGCTGGGGAGGAAAATATTGGGCAAATCTCAGATTCAAAGCCATGTCAGTTGTGCACATGTCCAGCATTCCAGCAGCTTTACTAGTAAAAGCAAGTTTCAGTAGCGAGACAAGTTTCTATATGCTTGTTTATACACCCAGTAACAATGTGCAATGTGTTTTTTTTTTTCTCCTTAATATATGGACTACGCATTAAGCTTAATATATACCTCTGAGGTCAATGGCAGTCTTGAATATAAGTTGATAGACTACTGTCCACGTGCGACTGTAGGGACTTAAGAATGGATGATGACCTTTGGATCTTGATAAGATGGCACACTCTGGGGTATTTTGCCTTGGCCTTGAAATCATGCCATAGAGCAACAGGCGAAGGATCTTGACCCAGTTTTCTATACTATTATATGTTCTTACAATGGGTTAAGTAATTATGCTTATGTGAGCATTTTATATTGATACAAGATTGCCCCTGCCCAAAAATTGAAAAGTTGAATTAGAAAACAGGCTCTTCCAGAGATTTTATTTAGTATGTGGCTTATATAGTATAATGCTATTTTTACATTGTTACATGCTATTTCAAATTCATGAGTGTTGTGTATTTAAAAAATCAGATTTGTTTCTGAATAAAAATCCTAAACTTCTATATGTTTGTCTGATTTTAATTATTTAGGAAATTTTATTTTTTATGCAAGATTTATTACCTCTACACTATGTATTAAAAATATACAGCCTTGTTACACCTTTTGTGTCAATGTGTAAAATGTAAAATTTGATAATGCAGTTTTTTGGCTTTTCAACAGAAAATCTTCTGCATGAAATGAATTATATAACTGATAATGTTGCAGGGCCATGTAAGATATAACATATCTTTACATTTAACTTGCATAATGTATATACATTTCCTATTTTTTTTTTCAGATTTGTCTCAACAGAACGCAGTCATGACATCCATCGCAGAATTTTACGCTGGTCGTACCCTCTTCATCACAGGAGCAACAGGGTTTATGGGTAAAGTCCTGTTGGAGAAACTCTTACGATCATGTCCAGCTGTGAAGAAAGTTTATGTCCTCGTCAGACCAAAGAAAGGGCAGGATCCACAGACACGTGTCAATCAGATTCTCCAATCAAAGGTAAATGGATAATCTGGAAGAAGGGGGGGGGGGGGGTATAGTGTATTCCAGTATGTAGGGTGTGATATTGTGGTTGTATTAACTATTAACATTGTGCTATTAATAACAGAAATGAGAGTTGTCCTTTTTTTATTAGGCTAAATACAAAAATACAGTGATTCCTTAAATCTACAATAAAATAGCAATGATCTATTCAGTAAGATCTAAAGTAAAATAGAGTGGTGTTTTTCTGAAAAATTTGCTTCACCAAAATTTGAAATGGGGATCTGAAATTAATTTGTATTTACAAAATATTTTTGAAGCATGTGAACACTTTACTACATTTTGAAATTATGAGTCACAAGGAATCCCAGTCAGGTGTTTAAGCCTAGTGATGGCACCAATTAATTACTTCTGACCTGATGTTTTTGCTGGGGCAGAGGTCTGAAACTACAGCTGGCTAGCCACACATTGCTTGGCTCCCTGTACCCCTAGAAAGCAGCTTAATAGCTTATCAAAGAGGGTTATCATAATCAACCATATCTTGTTTGTACTTTGGCAAGCATAGTTTGCTGGCTTGGGCTAGGATGTCAGGCCACATAACTGGACAGTTTACTCACATGGATGCGAGCCTGGATAAACAAATGAGCAGTTCACTCCTGTGAGCAATTGTGTCATCTACTTAAACTGGCCATTATTCCGCAGATCCACTATTAACAATATAAAGAATAGCAGAGAAACTTGCCAAATACAAATGAAGTTGCCCCGATGAAAAGAAAATGGTAAAAAATATCCATTTCAGTTGGTAAGGTTCCACTCCTTTGGCAATGCCTTTGGGCTGTAAAAGAAACTAACAAAGCTTCACAAATGGTGATGTCAGTTTACATTTGCTTCCTTGAATTTGTTGATAAAAGGGCTCACACATATCATAAAGACAGGTTAGACTGAAGAATGGCTAGACTGATCTTTGCCTATCAAGCTCTGTAATAAATTTAATATTTTTTTTTATTTTTCAAAGTCAGTTAAGTAGCTAGGAAAGAAACGCTGTGGTCCCCAGGTAAAAGGGCATTAAGTTTATAATTAACTATTGTACGAAATTGCCTCTAGACCCCTTACCCTTTTTACCAATAGTTTGTTTTTCCAAACAAAAGGCTTGTCCACCCCTTCACTTTTGGAAAAAGTGTGCTCTACTGTATCAGTGATCTATCCCTTTAAATCTACAATAAAATAGCAGTGATATGTTCCTTAAAATTGTCATTAAAATAGCAGTGATATACTCCTTAAAATCTACAATAAAATTACTCTGATCTGTTCCTTCAAATCTACAATAAAATAGAAATGATGCATTTCCTAAAATCTTCTATAAACTAGCAATGATTTATTCCTTTAAATCTACAAATAAGTGATCTGTTCCTTAAAATCTACAATAAAATAGCAATGATATATTCCCTAAAATCTCCAATAAACTAGCAGAAATCTGTTCCTTTTAATCTACAATAAAATAGCAGTGATCTGTTCCTTAAAATCTACAATAAAATAGCAATGATATATTTCCTAAAATCTCCAAGAAACTAGGAGTGATTTATTCCTTTAAATCTACAAATAAAATAGCAGTGATCTGTTCCTTAGAATCTTCAATAAAATAGCAGTGATCTGTTCCTGATAATCTACAATAAAATAGCAATGATCTATACCTTTAAATTTACAAAATAATAGCAGTGATCTATTCATGTATGTCCTTGTTCCGTTAATATGCATACTTTTGACTTAACATCTGGGTTCTGTCTCTGTATTCTGTTATCACTTACTTTAACTTAATTCAATTTTTGCTTGGTTATTCATTTTTCTCTACAATTTGCATTTTTAGTGATAATAACCACAAATGAATATGTTAGCATGATATGCTAATATGCATTATATAAGTACTGGCTTCTGTTGTCTAGGGTTTTAGCACAGGACTCAAAGCCAGAGGGTTGTGAGTTCAAATCTCAGCCAAGTAGTGGTGAGAATTTTAATGGTCAGCCCCCACCTAGGGTGAGCATACTGAAGGCTGTATGGGAAGGTTGTGCCTATGGCTGTGTTCCTATCACTCACAAATGAGTGTGCCCTTCTTGGGTTCCTCATAGGTATTACCCAGCAGTGGGGACAATTATACAAACTGGGCCTGCAGGTGTAGAAGTCAGTTGGCTTGGTAAACATCATTGATCAGGATATAAAATGAACGGAAGCATGTGATACTGGCCTGTCTAGTAGTCCAAAATGGAAAGGAAACCTGCAGATATACATAAACCTATTTAAGCTGGCAATTAAACAATGGAGATGGTTACCTGTAACAAAAAGTTTTTAAAAAGTATTATGAATAAGTCATATTTGGGGGGAAATATCTGAAATCTGTTGTAAACACAGGGAAGTCAGAGCACATGTTATCTACACCTGGAGCATCATCTCTTGATGATTGTGATCACATATCTCAATACCTTTGCAGCATTATATTTTCAAGTCTTTACATCCGTACTCACGATGAATACTGTTCTCTGTGATATGCATGTTCAGAATTGCAATTCCCAGGCATTTACAAAATAAAGTTTGTCTATGTTAGAATCTCAGAATGTTGATGGGTCCAAAAAAATAATAATTACAAGTGTTCTTTAGCATCCGTGACAAGTTCAGAATAATTAGTCCCGACATTTTGTCATTTTCAGCATAAGAAACTTTTAAATATCTAGTCATTTTCAATCATAAAAGACTTTCTAGAGTGTCACATAAGGTTATTGCTGAATATATTTTTATCTTATTTTTCTGTTCATTTCAGTTGTTTGAGAAGATCCGTGAGACTGATGTCACGAGGTTGGAGAAGGTGATTCCTTTGGCTGGAGACATCTTAGAGCCGGGGTTTGGGATCAGTGAAGATGACCTGGAGCCGTTCCTGTCTGAGGTGTCCATTGTGTTTCACTCGGCAGCCACTGTCAAATTTGATGAAGCTCTAAAGTGAGTATGATACACTGAATCAGTTTTGTTTCAAGAAATGAGGATCGTCTTTGCATTATCCTGGAATTTTCATAATCCATTGGGATATAATCAGGAAATCCATATTTCATAAAACACGGAGTATTATGACAGTAAGTAAGAGTAATGATTAATGTATACACACGTTCTGTCTGTCAATCTATCTGTCGGTTAACTTTTAGTGCCGATACAATAACTGAAAGGCTTTGATGGATTTTCAGGAAACTCACCATAACAAATTACCTATAGATTATCATGCCCAAGATCAATTATAGGCAATCTCAACAGGATTATACTCAATAGGAATATTAATCAGTATAATATCTCGCCCAAGTTTTATTTTCAGCAAAATCAATGCATAATTAATGAGGTCAGAGTTCACCTGACTTTGATGGTGCCTTGTTGAATTACCAAAAAATCTGATGGATTTTCATGTAACTCTTTATGATTATAAACCAATATTGTTCAAACCTGTATTACATTTCCAGTCAGGTCAGTAGGTATGCAAGAGTGTATTATGCACCATTTGTGGTGCTCTTGCTTTAACAGCCCTGATTGTACTTTCTGTTCTTGCAGGCTCTCTGTCCAGATGAATGTTGAGGGGGTCAGGAAAATGATCCAACTGTGTAAGAAGATGCCAAATTTGGAGGTTAGTTTACACACACACAACTGTAACAGGCTTTAAATATGTAGAGTTCTGACCATTATGGGGTGTTGTTTAAAAATTCCATTTGATTTTCCAATTAATAGGTCATTTTTTTAAAGCTCGTTCATCTTTTATTTGAACCCTGGTTTTACATCTCATATATGTGAAAATTAGTTAAATCTCACCAGAAATCACAAGGGTTATTTCAACCCTAGCCTCATGTGGAGATAACTTGAAAGCCAGAAGAGGAAAGGCCAGCTATCCACCTGTTTCATTTTTGTAGAATTTGTGTGATTCCTGAATTACTCTGCTTTTATATAATAAACTCTATGTAATTCCTATGGTGAAAAGTTCTTATAATGCCTCTGTGATGGATGTATGAGCTGTTTTTATATACAAGCTGTTAGTTAACACAACAATATTGACAAATGGTGAACCCATGTAACCTAATGCATATGTGCACTCATTGCAAAACTGGTCTTTGCAAAACTCTGGTTGATCTGATTTGCAATCGGGGTCCTTGTTGAATATGTTAGGATTAATTTGGTGGCCCCTCACATGTTATAACCATGATATAGACAAAATGAAGGACTTGTATGTGGTGGGATTTGCATTTACTGGTCTATGTTTATGAGAGGTTAAAGGGATTAGGCCAAAAAAAATAAAAGGGTATGGTTCTCAGGCACTTTTTTTCAGAAATCAATGCGGGCGGGCAGTATTTTATTTTTGATCTTTTTTTTTGTATGTTTCGATAAAATGTCATATGATCAGGGAAAAGCATGTAAATGACAGGTTTCTTCTTGCTGAACAGGCAAAAGCACTACAAAACAAAGTCACAATAAAAATGTTTGATGTGGTGGGTTAAATTTGATGCGGGCGGTGCCTGAGAACCATACCTTTTATTTTTTTGGCCTTATGTTTAGTTAAAAGACATCAGTTATCAGTTAAGGTCTGTTCAAGTATTACATGTGAGCCTGATATGTTATTGGTACCTCTATACCAGCTAAACCATGCTGACGCATCATCATATAATTTACCAGAAAATTTTACCATATTCTTATCCTACAAATATCATTCAACCCATTAACATAGGCATTTTAATGAAACAGTGCCATCAGCATAATAGGTTTAGTATATCTTGGGGAAAATTGAAAGAGAACTGTATGATACGATCATTATTCTTTGTTACAGGCTCTGGTGCATGTATCAACAGCATATGCCAACTGTGATAAATCAGAAATTCAGGAATGTGTCTACCCACCACCCCTCCACCCGAAGAAACTGCTAGATGCCACAGAGTGAGTCATGATCATCAGTCACCAGTTATAGTTTTCACAAAACTTATGACATGTTTAAAATAAAGTGAAAACTTGACCAAACTAATGCCTTGCATCTCTTACATGCTATGTCTTCCCCTCAGAAGACCTAAACTACGGGAATAGTTTAAATAAAAAATAAATCTAGAAATACCTCACATACCATGCTAAGACAGTGGTGAAACTTAACTACTATGTTAGATGTCACTTAAAATTGTCTCAGTATGTCCTCACTTGTCTACTTTATCTCAAAACATGATACGTTTAAAAAATGTACAAACTTTTTAAAATAAATACGATGCAAATACAGTGACAATACCTAACTGCTGTGTTAGGTGTCACACAAAGTTATGTCTCAATATTTTCTCTCTTGTGTGCTTGTCTTTTAATATTTATTGTATCCCCAGACAAAGTCGGGATACTATGGTTTTGCGACGGTCCTGCTGCAGCCGCCGCGGCAGAAATACCGGAGCGGGATTACTAAAAAAATATTTCACTGATCTTTTTCAAACTTTACATTTGTATAGATATAGGTAAGGGGATGAAGCCTATTTAAAATGGGGTCATGACCTATGCTAGGAGAGTGACCTTGACCTTGAATAGGTCCATTTTTGCTGAAAATAACACAAATTCTTAAATATCTCAAGTAAGCTTGCATGGACTGGTCCAAAAATCAAGGTGACCGAAGATCTTGGATAGCCTTGTGATATACCGAAACTGGTGGTGCACCTATCATCCTTTTCTTGTTTTTACGCCTTTTATTACCCCCATAATTGCCACTTGAAAGTACTGTAAGCATTTTAAGTCAAAAACTAATGGACAGATTTCTTTCATAATATGCACATGTAGAGAGATGGGTTATGGGATGAGGTCTATTTACATTTGGGTCATGACCTTTACCATAAGAGTGGCCTTGACCTTTAATGTGTCCATATTTGGTGAAAATCACACACCTCTTATGATATCTCCAGTGTTGATAGCCAAATGGTTTTCAAACATGACTTTTGTATGGCCCACCACTAAAGTAAGAACCCTATAGGTTCTAGGGTCATGAGGTCAAAGGTCAAGGTCACTTGACTCGCAACTTAAAAGATACTGTGGATGCATTTTAAGCCAAACTTTCATCTCAGGTCTTCCATCTTTAATATATAGCTCACTTGCCAATAGTGGATGATCCGTATCAATTTTGGGGTCACAAGGTCAAAGGTCAAAGCCACAGGAGCTATCTGTCAAAAATTAGTTTCTGGATGATAATTCCTGCTTTTATTGATGTATTAATTTCAAACTTGACTTATATATGTCCCACTGAAAAAGCAAGACTCTAATTGATTTTGGGGTCATGAGGTCAAAGGTCAAGGTCACAGGACACATCTTTAAAAAGATTGTGGATGCATTTTCAGCCAGACATTTCATCTCAGACCTTTCATCTTGCACATTTAGTTCATCTGCCAATAGAGGGAGACCCCTATCAATTTTGAGGTCATAATTCTGCTTTTATTGATGTATGGATTTCAAACTTGACTTGTATATGTCTCATTGGAAAAGCAAGACCCGAATTGGTTTTGGGGTCATGAGGTCAAAGGTCAAGGTCACAGGAGGCTAAGAGAGAGACCTTGACCTTGAATAGGTCCATTTCTGCTGAAAATTACACAAACTCTCAAATATCTCAAGATCATTTGCATGGATTGGTCCCAAAATCAAGGTGACAAGATCTTGGATAGCCTTGTGATGTGCCAAAAGGTCAAGGTCACAGGACCAACATCTTCAAAAAGATTGTGGATTGATAGATGGAAGAAACAATAATTGCATGCCAAGTGTCAGTATATGCTGCTAAAAATGGGGGCCTATTCGTAAAGGGGGGGGGGGGGTACTATGTCTGGGGATACTCTGGCACCTGCGGTGCCAAGAAATGTCTAGTTAATATATGTGTTAGTAAAATGTTAAAAGACTGCTTTTTTATATTGTTAACAACGATTAAAGAACAAGTATAACTACTCATAATTATTTATAAGTATTGTTAATAGCTCAGCTGACTGAAAGTCTAAACGTCTAAAATATGACAGATGTTTACAGTGATCAAGTATGAAACATGAACTGAAAATAATGATAATATTAAGTCATGGACTTACACACAAGATTGGATCTATCTAGAACCCCCAGACACATTAGACTTGGGGTTTATTTGATAGACTTGGATTTGGAGTGCTCTTAACAGGACAAGTATGTGGCTTTTAGTTAGTCTAGATCCTAGCATTGAGCAAGTTGAATTCATGCTTTGCTCATGGAAAAGTAGAACTGGAGCCATTGCTTTAAATCTAGAGTGGTCCAGCACTACCCATCTCTACTATACATATACCTGCCCCAAACTGAGCAAACCAGTGAAGATTGCACTAAACGTCTGTGTGCAAAGCATGGCAAGAGCAGGATAAAGTTTGGCAAATTGTCGTACTCAATATCTTAAGGCAGTCTAAATGGTCACTAAGCCTGACACAGGGTGTATTTATGCAAGATGAAATGTGACACTAGCTAGATTTTTTTAGGTGGAGCTGAACTTTCTGGTGTAAATTAGGCAGTTACTACTAAATCTGATTTATTGTTTGAAATATCATGTTTACAGATTTCATATCTTGACAGAAATTTGCTTTATTTTTTACTAGATAAATTTATTTTATATATATATATATACATTTGATTAAAATAAAATCAGTATTTTAATTTGGTAAATCAGGTGGATGCCAGATGATGTGATTGACACACTGACACCACGACTTGTCAAGCAGCGTCCCAATACATACACATACACCAAGGCCATGGCCGAATACCTGCTGGCCGAGGAAGGAGAAGATCTGCCCGCTGTCATCGTCAGGCCTTCTATAGTAGGGGCATCCTGGCAGGAACCTTTCTCTGTAAGTCTTTATTATATCACAATATGATGCCTTTCAAGATACAGTAGTAGTCAGGCCATCTATGGTATGGCTGTCATGGCAGGAACCTTCCTTTGTATGTCTTTTTATCTCACAATACAATGCCAGTCATGATACAATAGTAGTCAGGTCATTTCGTAGTTGGTGCGTAGTGGCAAATGCCTTTCTCTGTAAATCTGTAGTAGGGGCATCCTGATATGATACCCTGCATGCATGTTATAGCTAAAAAACTGATCTGTTTTCTCTTCCTTATTTACAGCATGATAACCACTCTAGCTCTCATTAAATTTACCTGTATTTGTGAATCATAAAAGCTCTAATAAGTTTGGACCTTCCTGGTAGTGGTAACTGTCCATTTAAGTGGATATTGTAAGTAAAGAATCGCCTTTAATTACCCATTTTTTTTATATATATATATATATATATATATATATATATATATATATATATATATATATACTGCATAGATATTGTTTTGATAATGTGATACAGATTGAATGTGTGCATTTAAATAATACTTGTTTACTTTGTATTTTGTGACAGGGCTGGGTGGACAACTTTAATGGACCAACAGGCCTCATGGCAGCAGTAAGTCACCTTCTGTGTTAAACTTTATCTCTTTTGATCAAAATTTATGCATTTTAGTTTCATCTGACATTCGGCAACTGAAAATTGCTTTATGTTAATAAATTTTCATAAAGTTTTGTCAATCTTATCACAGTTTTAACTGAGCAGAAAATTGTTTGCATCTATATACATATAAATATTTGTATCCCCCACACCTCTATATCCATGTCACTTTGCAAATTTAAAAAACTGAAACGTAGGACTTACTTCATTAGAGCAGCTAAGAGCATAATGCTGATCAATGAAATTCTTTCAAATAATTCAAATTTCTTCAGATCTAAATAATCAAATGTAAATGCAAATGTCATTGTTAGCTCAGAACTATTTCTCATGGTTCACTTGATTCACATTTTCCCCATATGTTTACTTACACTTTTCCGTGCTTAAGTGGTCTTAATGCCTGCAGGTTTCCCAAACCAAATGTGTTCTACTGAGAACAACTGCTATCTTAGTTCTTTGATTACACTGAATTTATCTCTTACAGATTGGAAAGGGTTTACTAAACATCATGATAGGGAACCCATCTTATACGGCAGATATTGTACCCGTTGACCTCTCAGCGAATCTATTAATAGCAGCAGCTTGGTACACTGCACTGGAAAGGTAATTAACTTTCTATACAGTGTTGTTGAAGGACTCTGTAGTGATTCATGTTTTATTATTTTTGTTTCATTGTGAACATTTAAAAAAATCAATAATGTAAGATAATAGTCTCTGTGGGAAGGAATTGTTAACAAAATTCAGATGTGTTTATATAATATATAATATAATATAATATATGATACTCTTTATGAAATAACATGAATCTTCCATCTTCAGGTCTTGAATACAAGTCTGAGTCCTTGAGTTTCCAGACCCATAAAATGTATGCTCATCCTTCAATAGTTAAATCAGTAGTTTAATCAGGTGTACATTATATGTTTGCTTATACTAAGTATAATCCTATATTCTGTGATATATTTCATGTTCATTCCAGTCCAAACAATTTGATGGTATACCATGGTACTACAGGTCAAATCAACAGAGTCACATGGGGGAAAGTCGGTGAGTCATTTAAGGCAGATATAATGTTTTTGTGTCTTTCTGTGTCTGTTAGTCTTTATTTTAATAAATATCTGGGAAGAACATGAGAATATAGAAGATATTAACTTCAGATTCATTCAGCTACATAATAGAGCTGAATACAGATACAGATGGAACTTAAAAAACTTTGACAGAAGTTATATTTTGATTCTGGGCAAAGTGAGGATTGTTGTTTTCAGTCGATTCAGTGTACATTTGTGTGTGGGTATTTGCATTATTATTACCATTGGTCTATTATTTAAGAAGTCCTTGCTATATTTCATGGAGTAATATTTTGGAAGCATGTCTTTTTTTTTGTTATAGTTTATAAGGATATTTAATTTTTAGATAGGGGTTATTACTATGATGTCATTGGGATATTTATTTTCAGAGAGGGCAGCTTACCATGGATTTATGAGGAATCCTTTGGAAAATTGTCTTCGTGTTCCTCATCCACGATTCACATCAAACAGGTAAGTTATTGTGACACAGTCACATGGTTTATATGTATAGTATTTACAGCAGTACCTGTCGTAAGGGGACACATGGGATATTGCCAAAGTGTCCCTACTTTGCTGGTGTCCCTTCAGTGAGTTGTAGGGACAGGTGCAGGTTTGGATGATTACTGTACAGAGATACATTCCGCAATAAATACAAAAGAATCACATTACAAAAAATATTTACATGGACATTTAATACAAGGAAGCAAACCCTTTGACGTATAACAAAAGAAGCTTTTGAAGGGCCTGTTGATTTATAAATGTAATTAACAATATATCCGGTATATAATTTCTTAAGAATTATTACTAAATGATTAAAAATATTGTTTAATTCAGTTATATATATATATAATATGGACTAAATCAGTGTACATTAAAAGGCATTTTATCCAAGATTTTTGACAAGCATTACTTTAGTGCTGAATGTATTTAAATCTTCATTAAAGATGAAATGTATACACGATTTTAATATGATACTCATTTTTTAATCACAAAACTATATTATAGTAGCCCAGCAAAGACTGCCCTAAAGCCAGTGTTGTTATACTGTTGTTACATTTTGTTTAAACTGACAGCACAACCTGACCCAGTACCCTGCATGTACAGGCCCATGTGCTTTACGGGTGTAAGCAAAATGTAACAGTATTTTCTCTATAGTGGACTTTGCTGGGCTGGTATCAATTTTGGTGAGATTGGGAACACAGCTGCAATGAAATAATCTTAAAACCAAAATAGGTTGATGAAGCAGTAACAAAGTCTGAGAGTAATAGGACCTGTTATTTATTAAGTGTAGCTTGATGCTGGCCAGATCAGAGCTAAAACAAAGATAGGCATTGTCATTATAGGTTGGTTTTGTGGGAACATTGTTGAAACAAAATGAGGCCTATAATTTAATTGCAATGAACTGTGAGTTGAAAGGCTACATCATTTTCATATCTTTTGCAGGATCTGGCATGATTTGAATGTATGGTTTGACCACTACCTGCCTGCCTGGCTGCTGGATATCTTCATGAAAATCAGGGGCAAAAAGGCAATGTGAGTTCACAAATATTAACTGTAACACAGAAAGTATATACATGTATTCACTCAATATGAGTATAAGGGGTTACGATGCTTTTTTCATAGGCTAACTTTTATCAGCTGTTAAAACTTTTAGGCTTGATTAGAATATTTTTTGTAAGTTGGCAATAATTATTTTTGTTTTTCACAAAATTGCTTCTGTACTGCATGAAACAAGGAGTTATCATGGTAAACAGACCCTTTTATAAGAGGGTGATACTCAGTCCAGGGGATACATGTAAAAACAGGATATCAAAGGGATTACCCCGGTAACCACAAGCCTGAGGGCTTAGATTCCTGTCGGGTACAGAAGAATAATTATTGACAATCGATCATACTATTGCTCAACGAAGAATGTTCAGTGTTATTTAAGTAAGAGTTTTCATGACAGTACTTCACTATTGTGCAATAATAAAGTATTATAAATATGAGGGTACAAACCAATAAATAGATGAAATAGAGTGGATTAGATAATGAGATGACTCAGATGAGACAGAGAGATAGAAAGAGAAAGAGATAGGACAGAGAGATTGAAAGACATAGATAAAATGAGATAAGTAAATACAGTGAAACCTGTGTTTAGGGACCACCTGTGGGACTGGCCAAAACTTATTTAATTCACAGGTGGTCTGATCAGACGGGTCAGTTTTAACCAGTGTGAATGCTTTTGGTCCTCTCAAGGGTGATCTAAAATCACCCATAATGCATGTTGAATCAACATGAAAAACAGCGTCTTCTCTTTGAAACAAATTTTTATCTACCAAAATATTGCCCTGAATCTTTTGGCTTACTCCTGTACATGAGTGTAAAAAATAGCATAATTTTGCTTCTGATTATTTCCCTTTAAGAGATAGATTCCACTGTGTTTTGTTTTTGTTTTTTCGTCCAGGTTTGTGAAACTTCAGCAGCGGATACACAGGAGTGTTGCCAGCCTGGATTTCTTCACCAGCAACGAGTGGAGCTTCTCTAACACCAACATGTACATGCTGTTTAACAAGCTGAGCGAAGCTGACCAAGAGGTAAACACAATCAGCTTATCACACACTCAATTAAACCACACATATTATAAAAATAACTATTCATATTTTCAAAGTCACTGGGGAAGTAGCGATGAATGCAGTGTTTGTATTTGTATGCTATATTAATTCCAATTATTATTATAATATTTCATAAAAAGTCAGTGACATATTCTTTTGATGTTAGTCCGGCCTCAGACTTATAGTCTGTGAATGGTAATATCTCTGGAGAGGACCATCTTCAAAAGCACTATTAAGCCACTGGCAGCTATGCTTACAAAGACCGTGATATGTCAGGCTGCTTTGGCATCTGTTACATGAATAAAGAACAAGCCTGGAAGTGTTTGGGCCTAAATCACAACTGCTAATCAAATCTAATGAGCCAAATGTGAAAATACACTGTTCACACTTTGTCTAAGCAAGAACACAGAAACAGGACAAATTAATGTGGTTTTATTTGTTTCGTAAGATTCTCCATGCCATCTCAGCAATGTGAAACATGCCCTGTCAGCCATGCAGACAAAAGTCATTTGTTAGGTTCAGGTGCCTTGTACATTATTCATGAGATAGATAGATGGCAGAGCAGCTCGATTAATCAAGGTCTCTGAATGCGTAGTTTTCAGAGGCTTGATAGTATAAAGATGGAGAAGACTGTGTGTGTGATGAGCATCAGTAGTTTTCTACATTTGATTTGTAGTACACTGGCATTCCATTTATTTTAAAACCAGTGATAGCTGGTTTTATTCATTACATGGCAGATCTAGGGGTTCATTATGATAACGTAGCTCCTATTTCTGAAAAGGAACCAGGCTGGCACATTTTTCAAGGCACCTGACCAAAGTCAGAACCAAAATAGTTAAATTAATCAGATTAAATCTGGTACATTCAAACTAATTTTTTTTTTCAGTCTTGTTCATTCTTATTTTTGCAGGAGTTTAACTTTGATCCAAAGAGGATACACTGGCCAACATACATGGAGAACTATTGTCTGGGTACAAAACGTTATGCTCTGAAAGAAGACATGCAGAGAATGCCTAAACTGAGAAAATCCCTTTCAAGGTAACTAGATAAAAAATGTGATTCTGGTATCATGTGCACACATCAGACTTATGCACAAGATAAACCTTCAAACAGCCTAATTTCTTCATCAGTTTAAACAACATATATTATTGTATCCTGCCAAAACAAAGTTTTTTTTGTGGATAATATGCTTATGACCGGGTTCCGCTGCCATCTTCACCGCTGCCACCGCGTTCATTTACAGAGAACTTCATTGAAACCCTTGGACCAAACTGGCATAGATATTTGCTCACCTATATAGTTGTACCTAACAAAGATAGGTGGTGCCATCTGCAGTCCTTCATGTGTCTTTTTGATAACAGCCCATATATCTCAAGAGCAGTTTAATATATTGAGCTTAAATTTTTTATATGTCCATAGATCTTGGATCCCTCCATCTCCTGCTAAAGACTGGTGGTGCCACCTACAATCATTCTCATGTGGTGTCCATCCATGAATTTGCATCTGTTCTTCTAAGTGATTGGGCTGAAATTATACATGTCCATAGGTCTTGGTTAACTCCATCATGTACTCAAGACTGGTGGTGCCACCTGCAATTTTTTTTGTTTGGCATCCATCTGTACGTTTGCTTTGGACAAACACTGCTCATATCGCATGAGTGGCTCATTGTATTGGTCTCAAATTTGGCATGGAGAGTTTTCTTGTAGAAAAAACAGGTGGTGCCACCTTTTGTAGAGTACACTGATGCCCTTTCCTCAGGAGTGGATTCCTGTATTGGCCTGAAATTGTGCATGTTCACAGATCTTGGGTACCTCCATCTCATATTCAAGACTGATGGTGCCATCTGCAATTGTTTTCATGTGATGTCTGTTTGCTTTGGGTTAAAATCGCTTATATCTCAGGAGTTGATGGATGTATAAGCCTGAAATTTTGCATGTTTATCTGTCTTGGGTAGCTTTGATGTAGACAAGACCGAGGAGCTACCCATGCCTCTATGATTTGACAGATACATGTAGTTTCTTTCCGACTTCCTGTATTCTAGTTCATTCTGTTTCAACAACCTGTATTCTTCAGTCTGTTTAACAACCTATGTTTTTCAGTCCATTACAACAACCCATATTTCTCAGTGTTTCAAGAAAATAAGTTATAGAGTCTGTTCAACAACCTATATTTTAAGTTTTGTTTCAACAACCTAAATTCTTCATTCAGAATTGTTTCAAAAGCCCAAACTTCACACATTTCCAGTTATCTAAATTTTCCTTTTTATATGCTGATCTATGACTGGAAGTATTATGATATATCCATGGTCTGTCTGTCATTCTGTTAACTTTTAGTGTTGCAGTGATAACTTACCATGGCTTTGATGGATTTAAAAAAAATACTATAAATACTTATAAATA
Source organism: Sipunculus nudus (assembly GCA_026874595.1). Taxonomy (NCBI): domain Eukaryota; kingdom Metazoa; phylum Annelida; class Sipuncula; order Golfingiida; family Sipunculidae; genus Sipunculus; species Sipunculus nudus. The sequence goes on from CM049319.1 coordinate 62,408,718, forward strand.
GATAATCTTGTTTATACGTAAAGGCAAAATCCATGCACATTTAATAATTTCATAGGTAATGAGGCTACAATGTGATGTTGCGGTAATTACTTATCAGGAATATGATGGATATTGATGAAATATTCACAAAAAATTCATGCATATTTAATGAGGTCAGAGGGCACAAGACATAAGCCAGGCGTATAATGCATGTTTGCATTGCACTTGTTTATCACTCTTTCATAACAGTCTCTAATCTTTAGTTTAATATTATACACCATTCTTTGTGTTCCAGACTACAGAAGTTCAACCAGTTAGTCAACTTTATCATGGCCCTGGCGGCGTTCCGGTTCCTGGCAAAGCGCATCCAGATGGTCAGGATACTGTGGCAGTTCATGATGAAGACAATACAATCCATGGTCAGCATGATTCCGGGATTTGCCAGAGCGTAACAGCCAAAACTGTGTCAAATGTATATTTAGGGATACTTTTTCATACCATTTCCACTGTGTACATATATGGATACTTCTGGGAAACATCTTTCATACTGTTCGTTCACTCTGTATGTCTTTTGCACTGAATAGTGATAAGGTCATAATAGGTAGACAGATTATCACGCTGCATGTCATTTGCACTGAACAGTAATATGGTCATGGTCATTAGAGAGATTACCTGAGATGCAAAACAAGTTTATATTGTATATGTTTTTGAGTAATTAATTACCATTGAAAGAGAGAGAACTGTGCAAGTAAGTCATGAATGACTTTCTCATTGTTTATTGAAAAATAAAGTAAAATATAAATTTGTTCCATTATTTTTCAGGTAAAATTGTGATTCAATGCTTCTTGAACAGTTATGTGTCAAGTCAGTTTCATGTTTCATATTTATGTGGGAATTAACATTTAAATTCATAAAAAAAATATGCATCAAAGTGGTAGTTGGTAATTCTGGATAAGTGTAATGATAAAAGAAACACGATGCCGTGGATAAAACATTGAAGCATTAGTGTTCATGGTGCCCAGTTTGACTGCTTCCAGAATTTAATAGGAAAAGTGGTCAAATGTAATAAAACATCAGAGATTTGCTCTGGTGTCTTCTAATTTTGACTTTTGGATTACTAGAGGTATATCCATAATTTTGTCATGTGACCTGTGACATCAAGGTTTAATGTTTACACAAAAATGGCTTTGTTTGAAAAACTAGGAATAATTAAAGCTGTCAGGGTTTGATAGGGTCATGGGGGTGCAACACAGACAGGGGAGAATCTTTGGTGGCAAGAGAATGTATATTGGCTAAGTTTAAGAGTGGAATAACGCTTTTTTGTATCACGCCCTATTCCTAAATTTATAGTAGGCTTGTCTGTATAAAAACCTGTGACCTATTCTGACATGACATAATCATTTCATCTGGTTCCATAAATCCTAAAAGACCAAACCTCAATATATTTAAAAAAAAAATTTGCTGATGTTTGTCACATGACTTAATTGATCTATATATTCCTGCAAGTCATCAGATAAAATTGGTGAAAATATGAGATTATAACATTGTAAGAAACTGACAACAAACTGGCCTCCATTTAAATTGAGGAGACATTTAACCAATTCAATGATCAGCTGGAAAATTTAATGTGATCATGAGTGTAGGCTTTCAAAATGTATTCCAAATTTTATTTGATCATTTCACATTTTGTAGCCACATGTTTATTTTGAGTTTTCACTGATTGTTATGATTGGACACCTTGGATATCATTACCTATATACTTGTTGAATATCCAGCTGTTTTTTTATATCCTTCAAGGTGAGTTTATTTATATGTTTCTGTTGTCTTTAGTATAGTGTCTTCTGTCAAAGCATTTCTTTGCATTTAATGAAGATCATTTTGTGTTATATGTTCATTGTCTCTGAAAAATACATCAGTTTTTCCTGATATCTACACTTTGTAATTCATTTGTTATAACACTGTTAATGGAAGTACAAAGATTTTAATATATGGTTATACAATAGTTTTCTGCTTTATTTTGTTTAATACATCTATGCAGGATTGGTTAGGTTACCACCCAAATATATTTGATTATCTGTAGTTACACAAATGACCTACAAGAGTTGCATTTTAACTGTGTTGCCTGAATACAAGTAATTAACTTTCGGCATGAGGCAATGCCTGAAGTAGATCTGTTAACTGCACTTTTAGTTTTCCCCATATACTTGTATATATACAGCCATTTATGTTTCTTACAAATTTGTATTTATGAACACAACTATTAGGATATTACCAAAGCATGCATTTGATGGTTTTTTTTTCTGTACTGAAATATTTTTTCCCATAAAAAGTTATCAAATATTTTATATCAAGTATTTTAAATTCTCAGGTTTCAAGTTTAATTATAGTTATGGCTTAAGCCACAACACATTAGTTTATTGGAAAGCAACAGGTTTGTTGGTTGTTAGATAGTAATATGGACTTAAATTACATGCAACAGATCTGTAACAAAAGAGTTTATTTTATAGGGAAATCCTTGTGTAGTTAGAGTACATATATTTAATGGACAAGCAGAGCTCTGTGATCAGCAAGATCTTTAGCTGTCAGTCTGCTCATTAATCTGGTCTTTGGTGTAATGGGCCTTCATTTGTAATTTGCATCTGCTTCTGATCTGAATAAATCCACCATTTCACCCGATGATGATTTGCTATAATGTTTGCATCTGTAATGTTTATAAAAATGTTTATATTTTTACTATCAGTCATGCTTTTGAAACATTTATTTGCATGAATACTTTTTTTTTTTAAACATATTTGCACTTTGCATTAGAAATTGGTATCAAAATCAGTGCTTATAGCATTTGTGATTTTGTACGCTCTTTACACAGCGCTTTACCTATAGGGCTACTTCCTATATCGTAAGGCGCTGTTTGTTATGACCTCGTATCCTGCTTTGCAACACCAGAGGGGAGCACTGTATTTTTGTCCAATCAGATGAAACTTTGTGCTGGAAGACAATGCCAAGCGAGGAATACACGGAGCCAATCATATTCATTTCTTTTGAGTGACAGCTCATCCCCCAGCGTAACCGTCTAAACAGGCCACAGGCTCAGAGAGAATTGCCCCTGACGTGGTTTCCTTAGGGCCTTGGGCACATAGGATGCTCGACCGGTGAGCTGTAATTCAGACGAAACGTAACAACAAAGGCTTCGTGCACACCTCGCTTGCTGGTTTCAGTTCTGCAGACAACAGATACATGGCTACGCTAACACAGTCATAATGTCATAATCGAATCGGTCGCTGATGCGAGAATGCAGAGGGAGCAATTTAAATTCAACCGGAAACTCATCAAACGGCGCTTGTAGCGCGGCAATGGGCGGAGCCAGGATGCCTGTCGAGTGTTTGTTTATTGGCATCTGATTGGCTGCTTGTCACATCATACGCACGTTTATTTCAGTGGACAACAAACCGCCATCTGGTGTCTAAATATATCATAAACGGTCAAAGCTGGCAGCGTGAAAATCAGTTGCTTCTTTAGAAGCGCAAGATTTCCGCTGCCTCGGGAGCGTAGTGATTTTGGAAAAAAAATATTTTAAGCTTGCCATATTTATTTAGTTTGTATAACACAAGTGTGCTGTATCTTTCAACTGAAAATTAATGGACTGTATTTCTATACCGTCGATCTGATTAACTTTATTTCTCTTTACAGTTAATAATATTTTGTTGCATATTTATAGTCTTTTGCAGTTGACTTTTTATTTACAACCAATTGCAGTTAGTTGTATTTATTTAGTCAGTAAAAGGTTGTTTTATTTAATAAAATAATTGTATTAATTTTCAGTCAGTAAGAGTTCAATCCAGGTGCTTACAGTGTAACAAGGACTGTATTTATTTTAAATCTTTACATCATGACAACATTATGAAATAGCTTCACTGGACTTTTGGCGGTATTGAGTTACAGCAATTACAGTAACAGTTCCTAAAAATATTATTTAACTGCACTATATTCAATAGTGACTGTGTAACAAAATTTTTAGTTTGCTGTTTGACTGTTATGTGTATATTTTATTATTTATTGTATTCAAGTATAATTATTTCATGAATTATTATATAAAGCGTACCTTTGTCATATCTTTGATTTTGAACTATTAATGGATCAGCTTTGCTATTCTGGTCAACAACACCCACCCCCCTTTCCAGTAATGGGTTCAAGTCAGGGGTTTGCAATATACGAGGTGCAGATTCCCCTTACCCCTCTTGACCAATCACTCATTTTCATAATATGAAATGCATATCAAATATACAAAAGTGCAATATCACGTACCTCAACTTGTAATAAAACCATAATTATTGAGCAAGCTTATGATGCATCCTCTCTTACAATATAGGTATAATGTAGATAAAATTGCTGGGGCTGGCATGATTGTGCTTTATCTATATAAAGCCTCCTGCGTCCTTTGCTTTTGATGAATCCTACTTTTAATTTTTACAATGTAAGTATTGACCCCTAAACAATCCAATAAACTCGTGTAAAAAATATGTTCCTGAAAATATGTAAGTTGTTTAAAATGTATCATTTGTTTAATCAAGGAGATTATATGCTGGTGATGTTACTTTGGTCGACTGTTTGTCTCTACATTCCTCATGAATCGGTTATACACCCCAGCTGTTTGAGGCCTCCTTCATTTTAACCACTGCTTTGCATATCAAGTTCTTCAGGGTCTCACCACCAGGGCCAGGAAATTGACATCAGACCGATGAAATTGAGTATCACATTGTGGATTAAACCAATATGAGTGGGTTGTTTAGGGTTTGTTGGTTGCACCATGCGATACTACATTCATTGGTCTGATTACAATTCTTTGCCCTGTTCCACCCCTGGTGGTGAAACCCAGAGAACCATGCTGCCTGAGGATGGTAGTTTGTCACTGGGTTCACCAGTTTGACATAAATGAATCACTGCCTTCTGTGAAAACAACATTAGAAATTGTGGATAGCAGCCATGGAGGCCTTTATTTTCATGAAATAACCCATAACCACCTTCACACAACAGGTAAAAATTATCTGATGTGTGAATTGTAATATAGATAAGGTGACACCAAAGATTGGCAGGTCTTGTATGAACTGGCTCTTTGTATTTAACTTCTGTGTGAGGAAGTCATCCGAGCTGAACTTACAGTCGCTATTCCATCAATTTATGAAGAAAAGCCAAAGACCTACCAGTATGTGACATTGTTTTTGTACTCTTTGTTCTACATTGTAAGTCATGTATATGTATGTCATCTCATGCATATGTATGTCACCTCATGCATATTGCTGTCATAACTGCATGTGGAAATAAAAGTGAATGTATGAACAATAATGTGTTGTTTTTGACAGAACAAGCTAATCGTGAAAATACTAGGGAGAGTATATTAATTGTTTTCTGCCCATAGCTCTTGAAAACTGTCAAGATGGCCTACTTTTGAGCTGGGCAAGCCAGCTGGTCCATAGGTATCAACATGTGGCTCCATTGGTAGACAAGGGGAGTTTTTGGGATGAGCTCAAGAAAATACTTCTATGCTCTTTATTAGTACACTAATACTGTGTGCCCCATCTACCCATGTCCCCCTTAGTTATTACTTCCTTGGTTATTATCTTTATTGTATAATTAGTCCTCTGCCATAAGAAGGGAGGACTACTAAAATGGTCCCTGTCTCTCAGTCCATCCATCCTCCTGTTCTTCCATCCCACCCCATCACTCATCCCAAACTTTCCTAGTTACATACAGCTGGGGAATATTTGTGCCTCTGAGCCCATTGTTCAAACTAAAACTAAAGAGTCCAATATACAACATAAAAAACTAATAAAGGCACACTGGTTTAATTACAATAAATAGAATGTACAATCATTTATATGTCTGCATTAGTTGATGCCTCTGAAAGGAGTGTAATATTACAAATAGTTTCTATAATATATTTTTTGTTACTTACAAATACATTGAACAGCAGGTCCATAAGAGATCAATGTAGGCACACTGGTTTCATTAGAATAAATTAGTATATACTATTCATTTGAGCATTGTAAACTTGTGACAGTGTGTGTACTGGTCCTATGGTGCGCAATCATATGAAATGGTTAAAAATTTTTTTACCATATTTTTCACCCTAAAATTCACACTAGCCTTATATGCAAGTTTGACTTATGAGTTTTATGGTATACTTGTTCACAACAAAATCATATTATTCTAATGATAAATTGCAGTGAACCAAACAAACAATAAAAGACACTTGGGTTATATATAAATGCACTATATAATAGGTCTTAACTTTATAATTATTACCCCACACTCTACTGAAGTAATATGACCAAATTATGAAAATTTATACCCTGGTTCTTGACTAGGAGGCAGACCTTTTTTTCAAATAGAGTTAACTAATGCTGTTAGACACATTTTTACCCGTAACTTTACCAATTAAAAATGAAAAAAGTAAGAAACAAATTTCCTAAGGATTAACATTTCATTGGGACTTTTGAGGACCTTAAAAAAAAGGAACTTAATTCACAAAATAAACAGACAAAAGTTTATGGGGAAGAACCCCTATATATTAGTTATTTGTTTTTTTTTTGGCTATTTACATGTCACTAGTTCACATTTCACTAGTTCCATGATGATAAAAGTAGCTTAAGAACATATTATCCATAGTGCAAGATATAATCACATTTTTTACCAATATTGCATGGAGCAGAAATTTGAATTCTTGTCAATATTTCACTGCCTTCTTATGAAGAAAATTCTAACAAATGCTTAAATATACACTTCAGAAGCAGATCCAGGGGGGGGGGGGGGGGGGGGGGCAAATTTTGAGGCATGGACTCTTTTCCAAGCCTGGGGACCTTTTTTTCAGGGTTTTCATTGGTCCTCCTGGGTCGCCCCCCCCCCCCTTTTTCCTTAATCCTGGATCCGCCCCTGCATTTATATTAAATGCAGTCAGCTTTTATACCCATTCCAATACTCTGATGCTTAAAGGGGGCCTATTCCAATATATGACCTCCCTTAACTGTATATAATCCCTTGAACTTTTTATAATATATAACCTTTAAAAATATGTAAAAAAAATGCTAATCCTATCACACAGGATGTTAATTTTGTTTATTTCCACATGTTATAACAGGTGGGGGGTCTGCCAAATAAACCAATCACATTCAACAAGGACCATCTCGAGGCAAGTCAGATGAATTAAAGTTTTGAATGGGGTATTCAACTTCTACACATAGGATCGTTCAACTGCTACATATGTGCAAGTTATGCAAACAATTATTATCTTTGGTTACATGGTTTTTCTGTTTGTCAACCATGGTGCATGAACCTTGTTTACTAACAGCTTGTAGACAAACAAGCTCAAACATCCCTCAAAGAGACATTTTAAGAGCTTTCCTTAACAAGAATTACCAAATTCATTAATGTGTAAGCAGAGTGAGCCAGATATATTCTACAGAGAAGGAAGCAGCCCTGCCTGGGCTTTAGTATTTGTGTTACTAATAAAATACTTAAAATAAAACGTGATTCCATGTACCGATAGACTTAACCAAGTGCTAGCTCTTATCACTAAAGCACTGTTAAGTCCTTTTGGTGAATCCCTGATATTTGCATATAAAGGCATCACAAGGCTTTTTGAGGACCTGACAATTCCCCCGCATTTACATATCAGGCCGTCACGCCTCATGTGAGTGGCATGGTTGCTGTGAAAACGACAACAGCGATACCACAGCTCGACCAGCTTGGTAACATTCGCACTGAAATCATGTATTAAGGTGGTCCACACATGGACCTTTGTGTTCTATGATATATCTCTGCTGAATGAATATTACGGTCCATGGGCCAAATGTAAGTGCATATTGAAGATACTATCGCAACAGTTTTGTACCAACAGGTCAAGTAAAATTCCCTCTGCTGAGATTACAAGAGCAGCTGGCAGCATTTGTCAGAACCAGAGTATAAACTGTCTTGCGAATTGTGATCGTTTCAGTAAGCAGATACATTTCGACTGCGCTCGTCGTGTGTGCACCTGAAAATCTCTCACTGATTGGCCAAGCCAGAGTTTGTTAGGCCTACTGTCAAGAGTGGTGGTCCGATAAACGTTAATACTGAGGCTGAGGGTATAGTGTTTTAAATTCTCGCGGAACTCAATATAAGCGGGAATGGGAATAACAGTAGCCAATTGGAAGCCCAGAATAGGCGATGACTAAATGAACCATATTGGTTTTGAAAAAGATTCTGGGAAAATCACTGCTGATTATTGGAAAAGACCTTAGTTCAGCGAGGTGGTGATGTGTGGCGCTGACCGTCCGGGACCGGCCAAGATTACCAGTCCATGAAATAAGAGGGTCAGATAGTGGTAAATTAGTTATATGAGTTGCTGCAAGATGGAGGTATCAATACTCAAGTGCGATACAATGCAGCTATGTGTGATTTCTCTGTCAGAAGCAACAATTAAGTCATAACTACGGACTGGGCCAGTCTAAAAATAAAGGTGAAAAGCTGGCTTTACTTATTTATTTTGTCAGAGTTTGCCTGAGTGTTCATTTTAGCTAATTATGAAATAATAATAGCCAGGACCACAACAAGTTTCCGTACATTTTATACCATTTTATCTATATTTAGATTACCGGTAATTCTTTACTCAAGTTTTTTGCAAAGTGTGATGATGCATTTCTGAATAACTGGTAAAAGAATTGGCTTCATTCCCTGACCAGTCATATATAAGATAACTTGCTTATTGTACCAAAATGCCACAAAACCGGAACAACACCACTTGGTATAGTCAATTTAGTCACCTCTTGTCCATTTTTTGCCATGAATACTTTTATTGGTTACATTTTGATGGAGAAAACTGTAAAGTATGGTAGAGGATTAATGTGACTGATTTTCAACAAGGGGATAAAAAATCCCTTAACATTATTTAAGAAACATAATTATTTTGAAATTTGAGAAATCATTCCATATTTTGCAACTTATCAACCCCCACATATGGTGGTCAAGGTCACTTGTCTCATGTCTCAGCTGAAGCTGCTGATTGGATGGTGTTATGTAAACACACAGAAACTGGAGATTTCTATCAAAATTCTTGTTTGCCATATTAGACCATTGCCTCCTTATGTAGCTTTCCAGGAAATAACTAAAAAATATAATCATTCTAAGAAAATTAACCAAAACTAAGGACCGATGGGTCTCAAGGTTCAGCTGCATTTGTCTGTAAGGATATATGTTTATGAGGTTTTTCAAAGTATTGGTCCTGTGATCAGTTTGAAGCCAACCTGTCTACCCAAACTGGATTTATGATCCAAAAACAAATTTGTGAATCGATGGGCCCTGTGACCTTAACCTTTGACCTTATGACCCCAAAATCAAAAGGAAACTTCCCCTATTGGCAGGTGCACCACATGTTGATGATTGAAGGATTGAGATAAGGAGGTTTGGCTTAAAATGCATCCACAATCTTTTTTAAAAAGTGAGTCCTGTGACCTTGACCTTTCATCTCATGACCCCAGAATCAACAGTTCTTACTTTAGTGGTGGGTCATATTTAAGTCAAGTTTGAAACCAATATTTCATACCAAACTGGTGTTATCATCTGGAAACTTATATGTGGATTGATGGCCCACATGACCTTGACCTTGTGACCCCAAAATCTATAAGTTACTTCCACTATTGGCAGGTGAGCAACATCTGGAAGATAGAATGTTTGGGACAGAAAGTTTGGCTAAAAATACATCAACAATCTTTTTAAAGAAGTGGGTCCTGTTACCTTGACCTTTGGCTTCATGACCCCAAAATCAAAAGGGTTCTTACAGTATTGGTGGGTCATATATATGTCAAAACTGAAACCAATATGGTAATCCGAACTGGAGTTATCATCCAGAAACAAATATGTGGACAGATGGGCCCCTGTGATGATGACCCTTGACCTTGTGACCCCAAAATCAATCAGTTTCTTCCCCTATTGGCAGCTCAGCTATATATGCAAGATGGAAGGTTGTGGATGAAAGGTAAGGTAAAATGTAAAGTCTGCTGGGCTTTTACACCCGAGCCTATTAGCTCATCAGGCTGGAGCTTATCCCGGTTTCTGTAGCGTGAAGCGACTTAGGAGTTAGACTCCTCCTGGATGGAACGCTAGTCCATCGCAGGTTACCTTCCCAGTATCTACTGGTACCCATTTCTACTGCTGGTTGGACAGAGGCACACTTGCGGTTGGGACCTTGCCTAAGGGTCTTGGCACGGTTGGGGTTTTTTGGGATGAAAAGTTTGGCTTAAAATGCATTCACAATCTTTCTTAATAAGTGGGTACTGTGACCTTGACCTTTGACTTCATGACCCCAGAATTGAACAAAATCTTCCCCTATTGGCAGGTTAGCAATATCTTGAGGGTGGAAGGTTTGGGATGAAAGGTTTGGCTTCAAATGCATATGCATTCTTTTTAAAGAAACGAGTCCTGTGACCATGACCTTTGACCACTGGACCCCAAAATCCACATGGTTCTAACTTTAGTGGTGAGTCATATATAAGTTAAGTTTGAAACCAATGTGTCAAACTAAACTGGAGTTATCATCTGGAAACTTTTTTTGTGAACAGATGGCCCCTGTGACCTTGACCTTTGACTATGTAACCCCAAATTCATTTATGCTCTCCCCATACTGGCAAGTCAGCTAAAAGTGCAAAATGGAAAGTTTGGGATGAAAAGCTAGGCTTAAAATGCAGCCATAATCTTTTTTAAAAAGTGAGTCCTGTGACCTTGACCTTCGGCCTCATGACCCCAAAATTTTTTAGATTCTTGCTTTAGTGATCGGCCATATGTAAGTCAAGTTTGAAATCCATGTGTCAATACAACCTTGAGTTATCATCTGGAAACAAATCTGTGTGGATGGACAGATGGACAGACAGACAGCTAAACAGACAGACAGACAGGGTGATAACTATATGGCATCCACTTGTGATCAATAAACATACCAGGTTTTGGGACACTAGATGTAATTACAGCTGAGAAACTGAAATGATTGTTGTCATTTTATATTAAAAAAATTTTTTAAATATTCGTTAAAATAACAAAAAATACAGGTTGCCACCACTTTTCGGGAACTGACAAAACTAGTCATGGTCAATATTCAAGGCAAGATTCATGACGATCCATGCATTAATTATCAAGATATTGGAGGTTTTGTATTATATTTTTTATTATTCTGGGGGGGGGGTACTTTCAAGTCCAGTAGCTCGGAGGATATAGGTCGCAATGACCTAATTTCAGGTTTCCAAGGAGATTTTATTATTGACCTCCCTGCATAATCACTTAGAACTTTCTAGGTCCAGCAGTTACACAGAGTGTAGAAGTGACTAAAGCTGGACTGATAAAACACGCTTAAATGAACAAAAGTTTAGTCTTCACCTACAAGTGATAAAACTCTAAGCAAACATTTCTGATAGAAAGCTTTAGGCAGGGCACCGTGTGGTAGGTCTGCCTGCTGGAGCAGTCTGGTTGCCACGGTAATGTCACCAGAGTTGACCAATGAGGTGGCAAGATGCTCCCATGTGACTGATGTTTGACCTTGACACCAGTGCACAGACAGAGGCTCATGGCACTTGATGCATGATGGTCCTTTCTTGGTTTCTCTTGAGTTTTTCTCTTGTTCTGACTTCCTTTGTATAAGTAAACTCCATACATCTTCCTCTGCAAATATATAATTCAATCTGAAACAAGATTTGCCAAAACAAAAATAAAGAAGAAAAAGTGGGGATAAATGTTAATCTTTGGAATGTCTAAACAGCTGACATGAACGTCAGTTGACTACCTGGCTTTTCATGTTCTAAACCTTGTGCTGCTGGTAATGCTTTAATTGATATTTCAAGCACTTGTGTTGTCTACTAGTATAAACACATATTTTTAATATTGTCTGCCATTTACAGAACTATGACAGTGAAGGTCACCAGTTTTCAAACTTATTCAGAATGTGATGGAAAGAACTTGTGTGTGAAATTAGAAGCAAAGATATTCAGTACTTAAAAAGTTATCTGGGTCACAATGATTCAAGATTTTGGCAGAATTGACCTTGAAGTTGTACGTCAAGGTCACCATTTTTTTTTTATCTCCTCAGAGATCATTAAAGATACAACAGGTGTGCCAAGTTTGAGGAATTAATCTTCAATACTTCAAAAATTATGTAGGACATGTACAGCAATCCTCAATTCAGCAGATGTGACCTTGAAGATCTCATACTGTTTTGAAAATCAGTGGAAACAACCTGTTTGTTAAATTTAAGGGGTAAAATATGTAATACTTCAAATTTTTACATTTAGTAGAATTCACCTTGAAGATCTGGTAACCATTTTTGTAACTCATCCAAGAAATTAGTCGAAACAAGGTGTGTCAAAATGTGCTAAACTTCAAAAGTAATGGGGTTCACAAAACTTTATATTTTAGCAGATTTGACCTTGAGGATCAAGATGACCAGTGTTAAAACTTCTGCAAGATTTTAGCACAAAGAACTGTTGTTTTTAATGTGAGGAAAAATTCTTCAGCACTTTCAAAACTATGGGGGTAACAATAATTCTACAATTGCTCTGATTTGACCTTGAAGATCAAGGTCAAGGTCACCAGTACCCAAACTTGGTACAAGTCATGCGTCAAATCTGGGGGTAAAATATGTCAAACAAAAGTCATGCATCAAATCTGGGGATAAAATATGCTATACTTCATAAACTGTCACATTCACAAGACATCTTAGAGAAGATGGACTATTTGGCTTATTTAACTTTGAAGATCCTACTGAGTTTTCCAACTTATCCAAGAACTTCATTGAAACGAGTCATGTGCCAAATTTGATGATAAAATATGTGATATTTCAAGAGTTATGGGATTCACAAATTTTTACATTTCAGCAGATTTCACATTGAAGATCAAGGTCACCAATTTTTGACAATGTCACAGATTTTGGTAGAAAAAATTAGTGTTTCAAATTTCAGGAAAAAATTGGTGGTCCTTCAAAAGTTATCATGTTGACAAGATATCCTATGGACCACAATGAGTGCACTGGAAACAACATGTCTCCTGTTAAATTTACAAGACTTTATATTTACTTTAGTAATTGCATCATAATTTAAAGTTACTTTCCTGATCATCCTTGCTGAATGAATAAAAGTGAGAATAAAAATAATGGCTCACACCTGTCATGTCTATCAGATTGAGACCATGGTTAGATCGACAAAACTTAAATGTAAAATCCAATTTATGTAACATTTATTAAGGAATTTATAGTCTAATAATAAAAAACAAGGGACCCATGGGTCACGGCGCTCAGCTGATCGTGATTGGACCATAAATGTTTCTCCACTGTGATACTATATCGAGTCGATAAAGCTTATGAATATCATGGACATGTTGGGCTATTATAAAGGAATGTAATGTAATATGTGAGTAAATGATAAATGAAATAACCTGACTGATGGATTAATAGAGTCAAATATAGTGGTTTATTTTTTATTTATTTAGGAGGGGTTGAAAATTGTGATATATTTGAGCAAATATGAATGCAATGACAGCAGTAATAAGAAGTAGTAGAATGATGATAAGGCTATTTGTTGAAGGATCTAAAGTGTATGGTAGTCTGCAAGCTTTCAATTTGATAGATATGATGTTATGATTAACTATGCTGATGAAGTGATTTATGAATCTGTGACTGTATGACACAATATCTCTTTAGTCTTGACAAGGTACATTATTGTGATGCCCACTATGTCTACATATTACACAATATTGACATAATTTCTGGCATGTACATAGGTACCTATGGACGAATAGTTATTCAAAATATTAAAGTATGAATATATCTGTTTCATCTTGTTCTTGCTTACTGAGGCTGACTTTGGGATGGGGTTCGGAGAAGGGAAAAGTGAGGGCAGCACGAAGGTGGATGTAGAAATATTCTATTGTAATGTTTTTCATTTATATAAGAATATGAAAAGCTAAGAGGAAAGGGGCCCTCCTACTTGGTTATAGTAAAGTTCTAAATATATGATTGCAAACTAATACTCTGACAAGACTGTCATGAAGAAAAACAGTAAAAGTTTTGAGATACTGTAATGCATATGAAAATTTACAGATGGACAGGCAAGTGGACAGAATGGACTAATACCTTTATTTCACTTTCAAGGGAATAATGCATTTAAGTTTATATATAAGCCTATTTTTTTTTAAGCATATCCACTTTTTCCATTAAGAAGTTTTTATCTGAATCATTTTTTTTATTTACAGGTTTTATAAATTTTTAATAAAAAAACCTGAAAATATAAGTTAAAATATTAGAATTGTTGCAAAAGTTGCAATCATTATATATACAGAGTAAAAAACTGAAACTATAAGTTAAAATATTAGAATTGTTGCAAAAGTTGCAATCATCATATATCCAGAGTGTAGCTCATATTGGGTCATATTATGCATACACATATATTTTATTATTTTTAAATCATAAATGCTTAAACTGAATTTAAAAGAAAATAATGCCACAACATCAACAAAAATATTCCTTGAATCACTATTAAAAAGTTTTGCACATTGGAGTTTTCAGTACCTGCTTAATTTTATTCACCAAAATAAAATAAAAGATTCAGTAAATTTGATAAAATAAAACATCTTTTCAAATAAAGTATACACACTGTTGGTTGAATGAGAAACAAACAATATCATTGTGCTAATTACTATCCCAGTTTTAATTTATTACTGAAATTAATAGTCAATTTCACACCTGGTGAAGTTTTTACTCCTCTGAAGTAAGGAATTACTTATCTCATGAACATCCACACTTTCATAGCAATACACCACTTTGTGGACACAATTAAATGTACACTTTAATCATTGTAACCCTCGTGGTACAATACAAAATCTAAAATGTAGCATAGCCTAGAATAAGAATGAATCACATACAGAAAATAATAACATTCATCTAGTTTATGCACCATCTGGGGGGGGGGGGGGGGAAGGGATTGCAGAGCAGAGGGGAAGCCTGCTGGTAGTGGCCAAGCTGACCCAAGGCAAGCTGCCTGGGGTGGGTTACATAATGCAAGTGAAGGCTGTACTACTAGGTGGGCTAGATGTAAACAACACTTGACATGGTGTATGAAAACATGAATAAAAGCTATTCTTTCCAATCAATTTCTTTGAAATTTCAGATTTTAAAAAATCCTTATGTATATATGCTGTGAAAATTAAATCAACAGTGCCAAAGTTGGACAAAATTTAAGGTATTGATTTTTTATTTATGCTAATAACTTGAAAAATTTGCAAAATTCAGATCTAATTTTGGGTAAACAATTGAATCTTGATTAAAAAAAGTTATATTCCTGAAAAAAAGTCTCTAGGTTCAGCAATTCTCATGTGAGTAAATATATTTCCTGATTTTTTAAAAAATTGCATTATGTTTTGGCCCATAACTTCAAAATAATACCCAATACTAACCTAATTTTTGGTATGTTCATAGAAAATCAGTGGTTTTGATATTAGGCAGCCTTGAAGTGTAACAATGGCTTTTTTTATGGAAAACAGAGTTTTTTTTCCTTAATATCTCGAAGGAACAAAGTCCTAATGACCCAATTTTCGGTATGGTAGGAGATTTTGGGGACATCTAAAATTATGTCAACAGCCTGGGGAGCATAGAGATGTGCACTGAATGACCTACAGTCATCAAAGTGGACTGCTTGACAATGTAAGGGAATACAACAAGAGCCTCCAAAAAAATTCAATAACTAGCCTAATTTTGCAGCTTTTATTTTCAAATTTCATATTTTAACAGATTTAAAATCCTTATGTATACATGGTGTGAAAATTAAATCCACAGTACTTACAGGAAACAAGGGACCTATGGGTCACGACGCTCAGCTGTTATATATGATAAAAAAATATTATTTAGAAATGAGGCACATGCTGGTTTTGTGTGGTAATAAATAAAAGCTGTAATATGAGTTGTTGTTGTTTATCTTATGTATGATTTTGATAGTACCGTTGGAGACAGGGAAGAGGATTGATTTCATTTATTTTATTAACAAATGGAGTACTATTGTCACACAGATTTTGACTTGGCAATATAACTTATAAGCAGAATATATAATATAAGGATTTAACTATTAATTAAAAAAAATTACAAATATTGTCCCAAATATAATTTTTATTAAAAATAATAAGAGAATCATATGATTTTTTTAAATGAAATATAACTGAAATGATTATTAAAATAATATTAAAGAATTTATTCATGAATGCATTCATGAATACATTTTGAAAGTATTTGCACTGGTATTCATATACTTTCATTTTTACCTGAATTCCCATTCTTTATGCAAGAAATTTTATAATGGAGTACATAATCATATTCGTATTTAAATACAATTACAAAGTATTCGCACCTTGTCTGGTATTTATTCAGTTTTCACCAAACAATGATGTTTAGAATCCAGAATATACAAAATTCACACATTTAAATAATGATCATAAGTACCTGGTTTTATGGCTTTTATTTATATTAAAAAATAACTGTAATAAATTCATTTTGGACTAATTTCACATCAATGTACACACTAGACACAGTAGGAATCTAGATTAATATTATCAACTGCATCTTTGTCTATCATTAATTTCCATCATATGATCCCTAATGATTAGTAATGAATGATATGATTTACTTCTTTATCATTAAAATTCAACTGAAAAATACCATAGGTGACTGCATGGTGTTATTTGGAATACCTGACATTCTATCTATCGATACAAGATTCTTATATCATCAGTAACTGCAAGTTAATTTCCTGTTATAATAAACTAACAAATTCCTTTTCTATTTTTCATTAATTTTTTATTAAAAACCAATAAAAATGTATTAATTTATTGTTTATTGTATGTAGTTGGTTAAAACTACTAGATGAGTTGGGTTGGACACCTGGATCAACTGTGGCTGGCCATAAGCTGCCTGGATTCCTTGTATGCCTCGCCTCAAGCATGCATAATTTGCTGAAAGTTCAACAAGGTCAACATACAGGTGACTCAAGAGGGGCTGGAGAGAGCCAAAGTCTGACAGGGTCTCATAAAAACATTAATAATAGCTACAATTTTTGGCCAATTTCTTTCAGCTTTCTAAACTTAAAAGCTGAAATCCTTATGTGTGCATGATATGAAAATTATATCAACAGTGCTCACAGGAAACAAAAGTGCCATGGTCAAAGTTGGTCAAAATTTAAGTTACTAATTTTACATTTATACTAATAACTTATAAAATTTGAAAAATTCATAACTAATTTTGGGTATTCAATTGAATCTTGATTAAATAATGTTACATCCCTGACAAAAAATCTCTAGCTTCTGCAATCCCCTTGTTAAGGGAGTAAATATATTTCTTGATTTTTTACAAAGTGCATTATGTTTGGGCCCATAACTTAAAACAATTACGCAATACTGACATCATTCTGGCATGTGCATAGAGAAGGAAAAATATGTATATTATTTATGATTAAAGTCAGATCAGTGGTTTTGATATTAGGCAGTCTTGAAGTGTAACAATGGGTTTTTAATGGAAAAATGAGGTTTTTCATTAATATCTTGAAGGTATTAAGTCCTAGTGACCAAATTCTTGGCATGGTAGGGGATTTTGGAGACATCTAGCTGTATGCCGAATTTAAGGAACTAAGAGCTGAAGCTGGGGAGCTGAGCTCTTGCAAACTGCATAACACTAGTTTGATGTATACAATATGTTACATGGTGCTTGAAAACTTGAATAAAATCTAAAGTTTTTGATCAACTGGTTTCAAATTTTTGGTGTTAACAGTTGAAAAGGTAACAAAAACATGCTGTGAAAATTAAATCCACAGTACTTACAGGAAAAAAACGTGCCATGGTCAAAGTTGGGCAAAATTTAAGGTACCAATTTTTTATTTTTATTAATATTTTAAAAAATTTAAAAGATTTTCATCTAATTTTGGGTATACAATTTAATTTTGATTAATTAAAGTTATATTACTGGAAAAAAGGTCCATAGCTTTAACATGTTTTGTGTTAAGTGATCAAATATCTTTCCTGATTTTTTACAAAATGCATTATGTTTGGGTCCATAACTTTTTTAAATTATATAATACAGACATATTTTGTTGAATGTACATAGGAACTATATAGAGGAATATTTATGGTAAATATGAGGAAAAACAGATGAGTGGTTTTGATATTAGGCAGTCCTGAAGTGTGAAAATAGGTTTTTAATGAAAAATTGAGGTTTTTCCTTAATTTCTCAAAGGAACAAAGTCGAAAAGACCCAGTTTTCGGCTTGGTAGGAGATCTTGGGGACATCTAACATTATGCCAGATTTTGGATTCCTAGGTCTTACGGTTTCAAAACGTGCCACATCTACGGACGGACGGACGGACGGACGGACGGACGGACGGACAGACGGACGGACGACGGACAATGGACCACGACTATAGCTCAGATGACTTATAGTCAGCTGAGCTAAAAAACGTGCCATGGCCAAAGTTGGGCAAAATTTAAGGTACCAATTTTATATTTTTGCCAATATTTAAAAAAATTTAACAAATTTTGACCTAATTTTTGGTATACAATTAAATTTTGAATAATTAAAGTTCTATTACTGGAAAAAAGTCCCTACCTTTAACACTTTTGGTCTTAGGTGACCAAATATCTTCCTGATTTTTTTACAAAGTCCATTATGTTTGGGCCCATAACTTTTTTAAATTATATAATACTGACTTAATATCTGGCATGTACATAGGAACTATATAGAGGAATATTTATGGTAAATATGAAGAAAACCAGATGAGTGGTTTTGATATTAGGCAGTCCTGAAGTATGAAAATAGATTTTTAATAAAAAATTGAGGTTTTTCCTCAATATCTCAGGAGAACGAATTCCTATTGACCCAATTTTTGGCATGGTAGGAGATTATGGGGACATCTAACTGTATGCCGAAATTCAGATTTGTAGGTCCAACGGTGTCGAAACGTGCCAGTCTTACGGACGGACATCCAGAGGGACAGACGGACGAACGGACAGACAGACGGACGGACGACGGACAATGGACCATGACTATAGCTCAGATGACTTACAGTCAGCTGAGCTAAAAATGTTAATAAAAAGACAAGCAGAGTCTGTTACCTTTATTGAGAATAGAGAGATCAGCAAGCTGGAGGGCCACATCCACTCTCTCTAGTGACTGCTCTGGCAGACACTTTACGTAGCCTGTCCAGTATCTGCAACAGTTAATACAACTTTATTACCATACTGAATACGGTACTTTGTTCTATACATTACATCAATAAAGCAACTGGAGAAGCTAGATGTCTACAACTGCCAAGCAACTGACTTATGAACTACAGCCCATATGCCCTGCCCTTCTAACCTTATTATTATAATGAACCCCCAAAACAATCCTACACAGGTCTTCCATGCCCATGGTTATGAGAGTTGTCATTTTGAACCGTCTTGCCCTTTTTGGATTGTCTCATACAAATTATGTCCCAGGTAAGCCATTGTTATTCATTCGGTAATCAAAGAAATGGCTCCTGCAACCTTTGGCCTAGAACTTATATACTGTCTCCTTTGTATATAAAATTGTCCCAGAAAACATGTGGACATGGGTACTGGTACATACAAACTACATGTGTTCTGTTTGGAAGAGCTCTGCCATATTATGCAAATGTTGTGATTGTCAGATGATTGAGGGTTTACAATGCCAACAGTCACTTGATTCGTAGCTCGTAAGTCCAATGCTCATGATTATTCATTGAATAAATATGTGATTAAGGTCACAAAGAGTTCATGGATAGGTCAAATGCTAGGAAATCCTCCTTTAGTGCAAACAGCATGAAATATTCTGACCAAAGGTTTATTTATTTATTTTTTTACTATCACCCATTTTAGCAAAACATGGGCAGAATTCGGTTATAATGGGAAATTGCTATTGAGTGTATGACCTTATAAATTTGGTTAAGGTCAAAACAAAATAATAACATTTAAATATCTATCACCAATGACTTTTACAGAGCCAACAGATTAGTTTTTGAAAATCAGCAATCTTGGAGATCTAGCTAACACAAACACAGTCAGTATAGGTGGGGGGGGGGGGGGATATGTGTAATCAATGGTTTTGCACTCAGAAAAGGGTCAGGGAGTCACAAATTAGTCCATCCTATAAGTCCATAAGAATTTAAAAAAAGGAACCTTGAAGCAAGCAGGTTCAGGGGAAACAGAAGAAGAGTCATATTTATTTTCAATCGGTAAATAAAATGGCTAGATATTTGCCTACACTTACTTCGCTTTATATATCTTTGCTAAAATATCTTTATAGAATCTCAAAATTTTTATTACAGGAATTTCTGTGCTGTAAAGACACTTGTTCTGTCTGTTTCACCATTATTTAAAATCAGTTAAAATTTTACATCTATTCTGGTCACTATCCATTACACATTTGATATACTTAAATTAAATATAACATTTCTTCAGCAAATCTCCCAAATGCTTATATTAATCTAAACACATTGTTACAAAACATAAAATAGAGCATAAACATCTGTTAAATGTACTTTTGCAATTATTTTTCCTGCATTTTAATACAGACCTGTATTTACGACAGATGTCTACAGCATATGCCATGTGACTGCTCCCCCATACACTGAGGATAAGATCGAGCAAGGCGTGGTTTCTCCATGTCACATGATGACAGCTTGGCCTGTCAATCAAATCAAAACTGTCAGTTACTTCATACAACAATTTGTATACATATAGAAATTATCATGTATTTTTTATTGATACTTTCTGCACTATATCAGTTCAAAACCACTGCTTGTTTTGTTTATATCAACCTTTTCATAATATGTGGCAGGGGCGGATTCAGGATTTTGCAAGTGGGAGGGCTATGTATATATTTATTGCAGTGTTAACCTCAAAAGGTAATAACAGGCAAATCATTGGATTTAGTGTTAAACGTTATTTGAATTTAAGTCTTTTTATACCTTTAAAAAAAAAATAATTCTTTGCCATTTTAAAAACCAAAACTGCCCTTTTTTTCTTAAGCTTCAGAATCATTATTTTAAAAAAAAAATCAACTGTTTTTGATGGATGAGAGAAAGAGGTATTAGATGGCCAGTACCACCTTCATTCTACCTTCAAACATGTAGTCGTAGTGTCGATCTAAAATTAAATAATTTGGAGACTGGACACTAACAAAACATTACTCCACGGATATAGATATCAAATTATACCTTTTACATTTTTCCACTTCTTTACGATCTGACAATTTGTAAATTGCGAAATTGTTGTAAATGGGCACAGATGTGCAACTTATAATATTTTCCCGAGACAGTTTACAACTGGAAACTCATGAGCAAAGTTGAGACAAAAAGTAAATCCAGACTTTAAAGTCAGACAATTCATATTATGTGTATGTTTTATTTTGTGAATTTACAGTTTATAGCACGAGGATTATATTTCTTCAAGAGAAATGTGGGGCAAGTTCACCAAACTTGCATAAAATTTTTTCTATCAACTGATTTATAATGAAAATAAGACTTGGGTATATTAATAATCTCTTTTTAAGGTATTGTATAGAGATGAACATGAGATGTGAGCACAAGTGCCCAATGATGTAAACATTTCATGCAATATATAATCTCAAATAACTGATCAGTCATAAAATAAATACATAACTACATATAAACATTTAAGTGTATTAAACATCATTGAATAAGGTAAATGAATAACTCATGATTGAATATTATTCTCTAACCTCTTTTTAAGATACTCAAGAGCTTTTATTTTTAATAATTGGTATAGCTTAAATTACTTTTCCATGTGTGCAGTTGCTTCATTAGTCTATTACTTGCTTTTATACTTTCGAACATCATATTTCTTTTACATATACGTCTGCATTATAAAATACATTTCTTTCGTTTGCATATTTTTATGTGTTATCGTTTGCATACTAGTATATTTATTTGTTAATTCATACATTTGTTATTGATAATAAATCTTTCATAAAACGATGCTTTAGGTATAAAACACTGTCAGTTTACTAAAGTTTCTTGTACTGTTTTGTACATTTTTTCTTTTAAAGAGCGTCAAGGACAAATAATTTCAAAACAGATTCCCCATTGAGAATTCCAACTGATATATACAGCCTAAATCCGAGTCCCCCATACATGTTATTTATGATGAGGCAGTAACTTTCCACTGCCTATCATAGAAATCAAATGCTATGATGTATGTATATTCAGACACTGTTTATTATTTTTTATCTGATTGATAATATATTGACGTTTTGTTTGAAAGAATAATTCATTTTAATTCTAAGTTAAAGAGAGGTGAAAATACATCCTTTTTATTTAAAGGCTTCATCATGTTCACAAGCAAGATGTCTAAGCCCAAGGACTGCTGGAACATTGCATGAGAAATGCTTGAGGGAGCCACTGTTGATTAATTATGTAAATCGAAATTTTTAATGTCTATAACCAATGTTTGAAAATGCCTAACTAATTATTTTTAAAATACAACAAAGACCTCGGTCCACAATGGTCCCCAGCCATATATTTAACTAGGAATGTGTCGCATCCATGAAGGTGCGAGATGGACGGACGGATTAAAGGACAGACAGATGAAAGGACGGAGAAACAGACAGACGCAGACCATTTTACTAATTCTCTCTCTTAACGGCGGGGGGAATAAACTGATGCCTGATCCTGGTGTAGACATGCGTCTCTCCTAACGATTCTTTTGGTTTACAACTTTTGTTTTTCAGTTAAAAGGGTGATATTTGTATGATGGCAACTGAAAATAATGTGAAGAAAATCTTCTGTGATAAAAAATGATAATGTTTCCAGCTGCGGGGGGGGGGGGGGGGGGGGGGCCCAAAGCTCCCCCTCTGGATCCGCCACTGTGTGGGAACCCACCAAAATAATCAAACAAATTCAATAAGGGCATCTAGCAGTAAGTCAGATAAGCCAGAGCTTTGCAAATGGCGTTTTGCAACAAGTGACCTTTCTACCTCCACATATATGCAACCTACCACCTCAGGTTAAATGTTTATCCCATTTGTAAACACTGCTGTGTTTACAAACATGTTGTTGATAAACAAGTTCATACATCCTTCACGAAGGCATTATAAGACGTTTTCACAACCAAAATTACCCTTAGATCTTTAATAAATACAAAGAAGAAGCCTGAAATTACATAATTATGAAAGGTAGGTGAATGGGCACCTTTAAAGAATATTTATTTGAAATTTAGTGAACATCTTTGGAGATCTTGTGTGAAACACAAACTGAAACAGAATCGTTGGCAGAGATAAAACAAGGGACCCTTGGGTCACTGTGCTCAGCTGAAGTTGACCTTGAAGGTAAAAATCTAAAATAATATCAAATGGAGATAAAGTCTATGAGGAAGAGGTAATATAGGCCATGGTTGGTTTATATGATTTGTTTGTATTGATGAGCAAGAAATTGTTGCAAAAAATATTTTGTGACCTGACCATGTGTTTCCTAATGTTGAAACTGAAGCATGTGAGCAGTTTGTGAACAAATGATCTGTACTATTACTATGATCATTGGTTGGCTTTTTGATTAACTGTTGACATTTCACTAGTTTACACATTTGTTCAATTTAATGTATATTTTTTTATAATATGTATTATTAAATATATGTATTTTATTTTGTATGAAATGTAAACAGTTGAAATATAAATACCGAAAATGTTCCCAGTCCACAGATGAAAGGACTTGGTGGTGGTGGTGGTGGGGGGGGGGGATTTGTGGAATGGTAGGAGTTACAACATATCTGTATTATAACAGCGCATATACATATGATTTTTCACTCAATTCAACAATGCTTACAGGATAAAAATGTTCATTCATAATTACTTAATATTTAAAAAAGGACAGACTGGTAGACAAACATAGCTGATAATATATGAAGTTTCAATTATTTCTTAATTTATTTATTATATCAAATTTGTTTAAAGTTTAACATCTGCAATGATACACAACTGAATATATAATTTGCTTTCAAATTTTAGACTTAAATAGCTTAATTCCAAACACATACAGCATATGAAAGTTATTTTAACAGTGCTTATAGGGAAAATTTCATAATTAATATATATTTAATGATAAAAGAGAGATGATTGACAGAGCTGATCAGTTTATGTTCCATTCTCCCAAGGCAAGAATATGTTTCATTAAGATCTTAATTTTTTTCTAATCCTATTATTTTTTTAATTGAATAAATTTTACACATTTGCAATAAAAACTAATGTCCCAGTGCACAGGTATCAATGGAAGGGGGGGGGGAGGTGGTGGGATTAACAACACTTCTGCATATACATACAGGGCAAACAAAGCCTGATCTCCAATTCTGCTGAGGCAGGAAAATAATGAACAAATGTTTGTATTAGATCCTCATTTTTTTTTATCACATTATTTTTTTATTATAAGTTTATATTTCTATACATTTCCAATATAACATATGTATCTGAATATAAAAGTTGATTCATAATTCTAAATTGCATCAACAAAAATCTCAATCTTGTCAGATAACAGCACATCATACATACAAATGTTTATTCATTTTTTTAACAACAAAAATATATCTTTTAAATTTCCAAACAATAAATATCTAAAAATAAAACTTAATTCAGATTTCACAATTTTAATTGTGCCTTTATTTATCCATAATTTGCTTCATATTTATAAATTTAAGCATATTGATGGGTTTATTTATATTTATTAAAATCATTTAGGAGAAAACTGATTTCTTTAAAAATGCTACATCGACACAACATGGTATTTTCTGGATAACACCTTGAATGACTTTTCAAGGAAAGTTTTTGTATACTGGAGTGGACACAGCATTACAATTAAGCAGATACAGTGAAAACAATAACAGTTACTGCATAACACTTGGTGGGTTGGGTTTATGGGGGTGGGGGTGGGGGGGTTGGGGGTTGGTGATGTTAGAATAACTGTGCACCCGTCACAGCAGGGGATCTCCCCCAGTGACTGTAACAAATCAGAAACCCTGGCATAGCTGACTTCCAGTGACCTGGATTGGGACCTTGCATCTGGACAAAGGAAATGACTACAATAGACTCAAGAAAACAATAAAAAACTAGCCTAATTTTCAAGCTTTTATTTTCAAATTTCAGATTTAAACAAATTAAATACTTAGGTTTATATGCTGTGAAAATTAAATCAATAGTTCTTACAAGAAAAAAAGTGCCATTGGCAAAGCTGGCCAAAATTTAAGGTACTGATTTTATTTTTATGCTGATAACTTATAAAATTTACAATATTCAGATCTAATTTTGGGTAAACAATTGAATCTTAATTAAACAAAGTTATATACTTGGGATAATAGTCTCTAGTTTCAAAATTGTTCATGTTAATTGATTAAATATTTTTCCTGACTTTTTACAAATATTATGTTTTGGCCCATAAATTAAAGACCTTAACAGACTTAATTTCTAGCATGTATATAGGAAATATATAGGAATTTACTTCTGGTAAATATTACGAAAAACAGATGAGTCGTTTTGATTTTAGGCAGTCCTGAAGTGTGATAGTAGGTTTTAAATGGAAATTTGAGGTTTTTCCTATATATCTCAAAGGAACGAAGTCATATTGACAAAATTTTTGGTATGGTAGGAGATTTGGGGACATCTAGCAGTATGCTGAATTTTGGATTCACAGTTCTAATGGTTTCAAAATGTGCCAGTCTAACAGATGGACAGACAGACAGACAGACGGACAACCGACAATGGACCACGACTATAGCTCAGATGACTTACAGTCAGCTGAGCTAATCAATTATAACATCCACATCTAGACCCAAATCACCTAAAACTCTTATCACCCCCAACCCTGCCCCACCTTTCTATAAAATTTCATTGCATTGATTCCATCACTTTTTGATCTTCCTTTACACTGTGCAGAATTGGACACACAAGAGTACAGCTCTGCTGGTTAGGGTTTGTAGGCATAGAAATCCTATCCCCATAATACACTAGGGCTTCTGAATACACAATGCAGCGGCATTTGTATTAATGTAGTGATGAGTGTAATGTACTATGTTCAAATAGATTTGATACCAATTGTTTCAAGGTGAATTACATAAATATGGGTGTTTTTGTGGTGAGGACTTAACAGAATAATTAATATTTTGTAAGCATGCACATGTGAAATGTAAACAGAAGATATTTCATTGAAATTTAACAGATTTTGATTTTGAAGTTGACAGTTGAGACAAGTGGTATCGGCCATCCCAACAATTCCATACTTGAAGAGGTTTGTTTTGAATAGAGATTACCGCTGGTGAAGGGTTTTCTCTTAAAAGAGGACAAACATGAATGGTTGAAACATAACATCTGTTCAAATTTGTTTAAAAAATAAAACTATGCTAACAGAGGCATGCCACATGCACAGGCTAAAGGCAGATCATCTGCAGGGCGCCCATGTTGCAACAGAAGGTCAAGGCTGTAGGTCATCAGTTCAAGGTCAGAGCAAAGAATCTTTGCCCAGGCATGTCTGGAAAAAAAGAGACAAATCAATCATTAACCAAAGCTGGAAATAACTGACTTTGTATCAAATAAATTCTACAACTAAGGCAGGTAAATAGCTGACTTTAACTAATCTTCAGTTTGCCATTTTCTTTCTAAGAGAAATTACATAAAATGTATAATACCTCTTTATCTTAAATTACCTGTATGTTTATCTGTACAAATACTATAGAGAAATATAATTAACAAACAAATATTTGAACAAGTTCAGTGTCTTACATATAGGAAAACAAGTTACATAATCATGGGGAACATGATTAATGTTTGTGGCTGCAATTATTCAATTTATAGTTAGGCAAGTAAAAATTCAAGTAGGGCAAGTAAAAACTAGAGGTACCGGCTTCTGTGGCTCAGGGGTAGAGCGCAGGAATCAAAGCCGGGAGATCATGAGTTCGAATCTCAGCCGAGCCGGTGAGATTTTTCACGGTCGACCCCTACCCAGGGTGGGTGCTCTGCAGGCCCAATGGGGAGAATGTACCCAACAGTCAGGTTTCACTCACAAACGAGTGTGCCTTTTGGGGGTTCCTCGGTGTCATGCCCCTGCAATGAGGATGAGACACACCCTGGACCCGCAGGAGTGAATCACCGAGCCTGTTTGACACTAGAGCATTGTGTGCAAGCCCCTGTCACAGAGTCCGAGTATATAGACTTAGTTAAGCAAGCATTTAAACAAGGTCACTGTGCTCAGCTGATGTTAACCTTGAAGGTAAAAATCTAAAATAATATCTAATGGAGATAAAGTGTAAGAGGAAGAGGTAATAAAGGCCATGGTTGGTTTATATGATTGGTTTGTATTGATAAGCAAGAAATTGTTGCAAAAAATATTTTGTGACCTGACCATGTGTTTCCTAATGTTAAAACTAAAGCATGTGAGCAGTTTGTGAACAAATGATCTGTACTATTACCATGATCATTAATTGGTTTTTCGATTAACTGTTGACATTTCAGTAGTTTACACATTTGTTCAATTGAATCTATTTTTTTGTATAATATACATTATTAAATATATATGTATTTTTTTATGAAATGTATACAGTTGAAATATAGCTAATTAACAATATAAAACAGGGCAAACAAAGCCTGATCTCAAATTCTGCTGAGGCAGGAAAATAATGAACAAATGTTTGTATTAAATCCACATTTTTTTATCACAGCAATTTTTTTTAATTTAAGTTTATATTTCTATACATTTCCAATTTAACATATATATCTGAATATAAAAGTTGATTCATAATTCTCAATTGCATCATCATTAATCTCAATCTTGTCAGATAACACCACATCATGCATACAAATGTTTATTTATTTTTTACCACAAAAATATATCTTTTAAATCTGCAAAACAATAAATATCTAAAAATAATACTTGATTTAGATTTCACAATTTTTAATTGTGTCTTTATTTATCCATAATGTGCTTCATGTATTATAATAATTTATGCATACTGATGGGTTCAATTATATTTGTTAAAATCATTTAAAAGAAAATTGATTTCTTTAAAAATGCTACATTACACAACACTGCATCTTCTGGATTACACCTTGAATTATTTTTTCAAGGAAAGTTTTTGCATATCGGAGTGGAAACAGCATTACAATTAAGGAGATACAGTGAAAACAATAACAATTACTCCATAACACTTGGTGGGTTGGGTTTGCAGGGGGGGGGGGGGGGATGATTGAGGTGGTGATATGAGAATAACTGTACACCTGTCACAGCAGGGGATCTCCCCCAGTGACTGTAACAAATCAGAAACCCTGGCATAGCTGACTTCCAGTGACCTGGAGTGGGACCCTGCATCTGTAATCATTGCAAGTGACTACAGAAAAAAAAAATCAATAACTAGCTTAATTTTCAAGCTTTTATTTTCAAATTTCAGATTTAGACAAACTAAATGTTTATGTTTACATGCTACAAAGTCCATTATGTTTGGGCCCATAACTTAAAGAATTTATACTTTACAGACTTAATTTCTGGCATGTACATAGGAACTATATAGAGGAATATTTATGGTAAATATGAGGAAAAACAGATGAGTGGTTTTGATATTAGGCAGTCCTGAAGTGTGAAAATAGGATTTTAATAAAAAATTGAGGTTTTTCCTTAATTTCTCGAAGGAACGAAGTCGCAAAGACACAGTTTTCGGCTTGGTAGGAGATCTTGGGGACATCTAACATTATGCTGAATTTTGGATTCCTAGGTCTTACGGTTTTAAAACGTGCCACATCTACGGACAGACGGACAGACGGACGGACGACGGACAATGGACCACGACTATAGCTCAGATGACTTATAGTCAGCTGAGCTAAAAAATGGGGGTGGTTACCTCCACCAAAAAAAAAGTAAAAATTAGAGGTTACTTGCCTGACTGGGCATGCCCTATAAAATTTAATGTACAACCCTGTTTAACAGCCAGGAATTAATGGTAGCAAGATTACCTGTCAGATGAAATTTTTGCACTGAAGGCTTGAGTCAGGTAGTCATAAAACTGGTCATGCGAATTGTCTACAGTACAGCACATCAGCCATACTTCTAATGGGGATAGGTCTAAGCATGAACAAAACTCCACTGTAACTGCAGGCTTCTCAAGATACAATCTACAAATAGAACATATCTTTTTTTATTATAAAATGGTGAGGATACTCAGACATGCAAAAAGATTTATTCAGTGTCTAACTGTTTTCTGTATGGATATAATATCTTATTGCAGCTATATTATGATACTAACACATATACATGCAAAGGATTCTGAGATACTGCTAGCAAGGAATTCTGGGAAGTCTGGTGCAGCCAGTGCAAGGGATTATGGGATACACAATGTAAGTAGTTCTTGGAATCTAAAAGTATTGTACATATATATTGAGGATAAGCATGTTATCCTTAGGAAATAAAAAAAAGTACAAATTTGAAATTACTGTAAAATATAAGGCAACCTAAGTATATTCAAGTACATAATAAATATAATTTATTAGAAATACAGTAACTCATTTAATAAAACTAATACTGATACTACAAACAATTAACCATTACACTGTGCAATAATACAGTATGATAATATCTAATTATCTCAACTATCCTGTAGGATTACAAAATTAGAACCTACCTCATCAGATGATATATTTTCAGTTTCCCCTGTAGACTCTGTAATCTTAAATGATGTACTGCCTGGTCAAACTTCCCTGCCTCTAAATGTGTATCTACTGTCTTGTCTTCATCACAAACTGTCATACAATATTAAGATCCATGCATTTATCAATTATCTAATTATATGTCCATCATTTTTTAAGACAAAAATTTACAAAAGGATGCCAGTGAAGCATATTCTAGGTGAATAGTACTTTTATTGTTGAGATTTGTAAAATATGATACTGTATTCTTACCAATTTTACATATACAGTTGAAAAAATGAATATCTAATTATTTGTATTGAAGCAAATGAAACAACATATATTACCTAGGTTACAGATGACCAATGCCTGCCACAGCTGTTGTCTTAGCTCTCCTTCCTTCTCCAGGATAACTTTCAAAACATCTTCTGATTCAAACAGAAACCAGTAGCGCATTAACAGGACACTGTGAACACGTATCCCATCATTCCCTGCATGATTCTTTTCATATTCTTTATCTGAAAATTCTTTTTGTGCCACAGTGTGACTTTCATCACTTTCTTTTTCATTGAAAATATTATTGGAATGTCCTTCCTGACCTTGACCTGAGCTCTCTTTGACCTTGACCTTATCCCTGGAATGTATTCCCTGGAACTGTCCTAAGCTCTCTTTGGACTGGGCAGAATCACTGGAATATTGAACTTGACCTTGATCAGGGCTCTCTTTGACCTTGACAGCATCACTGGAATGTTCTCCTTGACCTTCTGTATCAGAATAAATAATAATTTGATCATGCATTTGTTCTCCTGAGCTGTTTTCAGCCATATCCTTTGGGGACTCCTGAAGAAATATGGATCCGTGAAAGTTTTCATCACTAGCCTCTACAGTCTGACCCTTGACCCTTGAAAGTTTTTTGTCATCAGCCTCACCATTTAGATTTTCAACTTCAGTAGTACACATTTGTGGAATGGCAATAGCATTATCAGAGTTCCTCAATGCTCTGCCAACTGAATCTACATTAGCTGATACATTTTCACTTGCAGGTGAGCCTTCTACATTTTCTTTACTTTTTAAGTCAATCTGCTTTTCAATCTTTCCAACATCTGAATCAGATAAAATCTTATTTTTAAGATTTGTTTCATTGTTATCCTCTTTTAGAGGATAAGTTGTGTTACATTCATCACTGTATGTCACCGTGGTTACAGCAGCAGCTTTGGTTTCCATGGTAACTAGTTGAGCTCCAGATCCAGTCTCCCTTTTGTCTCTGTGGCTTCTAGACAGTTCCTGTGGTGTAACATTGATTGTAGTTCCTTTATCATAAGCACACCCTGTTGTTACCAACACTGGCAAATCATCTGTCACATTTTCTCTGAGACAGCACATGGCAAGATGCTGGGCTTGTGTGAATATATCTCCAGTTAACTGTAATGGATTAGTATTGTTCACTGATATAACCATTATATTCTTGTCTGTTTCAGTGGTCCAACGACAAAACTTGCACATCTGATTTTGCACCAAATAATTTCTTGGAGTCACTAAATGATCATTGTTACTTTTAGATTGTCCAAAATTCGGAGCAAAACCCCCGTGAGGTTCCATATCTGTAGATGCCTCATCTAAATGTTCCTCTCTTATCATGTTAATTGCATTATTTTTGTCCAGGTCTTCCACATCTCCTTTATCAAAATTAAATTTGTGAATTTGAAATGGATGACCTTGGTCATGATTTTCACCATGACTTATTGGAGATTGACCTTTGGGCGTCACTTCAATCATGGCATCTTCTTCAGTCTTTCCTTGGGAATCCATTGAGGGGAGTTTCCCATCTCTTGCACTGACATCATCTGGCTGATCTGGAAGGTCAAGGTCACATTGTTCTGAGTCTGTGTCACCAGACA
Organism: Sipunculus nudus; assembly: GCA_026874595.1. Lineage (NCBI taxonomy): Eukaryota > Metazoa > Annelida > Sipuncula > Golfingiida > Sipunculidae > Sipunculus > Sipunculus nudus. The sequence goes on from CM049319.1 coordinate 62,440,302, forward strand.
CTTCATTTATCCTGAATACTTTAGACGAATTAAGGTCTGTTCCATTTTCTGCATCTGATGTTGAATCATTTTGTGGTGTACTCAATAAACTTGGTGGTTTACTTATTGCATTTGCATGCTTATGACCTTGACCTGACCTTGACCTGTCTAGATGACCTTTATCTTTGGGATCAATGTTATTTTCACCATTGCTCTGGCCTGAGTCTACTGACTTGTTATCAATATGTGCATGTCTGCTAAAGTCTTGGACACACTTGGTACAAACATATTTAGTCTCAGCTTGCATTTTACTGGGTGTGACATGTTCTGTGGCCTTGTGCAGCATCACCATCCATTCAGTAAGCCTCATTTTTCTGGTATTAATATCCTTAATGTTGGCAAGCTTGATGCTTCAAGGAAAAATAAACAAAAATATTATGTATAACATATATATATAACCCATTCTATTATGTTAAATGTGATATATGAATCATTAATTGACCTTTTCCATTTACATCTATCGGCAATATCTAACATGTATGACCTTGGACTAGTAGTCTTAATGTGCATGGCAGAAAATAGTTGAAGAGTTTGTGTTTTGGGCCATATAACATAACTTATAGAGTTATTGACAAATGTAAGAATCTGAAAGAAACAGGTTACATCTTGAAAAACTATGTTTTGAACCCTGCTCAAACATGCGCACTACTCAAAAAGCTATAAACAAATACTGACAAAAAGTTTTAGAAGTTCTGTAAAACTTCCATAAAATTTTGGAAGTACAAGTAATCCTTATCATACTGATATGATTTAAAGAAAAGGATTCTAAACTACTCCGAGATTTTTTTTGAGACTGTGAAATTGTGAGTGCTTTTTTTTTATCACAGTAGAGGTATCATGGGCTGCCTTTGTTCTATAGCTTACCAGTGATCCAACCAGTAATAACTGAATAAGATTAAGATTACAGAGGAGGTATGCATGTAGTCTCAGACGACTTTTTGGGTTTTCAATAAGTCACACCTTTCTCATTTAAAGTTGCTTAATTATCACAAAAATCTATCCAATATTTACATTGTGATAATGCTCATTATGATTCTGCTATTATCATTTTTTTTTCAGATATTTAATGCATTTATTATCAATAATTAATCAATGAATAGATTAACAGCTTACCTTGTTTCTTTTGTGCAGTTAACAAATGCTTCTAAGTATGGATTCTCTTCCACTGGAATGATTTGTGGAGGAATTTCCTTTAAAACAAGCATATTTTTTAATCTATATAATATGGTGACAGATGACATGAATTATATCTTATTATTATATCAGTGAACACTTTGAGGAAAAAACATGAGAAAAGTCTGTTGTCCATCCAGATCCAAATATGGTAAAAGGATCATCTTTGCCAGGATGCATATCTGTCCCACAAAAATTAACTGCCAGTGGTTCTGGCATCTGGTGGAGAAATTTAACAATATAAGACTGATGGGTCTAAGGTAAGTAACAAAACAAGGGACCTATGGGTCACGACGCTCAGCTGTTATATATGATAAAAAAATATTATTTAGAAATGAGGCACATGCTGGTTTTGTGTGGTAATAAATATAAGCTGTATTGTGAGTTGTTGTTGTTTAGCTTATGTATGATTTTGATAGTACCTTTGGAGACAGGGAAGAAGATTGATTTCATTTATTTTATTAACAATTGGAGTACTATTGTCACACAGATTTTGACTTGGCCATATAACTTATAAGCAGAACATATGATATAAGAGTTTAACTATTTATTAAAAAAAATTACAAATATTGTCCCAAATATAATTTATATATAAACTTATAGTCAGCTGAGCTAAAAATATATATTTTATTCTATTTAGGTGGGACAGTGCTTAGTCTAGTTGTTTTCTCCAACAATTCATCTAATGTAAACTGATTCAAACCTGCACAGGAGCTGCCTCCGGGATTTTCTCCTGCTCTCCTCTCTTTGGTGGTTTCTCTGTCTCCATACCTGGCTGGCTCCTCTTGTCTTTTAGTGCTTGTATCAACGTCTTTGCTTTCCTAGGCATCTTATTTTTCATGGCAACAGCTTTTTCTACCATCACATTGGCTAGTCTACAAATATAATATTAAATATGTTTTAAAACAAGGCCTACAGGCCTAATGCGAACCTGTGCATTGGGAAATACACCAGGTATAATGCTTCAATGCTGGATCATTACTTTTCATGTATATGAACTATGCAAGTACTAAACATTTTGAATAAGAAACAATTACACAAACATCACTGCTGAAATTCTGGCATAGGTGCACACAACACTAAAAAGATTGTAGCTGGCACCACCAGTCTTGTATACAACAAAGCTATCAGAGATATATACATACGCCCAATTTCAGACTGATATATCCAACCCCTCCTGAGAAAAACGTGTGCAAAAGTCATGGTAGGTGGCGACACCTGTCTTGTGAGTGAGAAAGCCATCAAAGACACATAGACAGGTCAAAATATTAGGCCAATACATCAAACTTACCTTGAGTCTGATGCATGGGGCTGACCAGGCTTAGGTGAGAAAGGCTGTTGCCCCGAGTGAACTGTGACAAATTGCTTGCTCAGACTACTGCACTGAATGAACTCATGACCTGCACCTGGCTAGACTGAGTGAACTTTTGACCTGTACCTGGCTGCACTGAGTGAACTCTTGACCTGTTGCATAATCTGACACAGTTGGCAGTCTGCCAAAGCTATAAATAGAATGCAGCTACTGCACTGAGTAAACTCCTGACCCATACCTGGCTGCACTAAGTGAACTCTTGACCTGTTGCCTAATCTGATACAGTTGGCAGTCTGCCAAAGCTATAAATAGATCCACACTGACCTCTAGCCTGTTGCCAAATCTGAAATAGTAGCCACACCATTGCATAAGCTCATGCAGGGGCCCTGCCCTGAGGGGCTTGACACCCATTAAGTGATCACATGGTGCCCATGAGGTGTTCACATGTCACCCATGAGGTGATCACATGCCATGTGCTTGGCTGCACTGATTGAACTCTTGACCTATATCTGGCTGCACTGAATGAACTCTTGATCTGTTCCCAAATCTGAAACAGTTGGCAGTTTCTCAACCTATTTAAAGATACAGATTCAATCTTGGCCTGTTGGTATATCTGTTAACACATACTGAAAGACTTTGGTTAAAATTTCTTTTTTCAAGTCGACATATTCATAAACTTTTTATCAAAATATCTAGAATAATAAAAGATGCAGTACTTTCATTGTTAAAGGTCCAATAGTTCTGCCAAAAATCATTCTAGTAAACTTGAACAAAGGCCACCAAAGAATAATTTTTGTGCAATGTTACAGAAGATATAATTAAAATAATAATTTTGTATAAGAACACTATTGCAGTCCTCAGTTTGAAAAAGACATAATAATGGCCATAAGACCAACTTAAGCTTTTCACAACTCAACCAAAAATCAACAAACTCAGTAAATTCTGATATGATTGAAAGAACCATGTCCTAGGATAATTCTTTTGAAAAATTGAACAATTCATCTTGACAGTTTCATCATTAAGCTGAAAGAGGCTAAAATTATGAGTTTTTTGCCCATAAAAAACAGGTCAATGTAGGTGGCACCACTAAATCTACAACTTCAAATATGAGTCATATGACCAACATTTGCACAATACCTGGTAATGCTAGCTTCTGTCATTTCTGAGAGTACTATGTCAGTATGCTTACTTGGCCGAATGACTGTTCAAATTTGTGTAACTCCACTAAAATTCATCAAATGCAAACCATTTGAACCAACTTGAGAGGGCTTGCCTCTGGGATCATTTATGTAAAATATTTAACAATTTGGCTGGACCGTCTACAAGAAGACGACTTTTAAAATATTGTCAGCTTTTTCCTTATAAAATCTAAGTAAATGCAGATAGCAAAAAAATGAGCTGAATCCCACAAAATTTGATATGTGACAGATTATTGCATAAAATCTGGGAATGGTAGCTCCTGCTATTCCTGAGAAATTATGGATTAATGTACAGAAGACCAATGACCCCCGTACAAAAATAGGTCAATTCAGGTGGCGCCATCAATACCTGAATTACATATATGACTCATGTGACCAACACTGGCAAAAAATTTGGTGATGATAGCTCTGGCTGTTTCTGAGACTGTCATTTTAGTATGCTTTTTTGGACAGATGACTAAGTTCAACTTCCTGAACAAAATTGAGGGAGATGGTATAAAAGATTATTTCTGTGAAATATTGAACAATTTGGCTTGAGTGTTTCGGAGGAGAAGATTTTTAAAGGTTTTTTTAGCTTTTTCTCTATAAAATTTAAGAAAATTTTCAGATGGCTAATTTTTGATGCCAGCTCCAATCATTTTCAAAATAGTATGGGTAAACATACAGAAGACAAACGCCGCCACACCATCGCATTAGTTCACAGGTTCACTAAAAATTAATACAGATGCATATTGAATGCAAAATTGTAATACAGATACATCTCACTGATGGCAAAATCTTGAATTAATTTGACTATGGATACCAATTATCTATAATCCATGTACAGCCGTCTTTATATACCAATAGAGAGCTGTATAGCTGTGATTGTAAACATTGCCTGGCATGAGGAATATCTAAAAATCATAAATCTACATTTTTTAAAAGCTTTTAAAAAACATTCTTGTCAATATTAACCATAGATAACCTGAAATCTAAATGTCTAGAGGCATGATGTAATAAATGCTGATAAACTGGTGCCAGTCTAGATGTATCTAGATATATCTGTGTATCTGCTTCACACAGCTAACATATATGGTAAAATGACTCAATTAAACCTTTATAATTCAGCCAAAATTCATTCTTTGGAACCATAAAAGACAATTATTATAAGAATTATTCAGGGGGTTATTCTTGTAAAATATTAAACAAATTGGCCTCAGTAGGGTCAGTCAAAAAAAATTTTACAGGTATATAACTCATATGGGAAAATACAGCAAAATGGCTAAATTAAGCTTCCCACAACTCAGCCAAAAATCACTGAACCAAAACCATTTGAACAAACTTGAATTATCAATATCTAAGGATAATTAATGTGTGAGATTTAAGAATTTGGCCCAGTGGTTTTTGAGGAGAAGATCTTTGTAGCCACTGAGCTAAAATGGGCTGTAACAGCATATGACTAAATTCAGCTTCCCATAACTCAGCCAAAAGTCACTGAACTTAGACAATTTGAACAAATTTCAGAAAGCACTACCCTAGGATCATTTCTGTGCGATATTAAACTATTTGGCCATATGGTTTCAGAGAAGAAGTTTTTTGTAGCCATCAGTATGATACGGGCACTGATGACCCCCGTACAAAAAAGGTCGATGCAGATGGCGCCACCAATACCTCAATTTCAGATATGTCTCATGTGAACAACATTGGCATAAAATTTGGTGATGATAGCTCCAGCCGTTTCTGAGATTGTAATTTTAGTATGCTTTTATGGACAGATGACTAAGTTCAACTTCCTGTAACTCGGCCAAAAATCACCAAACTTAATCCATTCGAACAAACTTAGGAAAGATTATTCCAGGAATCATTTCTGTGAAATATTGGACAATTTGGCTGAACAGTTTTGGAGAAGAAGATTTTTAAAGCTTTTTTAGCTTTTTCCCTATAAAATCTAAGAAAATGCAGTTAGCCAAAAAATAAGCAAAATCCGATAGTTTTTTAGATGACTAATTTTTTAAATAAAATTTTGTGATGCCACCTCTTGCCGTTTTCAAGATAATATGGGTTAACGTACAGACGAAGATGGACGATGCCACACCATCGCATAAGCTCACAGGTTCGCTAAAAATTATTAAGCCAAGATAACTTCAATTTAGAAATAGGAAATAATGAAAAATCATATTATTTTACCTTGCTGGCTATAAAGAGATAATGAAATTGTTTAACAGACCAGGTTTGGTACCTGAGTATCTATAGTAATGTTAGTGATGACTGTCAGTACAAGATTATTGTAAAAAAATCAGTTTTATTCAGAGAAAAACCAGTAAACCTTATTTAAATTAGTGTGTTTGAACTAGAAAGACTTAGAAGAAATCACCTTTATTGCATTTCCCGCCTAAAATTTAAAGTCTTATCAGATGAGAAAAAAATTAAAACTTTTTTGTATGCTTTACCAGATACTGAAGACTGCTTATGTTTTTTCAATTCTTGTCAAAGCCATCCATAACCATATCAGTACTCATGCACTGATAAAGATTTCTCTGATATTAACTGGCTTATTTTGTATTGCCATCCTATCGCCATGAGGGCAGTGTGTTGGTCCAAGGCCCATAGGAATGTGGGAATAAGGGCTGTCAAATGCTGTAGGATGGTAATACTAATAAAACTGGTTCAAAATGTATTTATTGAACTAGAAGTAGACAGAATCGTTGAATGAACTCAAGCCAGGGTGATCCTGATGAAACTTTACCTGTCAGGGTTCAACAACCCCGTCCCAGGTCACCTCCAGTACAAAGCCACCTGCCAATACCAATCAATTATTCTATGATTATGAAATAGCCATACAATGGGCCAGAATCCTTTGAATTTTAATTTAAATGGTAATCCATATTACTACCAGAGTTTAATGGATTCATACTTGGATGTTTTCCTACCCTTCACAAAACCTGTTCAGAACCTTTTGATTTAAATTTCCTGACAGAAAACCTGAGGGGTAAAGTATTATAATATACCCCTTGCCACCTGGCATAGGTATAATGACATGCACTTACTTAGATTTCACAGACGACAATTTATTCTGCAGGTTGGTTTCACTCTGACCTGCATTCCCAATAGAATCATTTGAGGTCTCCTCTGTGGCAGCTGCATGTGACTCCGCCTCCTTTCTGATTGACATATCAATCAGTGGTATGTTGTCTATGTCCACTCTGGCCCCTTTGGCACTTAAGAATGAATCACTGGCCTGTCTGCGGATTTTGGCTTTGGTCCCTGTTTTTACTTTGTGATACAAAAACCAAATAAAAAATACTGGTTGCATGTTTCATACTGTCACCTGTTACATTTAAAATACAATTTAACACTTTTGTGACAAGGTTTAATGGACCATAAGAAACAATCTGACAGCTGACATTCATCATGAGCAGGTTTCTGCTCTAATTTGTGAAACTAAACACAAATTCAACATAGGATTTCACTGTAATTTTAAATATGTGTTGTTGACAGAACTGAAATGAATCCCAAACTATATGCATCTTCAAGAAGGAAACTACTGGTGGTGTCAAATGAGCACAAAATTTAGTGAACTTTGAAAAAGTACCATTATTTTATTCACTGCAAGAGTGCCCTAGCTGTTCAATCATTGTCCAGTCCTGAACAAAAACCATTGGACACCCATGGTTAAGTGAACAATAACATTAACAAGTGACCCATGGGTCATGATGCTCAGCTGACTAGGAAGACATTCACACAAGGAATTTTATCATCTGAATGCAAAATTGTGTAGGTGGTATCCCCATAAGACAGTAGCAAATAAAGTTATTCAAAATCAACAAGAAGAAAAAGTTTCATGACAATATGTCCAGCCATTCCCATGAAATCTAGCCTTTTGGTTGCAGTCAGCTGAGCTAAAATTGACGATGCACATTTTTGAAAGACATCCCTGGATGTCAAGACATAAGATTCTAGTTCCAACAGTAAAGTTTGAACTCTGTCTGACTGTCTGGGTGCTTAAAATGTTTTTGGCCAGTAATATAGGTCACCATGACCTAATTTCAGTCTTCCATGAAGACTGCCCAAGATGTTTTGGTCAGTAGCATGCAAAATTTAGGTCACTATGACCTACTTTCAGGTTTTCCAGGAGATTTCTTTTATGAACGTCTAAGGGTATTCAGTAAGAAGTTTCTTGGTCAAGTAGAAAATTTGTGCCTTGTTAACAGACAGACAGACAGACAATGGACAAAGAGTAATTGCTATAGCTCAGATGACTTTCAGTCAGTCAGCTGAGCTAAAAAAGAAGTTGGTGAAAAAAGCTATACCTGCAAATTTACCATCCAGCTCTACAATACGAGAAGTTTTCCTTCTTCTACGATTAATGCTTGCGACTGATACACTGGCAGACAGGGAAGCCACCTGGTCATCTTCCTCTTGGACAGTGGCGCCATCTAGTGAAAACGATGATGTCAGGTAAACTTTGGTATCAACTTCACTGCTGGAATGACTACGATGCATCTCAGATGGCAAGGGCATAAAATCAACGGATCTGTTTTCAGCTCCTGCCAGAACAATGGCAGAAATGTTTGGATTTGATACTGCTGCTTCATGCTCAGTGTTTGTAATAAACACAGTTTCTGCTGTATCTTTGCAGGGATCAGTCCCATGAGACTGCTGACTACCTGACATATAGTTCAAATTCAGATTATCAGCATCAGTCTCAATGTTTGTATCACTCTCAATGCAGACCTTGTCAGCACCTTTGTTTGTCACATTGCTTACTATATTGCTGTTCTTATCTAGCACCTGTGCAGTATCATTATTATTACTGACTAATTTTGTGGCCAAGCTGGGGCTGTCCAAAGGAGCGCTGACACACTCAGATATCAACGATGTGCTTTTCTCATATAAACTGACCCCAGGATTTGATGGTACAAATTCTGACCCAATATTTCCATCTTTTTTCTCTCCCAGACACTTTTCTGTTTCTGTTTTAAGTACCTCTGTACCACTGACTGAAGAATTCTCCACTATCCCTGTGTTACCACTCCCATCACCGAGGGTCAACAATTCAGCACTACTGATCGTCGACAAACTTGACACAGATGAAGAATCATCAGCATCCTTCCCAGAATCCATATCGTAGCTACTTACAGACTGAGACTCCAAACTCAAGTTATCATCTTTCTGTGACCTTGACTTGACCTTGTAAATACCTGATGCCATCTTGACATAGACATTCTCCCCAGATTCAAGCTTTTTCATCTCCTCATTTATTTTTTCTTCAATCTCATTAATCCATGCCATAAGAGAGGGATCATCCCCTGTTTTAATTCTTTCTTTCACACTCTGAAGCATTGGCATTGTAAAATGCTCTACCCCCTGGTTTGAATCAATCTGCGTGTAAAACAGCTTTATTAGTTGCACACAGGTGTCAATTTGTTCTTTTTCATATAATGTCTGCACTGTTTCTGCGACAGTTAAAACTCTTAGTTTCCTTAAAACTGCTTCTTTAGTAAAAAGGTATATGTCCCTTCCATTACATATCCCATCTGCAACATCTGCAAGGAAAAGAACAAGTGACCCATTGGTCATGATGCTCAGCTGAAGGTTTTAATGAGCATCCCCACCCGCACCCATCATGGCCCAGTTTGTTGAATCAAGTGATTTTCATCTATGGTGAGAGATTGCTCTTTTATTCCAGTACACATGACCAGGTGGAAATTTTACCCTTTCCCAGTATTCCATGGCATATCCCTGTGTGAAAGCAGAAACATGGCTAATAAACCAAAATGCTTTGGGTCAAAGCCTTGATAATATGATGCCTCCCAAACAAAAAGTGATAGGAAACCAAAAAGCATAAGCATGACATCACTTGACTGTACATAATGTGGAGCATGGCAGTGTAATGGTTAGAGCTTCTGACTTGTGACTGCAAGGTTGTGGGACCAGTCCTGATCAGCCAGCCTTCCATGCTATGACTCACAACGGTCAGTCGCCTCCACCCAGGAGTGCATGGATACTGGTGATGCATGAGCAGCAGGCCAAAACATGGATTAAATGACCCCTTTAGCACTTTCTATGGCTGCACAGGCTGTATGCTCTCCCAGTATATGTAGCTGATAAGCATCTCAGTCAAGTTATGGGTTTATTACTTACATGTGTTCTTATCTTTATTGTGTATATAATTATGAAGATATCAATAAACCATTGATTTCTAACATTTTGATTCTCTTAACAGTACCACAAATTCAAATACTCCAAGATATGATGTTTAAGCCCATGATATCATCTAAATCTACAGCACAAACTACACAAAGCCTAGCTATATTTTGTTTTACAAACCTCTGACTTCATTGGTCCATAAGAAAACAGTGTCTGAGACTGGGTTCAGCAAGTACATTCCACTCTCCCCCCATGTAACTAGGTACACATCTCTGAAAGGAGATTTTGATAATAGTTGGATTGAGATCATGATAATAAAGCATTTGGTGAAGAATACTTAGAAAAACAAGGGACCTATGGGTCACTGTGCTCAGCTGACATTAACCTTGAAGGTAAAAATCTAAATATCTAATGGAGATAAAGTGTAAGAGGAAGAGGTAATAAAGGCCATGGTTGGTTGATATGATTGGTTTGTATTGATGAGCAAGAAATTGTTGCAAAAAATATTTTGTGACCTGACCATGTGTTTCCTAATGTTGAAACCAACGCATGTGAGCAGTTTGTGAACAAATGATCTGTACTATTACCATGATCATTAGTTGGTTTTTCGATTAACTGTTGACATTTCAGTAGTTTACACATTTGTTCAATTGCATCTATTTTTTGTATAATATATATTATTAAATATATATATTTTTTTAATGAAATGTACACAGTTGAAATATAGCTAATTAACAACATAAAACAGGGCAAACAAAGCCTGATCTCAAATTCTGCTGAGGCAGGAAAATAATGAACAAATGTTTGTATTAAAAGCCTGATTTTTTTATCACATCAATTATTTTCTAATTTAAGTTTATATTTCTATACATTTCCAATTTAACATATATATCTGAATATAAAAGTTGATTCATAATTCTCAACTGCATCATCATAAATCTCAATCTTGTCAGATAACACCACATCATGCATACAAATGTTTATTAATTTTTTACCACAAAAATATATCTTTTGTATCTGCAAAACAATAAATATCTAAAAATAATACTTGATTTAGATTTCACAATTTTTAATTGTGTCTTTATTTATCCATAATGTGCTTCATATTTTATAATAATTTAAGCATACTGATGGGTTCATTTATATTTGTTAAAATCATTTAAAAGAAAACTGATTTCTTTAAAAATGCTACATTACACAACATTGCATCTTCTGGATTACACCTTGAATTATTTTTTCAAGGAAAGTTTTTGAATATCGGAGTGGAAACAGCATTACAATTAAGGAGATACAGTGAAAACAATAACAATTACTGCATAACACTTGATGGGTTGGGTTTGCGGGGGGGGGGGGGGGGGGGGGGGGTGAGTGACTGTAACAAATCAGAAACCCTGGCATAGCTGACTTCCAGTGACCTGGAGTGGGACCCTGCATCTGTAATAAAAGCAAGTGACTACAGAAAAAAAAATCAATAACTAGCTTAATTTTCAAGCTTTTATTTTCAAATTTAAGATTTAGACAAACTAAATATTAATGTTTACATGCTGTGAAAATTAAATCAATGGTGCTTACAGGAAAAAAACGTGCCATGGTCAAAGTTGGGCAAAATTTAAGGTACTGATTTTTTTTTATGCTAATAACTTAAAAAATTTACAAAATTCAGATCTAATTTTTGGTAAACAATTGAATCTTAATTAAACATAGTTATATACTTGAGAAAATAGACTCTAGTTTCAAAATTTTTCATGTTAAGTGAGTTATTATTTTTCCTAATTTTTTACAAAGTCCATTATGTTTAGGCCCATAACTTACAGAATTTATACTTTACAGACTTAATTTCTGGCATGTACATAGGAACTATATAGAGGAATATTTATGGTAAATATGAGGAAAAACAGATGAGAGGTTTTGATAATAGGCAGTCCTGAAGTGTGAAAATAGGATTTTAATAAAAAATTGAGGTTTTTCCTTAATTTCTCAAAGGAACGAAGTCGCAAAGACCCAGTTTTCGGCTTGGTAGGAGATCTTGGGGACATCTAACATCATGCTGAATTTTGGACTCCTAGGTCTTACGGTTTCAAAACGTGCCACATCTACGGACGGACGGACAGACGGACGGACGACGGACAATGGACCAGGACTATAGCTCAGATGACTTATAGTAAGCTGAGCTAACAATAGGAAAAACAATAGAAAAACACAAAATGATTCGGAGAAAGCATGTGACAAAGCATGTGACATGCCAATTTTAAAGTGGTTGGTTGGTTAATTAATGTTTAAATGTATTGCAATGCTGTGTAAATACATTCGTTTTTTCAAAGAATAACATGTTACATGCATCTTGATTCAATAAGCTACGATTAATTTGATACTATTACTACTATTAAAAATATAGCCATGCACAGGACATTTATTAGACCATGACTTAAGATATGAGACCCTAAATTATCAAAACAAATTTTGTGAATTAAAGCATACACTATGTGACAAATAGTTAATCAGTTATTCAGTTAAATAAATCAGTTCATTGTATGGTATTTGCACGTCTACTTATGCCTGTACATTTATTAAAGAAATAGTATAATTTGTAATCAGATAAATTTAAAACTCACAGAAACTGCAGCAGCTTAGGGAAATTCACTCCCTGAGGGCCTGGGTTTTCCACTGTTATGCAGATATCACTGTAAAATACAATAATAATAAAAATAAGAACTGATCCCTCTCTTGTAATACACATGTGTAAGGTAGGATTATACAGTAAATTCCTTAAAACTGCTCTTCATAAATAAATAGAGAGTTGCTGATAAACATTTTGGTTTTTTAGCTCAGCTCACACTTTATCTTGACCAGTCCCCTACAGCAGATGGCAGTCCATGAAGACTTTGATTGATCAAGAAAAGTGCTATAACTAATCTGTTTACCAGCAAACATAACAAATAAAGTCATTTCGTCTGAAATTAATTGATTTGAATTACACTGCTGCATTCATTATGAAAGATTATGGCTTGAATACCACAGCTTTAAGAAAAAGACACATTACTGCTGGTGATACATTCTCATAATTGGCACAAGTTTGTTTTGTGTGAAAGAATGGGACTACTAGTCCCCATAATATAATCCTACCTCAACAATTGCACGTCCATACAGGGTCACAGGTCTATTGCATCAATGATAGGACCTGCCATTTGATAGACTTAAGCATGATTGACCTGACATTTAACCCAGTCAATGCCTCACTTGATCAGTAAATGTAACAGCATGTGACTCTTAATCCCTAGGACTCATGTCTTATTTCAGCATGCAATAATGGTTAATCCCCCAATTCATGCATGTAAGCATTTCGCATAATTTTGAAAAGACCATAACAAATGTCCCTACACTATCATCGTGCATTTATGTCTGCACCAATTCTGGCAGTAATTGTATTGCATAAACTATCAATGGTAGCACATGCACAAGTTTCTGTTTAAATTTACAATACCATGTCACAGATATTACACAGCAAATAGTTCCGCAGGATTATAATAAAAAATATGTTTCACAGACAAATGCCACTTGTTGGTTATATTTGGAATGGGTGTTGTCAAAACATCCTTTATATATACTATTTGTCTTAATAATTGTCATTTTCAATTGCAGGTGATATAGCTTGCATTCGACTGGATACAGTGCCTTGTGCACTTTGACTGGCAAGAGATCTATCCACTGCATAGACGAGATCTCGCATGTTGAGAATGCCACAGTGGGTCCTAATGTAGTTCATGCACTGTATATACTGGGATATAAATTGATGGAGCACAAGTACAGGGAACGTGGGTTTCATGCGAAGCTGGGGTGTCGGGGCAGCAGCCCAAAATATATCAGAAAAATTGAGATATATAACAACAATTAAAGAACAATAAACATATAAAAGTAGTGCCCCATGACTGGACTAAAATATCACCATGTCTGCCATGGACTGGCTCATCTGGTGGTCAAATTTAAAACCCATTTGTACATACATGTATTAATGCAACATGTTTGTAAAAACTGCTTCTAATCCCACGTGTGTATTAGTATTTTCTCGATTAATAGATTATATAGATGATGGGCTGTTCTCTTTCATAACCAAGTTCATGCTCTTAAGAATTAAATGGAAGCAAACACTTCATCACAAAGGGGGGGGGGGGGGTCTTTATCCATAATTCCTCATACGTCTTGAGGAATTTGTAAGAAATTCAGTCATCATGCAATCTCATAGCCATCTATCAAACACCAAACATGTTTTGTGAATTAAGCAGGGAATTTGCTCCATGGAAAACCTAGGTTTCAGTTATCAGAATTAAGGGGTTTGCAGCTAAAATGTGTAATTATACCTAAGCATATATATATATATACTGCTACAATGCAATTTTAGCTGATTCAACCATGATTTAAATGAGTTTAAAGCTTAGAATTTCTGTTTATGTTTGCAGGCAAAGGTCATCATTCAAATCATCCAATGCAAATTAATGGCTATTTGCCACATAAAGTTTCATTAATTTTCATTCAAAAAATAATATTCCATGGAAAACATTCACTGAAATCCCTCCAATGGAATTACATAATTCTAGGACTTCTAGTCCTATTAGATGGAACCAAACTAGCAGTTCAGAAGGGCCCCATGGTAGTCATAGTTTAAGGTTAGGACCTATTACAGTCAGAAGTTACAACAAAACATTATTCAGTTCACAAAGTGTGCTTTCAAAATATCCTATTTCTGCAATTTAAGTTAACAAACAAGCATTTGCTATTTAAATGAGAACCTCTTGCTGATTGTGTATTCCTTTCCACAACCAAACAATTCACTTTGAAGCAATATTTATTTTTTCTGTTCTTGTAAGAAAGCCATCACCAAACTTCAACCACTGTTAAATCAGTTTCTCCAAAGAATGTCTTCTCTTTTGTTATTTTTGGGATTAATTTTACAGACATTACAGTTATTGGGTGAGATGAAGCTTTGGCCAGAAAATATTAACAGCCTTTTTGAAGGTCAGTACCTATCTTAGACAAGTAAGAGTTCAACATGTTATAACCCTCAACCTGCAAATTAAAAAAAAAACAAGGGACCTATGGGTCACTGTGCTCAGCTGAGGTTAACCTTGAAGGTAAAAATCTGAAATAATATCAAATGGAGATAAAGTGTAAGAGGAAGAGGTAATAAAGGCCATGGTTGGTTTATATGATTGGTTTGTATTGATGAGCAGGAAATTGTTGCAAAAAATATTTTGTGACCTGACCATGTGTTTCCTAATGTTGAAACTAAAGCATGTGAGCAGTTTGTGAACAAATGATCTGTACTATTACCATGATCATTAGTTGGTTTTTTGATTAACTGTTGACATTTCAGTAGTTTACACATTTGTTCAATCGAATCCATTTTTTTTGTATAATATATATTATTAAATATATATGTATTTTTTTTTATGAAATGTATACAGTTGAAATAGAGCTAATAAACAACATAAAACAGGGCAAACAAAGCCTGATCTCAAATTCTGCTAAGGCAGGAAAATAATGAACAAATGTTTGTATTAAATCCTCATTTTTTTATCACATCAATTATTTTCTAATTTAAGTTTATATTTCTATACATTTCCAATTTAACATATATATCTGAATGTAAAAGTTGATTCATAATTCTCAATTGCATCATCATAAATCTCAATCTTGTCAGATAACACCACATCATGCATACAAATGTTTATTAATTTTTTACCACAAAAATATATCTTTTACATCTGCAAAACAATAAATATCTAAAAATAATACTTGATATTGATTTCACAATTTTTAATTGTGTCTTTATTTATCCATAATGTGCTTCATATTTTATAATAATTTAAGCATACTGATGGGTTCAATTATATTTGTTAAAATCATTTAAAAGAAATTTGATTTTTTTTTAAAATGTAACATTACACAACATTGCATCTTCTTGATTACACCTTGAATTATTTTTTCAAGGAAAGTTTTTGCATATCGGAGTGGAAACAGCATTACAACTAGAATACGGGTAGTCGACAAGCGACTACTTGTATCCGCCTAAATCAGAGTGGAACGGGTGAAGTGTTGCATATCAGCATGGATGTCTGCAGCCAAATTGTGTATGTAGGTTGTGCTACCTACCAAAAAATCCAGAAAGCGGTCCAAGTTGTATACATATGCAAAATTTAAGGCAGATAAGTCAAACCACTATATTGTATATGAGTGATTTTTGCCCTTGGCAGACAAACAGATGGACGCTGTGCAAAAAAGGGTTGCAGGTGGCGCCACCAGTTAAGCGTATGATAAAGAGCTTTGTGAGAACTATACACATGCAAAATTTTGGCCCAATTGGTCAAACAGTTCCCTAGATATGAGCTTGGATGTCTGCAGCGTAAACTTGATTGTAGGTGGCGCCACCTGTCATAAAATCAGAAAAGCTATCCAGGATGTATAAGCATGCAGAATTTCAGGTGAATTAGTCAAACCACTGCAGAGATATGAGTGATTTTAACCCAAGGCAGACGAACAGCTGGACACTGTGCAAACATGGTTGCAGGTGGCGCCACCATTTTTTGTGTATGTTATAAAGCTCTCCAAGGGCTACATTTGTGCAAAAAAATTTTCCTGATCAATCAAACGGTTCCTGAGATATGAGCTTGGATGTCTGCAGCGTAAACATAAATGTAGGTGGCGCCACCTGTCATAAAATCAGAAAAGCTATCCAGGATGTATACGCATGCCAAATTTAAGGTGAATTAGTCAAGTCACTGCAGAGATATGAGTGATTTTAACCCAAGGCAGACAAACAGATGGACACTGTACAAACATGGTTGCAGGTAGCGGCACCATTTTTGGTGTATGTTATAAAGCTCTCCAAGGGCTACATTTGTGCAAAAGAATTTTCCTGATCGGTCAAACGGTTCCCGAGATATGAGCTTGGATGTCTGCAGCGTAAACGTGAATGTAGGTGGCGCCACCTGTCATAAAATCAGATAAGCTATCCAGGATGTATACGCATGCCAAATTTCAGGTGAATTAGTCAAGTCACTGCAGAGATATGAGTGATTTTAACCCAAGGCAGACGAACAGATGGACACTGTGCAAACATGGTTGCAGGTGGCGCCACCATTTTTGGTGTATGTTATAAAGCTCTCCAAGGGCTACATTTGTGCAAAAGAATTTTCCTGATCGGTCAAACGGTTCCCGAGATATGAGCTTGGATGTCTGCAGCGTCAACGTGAATGTAGGTGGCGCCACCTGTCATAAAATCAGAAAAGCTATCCAGGATGTTTGCGCATGCCGAATTTCAGGTGAATTAGTCAAGTCACTGCAGAGATATGAGTGATTTTAACCCAAGGCAGACGAACAGATGGACACTGTGCAAACATGGTTGCAGGTGGCGCCACCATTTTTGGTGTATGTTATAAAGCTCTCTGAGGGCTACATTTGTGCAAAAAAATTTTCCTGATCAGTCAAACGGTTCCCGAGATATGTGGGTTTATGTGTGGAAACAGACGCACAAACGGACGCAGAGCGCAGAGGAAAGGTCAGAGGTCAAAACAAAATCGGGGCGCAGCAGTTCACATGTGACCCGAACATAATCCCGGGTTTCGGAAAATTCCGCCCAGCGGTTACGGAGGAGTTCTCCGGACACCTACGCGGCGGCGGCGGCGGCGGCGGCGGCGGCGGCGGCGGCGGCGGCGGCGGCGACCAGCTGAAAACATAGTATCCGCAAAACTCTGTTTTGGCGGATACAATTAAGGAGATACAGTGAAAACAATAACAATTAGTGCATAACACTTGGTGAGTTGGGTTTGCGGGGGGGGGGGGGGGGGGGGGGTGATTGGGGTGGTGATATGAGAATAACTGTACACCTGTCACAGCAGGGGATCTCCCCCAGTGACTGTAACAAATCAGAAACCCTGGCATAGCTGACTTCCAGTGACCTGGAGTGGGACCCTGCATCTGTAATCAAAGCAAGTGACTACAGAAAAAAAAATCAATAACTAGCTTAATTTTAAAGCTTTAATTTTCAAATTTCAGATTTAGACAAACTAAATATTTATGTTTACATGCTGTGAAAATTAAATCAATGGTGCTTACAGGAAAAAAATGTGCCATGGTCAAAGTTGGGCAAAATTTAAGGAACTGATTTTTTTTTTATGCTAATAACTTAAAAAATTTACAAAATTCAGATCTAATTTTCGGTAAACAATTGAATCTTAATTAAACATAGTTATATACTTGAGAAAATAGACTCTAGTTTCAAAATTTTTTTAATGTTAAGTGAGTTATTATTTTTCCTGATTTTTTACAAAGTCCATTATGTTTTGGCCCATAACTTAAAGAATTTATAGTTTACAGACTTAATTTCTTGCATGTACATAGGAACAATATAGAGGAATATTTATGGTAAATATGAGGAAAAACAGATGAGTGGTTTTGATATTAGGCAGTCCTGAAGTGTGAAAATAGGATTTTAATAAAAAATTGAGGTTTTTCCTTAATTTCTCAAAGGAACGAAGTCGCAAAGACCCAGTTTTCGGCTTGGTAGGAGATCTTGTAGACATCTAACATTATGCTGAATTTTGGATTCCTAGGTCTTACGGTTTCAAAACGTGCCACATCTACGGACGGATGGACGGACGGCAAGACAGACGGACGGACGACGGACAATGGACCATGACTATAGCTCAGATGACTTATAGTCAGCTGAGCTAAAAATAGATGTGTCTGAATGACAAAATGCGAACTCGATCTATGAGTGGTCATTATGCACCCACACATGAAAAATCAGGCCAATATCGGCAGGCATTGCGAAAAAAGGCAGGACATGTGCATATATCATGAAGATTTTAATTTTCTGAAATTTCTATGATCATGAGCTGTCGTACGGTCAAAATTAAGACAACTGTGAAGAAACGCAAACTTGATCTGTAACTGGTCATTATCTGACAAGTACAATAAATCAAGTCAATATCTGCAAGCCCTAAGAAAAAAGTCCATACATTTGAATTTTTCATGAAAATTTCTATTTGAACAACTGTTTGATTTTGGAATGACGGAAGAAAGGAATGAAGAAATGGGTAAAACTATAATCCATGGCCACTTTGTGGCGGGGGCATTAAAATATGTGACCCATGGGTCATGACGCTCAGCCGACTGACATGTTGACAGTATGTCCTCACACAGGAAACTAATTAAGATAATATAGGTGGCATCATCATTCAAGCATATTAGCTTAAGTTCATCAAGACCCATTAGCACACCAAATTTGATGACAATCCAACCAGCCTTTCCTGAGGAACCTGGCGATTTGTGTGTATTTTTCATTACTTCTGGGATGCTCAAACATACCCCAAAACTCTGAGAATATAGGTCACAGTGACCAAATTTCAGGTAGTGAAGGGAGAACTTTTGAGCTAGGAATTCTCAGGATGCCAAGTGAGAAGATTCTTGGTCGAATGGTTATCATTTGTGCTCTACTTTGGTATCAAATTTTCAAATATTCTGGGGTGGGCTTACAAGCCCCATTGCTCAAAGATTATGGGTAACAGAGAAGTAATTTCATGTTTCCAGGGAGACTTTTACTCCCTCGATTTTAAGTTAGAAGATTCTAGGTCCAAAGGTTATAATTTGTGCCCTGCTTTGGTATCAAATTTTCAATTATGCTAAGGGTGCTTATAAGCCCCATAGCACAGAGAATATTCGTAACAGAGACCTAATTTCAGGTTTCCAGGGATATTTTTCATTGACCCCGGCCCTAATAACAGACACTGGCATCTTTGAAGGTCTCAAAAATAGAGAGAAAATGCATAAAAATTGGAAAAAATCCAGGTAACGCCACCAGTCTGCAAGAACTGATGAAATACTCCATGATAAATATGCATGCAAAGAATCATGGCAATCAATGAACTATTTGTTGAGATACTTGAGCTTTTGTATCAAATTTTCCATTATTCTTTTGGGTACTTCGGAGCCCCATAGCTCGAAGAATATGGGTAACAGAGACCTATTTCCAGGTTTTCAAGGTAAATTTTCATGGATCTCCCTGGATGACAAGTTAGAAGATTCCAGGTCCAGTGGATACGATTTGTGCCCTGTTAACGGACAGACATCCGGATGGCCGGACGGCCAACGGATAAAGGGTGATCGCTATAGCTCAGAAGACTTACAGTCAGCTGAGGTAAAAACAGGAGCTGAATAAATTCTGTTTATTACACTTTGCACATAATAATGCTGAAAAGTCTAAAATTATATACATAAATACATAAAATCAACATACAACTCATAACAAAATTTCAAAACCAAAACTGAATTAAAAACTGTGTTTAACTATTTACACAAATATGCAACCAAAACAAAGTGCAATACAATTTTCAATAAATAACATGCAAAAATATAAGAGAAAACATTGTATGTTACACGTTTGCGTTACATTATTACACCATGCATACACAGTAATAACACTTACTCCTCTTCTGTCAGACCTGGAGGAAAATTAAAATTTATTTTGTGATTTGTTTCAATTATAAAACTATAAGAACAGATAATTAACCTACATAATTTCATTACATAATTTCATAATAAATATTTTCATACAAATTTTATAAATAATCATGGGCACATATATTAAGTTTTCTTCTGCAAATTTTAAATTACTGAAAACACAGAACATGATTTCTAGATTGGTAACAAGGGCCTAGAGACACAAATAGTACCAAGCCATTTGTTTAACTTGGAAAGTGTGGCATCAGTGATACCAAGCAGGGGCTGGACAGACAGAAGGACGGACAGACAGATATATGGCCCGACAGATGCAGACCATTTAAGTAGACTAATAAAATAATTTAATTCATACACTGCATATGTTTAGACACAGATATATACAAATAAATGTTATGTATTGAGTTCTTCAGAGAAATTCAAGAAATGGCAAGCTAAAAACAAATCAAAAGTGAAACAGTGAATATGTAATTAAGCCAATGTGTCCATATACATGGAATCATTATGTAAATGTATTACAGTTGTAGTCATTTGCATACATTCAACTCTGATCAAATGACCGCACCTGGATACAGTCACATGATCACTTTACCATGATCATGTGACTTTGCTTGTATGGTAACATGATAGGGTTTTCTGGTTAAATGAAGATTTGATTTTAGTGCATGTTACTTTAATCTCTTCTCACAGACCATAAGGATGTAAAATTGATCAAATATTTGTGAAATGAAAACAGGACTGACCTGGAGCTGACCAGTGGTGATGGTGGAATGTCCAGTAGTTTTTTAAATAAATGTGTGCTGACCACTTGACCCTCATTGTCTGCCTGGAAAAAACAGAGCAGCGATTGAAAATAAGAATTGTGCTTTTATGGTTCATTTATCCGGGTTTTTTTTACCATTTTTCTCACCAAAATGTGTTTTTTCAAAAGAATGGGAATAATCATGATTCAGTAGGGAATTTAATAAAGAGTACTTGAGTCCAGAATTTGGAATCAAGTACTATGCAGATCTGAATATTACTGCAAACCTAGCTTGAGTCTATATTTATTTATAAACTTTAGGGCTTTTAACCTGGCTGTGCTGGTCATTTTAACAGAGGCCTGTCATGTTTCTGTAACTACATATAAACTGATTACACATAAAATACCTGATTTTGTGCCAAAGGTCAAATTATAGATATTTTGCACCAGTAAACATATGTCCATTTATTTCTCTAGTGTTTCTATGGAAATGAGCATATGAGCTTGAGCTTGAATCAGGTTTTGCTATTAGGTATTTGAGCAGGGCTTTTGGGAACATGAAGGTGTCTGTGCTGCTTAAAATTTCCTTTGAAAGCTCAGTTTCAGGGTCCAAATGGATGCATGAATTTCTGGTTGTTGGACTGAGAGTATCATGGCTGAGTCTTGTAGCAGGCACTGACCATTTCTGTCTGCCTCTAACCAGTCAATCTACCTCTAACCAGTCAGTCTACCTCTAACCAGTCAGTCTACCTCTAACAAGTCAATTTTGTTAACACAGTGCTGACAACAAACCTTTACATTTCACTATAACCAAACTATTATTAAAATATACACAAAATCTAATCATTAGGCATAAAAGGTGTAGTTCTCAGGCATACATGCGTCAATTTAAACCCCCCTCATCAAAAAGTTTTATTTTGTTTTCTATAGAAACTTACAAATTTTGAGCTCATCGACATTTCTTTCAAGAAGATAAATTAATACAATTTTGATAAGAATTTTTTTTATTTGGGGTGCTTTTACCAGATTAGCAAACAATTCTGTTTTTACCATGCTTATCCCTGATCACATGACATTTTTATTAAAACATAATACAAAAAAGGGTTAAAAAAAATCACCCTCACCTGATTTCAGAAAAAAGTGACTGAGAACCAAAACGTTTTTATTTTGGCCTAATCAAGAAATGATATGATACTGAGATAAAATATTATAGTAAAATATGTTCAATTTTACATTACGCTTCCCTACAATTGGTTTAGGGAC
This sequence comes from Sipunculus nudus, assembly GCA_026874595.1. Taxonomy (NCBI): domain Eukaryota; kingdom Metazoa; phylum Annelida; class Sipuncula; order Golfingiida; family Sipunculidae; genus Sipunculus; species Sipunculus nudus. The sequence goes on from CM049319.1 coordinate 62,462,671, forward strand.
AGTCCAAAAACCTGATGTGACCCTCAGAAGTTTTAGTCTGAGTATCGCAGACTTCCTAATTATTCTTCCTATTGAAAGCCCTACTGAGTCTAAAATTTGAGTCCAATTTAAGCCCTAGAACAAAGTAAGGGTGAAATCCCTACCTCCCACAATCTGGATCCTGGACGTGCGCAGTAGGCCCTGAGTTTGTCATCACCAGTGTGGGAGAGGAAACAACTTCCAAAGGCTCCATCCCTGTGCAGTAGGAAGTAAAAAGGTGACACACATACAGACTGAATGACACATTTTTTATATTTCCTAAAATATTAAAAAAAAAATTGCTTATTCTTATTTAGCTGTTATATTTATTTAAAGTTCAAATATTTGCCTCACATTTTCTTTTGAGAAGCTGAACCCCTTCTTGCTGCTGATGTGCCCTTTAAAAAACTATGTTTAGGGGTGACATAAAAGCGGACCGAACTGTCTCACTAGTGAAGCTTGCCTTGCTAGCTATGCGGTTGGTACGCCGGACTTGTGCGCCACCAAAATGGGTTTGAATCCGGGATCTGCCCAATGTTTTCCCCTGGAAAATTTGTCTTGGTAACAATTATTTACCACTGAACATTTTTAAAACCTTTCTATACTTATACAAAGTAAAGTACAAGTAAACAAGTGACCCGTGGGTCATGACGCTCAGCCGACTGACATGTTGACAATATGTCCTCGCACAGACAACTAATTAAGATAATGTAGGTGGCATCATCATTCATGCATATTAGCTTAAGTTCATCAAGACCCATAAGCACAACAAATCTGATGACAAAGCAACTGGCCTTTCATAAGGAATCTGGCAATTTGTGTGTATTTTGCATTATTTTGTGGGGTGCTCAAACATACCCCAAAACTCTGAGAATATAGGTCACTGTGACCAAATTTCAGGTTTCTGGGGAGAACTTTTGAGGAACTCTCAGGTTGTCAAGTTAGAAGATTCAGGGCCCAAAGGTTATGATTTGTGCCCTACTTTGGTATCAAATTTTCAATTATTGTCAGGGGGGCTTTTGACCACATCTTTTAAGGTCTCAAAAATAGAGAAAAAAATCTATGCAAAGAATCATGGTGATCAATGCATTAGTTGTTCAGATACTTGAGCTTTTGTATCAAATTTTTCATTATTCATGGGGATCCTTCGGAGCCCAATAGCTTGAAGTTTATTGGTAACAGAGACTTAATTCCATGTTTCCAAGGAGACTTTTCATCAGCCTCCCTGCATGTCAAGAAAGAAGATTCTAGGTTCAGTTGTTATGATTTGTGCCCTGTTAACAGATGATCGCATTTTTTAAGGTCTCTAAAATAGAGAGAAAAAAAATACAGGTGGCGCCACTAGTCTGCAAAAACTGATGAAACACTCCATGATCAATATCCATGCAAAGAATCATGTTGATCAATGCATAAGTTGTTCAGATACTTGAACCTTTGTATCAATTTTTCATTATTCTGAGGGATACTTCACAACCCCTTAGCTTAAAGAATATAGATAACAGAGACCTAATTTAGAGGTTCCAAGGAGACTTTTCATGGACCTCTCTGGATGTAAAGTGAGAAGATTCCAAGTCCAGTGGTTACGATTTTGTGCCCTGTTAACAGATCACCACAGCTTTTAAGGTCTCAAAAATAGAGAAAAAAAAATGGCAAAAAATTGAAAAAATACAGGTGGCGCCAACAGTCTGCAGAAACTGATGGTACGCTCCATGATCAATATCAATGCAAGGAATCATGGTGATCAATGCATTAATTGTTCAGATACTTGGGCTTTTGTATCAAATTTTTTGGGGGTACTTAGGAGCCCCATAGCTTGAAGAATATGGGTAACAGAGACCTAATTCCAGGTTTCCAAGGAGATTTTTCATGGATCTCTTTGGATGTTAAATAAGGATTACAGGTCCAGTGGTTAAGATTTGTGCCTTGTTAAAGGACAGACGGCTGGACAGCCAGACGGCCGGATGGATGATGGACAAAGAGTGATCGCTATAGCTCAGATGACTTACAGTCAGCTGAGCTAAAATGAAACCATTAGTCCTCATTCCCCTCTGAAATTTGTACAAAAGCATTAAAGTTTTCTTAATTTAAAAGAAATAACCTTGTTTTTTGGGTTATACTGAAGAATCAACTTCACATGTATTCATCATATCTTCAGATAAAAAAAATGAAATCAGGTGCAAATGGTCCAAGTTGGGTACAGCTGACACAGGCAGTTAGATAAATTCTACAAATCACTGAAAATCAAATGTTAACTGAAATACCACAGTCAGACTCACCTTGGTTTCTTGCCAATCTGCACAAATTTCTCCCTGCAAAAAAGTAAATGCATTACATTCTTGCAAACAATATGATTAACTATAAGATCGCTTCAATTTTGTGGTTCATTGGCAGATGATTTTTATTTGGCCGCCACCGTGGACACTTCTAATAATCTGGCGGATAAACTACTCAGAATTGTGGTATGATATAGCCTGGTGGTTAAGGTGGTGGACTTTGGAGCTGAAGGACCCTGGTCTGAACCCCACTGATGTCTGAATGGGATAATGGTATAATCTTGTTATAAACACAAGGGTTAGCTATAATGTCTTAATGACAGGTTATGACTTCTGGAGTTTTCTTAGTCCCAAGCATATAATGAACCTGAAATCCAGAAGACTTAAAAGATCATTCACAGATATTTGTTGTGACTTTGCAACTTGTATGCTAAAAACGGAACCAGGTGTAAGACAGGATTATTGGCATTTACCATAAACTTCACCATTATTAACGGCTACTTCGTCATTTTTAAACTGGGTTAGTATGTGCTTGGGAAAACAACAACAAGCCATGTAGGACAAAAAAAGGCATAAATCGGCCAGGATTTATTTACAGAATAAATAGAATCTTCAGAAAGTGGTACAATTAAATTATAAACATTTAGTTTATCCTGAACACAAGACAGTTCAAGGCAAAGTAACTGTAGTTGATACACCTCGTAACTGTAGTTGATACACCTCGTAACTGTAGTTGATACACCTCTAAACTGTAGTTGATACACCTCGTAACTGTAGTTGAAACACCTCGTCACTGTAGTTGATACACCTTGTAACTGTAGTTGATACACCTCGTAACTGTAGTTGATACACCTCGTAACTGTAGTTGATACACCTTGTAACTGTAGTTGATACACCTCGTAACTGTAGTTGAATCACCTCGTAACTGTAGTTGATACACCTCGTAACTGTAGTTGATACACCTTGTAACAGTAGTTGATACACTTGGTAACTGTAGTTGATACACCTCGTAAATGTAGTTGATACACCTTGTAACTGTAGTTGACACACCTCATTACTGTAGTTGATACACCTTGTACCTGTAGTTGATACACCTCGTAACTGTAGTTGATACACCTCATAACTGTAGTTGATACACCTTGTAACTGTAGTTGATACACCTTGTTATTGTAGTTGATACACCTCGTAACTGTAGTTGAAACACCTGGCCTTTTTGTGTGCTACATCAGTACAAAGCAGTGCCTTTGTTGTTTCTTTGGCAAAATTGTCTATTAAACAGTGGGGACAGGCAAGGAAAAAAAGTTTACTGGACCCTATATATCCTTACTGTATCCCTCATTTATACTTGAAACTTCTGTTTACATTAATGTTTGAAAACAATGAGCTTTGCACACATTTTACTAATGTCTAAATTCTTACAGGGTTGCTCACATGGAAATAGATAACAGAATGATTAATCATTCTTTTATTCAACATAAAATAAAAAATACTTGCATAATTCCTACAAAAACACAATCTGGATCAGACCCTGTAATAATTAGAATATGGACAGACAACAAGCAACTACAGGTATCTGGCGAATCACAAAGGTACGGATAAAATGAGGCATCAAATCTCTTCTAACGTGACAGCCCTCCAAATCTGTGACATCAGAGATGCCTATATATCACACGACACATGGATGGACAGAAACTAAAGATCAATGTAGGTGTCACCACCAGTCATGAATGTAAGTTATGCGATTCTAAATCTATGAACATGTAAAATTTTAGGTTGATACGTCAAACCACTCCTGAGATAAATGCATAAAGGTATTTTACAAATACATGAATATAGATGGCGCCAACTGCCTTGTGTATGAGAAAGCTATCAAAGATGGATGCACATGCCACATTTTAGGTTAATACATTGAACAACACCTTAGATATGAGTGATTTTCACCCAAACCAAACATATGGATGCCACATAAAAATGATTGAAGAGGGCACCACCAGTTTAGTATGAGAAGGAGGTATCCAAGATCTATGGACATGCACCATTTCAGCCCAATAAATAGAAGAGCACCTGATATGGGCTTTTAACAGAAATATGCACAGATGGCAAGCACAAGGATGAATGCCACACAACAATGATTGCATGTAGTGCAACCAGTCTTGAGTATGAGATGGAGGTATCCAAGACTTATGGATATGCACAATTTCAGCTGAAAACATTTAACCACTCCTGAGATATGGGCCATTATCACAAAGACACCAAGATTCATACAGCATGAAAAGGATTTAAGGTGGCGCCACCTGTCTTTGTTAGACACCAGTTCACATGTGACCTAATAATTATTAAGAAAGATCAGTCCAAGGGTCTCAGAAGAGTTCTTTGTAGATAACTACAGCAGTGGTGGCAGCAGAACCCATATGGTATCTGCAAAACTCTGCTTTGGTGGATACAACAATGGCACCGCAATGTGGAGCATCCCCTCGCACAGGGCATGATTTAATTGGGTATTGCATAATGTGAAAATAAGGTGGGCAGCTCTCTGAGGTTGACCTTTGCTCCTGTGACCTCAAACTAAATAGGGTTCTTCATCCATGGGTAGGTGAGCCATATGAGCAAGATCAGTAACACTGACAGGTGTTGTTCAAATGATTAGGCCTAAAATGGGTCCACAAGCCTTTTCAAGGAGTGTGCACTGTGGCCATGACCTTTGACTCTGTGACCTCAAAACTGATAGCGTTCTTTATCCATGGGTGGATGAGCTATATTTGCAAGATGTTTGGTTTTTTGGCTTAAAATAGGCCCACAAGTTTTTTCAAGAAGTGGGCCCTGTGGCTGTGACCTTTGATTGTGTGACATCAAAATTGATAGGGGTCTTCATCCATGGCTGTGTGGGTCATATGTGCAAGATGAAAGGTATTGGTCAAGGAGTTAGGCTTTAAATGGGTCCACCAACTTTTTTTAAGAAGTGGGCCTTTTGGCTGTGACTTTGACCCTGTGACCTCAAAATTGATAGGGTTCTTCATCCATGGGTAGGTGAGCCATATGAGCAAGATGAAAGAATTTGGTCAAAAAGTTAAGCTTTAAATGGGTCCACAAGCTTTTTCAAGAAGTGGGCCTTAAGGCTGTGATCTCTGACCCCGTGACCTCAAAATTGATAGGGTTATTCATCCATGGGTGGGTTAGCCATATTTGCAAGATCATGAAAGGTTTTGGTCAAACAGTGGCTTAAAATGGGTCCACATGCTTTTTCAAGAAGTGGGCCCTGTGGCTATTGCCTTTGACTCCGTGACCTCAAAATCATTAAGGGTCTTCATCCATGGGTAGATGATCTATATTTACAAGATGAAAAGTTTTGTCAAAAGATTTGGCTTAAAATGGGTCCACATGCTTTCTCAAGAAGTGGGCCCTGTGGCCATGATCTTTGATCCCATGACCTCAAAATTGATAGGGGTCTTCATCTATGGGTGGGTGAGCCATATGTGCAAGACAAAGTTTTGGTCAAACAGTTTTGCTTGAAATCGATCCACAAGCCAATTTCAGACGGACAGACAGACCGCCTGACAGATGCATGAATGATCTTGAGGCCTTACTATATCCTTTTTGCACCTTCATTGTGAGGGGATAATAATTATTAGGCAATGCAGGGGCAGTGCTTACCCAGTATAGCTGGACCTCCCTTAAAAGCACTATAAAGAAACCAACAAGCACTAAGATAAGGTTATTTATATAAAACTTACTTATCTGTATAACACAGGTATGTTTTAGTCTGTGTTGACACCAGCAGTCTGTTCTTCTGAGCGTCTAACTGGATGATGGGTGAATCCAATCGCATAAGAATCTCTGATGACATCTGTACCAGTGTCTTGACCTACAAATGATTATCAAGTTCTCTGTGACGCCAGAAAAGCAAAACAGTGAAATTTGTTCTTATGGCCACCTCTCTATTACAAGTACGTAAAGGAACTTAAAAACATATGTTCTATGGCTGTGTTCTTTTAAATCAAAGATGTTTTTTATTCTCCCAGGTTATTTCTTTATTCATTCTCCTTATGCAACACATAATTCCTTGTTTTTTTTTTCACTGATTACTGTCAAGGCCAAACACAGTGATACTGTCTCCTCTTTTTAGAGTTTAATGTTGAATATAATCCCTTTAATTTCTAAATTACCAAAAGACTTTACTAATATTAACTCAAATGTCTGCATTCTTCACAGTTATTATTTCCTTTTGATGTTTCCACATAACTAAAACATTCCTACACAGGAACAAACAAATTAAAGTTAAATGAAATCTCCTGAATATCTAGATAACCTGATATTTTAGATAAGTTTAATCTAACATAACATGAGGTTAATTTCTGTTTATTTCCTTGCATGTACCAGAAAATACAGAGAGATGGTTTTATAAGGGACCCAGTTTATTGTATTTATTGGCTATGCAAGAAAGGTAAATGTTCATACCTGTTTGGGTGTGTGTTTTGATGTGTGTTTGTTCACAACAACTCATGCAATCATGAATGGAATCTCATCATCATGAATGAAATTTTCAGGGCATTATGGGAATAGGCCAATGAAGAATTGAGCAGATACACATGATCTGGATCAGGTACATCACCAAATAATATTCACAAATGTAAAGTCACTAATGCATGAATTAACCTAGGAATATGGTCCAAATAAGTGAAATGTAATCAAGGTTTTGGGAGCATCCAACAATAGGGTCCCCAAACATGGCAGAGGCTTGTATTCTTTATAATGCAGATTTTTAGTGTATTTTACAAGAAATATCTTGATAAATAATAATAACAACCTTTGATGATGCAAAGTTGGCCAGTGTTACCAGGCCCCTGCTATCACCAGCATACAAACGGGTTTCTTCCTTGTTCCAGAGCAAAGCTGTCACTAGCGCCCCCTTGTGGTGGTTGAATGACCTAACCCTGTTAAGTTTGTTCTTCTTCCCTTTCTTTGTGTGGTAAATGTTTAAAATACCATCACTAAAACATAATGAATATGCATGAAGCAAATAAACACAAATATGACCCTCTTAAGACCATTATATTGCACTCCAAAGTGGTTCTTTTATGTGTACAGCTTTGGTAATCTAACTATATTTTAAAAATTTGGGCATGCTCCAAAAAAAATGATAGTCCACTCTAAACTTTGCCAATACATGACCCCTTGCCAGCAAATTCTCCTTTGGTGGATTCTTGCCTAAATGCTCTCATAGGAGATTTCATGTCACATCACCGTGCCCTTATCAAACAGGTTCATTTCTCAAAGATTCTTGAAACTGCTGATGGGGGCTTCCATTTGCATATAAAAACACTAAAACTGGGATGTCACAAGTTGCAATTTGAAATTATTGATATTATCACCACTTGTTGGATTTTGGTTATAAATTAATTTCTGGTTGTTCAAATATCAGTGAAAAGATTCAGGTATCTCAGACAGCTAATTCAATTTCAGCATATAAAAGGGTTGATGATATTGCAGCCCATTGCACAACAGATGGACAGCAATTTAGGATATTAAGAAGAGTCTAATGTTAAAGGTGCTCAAAATCATGTATACAGTTTACAGAATTTAGGTAATCCTGACCCAGTTCAGAGAATTCTCCAAAACTTGTCAGGATCTTTTCTCTTTATGGAACTTCTCAAAAAGTTATGGTGTTTATAGAAATCTTATATTTTTACACAGATTTGATTTTAATTCGTGATGACAAGTTTTGACTCCTTGGTTTCTAAACTCTCACAGCACTTGGTTGAAACATTTAGTGAATCAAATTGGAGAAAAAAATATGTGTTACTTCAAAGGTTATAGGGTAAACACAAATGCTAGATTTCTGATGACTTCACTTAGAAGATAAAAGACCAGTCTGCATTGGAGACTAACTCATCTGAGATATTGGTAGAAACCATTCAAAAGTCATATTTCATGAAAAAAAATTAGAGTCGTTCAAAAATTATCACGTTCACAAGAAATGACAATGACCTTGCTGATGACTGACCAAACACACCGATGAAAAAAAAAACCTGTGCTCTGAACAATAAAAACAAGGGACCCATGGGTCACATTGCTCAGTTGCATTTTGGAAAATATTAGTAAATGCAAAATATTTTTATTTCTTTTGGTTTTTCATGTATATTATATTTTGAAAAGCTATGATAAAACAGCCCTGCTCAAATGAAACTCTATAAATTATAGAATAATGGATATGAGCTAAACCATTTAGTGATGCACCAAGGGAAAAAATGGGCCTACTTGAGTGTTATATAAAAGTAAAATTTCATAAACAAATTATGTGTGAAGATACTTAAGTTTTCAAAAGTTAAATATATGGCCATATGAGTTAAAGATTAATCCCGCAAAGTTTGACCAATATTCCTAATTTTAATACTAAGTTACAGTAATAATAACAGTGTTATTCATACCTAAGCCCCGCCAACTTTAAGAGATATGAATGAAATGCTACAAAGTATTTATATCTTCTTTGATCTTGTCAGTTAGCACTTTCATTAGATCCTAATATTTTATCACATTTGAATATTAGGATTATATTCCTGAACATTTTTTCTTTAAAAGAAATCAAAATTGTCCAAGTCTCATCAAAAAGAATTTATTTAACATTAAAATTATAAGATTCATCTTGTTTATTAGTCCTGTTTATTGAAGGGGTGGGTTGGGGAGGGGTTAATGCTCATTGCTGAAAAAAAATGTTAATTTTAAGATTCATCTAGTTCATAGTACAGGTCTGTCAACAGAATGGGGTGGGCGGGGGGGGGGGGGGGGAAAGGCTCCATGTGGTATTAACTGCAGACAGCCTGATTAAGCTCAACCCAGTGAATAGAGGGCTTGCATTGGTGATGGGATTGCATAACATTATGCCAACAGCCTGGGGAGCACAGAGAGCTGCACTGAATGACCAACAGTGACCAAAGTGGACTGCTTGACAATATAGGGGAATACCTAAAGCCTAAAAAAAATTCAATAACTAGCCTAATTTTGCAGCTTTTATTTTCAAATTTCAGATTTTAACAGATTAAATCCTTATTTGTACATGTTGTGAAAATAAAATCCACAGTACTTACAGGAAAAAAACCTGCCATGGCCAAAGTTGGGCAAAATTTAAGGTACCAATTTTTTATTTTTGCTAATATTTTAAAAAATTTAAAAGATTTTGATCTAATTTTGGGTATACAAATTAAATTTGATTAATTAAAGTTATATTACTGGAAAAAAAGTCCTTAGCTTTAACATGTTTTGTGTTAAGTGATCAAACATTTTTCCTAATTTTTTACAAAATGCATTATGTTTGAGCCCATAACTTTTTAAAATCATATAATACAGACCTAATTTCTTCCATGTACATAGAAACTATATAGAGGAATATTTATGATTAATATGATGAAAAACAGATGATTGGTTTCGATATTAGGCAGTCCTGAATTGTGAAAATAGGTTTTTAATAAAAAAATAAGGTTTTTCCTTAATTTCTCAAAGGAACGAAGTTGCAAAGACCCAGTTTTCAGCTTGGTAGGAGATCTTGGGGACATCTATCATTACGCTGAATTTTGGTTTCATAGGTCTTATGGTTTCAAAACGTGCCACATCTACTGACAGACGGATGGATGGATGACGGACAATGGACCATGACTATAGCTCAGATGACTTATAGTCAGCTGGTCTAAACTAGGTTTGGTTTCACAGAATTAAATTCTGATTATCTTAAGCATGAATTCTTTTTAAACTGTTTTTCAGGACTGATTATGTTGAAAAAGATTAAGAAATAAAATGATTAACTATAAAATACCTGTAGGCAATACATATAAGTCGACTGGAAGGGGATAAGGCAATTTTGCTTATGGAACAAGCATTCTGGAAAACAAAAATCAAAGAAAAATTCAGTTCTGTAGGAATATATTTTGGGTAACAAACCTGATACATGTTTCTTCAAAAATATAGAAAATATCATTACATCTTTGTAATCTGTTCACTTACTTTAACAAATACTATTTCTTGAAATTACTTCCCGATAGTAAAGCAGCATTTTATACCACATAAAATGTTTCAAGCTATAACATGTATCCTAAGTTACAATTCAGGCTTATCCCTTTCTCCTTGAATTTCAATAAATTTACAATACTAATCCCGAAAGCAATAGTGATTGACAATGTTTGTAAACACCTGGTGCTTAACTTCACTGTGAATATAAAGTATGGTTTCAAGTCACACATAATAAAGTTTTGCTTGACTTAAGGTAAATTCCAGTGAAGTAAATCTGTTCAAACTGTTTTTTTCTTTTACACATACTGATTTGTTACTGATTTTGATACTGACATAATAATTGTTTTTTGTAATTATTCCTCACAAATCAGCATCATGAAAATGTTAAGTTAAACACCAAGTGACACACTGTAAGGAGTTCAGTACATAGACATTTAAATACAGACACCTTTTCATCTGTGATTAGATCCATGTATTTCAGATCTTTCTTCCCATAAATGTATACCCCTCCAGTGTTTGTGCCGAGGGCCAGTAGACTTCTACTCAGGGACAGGCAGGTAAACTGTAAACAGAAAATGAACATGTAAAATCTTTTCAAAATGACACAGGCACAGGCAAGTAAACTGTACAACAGAAAATATAAAATGGAAAATAATAATGGAAATAATTTTACATTACTGACGGACAATTTAAATTATCTGATAATCTCTACAATAAAAATTGTTTATTTTGGGGTAACATAAAATATCTGTTATTATCCATTTAGTCTTTTGATTTTCAATATTTTACACAAAATGAGTGAATACAGTATACATGAGATGACAATGAGGTATATATGACTGTTCAGTTTAGCTGAAAGCGAGTTGTATTCATGGAGGTTTTCATTTTCGACATCTTGTGAGCACTTTTTCATAAAAAACTCCATAAATTTGAATCTTAACAAATGTAAACCTGTAACCTTCACTCTGGTTGACGATCGCAGTGGCTGTTTTATGCTGTCAAGGTTCTCTAGTTCTGTCAGTATCCAAGGTCCTCCATTTTGTTGGAGGTCATTTGGTGCAGCCTTTTCTTCCTGTGTAAGGGTATCAGTAGCTGCTGCACCTTTGACTGGCATGTCTGTCACATCAACTTCCATTTTGAGTTCTACAGAAATAAAACAAAGAACCCATGGGTCACATCACTCAGCTGACTTTTTGGAAATTTTTTGCAAATTCAAAATATACTTATATTTATATTAGCATTTGAAAAGCTAATAGGAAAATGCCCTGCTTACTGATGATAATAAAAAATTAGAACAAGGGACCCATGGGTCACGGCGCTCAGCTGTTATATATGATAAAAATATGAATTTGAAATGAGGCACATGCTGGTTTTGTGTGGTTATAAATATAAGCTGTATTATGAGTTGTTGGTGTTTAGCTTATGTATGATTTTGATAGTTTCTTTGGAGACCAGGAAGAGATTGAATGCATTTATTTTATTAACAAATGGAGTGCTATTGTCATACAGATTTTGACTTGGCCATATAACTGATAAGCAGCAAATATAAGATAAAGAGTTTAACTATTTATTAAAATATAATAACAAATATTGTGCCAAATATAATTTTTATTAAAAATGATAAGAGAATCATATGATTTTTTTTATATAAAATATAACTGAAATGATTATTAAAATATTCATGAATACATTTTGAAAGTATTTGCACTGGTATTCAAATACTTTCATTTTTACCTGAATTCCCATTCTTATGCAAGAAATTTTATAATGGAGTACATATTCATATTCGTATTCAAATACATTTGTAAAGTATGTCTGGCCCAGCTTAAGTTTTAAAAATTTTTGCAAATGCAAAATATGAAAAATATTCTATTGTAATGTTTTCATTTATATAATCATATGAGAAGCTAAGAGGAAAGGGGCCCTCCTACTTGGTTATAGTAAAGTTCTAAATATATGATTGCAAACTAAAACTCTGACAAGACTGTCATGAAGAAAAACAGTAAAAGTTTTGAGATACTGTGATACATATGTAAAATTTACAGATGGACAGGCAAGTGGACAGAATGGACTAATACCTTTATTTCACTTTCAAGGGAATAATGCATTTAAGTTTATATATAAGCCTTTTTTTTAGCATATCCACTTTTTCCATTAATAGTTTTTATCTGGTTCATTTTATTTATTTACAAGTTTTATAAATTTGTAATTAAAAAGACTGAAAATATATGTTAAAATATTAGAATTCTAAGTTACAATTATTATACATCCAGAGTGTAGCTCATATTGGGTCATATTATGCATACACATATATTTTATTATTTTTAAATCAAATGTTTAAACTGAATTTAAAAGAAAATAATGCCACAACATGGCTTCTATAAGATTATTCCTTGAATCCCTATGAAAAAGTTTTGCACATTGGAGTTTTCAGTACATGCTTAATTCACCGAAATAAAATAAAAGATTCAGTAAATTTGATAAAATAAAAACATCTTTTCAAATAAAGTATACCCACTGTTGGTTGAATGAGGGACAAACAATATCATTATGCTAATTACAATCTCAGCTATAATTTATTACTGGAATTAATAGTCAATTTCATACCTGGTGAAGTTTTACTCTTCTGAAGTAAAGCATTACTTATCTGATGAACATTTGTGGACACAATTAAATGTGCACTTTAATCATTGTAACCCTTGTGGTACAATACAAAATCTTAAATGTAGCACAGCCAAGAATAAAATAAAATACAGAAAATTATAACATTCATCTAGTTAATGCACCATCTGGGGGGGGGGGCAGTGCAGGGCAGAGGGGAAGCCTGCTAGTAGTGGCCAAGCTGAGCCAAGGCAAGCTGCCTGGGGTGGGTTACATAATGCAAGTGAAGGCTGTACTACTAGGTGGGCTAGATGTAAACAACACTTGACATGGTGTATGAAAACTTGAATTAAAGCTACTCTTTTCAATCAATTACTTTGAAATTTAAGATTTTTAAAGTTCAAATCCTTATGTATACATGCTGTGAAAATTAAATCAACAGTGCTTACAGGGAAAAAACGTGCCATTGCCATTGTTGGACAAATTTAAGGTATTGATTTTTTATTTATGCTAATAACTTAAAAAATTTGCAAAATTCAGATCAAATTTTGGGTAAACAATTGAATCTTGATTAAATAAAGTTATATTCCTGAAAAACAGTCTCCAGCTTCAGCAATTCCATGTTATGTGAGAAAATTTATTTCCTGATTTTTTAAAAATTGCATTATATTTGGGCCCATAACTTAAAAATAATACCCAATACTGACCTAAATTTTGTTATGTGCATAGAAAATGTATGGAAGAATATGAATACTAAATATGATCAAAAACAGATCAGCGGTTTTGATATAAGGCAGCCTTGAAGTGTAACAATGGCTTTTTTATGGAAAACCGAGGTTTTTCCTTAATATCTCAAAGAAACAAAGTCCTAATGACCCAATATTCAGTATGGTAGGAGATTTTGGGGACATCTGATGGTATGCAGAATTTTGGATTCGTAGGTCCATAGGTTTTAAAACGTGCCCTGTTAACAGACGGACGGTCAGCCGGCCGGCCGGACGGACGACGGACAAAGGACCACGACTATAGCTCAGATGACTTATAGTCAGCTGAGCTAAAAATGTTTGCGAAACTAATACTGTGCACATTTCAGTGTCCTCCACTAGAAATTCTGATAGGCTGGTGGTAAGCGCAATTGAACCAGGCCTGGTGCTTACCTGTTGCGCGTCAAGCATTTTTTATTGTCTGATTAAAAATTTAATCTGCATGGCTTTTTATGCATTTAAGAACATTGATAGCAAGAGGAAGGGCATGTGTAATTTGTTTGTATGAGCTGTCATAAGAAGAGCCAGTAAAATGCAAATATAGAAATTTATTGTATCAGCCACACTTAAAGACCAGCTGTTATGACAGCACACTGAGTGAATATACTTTCTAGAAGCCATAGTCAGAATATGTATCAATGTTAACCAATATCCATGCAACAGGCATTGTGTAATTAAAAAGCAATTAGGGAACCAGGGAGTTGTGGCTTCTGACCAGTGTATGTCTGGCAGGGACAGGGAAAGGGTGGTGGGGACAGATGAAAGAGTGGCGGGTAACATTATAGGCTGGCGGTGAGAAATGAAAGGCTGGCGGTGCGCCAGACTATATTGGCTAGTGGAGAACCCTGCATTTATGATCTATTTATTTCAGCTAAGTGACAGTATTATGTGCAAAAAATGACCACAGAAACATTTTTAATATATTAACTGAAATAAAATGCTGTAAAAAAATTAAATTGTTCCATTTTCAAATGAACATAAACTAAACCTTATAACTATATATTTTACTGTGTAATACATGAGAATTATGGCATGAAACCATTTAATAAAGCAACAAGGCCTACAGGCCTAATGCGAACCTGTGTATTGGGAAATACACCAGGTATAATGCTTCAATGCTGGACCATAACTTCTCATGTATATGAACAATGCAGGTACTAAACATTTTGAATAAGAAACAATTACACAAACATCACTGCTGAAGTTCTGGCATGGGTGCACACAACACAACTAGGGACCCATGGGTCTCAACGCTCAGTTGAATTTGTCTATAACTTAGTATAAGGATATTTTGAAAGAAATTTTTCAGAATGACAGTCCCGTGACCTTAACCAATGACCTTGTAACCAAAAAATCTTAGAACTTAATATCCTTGATATCCCAGCATTAGGATTATTGTAACAATCTTTTAAAAGGTGACCTTGACCTCTGACCAGATAACCTCAAATTCTACAGGTTTCCTCACTTTGGGCAAGTAAGCCATGTGTGAACGTTGGAAAGTTCAGGATGAAAAGTTTGATTTACAGTGCATCCACAATCTTTTTAAAGATGTGGCTTCTGTGACCTTCAACTTAGATCGCTGGACCCTGAAAAACAAAATGAATTTACATATGTGGTTGGTCATTATTAAATCAAGTTTGAAGCCAGTCTGTCTATCCAAAGCAGAATTATCATCCAAAAACTAATTTGTTGGACCCCAAAATCAACATGGTTCTTACTTTAGTGGTGGGCCATTTATAAGTTAAGTCTGAACCCAATATATCAAACTTAACTGGAGTTATCATCTGGAAACTAATTTGTGTGGATTGAAGGATTGACAGACAGACATACAAAGAGACAGGCTGACAGACAGGGTGATTAGTATAGGGCATCCACTTGTGATCAATAAACACACCAGGTTTTTGGACACCAGATGTAATGACAGCTGAGAAACTGACATGATTGTTGTCATTTATAGTAAATAAATAGAAAAATATTTGTTAAAATAGGAAAACCACCACGTTTCAGGAACTGACAAAACTAGTCATGGTCAATATTCAAGGCAAGATTCATGACAAACCAAGCATTAATTATCAAGATATTAGAGGTTTTGTATCAAATTTTTTACTATTCTGGGGGGTACTTTCAAGTCCCATAGCTCGAAGGAAAAAGGTCGCAGTAACCTAATTTCAGGTTTCCAAGGAAATTTTTAATTGAACTCCCTGGATATTCACTTAGAAGCTTCTAGGACCAGCTGTTATGATTTGTGCCCTGCTAACGGACAGCTGGATGTCCAGACGGATGACGGACAAAGCGCCATTCCTATACCTCAGTTGACTTACAGTCAGCTGAGCAAAAAATGATTGTAGCTGGCACCACCAGTCTTGTATACAGAAAAGCTATCACAGATATATACATATGCCCAAGTTCAGGCTGTTGTATCAAACCCCTCCTGAGAAATAAGCAGGGACACACACTGTGCATAAAATTATTGTAGGTGGCACCACCAGTCTTGTATACGACAAGTATACGATAATTAAAATACGATAGGTATAAATATGCCCAATTTCAGGATATATCAAATTCCTCTATAGAATAAGGCACAAGTCACACACTGTGCAAATGTCATTGTAGGTGGTGACACCTGTCTTGTGAACGAGAAACCCACCAAAGACACATAGACAGGTCAAAATATTAGGCCAATACATCAAACTTACCTTTAGTCTGATGCATGGGGCTGACCACGCTAAGGTGAGAAAGGCAGTTGCCCCGAGTGAACTGTGACAAATTTGCTAGCTCAAGTGAACTAGCACTGAGTGAACTCATGACCTGCACCTGGCTAGACTGAGTGAAATTTTTACCTGTACCTGGCTGCACTGAGTGAACTCTTGACCTGTTGCATAATCTGATACAATTGACACTCTGCCAAAGCTATAAATAGATTCAGGCTGAACTTTGGTGCCAAATTTGATGCAGTGAACAGTCTTCCAAAGCTATAAATAGAATGCAGCTACTGCACTGAGTGAATTCTTGACCTATACCTGGTTGCACTTCTTTCAATCCAGGCACTGTGCAAAAACTATTTAAAGAGCTGACATCATCTTGGTCAATGGCCAACATCAAGGCACTGGCAATCTGCCTATGGTAAACAAAGTGCTGCCATCTGTACACAAAAGTGGTCCCTACTTGAAATAACTTTGAAATTTATTTTCCCAATACAAAATGCTTTTCAGCTGACTTTTTACCAAAAAAAATCAGGAATAAATGTAAAATTATTACAGATGCATACTGAATGCAAAATTAAAATATAGAGATATCTCATTGATGGCAAATTCTTGAATTAAATTGAGTAGGGATACCAATAATTTATAATCCACATACAGTTGTCTTTATATAGCCACAGAGAGCTAAATATACATGATTGTAACATTGCCTGGTATGATGAATAACTTAAATCATAAATCTAAAGTTTTTAAAAGCTTTTAAGAAACTTTCTTGTCAATATTAACCAAATATAACCTGAAATCTAAATTTCTAGTGGCATGATGTAATAGATGCTGATAAACTGGTGCCAGGCTAGATGTAACAGCATCACACAGCTAACATATATGGTAAAATGACTCAATTCAATCTCCATAATTCAGCCAAAAATCATTCATGTGGAACCATTAATGACAATTATAAGAAGTATTGAAGGGATTATTCTTGTAAAATATTTAACAAACTGGCTTCAGTGGCATCAGTGGAAAAACGTTTCGCAGGTTTATAACTCAAATAGGAAGATACAGCAAACTGACTAAGTTCAGCTTCCCTCAACTCAGCCAAGTAACTGAGAAAGTACTGAACCAAAACCATTTGAACAAACTTGAATTATCAACATCTGAGGATAATTAATGTGTGAGATTTAAGAATTTGGCCCAGTGGTTTTTGAGAAGAAGATCTTTGTAGCCACTGAGCAAAAATAGCCTGTTATGGCATATGACTAAATTCAACTTCCAATAACTTAGCCAAATATCACTGAGAAGAGACCATTTGAGCAAACTTGAGAAAGCACTAACATAGGATCATTTCTGTGCGATATTAAACATTTTGGCCATAAGGTTTCAGAGAAGAAGTTTTTTGTAGCCCTCAGTGTGATACAGGCACAAAGACCCCGTACAAAAAAGGCCGATGCAGGTGGTGCCACCAATACCTCAATTTCAGATATGATGTATGTGACCAATATTGGCATAAAATTTGGTGATGATAGCTCTAGCCGTTTCTGAGATTTAAATTTTAATATGCTTTTTTGCACAGTTAACAAAGTTGAACCTCCTGTAACTCCGCCAAAAATCTCCAAACTGGAACCATTCAAACAAACTTGAGAAAGATTGTTCCAGGGATCATTTCTCTGAAATATTGGACAATTTGGCTGGACAGTTTCGGAGGAGAAGATTTTTAAAGGTTTTCTAGCTTTTTCCCTATAAAATCTAAGAAAATGCAGTTAGAAAAAAAATAAACAAAATCCGATATAGTTTTTTGAATGACTGATTATTTGCAAAAATTTGGTGATGCTAGCTCCTGCCGTTTTTGAGATAGCTATGATTAACGTACAGACGACGCACGCCGCACGACGGACGACGCCGCACCATCGCATAAGTTCACAGGTTTGCTAAAAATTAATCATTTCAGGTAAATGTAAAAAGAATAAATTAACATTAAAAATGAACAATAATATATATTCCAATAGGCACAAACTTTTCTATTTGAGCAATTCATATTTTTTAGTGTATTTATTTAAAATAAATAAATAATATGAAATCATTATGCATTCTTTTATTTTGCATTTTTTTTATAATAAGTGACAATGCCTTAGGCTTGGATGTGTCATTTCAGCTCTTTATTTTGTGTTCACTACAGTCTACACGGAGGATTGTATAGTTCAAAGTTTAATCTGATGTGCATCTGTCCTGTCATCTGCTTCATCTCTCAACGCATGCGTCCACGTGACCACATGCCAAAAAAACACTCGCCCACTGACAAACAGTGATACTGATACTAGTAGTGATAGATTCTTTCAGTCTTTGAGTCAGTTTGACAGTTTCCCTTCAAGTTCAAGTGTTCCAAAACAGTGAACAATTTGTGATCACGTGAATTACAAGTGAATTAAGTTTATGAAGTTTGTGGATATAAAATCAAATAATTCGTTATCTCAATGTTTTAATTTCTCACCTTTCAAAACAGGACTTTCATTAAATGGTCTAGCTGCAAAGTCAATCTTTCCAATTTGCAACAGCTCTCACTGCTGGAAGCCACCATTTTGAACATCATGTGATCATTAATTGCATAGCTTTTCGCGACTCCACCTACCCGAGACTATACAAAAAGGACCAGTTCTTATCACTTTACTCTCCATAAAACAAATTCAAATATAAAAAGACTAAAGCCAGTCAGTCTAATTTAATGAATAAAAACAACAGAGTTATATATTAAAAGACTTGTTTCAATAGAGAGTTAATCGTTATTATCATGGAAATATACGAATGAAAATATTTTCACTTAATGCTCAGATTGGTGGTCACGTGACTGGGCCTCTTCCGGACAAGTCGCCATCATGGGTCGCATGCACGCACCTGGGTACTGAAAATTTCCCTTCATTATTGCAAAATCTGAAACTTTTCATGGCTAACTTACCCATACAAGTCCAATTTATAAAATAATATACAATATTAATACAATGAGATTGCTGTTAATTATGTGGGAAGGGGTTTTCTAGAGGGTGGTGTTTGCACAATTCTCGCACGTGGGGATTCCATCGCCTTTCTGATATGAGGATGGGATCTTGTGAAGTGGTATGTTGGCGATCGTAACTCATTTATAAAAAGACTTGTTAAAGTTTACGAGAGCAAGTCATGATCGCTTGAGAAAGTTTCAATTTAATTTTAACTAATTGGACGTTTTGTTAAAATTTAGATCGTACTGAAAAATTTGATCCATGCAGAAAGTCCATTCCCCTTTATTGGCTTTAATATTTATTCACTCGCAGTTGATTAAAATCTAACACAGTCTATGTAAATTTACTAAAAATTGCTAAATGACAAATTAACCATTTTGTTTTTCGTAAATTTAAACAAAACACTGTTAGGAGGAGGGGGTCAAGAGGCCAAAAGATAGGCCTGTTAATTCGATGCACTAAACGAAAAGTTCCTTAAGTTCTTATTCTCTATAACTTCGTCCTTAAAAAATTTGATGCTTTATATAATCAAAGTGCCTAGAGCCCTATATGTATATGTATACTTTATGGGGTCTATAATGAATAAAAACTACTTTTTTTGATTGAATCTAGGTATAGTGGTTTCAAACAGTGATGCTACCTTATGTGATGCGTACTGTAGCTGTGTAGACGTTGAGGCCTCCCTATATACGGAATTAATATACCAGAATTTGTAAATTGTGGAGGAATCAACTGATAAGATGGATGGGGTCAAATATGGATTCATATTTACATACAGGGATATTGGCCATTTGTATTTTGTGTCTGTATTTGAATTAAGTATTTGATATATTTGGTCAGATATGGTTCAAATACATAAATATGACTACCTGGTTAGTTTATAATAATGTGAGGCAGGTATATGTACCATACTAACAGTTGTAGAAAAATCCAATTCCTTTTTCTTTATGTTTTACTTTTATTTTTCAGCAAGGGTATATCCCAGTCTGCACTGCCCTACAGACGCAGTGTTCCAACTGTAAGTATCTTCTTGTCTGTTTACTTGGTATTTATTTACCAAAATATCATTAAAATTAGCTAGACCTACTCAGTATGAAGAACACCTGACAGACCATAATTACTTTATTGGAAAAACTTTTTTCATTACATGTAATAATCATTTTTTGATATTGTTTGCTTGTATTTTAATATAATTACAAATGAGTTTAAATAAAAAAATTGTAAGACATTTTTGTACTGGTTTAAAATTGTATTGATATTGTGTGCTTAAAACTGATATAAATAAAAGTTTTATAGAACATGCAAACTGGAAAAGGTCTTCCCAGGTAACATGTATTTTAAGCTTCAATTTTGGTATACCTACTGTCTCTGTTAACTTTTATGATAACTTTATTTGGCTTTGATTGATTTTCACTAAATTCACCATAATTACTGACCAAAAGATTATCTCATCTGAGTTCAGTTTTTAGCTCAGCTGACTTTTAGTCATGCTGGGCTATAGAGATGGGTCTTTGTCCATCGTCTGTCCGGCCGTCTGGCCGTCCGTCCGTTTGCAGGGCACAAATTGTAACCGTAGGGGCTAGGGTCATGAACCCTATGCAGTCTTAGAGGTTCTAAAAAGGTCTCCTTGCAAACCTGAAATTAGGTCACTGCGACCTATATACTCGAAGTTATGGGGTGTGTTTGCACCCCCCCAGAAATAATTTTTTTAGCCAAAATTTTCATCCCAAACCTTCCATTTTTCACATACAGCTCACCTACCAACAGGGGAAGAACCATAATAATTTTGAGGTCAAAGGTCAAGGTCACAGAACCAATTTCTTTGAAAAGCCTGTGTATGCATTTTATGCCAAACCTTTCATCCCAATTCTTTGATCTTTCACATATAGCTCACCTACTAAGTGGGGGAAGAATCCTATATATGTTGAGGTCAAAGGTCAGGGTCACAGGATCCACTTCTTTGAAAAAGTTGTGCACACATTTCAAGCTAGACCTTTCATTCCAAACCTTTCAGCACTGATATCGCTTCTCTGCCAACAGGGGAAAAGACCTGTTGATTTTGACGTCAAAGGTCAAGTTCACAGCACCCTCTTCTTGCGTGGAGTCATTTTCAGGCAAACTTTTCAATCTGTACTTTCCATCTGTCATATATGGCTTACCTAACAATAGGGGAAGAAGCCTACTGATGTTGAGTTCAAAAGGTCAAAGGTCAAGGTCACAATATTGTTCTAAATGCTTGTGAACATATTTCAAGTGAAACTGTTCAACCCAAACCTTCAGTCTTTCACATATGCCACATCTATGCATCACTGAATGTGATTCAAACTTCATATTTATGGGTCTTTTTGCATGAAGAAATAACAAATTGATTTTGAGGTCAGCTGGTCAGGAGGTTAAAGGTTGCAGGTCTAAGTTATTCACTCATTGGTTGCCAAGCAATTACACCCGGCCAGATGTAAGTGGTTAGTAGTTACCCATCATTTAGAAAGAATCCAGTTGATATGTGGGCAAAAGGCCAAGGTCATAGGTCAGGAATGTTCACAATAACTTATTTTGTAGACCATCTCTATTTTTCTTGTACATATAACCATTGGTTATGGTACATCTCACTGTGTGGCTGTAATTGTGAGTGATGCTGGTAACATATGACTCTCTTATGTATCAGCCTGTTAAGTGATAAGGCTGAGTGATAAATACCTCGTTACTGCATAACAAAAACAGTTGCCGGAATGCTTCAGCCAGGCATTAAGACTGTGAGAGTATAGTATTAAGGTTCAGCTACTGATTTATAAGATGATAGGAACATTTTGCAGTTTATTTTATGGAATCATAGTAATAAACTTTCCTAGATATCTGAATATTTTTATATAAATCAACAGATATAAAAGCAAATGTTTGTTCTCATAATATGTAGATGTGTACCTGGATTTAGGATGGCTTTTTTTATTACAAGACCTTTAGTCATGCTTTCTGCATTTCTTTTCTTTCAGGTTTTGCAGTTTACCTACCCTGCTGATCCCATTGAAAAGCAGAGTGATAATAAAAAATATTGGACTTACACTTTTTACATATGCATATGTATAAATCTAATATGAGGGCCTGAAAATGCCTTTTGAATTGTTTTGGACATTCATTACTGTAACATCCTTTGGAGAATTTGCTACAAGTTTGGTCTCTTATTGGAGGATGTGTGATATCAAATGTCAGACTTGTCAGAAATCCATTATGTCTGCCAGTTAGCCACCTTAGAAATCCTATTGTCAGTGCAGTTTCAGTGATTTTTAGCTCAGCTGACTTTTAGTCATGCTGTGCTATAGCGATAGGTCTTTGTCCGTCGTCCTTCCGTCTGTCCGTCTGGCCAGCCATCCGGCCGTTAGCAGGGCACAAATTGTAACTGTAAGGGCTAGATACATGATCCCTATGCAGTCTTAGAGGTTCTAAAAAGATATCCTTGCAGATCTGAAATTAGGTCACTGTGACCTATATTCTCTGAGTTACGGGGTGTGTTTGCACCTCCCAGAATTAATTCTTATAGCCAAAATAATCATCCCAAACCTTACATGTCAATAGAGGAACAAACCTTTTGATATTTAGGTCTTAGGGTCAAAGGTCAATGTCACAGGACCAGCTTCTTGAAAAAAGTTGTTGATGCATTTCAAGTCAGACTTTTCATCCCAAACCTTCCATCTTCCAAGTATGGTCAGTTACCATATGGTATACCATCAGGCTTTAAATACAGGTCATGCTTGTCAGCTGAGCGTCATGACCCATGGGTCACTTGTTACAAATTTCACACATGTATAATAAGGTCAGAGGTCACCAACAATCTCATGGATTTTCATTTAACTCATGATGAATATAAACCAATACTGTTTCTCACCAGAATTACATTCTCAGCATATTCATCCATATTTAATGAAGTCAGAGGTAACAAAATATGTTACAGGAGTATTAGCACCATTTGCAGTGCTCTTGTTTTACAGTAGTTAATAAGATTTTCACTTTATTTTACAGTGGCTCAAAGTGACCAGTGAGGATGTGAAGGAACAGATCTACAAGCTGGCCAGGAAGGGTCTTACACCATCACAAATCGGTAGGCTATAGAGTTAGTCTATTAATTTACTTAGTTTAATTTATACTTTTCTTGTTACAGTGTTAAACTTGAATTTTAAGTCTTTAAGACCTTAAAAAGAATTTCAGCTGTCCAGTGCATATTTTCACTGGCTTCATATTGAAAGAAAAATACAAGGTTTTTTGTGTGCATAGGAGGAGGCTCTGTTTCATTGTGGTCAATCCACAGTAATTGTAACAGTACATCTTACTTCCATAAGATTTCGGGGTACTTTATTCTGTATAACAACTTCAGTAGTCTCTGATGTCAATGGTGCCATATCTGTCTTGAAGAGATAATGTGCGACTTTAAATGTATCAACTCTATTAACAAATCTGTCACAAATGGAAAAATTGTTCCACAGGTAGCTGTTCACCTGGAATTGTATATTTTAGGATATATGCTCTTTACTAAATAATACACTGTTTGTCTTACCTGCTTTGTAATGATAGCTCAGTTCAACAAGTTTAATCTGAATCAATTTCTGTATTAACAGCCAGTGTTTGTTGTCAGAAAGACCGTACTTTTTATGTATCATCTTTTTTTGTACTCTTGTATAATTTAATAGCATGAATATTTATGAAGGGTGTTCTTAAAAGTTCAAATATGGATGATCATAAGTTTCACCCTTGCACATGAAGGGGTAGCAGTATGCAGTTTTGAATTTGTGAGTTCTTCTGGAAGAAAGTTAGGATATGTAATACAGTTTCTCAGATTAACAGTGTTTGACAGAAATGTAAATTATGTTTCACTGTTTACTCCCAAAATGGCAGGTGGGTGAGGACCTTCTGTATGTGTCTTGTTGTTTATGTTTTGCATCGTAGTGGCTAATGTCTCAGGCACATTGAAGCCAGCTGCTTGTGTATAGTCTCTGGCAGTGCGGAGGCAGAAAGCAAGCCCTGCTCACCGGATGAGGAGGTGACCTTCCTGTGTTGCACCCTCAACAAAGTGGCAGGAATATTATTTACAACTTCAGGAGCACTGGAATTTAGAGACACCAGCGGTATACCCATAGTTTTGGCATGCTACCAGTGATGCCTAGGCTTTAAAGTGTATGCAAAATGGCTGCTCCCATGATTGGTTTTGAGAAATTAAAAGAAAAACCCTGTCAGTGGTTGATAATGTTCATGATGTGGCATGAATGTTTTATTCTTCAGAGTACATCCTTCAGGTGAGAAACGGTCTGAAAAGAGTTTGCTTGCTAGGTGATATATTTACAGTACTTGCTCATACCATGGAAGGTGACATCTGACATTTGATGATAATTGCTCAGCACTGTGTATATAGTGAGATGATCCAGCATGAGTCAGAAACAAAGTCTAGCAATATTTGCAACTTTGATTATTGTATCCCCAGACAAAGTCGGGGATACTATGTTTTCATACTGGTCCCGCAGCCGCTGCCGCCGCATATAAATCTTGTTGGCGCAATAACTCAAAAAATGTTTCACGGAACTTTACCAAACTTGGTATATGTATAGATATGGGTAAGAGGACGACGCCTATTTAAAATGAGGTCATGACCTTTACTAGGAGAGTGTCCTTGACCTTGAATAGGTCCAATTTTGGGGAAAATCACGCAAATTCTTTAATATCTCAAGAAATCTTGCATGGATTTATCCCAAAATCAAGTTGATGGAAGATCATGGATAGGGTTGTCATATTCCAGAAACTGGTGGCGCCACCTATTATTCTTTACTTGTTTTCGTGCCGTTTAATACCCCCAAAATTGCCACCTTACAGTACTGTGAGCATTATAAGTCAAAAACTAATGGACAGATTTCTTTTATATTATGGATATACATAGGTATGGGTTATGGGATGATGTTAATTTTAAATTGGGGCCATGACCTTTCCTATGATAGTGGCCTTGACCTTGAATATTGCCATATATATGGTGAAAATCACACACCTCTTATGATATCTCCAGTGTTGATAGCCATATGGATTTCAAACATGACTTATGTATGGCCCACCACTAAAGAAAGAACCCTATAGGTTCTAGGGTCATGAGGTCAAAGGTCAAGGTCACTGTACTGGCATCTTAAAAGATACTGTGGATGCATTTTAAGCCAAACTTTCATCCTAGGTCTTCCATCTTGAATATATAGCTCACTTGCCAATAGTGGATGATCCATATAAATTTTGGGGTCACAAGGTCAAAGGTCAAGGCCACAGGAGCTATCTGTCCAAAAATTAGTTTCTGGATGATAATTCCTGCTTTTATTGATGTATGGATTTCAAACTTGACTTATATATGTCCTATTGAAAAGCAAGACTCTAATTGATTTTTGGGTCATGAGGTCAAAGGTCAAGGTCACAGGACACATCTTTAAAAAGATTGTGGATGCATTTTCAGCCAATATTTCATCTCAGATCTTTCATCTTGCACATAAAGTTCACCTGCCAAGAGAGGAAGAACCCTATCAATTTTGAGGTCACAAGGTCAAAGGTGAAGGTCACAGGAGCCATCTGTCCATAAAATTAGTTTCTGGATGATAATTTCTACTTTTATTGATGTATGGATTTCAAACTTGACTTGTATTTGACCCATTGGAAAAGCAAGACCTGAATTGTTTTTGGGGTCATGAGGTCAAAGGTCAAGGTCACAGGAAACCTCTTTAAAAAGATTGTGGATGCATTTTCAGCCAAACAATTCATCTCAGATCTTTCATCTTGCACATAAAGTTCACCTGCCAAGAGAGAAAGAAGCCTATCAATTTTGAGTTCACAAGGTCAAAGGTGAAGGTCACAGGAGCCATCTGTCCAAAAATTAGTTCCTGGATGATAATTCCTGCTTTTATTGATGTATGGATTTTAAACTTGACTTGTATATGTCCCATTGGAAAAGCAAGACCAAAATTGATTTTGCGGTCAAAGGTCAAGGTCACAGGACACATCTTTAAAAACATGTGGATGCATTTTCAGCCAAACATTTCATCTCAGATCTTTTATCTTGCACATATAGTTCACCTGCCAAGAGAGGAAGAACCCTATCAATTTTGAGGTCACGATGTCAAAGGTGAAGGTCACAGGAGCCATCTGTCCAAAAATTAGTTTCTGGATGATAATTCCTGCTTTATTGATGTATAGATTTCAAACCTGACTTGCACATGTCCCATTGGAAAAGCAAGACCCAAATTGATTTTGGGGTCATGAGGTCGAGGGTCAAGGTCACAGGACACATCTTTAAAAAGATCAAGGTCACAGGACCAACATCTTCAACAAGATTGATTGTTAGATGAAAGAAACAATAAATAAATATGCCAAGTGTCAGTATATGCTGCTAAAAATGGGGGTCTATTCTTGAAGGGGGGGGGCCTATTATGTCTGGGGATACTCTGGCACCTGCGGTGCCAAGAAATGTCTAGTTTTAAAATATATTTATGTTTCAGAAATTAATGTTATACAAGGTTTTGGATGGGTATAAAGATACGCAAGAAGATTGTCTGAAAATTTGAACCATGTATACCCTGTGTGTTTTTATATTTAATTTATTGTGTTGTGATTGAAGTATCACAATGTATACTAGATGTGTATGCCTCCTGTCATAGTTTCTTATACTATATGTATTTGTTGACAGGTGTGATCCTAAGGGATTCTCATGGTGTTGCCCAGGTTCGCTTTGTCGCTGGTAACAAGATCCTGCGTATCCTTAAGGCAAAAGGACTAGCTCCCAGCATCCCTGAGGATCTGTACCATCTGATCAAGAAGGCTGTTGCCATCCGCAAGCATCTCGAGAGGAACAGGAAGGTGAGCCATGAGTGTATGATGTCCTGTCACATAAGACCATAAAAATACCATGTTGTCTTGATTCGCCATTTCCTTTTCTAGTGGATCACTTTTGTGAATCCGCTAATGGTAATGATGTGAATTATTTGTTTAAATGGACTTCTCTGGGTCCCTGGAAAGTGTTCAGATTGGTATGGAAAATGCTGTAAATTTGTATAGTACATGTATTGTACTTGTCTGTACACTCCCACAAGAGGTTGTTTCTACAGTTCTACTCTTAACAAACCTCTTGCAAGAAGGGATTGTGGGGTCAACTTTGACAGTCTCAGTGGTCAAACTTTAATTCTAAATAGCTAAATAAATTCTTCAAAATCAAGTAACAAACTGTAAGTTTGTAACTGTAAGTAACAATACTGCAGTTTTATCTAGTGATATCATATATTTGGTGTTTGACTTTGGCAACATACCAGCATTTTTGTATTGAAAATAGAAAAAATTAAAATAGGCAGTAATTTTTCCACTGCCAACATCTAGTGGTGGGCCGATCAAGTTTTATCAAAAGTCAGTCGGTTTGCTGACACTTTCAAGCGCTCGATTACCAAAGGTAACTTTCGATTACATCATAATAATGATTGTTAACTTTCAAAAATGCCTTTATGTTGTTGACAAAAATTATTCTTCCATTTTTTTACCACATTCCGCGCTTCATATAATGAGTCTGTTTTCCCAAATAACTTCAGTATGTAACTGAGTATGACACGGTAGATGCGAGAACGGAGGACTTATTAAATTTATCATCTATTAACTAGGAGGGAGCTGCAGAATTAGCGGAGAGTTTTATAACGAGATGTACATTTCAAAATATGGGCGAGATGGCGTTAAAATACTCCATAAATTCTCCAGGTCTATGCCAATTTTGTGAGATTCTCTTAGAAATAATCTATTCAAACGATACAAGGTGCCGCTGTTTAGGGCGTTCTTAAAATATTCTTTGTTGGGACTAACCCGGCCGGTCGAGTATTTGGATTTCCGACTTTTTTTTGGACTTGTCTGAAATTTTCTTTTGGTATGATCTGCCCCAAACGCACCTGGACCGTAAAACCTGCCTTCATGTGCTAGAAAAACAACCCCTCTATAGGCCTAACATTCTTAGATGCTCTTAATTCCCATTAATGAAAGTTACTACCTGAAGTTGCAAATCTTTAAATTTGATCCTTAAAATTAGCCTGATTGTGTCTTTATACGTAGAAGGATCATTACACTCTTGCGCAAGAGGAGAATACCTGCCGGGGAAACGCAGGTACAGTTTCACAGGTAATTGCATATTTCTTTAATAATTGCATATATTTGTCTGAACTGATTAATAATCGATCATCAATCAGTTTGCTCAAACCGATGATCGATTATGAAAAAGGAACCAGCTCCCACCGCTACAAACATCACATTGCATTGTTTTTGTTTTTTTTTCAGGATAAGGACTCCAAATTCCGTCTGATTTTGGTAGAGAGCAGAATCCACCGTCTGGCTCGTTACTACAAGACCAAGAAAGTGCTGGCCCCCAACTGGAGATAGTAAGTTACAGAGAATGTTTGAGGTTTTTGTACTCAGTAACTGATAAGCTCACTTAATTTTAAACTTTAAGTAGTTTTGCTGATAACTTTTGTCGTTTAAATATTAATATTGTACTAATTTTTCCTACTTTTATAAGTGCATTATGTTATAGTCCAGACCTACTAAACATGTGAGCATAATTTAATTACTAGCATGAATGTTTTTACATACTCTGTAATCAAGTCACCAGTTATGGCTTTGCATTTACTGTTATTTAATGTTTTTGTTATGTACAGATATGGCATCATAGGACTGTTGTCTTAAAACAATAAGTTAACTGCATCAGGGATCTGTGTTACGGGTTGACATAAGAGCAGACCTAACTGTCTCGCTAGTGAAGCTTGCTTTGCTACCAAAGCAGTTGGTACGCCAAACTTGTGCACCACCCACATGGGTTGGAATTCCAGATCAACCCAGAATTTTCCCCTCAACAATTTGTCTTTGTAACAAAATGGGGGCTCGTCCAGGATGACTCTAAACTTTGTGGCTTTGGTGTTAGCTCACCAAAGTGTGACTCCTGGTATAATTAGTCTTGATCTGATAGCAGAACACTCTTAAGAAGGGGTGTGTAACAGGGTGACATAAAAGCGGACTGAACTGTCTCGCTAGTGAAGCTTGCTTTGCTAGCCAAACAGTTTGTACGACGGACTTGTGCGCCACCAACATGGGTTCGAATCCCAGATGGGCCCAGTCTTTTCCCCTGAAAAATTTGTCTTTGTAACAAAATTGGGGCTCGTCTAACGTGATGGTTATCTTTGTGGCCCTGGGAATAAGCTCACCAAAGTGAGACTATTAGGATAATAAGTCTTGTTCCGATAGCAGAACGCTCTTAAGAGGGGGTGTGTTACGGGGTAACATAAGGGCGGACCAAACTGTCTTGCTAGTGAAGCATGCTTTGCTAGCAAAGTAGTTGGTACGCCAGACTTGTGCGCCACCCACATGGGTTCGAATCCTGGATTGGCCCAGAATTTTCCCTTCATCAATTTGTCTTCGTAACATCTGTTTAAAAAATTTTCCTGGTGTCTACATAATGGTCCAAATACATGTTCAATGACATCAGATGGATTGAAGGTTATAATAGCCATCAACGATCAAATGGCTTTTCTCACTTTGAGATTTGTAGTTTCACAATGTTTTATATTTACCTAAATTAATTTTCTTTTCATTTCAGCGAATCCAGCACTGCCTCCGCCATGGTAGCGTAAGAAACTCATCTACTGTACATTCAAGTAATAAAAAAAATAATGGGCAAATTGGGTTTTCCTTGTCTGTTGTTGAAAAAAATGTGTATGTACGGTTTTTTAAAGTGTGAGAATGAAGTTGCTATAATACAAGGCACAAATGGTGTACCCCTTCAATTACTGTTAGAACTAGATCCAGACTTCATTTATACCTGCTGAAAGATACTGTTCCTTAAGGACTGTTTACCAGTTTATATATCTTTCTGCAGTTTGAGGATTTGGGCGTGGCCCAAGAAAGTGTAATTTGGCTTTTAAACTTTGCTGACATGCATCCCTTAGCAATAAAACTCTTGAGCAGATTGATTCTCGCCTGGTGCTGTCCTGCAAGTCCTTTTGTTGACCTGTTGCTCGCAAAAAAGGTTACTTTTTGTCACATCCTCACACCTGTATCATACCCTCCAAGGTCAGTGCGTCCATCCATCCATCCATCCATCCGTCAGTGACACTTCCTTTTTTAGCGTGATAACTCAACAACAACATACTGCAGCTTTCCCAAATTAACAGGGATGATTGGTACCTATGAGGGCTCCAAACCTATTGCATAACAGACCTGTCTGAATTCCAATATGGCCGCCACAGCCCAATCACTGATTTTCTTTTGTGTGCAATAACTCAACAACCTCCTGCAGCTTTCCCAAATTCACAGGGATGATTGGCACCTGTAAGGGCTCCAGACCTTTTGAATAACAGACCTGTTGGAATTTCAATATGGCCCCTACTGCCCAATTGCTGATTTTCTTTCGTGCATGATAACTAAAAAACAACATACTTCAGCTTTTCAGAATTTACAGGGATCATTGGTCCCTATGAGGGCTCCAGACCTATTGAAGACCTATATACAGACTTCCTCAAAATCAAATATAACTAACAGACTAAATTCGGTGATTTTTTATTGTACACATTATTTCAGGCATATATCTTCTATAATCCAGTATGTTTTTTTCCCTCATGCATATGGATAAAAACCTGTTTCTGTTTGTCATATTTTTCAAATTTAAATTAATTTTTCATCCATATGTAAAATAGTCCAGCACTTGCAGAAAAGCGGGACCCTCTGAGGACCATTGTCCGACCTCATCTAGTTTTAAATATTTTACCAGGCGGATAGGTTGAAACAAAATGTTGTTTTAGTACATTTATTGTGGTTATTAAGGAGTCTTTCTTTGAAAAAATAACCTCAAAACACTGTCATTAAAAAGATTTGAATTATCAGCTGAAATAATCAAATTAAACAAATTCAGCTAAAGCACAAGCAATTAAATTAATGAAGGGGGTGATCCAGAATGGATCAGTCCAAAGATGTGCAGTCTGGTATTTTGTGTTTTCGGTCCTTTTGGACTTCACTGGTCCAAGCCATCTGGTCCACACAACTTGCCACCACACAGTCCCCTTGCCACCATACAGTCCCCTTCCCCCCCCCCCCCCCCCCCAGCCCTCAGGTCCACACCTTGCCATCATACATTCCCCCCCCCCCCCAAAAAAAGCCATCTGGTCCATACCTGAAGCCACCATACAGTCCCCCTAAAACCATCTGATCCATACCTGAAGCCACTGTATAGTCCCCCCCCCCCCCCAGGCCATCTAGTACATACCTATAGCCACCATACAGTCCCCCCAAAACCATCTGATCCATACCTGAAGCCACTATATTGTCCCCCCCCCCCCCCAGCCATCTAGTACATACCTCTAGCCACCATACAGTCCCCCCAAAATCATCTGATCCATACCTGAAGCCACTATATAGTCCCCCCCCCCCCCCCCACCAGGCCATCTAGTACATACCTCTAGCAACCATACAGTCCCCCCAAAACCATCTGATCCACACCTGAAGCCACTATATTGTCCCCCCAAAACCATCTAGTACATACCTGAAGCCACCATACAGTCCCCCAAAAACCATCTGATCCATACCTGAAGCCACTGTATAGTCCCCCCCCCCCCCCCCAAAACCATCTAGTACATACCTGAAGCCACCATACAGTCCCCCAAAAACCATCTGATCCATACCTGAAGCCACTGTATAGTCCCCCCCCCCCCCCAGGCCATCTAGTACATACCTATAGCCACCATACAGTCCCCCCAAAACCATCTGATCCATACCTGAAGCCACTATATTGTCCCCCCCCCCCCCCAGCCATCTAGTACATACCTCTAGCCACCATACAGTCCCCCCAAAACCATCTGATCCATACCTGAAGCCACTATATTGTCCCCCCAAAACCATCTAGTACATACCTGAAGCCACTGTAAAGCCCCCCCCCCCCCCCCCCCCAGCCATCTGGTCCACACCTCTAGCCACCATACAGTCCCCCCGAAACCATCTGGTCCACACCTCTAGCCACCATACAGTCCCCCCGAAACCATCTGGTCCACACCTCTAGCCACCATACAGTCCCCCCGAAACCATCTGGTCCACACCTCTAGCCACCATACAGTCCCCCCGAAACCATCTGGTCCACACCTCTAGCCACCATACAGTCCTCCCAAAACCATCTGATCCATACCTGAAGCCACTGTAAAGCCCCCCCGCCCAGCCATCTAGTACAAACCTCTAGCCACCATACAGTCCCCCCAAAACCATCTGGTCCACACCTCTAGCCACCATACAGTCCCCCCCAAACCATCTGATCCATACCTGAAGCCACTGTAAAGCCCCCCGCCCAGCCATCTAGTACAAATCTCTAGCCACCATACAGTCCCCCAAGGCCATTTGGTTCACACCTCTAGCCACCAATCGGTCATCAAAACCATCAGAACAAGAGGAACCACACACATCTGGGAAACGATTTCTTTACTAAAATATATATATAAATATACAAATAATTTGTTTATAAAACTAAGAGGATCCTCCCTTATTAATTTTACGTAGCACATACATATAACAAATCTTATGCAGGTGCTGTATTTGGCCACAGATGGAACAGATATTTGATCTAATGACATATGCATGTATAATAAATATACTACAAGTGAAAATAGTCCAGCTCTATAAAATATCTTTTGGCACTCATAACAAGTAATAAAGGAATGAAAAAATTAAATGACAAACCAGATCATAAGAAGAAAAATATATACTTTGTAGTACTAGTGACCTGTAACTTCAAAACCCTGGTCCACTCAAGAAAACACATGAGACCTGTGTAATGTATGATGTACAATGATATGGTTGCTGCTAGCATGTGCTGCCACCTGTCAAAGAGTAAGGAACTAATCTAGGCATTTGGCTTCTTTCAAAAGATTCGAGCTGGATTAAGCACCTTAAATCCTTAAAAACATTCTGAGTATTACATGTACAAAAGTTGCCACATAGACCAGTACTGACTTTCTGCGCAAAAACATTATTGCCTACCTACAAAATTCTGTGTGGCTTAAATATAGACTATAGAATAGCTACATGTTGTCTCTGCAAGGAGAAATAATTTTGGTCTACTTATCAAGTATATTTGATTGCAATTCATATAAAACACTTCTTGGAAATTTCGTTTTCTTAATTATAACCCCTTCATCAATTACTAATTAGAGTAAACTGTTATTTACACGCTTTGACATTCAAGCTTTATATACTGTGGTTTGCTTTTTGTTCACAAGGGTTTCACAAAAGGCGATATTCACAAAATCTCAAACATAAAACCTTCACAAATAACATGCCCTATCTACACATTTGAGCATTCATTTATCTTCAAGTTTCATTGATATCCCATATATTACATTATTAATACCTGTAGCATCACAAGGCAAAAGATTTAAATTACACACAATAACAGCTCTTATAGTTATCCATCGATTTGAATAATAATTATTATGAGATCTTTTAGATTATGAACTGGAATATCCAATCATTCCATGTTCCCTTTGGCCCTCTTCAGTTATTAAGATTTAGGGTGCATATTAAATGATTTACTCAAAATGATAGATACACTTTGTGCTAAATTTCTTAGTATGTGAAAATTGAACCCTTGGAAATCTAGAAATACTAAACCACTGAATATGAACCAGAACACAGTTACTCCTTATTCTTAATTATTTCCTGTAACACTGGACATCTGCTTGATTCACAATTTAGAAGTGTCAGAATAAATATAATCATCAACATCTGTAATTAAATATTTTTTAATATAAAATATGTACACAAGGAATTTAACATAATGTTTAGTTTGGCATACACTGTTGAACCAATCAGAAATACCATCTGTCTGATAAGACTACCCTTTAGTGGACCAAAAGCATTCACATTGGTTATAACTGACCTGTCTAATAAGGCCAACTGTGAATTAAAACCACTTTTGCCAGTCCCATGGGTGGTCTTATTACACAGGTTTCACTGTTATTGAGATATAACCTTAAAACACAGCCTGTACCATTCTTAAGTTACATACATAGAGGCAGAATTGAAAGTAATCACAAACAAACATGGCAGTCTATTCAAATTAACCTTGGCATTTGAAAACAGATTGTTCCCAATCTGTTCAAGGGCTCTTATGTCCCCATTTACAATCTTAAAGGTAGAGTAGCTAAAGGGTCTTGTTTGCTGAAAAAATGTGAAGGAACCAATCCACAAATGTACTGATAGAAGGCCCCTCCCCTGATATAAATACACCCACTCAGAAATCTGGACAGCCTCCCCCACCCCCTTATGACAAACAGGACAAAATCCCTCTCCCAGAATATCAAATTTGTTCACTCCCAACACTTTATGAAACATATTTTCATTAAATGAAACAATTATGTTGCATTAATTTAAAACACTATATAATCCATGATCTACATTTGATTTAACATTCAAAAAAGGACTCAAACTTTATGACAATTCAGTGAGGCCATTGATACAAGCAAGATGCTTAATTTTGTCTCTATGAGTTGTATATTGGTAATATTACTTACAAAAGTATGACAAAACTATAAACTGATCAATAGAAAAATCTCAAAATTTACCTTTCTTGTGTTTAAAATCCCCAAAAAGTGAGGGTGACAAAATTTGCTTTGTCCCCTACCACTAAGCAAAGTGGGATATTTCCTCCTGTCTTCTAATGAAATAAGACCCATAGTGCTTGATAGTTAAGTTCCATGGTAACAGGTTTTTATTTAGACTATTATTTCAAAGTACCCACCTATTAAGTAAAGAAAACCCTATACAGCGGTAATAACAATAACCTCATAACCAAGTAAATATCAATGATAGCTGCAGCTCTGTGATATTCTGACTCTCATTTTGCCTTACAATGACCTGACATCCTTGATCATAGGCTGGAGCAGCAGTACTAACTGTGGCTGCAAATGTCATAACTTCAGAGTCTTGTCCTTGAGAAATGTTGTCAAAGTCTTGTGTGTTACAGACCTGAAAAAAAAAAATAATGGCATAACAAGTGACATGTAAATTACATATTTTATGGTATAATAATATGTTTAAACAGCCTTTCTGGATATAAACACTTTAAAAATAATGTTGTAACTTTTAATTTTTAATGATCCGGGATATATGGGGATTTCATTTTCATATTGGAGGTAGAATATTTACAGATATTTGGGAAACATAAAAAGCCATATTTGTTCCTCAGATGGCTCTTAATTTTACAAATTTATACGACAATTTTTTAAATCCTAAGTAAATCTGGACACCAATAATGTTGGAATTACAGGACTTTGCTTGAGAACATAAAATAGCTGATCTGAAATCGTAACTGTTCAAATCCATTTACAGACCTGATACATAAAAGCTGACCTATTCAAAGGGCATCTTGTGACCAAGAATGCTCCTCACTCAGCCTGTAATGTTGGTGAATATAAATGAATGCTGTGGACACAAAGGTTACCTTAACAGTGTGAGCTTTAAATGATAAAGCTTAAGGAATCTTACAGATAGAATAATTGCAAATAAAAAGAATCAGAAAGGGGGGGGGGGGGGGTTATCATGATCTTTAAAAAAGACATCATCAGCAAGGCAGGGCTTGATATTAACTTTTGAAAGTTCTTGCCCAGTTGGGCAAGTAACATCTAGCTTTTACTTACCCAACATGAATTTTTCATTTCCCTACGAAAATCACTGATTGTATTTTAAGAAAATAATCATCCTTTTTCAGGCCTTTGGAAAAAGTTTGTTTGACCCACTTGCCCGGTCAGGCAAGTATGAGGTGACTTTTTTTTGCCCTCCCACTATTTTCTGGAACTTTCACTTGCACCAGGCATGGGGTTAACAGTTAATGTCAACAGATAAGCTCCTCACACAGTTGTACACTGTAGTCATTCAAGATCTCCTTTTTTGTAACTGCTGCCTTGCAGAGCAAGATTCTCTGGGTTCAACCACCAGGGTGAGAATAGTGTGCAGAATTGTAATCAGACCAATGTGTATCCAGCTCTAAGTTTTTAAACATGCGAGACATGCTTTTACTAATTACACCAGTTCTTGCACAGGACCAAGAAGCAGTCTATAACTGCTGCATGAGGAATGTAACAACAGCCCGATCAAACAAGAGCTTGGCACAGATAAAAAAATGTCTCAGGTTACAAATACTGAATGTCTTGTATATGGAGAAAGGAAAAATTTAATATATTTGGGCAATAAACAATATACACTCAAACTGCATTTAGCATCCAACACTCTAAGCATTTGGTTAACCAAATTTAACTGAAGAAGGATTACTCAATTACAACTCATAAAAAGTTTAAATATTTTTTTTTAAATATTTTCAAATATTTAATATCTGTAGAAGATTTCAAGTGAATCCCCTTACCTTATGGCATAAGTAGGTATGCTGGTGTTGTACAGAACAAAGAAGCGGTACGATGCTGACCTCGTAGCATAACATTTATGGTTGTCCATACAGATATATGTGTCTACAGGTTTGTTTGGCCATTCAGCTGAGATTCTGTCAGGTTTCTTTGAGGTCTCAACACCTGATAAAAAAAGAGAGTTAAAAATACAGTAAAACCTTGCTAAAGACCACCTCAGTTTAGTGGTCACCACTAAATAATGACCACTTTTCATGGTCCCACTTTATCCTGTTCTGGTCCTGTTGGTGGTCATAATTTCGAGATTCCACTGGACAACAGATGGTGATGGCTGGGCAAAGTTCCTTGGAAGCTCCTGATGTGAATTTTTACATAAGATAAATATATCCATGTTATTGAGTATACCCTTTTCAGATCACTGGTAATTCCTCTAGTAAAATATACACATGAACAGTACATGAAACTAAGTTTTATTCATACGAACAAGGAACTTAACCTTTCATGGACAACACCTAACACATTTATTATCTCCAATCATCTTAACAGATAAATAGACTTAAGTAGAGCATCATTTATCGGAACCTTGTTTTTATGAAAACTGTTTATCTGAAAATGAAAATTGAGATCCAAAATTTTAATCATTAACCTAGAATCCAGAAAAAGAAAAGAATATCTGAAAAGTTGGAATAAAAGATTTTCTAATTCCAAGCAAAAATACAGAGAGCAGCAGGGACATATATAAATTGATGCCAATTATATAGTGCATCAGACAACAGGTGACAGGCATGAAGATACCAGTCTGTGTCTTCCTTGACTCAACTTTATCAGGCAGTGAGGGCAGATGAATAACCAGAACAAAACATACTCACAAGTTCCAAGCTGTTGAAATAACATAAATAACTAGAGTACGGGTAGTCGACAAGTGACTATGTGTATCAGCCAAAATCAGAGTGGAACGGTTGAAGTGAGGCATGGATTGAGTGGCAAGGGGAAATACAGTGAGGTGTTGTATATTAGCATGGATGTCTGCAGCTGAAATGTGTATGTAGGTTGCAACCCCTACCACAAAATCCAGAAAGCTGTCCAAGTTGTATACATCTGCAAAATTTTAGGCAGATAAGTCAAACTGCTACATGTATATGAGTGATTTTATCCCACTCATCAGTCCAACTATATGTCCAACCAGTCCTGAGATATAAGCCTGAATGTCTGCAGCGTTAACATTTATGGAGGTGGTGCCATCTGCCAAAAAATCGAGAAAGCTATCCAAGATGTAAAACACGCAATATTTTAGATAAGTCAAACCACTACTGAGATATGAGTGATTTAAGCCCTGGACAGACAAACAGACGGACGCTGTGCAAAAATGGTTGCAGGTGGCGCCACCAGTTTTGTGTAAGATAAAGAGCTTTTTGAGATCTATACACATGCAAAATTTTGGCCCAATAGGTCAAACAGTTCCTGAGATATGAGCTTGGATGTCTGCAGAGTAAAGGTGAATGTAGGTGGTGCCACCTGTCATAAAATCAAGAAAGCTGTCCAAGATGTATAGACCTGCAAAATTTTAGGCAGATATGTCAAACCACTGCCTGGATATGAGTGATTTTATCCCAAGGCAGATGAACAGATGGACACTGTGCAAAATGGTTGCAGGTGGCACCACCAGTTTTGCGTATGATAAAGAGCTATGGGAGATCTATAAACATGCAAAATTTTGGCCCAACTGGTCAAATGGTTCCGGAGATATGAGCTTGGATGTCTGCAGCTTAAACGTGAATGTAGGTGGCGCCACATGTCATAAAATCAAGAAAGTTGTCCAGGATGTATACACATGCAAAATTTCAGGTGGATAAAGTCCAACTAATGCAGAGATATGAGTGTTTTTATCCAAAGGCAGATGAACAGATGGACGCTGTGCAAAAATGGTTGCAGGTGGCGCCACCATTTTTAGTGTAGGTTATAAAGCTTTCCAAGTGCTACATTTGTGCAAAATCTTTAGCCTTATCGGTCAAACGGTTCCCAAGATATGTGGGTTTATGCGTGGAAACAGACGCACAAATGGACGCTGGGCAGAGAAGAAAGGTCAGAGGTCAACCAAAAATGAGGGCGCCGCAGTTCACATGTGACCGATTTAATTCCGAATTTTAAAAAATTCTGCCCAGTGGTTATGGAAGAGTTCTCCGGAAACCTATGGGGCCATGGCGGCAGCGTTGGCGTTTGACTGAAAACATAGTATCCGCAGAACTCTGTTTTGGTGGATACAATGTTTGTAGCTGGCACCACCAGTCTTATATACAACGAAGAGATTTATACATATGCCCAATGTCAGACTGATATGTCAAAGCCCTTTGTAAAAAAAGCAGGGACATACACTGTGCAAAAATTACTGTAGGTGGCACCACCAGTCTT
Organism: Sipunculus nudus; assembly: GCA_026874595.1. NCBI lineage: Eukaryota > Metazoa > Annelida > Sipuncula > Golfingiida > Sipunculidae > Sipunculus > Sipunculus nudus. Next base: position 62,501,846 of record CM049319.1, read on the forward strand.
GTACACTATAAAACTACCCGATATGTATAAACATGCCCAATTTTAGGGTGATGTATCAAATTCCTCTGAAGAAATAAGCAGGCGCACACACTGCAAAAGTCATTGTAGGTGGCACCACCTGTCTTGTAAATGAGAATACCATCAAAGACGCATAGACAGGTCAAAATATCAGTCCATTACATCAAACTTCCCCAGAGTTTGATGCACTAGGCTGACAAGGCTTAGGTGAGTAAGGCAGTTGCCCCCGAGTGACCTGTGACAAATTGCTGCCTCAAGCTACTGCACTGAGTGAACTCTTGACATGCACCTGGCTAGACTGAGTGAACTTTTGACCTGTACCTGGCTGCACTGAGTGAACTCTTGACCTGTTGCATAATCTGACACAGCTGGCAGTCTGCCAAAGCTATAAATAGATTCCGGCTGAACTTTGGTGCCAAATATGATGCAGTGAGCAGTATGATTGAACTCTTGACCTAAACCTGGCTGCACTTCTTCCAATCCTGGCACTGTGCCAAAACTATATATAGAGCTGACATCATCTTGGCTAATGGCCAACATCAAGGCACTGGCAATCTGCCAATGGTAAACCAAGTGCTGCCATCTGTACACAAAAGTGGTCCCTACTTGAAATAACTTTTAAATTTATTTTCCCAATACAAAATGCTTTTCAGCTGACTTTTTATAAAAAAAAAAGAAATCAGGAATATATGTTAAATTATTACGGATGCATACTGAGTGCAAAATTAAAATACAGATATATCTCATTGATGGCAAATTCTTGAATTAAGTTGAGTAGGGATACCAAAAATTTATAATCCACGTACAGTTGTCTTTATATAGCCACAGAGAGCTGAATATCCATGATTGTAACATTGTCTGGTAAGATAAATAACTTAAATCATTAATCTAAATTTTTTAAAAGCTTTTAAAAAAATTTTCTTGTCAACATTAACCAAAGATAACCTGAAATCTAAATGTATAGAGACATGATGTTATAGATGCTGATAAACTGGTGCCAGGCTTGATGTAACAGCATCACACAGCTAACATATATGGTAAAATGACTCAATTCAATCTCCATAATTCAGCCAAAAATCATTCATGTGGAACCATTAATGACAATTATTATAAGAATTATTGTAGGGATTATTCTTGTAAAATATTTAACAAACTGGCATCAGTCGAAAAACGTTTTGCAGGTTTATAACTCATATAGGAGGTACAGCAAATTGGCTAAGTTCAGCTTCCCGTAAATCAGCCTAAAAGCACTGAACCAAAACCATTTAACAAACTTGAATTATCAACATCTGAGGATAATTAATGTGTGAGATTTAAGAATTTGGCCCAGTGGTTTTTGAGAAGATCTTTGTAGCCACTGAGCTAAAATGGGCTGTTATGGCATGACTAAATCATCTTCCCATAACTTAGCCAAAAGTCGCTGAAAAGAGACCATTTGAACCAACTTCAGAAAGCACTACCCTAGGATCATTTCTGTGCGATATTAAACATTTTGGCCATTTGGTTTCAGAGAGGAAGTTTTTTGTAGCCCTCAGTGTGATACAGGCACTGATGAGCCCATACAAAAAAGGCCGATGCAGGTGGCGCCACCAATACCTCAATTTCAGATATGACCTATGTGACCAACATTTGCATAAAATTTGGTGATGATAGCTCCAGCGGTTTTTGAGATATAAATTTTAATTTTTTTTTTGCACAGTTAACAAAGTTCAACCTCCTGTAACTCAGCCAAAAATCTCCGAACTGGAACCATTCAAACAAACTTGAGAAAGATTGTTCCAGAGATCATTTCTGTAAAATATTAGACAATTTGGCTGAACAGTTTCAGAGAAGAAGATTTTTAAAGCTTTTTTAGCTTTTTCCCTATACAATCAAAGAAAATGCAGTTAGAAAAAAATAAACAAAATCTTATATAGTTTTTTGGATGACTGATTATTTGCAAAAAATTTGGTGATGCTAGCTTCTGCCGTTTTCGAGATAGCTATGGTTAACGTACAGACGCCGCACGACGCATGACACACGACGCCGCACCATCGCATAAGCTCACAGGTTCGCTAAAAATACAGCTGCCACAAGTCCTCCAGGAACTGAAAATACCAATCATTATAAATAAAACCCTGGGTTTTAGGATACTGGATAAAGCCAAAGCTGAGAATCTGATATAACTGCTGTCATTTGATGGTCTCAAAAACAGAAAAAAATAGTAAAAATTTGAAAAAAAATAAAGACGGCACAACCATTTATCAGGAACTGACAAAAATAGTCATGGTTAATATTCAAGGCAAGATTCATGGCAATCCATGCATTAATCATCAAGATACTGGAGGTATTTTGTATCAAATTTTTACTATTATTCTTGGGGTACTTACGAGCCCCATAGCACTGAGGATATAGGTTGTACTGACCTAATTCAGGTTTCCAAGTAGATTTTTATTAACCTACCAGGATATTAAGTTACAAGATTCTAGGGTAAGTTATTACGATTTGTGCCCTGCTAACGGATGGCTGGATGCCCAGATGGCCAGAAGGACGAAGGACAAAGTGCCATTCCTATACTTCAGTTGACTTTCAGTCAGCTTAGCTAATAACCATTAGCAAGTTTTGAAAAAATATTGGCCTGACCAAAATATTAATATAATATAGCAAGCATCACTTGCCTTTTGTTCTTTTGGCAAATTCACCTACCAACAAATAATGTTGAAACCCTATTGTCAATATTTTGTGCCACACTCACCATTCATGTGCCAGTGTTACCCTTCCAAACATGTCACCGGTTTTGATAATTCTTTAAATTTCCCCAGCTGCATTCTGTTGATATCAAAGATTACTGATAATCACAGCATCATTTGGCACAATTGACCTAACCACAACAGCTCATATGCTCCCCCTATTAACCTTATGATAATGAGCCCCCAAAAGGCTCCTACACAGAAGGCCTTCCATTCCCATAGTTGCAAGAGCTGTTTACAAGACAATAGTGACGTCACAAAGGTAGATGATGCATGACATCCCATGGACTGATGTCATTAGCTGAAATTGCTATACCTCTGTTCTCCAGTGATGAATGTCTCGCAGTCATTGTGAAGTGTCCTGTCCATATTTTGGATTATTTGTCTCATACGAATTATGTGCCAGGTGAGACATTATTATTCACTGGGTAGTCTGAAGAATGGCTCCTGCAACCTTTGGCCTAGAACTTTTTATACTGTCTCCTTCGTATAATAAATATTCCGGAAAACATGCCGACACAGGTACTGGTACAGACTACACATGTTCTGTTTAGGAGAGTTGCCCAAATTCTGCAAATTTTGTACTTGTCCGGTGATTGACTGTTTACCTTGCCAACGGTAACTTGATTGGTTCCTTGCAACTGCTCTGTTCCTGATTATTCATTGAATGAATATGGGATTAAGGTCACAAAGAGTTCATGGTTGATGCCCTCCCTCATCCACCACCATCATCTACCATCAATAATACATGTGCTCCTGCATCACCCCCATAGCTACATCCATCGTGGCCTCAATATTTTTTTATATTATACTTACCCAGTATATATAATTTGCTACCCATTTTTGAGCTGTATACTGTACCTTGATCTTCAGTGTCACCTACTGGCTTTTCCTTGTCTTCATTTTTTTCATACAAATTACCAACCACAAGTTTGTAGAAGGAACGCAGAATCTGCCTTCGTTCCTGCACTGTTGAACCTGGAAGAATGATAGTAATTTAATCAAAATTTTGTTGCTTCTTGGAATATTGAAAAGAGACACTTGGCAGTACACCGTCTTATAGAATACAACAAATGACTTGCAACATGTTCAGTATTTATTGCTACCAATGCCACTTTTTGTTTTAATCAAATTATATTTACTTGCAATACTCAATATTTAATTTTACAAATACTGGGAGGCTCCAACACTGCTTGGTTTTCAAGAGCATTTTGACATTTTTTGCACTGTATTTTTGGTTTTGAACATTTATTTAATAAATTTTAGAAATAGAATGATTAATGATCACAGAAATTTCAAAGGTATATTATCTATATTTTTTAAAATAAATTTTCATTGTTTCAAACAGCACTGAGGAACTCCACCTGTTTTGTCTTTCTCATCACTCTGACGAAGCCAGCTTAGACACCGATGGGACTCTGTGTTCACAAGCAGAAATCTACAAGTGCAAATCAACAGCAGCATTTAATAACAGCTATAATAATGGGGTTTTCAAGGCAGTAAGTACAGTTGTTAGGATCAACCCGTCTTGTTAAAGGGGACTATTCTGCTATCTGACATCTATAAACAAGAGAAAATCCTTTGAACCTTTAACAGAAATAGGACAGAAAATGCAGGTCCCACCTAACACAGATTTTTATTATTATTTTTTAAATATACATGTTTACAACATGTGGGGCTCAATGAAAAAACAAAACACATTCAAGATGGAAATCTGGTGGCAAGTCAGATGAACCAAAGTTTTTGCAAACAGTGAACTTTCAGCTTCGGCAAATATGCAACTAAGTATACAGCTTTTTTTCTTTCTTTTTTTCAACATAGCTATGTTTACTAACAGCTTGTAGACATACAAGCTCATTCATCTTGCTTAGAGGTGTTATGAGCACATATCTAAACAGGAATTATCTAGAGTTCATAAATATGTACACAGCTTAAGCCAGAAATCACAAATTCTATAGGAAAGGTGGTTGAATAGTTGGCTTTACAATGAAGACACCCATATGACCGTTGATGATACCAGTTGGCATACCCCACATGGGAAAAACGTTATTACCAAGTAAAAGGGATTCCAGACTTTCTATGCACACAGCTGGGGACAAACAAAAAAGATACTACAGGCCATACCAGTACCCATGTCCCCATGTTTCAAACAAACGCTCTCAAGAACTGTGCAGCTGTTGGAGAGATGTCTTTAACCAGCTGTAATTAAATACAACTCAGCAGAGTACATAAGTTAACACACTACACAAAATTAATATGATTAAATGGACAAAATGGTATATCCCCCCTCATGGCACAAAATCATGTAGATATGGGTCCTGGAACAGATTATTCAATAAATCAGTTAACTGGATACATCACTCTGCTGTGTCTGTAAATATTCACAATTTAATTTGGCAAAAACTTGAGTGGAACTGAAGTCATTAACACACAGCATGAAAGATGATATTTGTCAAAATGTAAAACAAACAGCCATTCACTGTGAGCTGTGAGGACAGTTGCAAAGCATGACCGACATTGGCTGACACCTAGTGGCAATCACAAGTACTAACTTAAGTGCCCCACAAACAATTCCAGTAATATTCTTGGTATTGATGTTATGTTAAATTATAAATGACACGAGAAAACTGAGGACTGAAGGTGACCCGGCATGAATGAATGATCAAAAGAAATATTGCCCCTTTTTGATAGGATGCTTTATTGCCTGAAATAAATTTTTAGAACCTGGGAAATTGATGTACTACACACTAGTAATTTATTGCTCATGAGTTAGGGGGCCCTGTCTCGAGTGAACCACTTCTGTCAAAGAAAGAAACTACTGAAGAACGCTCTGCAATGTTTAGCAGGAGTTCAGCCCAATGACAAATATGTTAAATTAGCAATAAGTGAAATCAACTTTGTAAATTCTACAAGTCATAATTTACAGAATGTTAAATTCAGAATTATTATATGTATTTAATATACTAATTCTTGAATCAGTGATGCTTATTTACAAAGCAAACTCTAAACTACAATGAATACTTGAAACAAGTTATTTTTAATGAATGAAAGTTTTGAATTTTTCTCCATCTGAAGCAGAATGATGCCTCTGTTTCAGTCAAACTAAATGGGCACTCATTCATATTTATATTAAAGTCATGGCAATAAAGACACTATATCCTGTTCCACCAATCAGCGTTCATTTGTTATTTTAGGATAATTTTCTCAAAATTATATATTTTCAAATATTTCCCAGAAAGTTATTAACTAATATGGCAACCAAAAAAGAATTTTAAAATAAATCTCCAGTTTGTGTTTCACTAGAGTTTGACTTTCCAATGATATGCCAGATCAGATGTGTCCCTGCACAAGTAGTCATCTTTGTTTTAGCTGGTCATATTTTTTAGTGTTACCATGACAACAAAATCAGCCGCTGTCAACTGTGCTGTGTTATGCATGTGACCAATGACTGTCATAAATAGGGCTGATACGTTGTAAAATGTAGACTGATTTCTCATACGTTTTTAAAATTATGTTTCTTAAATATTGTGAAACCTAGGTGCACATATCCCTTGTTGAAAATTAGTTCAATTTATCTTCTACGCCATATTAAAATTCTACCCCTGAAATGTAAATAGTAAAAACTTTCCCAGCAAAAAGCAGATGGACAAGTGGAAAAAACTCAGAAATCTGAACCTTAAACTTGATCTGAGAAGAACACACATGCTGACATTTCAACAGAAGTCTTTGCTTATAATGCTTTATATACCTGAAATGACCCCTGGATTGTCCGTAACTATATCTAGACACCCTGAAGACACCCATAACAACATAATATCCCCATTCAACAAATCTGCCAACTATACACATTGTCTTCTAATCTTTTTCTTCCATCAAATACATAACAGCTTAAGATCTAGAAAATCAAACTGAGTTTTCCAATCAGTATTTCCTATTTACTCTAACTGAATGAAATGGAGTATGTGATATATTTAAGATACTCAAATTTGACTACAGATTTTTAAAACTTTACCTACCCTAGCATGTTCAGGTCCATATTAATGTGTGACGGGATTGTTTTTTCCTGAGAACGAGGTAGTGCGGTCAGTGAATCAAATGATGAACGCCAAAACCTCCCGACCTGTAAAATATAAACAAAGAAGTATGTAGGTGTCTTTCATCCTGACAAGGTGGAGCAGGAGATGTTAATATTACTTAAAGGGGCCTGTACACATACCTGGTAGGTTAAAGATATATTGGTTCTCCTTAAAATATTATGGTGTCTGTAAATATATCATTCTGAAACCACTTGCTATAATCTCCTGTACACGGGTGGAAATAAACTTATACTAGTGAGCTCTATGAGTGGTGAACAGCATGCATGCGATCCAGGCCCATATCTGTGCCATTTCACAAATTCAGCCTTAAACTGATGTTTCTTTTGTCATGTTTCTTCTGTTTGAAGGGGTTTTGCTGGGTAATGTTTGTATTCAGCCAAAATCAACTAATAGTGTGACCACTAGATAATACCAACATTATTGCAAATGTTTATGTACCTTGAGTTAAAGCTATTCTCCACTCCACAATATACATTTTTAATGAATAATTCCATTAATGCTATAGTGTATGTGTACATTCAACAAGCTATATATCTAGAGGAATTGACAAAAATGCTTTCATAAATTTGATTGTGTTTGTTCTGAAGATGACCAAACCTTCATCCACAAATTATGGTATGATACATCTCTCAAGATAGCGAGCCCTATAACTAAATGCAATACCTCACGCTGCATCTCAGCAAGGGTTGGTGTGCGACCGCAGATAAGACAAACGTCAACCCCCTGAACCAGCTGGAATGTTAGTAATCTGTGTGGTACCTGTGAAAGTAAGTAAACTCTGTAAAAGATTGGCCACATAAAGATGAAAGTTAACAGGTCAAAGTTACTGCTTGGATTTAACTAGAGCTAAACCTGGCCAAAAGAATTTATCTACTGCCTAAATACAATGACATTTTGAAGGCTCAAGGTACATTTACTCCATTAAAACAATTTTTCTTTCTCTACCAGGATTCCTTCTTGCTGTAAACTGACTTTATTTTTATTTTGTTTCACTAAATAAATAAAATAGCATCCATGAATAAAACCCCTAAATTAAGAATCTGTTTAATAATTTTTTTTAATTATAAACCCCATATGTTTAAATAGCTTAAGTGTTTTTTCTAATGGTAAACATATACGGCTTAAGTAGAGCAGATTATTTAAACGTTAAGCACATATGAGCACCTTACTATAATTCTGAGTTTCACACCTTTGCAGTGGATGGTATCAACTCCCAGACAATCATCAGATATATAGAGTTATCAGTAGCATAGTACCAAAAGAAAGATGCTCCTATGTGCTTAACACACATATATATATGTCACAGACAAGATTTAAAATCCGGGTGGTCTAGTTAACCCAAAGAAACCACTTATAATTTTTAGTTGGTAATCTAAATCACCATTCATTTTTCATTGAAAAGGTTCTATACAAGTGTGATGTATATCCATTTCTAGGTTCAACCCAGGATCCATAGCCATTCGTAAGGTATTAGGGGGTGGATTTTTTCCAGATCTCACCTGAGAATCATATGGTGAACAGTGCCAGTGTGTACACAGGAAAGTTTTATTATTAGGATTTTGGTGGAGGTATGTAGTCTCTGAATTCATATCTAATTTACAAGTCACCTTTGGACTGTTATCAGGCAAGAAGATGGGGACGTCCCTGGCTCCGCAGCCGGAGAGCGAGGAGATCAGCAGTGATAAAAGCACCATTTCTGTCGACGATAGTTCCCACCACTTCTTTGTAGCTACCACAACACGACCACAACACATGATACATCCAATGTAAGGGCTGCCCGCCGCATCAGCGAACGTGTCAATGTATGTCTGAATCAGAAAGCGATAAAAAATGTCAAGATGCTCTCTTATGTTTCATCATAAACAGTATTACAATAAATATATTCACAATTAATATTGACAATTATTGATACAAAAAAAAATAATATTTTAACCAAACATTAAAGAGTACCCATTACTAAATTTTGTCACCATAAACAATGTTACAAGCTTTTTACTTAAAATCTGAACATTTTCCCCTTTAATATATTTTTTATTTATTTACCTACATACATTCACAAATAATACCATCACAAAACATAAAAATGTCAAATCTTATCACCATACATAGATAATATTTTCTACAATCATCTTTAATTTAAACTAAATCAAATTTGAATCACAATAGAAACCCATCAAACAAACATAAATCTTGAATTTAATTAAATTCAGACTTAAGTAATGACAAGGATAAAGGGACAGGAAAGCTGATACCTAATATGTATATAGTAAAGTACATTATTCATGTACTGGTCATGCTACTCATTAATTCACCCACTGCTTGTAAGGCCTGCCTTTGCCTTGTATTGCTGCCAGTCACTGGTACAGGGCCAAGAATGTTCTGACCAATGAGAGCATGGTATTGTTTCTTTATACTCATTCTCAATGGCCTTTCATGATGTAACTTGTTCAAGCAACATGGTGGCCCCTATTCAAAAGTTGCTGACACATGATACAATGTCTGATGCTTATGATATTACTATAGGAAAGGCTAATGACCCTATATAGACTGCCCCAGGTTGCAAGACTATTTAAATTTCTTTCAATTTAATTTTCTTTCCCAAGTACAAACAACAACTGCAGACATCATTTTACAAAGGGATCACTCATTGGTTAACCACAGAAAAGTCCCACTGACTAAATTCTGGCATGGTGCCACAGTGCTGCTGAAAGGTGTATAGGAAAATGGCAGCATTTGCAAGCAGTTTATAAATGAAATAAATTTGAATTAATGTAATATGACCACTGTGTAAGCAATGTAGGTGAAAAGCTGCTACTGTACTTGGAGTATGTTGCATTGTGGAGCGGTAACAATATCGACAGCTCCTGTGATGTCACTAAACGTCTCTAGTGTCGTCTTGTCAAGAATAGTATCGATCAGGTTAAACACGAGCTACAACAAACATTTATCTTGCCATGAGTAATCACCTAAATGATTATGATAAATGTTTAAGAATTAAAGATACACTTACAGTGTGTACAGATTTATCTACAAAATATGGACATTTAATGTTTTTAAGGTCTTCAGCATCAGATTAACAAAAAGTTTGCTCTAAGACAAAATAATAATACCAAGCCATGGATATTAAAAAATTATTCTTCAAAATAAACACACAAACTTGTAAATGAAAAAACAATTGAAGGAATTCTCTGAAAGTCAACCAACATTTTTTTATTTAATTCTATGATGGGATTCTATGGGGATCACAAATCTCCGTTCACACTCTAGCTTCTCTGTTTTTATGTACTCTGTAGGCCTGTACCTAGGAGATGCAGGTGGCATTTTCCTTTTACCTAACACATGTTTGTAATGTAACTTACATATAATTCAAATTGTCCGCCCTTGTAATTCCCCTATTAATCTGGATAAATTAAGTGTCCTGAACATAGGTATCAGAAAGAGATTTTACTGTTATTGGCAAAAATCGTCAAAAATCTGGTGGTATATAACTTAGCTTTATTGTCCAGTCTGTGGTAAGGCTTATATTATCTCACCTTTATCTCTTTCTTGAACCTTTCAATATTCTTGATGGTTACCAGGTCTTCCAGTCCATACAGCAGTACCAGAGCGTTGTACACCAGGTCTATCTGATGCTGAACATGACTGCTGTCACCCAGGTCCTGTTGACTGATTAAGATCAGTGTAATGCTGTAAAAAAAATTTAAAGCTTTAACTTACAGACTGGAATGTTGTTCTGTTTCCATCTTTTTATCATTATATTAACAAAGCTAAGTTATCTGGATATTGCAGACTTCATCTTCTTGTGAAATGCTTTATTTTCCATTTCAATATCCAAAATTAACAAGAACACCACAAGATTGCATTATATGACCATCATGTGTTTTGGTGACCTTTGACCTTATTAATATGCACAGATTTTGCTGAAAATTAAATCAAACCAGTGAGTGTCCAGGTTTAATTAGACCAATGAGACGTGACACATGTTTAAAATTTGGAGCAGGATGCACCATGCGATACCAAGCTCTCATTGGTCTGGTACAATTTTTTGCTCTGTGCAAACCCTGGTGGTGAAACCCAGAGAATATTGCTATACAAAGCAGTGTTTAAAGAAAAATATATATAAACGACTGCAGTATATAACTGCAGCATGAGGTTTGTAGATATACCTTGTGCAGCAAAAGGCAATTAACTCCTGCAAACAGTTTGTTATACCTACCTCAGACTTTTCTTTATGATATTTTTTCTTCTCTACTGCTTCCAAAATATGGACTTTGCCGTGTGGCAATTGCACATATTCTTACGCATGGTAACTCAGAGATGGTTTAGACAAATTTTCTTAGATGCAATATGGTAGTTTTTTTTCCCCTTTTTTTGAAGGATAGGTCCATGGCCTGATGGAGGCACTGTCTATTGAATGAGGATGAAGGTATCCATACAATAAGAATGATATATTATTATCAAGCCATCTGGATTTCAGGTTTTATATGCATAGGGTTAGGAATAATCCAGAAGTCATCATAACCTGTCGTTTAGTCATTAGAGCGAATCTCTGGTATATGGTAGTGTTTTTTTTGCTTAATAAAAGGATAAAATGGTGGGCAGGGATAATTACTAGTTTAGCTCCATGATAGTCAAATAGGCCAGATAACTGGTAGAACTCGTGACCAAGAATTTATATTAAAGGCAGCTATTCACCTACATTCACTGTAAACATTTACCGTATTTACCTGTTTATAAGTTGGCCCCCCTTCTTGGTCAAATATTTTAAGGATAAAATTTATTTTCTTGTACATGCGTTAATATGGTATGTGATTTCTAGCTTACTTTGTGTATATATTGATGAACTGTAGGTGACTCCTGTTCAGAAAATATCTTATAATGCCTCTGTGATGGATGTATGAGCTTGTTTATCTATAAGTTGTTAGTAAACACTGTACATGCACCAATGTTGACAAATACGAAAAGCAGGTAACCTAACGTGACTGGTTGCATATTTGTGTCAGTTGAAAGGTCAATAACTGCAGCTGCAAAATGCCCTTTGCATAACTCAGGTCTGTCAGACTTGCCAACAAAATCCTTGTCAAACGTGTTTTATTTCTGCCAGTTCCCAAGGTTATAAACACATGGATATAAACAAAATGAACAGTCAGTGTGCGGTGGAATCAGCGTTCCCTGGCCCATTTTTTTATAAGAGACTTAAGAGGTTATCTCAGACATCAGATATCTAAATAGGCCCCTCCAGTAATATGTATACATGTAAACACAAATACATGCACCAGGAGCTTCCTGAAAAGATCTCTTTGTCTATTTATGAAACTCTAGAATGACCTTCCTTTTTTCAGGTATTTTTCTTTACATTGCAGATTATTTCTATTTAAGGTCTACGTTTAGAAAGTTTTTAAATGCATAGAAAATCCTCGTACCTGTCCTGGTACACTTTCCAGACAAATTTGGCATCAGCTGTCTCCGCTAGTTTCAAGTCTACATTATGGTTGTTACCAAACATGTGCACACCGTTCAGCGATCCAATCACAGGAAATGGTAGCTTTAAAGAAATAAAGGCAACTTTGGTTATAAATGTTGCAGTCATAATTACTCAAATAACTGAATATCAGCTATTGTGTGACAAAACGAAATGAAAATTTAACTGAAGGACACATTTTATTTAAATTTTCCTCCTCTACTTTTGACCCTACCTACAGATACCAAGAAGACAGAGGAAAAAATATACATGTGAATCTTATAGTCTTAGACGAGCCACATAAACAATAAAAAAATGGTATGAAAAAAATTAAACTAAATTTCTAAAAATGAAAAGGGTACATTTATGATAAATGATCACATACTCACAAAATACCTTCCAAATGGTATTAAAAAAATATATTTAAAACTATATAAATCTATATATTATATATAAAATAAATCTAAATAGCCTTTAATTCTAATGCCCAATCATTTTAATGGCTAAACATAAGCAACATGATCACAGCATTCCAGGTTTTTATCCAAAAAAAAAAAAAAGTACTAAATGTTTAGTGTCCCCTGAAACGCCCAAAACACCGGTACTTTAGGTACCTGCAAAGAAACACCATGAAACACTTATTTTTTAAATAAATTATGATCTGTTGAATATGTCAATGCAGCATTGTGGCAAACTTTGTAATATACAATTGACAAAAGGTACTTTGTACATTCAAAATGTGCTAAGCTTGAGAGACTTGTGCCACCAGGGGGCAGCATCAATATTTGCTGTTGAATTTGGCAGAAAATAAGACTTCAACACGTAACACTCTTGTTTAACTTTACTTTATGAAATAATATTGCATAAATAGACTGAACAGATGATACTTAAAAAAATGTTTTGTATTTTTTCATCACAGATAAACAAACACCAGTTTGATGCACCAGTCATGTAATTTAAAACTATAATAATCAATCAAATGATGATTGAATTTAAAACTTTTCTTTTATGGCTTACGGAAAATAAATCCTACATTTTTTGTAATATACCACAAGCTTAATTTATTTGATCATTATTATACCACTGGAAATTTGTTTTCCTCATATCTTGGAAAAACACTGCTTACATGCACCAAGCCTAGTCTTAGGATTACTAGATACACCATAGACCACATCACTGTACTGGAAAATTTTGTGCTTGGGACCACAACAAAATTAGGAACATATCCTTAAAATCTTAAAATCAATTTATCTCTTCAACTCTGCAATGTATTCATAAGATGATGTTGCATTATGAATCATAAAAATGTTTAAGATGAATATTACTGTTTATTACAAGTGCTTTCTATATATCATGGTAATGGTTTTGTGCCATTGGAGGCAATGATCCATGTGCTAGAAATTGAGGCATGTTATTCAATAACATCTGATTTTTAATCATTTAATGAGAAAGCAAAAACATCATGTTTCCTGTGTAAAAGTCATAACTGAAACACAATATAAAATACAAATAGCATCATATCAGGCAAGCTTTAACCAAAAAATGTATGATTAACATATCTTTCAATTTATTAATGGATCATCACTGTAGGTATAATTTTTATATTGGTAATAATATAACTTATTATCACTTTATCATTTACATATATGCATGTATCAGTAATTGTGTGGTTAATGAAAATAAAAATCTGGGGAAACCCTGGGGCAGATATAAAGCTGTCAGGATTTCATGCAAGGCTTCATCGTTATCTAATCAGGCAATAATAAGAAAGAAGCTTTTACCAGATTATGTACACGCGAGTTATATACATAAAGCTGTTATCATAGATTTGTGTACTCTGGTCCCAAGAGGTGGCCCCAATTCACATTTTAAACACCTGCACTATATGACAAGCTTTTATTTTAAGCAGCACTTGGTAAGATTCAAGTTTACATTAGTAAAAGCGCCTGGTGCCTATTGTGCACATGTCATGGTTGTCTACTTTAATATATCCATGGGACAATAATATATAATCTGTTGAACAAAGGCAAGCTAGCTGACCATCTGTCGTTTATGTCAACAGAGGCTGGGGGATCTCCCCTCAGCCAACAAAAGCCGCTCCCACTCGGTTTAGTTTGTTTACATAGGGAACCTCTCTCGCAGCGCCGCAAACGGCCGTTACTAACTAAAAATGACACACTGAGAGGTTAGTATACATGTTTATCTATAAAATATATGAAACCCACTGGTTTTGTGTGTCCTATGGCCCTAGAAAACAATGGAACCCCACCGCCAGCGGTAAGACATAGCAGGTGGGCCGCCATGCTTGCCGACTGCTGGGACATGCGCACTTGTTTAGCGTGCAGAATTATGGGATTGCTATGGCGCGCTAGGTTCAGAAGTGTCCTCGCACAGCGCTTCCAATTTTTCGCTATTTTCGCAAAATGTAAAGGTCCAGCCACAAAAACAACTTAAAGGTAAGTTTTGATATATATTGTTGAATGTAACTATGCGTTTTCATCATTTGATCACTCCTGTGAAGCGACATATGTAAGGTCAACGATCATGCGACTCATTGTTTACAAAATGATGTATATTTAGATTGGGTAAGTGTCACTCTTCACATATATTATGATATGCTGTGAGGGAACAATGGAAAGCCTATGACGCACGCTCAATGCGTAGGTCTACCTTTAAATAACCCCGCCAGCAGTTCATTCACAAGCTCGGCAGCCGGCTGATGGGCGGAAAATATGGCAATAGCTCTGGTGTACGCACGTAAGTAAAAGAGATTGTGGAAGTGATTTGTAAGTAGTGTAGGGGGGGATGTTATCGACAAAACGGGATGAGCGCAGGGTAGAAGCTTCATACATGGGCAACTCTGTGAGCGCGGTGACACTGTCTCTGAATTAGTCATATGCATTTGCGCACCACAGGGGCGGACTTATTTTGGTGCCAGCTTGGGTGCTTGCATACATATGTAAGTTTGTATATGTAAAACGGTGCGTGGTTTTTGTGGTCTTCAACAAGTTCATGTGCATTTTTGTGGGTAGTTTATATGTTCCTGTGGTGTAGACACTTGCGGTCCATTGCATGCAACACAATTGCTATCCAGTTTGATGTGAATCATATACTCTTTATTTATTTCATAGCCTAACCTTTGCTGTGAGAAACGATGAAAGAAATGTTTTTGGTCTGCGTCCAACACCAGAGTTGATTTACTTTTATGTTATTAAAGTTGGCAGAGACATTTTTATGCCTCCAAAAAACTTTTCATTTTTTTTCTATACAGTGTTAAGAGTGGCTTGGAGCAGTTCTGCCTTTGATGCTCCACAATTCAACTTTGGAAGGGTCATTTATTTTGAATGGTGTTGCTTCTTTTAATTTCCTGCCGTAGTCGGGGAATGCTAAATTTGTCGAGTTGATTAGCACTGTAGGAGGCCTGGTTTGGTTTTTTGTCATTTTGTGAAAGTAGTTTACTACATAGGTTTCACGCCCAAACAGTAAGTCTTCGTGATAACTGCTGCTAAATGATGCCTTGCGTCAGAGAGGTGAAAAAACATATTTTATAGATCATGCCATAGTAGTTTTGTGGCGGACTGAAAAGTATGCAGATTTATTGGGCTAACCAAGTTTGTTGATTACTGGAAGCGACTCATACAGATGGCTCAGCTTCCGAAACTGACATCTCCATTCCAAGGCACAAACAAGTAGTGAAACATCAGTGATTATTTAATCAGTGTTGAAATATAAGGGTCACCTTAACAGAAATTCAGATCTTGAAAAATGTTGTTTTTGGTCCATAAATTCTGTTGACCTCTATGTATTTTTTATTTTTCTTTGCTGGATATTCAAGATAATCTGAAATAGTAACTTCTTTGTTTCATAAATTATCATGTTGTTACAGGGTTATGCTTTTTAATACAAGAAAAAAAATTCTAAGTTCAGATAATCTTACAATATTTGCTATCAAAATAACATAAAGTTTGATATACTTAACAAGACTTTCACTGTGTAAATTAATATATTAAAGCAAATTTTTTGAAGTATCTATAACCCTCCACTATATTTTTCAGGTGATAGTGAAAAATATTTAAATCCTGACAAAAGGCAGCAATAATGATCCTGTTTGAAATTACTAGCATTAACTGGAATTTATAATATTTACTTTCATAGCTGCCATATTATATGTTTTTTAGACATACCCAAATAAATATACCTGTTAGCACAAACCTGTTAAATCATTTTCTTTATTAACTAAAGCTGTTTTTGTGACAAAACTTGGTGAATATAATGAACTATATTATAAGAACTTTCCCAACAAGATTTTAAAGTTATTTGATTGCTGTAGCAACATATATCCTACCTCAGGTGTATAAGTGATAATTTTAAATCCCATTAGTTATTTTTTATTTAGATATTAAAAAAAACCCATACAATAATAAAATAGGACCTTTTTAAATACACAATTCAATATATATTGAACTTGAAAATCTGCTTAATTTGGTCATGTACAAGAGAAATTAGCATTTATTTTAAATAGTACATTATTATACTGAATGTTTTAGCAAATTATATTCAATTAGATAATAACAATATATTTTAATTTGTTCATTATCAGGAAATTTAAACAGCAGTGATGCAGTTTTATTATTTTAGGTGATTTTTTGTGAATATGCAGTTGTAAAGAATATGGTATTTATTCCAGTCTTATTTAGAAGTTTCTATGCATAGGGGACACATCTGGTTATGTAACAAGTGATACATGTCACTGCTTGGTGCTTGACAAGATGGCCCCCATTAATTTTTCTCACCTTGGTACATACAACAGGGCCCTTGCCTTTGTTGTTTGCACAATAATACAGACCTTTTACAGTTGCTAGTATGTCTAAGGCCTGGATAAAGGGCACGGGTCCACTATGGTCTGGATGCCAATCACATTTAAGGCTTAATTGGATCCAGTCCAGATTTCACACCTGGTATCATCGGGAGGGGTCATTAAATTACCAGTCTTTGCAACTCAACCAGAAGTCTGGAATTGTGTCAAATGGTTATTTATATAATTGGTGTTTGGGGTATTTTGCTGGATTTCTCATGGGGTAAATTTATATGACAGTAAGTAGTAAGTACTTATTTTTTCTTGTCCCCTCCCTCTTTGTGAATGTTTGTTATTACATGTGTTTGACACAGGAAATGTATAAAGAATATATACATGTTATTCAGGGTTTTTTTCTCAGATTGTTAATGAGAGCAAATAGCGTGACAGTTTGTACTTCTGTTCCTGTTTGTCTGTCTGAGTAAATAATCTGTTTTATTGTTAAGGTATGCGTAAATTGTTAATTCCTGTTCATTTTCCTCTGGTTATTGACTTACAGTAAATAAAGTTTCAGGTCTATATTACCATTTTATAAATTTTAATTAGTGCATGAGAAAAGGAAAGAATTAAAATGATAATCGTACTTTCTCAGACCACTACATTATGCAACACATTTATGGGGTATATTTAATATAATTCATTCATGTAGCAGACTCAGTCACCAGTGGCATTTGGAGCAGATACCATATATCATAACACAAAACCAGGGCATTGTATATATTACTTATAATCTGGTACTTGTTTGGCAGTTGACCTGTTTCTCTGTTTGGTCTTATCAGCCTACTGTTTTAGGTTTGTTTCAGAAAGCATGCTCAGTGTAAATACCAGGGGCTTTGGTTTCAGGGTGCATTGGGAAAAGGCTTAGGTATTGAGTAATGCTGGCTGGTGTGTATACAGAGACCGTTGTCCCTTTGTCTTGCCGCAAGTTGTGTGTTGTCTCTAACACTGGGCCTTGGGTTTGCCCCCTTCCACCCAGTCTGTATTTCCATAACAATAACCACTTTGTATTTTTATAGTACAGGTTTCTTTTGGGGCACCAGGGATTAAGTTAAGGCCTCTGAGAGCAAGGTTTGGGGATTTCTTTATGTGCTGAGTTGCCCTGGTACTGTATTCTTATATAAAGGGTGTGCTTTGGTGATTTATTTAGAAGTACTTCACAGAAGGTTTGGGAGGTGAGTCTGATGTTTTTTGGTTCAGTTAAAGATTTACGCCGCATGTTTCAGTTTGTGATTTATGTATAGAATTGCATTATGTGTATTTTTGTGTAATTTATTTAATCCTCTTTTGAAAATTAATTACAGAAACACACATTGGCAATAGAAATACCATAGTCATTTTGCAGGAAAGAGTTATACCAGGCTGACTGAATGTAATTTGTTATTAATAAAACATTTTAATTAAGCTGAATTTGTTTTCTTTACTTGTTCACTTGCATGAAAAAGCTTGCTTGAAAAAATGGGATTTATCAATATGTGATTTAATAAGGTGTATGTGTATACATTTATTTAAAAAAATAAGTTCTTATCATGTTCTGAACATTTTATATGAAAAACTGCTTAATAAATAATGTCTTTAAATAATAAAAAAAATTGAAATTGTAATTTGATACAAATTTCCTGTTCAAAGATGTAAACTTGAATTTATGAAGACCTGCACTCTTGATACAATATAGATATGACCTGATTAAGTCATGTTTCAGACTTTGGACACCAGTCAAGAGACATGTGTGCACCATGATTTACACAGGGGTTGTAATACTTTGAAATTTTCAGTTTCTAACAGAAAGGCATTAATACAGGTTTACCTTTCCCCAGACAAAAATTGCCTTTCTTTTGCTTAATTTGCTAAATCCTTGGTGGATGTAAAATACTATAGATGCATCCTACCGTCATATCAAATTTCAGTTGCACTTAGCTCAGTGTAAACCTGATTCTGTCATTGTACATGCCATCCCACATGCAAGTTTGCATGCAAAAAGAACTGAATGTTTTCAATAGAAACTTTTATATCAGAAAAAAAAGATTGTGCAGGAAAATATAGGAGATGAGGGCCTAAATGCCGGAGAGCAGAAGAAAATATAGACCAAATCTAGGAAATGGAGGGAGTTGGTGGAAGCCCAGCTGTAAAATATTTCATTTTTGTCATGTTTGTTCCAGGTTTTCAGATACTAATATGGAAAACTTCTAGGTATTCACCTTTCAAATGGATTGCTACAAAACAAAAATGCCTTTTGGTGCGCCTGTCTGCCTGTCTGTGACAGGCGGTAAGGCGTTATTTCGAGTCCTGTGTACATCATGATTGTAACAAGCATATTTTAGCCTGATCCCAACTTGATATACATTATTGCAACAGACCCCTGAAATGGAGTATTGGCTTACTACCTTAACATATAAAAGTTTTAGAAAACTTCTACAGATCATTAGTGTCATCCTAGAACATATCAGTAACAGGAGGACCAGTGTGGGGTCCATTGTTGTAGTCTAGAGTTTAAAGTTTCTGAGCAGCCAGGTACATAGGTAACATGGTTTGAATCTAGTATCAGTGACGGGCCTGCCTAAGGTAAATAACCCAAAAAAGAGTCTGTGCTCTGCGAAAAAAAGAGTAAACATCTTTTCAATAAGTCAGTTCCCCATTTTTTATCACAGACTGAATAAAAAGATTTGTTTCCCATTGCACAATTGTATGTATATATATATATATATATATATATATATATATATATATATATATATATATATATATATATATACACACATATCATTCCTAAAGTCAGAAATATTCATGGTGCACATCCCAATTTATGAAGGTAAGGGTATTTTCTACATTAAACAAATGTGAAAAAAGAGTAATTAGCATCATTTTCAGGAAATCCTCAAAAAGTGTGACTCTTTTGAAAAAAAAAAGTGATTTGGCAGGCGTGAGTTATGTTAGACGCAGTGTTAGCATGTCACTTGATCCTCTCACCTGTCCCCATACCAGAGAGGCTGCTCGAAGCAGTAATTGCATGAAACTTGTAATTTGAATTACATCCCAATCTGGCTTACTGCCCCACCCCCAGGGCTGCTGTATACTCTTCAGTATTTTTATATCTGGCAAATGTTATATTTAAACTCCAGTGAGACATTCCAGTCATGTTTCACATGAAGTATTTGCTTTTTAAATGTCATTTGCTTTACGCTTTCTTTGATTCAGAAACATTTTTTTTATCAATTTCAACAAATTTAAGAATCAGAGGAATTTTAGTAAGACCAAATAAAGGTAATAAGCCTTCAAGAAGACTGGCCTATCAGCTTTCAGAACTATATATAATAATAAATTTTCAGTACAAATGGAATTATTTCAGAATATCTCTTCTCAAACAGAGATTCTGTATAACTTCTTTTAAATAGCCAGATATTACAGATCTGATATATGTCCTGTGTCATGTGTTGAAAGATTCCTTTACCTGTTTAAACCCTATTCATACCCCCCCCCCCTGTTAAAGTATAATGATAAAATTATTAATCAGAGTACAAAAGAACAATTTACCTTAAAGCACAGTATGAGGCAGTATACAGTATGACATAACAAGTCTCACAACAACCAGGGTATGAATAAGGCTAAAAAATTTAAATGCTTTAGGTGCACCCTTGAAACATAACCTACATACACCTTAAGATTTCAACATGCACCTTGTACTACTAGTGAGAAAATTTACTGGTTAAGGAGTTTCAGTTGCTCAAAGAATAGAAATGCTAATTTATGATTTTGATGTTTATGGAAAGTTAAAATAATATACTGCACCAACATTTTTTCATTTGTTTATAATACTTGCACTGAGTGCAACCTTGGTACAATTTCTACTGCACAAAAGAAAACATGCATGTGTGCACCCTCTATTTTGCACCCTGCAACCATGTCAGATTGCTGAACATTTTCAGTTGTGCTCCATTACTATTAGTTTAATATTTTATTATTGTAATTTTATAATTTTATATGTACATGTACAGGACTCCCATGGTCTCTTTATAATATCCTATATTTTCCAGCATTTAGACCATTATCTCCTATAGTTCCTTATAGTTTTTTTCACTGCACACATTAGTGTTTCCAATAAAAATGTGATAACTTATTACTGAATAATCGTAAACTAATGATTGAAAACATGCAGATTTTATATGGAGTTGTCCATGCAGTCCTACATATACAGCAGTGTAAACCAGTAAAACAGACCTTTTGTAACTGCTCAGAGAATAGGTGGTTGGTTAATTTAGTAAAAACCACAATTGTGCAGTGAAAACTCCTGTATTTGTCCTATATTCTTGGCTTAAAATTCCTTTAAACTCCTATATTTTTGTCTTAAGTTGTCCTTTTTAAATTCCTCTTTTTTTTATTTCTTCGGGAACTTGGCGGGATTTGGAATAATGTCATTAAGCATGCAATTTTTGGAATTTTAAAGTATAACCTGACATTTTGCAAAACTGGTTACTAAATTCTGTTATTTAGTAGAAAGTGTGTATATTGAATTAAATCATGAGTCATGACTTGTTCTTTGAATTATGTATTCTTTCAAATCCACTTTTGAGGATTTTTGTAATTTTGTAATGATTATGAAACAGAAATAATCAACGTTAATTATTTAGCAATTGTTTCTGCATTCTTTGGAAAGAAAAAGTAAATTGAAAACTGAGCTTTCTGCTTGCCCTGTTTCAATGAATGTAGAAATTACTTTCAATTTTCATATATGAAAGACCAATATTTATATATTACTAAATGATAAAAGATGTTTTATTAGATTTAATAAAAGGGAATTGATAAAGCAGGGTTTGTTGACTTCTGTTCTGATTAATCTGACATTATAATAGGTTGTATGGCGAATGAATGGCTGGATGAAATGTATGCTTTTCATAAAAAGAAAATTTAGTTTGACATTTCATGATAGTAAGTAGAATTGAACAGCCTTATTGTCCACTGCGGTTCTAAATTAATCATTAATAAACCGTATTGTAATTCTAAAGGCAATAAAATACATAGTTACAATTTTACATGGTCCTGTATGCAAAATGAACATGATCAAAGGATGGCACTTTAACAAAAAAATAAACAATCCCAGTTAATTTTCATGTCCAGCAAGACGCAAGGTTGGCTTATCAATTTTAGGATTAGAAGTTCTGAAGAAGCTTGAAAGAATCATCTGAAACTCTGGTGCATGACATATGAAGTATAGTTGTGTGGATTAATTCAGTTATAGACAATATTCTATGTTAATTTATAGGAGTGAGCTTTTTAAATTGAATTATTTATTATTCAACCATATTAAAATAATTAACTTTGTAGTCTGTATTTCAAATTGCAGTATAAATAAATTTGTAATTTTGAATTATCCACATGAGTTTGAGCAAGTTTATTTTGCTTGTACACTAGCTACTTAATTGTACTTGAATTAAGATAGTTTGTAAATAAAATATATCCTGTAAATAAGATATTACCTGAATGAGTAGTATCTGAATATTTTCAAATTTCATGTTCCCAATGGTGTTGACTTGATATAAGATGCTCATTGTTTTGGAAATGATTTGCTTTTATTATAGTTGGTTAAAATCATTTTTGAACTGAATGAAAATGGCCTTATTGGTGGACTGGTCTTAATATAGGGAGTTGGTCTTCAGAGTATGGGATAAGTGTGACCCAGGAACCATGCGCTTAGAGAAGATATGGTTGCAAAAGTAATTGTAATGTTTGAATTTATTGCTTATGAAATATTTTCTTTATAATATAAATCTTCATTTGTAAGAATGTATTATATACTGTTTATTTTTACATAAGAATAAATAACATATCGTTAATTTTTGTAGATAAATCCATTGATGACAGAGATGGTAGAAAATCAGTACTAACCAAAGACCCAATCAGCTCAAGCTTAATGCTTAGAATATTGTTGTTAATTAAAGATGGTTTGGACTTATTTGCTTCTTCAATGAATAATTCATATACCCCCATGAAAACAAAGAGAAAATATTTGAAATAAAAGGGATTTATTGGTCTTGAGAGATTAGTGCCTCTGTATGTTTGAACTCTTGTCTGTTCAACAGATTTGGGTGTATAAAACCGTTTGTGTTGTATAAAGTCGTATGAGCAATTTAATCTGGTTCCCCAGCTGGTTGTGTCATCCTGAAATTTAATGAAGACCACAAAGGCATATATGTAAGAATAAATTGATGATATAGTTTAATTTGGGCTAAATATAAAGCTGTGTGTCCACATTAAATGCCAAGCATAAATATTTATCTTAAAAGTAATTTCCAGCTCCCTCCTGTAATCACAGAGTCATATGATGCAGAATGAGAAAACTGTTAATGACAATGGCTGGGGTGATGAGAAATTTAACAAGCCCTAATTTTTGCCTCTATATATTGTAATTACCCAGATCTTCTTGAAGTAGTTACGTTATCGTGTAATTTAGTTTTACAATTAATTGTGAAATCCATGCAAGAAGCTCACTTGGCGAAAAGCATAATTTGAGCGTGTGTTTAAACTTTGGAGAGGAACATGTCAGAATAAATTTCACTAGTTTTATTGTGCACACGCTCGTAGTCATGATTTAATCTCTCCTTTTAGGTAATTGTTCTCACATTAAGGCAGTGGTTGTTGTTAAAATATATTGGCAATTGGAGGCTGCAATAATTGCAAAGGCAGTTAATGCTGTGCGCCCATTTTGCTATTGCAGCTCATTATTACTGTGACATACTTTTTCTCAGTATTTCCCGCTCGGCAGGGCCTATGAATGCGGGCACTTTATGTAAAATGGGCAGTAGCTTTGAAATTTCATCATCTTTGAGAAACTGCCGATCACCCAGCTGAGCTAGGCTGGCTTATATAATTCAGTGAATTAATCATTTTACTGCAGATTATGATTTTTACCCATAAGAGGTACTTGTGACAGAATAAATCTCTGTTAAGTAAGTTAAGATAGTTCTATGACGCACTCAGAATCGGAGGAAGGAATTTACATACAGGAATTTCAAAGCCTTGTTTTCACTCCTGCCTGTCATTTTAAGATCTATTGCTGGAGGGGGATGCATTGCCAAGAACGTGCTACTGGGCTTGACAAGCAGTTGAGTAATTAGCTCGTGATAAACCAAATCTTCATCGCTGTTCTTGTTGTGCCGCTAATTACTCAAGTTGCGGAGGTATCAGCTCAGTTTTGATTGTGAACACTTAGAGTGCACCATACTCTTATTGTCATTGCAGGCATATCAAGCACACCAAACTTTTCCAGAAGTTCCACACAATGAAAGACGGTATAGAACATATCACTGATATTGCAGACAAAGAGATGCCTTCAATCCAGAAAAGTCCTGTCAAGGTTCTCAACTCTTTTGGGGGAGCGAACATGAACCGCAAGAAGCGGAGCCTAGATAGTGCCATTGCTGCCCTCTACAATGGTGTTCATGATGTAGAACCGCAAGTTCCGATGATAAACAATGTGAAAAATCCACATATGAACAGTTTAGAACAGGACTTTGTAAAGACAGTTGAGCCAAAAGATTATAATGGCATATCAAATCACGAGGACACAAATGAACCACTGGCAGCAGTGAATGGAACTGACCACTTAGGGGTACAAGAGGGCCCTCTAGTGGTGGACGAAACTAATGGTGCTGAACACAACGACTTGAAACCGACCATGAATGGTCTCCCAAAAATGCCATGTATTTGGTATAGTGACCTTGAGAAAACAGAAGGGGACCAGCAAGTCCCGAAAGTCACTAGTATGGCTGATAATATTGGTATGGTTAGCATGCCACCCGAGAATATGGTAGCAAATTCACCGACTTACCCACCCGAACCGCTTACGCCCAACCAGAAAACTGTTGAAGGAATTGTGCCACAAGTAGAATCGCCACCGAAGCTCCCCGAAGCCAAACTTCCAGAAGCCAGTCATACTCCTGTCATGAACGGTCAACTGCTAAACGGAAACCATCAGCTATCCGCAGACTCCAACACCCAGCCAAAACCACTGCTGCCACCTAACCCGCTAGTCCCTACCCCAACTTCAAACCACACCCCACCGCACCCACCCATGACACTACCCGATAATGTTATGACGACGAACGCCATGGGAGAGCCGGAAGCAGTCTGCCCCGAGTGCCGAAAAGTCTTCAAACGCAAGGTGTATCTACAACGCCACATGGAACGTGAACACTGGTCCACAGCAAAGGTGTTTCGGTGTGAAGACTGTGGCTACGAGACCAAACATCAGAGCAACTTAAGTGTTCATCGCAGGACACATACAGGTAAGAACAGAATATGCTGTCTATATATGTGTATGACTGTCTGTAGAATAGTTACGTGATCTTGTTTTCGTAATGACACTGTATGAAGTTTTGTGAATATTCTGTGTACATTTTACTATCAGTGCACGTGGCATTTACATCAGAAAGGAATTTTCAAATTTACAGAAGAGAAATTCTAAACTGCCTGTTTTTGAAATATATGAGAGTTTTGGAATAATTGTAGAACTAAATCTCAAATGTGATTGGTTAATATTTTCACCTGTGATCAAGGGTCCACCAAATCTACAGTTCATGGCAAAATCTGTCAAAAAGGTTTAAAGTTGAAAATACAAACACACCTGTTTAAAACCCCAGACTACTAAGCTGTATTATAGAGTATCCACATTAAGTGAGTTTATAAAAAGTTTTGTTCTTGTTTCATACTGTTAAGGATAGGTGTAGCATACTCTGAATTTGTCGGTGGCGTAAAATCCAGGGTTCCTCCCAGGTTGTCTGTATCCATATACAAGCCATACATAAATACATCTTTTGCTGTTTCTTTGTAGTTAATATCTAAAAATATTTTGTCATCTTCTGAGCAAATGCAATTGAAATATTATGGAAATTTCCTAATGCTGAGTACTATCATTGTAATCAGTGTAAGTTACATGTGGAATATCTAAATTTCGAGTTCATGGGCATCTGGTTACCACAAAATAAACTGCCAGAATATAGGGGATATAGCATGCTGCAGCTAGTATTGGGAACTGCTTTTGGATTTGTCCCAAAATTTTAACAGAGTCTAGATATGTCCCAAAATTGAAATGAGTTACCCCAGAAAATTTCTCCAGTCTCCCCTGGCCCATGGCCTACCCTTCCATACAATTAAAGAGACATTGACTGGAAATTCCTGGATATTTTGTGTCTACTGACAAACAACTGTGAACAAATAGCTCTTTTAAAGAAGTTAGCAGAGGTAAATGCAAGTGAAAACTAAATTAAGGCCTGCCAATTAACTCAAAAGCATTTTAGTTGCCACAGAATTTAATTTTTAGCACGCAGCATTTCAAGAAATCTTTCCAATTTCATTTTTATATAATTCCTCGTTTCTGATGTTCTATGTGACTTGAGTCCATGTGTTGGCTGATAATGTAAAACTTTGAATACAATCCAAATTTAATACTCTTAAATTTATACAAAATCAAATTTGAAGTGCACAGAATTTTTCTGATTCCTCAATATATTTATTATGCAAGAGTCCATCAGTATTTGATAAATATTTACTAGATCTCCATTGCTATGTAATTTATATTTGATTATAAATGTTTATAATTTTATTATGATTATTAACAAGTTTGTTATAAATGCCTCTGCCGTGACATTTTTCCTAAGAGATTGCTTATTGCCATATTTGGTATGATCAGTCTTTGCTGATATGTTGTCACATCTTTCTTTAGTATTTAATTTCCCTCTCATAATTTTCCCAAATAAGTCTTTCTAATGTCCTATTTCTAATGAATATAAATCTCAAGCCAAATTTCAGTATCTAAATAATCTCCTGTGATATCTTTCCCAAATATTTAAATCCTTTGTCTCTCAAGTATATAATCCCATCTCAACCCCCCCCCCACAAAAAAAAAATATATATATATATATATATATATATATATATATATATATATATATATATATATATAAATCTTTGTTATAGCACTTTCTAAAGTATTCAGTTCCTATATCTATTTCGGTATTTAATCCCATGTTGTTTCTATCTTAAGAATTGTATCCCATGTCATTGATTTCTTAAATCAATAATACCATATGCCATATATTTAGTATGTAATGCCATGTCATGAAGGTGAAAATTATTCCCATAATTATATCTTAATTATATCTTGTCTTTCCTAAGCATATGGTCATGTCATATGTTAACAGTTTTGTCTCATATCTTTCCAAAGTCTCTAAATTAAAGTATTCAAACCAATTTCATATTTTTCTCAAATATTTAATATCAGGACATATTTGTCTTTTGATGTTTAATTCTATGTTTGGTCAGTCTATAGTATTTACCTTGCATGCCAAAAATTTTTCTACGGAAAAAATAAATTCCATATCCTACATAAAGTATTTCTCTGCATAGTTTAAAGAATGAACTGAATGTCATGTTATCTTTAGATGTATACTGTGACATTCTGTAAGTATATAGCCTTGTATGTCATCTTCTGGAGAGCTGTTGTTGTAAATGTCATGGGGACTTGTCTTGCATAATCCCTTCTAAGTAATTAACATTGCAAATGAAATCGTAGAGTATGCAGATGTTATTATTGTTTGTAGAACACTTGCCCAACATGAATTTGTTCCATACATCTTTTTACATAACTTTACTGGTATTCGTTGTTGGTTTTTTGTGGCAGGATGTAAAAGTATTATATGAGTGGTGTAATAACACCAAGTGTGTCAGGTTTTGTACGGAATATTGCAGTCATCTATAGTGGGCTTGATTACTTATCACAGAAAGCATTCTACAGACCTAACCAAACGAGTGAATTGATTGATAATTAGTAGCAGCAAGAATGGTCAAATTGCTGGCAATGTGCCAAACATTCTTCTTCAAGCTAGTTGCGTAATCACTCCAGTTCCAGATAAAGGAGCCTGTAGTTGTCTTTCAATTCTATTGATTTCATTTATCCTGTTTCTGCGAGCATCTTTTTGCTCCCGGACACTTTTCACGTTATTTAGTATGCACATTTACACATTTGGGGACAAATTAGTCCCCGCTTGGTGTAAACTAGTGCATGCATGTGTTGGTTTGCAGAGCCGCATTATGCTAATAGCACTGAAAAATAAGAGGGTTTGTGTGAAACATAATGTACAAGTATAGACTTAACTGTGGGTTTGTATGAAATATGAGCTCATTGGTGAAAATATGTCTGTTATGTTAGTTTTAAATATTGTATCTTTATTGCATTTTAGCTGGTGGTGTATAGTTAGTTGTTTATAGATGTGGGTCGGTGACATACTTTTATTTAACAGGTGTTTGACATGTGTTAGTGTGTGTGAGACAGAGAGAAAGAGTGAGAGAGAGTATGATGTGTGTGAGTGTGAGACAGAGAAAGTGAGAGAGAGAGGAATAAACAGCAGTGGAACAAAAATATTGTCCTCTATGTATGTTAGGGATTCTGGGAAAACAATTTGTAATTGTATGATCTTTAATATACTGTAATATATTTTCATTGAAATTGACTAGTTATTAACTTTACAAAATAAGATCCTTTATGTCTGGCCTCAATATAGAAAAATAGACTGGTATGTACCTTTATATATGAGCATGGTCATTGGGAGCTGTAAACTAGTATCCTGAAGAGCAGGAGCGCCGGGGTGTAACAAACGGAGAGAGATATCTTTTAATCAAGGTTTTGGCATGTCCATAGTCAAGTTCCATTCTTGCAATAAATCTGGTGCAAGCTAAATTGACCTTTCTCCCGGAACTATTTATTTTTATCCCTAAATACAATGCAGTGATAGGTGAATCTCCGTTGTAAATTTGATTGACTTGACTGTATAGCGAAACTGTCACCCCCAGCAGGCATAGTGGTAACGTAACACTAGGAGACGTGTAACACAGAAAAAACAAATCTTTAGTAGATGCAGCATTCACCGAGGTAACAAGACAAACCACCGCAGAGCCCGGAGATCATACCGTGTCGTGTGAGTCCTAATAAAGCTTGCCTCAAATACTTCCAAATATATGTTCTCTGACGGCCACTTGTGAACAGCAGCTGTTCTGGTCGTAAATTTACTTATCGGGAAGCATCGCAGGGATGTAATCAGGCTGTTGCAGCCCGCTTTCCCGGCCTGAATCATACCATCTTTATGGTACTTGTGCATGTTGCCTGCTATTCCACCCATGTAAGAAGTTTTGGCACAGATTTTGTGCCACAGACAGCCGGTATATGTAGATTTATTAACCTCCCCTAGGGGGTTGTACCATGCAACCTGTAACAAACCTGCCAAGGTGTTTAGTATTGTGTACCTCAAGGATTTCATGACCAGGTCCTGTTGAGGTATATCTTTGAGGCCCCAGAATCAAATATTTAGCGCCTCACTGTGATCTAAAACGTTTGTTATATTTACACGATTGTCAAGATATACAGAGCTTTGAGTGGCTAGTTATTTCTTTCTCAGTAGATTTGCTTTGTATTCCCTCTCTAAAAAATTTGATCTGTCCACAGTGAGGTTTAGGATTTTCTGTCCTGCCTGATAGTGCTACCCACTAGTGAACTATAGTAGCCACACTCTTAATTTTCTTAATTAATATGCTACTCTTGAGTCTTTGACCCGGTGCATCTCCGTTGACTCTTTGTTTTATTGAATTTTTATAGTTATTCTTCTTTTTTTCATCATGAATTTTGTACCAGACATATCTTTTAAGAAAAGGAAATATTAAAAAGAAAATTATTGCATCTGCAATTCATTTTATAATTAACAGAATTCTTTCTTTGAAATAATAATTGCCTACATTCAGAACTAAACAAGGTAAGCACACCCTGTATATTAAATCCTTTATATTGTAATAAAATTTTAGAAGATATTTAAATGTTTTTATGACTATCCAAGACCCTATTCAGTCATTTTGAGATTTCTCTAAGTGAATCCTGTCATAATTATGATGAAATCCTTGCTGTAAATATTGACAGTAAATATTGCTAAGTATATTTTAAGAACATAATATCATATATAATTTTACAAATTATATTTTTCACAATTAATTTTTTTAGCCAGTATAAAGTTGCCATTAATATATTTTGAAAATGTCAAGTATTTAACTTAAGAATGAACTGCTGACCCAGCAGTTTTGACCTTTGCATTAGTGCACCTGATGGGGTTCTTGATGACTAACAATAGAATCATCAGTTCAAAGATGTAAGGTGCCAGGTAGCCAAACCCCATATACTTATTAAATATGAATATGTGGCTGCCCTTTGTTCAGCAAGCTGTAGTTGCGTCTCTATAGCCACCTCAGTAGCGTGCAATCATTAACGACCTCGTGCCGCAGGCTTCTTTAAGGAGGAGTTGGCACTGAAAGCGTTAGTGTCCCTTGGTAGTTCATGAGCCAGTGCTTGAGCCAAGGAATACTCACCGGTATGCTTGAAATATACGGGGGCCTCGTACTGATGTGCTCCACAGTGAACTTGACGCTTTCAAAGCACAGAGCTATTACAGGGTGCATGAAATACCTTTGTGGATTTTATGAGACCCCTATAGATACACTGAAATGTGAACCAAAAGATAAATTTGTACCTAATACGTGGCCTCCCATAAAACAATGGATCTCTTAAATTCCAGTTAGATTCATAGACACTCTAGTAGATTTATGTAAAATTTCGGAAGATAAATGAAACCAAAGTACATAGATTCAAACCCCAGTAGTTTATGTAAATCCAGGTAGATAAGGGAAACCCTGGTAGATATAAATATATATGAAACCCTAGTACATTTATAAATGGAAATTACAGTAGATATATGAAAATCGCAGTAGATATATATCAAAATTGCAGTAGATATGTGAAAATCACAGTAGATATATGGATATCACAGTTGATATATGGAAACTGCCGTCGATATATTGAATTTGCAGTTGATATATTGAAATCACAGTGAATACATGGAAACCTGTAATGTTACATGGGGAACCAATGCAAAGCCCATAAAAAATCCCAAAAGATACACTGAAAGCCCATTTATCTATTAGATACCCTTAAATACCAGTAGACAATACACAAATTACAAAAGAGTATATTAATTATGAAATGAAAAAAGAGAACCAATAGGATTACAAAAGAATACACCGAGATCAGAAAGGTATACAAATAACAAAGAGATTTACTTTAAGTGTAAAGCTCCATAGAATTTGTCAGTGTGCACTGAACCTTTTATGTATCTCTATAAACCTTTCTACTTGTCAACATATAGTATTATTTAGCATGTGGAATTGTGCATAAGTGTACATCACTTTAAAAAATATTGATGTTTTCTCAGCACCAGATATAATTGTTGAACATAAGTGCACTGTAATATATACAGTAGCAGTTGTTTTTGAATAATATGCTTCGATATAAAATTAAGAGAAAAATTATTTTAAAAAACTAAAATCAATTATAATCCAAGGCTACCATTTGAAAAGAGACCTAATTAATATAATGCACTGCTTGATTATTCAAGATTTTTAAAGCATTTATGGATTTTTGCTTCCTCGTTAATAACCTGTGTTTATTGGTTTTATATAAATGAAAATAGGTATGAAAGAGCTGATAAATGAATGTCTAATTAATTTGTTCTATGTATTCTTTTTCCTTTTCATATTATTTGTGTTCACTTTGTATTATACAACCAATATATCTTGAAGAATTTGTTATCATGGCCAGTAATTGTTTATATGTCCACTTTTTCCTAAAAACAACTCTTATAAATTCAGTTCAGCCATTTTTAAATTCTCCCAAGTTT
The DNA here is from genome assembly GCA_026874595.1 of Sipunculus nudus. Taxonomy (NCBI): domain Eukaryota; kingdom Metazoa; phylum Annelida; class Sipuncula; order Golfingiida; family Sipunculidae; genus Sipunculus; species Sipunculus nudus. The sequence goes on from CM049319.1 coordinate 62,533,765, forward strand.
TAACCACTTTCTAATTCCATCTTGACCATCAGTGACCAATCATCTGTTTTACATGCAACTCCACTGTTCCATTTACTTTTGTTGGCTTTTTGCTTGCAAGGGGTTTCAAAACTGCCATATTCATGAATGGGAAATTATCGCAAAAATAAAACTTTTGTAAAATAGACACTTAGTCTACATAGGTGAGCAGTCATTTATTATATAGCTTTATTTGGTATTTTATTCACACCTTTTTGCTTAAAAGTGGAAAGCTAGGGATTTGTATCATAATCAATTAAAGATATACATTTAAAGTAATGTTAGATCTTCATATTATCTGTCTTAAATAGGACAGGAATTTTATTTATTCTCTTGGGTCCTCATCAATTGTCAAGATGTAGCATGAACTGAATGAAAAAGTAAAAATCACAAAAAAATTAGCTTAAAAAATATGAAGGCAACAAAAGTATTTAGACATGCACAACCATTTCTTAACACACCAAATGTGTATTTCCTTAATAACACAGTATAAATTAGTAAAAATGAAAAGTTAAATAGATTAAAACACATAAATATCTCCTTTCCCCAATATTGACTTTCTGGTGATATAACAGGATGCCTAGTCTTATAAAAAAGGTCCTTGAGGTCAGATTCATCAAATCCAAATTTTGAGTGGCTTTTAAACCTTAATTACATATAGTCATATGGTAAAAATTTGTATTCTTATTGTTTTCCATCTTAAGTGTAGTCCACTGATTGCTTTGCAATGTATTATTTCTTTAATTTAGGTGGTAAAATGTGATTTAAGGGGAGTTTTCATAATGTATTCAGTTATACACACTCTTTTTCAAAGAGACAGATTGAAATTTTTCACTTACCTTTTAACTTCTTAATGTGGGAAAACAGGGATTTCCTTTGAGTATGACAGTACTTTTATCCTTATGTCATTAAAAGACATTTCAACATGTAAGGTTTTTACCTGTAGTTAGCGGAGAAATTGGTATTGGTTTGGGTTAAATTCTATCATAAATATGGTATTCAAACTAGCTTAAAAGGCAATCTATAATGTAGGGAAAGCCTGCAAAGGTTTAGGAGACTTTTTTTTACAGTCAGACTTTTTGCAGAAATGTGCCATGTACTGCTCTTTGTGTGCGACTGTTTTACAGCCAGTTTGCTGACGGAATTCTCAGTGGTTGGCTTTTGAGACACTCAATTGAGTGTTTTTCTGTAGGGGCAAGCTCATTGGTTGGTCTCCTGCATAGGACTTTTTGATTGGCTGCAGTGGCTTTGAACTTTTTTAAGGTGTCAAATAACTTATCATGGTTAACCTGATATTGGAAATCATTCCTGTGGCAGAACGGACAAGGATGTCACGGCCATCAGAAAACCTCTTCCTGTTCTAACACACCATTGATAACAAATAAATTGCCTAGAAAAGGTGTGAAATATGCAGAATCTGCAAAATTGATCAAACACAGCCTTTTGTGGGTTCTCATTGAGATATATTATTCTGTTTTATCTCCGGCAGAATCAAGGAGCCTCTTTTTTCAAACCAGGCTTAATTATGTGGAATTTTATAGTTTAGGATATATATTTTGTGGAATAAACGTTCAATCTTCGGGATGCTTATCAATTAGTAACCACTCATCTCTCGTGAAAGAAGCTTAAGAGCTTGATGAGTCAAGCGTATACATATTTTATATTTAGCAGCATCTTCAAGTTCCTCAATAGATCTAATGGTCTAACGAGCGACTTGAGTGCGCCATACAAATGTTTATTTAATTGGTGTTACAGCCCAACATCAAAGTAAGCTCAAGGCATCCCTTACTACATCGTACAATAATTTATTTACTGTTATACCCCTTAATCTGGCACCTAGGCTGTCTGCAGAGCATGGAACATCTTTTTCACAGTTTTCTTTCTGAATATCTTTATACTCAGTATTAACAGGGTCTCTTCTGCTATTGTTTTGCCATTTGTTGCATTTAATTCCCACTACGCACCCAAGAACCAGTATTATTGTCCTTTTCGCTTTTTCAAATGTGAGGGTACAAACTTTTTTCTTTTCTTTTTTTGGCATATCTTTACACAAAGTAAATAGCTTCTATAGTTGTACCGCCATTATTTCCACCCATCCTTGTTACTCTCACTTTTCCTTTCCTTCTTGCTGAGGGGTAAGTCCAGGCATGGCAAATCTGTATCTCATGTTCCTTCAGAACATTTTAATACTGAATGATAATTAATCTTAATCTACAGATAAACTTTTCTTCATTACAAGTGTATGGAACATTATGAAGTGTAATAATGAACTGGGTGAATACAATATGTGGAACATGGTTTTCAGAAGATCAGATTTGATATGTTCATTTAAAGAAATGTTTGCATCACGTTTTACTATTAATCTGTCAGAACAACAGGCTGTAAGCTTTGGATCAATCCCAATATGTAAAAAAGGACAGGAAATTTGAAAGATTTAATAAAAGAAAATCCTTCAAAATCATAATGTTAACTACCTAAATTCAGTAGAGAATCCTGCTATTGACTATATTACTATCATCATAAGAGTTAATTAATTCTGATCACCGTTAATAATACATAATATGGTCTGAATGATAGAAATGAATGGGTCTGGTTACAGTGATATAAGGCCCATGGTTCATATTCATCAATGAAATATCTCACAAAATATTGATTTCCAGTAAAATCCATGCATATTTAGTGAGGTCAGAGGTCACCTTACTTAGGAGTCACTCATTATACATATTTACCAATAGTTTCTCACCTCAATTAAATTTTCAGCAGATTTATGCATATTTAAATAGGTCATAGGTCACAAGACAAAAGAGGGGCATATTATGCACGTTTGCGATGATCTTGAATTACTAGGAATCAGACTGTGTCCTAAGGGGGTCATCCTCCATATTTTCCCAAATCCTGAGGAATTTGACATTATTGTATCCGCCAAAATTAAGTTTTGCAGCTCTATATACAATGTTTTTGACCTGGTTCCACCGCCACCGTCTCTGCTGCCGCCATGTTCCTTCCTGGAGAATTCATCTGAGGCCCTTGTACTGATTTTTCTGAACCCTGGCATTGTTTTCACTCAGCTATGTAGTTGTGCCTAACAAAGACAGGTGGTTTTTGCATGACGTCCACCATTTGCTTTTGGTGAAAAATACTCATAACTCAGAGTGGTTTAATGTATTGGTCTGAAGTTTTGCATTTCCATCCATCATTGATACCATCATCTTAATCTCTACTCAAGACTGGTGGCGCAATCTGTAATTGTTTCACGTGGCATCCATCCATATGTTTCCCTGTTGGTGAAAATTGCTTATATCACATGGTTCAAAGTACTGGTATGAAATTTGGCATTTCCATCCCTTTGGAGGGTAATCTTGTGGACCAGACAGGTGGCGCCAACTATCTTCCTGTTTCAATAGAACAAATTAATGCCCTATTCCAAGTATTGGTTTGTCATATTTGCCTGAAATTGTGCATTTTCATAGATTTTGGATACCTCCCATTTTTTGTTCTAGACTGATGGCGCCACGTGCAATTGTTTTAATGTGATGTCCATATGCTTATTAATAAATAAGCTTTCTGTATTGATAATGATATGGTTGTAAGGAAAATAAACCGCTTTCCACAAAAAAGATCACAAGTAGATCCTTTATACCTTGATATTTTGAGGGAACCCGTGTAATCATCAGATACTCACAAGGATCAGGCAGTTCACTTTCGTTGATTAATAATGCTATTTGAAAATTAACTGGATATGCCGTCGTTAATAGGAACCTTACAGAAAACAAATAATGAATGCTCCAGTGCTGTTTTCCCTGTGATCTAGCAAGAAGAAGCTTTTACATGATGTCAAGTCTCTATGTTTTGTATATTTAACCCCAATAGATGTGTAATTATCCAAAATGCCTGTACTATTATGAGTACCATGAAACCAGAAGCGGTCCTGACATTTAACAAGTGCAGTGAAAATAAGCAGAAATAATTCACCGTTATTACCACCAGTTATTTGAACTGAATACCAGTCAAGTGACAAGAGCCTGGCCACGGAGAGAAAGAGGATTTTATTTAGTGCTGATTCATCTGTTTTTTAGCGGGGATTTTAAAGACTTTTTAAGTGGGTGTTCAGTGATACTGGAGCTCTTACAATCGTAGCTTAGATGAGCGGTTTGATCTGTAGTTTTACATGTTAAGTGCTAGTGTCAGATCTCTTTCCAGCAGCTATTGACGAAGAAGCAAAGAAAGTAAAACATGGTCCAATATTGTTTTTTATTTCTGTGAAAATGACTCTCCTGATTGTGTTTCCAATTCGTAGTGAGGTGCATTGATTTCTTGGGGCAACTATGAAATAAAAAAGACACAATTTGCTTTGAATAGCATGTCAATGTCATGATCTGATAGCAAGCTCTGCTGGGCTCCTGAGCTGAAGTGGCGTTTCTTCAGGCTAATCTAATTCACAGTATATGTCCACAGTGCTGCTCCAGCCTGGCCATGCATTGCCTCCAGCTTGTGAGATGCTGTCATAGCCAGCACAGTCTTATTATTGAACTGGTTCTGAGCACTGATAGCCGAGTGCCGATTTGTCCTGGGGTAAATCGTATAAAGGTAAGAGAGAGCAGTTCGGTAAAATCAATAGTGTATCGTCCTATTCCGGAGTACTGTTAGGTCACTGTTAGTGGTCGGGTGTTGATGGGGCCAGAAACAGCAAATCACTATCTGTATTATATAAGGTGGCAAGTGTGAATACATTCTAGTGCCACAAATGACAAATAAAAGGAAATCAGTATTTTTTTGCTCTCCTCAATCTCCGGTAATAATCTGGTTTGGAAGTAAGCTGGCACAAAGAAAATGAGACGTTGACCCTCGAAGTTCAGCCTTGAAAGGGGTCATGACTGGTTCATAACGTTAAAAAAAAAAGCACTGCCACATAGCCTGACTGTCGTTTTATCATCACGGCTGCTTTATAAGCAGAAGGGATGCTCATTATAGTCAGAATGTACGTCGAAAACCAGCACTTTTGCTGCTGCAGCGGAAAAAAACTGCTGTATGTCTACCCAGGCATCTGTGTATCAGCAATGCCAGCAAAGTCAACTGGCTTTGGATGTTTGTTTTTTTCAAGCCAGTAAAATTTTCATGATCAAAACCTAATATAAATATGAAAAAAGGACTTTAAAAAATGTGCAAATTCCTGTTTTACATGAATAAAGAGTGGTGTTCAGACATGCAGACTAAATGACAATGGACTAAGTCTTCTGGTATACTGTATGCTCGGTGAGAAGTTATCTACAATTCACAGTGTCTAAGAAATTGGAGCAAACTGGCTTTGCTATAATACACCATTTTACTGTGGAAGCTCCCAACTGGATTTGAACCATATAACCTAAGTAGTTAAGTCCAGTGCTATCTGAAACAAATAGAATTGCAGTCACTCACTGTCAGTATAGGGGGTACCAGTACCTGTGACAGTATAGGACATACCGGTACCAGTACCTGTGACAGTATAGGACATACCAGTACCTGTGACAATGCAAAACATCTCCCCTAGATCTGCCCCTTGCTTTGGGTGCTCACCAAACTTAACTGGGTCTTCCCTGGTGGTGGGCCATGTCCAACCCTCTACAAAGATGGAAGGAAATTTGTCAAGTTGTCTTTAAAAAGTCCTGCTAACAGTAAAACAAATGAGCAATTATACATGGGTTGGTTAGCAATTTGTGTAGAATTTTTGCCCAATTTGTGTAGAATTTTTGCAGAGTGTAAAACTGGTATTGATGTGCAGCACTGGCAGAACATATCTCCAGTTCTCCACATATTAATGTTAATTGCTCAGAGGGTCAATCTTGACCTCTCCAGATTGGCACCTGGAATTCCCTTGTTCAGCGAGATTTTCTGAGGTTTAACATATTGTCTGTGTTTTTCCGGTGCTAAAGATTTCCCATAAACCTATAGGAAAACATCTGTTGTTTCTTTTCAAAATTTTGTAAGTTTAAGACAAAATAAAACTTGAGTAATATACAGGCCTGCTGCTGTAATTATCTATATATTCCAGCATTGAGACCATAATCTCTTACATTTTTAACTGCACAATTATATTTCCAATATTACTTTTACTTCTTAATATTATTTATTAGACAAAAAAAGGTATGGTTCTCGGGCCCTTTTTTTCAGAAATTAGTCAAGGCGAGTGATTTTTAACTTTTTTTTGGTATGTTTCGAAAAAAGTATCATTTGATACAGGAGAAGCATGATAATAACAGATTTTTTTTGCTAAACACGTAAAATCACTTCATAACAATGAAAATCTTAGCAAAATTGTATTATTTTATCTCCCTGAAAGATGAAAATCAAAATAAAAATTATTGATGCCGTGAGTTAAAATAAGCAGTGCCTGAGAACCATGCCTTTATTTTTGTTTGGCCTTGTATAAATCTTTTATTTTTGAAAACTTAAACAACTTTTTTGTAGAACTGTCCATGTAAGTAACAGAGTCATAGAGGTACAGCCATCTAAAACAGTCAGACCTTTTAAAACTGCTTACAAGTTGGATTGATGGCCATGTTAATTAACTGCAAACAATAATTTTGCAGTAAAAAATCCTTGTTTTTCTTATGTTTTTGCTGAAATTCCTAAAAACTTCTATATTTTTTGTCTAAAATTTTCATGTAAAATTACTATATTTCTACAAGAGCCTGTTGGTAACACTGAAGATGTAAACTGTAATATAATTATATAGTGTCAGAATTAGCCTTGAGTGAAAAAAGGGATGGACTGTCCTGAAGCTGACCAGCCATCTCCATCCGCCAAATGAAAGCAGATAGCTAACTATTTGGCCCAAGGAATAGGAGAAATTATTTAAAATATAGTGGCAAAATAGCTTTGATTTTGTCGATGGTCCAGTACCAAAACAGGTCAGAAACCCAGCTAGAGGTCAAGGCTGGCAGCACTACGGCGGAGAATTTTTAGAAATCTAGATTTAATCTGTGCAGCAACGTGTTAAAAATTTGAACAAACTTGAGGGATGGGGTGCCAGGGTAGTGTATACCAGGCCAGCCACTGAATTTAAGTTTTAAATTCAGTTTTAATCTCAGGGTAGGCCATCCTTTATGTCCCTTCCTTCCTTCATGTCTTTTGAAAGAATTTTTATCAGCAAAGAAAGGGTAAAGCAATCAAGATAAGGAAGCCATCTTTTTGGGGTTAATTACCGAACTAGTCCCTGTATACTGCAAACTCAGCCTGCGTTGCCTAATTTGCGTAATCTGATTTAGATTACCTGCATTTTTATACCACTTTATTCCGGTGTTTATCACATAAAACATTGTGGTATATTGGCAATTAACTTCAATAAACTAGTGTTTTGGATAAGCACTTAAAGAGGATCCACTTTTTGAATGGTTCCTCAATATTTTTAGATTTACGGTGCCTAATTTGCATGGAAGTTCAGTTTGGAAGGGGCTCACTTTGGCAGCTGTGATCTGCTGATGTAGGAAGTTCATGCGGTGCTTTGAACTGGTTATCGGTGACAAGCCGTGGTATTGGCTCCCTGATTCTAGTGTTATTACTCAGTTTACATCATTTTTCATATCTCCTGCGATTGCCTCGGGGCCCCCTCAGCCCTAGATTCGTTGTTGTAGTTTCCACCAGTAGGGGCATGTTATGAAAAATGTAGAATGTGATCTTGAGATTGAAGAACAAGATGTTATCCAGGGGTGTTCATAGTGCCATCTTGGAACAAGATGGTTAAGGGGGGGTGTGACCTGTGCTACCTCGAGATAATAAATTGCCGAAAATGTTTAGGGGGGGGGGGGGCTTGTAATGATGTCTCAGAATCCTTTTCAAGAGGTCCTCTTTTTTAGGTTTGTTCCTGCCTGGTGGTATAGATGGTTGATTTGAAGAGGTTTCTGTTGCCCCTTTTCAAAACAGAGTAAGACCTTTTGTGTAATTGAGATCAGCATTTTGTCCCATTGATGAACATACATATTTTAACTGAGATGCCCAAAACTATTTATTTTACAAATCCATTGAATTCAAAGTGCTACTGGGAAAATTAAGGTTTTCCAGGTGTGCATAGGAAATGTCATAATTCGCAGTGCATGTGATATTTGAATGCACACAACATTATTTATAAATCATTATTTAATATATGTATATGCACCCTCATATGTGGTCATTTATTTTTTATTAAACAACTTTAGACTGTTCTGACTCTAAAATGTCAGTAAAAAAAATAAAACAATAAGTACAGATCCCTTTTGTATAATGGCATTTAAATGGTAAAAGAACACTAAAAAGATTGAAATTTCCAAAACCCATCCCAGAAGTTTGATTTTACATGCAAAAGACAAAACAAAATCAGTTGATTACTTACATCAGCATTATGTATCAGTCCCTCAGAATGTTAGAATAAGAGATGACATACATTGTTATTTTGTAACCGTAGGTTGCCCAGTAATACTTTGACCAATGGGATACCTTTTCAGTCCCCAGAGAGGAGCAGCATAGATCAGGTTTCATATTTACCATTAATTTGTTTACATCTTTTGAATTTGTGAATAAAAATTATATTTCCCAGCTGAGTTTCAGTTTTGTTTGAAAATCCCTGTACTAATAAATGGATAACAATGAATAGGAATAATGATTACTCCAGGTGGCACAAAGTTCCTGTTCTGAGCAAACCTTGCTGTAAAATGTTGGCATTCAGGGTGTGACAATAAATCTTTGAAATTAATGTTAAAGTTTAGGAATGTGTTAAGAATAACAGAAAGCCCTGCAAAGAACTGACATGCTAAATCCATTGGAAGTTAAATTTAGATCGTATCTTCTAAATATTACAATAATGACTAACCTACTAGGGTGTTTGCCCCTATTTCTTATTAAATAATAATGACACCTGATAATTGACTGGTAAAATAGTAAATTTTGAAACTCAAAAGATGTACTTTTAAACACTTTATGTATAGGTATCTTCTTCAATTACCATGAAATGCAAGAAAGAGTAGCTGCATTCTAAATATGTGAACCTTCTTTAATGCCAGTGACATTCTCAAGTAAAGAATTTGAATAAAGAAGTTGCAAGGAGTGATTTGAATTTGCCTGTACTGTATATTTTATACAACACTCTACACAGAATCAGAACACAAATCTGCTGCTTGGGGATTGTGGGTAAAGAAATCATTTTCCTACAATCCACTAGGGCTCTCAATACCCCAAAGACATAGGTATTATGTGTGAAGGAGGACTGAGATGCAGACCATCAAAACGTGTCAGATTAGTTGTATCAAGGTGCGTTTTCTTGAATTGTGAAAATTTTGATCTTGAAGTTTGGCCGTTGAGACAACAAAGTAGTCCCAGCTGTCCCCACTGGGCTTTACTCGAAGAGGTATGTTATGAGTTGAAATGAGCTCTGACAGAGGGTTGGTCATCTTGCCATCTCTATATCCTCAAAGTAATATCAGTCTGAAAAAATGTGCTGCCATTCAGTAAATTCATTCTACAACCTGTTAAATTGCCAACAGTGACATCATGGGCTTTTAAGTCAGTTTGACATACATGCACATATCAGAGGCAAGTTCCTATTGGGTACAAAGTTCTAGCGCTGATCAGTTGAACAATTGGATAACCTATCATACAACGATTTCAGTGGGAGAAATTTTTCTTTTGTTTTATATATAGGTTCACAAAAACTCTGGGTACTATGAGTGGGAAAAATGTTGACATTTTATCACGAGTTTGAAGATTATATGATTAAAAGAGCAAATGAAATAGTAGGAAAGTGTTTTGGATAATACCCTAGTTTATACCTATCCATATATGACAGAACATCAATCGGAAATTAAGCAAACTGACATCACCGACAGATTGAATGATCTTGGGTCATTTGGAACAGCTTAACACACATGAAAGGGCCAGACAATCAAACAAATGTTCATATATTTCTCTACCATAGCAGTAGGAACAATTTGGTACCAACTACACACTATTGTCAGTCATAGATACTTATTAGAGCAGACACCAGACTATGGGAAAGGGCAGAAACCAGACTATTTGGATGCAACTGTATAGTTTGATTAAACCAGTGGAAGCACAGTCTATGCAAATACATTCTTTAGATCAACCAATGGACACATCGGGTCAGAGGTCATGTCAATCACACAAGTAGGCCAGGAATCTTTTGTAACAAACACTTCAGTTCTTTCATGTTTAAAGGAGGGTTGCTCACATAAAAATAGCTAGACATAAAAATCTGTCATTCTTTTTGGCCAACAACTAAAACATGTTTGGTTCCTTCAAAATTATGTGCTCTACATCAGACCTTGTGTAAAAATTAATGCTAGCCAGTGGTACTGCCATAACCAAATTCTGCTAGATCTCTTTTGAACCTTTTTTGAACAAAAGCATATGGCAAAATTAAGCCCTGCTCTATTTCAGCAATATGTAATTAATAATATCTTTAATTTATTTTTATTTTTAAAAGTTAGGTTCTTTTATTTAAAAAAACGGAACATAGAGGTGATCCCATGTTGCATAATATTTTTCTGATAGCTAGGTACAGTCATACAATTTCCAGCCAGTCTATCTATGTATTGACCATGCAGCTTTTTTAAATTCCTGTTTTGAAGATTTGTAATTAGTATTAAAGTTACACTACATTTTTTGTTCAGGATTCTGCATGTGAATGTTTCTTTCCATATATTATTATTACTGTGGTAATGTTGCATCATGGGAGCCAGGCATGTTGGGATATGGAATAAGACTGGCATCTGTCATCCGAAACAAGCAGGATATGTAAATATATATAGAAAAAAACCTCCAGACCTGTCATGAACACTGAAAAGTAGCAAGCCTTATCAGAGAAACTTTTTCCCATACATCTCTTGCAAATAGGCCTTTGCAGCATACTTGTGACAGAAAATTTAGTATCAGGTTCCACAACCATAACAAATGGTTCTACCTCTTCGAGGAATTGAACTGACCCTGTCCACCGAGAAACGCTTATTAGTATGTATTGGTGGTCGTTTCTGTCAGATTCTGTGGTGAAACCCCATCGCTCTCAGCCTTCAGTTTGCGTACAGTCGATCTAGTAGCACCCTCCCGCTGAGAAATTCTTCAGAAGTGGCTGAGCATACCAGACTATATATAAATGTTATATAAGTGCTAATCTCTCCATTGGTATTCATTGTTGAAATTCTGAGTCGCTTTAATGGCGGTGCCCCAATATGAGCTTGTCACCCAGTATAAACAGCGGCCCAGAAAATACCCCACAGTTGTAGCATATGTATTTGTGATAAGACTGTGGAATCTGATAATGCAGCTGGAAAGTGGGAAAAATGATCAGCTTGGCACTGTCTAGTTATAGTTCACGTTACTGTGTGCATACCAGAATCATTCTTGTGTCGTTAACTTATATTTATAATGTTTTATGATTCCTTGATAGTATGCATGATTAAAATAACTTCTCTGCAGGTTTGGTCTGATTTATGTGGTAATAGAAATGCTTAACCCAAACAGACCTTTTAAAGAATACTGCACCCCTTAAACCCACTCCAAGCAAGTAAATTGCCCTTTATCCATATGGCCACCATGCTAGCTTTCTTGGGTGACTGAAAATGTAATTTTTTCCAATTCATTTTTTGTCTGCATAGAGGTATAGGCAAGTTTAGTTGTTTGATACCTCAAGCACATTTTTCTTTTACTGTAATTTTTAAATTTATAATACTTCGTTTTGCAACTTTTTGGTATATTTTCAAGTATTTTTGTAAGTTTTCAATTTGAAGTTTTTGTTGCTGTGGCCAAGGTGATTGGTTTAAAGTTTTCTTAAAAATCTATATTACATATCGCAAGTAAAAATTGAATGTGCTCAGTGTTTTTTTTTTCAACAATAATTTTATTTTTATAAAACCAAGTAACTCAGGCTGACTTCATTCTTTTTAGAGAATTATTTCCAAATGCATAAAATTTTAGTAAAACATTCAAAAAACCTAATGAATTAAATCTAACATATATTCATTAAACAAATCCCTGTGCACTTATCTTACTGTATATAAGCCTAGATTCCTTAGATCAGAATTTGTAAATAAAATTTCTTGACATCCATCATAATATTTTCTATAGTTCTTCTCCAAGCAGATGTTCAAAAGACTGATATTCTAAGGGTAAAGATTTCGAAGACAAATATTCACTATCATCTCAGGAAGCCAAATACAGGCATAAAAATGGTGCACACTTTGCAACCATTGGTGCAAAATCTTGTGTTTCCTGCATTTCTCATTATTTTGCCCTTCCATTCACATCATCAGTCCCATAAGAAAAGAAAAAAAGGGCTCTTTAATCCTCTTGCAGCACAGAGTAAACTAATGCAGGCATCTCGGGGCTGAGGACTGATCGGAGTGGATGATAACCTAGGCGATGGTTAATTCTACGAGGAGGATAAAAACCATTCAGGGCGGTACTTGTTCCGGCGTGACAGTGTTTCACCATTTATGAATTAATCAGGTCATTATTAACCCGTCGCTTCCGATTGACTGCAGTGGCATCGTGTGCCGTTTTCACTTTTTAACGTGAAAATCTTTTTTAGTTCTTTTTTTATTCCCATTGGTCCCTGTCATGGTCGTCACAACAAATATTGATATCAGTTTCCCTCTTTGATGATTTTAGGTTTTAGTTTTTAATTTTCTCAAAATGAGAATTATTCAGTACTGACATGTTTTAAAAAATGTTGAGTTTTTAGTTTTAAAATTAAAACATATATTTCATCATGTTAAGATTACATAATTTACAATTCCAAACAGCGAATATGCTTGTGATAATAAATAAAAAAGAAATTTTAATCAGTTTCTCCATATAAGGATTGGAGTCCAATATTACTTTCTCATTGATATATATGTAGTGTAACCTTTTTGGTGGATTCTATACAATCTTATTATGAAATAGCATGACTAATTATGAGGTGATATAAAAATTTGTTACCATTCTTGAGGTGATGTAAAGAAATTGTAACCATTCATGAGGTGATGTAAAAAACTAAATATTTATGAAGTGATGTAAAAAAGTGTAACCATTCATGAGGTAATGCTAAGAAAGTGTAACCATTCATGAGGTAATGCTAAGAAAGTGTAACCATTCATGAGGTAATGCTAAGAAAGTGTAACCATTCATGCGGTGATGTAAAGAAAGTGTAACCATTCATGAGGTAATGCTAAGAAAGTGTAACCATTCATGCGGTGATGTAAAGAAAGTGTAACCATTCATGCGGTGATGTAAAGAAAGTGTGACCATTCATGAGGTGATATAAAGAAATTGCATTCATGAGGAGATGTAAAGAATGTGTAAACACTTATGATTATGTAAAAAAAATATAATCATACATTTAAAAAGGTGTAATAATTTATGAGTTTATGTGTATGAAAGTTTAACCATTCCTGAGATGGTATAAAAAATATTACCATTCAGGGAAGCATGTTAAGTGTAACCATTCATGAGGCTGTAAACTAATATGAGGTGATGTTGATTTGATCAACGGCAGTCTTGGGCGATCAGTTATGACTGTATACAGTTTGAGTCACACGCAGTTTATTCACGTTTTGTGTTGTGCGTAATGTCCCTCAGAGAGTGATACTTGGGCCATGCCATGTGTCCCGTCTGAATCACACAGCATGTTGTATGATTTATTTTGCGTAAATTTCACCGAAGTCAGTGTTCAATCTAGCAGAGAACCTGCTCTGACGGTATGCTCTCTCCTGTGCACTGATCTACGCGTCTTTGTACTCAACCTGTTAAAAAACAGCGGCCCATCATTATCATTGCGAGAGGGTTCATTCATACATGGGTCAAACATAGTGCCTTCAGGGGTATGGATATACTAATATATATCTATCACGACTGAATTGATGCATTTACCAGTTTAATTTATCGCAAATGATATGATCATCATTGACTATTCCTGCATTAGTTCACAGTGCAGGGCTAGTGAAAGTAAAATATCAGGGCAGACTGTTGCTAAAATTGTATTTCTGATATTGCATGTTTTTGAAATTCACAGACATTGAAAGAGCAGACACAGTTTACAATTGGACTTTTTCAGGCTAACTTCCAATATTATCAGGTTTTTTAGCATATGGAGAAGCACCATTAAAATATTGGATTAATTGGGTAAAATTGTAACTATACCCAAACATGAATGGTTGTAATTAAATAACTCTTTAATTTTTATTATGTGATTGAAAATAAATATGATTTATTAAAGTAAATAAAGTGGAAGTTTTAGAGAGGATTTTAGAATAAGTTAGTGATCTAGCTAGGAGTACCAATATAATTGTTTGACTAAATTTATATCAATTAAAAGCTGACTTCATCAACTTATCTGGAATATATTTTGTCTTTATTAATAATTATTACAGTCATTCATGTTTAGAATTACGTTTTAACTTTTTTTGATTGAACTAAACTTTGTACATTCCATTTGTAAGTACCTTGAAATTATACTTTTGATTCAGCTGAAAAAAAGTAATGAACATGTGTGATAACTTTGAAAGATAATTTAACAGATCTGTTCATAATCAATATAACAGATCTGTTAGTAAACAGTATATAATTCAACTAAATATTCTGTCAACTAATTAGGTATGGATTGACTGTATGTATGTAGTGAGTTGATTTAAAACTGTCTTTCTTAACAATTGTATATATGAGCAGTATAATATGTTCAATTTAGTTAAGCATCAAGTTAATCTTAATTGTATTGTATATTGATGTCACAGACCTGAAATCATGTTTTTCAGCTGGTCTGTGTAGTTAATATTGTAAGAATACATATGACAAAAATCTAATAATCCAGCCCTATCTATATAATTCAATTGCATCATTTTGAAAGGTTTATAATCAGTGCAATATACAGCTTTTATTACTGTGTTAATGAAGGGACATATCAGTAATGTATTTAATTTACTTTTGACAGTGCGATTAACATTGCAATGTGATCACCATACGTGGTCTGAATAGTATATTAACAGATGGATGACAGTTAATTTGTCAGGATAGCATATCAAAGCAAATATCAGCCAGTCGTACCTGACAACACCTATATGCATTGTCATGATAGTGACATACCTGTATGTCATAATTGCTGGCATTATGTGTGGTTCTTTATTGATATAATTTCATAATTTTAATTATCTGGCTTAATTGTTATGTGTCAGTTCAGCACATGCAGTTTCCATAAAATAGACAATCTCTTACACTGAACAATTTTAGATAAATATATCTTTAAATTGGGGAGACCATAAAAGGTGAGAAAGTTAAAGATTCTAATAAACCCTAGATATTAGCAGTGGTAACTTCACCCTTTTTTTAAGATGCTTGACCAATCAAATGTGTCATTTGTTTAATTCTGCTGTCATATGTATTCTGTATATACTGTGATAGATATAATATCTAATTAGTAGAAAACCAATCCTAAATTTGCTCTGGTTATTATTTAAGTCATAGTTTGGACAAATTATTAAACTTGTACATAGCTTTGTTTTACCTGATAATTTTAAATTTAAGTTGAAGTTTGCTCTTATGATTAAAGTCACATCATTGAAGTTCAAGATTTGTTTTTATTATTAAGAGTCCGAGATATGCTCTGATGGTTAAAATCTTATGCGACAATCTTTTTATTTCATATTAAAATCCTATTGTTAATGCCTGTTTAATTAAGTCCCAGATTCTCACTGTATATTAAAACCATAGGCTAATAAGAAAAGGTAATTAAAATCCAAGGTTTGCACCAGTTATTTAAGTCAATAATTCATACAGAATATCAAAATACTTCATTCAAACTGTAGTCGTAGATTCCAAGTAAAGCATTTTGGGACTCCTTGTCTCCATTTTGTTTTTCTCCTCATAAATACAGTGATTCAGTGTTGAGCATGGTGTTAATTAATTTTAAGTTGCAGCTGGAAATTTCAGATTAATGCAGTGCTCTGAGCAGCTTTATATAAATATGCTGTTGTATTACGTTTTGAGTAATACAGTGTGTAGCTTTATAACGAGCATCTTTCTCTTAGTGCTGCGTTTCTGCCTTCTGTTCCGGACAATTGATCGACTGGTTACCAACGTGGAGGTTTTCAGATTAATTTACATTTAAATGCATCTGAGCATTACGGGGCTAAGACGGATTTCATACAAGACCCGCTCGTTACAATGTAAGTTTTATTACCAATAGCAAACGATTGGGCCACACGTGCCTTTTTCAAAATTGGTCTAATTTAACACTTCAAATTGGAAATACTTAGCCGTGTGAAATGGTATTCTATGAATAATTGACGGAAGAGCCATCTTTCGCAGTTGTTGTAGCCAGTTAATGATTGGAGGAAGGTCACACAAAAAGTACAGAATTTTTTTATTTTGTCAAATCCATCAAACATAATGTTGTTGTTTCCTTAATCTGTCATGTAATACCATAGAGCAGCCAGGCTTGTAGCTTGTCAAGTTTGATCAATTTGAAATGCAAAGTAAATTCCCCCAGGCAACGATAGCAGTAAAACGTGTGTATCTGGCCGCTTTGAAATAACGAAACTCCGCACATTCATCAGTAGTATTAAAGTCTACCAGCTTTAATTATCAGCCAAGAATGGCTGAATAGTGTTGTGTTTAATGTATGATCCTGGGGACCACAAAGGAAACTCGGAGGAGAGGTCAGTTTATAAACTTGAATCCGACCATAAAGATATTAAGAGAACAGCTCCCTGTTCCCAGCAAATTAGCTTTGTTGTAAATCTTAATTGAAAGCACGCCAAATGTTATAAAAGTTCTCTTTCAAGTCCGGTGGCAAAATGCTTATCTTTGCCGATACAGGGAAAAGATGGATGCTTATTCAGCCAGTGAATCAAGCGCGTGTGACAAGAAGTGCTGCGCTACTTTTTATATATTCCATTAAGCTGGTTGGTTTGGTTGTAGAAGCGGTGGGTTACTACCATTTGTTTCAGGCCCAGCTAGAATATACTATGGCATTAGCCATTGTGAAGTGGCGTGGATTACCAAAATCAGGCCGCATGTTACGCCAATAGATGAGGTGGAGAGCTTTGACAAAAACGACAGCCCATAAGCCGGTAGAGGCATAACTAGGCGCCCATCTGTTGAGCTTGTATAGTGTATCAAACAGTTCCCGGTTTGGCCCATGAGTTCAATACATTCTATAGCCTTACTGCAGATGCTCACTCAAGCAGAGTTTCAATTTCCTTTCCACTGTGCTAAATGCATCCTAGACCTTAATCACCAAATGGTGTATGCATTAATGATGATCTGTAATGTTCCACGAGGTGTCTTATCATGAGGGCTGATTTGACCAAAAAAAATGTATGCAGAATCTCTAAATGATGCCACCATGGACATGGTGGTCATGGAAACAGATGGTGTACAAAATGAGGACAGGGTTAACATCCAATGCAGATGTTTCTCAGTGTCTTCCTTGTATTTATTTATTTTGGGGGGGGGGGGTTGGTACAGGAAAGAAATTAAAATAAGTTGCATATTGTTATCTTCCAGTCCATGAACTGTTCTTTCACTTTGCATCTATGTTTGGACAAATAAATGAATTGAAACCCCTTATCGCCGTAACTTATGGTCACGTAATCCCTTTAAAATTGTTGGTATTTGTAGATTCACATATTATTTAACCATCTGTTGGGATACAGGGAGGCAGGGGATATTGGTTCTTGGAAAAAAATTAAAGATCTTGCGTTGCCAGGACAAACTTGCCTAACTTAATATTTATTTATATCCGGATATATATTTCTTCACTCATTTGTTTGTCATGGTTTGTCTAGTGTTCTTTATCCCTTTAATAAAGTTCTATTTTGTATTCTTTTAAATTCATGATTTTGCCTTAAGGACCATTCATTGGGTTATTACCTTCATCAGTGGAGGTTATGTTTTCATCACTGCTGGACTGTTCTCTATAAAATTTTGTAGATTCTATAAATCTAGTGTATTAATGAAATTATAAAGGCTACAGGCTGTAGGCCACACTGTTGACCACATTTACAAAGCAGTCAGTGACATTTTGAGATGTCTCATGCCTTTTAAATTTACAGTGTCACACATTATTACCGGTAGATTCCTTATTCTACTTGTGGCAAATTATAAGAATTCAGGTTGTTTTCAGGGGAAAGTGGAATTCTCAGTTGTCCTTTGTCCTCTAGCTGACCCTTCTTTTTCAGTCACTTTTATAATGATTAACATTTAACTAAAATAATATGAGCTTTATATATATGAATAAGTGTCAAGCTGCTGGTATTCAAGGGCATTATATATTGATGTACCATTAACCATTTCAATCATAATGTAGAAAATGATGGAACAGGAATACACAGAAGTCAGTTGTATATGTGTATGTAAATCTCTCATATATTTAAAAGGTGCCAGGTGGTTTAAAGAGCCAAGCTAGTACTGGGATGGAACACACCTGCTTTTGTGCCAAGACTGTATGTCCCAGATTTCAGAGAGAGCTTTATTCTGTGATTGACCGTATGATTATTCATGAGTCTGGGTTAATTTGCATACAGGCTGCACGTTGGGTATGACATAATGAGGACCTCCTATGTAGGTTCGGGGAGGAGGACTTTGTGAGCATCTGATGATAAGTACACAGGTTGAGAAGAAAAGCTTTGTCGTCACGGCAGGTGTTGCTATACGATCTCCGGTCAGAGTCCACATTTGTTCATCAATAGCGCCTGTTTATTGCCAATAAGTTTCCAGGAGAGGGAACTACTTTTAGATATTCACAAGACTCACAATTCTTGTTCGCCTATAAATTTAGTACAATGACTTATTAATCTTGTTGCCTTTGTGTACATCATTTAGTTGCACCTGACATCATATCTTCAAGTTGAGTCACTGAAATGGTTTTATCAATAAGATGCAGACAAGAGTACTTGTATTGAAGAATACAGAATGTTCAGCATAAGAGAGAGATCTAATATTGTATAATAATATTGTATCGTAAGCTTTACCTGATATTATAAGGAGTAAGAAAAATGTTTTATATATATATATATATATATATATATATATATATATATATATATAAAATGAGAAACTTTGAAATCACACAAAACAGATTTTACTCAGAAATAATTTTACCAGAGTTTACAAGCTGTCAGCTCAACTCTGACATGGAGTATTTATCTCCAGTGAGGTGTCAGTGTATTTTGATATAATAATAAATTACATATAATTTTGATGTTGATTGAGGCAATAATAATGGAGAAAATGTTATAATTGTTATATATGTACTCTGTAATTAAAAATAAAAATGTGTTAAAATTCTAATAGTTTTTAATTTGAATTAAAATACATCTTGGTGTATAATAATAATAATAATAATAATAATAAGCTGTGAGCAGGGTGTAAACAAATAAGATTTTATTGGCGGTAAATCAATCCTAAAACCCTTAATTTTACCTCTTTCCACCCATTCTCCCCCCCCCCCCCCCCCCCCCCCGGCATCGGTCCATACCTTAACCCTTTACTGTTTACATTTATTTTAGATTTCTGACAAATTCTGACACTATTTATATTTACTCTAACAGCCAAATCTTTTCAAGCTTTTTTTGTATCTTTATCAAATTTTCAACAGTTCCCACTAAGAGGGTTTGCTGAAGATTATTGAAAATCATTGAAACTTAGAAATAATATGCAATATTTTTTTTCCTGAAAGAATCTATACATATCATGGCATTCTAGTTGCCCATTTAGAGTGCTCTTAAGTGGCTTGTAAACAGTAAAGAGTTAATGTTCCCATCTTTCATGCAAGTAGGATATCTCAACTCTGGAGATTTTAGATTGTGAGGTTTAAACATTTACTGATCATTCTCTTCTATATTATCTGTATCACCATCATTACTGCACATGTCATCATTAACTGGCATACCTCCGCACAACCAGATAAAAAACTTCTCTGTAACAATGAAAATATATCATAAAATTATCTGTCAAAATTGAAAAAAAAAAGAATTTCCACTCAAGCAATGATCCCTTTAACTTCTCAAAATACTTTGCATGCATATTAAAATATTGAAACATTGTTCTTTTGTATTAAATCAAATAGTTGCAGATATGAGTAAAAGTACCTGATATCATATATTTACACACAAACACAATTGTAAACCCATTCTCGACCCCATTCCTGTATTTGTTAAAATGGCACTACTGTTGTTACAGGACTGACTGTGTAACACCAAATGTTCACTTTGCTCCACTGCATGTATTATTGTTCATTACAGAAATATGCTCAAGTTATGTATGCAGTGACGAAGATAATATACATATTTATTCCATCTTGCAATATGGTATTTGTTATCATTTGTAATAAAAAGGTGCTATTACATTTGAAAGGCATTTGCGTCACTGACATAACTTAGATATGGGCCCAAAAGAAAGGAAAAATTTTACGTCATATCAATAATATGATTAACTGATTAAGTGGCGTGATATACATGTTTAAATTCACTATGGGTCTGAAAGTTATGTAAGTAAGGTATGCAACTTTGTACATTGATAATGCAGTTTGTGAAAGAGGGCAGAGAAAGCAAGAGGGGACTTTTTTCACCCACAGTTTTCACCCAAAGTAGAAGGATCAATTTACAAGTTCTAGCATGTTGGGGTATATGTTTTATACGTAATGTAGTCAGCCTTGTGTGAGGGAGTGTCGTTACTCTGTGCAGTATATATATAGGGTAAATTAATAGCCCCATTTGTGTGTACTGCGAGGGTACATGGAGTACAAAAGAAAGTCTTTTACTAATCTCTTTCACTGATGTGGGTCCTCCAGTATATCTGGTTCATGTTAAAATCCCATTTGCCAGGTCTGCCTCATGGTTGTGTTGAAACTTTTAACATATCTGTGTTCCGTAATCGGGCTGTTTTTAATGCTGTATGGAAAACATTAGGTGCCACACCAGTCCTGACATGTATCATCGAAACTTAATGTCCTGTCACATTGTGTACAGTTCTCTCTCAGAGGTCAGTAAGTAGGCCTGTATACAACAATTATTATCACTCATCTGAATAAAAATACTTATGGTCATATGGTTTAATTGGAGTATCTTATTTGTCCTATTATTATCATCATTTTATCTTCATCCTCATTTAGTAGACAGAGCCACCTCGTCACAGATTTTTCTTTTCATTAACCTTTTACTGTTCAGGTGAGTTTTCTGTTAAGGTTGATTTTCCTATTTGGATATTTTAAATATTGCAGTTGTCTTGTATAGTTTCCAGTGTATTTAAAACAGGTAATATAAAGATGGCTGGCTGTAGGTTAATGACTTTACCATATATGAATTGTGGAAGAACTGTAAGCAAAAGTGCATAAATTTAGGGGACATTTAGAGATTTATACTTTAGGGCAATCAGGGTGTAACAAAAACAGATTTGCATATTAATGAATATTCATAAGGCAGGTCCCAAATAAAAAAATGAACTTGGTAAATTTGTCAGTGGAATTTCAGAGAAACTCTTTAATATAAAAAAATTAATAAACATATAATTGACCTAGATAGATGTTCAGACAAGGACTTTCTAGATGTCCAGTTGCTAGACCACTTTATGCAGTTTTGCGAAAGAATGAGTTAAATATTTGAATCTGTGAATCTGTGTCCGTAAATCTTCTGTTCTACATTTCGTAGTTTTACAATTCATGTTAAATATTTCATTTTCAGATACTGACAAAGGCTTAGTTACATGCTATGTTTGGATCAGTGTGGGTTTTTAAATGTATATAATTATCTTGTCTTTGACTTAATAATTGTGACCTGCTCAGCTGATATATCCGGGGGGGGGGGGGGGGGGGGGGGCAGAGAACTTACCTCAGTTATGTATTGCCAATTATTGATTTAACATTTTACCTGGAAAGAAGGGGGGGTGGGTGTTCTGGTCCGTGGTGACAACTACAGCAAGAGCTGGATGGCAGATAGCAGAATTGATGCTCAGTGAGTGATTGATTTTAGATGCTATATTGATTTATGTTTGTTAAGTTTCTGCTTTATATTGTTTTGATAAAACAAACTTAAAAAAGGGGTCTTACTGGGTTATATAAAGTATTTTTATCATTATTATCAATATTATTACTATTCACTGTAGTTTTGAACAGTGATTCGCTGGTAGGTCTGGTACATATGAAATCTTTCAAAAACCCATTCTGCTTTCTGCATTCCACATTGTTTGCATATATGGATTCTCAGCTTTACACTTACCATCTTATGTAAATACAAGTTGGCAAAATCTGCTGACTTCCTATTACTAGTCAGTAGTACTATGTGAACATTACAAGCAGATGTTTCAATCAGGCGTTATGGGAGTTTTAAGAATGGTCATTAACACAAGAATGATTCTAATCTTATATCCATTGCTGTACAATACAGGGTTTCAAATACATCTCTCAATCACATTGCACATGCTGCATTCAACTCATAAGGAATCTTAATTTTATTCTGGATTTGCTATCAAGAAAACGGTTGTCTATGTCACAAGTTTCAAAGCCTGATTTTCTTTATTTGGTCGACCTCTTCCTTTCTTGGGTATAATTTCTGAAGTGGTGGTCCTGGTGACTATTCAGACATTGCCATACAAGTTCCCATTTAATGTACTTAATATGTATCTAACTTTGCAAATAATGTACTTAACTTTGCTGAAATATGCTGTATTTTGATGAGAAAATAAGAGACCTGTTTAAGTTTTTTAGGTGGCCTGTGAAATGCTGTAACTCTAGGCCCTGCTGGCCAGTGACTCTCCAGACAAAATTTCCTGCCCTGCAGTACAAAAGCTAAAGACAGTGATTTTCAGCATCACTTTAAATCGTGATTGGGATTTCCCCCTAGAGTATAGTTCTCAACCTACTAGCCAATGGCACCAGTGTCCCATAAACAGTGTTGAATTGAAATAACATTGAATGGCGCACCTGGTTTGATCCAGATGAACAGAAATGGGCTGGTGGTTATTACAGTCATAACGTGTAAATGATCTCCCAAAACCTGTATACATTCAAAGGAGATAAAATTTTATCCAGCCTTTTGGCACGCTTACACATAAATCTGATCTATAGCTGCGGTAGCTCATAAATCTGAATCCATTGCAACAGTGGTCTATATCTGTGTTGTTAGATAACTAATTGGAGCTAGTGCAATGTAGTTAGGACACTATTAAATAAAAGGAACGGGCCTAGAGCTTTTTATTTTTGATCCTGTAGTGTCTTTAATACAGGTGATACACCCCTAATGGAAATGGCCTGACATGTAGTTAAGGCACTTTGGTAAATGGAGGGACCAAGTGATTGAAATGGGGAAAGACAAGATTGTACACGGGAGTGGCTTGGGCAGCACTCATTTGCGTCAAGCTTTGTGACACCACTACTGGTCCCATTCTGCGGCCCAGCTCGCGCCCAGCTTCCTAATTGCCAGAAAATTATTGCTAGCTATTTTATGCTTCTTTTGATGGGGCTGCATATACTAGAAGAGCGTGGTTCCTCGCGGCCTCCCTGCAATATAGGCCCACATAAACTGGCAAGGCTGTGTTTAACGGACATCAGACCATCATTATACGAGTGATGACAGTGGGGCCTGCCCCCCTTTATTGATGCCTGTATATCAGATGTAGGGCTATGAGTAATGGGTGATTACTAATTAAATATTCGCATATATTGAACCCTTGTGACCCCAAGAAACACTGTCACAATGGAACAAAGGAGCCACCCAAGTTACTTAATTGCAGTTGGTGTATATCTAGGATTGTATGCACACACACACGCGGAGCGTGCTCTTCAGTATAGACCTATATAATTTAATTGTCTCCTTGTCATCTCATGCTTAAAGAAAGGCCAAGCAAGTCCTCAATGAACGTTTCGGGACAATTCTGGCTGCAGCCTCTTGTGTGCCGGGGGCAATTATGAAGCTGGGATGTCTAGTGGGTATGGGGAAACACATGCGGCCCCACGCCTGTGTATATGTATACAGTAAGGGATGGGAGGCTGCTGCCCCGATTTGCATAATACTGATTCACACATTATTGATCGACACCCAATAACGCTGTACTTAATAGAAAAGCTGCATTGATGCTGGACTATAAATTACTGGTTTCTATTTTACTTTGTTTGCCGCCCTCTTTGTATGCACGAGATATTTTAGTACGCCAGGGCTACGCTTTAGGTAGTGCTTACAATCAATAAAGGATATTTGTGTAGCTGCTTTGGTGTAGATCCACCAGTTCACCCTCCCCTCTACCAAGTATAGAAGGCGGCCAAGTTGAAATTTGTTGAGCTCTCTACATTTGAGTGTTGTTTAATCTGGAATCAATGGTGACCCTTGACTATGCATACGTGACAGTAAAAACATAAAACAATAGTCCGGCAGTGCGCTGACACAAATGGATATCATTATCAGCTCCGCACAGATCCTTCACAGCATGCCGATCCATTTTCTGAAAGAACTCTGTCCATGTCAAATTAATCTTGTGTTTTATATGATTTGTGCTTGCATATCATTAGAAGGTTCTTATAAGGCGGTGGTGATGGAAATAAATATGAGCAAAACTAGTGTTGTAGTCACACAGGTCCATTACTGATATTAACCGTTGTTTGTGGAGCCTGCGCCCGCTGGAGTATGCTAATTAATGCACACTATGAAGTTATAAAGCATTTTCTTGTAGCTAGATCGGACATAATGTTCACAGTAAACATGCGCGGAGCCCATCTGCGCTACGTGCAAATGAATGAAAACGGTATGCAAAAAACACCCCAAGTTCATAGATTGGCTTCCCAGGAAGCTTCAGCGGTGAAGTCATCACTGCTCTCCCGTTAACGAGGATATTGTGATCTAATGCCAAAATCATATTCCTACCGTTCTGAAACGGAATGCCTTGGCACTTCATCCGATGCACTCTGCTGATACCGTCAAGTTTTGTAACGCTTTGTTCGGCACCCCGCATACATAAAATACGTCGTTTTATTATTTATCACTATGTGCTCATCTGGTTAAATTGAGGATGCCAAACTGGCTTTGACATATCTCGTAGAATGATGGGTTTCTTGTCAGGGCAGGGGTTTTCTACAGTGTTGTGTTTCACTGAAGGGAAACTCTCATACCCATTCAACATAATTTGTTAAGTGGATCACGATTTCTTGGACAGTAGCCAATTGATTCTATATACAGGCTGGTTTTTGCAGGCTCATCTGTCATTGTTTAATGGCATTTGGGGAAAAGCGCTACTAATCTGAATCCAAAAGGTGTTTGTAACACATGCCGCTGTTTCATCTTTTTAATTTTCCATTTTCTTGCATATATGATTTTTTAATACACAGATAATGGAAACCAGTGAATTGCCTTGATCATAATAGCAGACCTGCTATTTTCAGTCATGAGCTTATGTTTTCAAATTAAACAGGAAATCATTGCAAAATATGAGAAATAATTTCAAAGTGGTTCAGAAGAGATACTCCGAAATAATTTCAAAGTGGTTCAGAATAGATATTCTAGAATAATTTGCCTCATTTGTAATACAATTTGTAACATGGTAATTGCATGCTGAATCTTGGAAAATTCGCATTATCTGAGAGAGTCAACCATTTACTGGGAGTTGCCTTACTTTGCCACGACGAAACACCATGTTTTGTCTTCTGAAGCAATTTTCATTTAGTATTGATAAGCCTTCTCTTTAGATTGGGTTTTCTAATTGCCTTAAGGATCTAACACTTTCTTGGGCCTTGTCACTTAATTGATCTTTTCAGTAATTGGGGAACTACTGTGAATTACTTATAAAACACTTGTTTATAAAAACTTGCACAAAACCATATAATAATTGTTGGCCAAAGTTTTCGCTATGAAGCAGGGGCTTGGTATTTTCCCGTCAGGGAAATGTTAGATTGAACGATAAAAAACTACCAGGCTGAAAGGAGTAATGAAAGACATGGCTGCATGTTTCAGGCCAGCACAGTCACTTATTTCTTTTAATTATTAAATCGTTTTGTCTTATAGTTGGCGCAGATCTAGATCACTGTTATGTACATAGTGAACTGTCGATAAGCGTGAAGCTTTAGAATTGCTTTTGGATTAATTTCTTTTTTTTTTACATTGTATTTCAATGTATGTTCGGTCTCAAATCATTCTGCTCTCATTGGGACTGGCATCTGAGAGAGGAATCGGCTCACTTGTTAACATGTACCCTGAAATTGAGAACAGTGGTTGAGGAAATTAATCATTAATGTCATTTGATTGATCAGATGAGAGCTCCAATGGGACAGATAGGCTTCTGGAATTAAAATGAAGGGCTTGCTTGGCAATTTTATCTTGTATATATGACACCTAATTTTACCTTTCGAGGGCTCTGTGATTTGATAAGAGGTGAGAATGCACGCAATGAAAGTAAAATTGGAAGAACGTCTTATGCTTGTTGTCATTATCTCAGCAACAGCTCGCGGCTCTTCTTTTTTCAGAGAAATAACATTTCTTGAGAGATTCCTTTGAAATGACTTATAATTATTTCAGCGACAGCTCACAGCAATCTTTCTAGAATGATACATTTACTTAGAGATCCTTAATTGTTAGGAGACTTATACTTATTTGAGGAACAGCCAGTGGCCATTTTCAGTAATGATTAATTTGTTTAGAGATTACTGGAAGGTGACTTTATTTCAGCAACAGCTTGCATTACTGTCTTTTAGAGAATACATTTATGATGTGTATGATGCATACAATTTTGTACAGGTTCCGTTCATTTGACCTCCTGTGGTTGACCTTTTCCCCAACCAAGGGTTCCAAATTCGCAATCTTAGCTAAAGAGAAATTGCAATCTTAATTATCTGTGGCAAACAACATTGAAAGGAAAAAAATAAATATAATAAATAATAAAAATTTTGTTTCCTGTCATTAAAATTGATATTGTAATTTATATCAATCTTTTATATCATCTGCAAATAATTAATAAGATTTTTGACTCATACAGGACATGTTCACTCAAATTTTTATCAAATTATTCAGCTTTTTTGGCTTATATAATTATTATAAAATGATGTTTTTCTTGTATTTTACTTGGTGTTAAGATTAGAAAAATGAAACCCCTTGCAAAACCTTGAAAAAGTTAAAATAGTACACCCTGAATATGATTCAAGCCAACCACAAATTGTTTCCGCAACTGCTAGTAGTATTCTTTTCCAGGAGGATACAGGATTTCCAGTGTCAAGACCTCTCATTGCATCAGCTAGCATCACCTGTTTTGGAGATTGCCCATTAGCTAACAATTTAATCCGTTTGACTAATCATTATTTTATAATGACGATTTAAATCATCATTTCACATACTATGTTTGATGAGTTAGACCATGATCTAAAGCACTGTCTTCTTTAGGAATTTAAAGTTGTCTCATAACCTTTGTCAACAATTTGAATTAATCAAATCATCATGTTTAACATAATCTGTAATGGGAAGGCTCATGATCTGAAATATGCTTTTCCATAGAAAGTTTCAACTTGCCTTGTCAAAATAGGTTATTTGTTCTCTCCTGATTGTTGTTTATACACATTTTCCACAAAGTATTCCATTTTCTCAGATTTCAAAGTAATTTTTTGAAGGGCATGTCAAGGGCCTAGCAAGAAGTGATTAAATTTTATTTAAGTCAAAAAGACTTCAACAAGAGTGCATATAGCTCCCAATGATTATCTGCAGAGCATGTCAGGTCATATGAGCCAGTATTGCTTGATTTGTCAAGTGATGTTAAGTATAACTATAAGCCAGAGGTTCCTATGGTAACCTTAGAGTTAATGGTGAAGTAAGATTCATACTTGTATCATTTGAGATACAACATGATATGACTTACTTGTAACTATAACAGACCTGAACATTAAGTGTCAGTTATCATCACCTGGTGGCGCTAATGAGATGGTTATGGTCTTATTCCTATTTCTCAATAAATTTCAAAGGATTTTTTTTTCAAAGGCAATTAAGTCATGTGCCATGTAAGAAGTTGTTACATTTAAGGTAAGATCTTTCAAATTTTGAGTCCATCCTGGGTTTGCATGGTCAAACAATGATGTTGGCAGAGTTATGTGCTCTCTGAGGCTCTCTATTTGATTTATGTTGGTGCATGGTTCCAAAACTAGTATTAATATTAATTCTCCTCGCACACAGATTTATAACTCAACAAGATTGTAGTGTTCTTGCTGCTTTATATGAACTTTATTTCAGGCCCTGTGAGACAGCCATAATGGACTGATAATAATTACAAATGTTGGTGTTTATAGGACATTTAAAATGTCAGGTTTTTGTGGGGCCTTGCTCCAGTTAGATGTAGGGTTTATTTGACGAGATCATTACGTTTTTGTCGGGCTTGGGTCCAGGAGTGGGTGTTGTATATTTGTGAGAGGATCATTATGAAAGGTGCAACTTTTAGAGACCTGTAATATGTAACTGTGATGAGAAAGGGGAGGGGGCTGGCGGTGATTTGCGCTGGATCTGTACCATTAAATCAACGGCTGAAACAAAAGACGACTTATACTTCCTTTGCACACTATCAGGAAGAGAACCTGATGAAAGACTGTCGAGCGGAGCCCGGAGGTGAAACGTAGACCAGTGCTTCAGTCATTGTAACAAGCACAGTTTTGGCCTCATTATCACGCAGATAAACAACATGGTGTTTTGTGTCGCATCTTGGGCTGCTAAGGACGTCACATGAAAGGTTTGCTCTTCACGTGAGCAAGGAAGTAATTGAAAATTTTCGGGAATACGCGAGTGGCGCTATATTTGGATCTTTCTGATGGATATTTGAGATTAAGCGGATTCCCGAGAGAATCAAATAGCAGAAATGGTTTGATGATTTCATTTGCCCTACAGACAAATGCACGTGTAGCTTTTTATGAGTGTAGTGCATACTTCGCTCCTGTTTAATATGCTTTGCCCTCAGCAAAGGCTAATTATTTTGCCTCTGGTTTAAGGGGCAACTGATGTAGAAAGAGTGATGGTGAACTGGCGAGTTTTATTGGCAAATGGCATCTATGCTTCTGTTGGAGGGGTTGTAAATAAGGCTGCGAGCTTGTGTTTTATTGGGATGTGCTATCCAATACCTCTTGTGAAATTCCTTTTACATATCACGCTTGTCAGGCTTCTTACAGGGACTAAAATGAATGGAGGCCTATTTGTGTGAGGCCGAGTGAATAATAGGACCAAGCATGTTTTGTATATACTCCTGCACAAGCTCAGGCCTCGTTAAGTGGCAGATCTCATTTTGCGTTACATTAAGGTTAAGGATGAATTCGTAGGGGGGTTATACTAGATGCATCGTGGGTAATGATTACTCCTTTCATCTCTGGCCAGCCGGTTAACCGATTTACAGTGGATACCCTTTAATCTGTGACCAATACGGACTTTGATGAATGCAGCCGTTTTTACACAAGGACAAGCCCGGGGTTGCGCATGGATGACGGGTTGTAAGAAGTCATCCATTAAATTATTTCTCATTCCCTTCTCGTTCCTGATCAAGGTGCTTCGTGTTTTCTCCCCCCCTCGGTGGTCAGGCAAGCTGCCATCTTTTTCTTCCCCATCCTATTTGCCAATTTTCCTTTCTGCCAAATTGTGTTTACTGCATCATAACTACATGGTCTCACCAGTCGTTTCATATAGTTGGCCAGAGGGCTGGGCTCTGTCAAGTTTATTGAACCCCAACTCGCAAGATTTCAGGTTTAGCCCAGGAAAATGCTAATTTGAGTGTTTTTGAGATCTTTTCCTGAAATGTATTCAGTATTATTTATGGTGGAGATGTGTGTGATGACAATATAAACTTCAGTGATTTTATGCCATATGTCAGATGACACGGATTAAGTCCACTTGTTTTATGCGTAATGTTTGAAAAAGAGTAGAATACATTGATTTTATGCCACATATCAGATAAAAATAGGAATTTCTGTTTGCTTATGCTCACATTTCTTAGAACATAAAATCCAGATATTTCAGAATGTCAGGGCCCAGTTGTTTTATAATTTTCTCATAAATGCAAGACACAAATGTTAAAATACTACACCCCTCTATATCACCACAACCCCCATTAGGACCACTCTTTTTGTGTAATTTTTTCTATGAATTGCCAGGGACCAATGTTAATTTGGATGATAAATAATAGATTAAAAACTAAAGACTTCAAAAATATCTATTTTGCACTGATTATACATATCTATGCAGCTGTCACATTTCTTGGTGACAAAAAATAGATAATTAGGTGAGGAAGATGATGATGTTGACATCTATGAAGTGATAAGCAAGGTAATGACATGACATCAGTAGTTGTTGAGAAGCAATAACCATGGAAATGACTATGAGGCAAGATAGATGACCTTAGATATGGCACCAATAGTCTCTCATATTTCTTAGGTCTGCAAAAAATCAACAGAATTTAAAATAAATTTTTTGTCAGTAAAGAGTCATGTCATGTTTATATGGGGGGGGGGGTCATAAAAATTTTGTGCCATACAAAATTTTTCTGACAGTTTGGAAAGAGATAGATAAATTCTCAACAAACATTTTGGCCAGGGATATTGAGGAAAAGTTTAGCAGTAGAAATACAGAGATCGGTTTGAGATTGATATTGAGAAAAGGTTGAGTAGAAAAGATAGAGAGATTGGTGTGGGATTGATTTGTAAAAAAAATTGTTGAGTAGTAGAAATATAGAGATTGGTTTCAGATTGATATTGAGGAAAGGTTGAGTAGAAAAGATAGAGAGATTGGTTTGCGATCAATTTAAAAAAAAAAAGGTTGAGTATTGGAAATATAGAGATTGGTTTGAGATTGATATTGAAGAAAGGATGAGCAGTAAAGATATAGAGATTGGTTTGAGATTGAAGTAATGAAGAAAGATTGAATAGTAGAGTTACAGAGATTGAAAAAACTATTGTCTTGTTTCTGCAAGTTCAGTTTTTGATCAGGTTTTTTTTTGTGCCATTGCAGGCGAGCGACCCTACCACTGTGGTGCATGTGGCCAGCGCTATACACAAGGCCATCTGTTGAAATCCCACATCCGCAGCCGCCACAATGGGAACATGATCTACTACAAACTCGACAAGAAAGGTGACGGGAGCCGGAGCAGAGGGCGACGTTCACTTTGCATAGAGGACCAGCTACCGCAGATGGACATGCCACCAATCAAACAGCCAAAGATCGAGAACATCCTCTCTGCGATGGCACAGGGCGTGAACCTGGGAGGCCACAACAACCCTAACTTGGGTCTCTTCATGAACACGACCATTGGGTTTATGGGCAGCCCGTTCCTACAAGGACCCAAGATGTTGCCGTTTTCGGGCAGTATGCAAAATGGTGCTTCCCAGTTACTTGGGGCAAATAATTTCCTGGCCCCTCCCCCTTCCCTGCCGATGCTTCCACCAGGCTTCGGACTGATTGCAAACCCAGGACTGAGGCTTGGACCACAGCAGCCCCACCTGATGGGAGGAACTCGATCCCCAGAACAAACCGGTCCAAAAATTGAGGAGATCCCGTTGCCACAAGATTTATCTGTGAAAAAGGGCGATGAGAACGGACACATGATGGACTCGAGTGACACTGACAGTGAGGCAAAAGCGTCCCCTCCCATCAACCAACCAAACACCGGCAGTCACATGTCACAGTTCCCACCACCTATCACAGATATGCGAGCTCCCATCATTGAACTTCCCACAGAGCAAGCCATATCCCCAGTGACCCAGACGGTCAAAGAAGAACGTATGCTGCACCCATTGATGTCTCCACGCTTTGACAAGCAGCGATGCGACAAGCTGTATTTCCCAAACCCACGGTGTGACAAAGTGGACTGCAACAAGCCGCAATGCGACAGATCATGCAACCACTCGTCCATGCTCCAAGACCTGCGCAAAAATGTGGTACGCATGCTTAGTATTTTGACCCCTGACCTAAATATTGATAACGGCATTGACTATGAGAGTGACCAAGTAGATCGGCTTCTCCATGAGGTGATCTACAGCAATGTGGAAGATGAAATTCGCAAGTGAAGTTCTTGAGAAGTCATTTGTTTGATTGGCCTTGCCCAATTTGAGGCGGCCATGATGCCTTTTAGGCAAGGCCGCCGCAGAGGGCGATTTGTCATTTTGAGCCGGCGCTAGCACCAGGCTACGTCGGAGAAAGTGTACCATACACTTTTGTACACAGTTTGTACAGATTGTAAAGGTTGAGCCAGATTGTTGTCAAAACCCACCGCAGTGGTTAAAAGCAAGTTGAATGGCACCACCGGTCCCAGTATAGGCATTTATTTAACACGATGGTTACAGTTAGTCAACATATCAGTTACATTGTTATTATACCGCAAAGCGCAAATCAAATTTATTCAGTATATACTTGTATATTTATTTTTTATTATAATTTTTATGTTTGTTTCATTACTTTTGATGATTACCTTATAGGATTGATATATTTGAGTTAAGAGATGTAATAATTCATTCCATGTTTATTTTTGACGGAGTGGGGAAGAACGTTGAACAGAAATGGCTTTTGAGTGTGTTGTTATCTTTAAATGGGGACCACTGTTTCTTACGACATTGCACGTTTGGTGCTGACTGTTCAAGCCCACCAAAGATTTAGTACAGAACTGCTTGGCCGTCCTGCGTATTAACGAGCTTTAGAATGCACAGACCATGTGAGGCTTGCCTCACATCTGACACTTGTTTTGTAATCAACCTTAGTCTTATTTATTGCTGTATAATTGTAGGTGACACTAGTCATGTGGCCAGGTGATCAAATTAGATCCTAATTAGAAGTAGCTCATTAGTAGATAGATACTGTTATCCAGTTTCGTATTTATGTTCCCATTATCAGTAGTTAGTAGATTTACAAGATTTGGTCACACAAGGGGGCACTTTAGTCACCCCTCACTGCCACCCTGGAGCTAAGACAAAGATCTGAAGCATCATTATATTTTTGTTTCATGCTGTATTATTACTTATTATTATTATTATCATTATTATTATTATTTTTTTATTCATTCATATACCAGTATTTTCCAGGTTGGACATCCAAAGCATAACAAAAAGGATTTCTAGTCAAGCTTTACTGTCAGTTTATTTTCACATACACAGTCAAGATGAAACATTATTTGGCCAATTATTGTATATGTATATGTGATCTCATATCTCCCACAATGTTGTCATTGCCTTTGCGGGCCTAGGGTGATCAACCCTAGTAAAACAGTCACTGGACCAAACATTTTGGTTCATATTGCCATGTATTTATTTATATGCACTTAACCCACTATTTATTCGCAAACAGCAGCAGTATGTGGATTCTAGTTCAAAGAACTGTCCTCCAATCAGGAGTGAGAAGCTGCATACGCAAAGCTGTTCGCAAGTTTTGATGCAGTAATTTGTGCCAATCGCTGGTAAATACAGCCGGACTATAATGTTTGGTTTTCTGATCACTTGCATTGTAGTTTAAAGGCAAATGACAATCTTACAGAAATTGGACAGCGAACGCATTAGTCGCTTGAGTAATGGACTACTGGTAATTAACGTCAGTTGATAAGAATGGTTTTGTAGTTATCAGGAAGGCATAGGACCAATTTACGACTGCTGCTCACAAGCAGAGGATCGAAAATCTTTCCCACACCTAGAAGAAGGCCCTGTAATGACAGGGACCAATCAAAGCTTAAGGTTACGCTGGCGAGTTCCCTAACGAGAGCATTCCATGATTTAAAAGTGTAAAACTACACTGTATGGTGATACTGTCCCTGTGTTGTGAATGTAGATAGGTTAGCAAAAACACTAGCATTCCGAGTTTGTGTAATTTGTTGACAAACAACAGTGGTGTGATTTTACAGTGGTTCGCTTTCCATGGTCAATTGTACAGTAAGATATAAATGGGGAGAAAAAGGGCAACATTATGCCATTTGTACAAACTTGTTATTTTTGTAGGTCTGTGTTGATATGATTTGTATGACTAACAGTGATAGTATTCATCTTCCATAAGATACAAGAACCAGCAAATTTTTGTCTTTAATCTACGGATCTTCCATCAGTGAAATGAAAAAGAAATTTTCTATGCATAGGCATATTGGCTCTAGTAGGGATGGTTTTCCCGCTATATCCAATTTGTACTGTTTTGTATAAAAACCTTGGACATGTCAAAGCACATTGTACAAGCGATGCACTTTGGACATTATGTGCCAGAATTTCAAACGAGAGCGTGTGATCCCCCCTTAAATTGTACTTTAACGATAGGACTTAATGTTTCTGTACATGCACATTTCATTGGGTAGTGACAACGTCACATATGTTTCAGTGGTTGTTAGGGGATTTTGCTTACGACTTTATCTGCTTTCAGGTTTTCCGCCCAGAGTATATATATTAAAGTATATACATATATATAATGAGCCTATAACTTAATGTATTGTTGCATATGACCAATTTGTTAAGGGAATCAGATTTGGGAAGGGGGTTTTCTTTAAAAATCAGATGCAATTGTAGGGGATGAGAGAGAGAAAGGTGGGGGGGGGGGGGGTGTAACTATTGCCTATGTAACTTCACTATTGAGGTCCAAATATTTTGTAACTTTAAAGCCTGTCATGTTAGTATGGGCCCCCACAATGTGCTTTATAAAGCTAATTTCATAACAAAGAAATTTACAGCATTTCAGAGTGTTGTGCCAAAGATTTTGATAAGAATAAATTATATTTATTTTATTATACCAGAGTGGGCACCAAGTATCTCTGCACTGTAATCTTCCAACCCTGTAAACCCCCCCTCAGGTACCAAATGGACCAACCCATTTTGTTTATTTCTTGTGGATTTGAAATGGGATTTTACCATTTTTGGTGCCTGAAGAGGGGTTATAAGGGTGCAGCTTAAGTAGCCAATTTCATGTGACATAATAATATCAGTTGTATCATTGGTGCTTAGATGTTGTGATGTTATGTTCCTGTGTGTTGGTGAGGATAGGACTAGTATATTTATGTATTTTTATAGGGTCACTACTTCTGGCGAACCCTTTTAGACGGCATTACCCAAGCGTGTTGTGTTGGTTTTAACCACCAGTTGGACAGTATAACAGCATTTATGTTGATACAAGGTCATATTTATCAGGTTATTAAGTTGTCTTTACTACAGCGCCCCCTCCCTGCTATATCTTTTGCTGGTGCTGTTGCCACGGTTATATTACAATTTGCTCACCAGGGATAGTTAATGGCTATGACCATAATTCTGTCATATATTCGCCGATGACTTTTAGAGGCTCGTCCAGAGTAACATTGGGTTTCTCATCTTTGCTACCCGAGAGCAGACCTTACAATATATGAAACTCTCGGAGGGAGAAAATTGGTCAGTTGCCTATTTTTAGAGAGCAGACTAATTGATCACATGTCAAATACCAGCTATTTTTGAACCCAAGTAGCAAATGCTGACAATCATTTGGTGCTTTGTAACAGTGAAGACAGACCATGGGTGCTTTTTTTCCAAAGTTTACAACCACTGGCTTATGAAGCAGCTATTACATGGCACTTTTCTGTATGGGTTTTTTTTTTTCATTTTGTTTTAAACAGTTGCATGACAGAAGAAAACCACAGGTTGTTCATAAAAACATTCCATGTGAGAAAAGTAGTAACTTTAAAAGCTTCACAATTTACGAGTCTTTCAATGATTGATCCACCTGGTGAGAACTTTCAAAACTAAGAACCCGGTGTTTGTTTTAAGAGTGAATTGTTAGCGCTGTTTAATTGGAGGGTACAAGCACGCATATTGCTGTCTTTAAGGGATCGCCTGCAAAAACCTTATCATTCACTGCTGATTTATTCAGTAGTGTGCAAGTTCACAATGCACTGCCAGTTATTTACCAAAGAAAAAAAAAGGATTATATATAGTTTACAATGTTTATTTATTATTATGAAAATGATGGTTGTGCTTTGATGCAATCTGTGACGAGTTGTCTCGGCTTGAGACGCAATCTGTGTGCAAGCCATGTCATGTGGTGTGATGGACTTGACATATCCTATACATATATGTATAACCACCATAGCACAAGAAAAACGTCTGTGACAAGTATATCTGAAAGGGCAGCATAGCTTTTTTTACTTTAATGTGTAGTCTTTGCAGAGCTTCATCAGTATATTTTTGTCACCTCTGATGATGGCCGAAGCCAAATTGACATGTGTATCCTCTCTGCTTTAGAGACCAGTTTGTATGCACGCCCGGTCAGTTTGGATCCGGGCGGGCGTGGATTAACCCCCACCCCATATTGCTTCCACTGTGGGTGAGACCATTATATGTATTCACCAGGCACATATCAAGTGATGCCGAGAACCCCGGGCATCTCTGCACTTAAAGAAACCATGCAAACCACGCACGAGCGACATATAGACTAATCATATTGATATTAGACTTGTGACAGACTGAGTAATCAAACAGGAGAGTTCCCTATTTGCTATTGATGGAGCAAGCCCCACGCTTGCGAGTGCAGGCCTACGGGCCAGCCCGGGTTGGCTGCAGCTCTATACAAGCAACCTTACAGGCAGGGTGGGTCTACACATAAACCTATTGGTGCTTGTGCTTTGATAAACACAGACCAGGATATTACTGATTATATTTTGCCCTGTGTGTTTGTGTCGGGCCTGGTCGGCTTGGAAGGATATTACTATCAATATCTGGCGGACCTGCTTTGTGTAGCGGGCAACCGTGCCTTATAAAAAATCCACCTCCACTACTGACATGGCTTGTATGTGCAATTACTGTATGAATCTCATTTATCGCAAGTAGAGGCATTAAGAGGATTATATATATTCCCCTGCCACCCCTGGGATGATCATAATGCACTGACCCGCACTTTGTTCGGGCTTGACCCATCTGTGAAAACAGGGGTGATGGGGTGATATAGCTATCATAAGTAGCTCATCATGACATATATACTATGACTTATTATAATTGAAGACTTTCAAGCAACAGGAGTTTAATGTTACACACAAGCAAGTTGTGCTATAAACTTCCATTGGTCATTTATTTACTGCTGCAAAAATATTTGAAAAAAAAAATACAAAAAAAAAAGTTTTTGAAGACTTGAGCATATGATGTGCTCCCAAGATATGTACTTAAGTGTAATTATTATTTTGTTGACTGAATGTACCATAAAAAGCTGATTGTTGGCTTCACGAAAAAAATCGTACTGTGTTGTCTCATCGTCATGTTGTGCCTACAGTAGATGTTGAAAATTGACAAATGTTGTGATAGTCTGATGTCGTTCTTGTATTGTAATACTCATGAATAAAAAGCTGTACAGCGGCATATTGGTGTTGGTTTTCAAAGAACAAAGTGTGTTTGATTATGCGAAGATTGTTAGATTTGCAATGTGTGTGTTAAGCAACCATTCACCTGCCTTATTTGTATAATTTATGTGATTTCTTGTGTATTCTGCATATATACATATTTATGAACTTCAGGTAATCCCTGCTAAGAAAGGGTCTACCTCGCCTTTGTTGGTGGTATAAGCTTATTTATTGACAAGCTGTTTTATAATGCCAATCTTGACAAACAACAAAAATGGAACCAGAGGTGATTGACTGCATATGTACGAAATTTAAAAGATAACTAGTAGTTGGTCATGAGAATATGTGAAGAATTTTTCCTCAGTTTTAAATGTTACTGTTTGAAGTATTTAACAAAAAATGTTTTGTTGTGCTCCCCAAATGTTATAAACACTTGCATATAAACAATGACAGCCCATGCAATGTTGAATCTGCACTTTTTGGCTTTTTTCTATAAAAGGTCAAAGCTCCACATAATTCTTCATTATATACTTTACAGGTATTGTTAAATTAAATACTTGACAGATATCTTAAATTAAAAACTTGACAGAAATTGTTAAATTAAATACTTGACAGATATCATCTAATTTAATACTTGACAGATAAATTAAAAACTTGACAGATATTGTTAAATTAAATACTTGAAAGATATCATTTCATTTAATACTTGACAGAAATCGTTAAATTAAATACTTGACAGATATCATTTAATTTAATACTTGACAGATATCGCTAAATTAAATACTTGACAGAAATTGTTTAATTAAATTCTTGACAGATATCATTTAATTTAATACTTGACAGATATTGTTAAATTAAATACTTGACAGATATTGCTAAATTAAATACTTGACAAAAATTGTTTAAGTCCCCTTGAAACTGTTGATTTAAAACTGTTTAAAACTGTTAAATTATTTAGAGGTTGAAGAGATGAATTTTGCAAATGATATGTTTTGACATGGTTGGTTGTTCTTTCTTTGTGAGACTGTATTGGTGATAGTGTTGGATTTTGCAACATGTCTATCTTGTTGATTGAGTGGTATTCTCAGGGTTGCCTGCAGTTTGGGGGGGGGGGGGGGTCACTGGAAAAAATTTGGTTTTAAATGTCGGGGGGAGGGGGGGGTTGGTTAGGGGGATTCAGGGAATTCCATAAAGAGTCGAATTAATTCTTAGATATTTTGGGAAGTCGGGGAATTTAATGGCTATGGCAATCAAGAATCCAGTTAGTTAACTTTTATAAAAATGTGGTAAGTTTGCTGATTTAGTCTTGTTTCCTTTAAATTTTTATACAAAAATATAAGGTTGATGATGCAAAGTATGAACACACAACACTAATCACTAACATTTAATGATGGACCAATTCTGTTTCTAGGCAGTAATATAAAAGAAGCAGGGTCTTGTGTAGGAATCTGGTCTTCCATACACGTTCAAATGGAGTTTTGCATTGAGTTTGCTGTAAAATGATGTTTTTTAGACCAATTAAAACTGCATGATGATTTATCCTTGAAAACCAACTGAAAGTCAGGAAAAAGTCAGGGAATTTTTAGCTCAGCTGACTATAAGTCATTTGAGCTATAGTCGTGGTCCATTGTCCGTCTGTCCGTCCGTCCGTAGATGTGGCACGTTTTGAAACCGTAGGACCTAGGAATCCAAGATTCGGCATAATGTTAGATGTCCCCAAGATCTCCTACCAAGCCGAAAACTGGGTCTTTGTGACTTCATTCCTTTTAGAAATTAAGGAAAAACCTCAATTATTTATTAAAAACCTATTTTTACACTTCAGGACTGCCTAATATCGAAACCACACATCTGTTTTTCCTCATATTTACCATAATTATTCCTCTATATAGTTCCTATGTACATGCCAGAAATTATGTCTGTATTATGTAAATTTAAAAAGTTATGGGCCCAAACATAATGCATTGTGTAAAAAATCAGGAAAGATATTTGATCACTTAACACAAAATATGTTAAAGCTATAAACTTTTTTACCAGTAATATAACTTTAATTAATCAAAATTAAATTGTATACCCAAAATTAGATCAAAATCTTTTAAATTTTTAAAAATATTAACAAAAATAAAAAATTGGTACCTTAAATTTTGCCCAACTTTGACCATGGCACGTTTTTTTCCTGTAAGTACTGTGGATTAAATTTTCACAGCATGTTTTTTTTTAGCATTTTGTCTGTAAACACCAAAAATTTGAAACCAGTTGATGAAAAACTGTAGATTTTATTCAAGTTTTCAAGCACAATGTAACATTGTTTACATCAAGCTAGTGTCATGCAGTTTGCAAGTGCTCAGCTCCCCAGCTTTAGCTCTCAGTTCCTAAAATTTGGCATGCAATTAGATGTCTCAAAAATCCCCTACCATGCCAAGAATTTGGTCACTAGGACTTAATACCTTCGAGATATTAATGAAAAACTTCATTTTTCCATTAACTACCCGTTGTTACAATTCAAGACTGCATAATATTAAAACCACTGATCTGACTTTAATCATATATAATTTACATATTTTTCTATACATTCTCTATGCACATGCCAGAAATGATGTCAGTATTGCGTAATTGTTTTAAGTTATGGGCCCAAACATAATGCACTTTGTAAAAAATCAAGAAATATATTTACTCCCTTAACAAGAGGATTGCTGAAGCTAGAGATTTTTTGTCAGGGATGTAACATTATTTAATCAAGATTCAATTGAATACCCAAAATTAGTTCTGAATTTTTCAAATTTTATAAGTTATTAGTATAAATATAAAATTAGTACCTTAAATTTTGCCCAACTTTGACCATGGCATGTTTGTTTCCTGTGAGCACTGTTGATATAATTTGCATATCATGCACACATAAAGATTTCAGCTTTTTAGTTTAAAAAGCTGAAAGGAATTGGCCAAAAATTGTAGCTTTTATTAATGTTTTTATGAGACCATGTCAGACCTTGGCTCTCTGTAGCACCTCTTGAGTCACCTGTATGTTGACCTTGTTGAACTTTCAGCAAATTATGCATGCTTGAGGCGAGGCATAAACTGGGGCTCCAGGCAGCTTATTATATAATGGCCAGCCACAGTTGATCCAGGTGTCCAACCCAACTCATCTAGTAGTTTTAACCATCAACATAACAATAAATTAATAAATTTTTATTGGTTTTTAATGACAAATTAAAGAAAAATAGAAAAGGAATTTGTTAGTTGATAATAACAGGAAATTAACTTGCAGTTACCGATGATATAAGAATCTTGTATCGATGGATAGAATGTCACATATTCCAAATAACACCATGCAGTCACCTATGGTATTTTTAGCTCAGCTGACTGAAAGTCATCTGAGCTATAGCGATCACTCTTTGTCCGTCGTCTGTCTGTCCGTCCGTTAACCAGGCACAAATCGTAACCGCTGGACCTAGAACCTTGTAACTTGGGATTCTGAGAGGTCCATAAAAAATCTCCTTGGAAACCAGAAATTAGGTCTCTGTTACCCATATCCTTCGAGCTATGTGGCCCCAAAGTACCCCCCAGAAAAGTCAAAAATTTCATACAAAAACTTCAATATCTCAATAACTGCATCACTGATGGTCTTCATTTTTGGCATACATATTGATCATGAGATGTTCGATCAGTTCCGGCAGACTGGTGGCGCCACCTGTACTGTTTGATTTTTTTACGATTTTTTCCTCTATTTTTGAGACCTTTGAGGATGCTGTCATCTGTTAGCGTGGCACAAATCGTAACGACTGGACCTTGAATCTTCATTTTCGACACACTGAGAGACCTATGAAAAGTCTTCATGGAAACCAGAAATTAGGTCTCTGTTACCCATATCCTTCGAGCTATGGGGCCCAAAATTACCCCCCAGAATAGTAACAAATTTCATACAAAATTTCAATATCTCATTAACTACATCACTGATGGTCATGATTTTCGACATACATATTGATCATGAGATGTTTCATCAGTTTGTGCAGACTGGTGGCGCCACCTGTATTTTTCAATGTTCACGAATTGTTTTCTCCATTTTTGAGACCTTTAAGGATGTAGTTTTCTGTCAACAGGGTACAAATCGTAACGACTGGACCTAGAATCTTCGTTCTTGACACACAGGGAGACCCATGATAAGTCTCCATGGAAACCTGAAATTTGGTCTCTGTTACCCATATCCTTTGAGCTATGGCACTCCAAAGTACAGCTAAGAATAATGGAAAATTTGATACAAAAGCTAAAGTATCTGAACAACTAATGCAGAGATAACCATAATTGTTTGCATGGATATTGATCATGGAGTGTTTCATTAGTTTCTGCAGACTGTTGGCACCACCTGTATTTGTTCGGTTTTTTTTTACGAAATTTTTCTGTATTTTTGAGATCTTTAAAGATATGAACATCTGTTAACAGGGCACAAATCATAAAAACTGGACCAAGAATCTTCATTCTTGACACACAGGGAGACCCATGAAAAGTCTCCATGGAAACTTGAAATTAGGTCTCTGTTACCCATATTCTTTAAGCTGTATGGGTCCAAAATACCCCCCCCCCCCCCAGAATAATGGAAAATTTGATACAAAAACTGCAGTATTTTAATAACTACAACACTGATGGTCATGATTTTCGGCATACATATTGATCATGAGCTGTTCCATCAGTTTCTGCAGACTGGGTGTGCCACCTCTATTTTTTTTTCAAATTTTTACGAATTTTTTTCTTTTTTTTGAGACCTTTAAAGATGTGGTTATCTGTCAACAAGGTACAAATCGCAACAACTGGACCTAGAATGTTCATTCTTGTCATGCAAGGAGGCCCATGAAAGGTGCCTGTGGAAACTTGAAATTAGGTCTCTGTTACCCATATCCTTCAAGCTATAGGACTCCGAAGTATCCCTCAGAATAATGGACAATTTGATACAAAAACTGAAGTATCTGAACAACTAATGCAGAGATCACCATGATTTTTTGCATGGATATTGACCATTAAGTGTTTTTATTAGTTTCTGCAGACTGGTGGAGCCACCTGTATTTTTGTATCCGC
The DNA here is from genome assembly GCA_026874595.1 of Sipunculus nudus. Lineage (NCBI taxonomy): Eukaryota > Metazoa > Annelida > Sipuncula > Golfingiida > Sipunculidae > Sipunculus > Sipunculus nudus. The sequence continues at coordinate 62,576,083 of CM049319.1, forward strand.
CAAAACGAAGTTTTGCGGATACTATGTTTTTGACCGAGTTCCTCCGCCGCCGCGGCGTTTATTTCCAGAGAGCTCCTCGGAGACTAATGGACCGATTTTTCCCAAACTTACACCTATTATCGGGTCACATGTGAACTGGTGCCTAACTAATTTGCATTGACCTCTGACCTTTCCTCTCTATCCAGTGTCCATTTGTGGGTCTGTTTCCACTCATAAACCCTTATATCTCGGGAACCGTTTGACCGATCAGGAAATAAAATTGATACAAATGTAGCCCTTGGATTGCTTTATAACATACACAAAAAATGGTGGCGCCACCTGTAACCATGTTTGCACAGTGTCCATCTGTTCATCTGCCTTGGGTTAAAATCACTCATATCTCTGCAGTGAATTGACTAATTCACCTGAAATTCGTCATGTGTATACATCCAGGATAGCTTTCTTGATTTTATGACAGGTGGCGCCACCTAAGTTCACGTTCACGCTGATGACATCCAAGCTTATATCTCGGGAACCGTTTGACCGATCAGGAAATAAAATTTATACAAATGTAGCCCTTTGATAGCTCTGTAACATACACAAAAAATGGTGGCGCCACCTGTAACAATGTTTGCACAGCGTCTGTCTGTTAGTCTGCCATGGCCTAAAATTACTCATTTCTCTGTAGTGGTTCGACATAACTGCCTAAAATTTTGCAGGTTTATACATCGTGGACAGCTTTCTTGATTTTATGACAGGTGGCGCCACCTACATTCTAGTTAACGCTGGACACATCCAAGCTCATATCTCAGGAACCATTTGACCGATTGGGCCAAAATTGTGCATGTGTTTAGATCTCACATAGGTCTTTATCATACACAAAACTGGAGGGGTTACCTGCAAAGATTTTTGCACAGTGTTTGTCTGTTTGTCTGCCATGGGCAAAAATCGCTCATATACAGGTAGTGGTTTGACTTTTCTGCCTAAAATTTTGCAGGTGTATACAACTTGGACAGCTTTCTGGATTTGTGGTAGGTGGCACAACCTACATACACATTTAGGCTGCAGACATCCATGCTAATATGCAACATACCTCACTCTATTTCCCCTTGCCACTCAATCCATGCCTCACTATCCGATTTTGGCAGATACATGTAGTCACTTGTCGGTTACCCGTATTCTAGTTTTAAAAGTTTACACATTTTTCTCTATTTTTGAGATATATAAATACAGACTAAATCTTTGCCTGTTGGTTAATCTGTTTGATGCTTCAGTTGAATGGGTATATACTACCATTCTGATGATAAAATTTCCTTTTGCGAATCTCTTCCCAGTCAGCTGAGCATCATGACCCATGGGTCACTTGTTCAGTTCAATTTTAATGATAAAAAAGTAAATCATATTATTCATTACTAATCATTAGGGATCATTTGAAGGAAATTAATGATAGACAAAGATGCAGTTGATAATATTATTATCTAGATTCCTACTGTGTCTATAGTTAGTAAATTGATGTGAAATTAGTCTAAAATGAATATATTACTTTTTTTTAATATAAATAAAAGCCATAAAACCAGGTACTTATGATCATTATTTAAATGTGTGAATATTGTATATTCTGGATTCTCAACATCATTGTTTGGTGAAAACTGAATAAATACCAGACATGGTGCGAATACTTTGCAATTGTATTTAAACACGAATATGAATATGTACTCCATTATAAAATTTCTTTCATAAGAATGGGAATTCAGGTAAAAATGAAAGTATATGAATACCAGTGAAAATACTTTCAAAATGTATTAATGAATGCATTCATGAATATATTCTTTAATATTATTTTAATAATCATTTCAGTTATATTTTATTTGAAAAAAAATCATACTATTCTCTTATTATTTTTAATAAAAATTATATTTGGGACAATATTTGTAATTTTTTTAATAAATAGTTAAACTTATATTATATGTTCTGCTTATAAGTTATATGGCCAAGTCAAAATCTGTGTGACAATCGCACTCTATTTGTTAATAAAATAGATGAAATAATCCTCTTTCCTGTCTCGAAAGGTACTATCAAAATCATACATAAGCTAAACAACAATTCATAATACAGCTTATTTTTATTACCACATAAAACTATCATGTGCCTCATTTCTAAATCATATTTTTTTATCATATATAACAGCTGGGCGCCGTGACCCATAGGTCCCTTGTTTTCAGAGTTGGCTGCTGGCAATTCTGGTTCTTATAAAAATGTTTTATTCACTTCTTCCTGCAAAGTCCTACAACATGCAACTTCTTTGCTATGACTCATCATTATTGTTTTCTGTCCTTTTTAGCAGCAAAATATTCTTGTTTTTTGGTCAACAATCCTTCCAATAGACAAGTTGGGCACAGTTTTGTTATCAAGATTTTTGGCTGAAAATTATCAAGCAATTAATTTGCATTAATTTTAATTTTGTTTTTTTTTTTTCCTTTTTTTTTTCGGTCAATTCACTTCCCCGCCCCCCTCATTTGGAAGGGAAGTTCCCCCACCCCTATTTGGAAGAGCAGTTACCCCCCCCCCCCCCCTCTTCTATTCCAGGTTCCCTAATCAGACATGTACAAAACGATCAACTCCCCCTTCCCACAACTTTTAACATCCATGGACACTTTCCCATCCACCCTCAGTGATGCTACCTCTGTTTAATGAATAGCAGCAAAGAAGCTCCTCTTATAAGAATACCCAAATTACGTAATGCTGTTGCATTATGGGAAGTGACAAGACTGCTGTTAGTTTAACTAATGGAAGGTACATCTGCCATATGAACTTGCTCATAGTGCAATGTTAATGTTATAAAAGGCCTCCTTTTCTGATAGTTGCTAGAATGGTCCAGCCTCCCACCTGTTTCTGAAAAACCTAACCACATAAATGTCATATTGCATCATGGGTAAGGTGTTTTGAATTGTGAATGAAATTGCATTATGGGTAGGGTGTTTGGGACAATGAGAAAAGGACTTTTGAGTTGATAAAATAATGTGCAAATGCATTATGGGAAGGAACTTACTGATCACAAATGCATCATATCTGTGCATCAACTGGGGTCAGGTGGAGGGGGTGAAATTTGGTATTTATTTTGGTATGCATGTTAGAATGCAATCTTAAACTTTCTAAGAATAAATTCTCTTTTAATGCATTCATCTAAGCTATTGTTTACCCTAGTCTGCCACTGTTGTCCAAGCTTACTGACCAGTTCTCTGTCAAAAATTCATTTTATCTAACTTACTGAGACATTATCCTTCCATACTAATGTTATCCTAACTTGCTGTCCCATTTCCCCGACTTATTCCGATAGGCCAACAAAAAAAATATATTTGTTTTTCAGATTCTTTTACAAAGAGTATGGCAAGAGGAGGAAATTAAATTACATGTATCTTTTTTAAATTTACCAACTGAGACAAAATACATGAAATTTTGCAAGCTTGCAAGAATAAATACAATTTTCTACAATTTTAAAATAGGGCACATGATCAATACAAAATTTAGGTTATTTTCAATACCAAGAACCAGTCACAGTCTGGGTGTGAGGACAAGGAGAACCAGTCACAGAAAGGAAGAGAACCAGTCATGGGGTGAGTGTGAGGAAAAGGAGAACCAGTCACTGGCTGAGTGTGAGGACAAGGAGAACCAGTCATGGGGTGAGTGTGAGGACAATAAGAACCAGTCACTGGCTGATTGTGAGGACAAGGAGAACCAGTCACAGGCTGAGTGTGAGGGCAAGAAGAGCCAGTCACAGGCTGAATGTGAGGACAAGAAGAGCCAGTCACAGGCTGAGTGTGAGGGCAAGAAGAGCAAGTCATAGGCTGAGTGTGAGGACATGGAGAACCAGTCACTGGCTGAGTGTGAGGACAAGGAGAACCAGTCACAGGCTGAGAGTGAGGACAAGGAGAACCAGTCACTGGCTGAGTTTGAGGACAAGGAGAACCAGTCACTGGCTGAGTGTGAGGACAAGGAGAACCAGTTAAAGGCAGAGTGTGAGGACAAGGAGAACCAGTCACAGAGAGGAAAAGGAGAACCAGTCATGGGGTGAGTGTGAGGACAATAAGAACCAGTCACTGGCTGAGTGTGAGGACAAGGAGAACCAATCACAGGCTGAGTGTGAGGATAAGGAGAACCAGCCACAGAGAGGAAAAGGAGAACCAGTCATGGGGTGAGTGTGAGGACAATAAGAACCAGTCACTGGCTGAGTGTGAGGACAAGGAGAACCAATCACAGGATGAGTGTGAGGATAAGGAGAACCAGCCACAGGCTGAGTGCGAAGACAAGGAGAACCAGTCACAGGCTGAGTGTGAGGGCAAGAAGAGCCAGTCACAGGCTGAATGTGAGGGCAAGAAGAGCAAGTCACAGGCTGAATGTGAGGACAAGAACAGCCAGTCACAGGCTGAGTGTGAGGACAAGAAGAGCCAGTCACAGGCTGAATGTGAGGGCAAGAAGAGCCAGTCACAGGCTGAGTGTGAGGGCAAGAAGACTCAGTCACAGGCTGAATGTGAGGACCAAAAGAGCCTGTCACAGGCTGAATGTGAGGACAAGAAGAGCCAGTCACAGGCTGAGTGTGAGGACAAGAAGAGCAAGTCACAGGCTGAGTATGAGGGCAAGAAGAGCCAGTCACAGGCTGAGTGTGAGGGCAAGAAGAGCCAGTCACAAGCTGAATGTGAGGACAAAAAGAGCCAGTCACAGGCTGAATGTGAGGACAAGAAGAGCCAGTCACAGGCTGAGTGTGAGGACAAGAAGAGCAAGTCACAGGCTCAGTATGAGGGCAAGAAGAGCCAGTCACAGGCTGAGTGTGAGGGCAAGAAGAGCCAGTCACAAGCTGAATGTGAGGACAAAAAGAGCCAGTCACAGGCTGAATGTGAGGACAAGAAGAGCCAGTCACAGGCTGAGTGTGAGGGTAAGAAGAGCCAGTCACAGGCTGAATGTGAGGACAAGAAGAGCCAGTCATAGGCTGAATGTGAGGACAAGAAGAGCCAGTCACAGGCTGAGTGTGACGGCTAGAAGAGCCAGTCACAGGCTGAGTGTGAGGGCAAGAAGAGGCAGTCACAGGCTGAGAGTGAGGACAAAGCTAACCAGTCACAGGCTGAGAGTGAGGACAAGGAGAACCTGTCATAGGATGAGTGTGAGGACAAGAAGAGGCAGTCACAGGCTGAGTGTGAGGACAAAGCTAACCAGTCACAGGCTGAGTGTAAGGACAAAGAGAACCAGTCATTGCCTTAATGAAGAACTGGTCATAAGCTTGATATTTATTGTGCGGATACAATGTTTCTGACTGGGTTCTGCCGCCGCCGCCATGTTGGTTTTCGAAGAACTCTTCTGAGACTACTGGACGGATTTTTCCAAAACTTACACCAATTATTGGGTCACATGTGAACTGGTGCCTAACCAATTCGCTTTGACCACTGACCTTTCCTCTCTGCCCAGCGTCCATTTGTGCATCTGTTTCCACACATAAACCCACATATCTCGGGAACCGTATGACTGATCAGGAAAAATTTTTGTACAAATGTAGCCCTTGGATAGCTTTATAACATACACAAAAAATGGTGGCACCACCTACAACCATATTTACACAGAGGCCATCTGTTCATCTGCCTTGGGTAAAAATCACTCATATCTCTGCAGTGGATTGACTTATTCACTAGAAATTCCGCATGCGTATACATCCTGGATTGCTCTCTTGATTTTATGACAGGTGGGGCCACCTACATTCATGTTTATGCTGCAGACATCCAAGCTCATATCTCAGAAACCATTTGACCAATTGGGCCAAAAAATTGCATGTGTATAGATCTCACATAGCTCTTTATCATATGCAAAACTTGTTGCGCCACCTGCAACCATTTTTGCACAGCATTGGTGTGTTTGTCTGCCGTGGGATAAAATCACTCATGTCTCAGCAGTGGTTTGACATATCTGCCTAAAATTTTGCAGGTTTATACATCCTGGATTGCTCTCTTGATTTTATGACAGGTGGTGCCACCTACATTCTTGTTTATGCTGCAGACATCCAAGTTCATATCTCAGGAACCGTTTGACCGATTGGGCCAAAGTTTTTTATGTGTATAGATCTCACATAGCTCTTTATCATATGCAAAACCTGTTGCGCCACCTGCAACCATTTTTGCACAGCATCAGTCTTTTTGTCTGCCGTGGGATAAAATCATTCATATCTCAGCAGTGGTTTGCCATATCTGCCTTAACTTTTGCAGGTTTATACATCCTGGAGAATCTCTTGATTTTATGACAGGTGGTGCCACTTACTTTCTAGTTTACGCTGCAGACATCCAAGTTCATATCTCAGGAACCGTTTGACCGATTGGGCAAAAAAATTGCATGTGTATAGCTCTTTATCATATGCAAAACTGGTGGTGCCATCTGCAACCATTTTTGCACAGCGTCCATCTGTTTGTCTGCCAAGGGCTAAAATCACTCATATACATGTAGTAGTTTGACTTATCTGCTTTAAATTTTACATATGTATACAACTGGGACGGCTTTCTGGATTTTGCGGTAGGTGGCACAACCTAAATACACATTTCGGCTGCAGACATCCATGCTTCACATCCATGCAACACTTCACTCTATTTCCCCTTGCCACTCAATCCATGCTTCACTTCACCTGTTCCACTCTGATTTTGGCAGATACACGTAGTCGCTTGGCAACTACCCGTATTATAGATGATAAAGAGTCCATCAAAGAAGAGAGCTCATCAGATAGGTTTCAACTGCACACACATTAAATTCAAAGTAGGTGTTCTTTACTTTCAAAAGTAATCTTCATTATCAATAATTTAAACCTTTTTGATAAAAACACTACTGTTGATTAATATTATAAATATTTTTTGTAAAATCAATACATGAATCCATGTGTGTGTTAATTATCCTTCCTTTGACATGAAGTTAATTGTAAGTGTTAATTAGTTTTAATTAAACAAGTAGAGAATCTTTAGGTTGAGGTAATTCAGTACAATTGTAAGCTACAATGCTAGAATTTCCATATGTTTAAATTAGTAAGGTCAATCAGGGCTAAAAAGGGTACCAAATTTTAGACTTGAATACTTGCTCAGCATTATCGCACTTGGACTTGAGTACTCATTGCCATTGCAACACTGTAAAGATACAAATGGACATCTGTTTACCAATGCAAAGTATACATGAATTTGACTTGTTAGAAGAAAAAGACATAAACAGAATGAAAATCCACTTCAAAACTAGTAGTTTTTATATATATATAATTGGATTTTTTTAAGCAAAAGAAACAGTTTCAAGACAGAGACCTCTCTTTAAAATAGTAATAAATAAATATAGAATGCCTAGCGCTCAGTTTGCAGTAACATTTATGTACAATGTGGTTTTCTTTTTGTTAGTGACGGTATCAAATTAGTGGTAATTACAAAGAGGAATTACCACAAAAATTAAACTGTCATGAATAAGAAGCCCCTTCATCAAAGACAAAGTTGAAAAAAATAAGGCTGACATTATGAATAAAAATAGACTATTCATGTTCAAAGACTGTTCAATGATATCATATCTTTCCAATTGTATTTCCAATATTTTTGTTTATAAGATTTTGTGTGCATAATATTTGATATAATTAATTCACATAATGGTCATACTCCTTGTTAATCAAGCCTTGGACTTGGGTAATTGTGTACTCCTTTGGGCCCTTATACCTACCAGACCTTCTTGCACCAAGTTTATGATGTGGAAGATAAATATATATAGTTTTCAATTGAAATATTTTCAGTTATACATCAATCACTGAATCAGATATACCAGTAATACAAGCCAGGTAGTAATCTGATAAGTTTACCACTGATGTAATTTTACAGTTAAAACAAGCCAGGTGGTAATCTGGTAATTTTACCATTCATGTAATTTTACAGTTTTATAAGCATGGTGAAAATCTGCTAATTTTACCACAGATGTAATCTTACAGTAATACAAACCAGGCAGAAACCTGGAAATTTTACCACTTGTGTAATTTTACAGTAAAACAAGCCAGGTGGTAATCTGGTAATTTTACAGTTAACACATATTAATCTGGTAGGTTAACTGCTGATGTAAATTTATAGTTATATAAGCCAGGTGTACTTTTTTTCTATATGAACAGTTTTTAAAACATAGTCATATGTATTTAAAGTTAAACTTAGGGTAGTTGACATAAATGAAAATAAGCATTTTTAAACATTTTTTTGTCAGCATCTTTCTCATGCTGCATGTCCCTATTGTAGCTTTTTGATCAATATTCAGACCAGAATGATTGAAACTGATAATCTATTGATTTATTAACTAAACATTTAAAATTATATTAGAATGTTCTGTAATTACTTCATTATAATTTTTTAAAAATGTCAATATATTGTTTTTCATGTAAGGATCCTATCAGAAAGCCCTAAAACTGCAAAAATTAATATTTTAATTAACTTTATTTTAATTCAAACTAACAAACAGATATCTATCTCTATCTGCCTGTCTGTCTGTCTCTCTCTCTCTCTCTCTCTTCCTCTCTCTCTATCTCTCTCTACCTTTCTCTCTCTCTCTCTTTCTCTCTCTCTCTCTCTCATTCTCTCTCTCTCTCTCTCTCTACCTTTCTCTCTCTCTTCTCTCTCTCTCATTCTCTCTCTCTCTCTCTCTTTATATATATATATATTTATATATATATATATATATATATATATATATATATATATATATAAATATATATATATAAATCTATAAGTCTCAAACAGAGATTTTTTTATACAAAAATACAAAACTGTAGCCTGATTAACATGAAACATACACCAGTGAAGCATTAAGCCAATAGTAGTGGATGTTTGAATGTGTACGATACTGGCACTACCATCTGTCCTGTGTGACCCCACCCTGTTATTGGACAGTAATCGGAGAGAGGCCAAATACGGATACAACCCGCAGGGTGTAAGACCATGTTATTGATGTCCACTGACTGAACCTAATCTATTGTATGCAAAAAAGGGAACTTAATATCAGGGAGCTTACTGAATCATATAATATTGAGCAGGATGGGAATTTACCTTTTAAGGAATATATACTAAGATACCTCACGGTTACTTCTCTAAAAGATAGGTCCATGGTCTCCCCAATGGCACCAGTCTATTTTGCATGAGGCTGAGGGTAACCATATAAGAATGATTATTATTAATGATGATTATTAATTAATAATGTTATTATCAAGCCTCCTCAGGATATAAAGATTTTAATGCATAGGGCAAGGACTAATCTAGTAATCTGAACCTGACATTAAGACACGGCTCACGGATTGCTGGCGTCCCCCACCTGTCCTGATATGGCATCAGCTTAACATTTTGATAACATTGTAGTGACATTAAGGAAGCAGAGGAAAGCAGGGAGATTCTTGGACATGTTCAACATTTTTTATCAGGTTTTCTCCAGGACACATCAGGGTGACATTGGGCACCTGGGACACATCTGAGTGACATGAGGAAATATTAGGACACATCAGGGTGACATGAGGATACATAAGGCGCATCAGGGTAACATGAGGACACATTAGCACACATCAGGGTGACATAAGGACACATCACAGTGACATAAGGACACATCACAGTGATATAAGGGCACATCAGGACACGTCAGGGTGACATCAAGACACATTAGGACACCTCAGGGTAACATGAGGACACATTAGCACATTAGGGTACAATAAGGATACATAGAGACAAATCAAGGTGACATGAGGACACACAAGGACACATCAGGGTGACATTAGGAGACATCTGGGTGACATGAAGACACATTAGGACAGGGTGACATGAGCACACATCAGGTGGACATGGGGTCATATAAGGACAAATGAGGATACATTAAGACACATCAGGGTGTCATGAGGACACATAAGAACACATCAGGATGACATGAAGACAATTAATGACACATCAGTGTGACATAAGGAGACATCAGGGTGACATGAGGACATATTAGGACAGGATGACATGAGGACACATCAGGTGGACATTGGGTTATATAAGAACATATGAGGATACATTGAGATGCATCAGGTTGTCATGAGGACACATGAGGACACATAAGGGTGACATGAGGACCCATAAGGACACATCAGGGTGACATGAGGACACAAAAGGACATATCAGGGTGACAAGAGGACTGATTCAGATACATCAGGATGACATGAGGACACTTTAGGACTCATCAAGGTGACATGAGGATACATAATGACGAATCAATCAGGGTGAAATGAGGACATTTAGGGACACATTGGACACATCAGGGTGACAAGGGGACACATTAGCACACATAAGGATGACACAAGGACACATAAGGAAGGACACACAAGGATGGCATGAGGACATATCAGGATGACATGAGGACACATAAGGACACATCACTGTGGCATAAGGACATGTTAAGACACAAAAGGGTGACATAAGGATACATTAGGACTTATCAGGTAACATAGGGTGCATTGAGACACATCAGGGTGACACAATGAAACATAAGGGCACATCAGAGTGTCATCATAACACATCATGGTGACATTGGGACACATCAGGGGACATCATGACACATCAGGTGGGCATCAGGACACATCAGGGGCATCAGGACACATCAAGGGGACATCAGGACACATCAAGGGGTTATCAGGACACATCAGGGGGGCATCAGGAAACATCAGGGGGGGCATGAGGACACATCAGGGGGACATCATGACACATCAGGGGGACATCATGACACATCAGGGGTCATCAGGACACATCAGGGGACATCAGGACACTTCAGGGGGATCATGACACATCATGGGGACATCCATCAGGGGTCATCATGGTGACATCCATCAGGGGACATCATGACACATCAGAGGATATCATGACACATCAGAGGACATCATGACACATCAGTCCGGTATCAGGACACATCAGGCTTGCATCAGGACACATCAAGCGGACATCTGGATACATTAAGGGGACATTAGGACACATCAAGGGGACATCAGGACACATCAAGGAGACATCTGGATACATCAAGGGGACATTAGGACACATCAAGGGGACAGTAGGACACATCAAGGGGAGATCAGGACACAGCAAGACGCATATCAGTGTGGCATCAGGGTTGAATTATGACATTAGGGAACATCAGGACACATTGGGGTGATATCAGGACACATTAGGACACTTCAGTGTGACATGAGGACACATTAGGACACAAATACTACTGAATGCTACCATCTCAGCCATTATGAGTGCCTCGTATTGGTTTTTATTACTAGTTGTACAATCAATGTAAAATAAATAAAGTTTAAAATTAATTAAGACAAATCAGGGTGACATCAGGACACTTTAGGACACATCTGGGTGACATCAAGAAACATCAGTGTGACATCAGGACACATTTTGTCAGATTAAGTGACATAATGATTCATGAAACAATGGGACACATCAGGTGACATATATTGTGACATATCAGGGTGACATCATGACACACTGAGACACATCAGGGTGTCCTTAGGACACACTGGGACACAGGGTGACATCAGGAGGTACTGGGACACATTAGGGTGTCATAAGGACACATTGTGACACAGGGTGACATCAGGACTTATTAGGACACATCGGGGTGACCCAATTTGGAGACTTCACTTTTTTCTCCTATTTTCTGTTTGCATCAGATTTCCAATATGAGTTATATTTCACAAACTGACCTTTGGGCTGAACATTTGTCTAAGGTGACAATAATCTCCTGGGTCAGACAAACCATGGCTAATTCCCCATAATCACTCATCAGTTTAAGCATCAGGGGGATCGTCTGATGATTAAAAAAATCTAGCTTTAAAAATGTTAGCATCCATAAACAAATAGATTTTAAAACCTTATTAAAGTCAAGAAAACACCATGTATGTCTTCCACACTATTTTTATGTAATTTTATTGATTAAAGATTATTTAAATGTAGTGCAATGTTTCATGGTAGTCTGGATCCAGAACAGACTCAGACAAAGCACCTTAAAAAAGTCACCTACAGCAACAAAATGAACAGATGTCATCTGATGTGGGTTTTATTTAAATATTGTGAAAAAAAATTAAAATAATGATAGCAATCAACTCATGCATGATAGCTTATGATGGGAAGTAACACCAGACAAGAATCAGCACAGTAGGGGTCAAATATAAACCCAGATATAGCATGATTAAAATATTTAATTCTGAACCATTACATGATTACATTCACATATATATAGCACTTATTACACTGATAAAAACTTTCTATGTCACTTAACAGAATTAAAATTACAGTTAATAAATATTGAGCAATCAGGCACTCAGTTGAGGGATTACCTCTGCCTAGTTCAAACAAACTAAAAAGAGGACTGACTGCCCCATAACCCCCCCCCCCCCCCCCCAACCAATATCATGGTAAGTAAAGTTAAGTTTATTTCAGAATCTTGCTAATATTGAAAACCTGAACAAATACTGCATCCCCAACAGACGCTGGTCAAAACATAACCTCCTTGGCAGGAGCAGTTTGGTTAATGACAATGTTTTTGCATTTCATTTGTAGAAAATTTTCCCTACCCATGTGGAAATGGGGTGGTGAAGTTATTGCGGTACTGATTTTGTCTTTGTAAATATACAGTAATACTTACCAAGTATATCATCAAATAATTAAAAGGCAGCATGAAGTGAATTAATATTTTACATCAATTTATCCACTTTGCCTTTCTCTTGACAATGTGTTTTCTATTTAATAGTTTTTCATTTAATAAACTGTTATATAATTCCTTTTTTAAAATGACAATTTGAACTAGAAAATGTCCAAAGTACTGAATCCCCTGTCAAACTGGAACATGTGAGAAATGTGTACACACTCCATCACACACACAGAGTCACAGAATCGACCAAAAACAATAAAAGTCCACTTTGTGCAGGCTTAATTAGAGAACCTAATCTATTTCCAAGATAGAGAAATTTTTAAAAAGATACCACAAAGAAATCACAAAATGAACTTAGAATGCACCTTAACCTTATCAAGTGAGAAATACAATATAATATACCTGCCATGTTAATTAGAAATGGATTTTAGTAACACTTTTTTTAGATACTGCATAGCATACCACTGTTTGACATTAAGTATAAAAATTCATTAATAAGTCCCACATTCCTTGTGCAGGTTCAGGTAAGGAAACCTTTAGAATATGCCTGCCATCATAAGGAAAGATGCATTTGAGAGATGTGTGTGGCATGTGAAATGTAAAAATTTTGTTTAAATCAATTCATAACATGAATGAAGAACATGTACCACAAACGTGCATAATACGTATAATTGTACACGTGTTGTTTATCCTGTGACCTCTGTCCTCATTAAATATGAGGATTTTTGATGAAAATGTAAATGAGGTGAGAATCTGTATTGGTTAAATAAAAAAATTCCAAAATCATTTAAGTGTGACCAAAACATAATCAGCTTTCAAGACCAATGAGATGCACCTGCTACTACAACTTGAGTTAGATCTCAGTAACATTTTTATAGATATTGTGTCACATAAAATTGTTTACGGATGAAGGGACGGACGGACAGACGGACAGACCTGATCACTATATCCCCGGCTCTGCTGAGGTTTGGGATAAAAAGCAATCATAGATCATGTTTTCTTGCCTTTATTCCTGAAGATCAAGTAGCTAGTGGCTTTATTATAACCGCTCTAACCGCTTACATGAACCAGAGAATGCTCAAACCAAATTACTAGCAGTATTATTGGTGCTTGCCTTTTCCCAAGCGTGTTTCTTTTTCCGCAACTCACAATCCATCTTTTCCATTTGTAGCAGCTATCAACTTAGCCAGGTTTTTGCTGCTCTGTACAGCCATTTATACTTACACTAGTTTTAATTAGGCACCTATTGGCATTAGCCTGACATTACACACTAAGTGTTAAATATTTAAACCTGTTTAAGCTGGTAATGAGGTGCCGTTACAACTAATGGTGTGGCTACTGGTGTAATTCAGAATATATACCTATTTCAGCAGTGATAAATGAACATTTTGTCTGGATAGCTGTAATGTAAATGTGTCTGTAGGTGTGCACAAGGTAATTATTTAAGCAATATGAAGCAATTAGAAAATGATTAAAATTTGCTATATGAGCACATTTTGATAAATTCTAAGATATACAACCAACATATAACCTAATTAAAGATTGAAATTTATATTTTATTCAATTGTTTTCATACTTCACACGTCTATAAAAGAAGTTCAATGTGACCTATATTTATTGTATCCCCAGACAAAGTTGGGGGATACTACGTTTTCATACCGGTCCTGCCGCCACCGCCGCCGCATATAAATCTTGTTGGCGCGATAACTAAAAAAATATTTCACGGATCTTTACCAAACTTGGTATATGTATAGATATGGGTGAGAGGACAACGCCCATTTAAAATGAGGTCATGACCTTGACTAGGAGAGTGTCCTTGACCTTGAATAGGTCAAATTTTCGGGAAAATCACACAAATTCTTAAATATCTCAAGAAATCTTGCATGGATTGATCCCAAAATCAAGTTGATGGAAGATCATGAATAGGGTTGACATGTTCCAGAAACTGGTGGCGCCACCTATTATTCTTTACTTGTTTTTGTGCCGTTTAATACCCACAAAATTGCTACTTGACAGTACTGTGAGCATTATAAGTCAAAAACTAATGGACAGATTTCTTTCATATTATGCATACACATAGACATGGGTCATGGGATGATGTATATATATATACTTGGGTCATGACCTTTCCTATTAGAGTGACCTTGACCTTGAATATTGCCATATATGGTGAAAATTACACAAAATCATTAATATCTCAATAAGGGATGCATGGATTGGTCCAAAAATCAACTTGACTGAAGATCTTGGATAGTATTGTCATGTACAAGAAACAGGTGGCGCCACCTGTTATTCTTTTACTTGTTTTCGTGCCGTTTAATACCCCATCATTGCCACTTAACAGTACTGTGAGCATTATAAGTCAAAAGTCAAAAACTAATGGACAGATTTCTTTCATATTATGCATATGCATAGACATGGGTTATGGGATGATGTTTATTTAAATTGGGGTCATGACCTTTTCTATGAGTGTGCTCTGATATTAATTGTTGCTGAAGATGGAAAACCTATTCTTAAAGGGAGGGGGGGAATTAATTGTCTGGGATACTATGGCACCTGAGGTGACTTTAATGTCTTGTTACATATTTTACTTTGTTACAAGACCTTCTTTGCTTGAGAGAGGTCACTTGATGCCCCCACTGGCATTTATATTGCAGACTGCACCCTACTCTGAACATCAATATTTCTTCCCTCTGTGAACATCTACATTTAAGAGTACATATCTATTTCAGAACATATCTATTTAAGAGTACAACCCTCTCTGCTTTACACTCTATATTACTAAGAGCATTCCTCCAAAAGCATCAATATATCAGAGTATAACCTTCACAAAGCATCTATATTTCTTCTATGAGCTGCCCTATCTAATTTAGAAGCACTCCACTGTAAACATATATATTTTCAATGGTACCCTCTGAGTGTACCATTTATATTTCAGTGTTTCCCTCTGTGAACATCTATATTTTTGAGTGCTCCCCTCTGAGTCTCCCCTACTGCTTCCTCTCTTTATTTAAGAGTGCACCAATTGTTTCCTGTCTTTATTTCATAGTGCACCCGACTGTTTCTTTTATTTATTTCAAAGTGCATCCCACTGTTACCTCTCTTTATTTCAGAGTGTACCCATTGTCTTCGTTCTTTATTTCAGAGTGCACCACTGTTTCCTCTCTTTATCAACAGTGCACCCACTGTTTCTTCTCTTTATTTCAAAAAGCATCCCACTGTTTCCTCTCTTTATTTCAGATTGTACCCATTGTCTTCTCTCTTTATCACAGAGTGCACCCCACTTTTTCTGCTCTTTATTTCAAAGTGCATTCCACTATTTTTCCTCTTTATGTCAGAGTGAACCCAGTTTTTTCTCTTCATTTCAGAGGGCACCCCACTGTTACCTCTC
This sequence comes from Sipunculus nudus, assembly GCA_026874595.1. Lineage (NCBI taxonomy): Eukaryota > Metazoa > Annelida > Sipuncula > Golfingiida > Sipunculidae > Sipunculus > Sipunculus nudus. The sequence goes on from CM049319.1 coordinate 62,592,140, forward strand.
TTCATTTCAGAGTGTAGCCACTCTTTCTTCTCTTTATTTCAGAGTGTACCCAATGTTCATTTAACTATGATCTCCTCCATATTTAATAATGCAGTCCTAATGTTAATTTAAGTGAATTTACCTCTATTTTGACATAAAAATGGTGATTAAAGTTCATTTCTCCATTGATGTATCACCGGGATGTTTGGCATATACTGGTCTGTAGATGAATTAATGAGATCCCAGTGATGTTCAATGTAGAGATGATATACAGATTATTTATTGATTTATTCTATAGAAAAATACAATTTCAAACTGGAGGTACTAGATCAACATAGACTATGGTTATTCCAACTGTGTGCAACTATCCGTCCATGCTGAGGTTTTGATGAATCCGAGTTCCTCTAATCTTCAAGTCCAAAAACTAACTCTTGCTTCATGCTGATTCCCTTTAAGTACTTTTCATGTCTCAACAACAAGTTATTCCATGAAGATGAATTAACACTTATTACATAATGAATATACAATCAAACTAGAGATATGCCAAACTATTATGTTCACCTGCCAACATGTCAATCAGGCTGTCTTGAAGTTGAACCCATTTCTAAATAACAAACCATAAGAGGTTCTCTAATTGCATTCAGGGCAGCAAACTTCATACATCAGGCTGGCTGACCTAAGATTCCACATTAATTAATGATATATTTTGATCAGGCTTGTGTATATGTGTATTAAGATGTTATTTCATATAACTGTCTAAAACACAACATAACATTTTCATAATTACTCTACGGTGATAGATGCAAACACACTGTATGCAACATCATCTTTAATTGTCATGATTTAAAATAGAGAATACCATGTAACTAGACTCATTCATATATAGGTCTCTACAACAGATTAGCTATTGGTGGTAGGATGTGGTTGTAAATCATATTCAATTACTGACAGATAAAAAACAGCTGATAATAAATTATTTATTGATTATTATATGTCCTGTTTTGTGCCCCATCTTCTTTTTTTTTATATCTCTGACAAAAAAAGAATAATTTTCAGGATAATATGACTCCTTAAGATGTGCATACATAATTTGTGATCAATTATGCAAAAATGCAATTAATTTAATTGATTATGAAAGAAAATGACATATAATTGATAAAATTGATTACCATATTTGATCAAATGAGCACCCTGGGCACTCTCAAGATTGCATTTTATAAAATATTTTTTTGTACCCCAAAGCCCCCCCCCCCCCCCCCCTAGACTTAGATATGACCATTTTGAGGAATCTGGGGAAACTTTTAGTCACTAATTTAGGGAAATTTCATTTCCTTAGCCAATATTGGTTCAGCTTTGAACACCCTGTAATGATTTCACACCTCAAAATTCACAAGGGAGGTGGCAAAATAAAGATGACTGTAAGTGCTGCCAAATTTTTTTATAAGTGTGAATGGCTCATCCCTTCTATTTTGACATAGATAACTCTCAAAATCCATGATGGGAGCTAATTATAGTGGAGGAGCTCATTCATTATGGTAGCTATAACACACTACTACTAGCTATATGGTATACATCACCACAAACTTTCTCTAAAATTAACAGTATTGTGTTTAAGCTGTGTTTAAAAATAACAAAACTTTAACATTTTTTATGGGAAGGCCTGCTTGACCCACTGTCCTATTTTATACTTATGCCAGTTAACATGTATACACATATATGGAAACGCTGCAATATATTTCACACATATACCCATATACATACAAAAGGACAAAACACACTGGCAGCTTTATACTGCATGAAATGACCACATCTGGAAACTGAGCAGTTAAATTTAGAAATTATTATATTTGTGTTTTAAATAAAATGTTCTATTTTCACTGTCTCCATCAAGTTATGTAAAAATTATCTTTAAGGACTGAAGCAGAAAACTTTAAACTTATCTTTTTAGAGAGAATGTTGACTGTTATATAAATGGATACAAATGAAAAACCTAATAGTTGAGTATTGTGCAAAGCTGTAATATGTATATTCCTCTCTTTGTAGCCTTTAATATATATAATGCCCAAAGTTACCAATATACATTAACAGTACAACAGACAAAAACATACTTCAATCTACAGAACATTTTACAATAAAGTACAGAAAACCCACATCAGAACTTTGTACTGTGTAAGCATATAATGTACATGTAATGTACAATTACAAATATACATATGAACTATCATTTAATGTAGTCATTTAGAATAGAAACTGTGAAGGAAAGTTGTAAAAAAATAATAACATAAAATCTTACTTCCTTTTCATACACACACATACACTTGGTAAGATATACATAGGAAATGCCACTGAAGGTATATTTACCATAAAGACTTTAAAAATGCAAAAAGAATCTGAAGTTGTCATGTCCTTTGTTACCAAATAAATTTGTTTTCTCTGTTTTTGAACTATTCCTTTGAAACTACATGAAGTTTATATAGTACCTGTGTTTTTTTCCCTCTTATTGTAAGAATCAACCTTTGAAAATTCATGCAAGTTTATGTAATACATACCAACTGCAAGGTAATTTTAAGCCATAACTTAATTTATCTCACATACTTTGCTCAAATACTTTGAAGGTCAATTATGTACAAAAGCATAACATCCTTTGTCACAATTTGCTTTCATCTGGCAACAATAAGAAAAGGAGAACAATGATTCTTTTATGCTCTGGTTTGAAAGAGGGACTGGCTTTTGTTGTTTTACTCACTCACTTTGTATCTATTTTTTTGGGGGGGGGTGGGGGGGGGGGGGAGTGGGTGATCTGGTAGTTCTGTTTGTACCTGTATGTGTTTGTATTTGGTTTGGATATATAGTAATCATAAAGAATAGTAATTTTATATAGTATTTATTTCATTTTAATACAGAATATAAAATTAATTTTTGCTTCATCTAACTTTAGAAAGTGTGTTAATTTTCACAACAGTGCTATGAATTTTAACCTGGCAGGCAGATTTTTTAACAACAGACCACACACAAGGTCAGAGTTTCTTGTCTGATAAATAAGTATTGGTTCTGCTGCATTAGTTAATGCTCAGGATTACAATACCTCATCTGTTCTGTTGAGATTGATATGTCTTTGTCTATAAGTCATATTGCAGTACTGATTGATAACAATGATAAACCTGTCAAACAGCTATAAGATTAATGGACTAAAACAAACAGAGGATCACAGGATCACATGGATATATACATTTTATAAACAGAGAAAAGCTGCAATTCTACATATATAAACTACCTAAACTATACTTATTAAGCTACACTATACTAAACTATATAATACTATACTATTGTAATACACTTCCATACTATAATGTAATATATATATATATATATATATATATATGTATATATGTTTGATTGTGTGTGAATACATATATATATATATATATATATATATATATATATATATATATATATATATATATATATATATATATATATATATTCTATACCTGAGTGTATTATATTCCTTTCTTCACATATCATATGATTTGATGTATATTTGTATAGTATATTAAATCATATAGATAACTAATATAATTTTTATGATTTAAATAATATTTCATTATAGATATATGTGTCATAATTAAATATATATATATATATATATATATATATATAATTCCTACAAATGCAAGTGCATGTCTGCAAGTATTATATAATATATAACTAATTTATAATAAATCAGGTATCATACATTATATACTACATTATATATTATAAATTGATTACACACATGTACATAAGTATAATACAAAAATATATACACACACACATGTATATGTTGACACTTATTCACACAAATGAGATGGACCAATTGGGGATGAAGGGAGTGTGGATATAGTGGGTTCTAAGAGTCCCTCAGATGTTCAATATGCCGCGCTGTGATTCAGTGGCCATCTAATTTATCTTTGGAAGAGCATTTGTTCCATTGTTAGAAATGACATCACATAGGCAAGAAAAAACATTTTGGTGAGCTGGGCAGATTTTAATTCACATATCCACCAAGTCAACCTTATCTATTGTGAATAACAGCGCACACACTGCGATAAGAACCTAACGCCCGCAAAAGCATATTAAAATGACAATTACTCCATCAATCATTTTAATCAAAGGATGTTGACGGCCATTGGGAGGCGAGGTTTACTATGTTACACTGCATAGTACTCAGGACGGTGTCTCGATATTTTGCAGCTATTGTTAAACCCAGGGAGTGGCATTTCTGTGCATTACAGGGTGACATTTTACGAACATTTATCAAACATGTAGCCCCCTGGTGGATCTCCCTATTGGATCACACATCGGTGATATGGTCTCTGAGCTAAATCACGGCATTCTGTTCCTGCACAATCTGTCTCTTTCTGTTATAGATATACTAACTGTTAATTATTTATTTAAATATTTAATATGATACCACAGTATGTTATAAATTATATATTACATCTGTCAAAAGGTTCAGTGATTCATCTTGTTGTTTTATTTATAATATATATCTATATTTAATATATTATTTCATTTCATATTAAATATGATATATCTGTCATAAATATTCAGTAAATTATAAAGTATTTTTATCTAATATATTATTTCATTTTGAAAATAACATAAATAATAAAGATATTGGGTAATTTACTTAAATATTTTATTAATATGTATATTAAATGTTAGTTTATATCATTCAATTATGTTGTATCAGAATAATATATTCATTATATAATTTGTTTGAAATTCTAAATTCCTATGCACTTGTTTGCCTTTGATTATGTAACTGATAACATGTTAAACTACATTTGTCAAATCATGTTATAATAATATATTATATTTTATTCCTTATTGTGTTATATCATAAGTTATATATTATCATATTACATTAGATGGTATATGATTACATAATTCAGCTGTTTCTGTGATGAAGATAAGTATATTTATATAAACAATGTAATATACTTATATAATTTAGTTTAAACACATATATGACTTTATATTTATATATTATGAATATATATGCATGTGTGAGTGTACTGGAGTTTTTACATTTAGATATATTTACTATACAAGAACACACTTAAAAAATAATAATAATTTTAATAATATATAAGAAATATTTTTTATGCAATTAATATAATTAAAGTTATCCATAATCTGATGAAGAGAAATTAATATATAATATATGATTGAAATTATGTGATGTACAACACTGGTATACGTACATACTATAATATCATATAGTATTAGTGTGTAAAATATGGAATGGCATATAATACGGCAAGGAGTAGAATAATTTTATATATATATATATATATATAAAGTTAGTCATCACCCCTCCTCCCAACCAGTTTAATTATCACACAGACTACTCTTGCATAATCATATTAATCATCATTAATGCTGATATTATTAATACAATTATTGATCATGAACATATGCCAAGGATGAACATTACAGTCATGATGACAAGTCAATTTCCCTGGGCGTCCTGAAAAACTGTACAATGCAGCAAAACCTGGGGGACCCATGTGGGATAGTCAGTTTAAATGACAGAAAATATTCTTTATTCTCTTTCTTCTCCTATAGAGCATCTTCTCTGCTGATCTAGAGGAATTATCAATTAAAGTCAATACAAGTACCCAGTTTGGAGATAAGATCTTTTAGAGTTGGTAATCAGATAAGTGAAAACTAGCAAGCTGTGTCAGATTAATTATGTACTAATTGGTAATTAGATCATGTTAATTATATGCATGTGCCATCATGCTGCCTCTGAGCACCACTCTTCCTGTCTCATGATTACCTACCTACAATTAATAGAGTCAAGTCCCTTTCACAATATGCCATTCTTAAATTTTCCTTAAAGTACATTAGAATTTCTTAATACAGAATATATATATATAGATATATATATATATATATATATATACCAAATATTTCCATAGGTTACCACACTATTTATGGATATGATTAACCAGCATTTAATAGATTGGATATCTGTCACTACTTCAGTTTCTCAATTCTGGGTCAACATAAGCTTAAGTAACACATCCCTCAGGACCATGCATCTGACATACAGGTATCACTCTTACAGTATCAATAGGTACATTTATAACTTGTTATTGCAATAAGTATGAGACAATGGATAACAAATAAATATCATTAAGTGCAGTAATGAGCAATTACTAATGAACAATATAATATAAAATTAAACAAATGTAAAATTTCCTGAACAATATTTGGCAAAATGCTACATGTTTGTGTTTATGGATTTGCCTGAGATGATTAAGTTGTTCCATAGCTTGGAAATGAATATAAAACAAATCATTTTAAAATTTCATTTTGAATATTTTCTCTCTATCTTTCTCTCTCTGCTCTCCTCTCTCACAATCTCTCTCTCCCTCTCCCTTTCACACTCACTGTCTCTCTTTCTCTCTCTCTGCTTCTCTCTCTCATTCTGCTTCCCTCTCTTTCTCTCTCTGCTTCTCTCTCTCTTTCTCTGCCCCTCATTCACTCTGCTTCTCTATCACTCTCCCTGCTTCTCTATCTTTCTCTGCCTTTCTCTCTCTCTGCTGCTTTCTCCTTCTCTGCCTCTCTCTCTGCTTATTTCTCTTTCTCTGCCTCTCTCACTGCTTCTTTCTCTTTCTCTCTTTCTCTGCTCTCTTTCTCTCTCTCTCTGCTTTTCTCTCTTCCTCTATCTTTACACTTACTGTCTCTGTTTCTCGTTTTTTTTTCACTGGTTCCTTCTCTTTCTCTGCCTCTCTCTCTCTGCTTCTCTCTCTGCTCTCTCTCTGCTTCTATATCTTTTCTTCTCTCTCTCTTTCTCCTTCACACTCACTGTCTCTGATTCTCTGTTTCTCTCTCCTTGCTTCTATATCTTTTTCTGCTTCTTCTCTCGCTCTCTCTGCTTCTCTCTCACTGTCCCTCTCTTCCTCTGCTCTCTCTCTCTCTGCTTCTCAGTCTTTTTCTGCTTCTCTCTCTCTCTCTCTGCTTCTCTCTCTGTCTCACTCTTTCTGTGTTCTCTCTCTCTTTCTCTCCTTCTCTTTCTCTCTCTCTGTTTTTTTTCTCTTTCTCTCTCTTTCACTCACTGTCTCTGTTTCTCTGTTTCTCTCTCTCTCTCTCTCTCTGCTTCTCTTTCACTGCCCATATCTTTCTCTGCTCTCTCTCTCTGCTTCTCTCTCTCTCTCTTTCTCTCGCTCTCTTTCTCTCTCTCTCTCCTTCACACTCCCTGTCTCTTTTTCTCTATTTCCCATTCTCTGCTTCTCTCTCTTTCTCTGCTCTTTCTCTGATTTGCTATCTCTGTCTTTCTCTGCTTCTCTCTCTTTCTCTTCTCTCTCTCTCCTTTACACATCCTGTCTCTGTTTCTCTATTTCTCACTCTCTGCTTCTCTCTCCTTCTCCACACTCTCTCTCTCTCCCTCTGATTCTCTCTCTGATTCTCTCTCTTACTCTGTTCTCTCTCTCTCTCTCTACAGAGGAAGTCTTAAATCCTTTAAGGCCTAATAATAATTAACTTAATAAATTTTACACTGTATCAATTACATTCACTCTGACTCTACTACACTTTATGACTTCTTGCTTATGCTTTAAACACACATGAAAAAAAAATCTTTGATTCCAAAAAGCTTGTGTCAAATATTGTTTTTAGCCTTCTGCTTGTGGGGCTTTATATTAATAAAGAGGTATTTGTATTAGTAAAGTTATCACATATGAACCTACTTCGTATGGGACCAATTCATGCATCCATAATATAGAGGTGTTTGTAATAGAGAAGGACCAATAACAGAAGAGGGGTAATGAAGAGGTGTCTGTAATAAAGATGTGTCTGTTATAGAGAGGTGTTTTAATAGAGAGGCATCTGTAACAGAGATATGTCTAATAAAATGAGGTGTCTGTAATAGAATGGTGAAAATAATAGAAAGGCCTTATATAGAGAGGTGTCTAAGATAGAGTTGTCTGTAATAGTGAGGTGCCTGTAATTGAGAGGCGTCTGTCATAGAGAATACAGCCTGTAATACAGAGGTGTCTGTAATAGTTAAGTGTTTGTAAAATAGGTGTCTGTTATAATGAGATGTCTGTAATAGAGAGGTGTTTGTGATAGAGTGATGCCTGTAATAAAGAAGTGCCCGTAAAAGAGAGATGTATCATATAATGAACTGTCTGTAATAAAAAGGTGCCCATAATAGAAGGCCTACTATAGTGAGGTGTTTATAATAGAGATGAGTCTGTTATAGAGAGGTTCCTGTAATAGACAGGTGTCTGCAATGGAGAGGGTGTCTGTTACAGTGAGTTGTTTGTAATAGTGATGTCTGTAATACAGAAGTGTCTGTTATAGAGGTGCCTGTTATAGAGAGGCGTCTGCTATAGAGAGGTGTCTGTAACAGGAGGATATCTATAACAGAGAGATGCCCATAAGGACAGGTTGCCAAGATATATATCTGTTACAGAGTACATCATTACAAAGCTTGTCAAACTGTACAACTTCAGTTAATGTAAAACAAGTGACCCATGGGTCATGATGCTCAGCTGACTGGGAAGAGATTCGCAAAAGGAAATTTTATCATCAGAATGGTAGTATATACACATTCAACTGAAGCATCAAACAGATTAACCAACAGGCCAAGATTTAGTCTGTATTTATATATCTCAAAAATAGAGAAAAAATGTGTAAACTATAAAAACTAGAATACGGGTAGCCGACAAGTGACTACATGTATCCGCCAAAATCAGAGTGGAACGGGTGAAGTGAGGCATGGATTGCGTGGCAAGGGGAAATAGAGTGAGGTATGTTGCATATTAGCATGGATGTCTGCAGCCTAAATGTGTATGTAGGTTGTGCCACCTACCACAAATCCAGAAAGCTGTCCAAGCTGTATACATATGCAAAATTTTAGGCAGAAAAGTCAAACCACTACATGTATATGAGTGATTTTAGCCCATGGCAGACAAACAGACAGACGCTGTGCAAAAATGATTGCAGGTGGCCCCTCCAGTTTTGTGTATGATAAAGACCTATGTGAGATCTAAACACATGCACAATTTTGGCCCAATCGGTCAAATGGTTCCTGAGATATGAACTTGGATATGTGCAACGTTAACTAGAATGTAGGTGGCGCTACCTGTCATAAAATCAAGAAAGCTATCCTGGATGTATACGCATGCCAAATTTCAGGTGAATTAGTCAATTAACTGCAGAGATATGAGTGATTTTTAACCAAAGGCAGATGAACAGATGTACACTGTGCAAACATGGTTACAGGTGGCGCCACCATTTTTTGTGTATGTTATAGAGCTATCCAAGGGCTACATTTGTATAAATTTTATTTCCTGATCGGTCAAACGGTTCCCGAGATATGAGCTTGGATGTCATCAGTGTGAACGTGAATGTAGGTGGTGCCACCTGTCATAAAATCAAGAAAGCTATCCAGGATGTATATGCATGACAAATTTCAGGTAAATTAGTCAATTCACTGCAGAGATATGAGTGATTTTAACCCAAGGCAGATGAACAGATGGACACTGTGCAAACATGGTTACAGGTGGCGCCACCATTTTTTGTGTATGTTATAAAGCAATCCGAGGGCTACATTTGTATAAATTTTATTTCCTGATCGGTCAAACAGTTCCCGAGATATGAGGGTCTATGTGTGGAAACAGACGCACAAATGGACGCTGGATAGAGAGGAAAGGTCAGAGGTCAATGCAAATTGGTTAGGCACCAGTTCACATGTGACCCGATATTGGTGTAAGTTTTGGAAAAATCGGTCCATTAGTCTCAGAGGAGCTCTCTGGAAATGAACGTGGCAGCGGCTGAGGAACCCGGTAAAGATATGTTCATATCTTTAAAGGTCTCAAAAATAGAGAAAAATTTCGTAAAAAAAACCCGAACAAATACAGGTGGTGCCACCAGTCTGCAGAAACTGATGAAACACTCCATGATCAATATCCATGCAAACAATTATGGTGATCTCTGCATTAGCTGTTCAGATACTTCAGCTTTTGTATCAAATTTTCCATTATTCTGAGCTGTACTTTGGAGTAACATAGCTCAAAGGATATGGGTAACAGAGACCTAATTTCAGATTTCCATGTAGACTTATCATGGGTCTCCCTGTGTGTCAAGAATGAAGATTCTAGGTCCAGTCGTTACGATTTGTACCCTGTTGACAGATAACTACATCCTTCAAGGTCTCAAAAATAGAGAAAAAAAATTGTGAAAATTTGAAAAAATACAGGTGAAGCCAGCAGTCTGCAGGAACTGATGGAACACCTCTTGATCAATATGTATGCCAAAAATCATGACCATCAGTGTTGTAGTTATTGAGATGTTGCAGATTGTTTTTATCAAATTTTCCATTATTCTCGGGGGTTATTGGGAGCCCCCCCCCCCCCCCACAGCTCAAAGGATATGGGTAACAGAGACCTTATTTCAGGTTTCCATGGAGACTTTTCATGGACCTCTCAGTGTGTCAAGAATGAAGATTCTAGGTCCAGTCTTAATGATTTGTGCCCTGTTAACAGCTGTTCACATTTTTAAAGGTCTCAAAAATAGAGAAAACAATTCATAAAAATTGAAAAATACAGGTGGCGCCACCAGTCTGCAGAAATTGATGAAACATCTCATGATCAATACGTATGCCAAAAATCATGACCATCAGTGATGTAGTTAATGAGATATTGAAGTATTTGTATGAAATTTTTGACTATTCTGGGGGGTACTTTGGGGCCCCATAGCTCAAAGGATATGGGTAACAGAGACCTAATTTCTGGTTTCCATGGAGACTTTTCATAGTTCTCTCAGTGTGTAGGGAATGAAAATTCTAGGTCCAGTCGTTACTATTTGTGCCACGTTAACAGATGACAGCATCCTTAAAGGTCTCAAAAATAGAGGAAAAAATCGTAAAAAATTGAACAATACTGGTGGTGCCCCCAGTCTGCAGGAACTGATGGAACATCTCATGATCAATATGTATGCCAGAAATCATGACCATCAGAGATGTAGTTATTGAGATATTGAAGTTTTTGTATGAAATTTTTGACTAATCTGGGGGGTACTTTGGGGCCCCATAGCTCGAAGGATATGGGTACAGAGACCTAATTTCTTGTTTCCAAGGAGATTTTTCATGGACCTCTCAGTGTGTCATGAATTAAGATTCTAGGTCCAGTCTTTACGATTTGTGCCTTGTTAACAGATGTTCACATTTTTAAAGGTCTCAAAAATAAAGAAAAAAATTTGTAAAAAATCTAAAAATACAGGTGGTGCCACCAGTCTGCAGGAATTGATGGAACATCTCATGATCAATATGTATGCCAAAAATCATGACCATCAGTCAAGTAGTTAATGAGATATTGAAGTTTTTGTATGAAATTTTTTACTTTTCTGGGGGGTACTTTGGGGCCCCATAGCTCAAAGGATATGGGTAACAGAGACCTAATTTCTGGTTTCCATGGAGACTTTTCATAGTTCTCTCAGTGTGTAGGGAATGAAAATTCTAGGTCCAGTCGTTACTATTTGTGCCACGTTAACAGATGACAGCATCCTTAAAGGTCTCAAAAATAGAGGAAAAAATCGTAAAAAATTGAACAATACTGGTGGTGCCCCCAGTCTGCAGGAACTGATGGAACATCTCATGATCAATATGTATGCCAGAAATCATGACCATCAGAGATGTAGTTATTGAGATATTGAAGTTTTTGTATGAAATTTTTTACTAATCTGGGGGGTACTTTGGGGCCCCATAGCTCGAAGGATATGGGTAACAGAGACCTAATTTCTTGTTTCCAAGGAGATTTTTCATGGACCTCTCAGTGTGTCATGAATTAAGATTCTAGGTCCAGTCTTTACGATTTGTGCCTTGTTAACAGATGTTCACATTTTTAAAGGTCTCAAAAATAAAGAACAAAATTTGTAAAAAATCTAAAAATACAGGTGGTGCCACCAGTCTGCAGGAATTGATGGAACATCTCATGATCAATATGTATGCCAAAAATCATGACCATCAGTCAAGTAGTTAATGAGATATTGAAGTTTTTGTATGAAATTTTTTACTTTTCTGGGGGGTACTTTGGGGCCCCATAGCTCAAAGGATATGGGTAACAGAGACCTAATTTCTTGTTTCCAAGGAGATTTTTCATGGACCTCTCAGAATCCCAAGATACAAGGTTCTAATTCCAGCGGTTACGATTTGTGCCTGGTTAACGGACAGACAGACAGCTAGACAGACGAACAGATGGACGACGGACAAAGAGTGATCGCTTTAGCTCAGATGACTTTCAGTCAGCTGAGCTAAAAATCATATTCGGTATTCCAACTTAATGGCCCACTGATACTACATAATATCATTTCAGAATATTCCAGATGTCATAACCTATCATTATGACATTAGAGCAAATCCCTGAGGTTATATAATGATTCTTCTGTTCAGCTCCACTGTCCAATACCTTAACCACTAAACAACATCCTTTCCTATGGCTTTGTCCAAAGTCTTGACATTTGCTCACAAAACGATTGACAATAATGTTATCAATGAGAAAGAAGAGAACTGCCAATTTTTTGCAGTAGCTGGCAGATTTTTAATTGGCAGGCTAAATTTAATTAAAAGTGTTAATATTGCACACAGATTAAAATTACACACTATATCTTAAAAACATTGAGGTGTAAAACAACAGACAGACATTGTCATTACAAATATCACAATACAGTGGAACCCCGCCTTGCGACCACCCCACAATTGCAACCACCCCACAATAACGACCATTTTGCTTGGTCCCGAATTTTTTTTAGTTTATTTATGTTTAAAAATGTCTCAAAATTACGACCACCCCTGAATTCAGAATTACGACCAGATTTCCTGGCCCCAGCGCTAATGCGACCCCGCTAATGCGACCACCGCCGAGAAGTACTGAAACAACATTTGTCACGAGTCAATGGCTGCGTCTTGTCACAGACGCCTTAAAGAAAGATCAAAGCGGGTAACAAGGTTTCTTAACCCGAGTGTTAATCTGGTCCCGCATATCTTCCCGACTCGGTGTCTTCGCTGGGACTCGTTGAGGTGTAGGTTATAGATCAAAGAGGGTAACCATCGGCCTGATTACTTAATGAGCCGGTCTGACCTGGGGTCAGATGCTAATTGGCCCTCAGTGATCACCTGTAATACAGCTACCCTAAGTGTGGGGTTGCGGGCTTAATATTTCAACTCATCACATATTGTTCCATCCTCATTGGCAAAATTAACTACCTAGTTTATCCTAAATGTGTTCATACCTTACTGACACTGAGTATTGAGCAGTCAGTAAAATGTATAAATAAAGCTTGCATGGGGGGAAAATCCCTCACATTAACTTGCCTTTTCTGATAGATTGTTGTCAGTTTATTTCTCTACTGGTTAAGTTTGCATTTAAATTGCTTGCTGTAAGGCAACCATGCCTCTGAACTAGCTCTCCTTGAAGGATAAAGTGGCATTTATCAAGGCGGCAACACCACGCGCAGTCAGCACCAAATGGCTCAGCAGTTTAGCGTCAGGAAAACTCAAGTGCACGCAATATATACTCAAGCGGAAGGCTAAATATATGACAGCCACGTATTATGTTCAATATGCATTCAGTAGGTTGTAATCGTATTGCCTTAGTGTTATTATTTGTTAATCATCAGTCACTACGTATGTGTACATGTATATTAATTTTTATCATGAATAAATATGTTCAGCTACACACAAAAAAAAACATTCATAATAAGGGTCCTCCGCTAAGTAAAATATTTTGTTATAATTCACATTAAAGATATGCAGTAGATAAACTCTGATACACATTAAATATCAGCGTGTTATATGCGACCACGGTAAGAGTTTCACAAATACGACCACCCCCAAATTTCGACCACTTTGCTCAGTCCCCAGGGTGGTCGTAATTGTGGGGTTCCACTGTATATATAAAACTTTGCCCCCCCCCCACACACTTGTTCCCCTCCTGATTAATTATAATACATTTGTGGGCAATGTTTTGTGGACATATCTAATGAGCATATGTATTGTCTTATGGGTAATTGTCTTGTGGGTAGTATGTGGTCTTATGGGTGATTGTCTTGTGGGTAGTATGTTGTCTAATGGGTTATTGTCTTGTGGGCAGTATGGTGTCTTATGGGTAATTGTCTTGTGGGTAGTATGTTGTCTTATGGGTAATTGTCTTGTGGGTAGTATGTTGTCTTATGGGTAATTGTCTTGTGGGCAGTATGTTGTCTTATGGGTAATTGTCTTGTGGGTAGTATGTTGTCTTATGGGTAATTGTCTTGTGGGTAGAATGTTGTGTTATGGGTAATTGTCTTGTGGGTAGTATGTTGTCTTATGGGAAATTGTCTTGTGGGTAGAATGTTTTCTTATGGATAACCGTCTTGTTGTCAGTATGTTGTCTTATGGGTAACTGTCTTGTGGGCAGTATGTTGTCTTATGGGTAATTGTCTTGTAGGCAGTATGTTGTCTTATGGATAATTGTCTTGTGGGCAGTATGTTGTCTTATGGGTAATTGTCTTTTGGGTAGTATGTTGTCTTGTGGGTAGAATGTTGTCTAATGGGTAATTGTCTTGTGGGTAGTATGTTGTCTTATGGGTAATTATCTAGTGGGCAGTATGTTGTCTTATGGATAACTGTCTTGTGGGCAGTATGTTGTCATATGTGTTATGGTCTTGTGGCTAGTTTGTCTTGTGGTCAGTATATGTTGACTTATAGGCAGTCGTGTAATGGTCAGTATATGTGTTTTTATGGGTAATTGTCTTGTGGGCAGTATATTGTCTTATGGGTAATTGTCTTGTGGGCAGTATGTTGTCTAATGGGTAATTATCTAGTGGGCAGTATGTTGTCTTATGGATAACTGTCTTGTGGGCAGTATGTTGTCATATGTGTTATGGTCTTGTGGCTAGTTTGTCTTGTGGTCAGTATATGTTGACTTATAGGCAGTCGTGTAATGGTCAGTATATGTTTTTTTATTGGTAATTGTCTTGTTGGTAGTTTTCTTGTGGGCAGTATGTTGTCTTTTGGGTAACTGTCTTGTAGAAAGCTGTCTTGGGGGAAGTATGTTGTCCTATGGGTAATTTTCATGTGGGTAGTTGTCTTGTGAGCAGTAAGTTGACTTATGGGTAATTGTCTTTTGGGCAGTTATCTTGTGGGAAGTATGTTGTCTTGTGGGAAGCTGTCCTGTGGGAAGTATTTTGTCTTATGGGTGATTGTCTTGTGGTTAGTTGTCTTGTGGGCAGTAAGTTGATTAATGGGTAACTGTCTTGTGGATTGTTGTCTTGTGGGCAGTGGTCTTGTGGGCAGTATGTTGACTTATGAACAACTGTCTTATCCGTGATTGTCTTGTAGGCAGATAATTGTCTTGTGAGTGACACCTGTCTGCACACTCTGAACCCCCTGCTACTTAATTTCCCCCATCATATTAACATTTAACATAGCAAGTCCTCATCCTTGCTTGAGGCATTACGATCCACATCCAGGCCTTGGACCTATCCTTTAAAAAAATAGCTAATACAGTGCACATAGTTATAACCATATGGCAGTATTTAATAATTTGCTGGGGGTGAGGTTTGAACTCTACCCCTTTACTCAATGATGTCCAATACATAAACCACAATGCTAAACCCATGTATTAATTGATCTTTCCAATGCATTAACCTTTGAGCTATATGTTGCACCCATTGCATGATGGGATTGCATGCAGCACTAAAAGAGCGTAAAACGCAGCCACCCAACCAGCGGGACAAACGAGTGACAGTAATTAGAGCCTGAATCAATACATATGATAACCTAGTTGGCCTTTGCCATTTTATGTTTTGCGTTCTGATGCCTAGAGCTCTGTGTCAGGTCTGTAATGAGCATGCATGGATGGTGGTGTGTTTAACATGCGTAGCCCTTCAGCGCCTAACATTATCACACTTTACATCATGAAGCAGGAATCGTCAGATTGGATCAGAAATCGAAGCATCTTTTAATGACCTGGGGGGGTATATGATCGATATAGCCTCGCGGTTTAATATTATTAGTTGTTGAACTACACAGCAGAAGGGACTGTGTTTAAACAAACAGTAAGCTCAGGTTCAGCTCCAAATTTGACCTGGGCTCAAGTAGGATAATGCTCTCCTGCTAAATTAACGTCAGTGATTTCTTGGTTTTACCTCAGTCCAGTTACTGTGTATTGAAAAACTGAAATCCAGAATGCTTCATTATAATAAATATATCAGCCACTATCATTCACTTAACTGTCATCTTACCTTTATAGAGAGGCATCTGTAAAATAGAGGTGTTTTAATAGAGTTGTACCTGTAATAGAGGTGTCTGTTATAGAGAGGTGTTTGAAATGGTGGTGCCTGTAATAAAGGTGTCTGTTATAGAGAGGTGTTTGTTATAATGGTGATTGTAATATGAGTGTCTGTTATAGAGGTGTTTGTAATAAAGTGGAAATAATAATTGAGAGGTGTCTGTTATAGAGAGGTTGTGGTTTATGTAATTGAGAGGTGTCTGTAATAGAGAGGTGTTTGAATAGAGTGGTGAATGTAATTGGGAGTTGTTTGTTATAGAGAGCTGTTTATAATGAAGTGGTGAACACATTTTAGAGGTGTCTGTTATAGAGAAGTGTTAATAATAGAAAGATGTCTATTATGGGGAGGTGTTTGTAATTTAACAGTTCTATAATAGAGAAGGTTTCTGTTACATAGAGAAGTACTTGTAATTGAGTTGTACCTGTAATAGAAAGGTGTTTGTCATAAACGGGAGTTTGTATTAGACTGACACCTGCAATAGAGATGTGTCTGTTATAGAGAGGTTTTTGTAATAGAGTGGTGAATAAAACTGACAGGTGTTTATAACAGAGTCGTGAATGTTATAGAGAACACTTTATCTTTGTAATTAATGACTCCTGAATGCTAAAGAATATGTAGGAAATATTAATCACCTATTTTCTAGAACATATTTGTATTTTGATGACTTAATTGGTGTTCAATATAATAACATGTTAAACGTAATTACTATTGTTCCATATTAGGCAGATGAAACAATATGTTACACAGAATTTTTGTCTTTTCTGTCTTGAGAGACTATAAAAGGCTCTCCATATTGTATGAAGTCACCATGAATGCACAGGAAACATTACATAAATATAAGGAACTAAGCGTAAGGAAATTATATTTGCAGGACAGACATTTTTGTCAAATTGCTGTAATTCTCGCAATGACAATTTCAAATACTGTCCCTCAAGAAACATAATTTCAGCTGAGCACAATGACCCTTGGGTCCTCTAGATTTCTGGATTTATTTTCCAGGAAGTAATGAACAAGAAATCATAAAGAGTAATTAAAACAGATCTCTAATGGCAAATTTTTGACAATCTATAATGATTTCACAATGTTGTTTTGGATGCCAATTCTTGATTAAACAAAAAGAGACAGACAGACAGAAAGAGAGAGTGAGCATGATAGAGGAAAAATATACTATCTTTTAAGTTGAAACAATTTTCATGAGACAAAATTTGGCCGAGACTATAATTTTGAACCACAAGACCAAAAACAGAGTATCTTATTCAAGGGCAGTAAATAGTTCAACCAGCAGATCTTTTTCAGACAAATATTGTCATTTTCAACAATATTCATTAAAAGGAACTAAAGAAGCTATTTCTCATTATTATAAACATGATGATAAAAGACAGGGCAGCATTTTGTGCATAAGTAAGGATCCAAAAGTACAGATATATCATGAAGGGGTTTTTACTAAATCATAAAAGGGTTTTTCACTTGATCATGTAAGGGTTTTTCACTTGATCATGAAAGGGTTTTTCATTTCCTCTGTATCAGTGTTATAAGAACTGTTCTAATTTACTACAAAAACACTTCTTTCACTTTTTACCTAGAGGTTAATTTAAAACTTCATCTAATGTTGGAATAATTGTTATTGTCAGCCAATTTTTTAACCGGCCAGATAAATCTAAAAGTCTGCCTGGCTGGCAAGTGTCAACACACCTACCAAGGAAGAAAGGTAGGTTGTAAATCAACTGATTTTTTTGGGTTCTTGCATCACATCTACCAAATTTTCCAGCCGATTTTTATCCAGCCAGAACATCTATGACATTGTCACATGGTGAATGATTTTCACAGCTGATTTTTCCTGCTGGATTTTTTAAAATCCGTCCCAACAGCACCAAGACATCTAATGAACCTACACATTTTTTTACGGCCAATGAAAAAAAAATCGTCTGGAAAAATCGGTAGATAGGGGTGTCATTTGTAGATATAATAACTATAATGAATTTTACTAAGCCTCAAGAGCACAGAAAAATACTGATGTTAATTTGCAACAAGAATAGGCTCAACAAAAGTGATCATATCATTTATTACTTTTCCACAACCATAAATGTTCCATTATTGGAAGAAAAAAAACTAATTTACCATAATTAAATAATATCAATCACTAATTACCAATAGGTTTACATTCAAAGATGTTTCCAGACCTGCGACTGAAAAGGAGCTAAACTCATCATCAGTTGTACAAACAACAGTAATTAATTCTGCATTTTGTTTTAGTAAAGGAATATGGAAAAAGACTTACAGACTTTTTGCACTAAGTACTCTAAAACTTCACAAAAGGGACAGTACCACAGATTTTTCACCTCTTAATTGAAGAGAAGACTGAATTTGCCCTTATTAAACCTCATCCAGTAATTACCAAAATGATGCTTTAAAAGATAAATTTTCAGCTCTGTATTTAAAAAGAAACTTCACTCATCAGCATCTGTACAAACAACATTGATGAAACTTAATTAATGGTATTTATAATTATGAAAATATAATGCATGGGTTAGGTGCATCAAGGAGTCTTTTACAAACTCTCCAGCAGTTAGAGAAACATCAGTAATTCTGCATTTTGCTGTAATTTAAGGAGCATAAGATTATATTAACTTGTTATATGCTATTTACACTAAGTACTCTCTTCACAAAGGGTACCATCTCATAGATTTTTCACCTTTTTGTGTTTGAGTAAGTAAAAATAAGCTTAATTTACAATGATTACAGCTCAGCTAGTAATTACCAAAAGGTTCCTTTCAAAGATAAAGTTTCACTTTCAGCTTTTTATTTTAAAAGAAATTGAATTAATCAGCAGTTGTACAAACAACAGTAATTGAGTGCTTTGTTCTTCTTCTTCTAAGGGAACTTCAGAAAAGTCCTCATAGGGTACGTGCACTCAGTATTCTCTCCACACCGAGAACACTACGATACCAACAGCGATCATATTAGTGTATCTGAAAACCGAGCCAGTTCTAACATCCTGCATGTGTAAGCTCACTCTCCGATCAATAAGCATGATATACACACCTCTATGTAACAGTCCCGCACTCAATGACTAAGTCCTCATATAAACGTCTACTATTATTGAATGTGAGTGAGCGGGTGCTGGTCGGCAGAGCTATATAATGATCGTATTCTGCGGACATCTGTCATGAGTAGCCCTGACTGAATAGCTATAAAACAACCCCATATATCTTGATGTAGTAGTTAAACAGGTGACCGACAGCTAAACCGTTTTTGTTAACTCCCATCGTGAATGACTGGCAAAAACATATATTCACTTCATTACTCTCTTTTACAAGTTATAGCAGATGCAATAAAATATGTCGTGCCGCTTGGTTTGAACATGTAAACCACCCAGACACCTACCACATATTGCAGTACATCTGAAACTGAACCAGATGTTACTGAGCCTGTTTTAAATGTTTGAAAATGTACTTTTCTTTGTTTATTGATTTTTAAAAGATTAAAATGTACAGAAGCCCTTTCTTTTTGCTGCTTCAGCATTTTGATCTTAGGGTTTTCAATAAAAAATAAACAATAATGAAACATATATATAAATATATACACACATCTGCAATTCTGCATATATTAAGACATGGACACTTACACATGTATACACATTTTTACATCTCTCTCTCTCCCAACTTTCTCTCTTTCTCTCCTCTTTCCCTTTCTCTTATATACACACATCTGCAATTCTGCATATATTAAGACATGGACACTTACACATGTATACACATTTTTACATCTCTCTCTCTCCCAACTTTCTCTCTTTCTCTCCTCTTTCCCTTTCTCTCTCTCCCTCTCTCTCTCTCTTTCTATATATGTATAAATATATATATATATATATATATATATATATATATATATATATATATATATATATATATATATTGAGAGAGGGAGATAGAAATGTATGAATAGCCATGGTGGTTCTTGTATATGGAAATGGAACATGAATACACAGAAAAGTGGGTTTCATTGGCGGTGAACCGACCTTTTGTGTCTTCATGTAATATACATATATATATAAATAATCATATGTATGTATATTTAAACATATATATACATATATATGTATAAATATATATTTGCAATAATTAAAATTAATTAAAATGTTTGTTCCTATCGTGATGTTTTATATAATAAAAGCAATTTGGTATCTTAAAGATATACATCATTATGCAATTACACAAACCAGTAGCTTTGTGATTATGTTTTGTCTAAAGAACACACTTTTGGCTTCACGCTAAATATAAATGATGCACACATATGCATAAAATATACACAGAGCAGGGAAATTACTGGAGATATACCAGCAACTAATATGCACTGCAATCACTAATTTAATTATTTATGAGACTGATGAATATGATTCACTGACACATATCTAATTAACATACTGTCATGGCAACCAGATGTAGGTGATTTTGGTAGAGAGATGTCCAACTATGTTTCACATTTATAAATGAGAAATCAAGAACAATTTTGGATTCAAGCATGTTAAAGGTTGTACAAACTGCTTACCAGTTTACAAACCCTTGCATTATATGCACAGGTCTAACATCCAGGGTTTTGAATTTTAAAGGGGCTTCTCAGAATATTTTTTTTTTCACTCAGGCCTGTATTTTCCTAAAGAAGCATGCCAAGCAGGCCAGTAAAATTCCCCTCACCACTGATGTAGCAGTCTTAATTTTTCTTCCTATCATGAAGCCAATGGAAATTATCTCTTTTAAGAATATTAGCAGATATTGAACATATTGTTTATTGATTATTTTCCTTTTATTCTTTCATTCACAAAATAGGTACATATATACAAAGAATGTTAAAGCTTGCATGTTTACTTCAGTTGGCTGATTGACTACTTTCTCAAATAGCAGTATAATGTAGGTATCATATAATGTACCATATTACTTAATTGCTTTGTACACATCTGTTATTCAAATATATATAAATATATATATATAAATATAATTATATATATACTTACATATTCATATATATAAACATAAACAATAGGTGTGTATGGAATATACATATGTATAAAATCCATTATTATATTATTCATTAATATGGAAATGAGTACTTATTTGTGTGTGTATATATATATATATATATATATATATATATATATTTATTTATATATATATATATATATATATATTTATATGAATAACAAATGTGTACAAAGCATTAAAATAATAGGGAACATTATATGATATCAAATTATATTTTAATATTGACAGAAACATTCATTTATGTTTATATCTAACATATATGAATGAATGATGGATGTGTTCCAAAAAAAATATAATAAAGTAAAAATTGCAGTGACAGCAGATGAATGAATTATTCACATGCTGTGGAAACAGGTGGCAATGCTTTACTTAATCATTTAAAAAATCACATTTCACATGAAAAAAAAAAAATTTCAGCCTTAACAGAGCGATGGGATAAAACCTACACCACATCATACGCATGATATTGATTCTATTGTTATCAGACGCTGCATTTTTTATTTTGACATAATACAGTTTCACCACACAGAGGGATATATATGTCAGGATGTTTTTGTTATGCTTACCTTTACATTCTGTGATGTAGCAATAACATAATTAATGTGCGGGTCGTGGCTTGCTAGTTCACTGCTTATTGATGACACCATTTATACACCTCCCCTTCAGGTTGGCAATAATCTATTGTATCTGCACAAATGCTCTACTGCATAGACACTGAATATAGAACAATTATATCTATTTGTTAGTTGATAAGCTGAAGAATTCATTGCTATCATCACTGGAAATATATGGCTCTTTGTATGTCAATAGTTAGAATGACTTCAGTCAGTAAAATAAACTTTGAATACTTGAGCAAAGACGATGAAAATTCAATACCTGTCCTGTATGTCAGCCAAAACTGATAATAAATTCAAAAATACAATTGCTCTATGTCAGAATTTTATAATGAACATACAAAGCAACCATCTTAAACACTAAACAATATTTTTGTTTGCAAAATGACAAAAGTTTATTTATACTATTGCTGTTTCCTTTATTAAATTTATATTCAAAGTTACTAAATATTGCTTAACCTGTGATACTAAGTTGAAAATGAATGGACATACATGTAATTACATTCCTAGAATCTTGTAGGTGATGCTACATAAATGATTCAGTACAGTGTGTGTATGTGCATGTGTATGTGCATGTGTATGTGCATGTGTATGTGCATGTGAAGGGGTGAGAGATGGAAAGATACAAAAAAGTAAGGGAGAGTGAGACTGAGAAAAAGAGCAAAATTGACTGATAGAGAAAGAAAGGAGTGAGAGAGCAAGAGAGAAAAAGAGAGAGAGAAAGCCTGAGAACAAACAAGCAAGTGAGAGAGAAAAAGAGAGGAGAAAGAGAGCAAGAGAGAGAGAGAGCAAGAGACAGAGCTGGAGAGAGAGAGTTACGGAGAGAACAGGAGAAAAAGAGTGATAGAGCAAGAGAGAGAAAAAAAGAGTGAAAAGAGAAAGAGAGAGATAAAGCAAAGCTTGAGAAAGTGAGATAGAGAAAGAATGAAAGTGATGAAAGAGTGGTAAGAGAAAATATCAGAGAGAATGTGAAAGAGAAAGAAAGATAGCAAGAATGAGAGTGAGAGAAAAAGAGTGATAGAGAAATAGAGAGAGAAAAAAGAAAGAGATCTAGAGAACTAGTGAGTGGGAGAGAAAGAGAGAAAGGGAAAGAGAAAATAAGTTATTATTCAAAACTGGTCAAGATGTTGGTTTACATGAACACTACCATAGTTGGTGCTTTGAAGATCTGACAAGCCATGATCACTTAGATTGATTACTGTCAACACTCTGCCATTTGTTAAGTTTCTCCTCACGATTTCTAAATCACACAGGTTTTTATTTTTATTCAACCTGAAGTCAATCAATCTTACTCTTATTCAATTATAACACTTTGTTATTAAGGATTTAATTTGTTAAAGTGATGTAATGTTTAACCCAAGGTGCACTTTAATGTGTACCTCTGATATTTACTTCAAATGCACACTCTAAAAAGTTGTTACTTAAGTTAATGACTGACATTGAAAAAAAGTTTATATTTTGCTAAACCAATTACATACAAGTGTTTTAGGCCTCAGACCTGGACTCGAAGATTCTGGACTTGTACTTGTACTCATAGTTGCAGATAAGGACTGGAAAAATTAAACTGAGTCCATCTCAAGTCCAGAAGAAAACAGCTCTGTCACATACTATAATGACTTAATACATGTGTGAACTACCAACAGAATATTATAAAATAGACTATATTTTCCAAACTTTATTTTGGCATTGGGAGCTAAAGGTAATGTAACATTCAAGTAAAGAGTATGTTCATACTTACCTATAAATAAACATGATAATATATAATATCCAATGATTATCGATGGCTCTGACAAGAATCAATGATTATGACAAGAATGGCTCTGACAAGAATCAATATGCATATCAATGACTCTGACAAGAATCAATATGATTATTAGTGGCTCTGACAAGTATCAATGAATATCACAAGAAAGGTTCTGACAAGAATCAAGTATTATCAATGGCTCTAACAAGAAGAAAAATGATTATCAGTGGTTCTGACAAGAATCAAGGATTATCAATGGCTTTGACAAGAATCACTGATTATCAGTGGCTCTGACAAGAATAATAATAAAATGAATCTTATCTTAATAAACTGGTAAAATGGTCAAGGTTATTTTTAAAGTGCATCACACAGATTTTCTGTGATGAACTGGTGTGATACACCTGGTGATCACATGTCATTTATGTCTAGACTCAACTCTTGTAACAACTACATCAATATCACTATGGTTTGACATAAATGCTTGCCCACTTGTCTTTGGCAAATGAAAATACCGTGTGGACACGAGGGCTTTTCTGTGAATTTGAACTCTTGCCACCTGGTGTCTATACCGGATGCTGGTGTTCTGAAGTTTGGAATAAATCAGAGCCAAATTTAATTCAGGAGTTTCTGGCACACATCTGTGTTTTAAAAGTGGTTTAAATTGACATACAAAATCATACCAACAGTGTATTTGTTGAACATACTGTACTATATAAACTAGAAATCTGCATTCTAAAGAATGCAAGCCTCCACCATGTGGGGGTCCCTATTTTGGGATGCTCCAAAGAACTTGTTTGCATTCACTTATTCAGCCCATATTGTCAGGTTCATTTGTGTATAACTTACTGTACATTTGTGAATATTCCTTGATACAATTCAAGCTGTATAATTAATTTATGAGGGGAAATTTGAAATAAAAAAATAATATCAAGAACTACTTGATTTCCTGTGAGGACCAGTAATTTGTTTAATCTGATTGGTCCTACAGGCGAGCTCTTTTTTTTACTGCTAATGTCAATCCCTGTAAGGTCATTATAATTTACATTCAGTGAAACCTCATTAAAATGACTACCAGCGGGACCAGCCAAAGTTGTTGTGTTGGTGCGGTGGTCATGTAAGTGAGAGGTTTTTATGATGATTTAGATTCTGGGACAAAAAAGTAGTTGTCTTTGTGGGGGTGGTCATCATACAGCAGGGCAGTTATCAGGCTATATTTTCCTGTATTGCTATAAATGCATTAGTGACATTTTAAAAAAATATACATAATGCAATTAATACATGGCAGTATATAAAAAAGTATTCAGATTAATATTAAAGGGAACCTTTTAGTCACTGTGGTTGTTACATAATAACTGAATTGATATATATGGCAGCGAGCATCACATAAATCAGTATGCAAGGTTGTCATTCCTAGCATATACTATTTATGATCAAGCAATATATGTTTTTATTAACAATTAATTTATAATTCAATTAATGAGAAACACTGTACTATATAAGAACAAGCAATAAATATTTTGTTTTTACTCAGTTAATTTATATATTTTTTTATAATTAAATTAATATATGGCAGTGCAGTATAAAATAATCAGGCAATATATGTTGAATTAACTTAGTTAATTTATATTTCAATTAATATATGGCAGTGGAGTTTTATATCAGCAGGCAACATATGTTGTTTTTATGAACAGTTAATTCATGATTCAGTAAATGCATGACAGACTTTTTTATATGAACAATTAGGTTAATGTATCTATTTTCATAGCAGTCAGTGCTGTTTATCTTATGCTGTTAAATACACCAAGTATAAATGCACTTTATCATGCACTTCATCGAGTGAAAAAAAAACACTAACAAGCTAAGCATGTCCCATAGATCTAATATCTAATTACTCTATAGTCGTCCATCATTATAAACGCTTGGTCTCGTTAGACCTCTGGGCCCATATATTTCACCTGGTGAATGATAAACATTCATGAATAGGGGCCATTAATTGTGATTTGCATCGTTTGTCTTCTTACCTGGCACAGGTGATGATGTCACGTCAAACTTGTGCATGAACGAGAGATGTGGCATAAAAAGAGTAACATGGGATAATAAACGATGGCGCTCCATGGTTGCTCCTAATATTACTCTGACAGCGCCCAATGAGTACTTTACAAGACTAATAATTAAAACCTTGGTTCACAATATATTCACATTTCAACCCCTCTGTGGGTTTTAACAGGGCAAAGACCTATTATAACTGGGGCAACACAGTATTCAGTCCTGAGCTAGCAGGTAACTAAAACCATGATTAACAACAATGGAGATACTGGTATATACTTTGATGTTTTTTAATAGTTATGACTTCAGCCTGCAGGTGGCGCTGCATATTGTGTTACCAAAAAAAAGAATCACCTGCTCCGACTGTCATCAAGGTCTCACCTTTGTGCCTCTAGCAATATGTTTTCACCTGTGTTTGCTGCCTTCTCTCTTCTAAATTCTGTTTGTGTTTTGGTCCATTTGCTTGAATAAAATTCATCCTAAATAGCTGAGGACCAAATGTGAATGGATCTGGATTAGTAAATATACTCGAGTCTTGAGGTGATTGAAAAAGATAAATCAATTATAAAATTAACTGAAATCATGTTCAAGAATCATTTATTAGTCTGTAATTTGTACATCTGTTTGGAAAAAAAACTTACAACTCATGTTGACATCCGGTGGAAGATTTTGGTACTAAAAGTAACACAACACTACAAATGTAGTGAATGTGGTCTGTTGGTTTGATATGCTTTTGTGGGATAGTTATATGTTGTTCAGTTAGGAGGAAGTCAGAAGGTACAAACTGCCTTTTTTAAATCTTGCTTAACTATGTATGTACATCAGTTGTTTGTATTTCAGTCCACTGGGGGTGACATGTAGTCTCTTTTTTACATCTTGGTTTTAACCAGGCCAGGTGACTATCACACCTGCTGTTCCTGGGTGTGTAATCAACCCCATAACTGTGTCGTAACACCACTGATCTGTATGAATCTATTGATAAAACTACCATGAACTGTACTGACCTTTTATTGATTGTATCAATCTCTTGATAAAAACTACCATGACCTGTACTGACCTTGTATTGATTGAAATAAATCTACTGATAAAACTTCCATGACCTGGACAGACCTTTTATTGATCTGTATGAATCTATTGATAAAACAACCATGACCTGTACAAACCTTTTATTGATCTGTATAAATCTATTGATAAAACAACCATGACCTGTACTGACCTTTTATCAATCTGTATAAATCTCTAGATAAAACTCCCATGAACCGTACTGACCTTTTATTGATTGTATGAATCTCTTGATAAAACTACCATGACCTGGACAGACCTTTTATTAATCTATACAGGTCTATTGATAAACCCACAATGAACTATACTGACCTTTTATTGATCTGTACAAGTCTATTGATAAAACTACCTTGAACTGTACGGACCTTAAAGTGATTGTTTAAATCTCTTGAAAAAACTACCACAACCTGTACTGACCTTTTATTTATCAATATAAATCTATTGATGAAACTAACATGACATGGACAGACCTTTTATTTATCTGTATAAAACTATTGATTAAATTACCATGACCTGTACTGACCTTTTATTTATCAATATGAATCAATTAAAAAAACTACCATGACCTGTACTGACCTTTTTATTGATCAAAATAAATCTATTGATAAAACTTTCATGACCTGTATTGACCTTTTAAATTATCAATATAAATCTGTTGATAAAACTATCATGACCTGTGACTTTTTATTGATATTTAAAAATCTATTGATAAAACTGGCATGACCTTTACAGACCTTTTATTCATAAATATAAATCTATTGATAAAACCACCATGACCTGTACTGACCCTTGTTGATCTGTAGAAATCTATATGATCAAAACTATCCAGACCTGTTTAGGCATTTTATTGACTTACATAAATTTATTGATAACAGGTTGTATTAAAATTGATAATGACACACTCAGAGTTATGCTTAAATTCATCAAAATGCTGTCACATTGAGACACATCACAACAGATGTGAGCAAGCTATACTGGTGGTGCCTTCTACAGGCAGAAGTGGCAAACCCTCCCCTATGAATGAAGACCCTGATACAGGACATGAAGCCCACCCTTTCATTGATTTATGGTAATCAATGCACCGTCAGAATCTGCACTTAGGATGTGCATCGTCTATGGTGCAATCACACGCCTACTACAACGACAGGTGTAGTCAGCTGGTGCCCTCCAAGATGTAATAATGAGCATTATAAGCTGGTTATCATATCACCATTGTCAGTGTAGTCGTAGGTACAATTAAGGTGCCTGGTCTTTATGTACCTTACTTTGATGTGCACAGATGGCAGGTAAACAGGATTTTGTTTTCCTTTTCTCACATGATTTTTTTTCCTTTTCTCACATGATTTTTTTATCCTTTACATACAAATTCTTTTTTTTTTCTTTTCACATATGCCTCTATATTTCACTGTTCACTTATCAATGCTGTGTCTACTTTGTCACTTTTAATTTTTTTTCTTTTTTAACATATTAAATTATTGTTTGCCTTTATACATATGAATGCTTTGTTTTCCTTTACCAGGGTTAATGTTTCTTTTCCTTTTCACATAAATGAATTTTTCCTGTACATATAAATGATGTGTGACAACTAAATATGAAAAATGTATTGTTATAACAACTGAGGGCATCTAAGGTAATACAAATTGTATCAATTATATCTGACAGATAAAAAACAGATAAAATATACAACTGATACTTTGAAATTAACCCCTTTATCTCAATACCTACATTTTTCATCATGGTAAAATGCTCAGATACAGAAAATTTATGGTGCATAAATTTCACTTATTTAATCAGGTTATACATGAATTAAGTACACATTTTATTCCATAAATGTCACTCCTTTTAAATATTTTCAACTATATAACTGTATCTTATGTCAAATATTCTTGTAAAAGTACCAAACATATATGGCATTTATATATTAAGCACCAATTTATTTATACAGTATTCTTTTCAAATCTTAGCTCAGTAAGTCATGAATAAACCTGTTCTGGCAGTTATAATTTTGTATTGAACATCAATGGCCCACATAGATGAACATAAACAAGGAACACTGAAACCATGGGAAAAATCAGTATAGACATTTTATATATCTATAGTATTCTAACATATCAGACAAAAAAGCTGTCAAAAAGATTAATTCTGGAATGTAAAAAAAAATCTCATCATAAAAATATAACGGAGTCTACGTATTAAGTGTGTTAGCATCTTTTTAGAAACATACTAGAATCCGGCTAGGGTATAAACAATAGCCTTTTTCAGATCAACTATAAAAATATTCATCAACAGTCATTTACAGATACTTTATTAATTGACACTCCTATCCAAATATTCTAACATAGTCTTTTCCAGATAATCTTCCAACAGTCTTTCCCAGAAAATCTTACAAGTCTCTTCAAGATAATCATACAGAACTATTACAGATAATCTTAAACTGTCTTTTCCAGATAATATAACAAGCCTTTTCCAGATAATATTTTTCCAGATAATAAAACTTTTTTCCAGATAAATTAAAACCTTCTTTCTAGATAATCTAACCATAGTCTTTCTAGATTATAATCTAACAACAATCTTTAAAAATATTCTATAACTCTGTTTTCTAGATAATATCAAACAGTTTTTCCAGATCATCTAAAACCTTCTTTTCCAGATAATCTAACAAGTCTGAATTTCCAGATAATCTAAAACCTACTTTTCCAGATAATGAAACAAATCTTTCCAGATAATCTAAAACCTTTTTTTCCAGATAATCTAACAACAGTCTTTCCATAAAATCTAACAAGTCTTTCCAGAAAATTTAATTGCAGACTCTCCAGATAATTAAATGAAAGACTAGCCTTCTTAAGGGAATGTTACTACAAACAACTGAGATTTAGTCCAGATAATCTAACAACAGACTTATTAAAATAACCCAATTAGAGACTACAGTCTGTTTAAGATTATCTATCCTCTGTCCTTTCCAGCTGATCTTTAACAACTGTCTTTTCCAAGTACTTTAACCAAAGTCATTCCAGGTTATCTAACAAGAGTCCTTCCAAAGGATCTACCAGTAAATAGTCTTTTCAAAATATACCTTAATGCACTGCTAGATCTGATTCCAGGAGTAAGATTCAATGGAGAATGAATTACATCAAAAACACATTTGCAGAAGCACTGCAAATTGCTTGGACACGGAATAATTTGGATACTCTTGAATTTACAAAGATGGAGGTACAAAAACAAACTGATGCTTTCTGGGGGAAGATGTTGACACCTCAAAGAGATGTGACATCATCGAGTGTACGGCGTAAAAGCTCACACAATCAGAAAGTGTATTAGCAGGTGCTTTAATGAGTAGTTCTGTTATTTCTTTTGTGGGGGAAGATTAAAAAGTGTCATCTTTATGGAGGCTCAAAATGTGCAGTTCATTGACAGGTACAGAGCCATAATAAGGGCTGGGTATAAAATTAAAGTGACGTAAAAACCTTGAGGCCTGAAAGAATAATTGTGTTTGACAGGAGCTACCGGTATATAGCTTAGTGCTTTAGTGATTGACAGTAGTACTGAAACTGGAACAGATTTTTGGCTTTAGTTCATGCCAGATAGTACCCAACTGTCGCTAGAGTACTTGAGTGAACATGTACAGGGGAATATCTTAATTGAGAAAAAAAAAATCACAAAATGGGAAAATCCATGGGCTACCCACATACATTCACATTTAATCTTTTTATATGCTTAAGAAGGTGCGCTTTTGCAATTTTTTAGCAAGAAAGTAATAATCTTATTCAAGCAAAGACTTTTGGAATGCAAAATGCGTGCTGGAAAATTCACTTGAATGGGCAAGGCAACATGCATAAAAATAGTACATGTTGCGATGTTTTGCCAGATACCCATTTGGCATGCCGGATCTGTACAACAGGATTTCCTCCTCTATACTGGAAAGAATCAGTATAATTAATGACTACATGAATAACTGATCAAATGTCTCAAAATGGAAGTCAATACAAACAATCTTGTTTGAAATCATGAATCAAGACCTCATTTTAAATTATTTGCACTGATAGTAATAGTAGTTATGGTACATGTGGATAATAAAGTGGAATCATACTTATCTGGTTATGCTGGGGACAGTTCATTTATTTAAGGTTCCATTAGCATCTGATATATACTGGTTTATATATTAACAGGATGTATAGGTGAATCCTGAACTGAATTTGCACTTAATTGGTAATAAAGGAAAACTGAATGATTGGGAATTGAAGAAACTGATGATACTAGAAAATAAATGAATTGGAATAGAACTGGAATTGACAATGGATTTGGAATTGAATTAACATGGTATTATAAAAGAAATGATTTGGAATTGAACTGGAATTGAAAATTGATTTGGATGTGAACTGAACTGATGGTATTATAAATAGAATTAATTTTAATTGAACTGGAAATTAAAAAAATTAAACTAAAGCACAGTCCCCTGTATATGAATACATAGCATATATATTTATTAAATGAATGAAATTATCTTTAAATCTCAGATTTTGGCCTAAGAATGCAGACATACACACACTAATAGAGCTAGAGAGGGAATATTTTAAATTAGACAAAATTTAATTTTAATCAGTAAAATCAAAGTAAAATAAAAATTAAATAAGAAGGATAGAAAGATGAAGTATTCCACTTATATTCACACATGTACATTATATATATATATATATGTGTGTAAAACACTTTCACTTCTATTCATGCAGCTTGAATAGACACAATTATATTTATAATTACAAGTCAAGAGTAAATAGCTGCATGCAAATTCCAAAACCGGTGATCACATTTGTGAGTTAACCATATTATGACCCAGCATCACAGCTCTCAATAATATGAATCACCGCACATAAATTAGCCATTCAAAGAATTATGTGATTCAATACAACAAGAGCCTGTGAAACTCCCCTACAGACTACCGAAGGTATGATTAATATATACCAGTCATTACTGTTACAAGATTCTGGCCCTGCGAGTCAAGATTGGGATTAAATTTGGCCAGGGGCTAACAGAGTTTGACAGGGGACATTTAGAACTATACATCTTATGTAACGATCATGTATGCGAGAAGACAGCAATGCAGCGCAGGCTAGGGGCCACCCACACAAAATACAAATCTACGCATTTCCAATTATGACCATAATGACAAAATCAATAGGAGAGATGGCATTGTCCTTGAGAAAATAGGACAAAAGCATTTGACAATAGAACTGCCCAAAGCTGAAGAAGTAGAGACTAATGACTAATTAATTAGGGGATCGCCATAGTGGTCTTATGAGCTAGCATATCGCAGCTGGCGGCACCGAAGATTTACGGCTCATCCCTAATGCAGTACATAGAACAACAAGCACAGTGAAAGTGCTGCC
Organism: Sipunculus nudus; assembly: GCA_026874595.1. NCBI lineage: Eukaryota > Metazoa > Annelida > Sipuncula > Golfingiida > Sipunculidae > Sipunculus > Sipunculus nudus. The sequence goes on from CM049319.1 coordinate 62,624,334, forward strand.
AATGCAAAATACTTTGCATGTGTTTTAAGGCAATTAATAATGTATGCACGGGCTGCTTCGGTATTCATTAATGAAGTCAAGCCTAATGAGCGAAGACGTTCCAATGGTAGATTTTACACAGCTTTCGTCTTTCGGTGAATTGTGGCCTAGTTAATAGCAGGGGGTTGTGATGTATTGCACAAGTTTTATGTCTTTACCTCACAGCTAACTTGTAAGCAGCTGTAACCAAGGGATAAATTAATCTCCCGATATTTTAAGCCTCTTCCGCTCCTGAGTATCCACTGTTTGTCATGTAACGGTGACATCACACGCACATGCATGGGCAGCTCACTGGTGCTGTCACATGAGCCTAATAAGGGCCGCTGAAGCATGTTTCTCATTGGTTGATGCCTTGCTGGCGTTTGATGAGTAAGAAATCGCAGAGTGGGCCATGTGCATATAAGGATGTTCTGTTGCGTTAATTACATAAAACCTGTGTTTGAGATGATCTTTATGGTATCCAAAAAGTAAATAACGGAAAAACATTCCCTTTTAACAGCTGAGAATTACTTAAAAAGGTCAAGCTGTCAGATTACTGTAGGTATCATGCATTTAGCATGTGGAAATTGATTTTCAGATCTGGCAAGCTGCCAAGATTTGAAGTTTGCATTTTAGAAATAATCTAATATTAAAATCAAAAGGTTCAGAGTTTCAATTGTCACACAAGTTTCAATAACACTGATAAGAAACCAGTTCATTATGGTAATTGCCGAAGTTGCACTTAAGCTGAAGGTGACCTTGGTCAATTCTGAATGCAACAGATTTGGCACAATACGCATTCCCTCTTCACAATGTCATATACAGGGCATAATAACAGTGGTTTCTATTACAACAATCTTTTATCATTTTTGTCTCAAATTAAGATATAGGTATGTAAAATTTGCTAACTTTTAGATTAAAATGCATAATACTATGTTGGTTAAAGGGAATAACCTGAACCCAAACCTCTCACTGTATGATGTATGCAGACTACCTGCACTATTCATAGTTTTCTTCCACCACAAACACACACACACACACACATGTGGGGGCACACACACACATGTGTGGGCAGGTATGTCATAATGCAGGTTAACTGACCACCACAAATTTCTTATGCAGAGTGACAATTAGTTCATCTGAATTTATTATTAGACTATTCAGTGTTAACATGCAGGATTTCCCATACAGTTAAAATAAGAAACACATTTAGCTAAAAATGATCAAATGATCTGTCCAAAGTTTAATTAAATGGTTTTTACTATTAGGCCAAAAAATGAACATACTGCCAGTCCTTGGGTAAAGAAACAACGGACTGCTGTGACTACTAAGCTTTACTGGCTTTAAACTTCATCATTCTCCTTATTATGCTAGGACCATAGCTAGTAAATGACTTGTCTAGGAGCCAAAGGGTGAGTGCCTGCAATATATGATGGAAGCCATGCAGTCCTACCCCCTTTGCTGGATTATGGCTAAGTAAAGTCTCTCCCCTGCCTTGATCTCCAGGACATCCTACTTCATGATTGGGGTGTTGCTGCATTGGTTGGTCCAGTTATAGTGGAGGGGTGTTTATATGTAGAATGAATTTAATGTATGGTTCTAATTATTTGTCATGTGTATCATTGTGTCATCATGTGCCATACCTTCAGCAGGCATTTAGGATAAACATCTGTGACACAAAATCTCACTTGGATGCTCAGTTCTGAGGATCTAACCATCCAATCAGACTCATAAAATTCTGCCTGTTGTTCTGAGAGGATCAGAGTAAACTCTTTTACCAGTCACTGACCACTGCCAACTTCCTAAAAAACCACTAACTGTACAAATACTGTGATGAAAATTGACCCTTAATGATACAAAAATGATGTAAGATATAAATTTAAACACATATCACCATCCCCTTGGGATTAGCCATATTCCAACCTGACCAATTAAAATTTTGGCCTGAGCATACCAGACTCTTCACTTTTCTCATTATTCATATTTGTCATATACCTCCATAAGAAATGACATTATTGGAAGCAAATGCCCCAAGAATTAATGTTTATCATCATGTATGCCAGGTATGCCAGATGTTTTATATTCTTTATGCAAATCCAATCATGACTTAAATTACAAAACATGCACACACACATATAAACACACAAACATAGGCATGTCCACATGCAACTAAGTTGCTACCATGCAATCTGTGAGTGTAATTATAGCTGTGGGAGTTTGGTTTCATGCCCACTTTAGCCTTTGTGTGTATGTATATATATATTGTTCCCAAAAGGGTTGTTTGGGTCATGGACTAGTAACCCTGGGTGTTTTTACCATGGACAAGTTACCAAGGGCTAGTAACCCTCAGTGTTTCTACCATGGAAAAGTAAATTAACCTTGGTGTTTGGACCATGGACTAGCAACCCTCAGTGTATCTACCATGGATAAGTAAACCTTGGTGTTTGGACCATGGACTAGTAACCCTCAGTGTATCTACCATGGATTAGTAAACCTTGGTGTTTGGACCATGGAATAGTAACCCTCAGTGTATCTACCATGGATAAGTAAACCTGGGTGTTTTGACCATGGACTAGTAACCCTCAGTGTATCTACCATGGATTAGTAAACCTTGGTGTTTGGACCATGGACTAGTAACCCTCAGTGTATCTAACATTGATAAGTAAACCTGGGTGTTTGGACCATCGACTAGTAACCCTCAGTGTTTCTAACATGGATAAGTAAAACTGGGTGTTTGGACCATGGACTAGTAACCCTCAGTGTATCTACCATGGATTAGTAAACCTTGGTGTTTGGATCATGGACTAGTAACCCTCAGTGTTTCTACCATGGATAAGTTAACCTGGGTGTTTGGACCATGGACTAGTAACTCTCAGTGTTTATAACATTGATTAGTAAACCATGGTGTTTGGATCATGGACTAGTAACCCTCAGTGTATCTACCATGGATAAGTAAACCTGGGTATTTTGACGATGGACTAGTAACCCTCAGTGTTTCTAACATTGATTAGTAAACCTTTGTGTTTGGATCATGGACTAGTAACCCTCAGTGTATCTACCATGGATAAGTAAACCTGGGTGTTTGGACCATGGACTAGTAACCCTCAGTGATTCTTCCATGGATTAGTAAACCTTGGTGTTTGGACCATGGACTAGTAACCCTGTGTTTCTACCATGAATATGTAAACCTGGGTGTTTGGACCATGGACTAGTAACTCTCAGTGTTTATAACATTGATTAGTAAACCATGGTGTTTTGAAGATGGACTAGTAACCCTCAGTGTATCTACCATGGATAAGTAAACCTGGATGTTTTGACGATGGACTAGTAACCCTCAGTGTATCTAACATGGATAAGTAAACCTGGGTGTTTTGACAATGGACTAGTAACCTTCAGTGTACCTACCATGGATTAGTAAACCTTGGTGTTTGGACCATGGACTAGTAACCCTGTGTTTCTACCATGAATATGTAAACCTGGGTTTTTGGACCATGGACTAGTAACTCTCAGTGTTTATAACATTGATTAGTAAACCATGGTGTTTGGATCATGGACTAGTAACCCTCAGTGTATCTACCATTGATAAGTAAACCTGGGTGTTTTGACGATGGACTAGTAACTCTCAGTGTTTCTAACATTGATTAGTAAACCATGGTGTTTGGACCATGGACTAGTAACCCTCAGTGTATCTACCATGGATAAGTAAACCTGGATGTTTTGACGATGGACTAGTAACCCTCAGTATTTCTAACATGGATAAGTAAACCTGGGTGTTTTGACGATGGACTAGTAACCCTCAGTGTATCTACCATGGATTAGTAAACCTTGGTGTTTGGACCATGGACTAGTAACCCTGTGTTTCTACCATGAATATGTTAACCTGGGTGTTTTGACCATGGACTAGTAACTCTCAGTGTTTATAACATTGATTAGTAAACCATGGTGTTTGGACCATGGACTAGTAACCCTCAGTGTATCTTCTATGGATAAGTAAACCTGGGTGTTTTGACGATGGACTAGTAACCCTAAGTGTATCTACCATGGATATATAAACCTGTGTGTTTGGACCATGGACTAGTAACCCTCAGTGTTTCTACCATGGATTAGTAAACCTGGGTGTTTGGACCATGGACTAGTAACCCTGTGTTTCTACCATGGATAAGTAAACCTGGGTGTATGCACCATGGACTATATAGTAACCCTCAATGTTTTTAACATTGATTAGTAAACCTTGGTGTTTGGACCATGGACAAGTAACCCAGGGTGTCTTGACCTTATTTTAGTACTAGAAACCCTGGTTGGTACCCAAAGCTGTTAAGGGCTCACTGCTCTCTGAAAGTTATGATTGGCTAAGAGTAGGTCTTTGCAGCAATGAGTACAAATTTTTAGAATTTTTCATTCAGAACAGTGGAATCATAACTAATCCAAGGCTTATAATAGGCAAGTAACCCATGGTTTTTTTTTGGACCATGGGCAACTCTGGAATGTTTCAACCAAAAACAAGTAACCCTGGGTGTTTATACCATGGGCTATAGTAACCCTGGGTGCATTTTGTGTTCAGTATAGTCCTATCATATCAAACCAAGTCTATATGGCGACCTCTAGGAAATCTGCAATGTGACAGTTACCGAAAATATTATATTTTCACTCCAGTAACTGAAGCTTTGCTCCTTCAAATTAAAAAAGTAAAAGAAATATTTATTTAGAAAAGATCATTTCAAATTAATTCAGAATTTAAATTCTACAGATTGTACAGGAACACTGGATGTTTTGACCATGGACCGAAAACTTTGGTTGTTTTATCATTTGCTAGTGACCCTTTAAATTAGCGCCATTAGCTATTAAACCTAGATGTTCAGACCATGACTACGTGGAGTTAACCCCGGGTACCTGGACCAAATCCCCCACTCCCCCCTCCCCGACATAAAAGCAAAATCATTTTCATGGTTCACTGTCGGGCAGTCAATGAGAGCAAAAAGTTCTCTGCCAGTGAATTCTTTGTAAAGTATTGATCCTGTGTGCAATCTAAAGGTCTTCAGGTTCACGGTCCTAATAGTAGCACAGTTCATTTCCTGTGATTCTGCTGCATGATAAAAATTCATATTGTAGGAAGCAAACAAACACTATGTACTTTAAGGTAAGAAATCTGGGAAAACTTGCTAGACTCTAGTATTGACACTTCTGCTGGCTAAATGAATCTGCTATATATAGGTTTGGAATAATGATTCCTGATGTGAACTTCTTGACATTCAGGTAATGAAACTGAACTTTAATACAATGAAACCTGTGTAATAAGCCCCCCCCCTGTGGAACTGGCAGAAAGTGGTCTTAATTCACAGGTGGTCATATAAGACAGGTCAGTTATAACCAATGTGACCCTTTTTGGTTTACTGAAGGGTGATCTTTACAGACAGGAGGTCTTAATAGACAGGAAGTCTTAATAGACAGGTTGTTTTAACAGACAGATAGTTTTAACAGATAGGTGGTTTTAATAGACAGGAGGTCTTAATAGACAGGTGGATTTTATAGACAGGAGGTCTTAATAGACAGGAGGTCTTAATAGGCAGGTCTTATTAGACAGGAGGTCTTAATAGACAGGAGGTCTTAATAGACAGGTGGATTTTATAGACAGGTCTTAATAGACAGGAGGTCTTAATAGAGAGGTGGATTTTATAGACAGGAGGTCTTAATAGACAGGAGGTCTTAATAGACAGGTGGATTTTATAGACAGGAGGTCTTAATAGACAGGAGGTCTTAATAGACAGGTCTTATTAGACAGGAGGTCTTAATAGACAGGTCTTAATAGACAAGTGGATTTTATAGACAGGAGGTCTTAATAGACAGGAGGTCTTATTAGAGAGGTGGATTTTATAGACAGGTCTTAATAGACAGGAGGTCTTAATAGACAGGAGGTCTTAATAGACAGGTGGATTTTATAGACAGGAGGTGTTATTAGACAGGAGGTCTTATTAGACAGTTGGTCCTTCAGGCAGGTTCCTCTGTTTCAGGAAAGTTAAAATGGTAACTTTTTTTTCCATTTAACATGTGTCAGGGCCTTAGTCTGTTGTTTAAAAAGAAGCAGAAAAAATTATACATAATGTTCTGGGTTTAATATCCTTTTGAGTAGGCAGAAAATAATCAAAAATGTTATGTTACCATTTATTTAGGATTTATTAAGATTTTCTTTGGCTAAAGCTAAATCAAATTAAAATAATTTCAATAAATATATTAAAATAACAATAAAAAGAGAACAAAAAGAAGCAAAGAGCAGGCACTGTAGAGCATCCATGGTGTACAAATTAGATGAAGAAAAGATTGATTCAAGGAGTTGCAGGTTCAGTATTAAAGAGAACTGAGACTAGCACAGGGAAAGTTTAAAGAATTTCCCTCAAAAATGAAGATAAAACAATACAGTAACTTGATTTAATGTAATTATTATGTCAAAAGGCTGTCCAAATTTTATTGTTTGTTTAATTAAGCCAAAACTCACTTCACTGCCAGTCCCTGGGTAAACATGAATTAAGGTACATGTGGTTTAATGTAAGTTGAGCCCTGGACAACATAGGCTGAATCCTTACTACATACAATCAAGTTGACTTAATGAAGTGCTATGGTGCAGACACTCACTGTGGGCTGGCTACTGTAAGTTTGAAACTAGTTGAGCAAACACCTGCAACCTTACAGTACCTTGGACTAAGTGAAATTCCCAAGTCACCTTTACCCTGATGGGATAGAACAGTATTGGGAGGAGTCCATTGGTAATACAGTGGTGTTCCAATATTGTGATATCCCATAATACTTGAAGCCAGGTCTCTAAATTGGTTGAGCTGAAAACCCTGCTTCAGTGGTTTGAACAGGCACCAAAATGATGGGTCTGAAATGATAATGGCCAGCCAATTAAATCCATAATAAACTACACAGAATTCAAAATTGTTCACATGCCTTATCAACAATAACGAAAATCACTGGCTATGTGACTGGTCAGATTCTCCTTAATGTTACAAATCGGGAGATGGTTGATCTAAAGATAGATTTTCCTTTGACATTTATTGAGGGTGATGGCGTAATGGTTAAGGCACTGGCCTTGTGACGGCAAGGCTGTGGGTTCATGTCACAATCTGACCCCCCAACTGCGCTAAAACTCCTAGGCAAAGTATTTACCACAAGGGTGCACTCTCTTGACCCCGGAGTGAATGGTACAGGTCATGGGAGGAAGGCAACTTTAGAACGAAATAACCTTCTAGCACCTAGCTTATATGGCTGCTTGGGTTGTCCATCCCTATGGAGTGGAGAAAAGCTACAAGAATACATCCAGAAAGACCAGGAAGGCAAAGTGTAAAGTCAGATGAGACTGACATCATTGGTGATATCAGACTATAAACCACCACCTCACCATCTTTTACCTTTACATACCGGCTGCACATGAGATTGATTCCACTGAGATTGATTTCATTGAGATTTGTTCAATTGAGATTGATTCAATTGAGATTTGTTACATTAAGATTGGTTCCATTGAGATTGGTTCCATTAAGATTAGTTCCATTAAGATTAGTTCCATTGAGATTGGTTCCATTGAGATTTGTTCCATTGAGATTGGTTCCATTAAGATTAGTTCCATATAGATTGGTTCCATTTAGATTGGTTCCATTGAGATTTGTTCAATTGAGATTTGTTCCATTTAGATTGGTTCCATTGAGATTAGTTCCATTGAGATTGGTTCCATTTAGATTGGTTCCATTGAAATTGGTTCCATTGAGATTTGTTCCATTTAGATTGGTTCTGTTAAGATCAGTTCCATCGAGATTTGTTCCATTGAGATTGGTTCCATTAAGATTATATCCATTTAGACAGGTTCCATTGAGATTGGTTCCAATGTCCTGTCAATGATTAAAGAAATAGCACACTCAGGGCTGCATGGCTGAAGCAAGGTCTCTGGTCAACAGAGCCAGGTCTAGATCTTACGGCAGCAGGATCTAGATCATCAACAAAATTTCAAAGAGGCCTATCCTGTTATCTGCCATCTATTAACTAAAGACAAACCCTTGAACCTTTAATAAAAATGATCCAGAAAATGCCGATCCCACCACCACACAAGCTGTTTGTTTTGTTTATATCCTTGTGTTTATAACATGTGTGATGCCCACCAAAATAACCCAGACACATTCAACAAGGACAAGTCAGACACACCAGAGTTTTGCAAAGGGCACAATTGCAAATAGTGTTCTTTCATCTACCACACATATGCAACCAACCCCCTTAGGTTTTATGGTTTCATTATTGTCAACAATGGTGCATTTACTAACAGCTAAAATTATAAATAAGCAAGCTCCTACATCCCCTACAGAGGCATCAAGAGAACTTATCCTTACAGGAATTACCTGAATACAATAGTATGTATGTAAAGTAGGGAAAAAATCACATAATTTCTATAAAAAAAAGGTATATAAAAGCCTGGCTTAAATATTATATCAGGGCTCTTCCTACTCAAGGATTAGTCATATTTATTCTACAGTGTCTTTTTTAACCTTCAAAAAATTCTGCTAACAGACAGACAAAACAAATCTGAAGAGAAAAAAAATCACCTTCCATGAAACTTCAATGCTTTTGAATCATTCGTCCTACGGAAAAGCATTACAAACACAGGTGAGAACATTGGTTCCCACAATCTTCCCTGGTATGTTTAAAGTTTTATGGGAAACTCTTCAAAGCTAATTATGAATAATTCTGCTGACACACAAATACAACAAACATGCATTGTTGTTAATATAAAATTCTTTAAATCTTTTGTGGGAAAATAAAAATGTGCAAAAAGATCCTTTTACAACATCATATTCTCATGAAAGTCAATCAGCTCAACCAAAGTTGGGCTTCAGAGAAGATTCTCGGTAGAATCAATGTTAAGGTTATCGTCCCCGCCAGAAACATTAATTAATATTTTCCAATAAAGGTTTATACACTGAAGCGTAATTTTTGTACTTCCAAATGTACTGATCTGTGCCATCTATTAATTATCTAATTAACTTAGCTCTTAAATCTTCATCTTCGCCATCAATACTTTTATTTGTACAAAGGAGGATGAGTATTTTGAAGTTAAGAAACTGATATGGGATATTAACTCGTACCATTATTGATCATGATGGAGAGAAGTCAACAAGTACAAAAATAATTAGTTCTCCCGTGTCGTAATCAGATAATTGTCTGGGGAGTGTAATACATATCATTTTCTATAAAAAGTCAACATGCATGGCAGATGATATAATTGAGTCATTGAGCGGATCAATTTGTAATTGGCTAATACATAAAACTCCCAGTCCCTGATAGGTGCAGAGCCATCCAATCAATGTCCAACATTCTCTTTTCTGCAGTGTATGTTGGTTCAGGTCCCTCTGGTGAACTTTTACTGTCTTTAACCAAACAAAGTTATCCTGTTTTGTTTTGTGTAATTAAATAAAAAATATTTATAAATTAAAACAAAAGTTTAAAACAGGCAAATATTTATAAAAAAATATAAATATAAAGTTTGGTATAAATAACAAAAAATAAACATACAAAAAATACAGAATGGATCATATTACCACTTAATATGGCATTTTACATTAAAAAATATATAAATATATATATTTAAAATAACAAAATAAATATATAAAAAAATGCAGATTAGAGCAACCACAAGGATTATTCACATACTAATTATATATTAAGCATGTTCAATATACATGAAATATTGTTATTTAAATAAAGTTTTATTGTATCTGTATATAATTCATTCTAAAACTGTGTGCTTTCTTAAGTGCATACGTGGGAATAAGCTTGGGCTAGGCGCAATCAGTAGTGCTAAATACACACATAACACATGCCACCTGGTGGCTTTACCATATGACTTAACAAATCAAGCTGAAAAATTTCAAGCTTCCAAAGATGTCAAATTAGAAGATACTTGGCTGAATGGTTACGATTTGTACCCTGTTATTACGGATGACTGCTGCTTTGATGGTCTCAAAAATAAAGAAAAAATGCTTAAACATTAAAAAAAAATCCAGGTGGCACCGCTAGTCTGCAAGAACTGATGAAACAGTCCATGATGAATATGCATGCAAAGAATCATGGTGATCAATGCATTAGTTTTTCAGATACTAGAGCTTTTGTAACAAATTTTTAATTATTCTGGAGGGTAGTTCCAAGCACCAAAGCTCAGGGGATATGGGTAATAAAGACCTAATTTCAGGTTTCAGGATTGTTAGAAAATGATACTCTTGCAGAATACTGAAAATGAAAAAAAAAATCGCAAAAATTAAATTTACACAATTAAGAAAACAACAGTATGCACATAACTAATAACTGGTATCTACCATGAATATGGCTAAAATGTGGTCCCTTGTCAGTTAATTAAAATCAGTTATCTTGCAACTTATTTTGACATGAATTTTCTGTATTCTGATCCACTGTGATGTTAAGCCAGGTGATTTTTCATTTGGTAACCTTATGACATGTTTATTATTTCTGTAACAAAGAGAGAATGGGGAGGAAAACTCCTGAAATAGCTTATTCAAACTTTTTTTTTTCTCTTTTTTTTTACTTAATTTTAACTTGTAGGAAACGTCTTTGTGAAGTGACAACGCAGGACGGTATTTAGCTGACTATGTGTGTGAAAATATTTATAGTCCTTATTAGAGGTTTAGATCTGACACCCCCTGGTGGTCCAGTCTAACATGATGGTGGTCCAGTCCTGGTGCGAGCCAGGTGTAAGTGGTCCAGTCCAGCGGGTGGACCAGTCCAAGCTATATCCTGTCCATATCAAAGAAATTAAAATAAATTATAATCATTATTTTTTATTATTATTTAATTTGTAAGTTTTTGTAAATTTATGTTCTTTTAATCTAAGTAATTTTTCATTAAATTTGTTGAAATATAAAACACAACTGATTATCACACACACAGCAGACCCTGCAACATATAAATAACAAAAGAAACATATTACAACCTACAACATGAATCGTAAGACTTAAGTTTAATTTCTTTTTTAATTGGAATTTGCATGACGGTAATTGAGTGTCACTAACACCTGTGTTATTATGCATATCCTTATACACAATAAATTATGCTATCATCTGTGAATTTGAAACACATCATTCAACCACAGGACTATATATATATAATTCCTCCCCTGGGATAGGTATTGTAAGGAAGGAAAACTGCAGGGCCTGTGTGGGCTGAAACAGTAATAAAATATCAGGGCAAGCTGATTTTTGACTCAATATTTGCAAGAAGGGCTGCAGACAAATTTTTTATACATGGGTAGTGTTTCAGTCATATAATACCACATGTATATATTATGTGTAACTTTTATTTGGATCTATTTACCAAAAGACTAGGCAGAGTGGTCCAGACTGGTCTGGTCCAGGGCTAAGAGGTCCGGTATTTTTTGTAAGCAGTCTGGTCCAGTTCTACCCAGGATATAGCAAATTCTACCAAAATATTGACAGAAAGCAAAATTGTTCTTGATCCTGTCACTTCAGTCAACATGCAGTGACAACTTAAAATAGTCCATTTTCTTATATGGTTAAATCTATTGTATTACTCAGATTTTATTTTTTAAAATGGTGTCAGTTTACTCCTATATAACTGCTGGAAGAAGTGATTCAGTCACTATAAGTAAATGGTTGATTTTCCAATGTTAACTGACTTGGTAAAAAAAATATCTGCAAAAATTAAAATGTGACCCCTTGATGGAACAGACTACAGTTGTAAAAAGATTCCTGAGGCAATTATAGGATGAAGAGGGGTTTTGAGGAAATAGCTAGAGTACCAGATACAACTGCCAGTCATGGAAATATCCAAGCATTGTTCTCATAAGCTTCTCCATCTCAGATTACATCACACAATTCCTGTTATAACAATTTAACCTGCACATCTAAAACTTATTTCCATTCTCACCTGCACAATAAATTATACATTAATACAGGTGACATTAATTTGAACGGTAATATAACACCACTTAGCAGTTTGCACATTTTCCGCATTATTAGTTTTCAATCCATGAAAGCAAATTTTACTTTCATGCGACCTGCCCACTTTGGATTTAGGTTTCAGGATCTATTTCATTTTTGGATCTAATTCACTGCAAAGTACATTGGGACTTAATTTAAATGATAAAAGACGAGCAATTAAAATGCAACTGAACACCTGAGCCTTCCCAGAATCCAAATCTCTCCTTGTTGTAATCAGTAAACTTTTATTCTTTGGCCCTGCTGCATGACACCTCTGCTAGGTTAATTGGCAACACTAATTGCTTGTATGCAAAATGATTGTTCTTGGCTGCTTACTTTTAAAACCCATTACAATAATTTGAATTTGTTGCTTTACTTTATGGTTTCATATTTCAACATGTCAAATTTCATAGATTACGGCAATATTGGATTAACATCTTTTTATTCTGCATAAGAACTGTTATAATTTATTTCAGAGCATTTACCATTCTTGATGAGATCTTTGAAATAAGAAAACTGCTGGCAGAGATTCAAGATAAAAGAAATCTTTCATTATGCCCTGGTCAGGCAAATCTCTCTCAATGTTGCATGGCTCAAAAATGCTTTTCAGGAATTAAACAGATTAAATTTAAGTAAAGTACATCTGACATATTTAATTAATAATTTGAAATCCCAGAAGTGACCCGATCATATAGCAATATTTTATATCTTTCCCATAGCTCTGATGATCAATCAGTAACTCTATAGCACTACCTTAAAACATTTTGCCGCAGCAGTTAGAACGTTTACTTATAAATCCTTTTATATAAAATATGTTCATTTTATTTGGGGGAGGATCAAATTATTTGAAAACTAACACCGAAGTCAAACCATGTTAAAGTTAAATAATTACATTAAAAAGAAACGTTTTGCAACTTAAATAATTATTAACTTTAAAAAAAATTAGAAGCTGCAGCTTTGTGGCATAAAGGATTTCTACATTAACGTTAATATAAAATAATAATTGCTGATAAAACATATACAGTGTCAGATAGTAATTTTAAATCTTTAAACTTACCGCATGATCAAATTACATAATGAACAGAAAAACTTATAGGAACAACAGTCAAAAATGCCATACTGAGAGTAAGATTTCAACAGAGACAAACAAAGAAATGAAAGTTACTTGCCAAGTTTACTATTGCTCGCATGTTTAAACATGTCATTGGCTAAAAGTACTTAATGAAAACTTTAACACAAACTCCAGATCTTGTTGTTAGACATTTTGGTGACATATTGGTATCATACCTGAGCTTGGTATCTCCACTTCAGACCAAAAAAAGGTTCAAGGTGAGCCAAACCAAGTCCAGCTTACGGTTTAGTCACTGTTGTAATTTCATTCCGCTAAAGTGGGCCTATTTTGAAAAACCTGCCATGATCTGAGTAAAATGTGGTTCTAGAATGAGTAAAAAAAAAAACCCCCAAAAAAAACAAATACTGGCCGATATGATTTAATTTTAGATGGCAGAAGAACCTACTATTACCAGGAACACAAAAGCTTACCTGCATCAAACATGGCCTTGCCACTGAAGCTTTTTTTATTTGACAGCAGGTAAAACATCTGACTTGTGTGTCACAGGTTGGGGGTTTGAATCTATGATCAGCCTTATTTATATCATCATCTGTTAAACTGGTGTCAGAAGTGGGATCAAGGGAGTTGGTGTTGTGGCACAATCCCCCAACCATTTCACCTGTGTAACCACCATGAAAGCTTCCTGTATTTTCTGGGGGGAAAAATTTTCATGGAGAGGGAGCAAATGTAAATGTGCCCAGGAAAGTGTTTGTATAAGCCTTTCCTATGAAGCTTGCTTTAGAGGGGAAGTGGATGGAACATAATGTAAATTTAATTATTTTACATGGATTGTACAAATAGCTATTATAACTAATCATCGTACTCTCCATGGCTCAGATGATGGCGTTCGGTAGTCTATTGGTGGAAGAAACGGCTTACCCGGATAAAAACCACACGGGCAACTACAACCCACTCTCATAGCCACATTGGGGATCTAACCTGGGTCGCCAGCAGAGAGAGAACATCTGCTGTGTGTGTAATTGTTTACAGGTTCGTATCCGTAATTGAGCCTGTTTCTATTTCCTCCCTGTTATACAATCAAGATAACTATACATGTAATGAAGGCCTAGTTATCTACATCATGTCCTTTGATTATCACAGCTTGGCTACCTTAAAATAAATAAATAACTTGTTTTAAATAAACTAGACACTTTGCAACACACAATACACAGGAATTCTTTCAAGCCATTTGAAGCAAGCCGGCTTTTTGCTAAAACAAGTTTAGCGATGAAACTACGCTGATTACTTAAGTTTGTTACACTTGCCATAGCTGTATGGCAAACAAGGCTAAAGGCTTTATATTAAACTGTAGTAAAACAAATTTGACTAAATTAAAATAAACCAAGCATTTTCTTTGTGTGTGTGAAACTCACAAAGAAGTTGCATGACTCTGAAGAAAGCCTGGTGAAGATCATCATCTGCAGGTGTGACATAGCTGTAAATTAGTGAAAAGAACAATCTAGTATTAAGTGCTTGTTAATGAAAATATTCTGTGGCAGCCGAAGAAAATGCTGTATATACCCTAGTGCCCCCAGACTCTCTTACAAGTTGAAAATTGTTCAGGTGTGATCGCTTGGCAAAAATCATTTTTAATAGATATATTACAGGTCTCCCATAAGACTCCATGAAGAAATCTAGGAATTTGATAGAGCTCTTGCGAATAAAATATAGGATTTTATTGAAATATTCAGCCTGATATATAGGAAAAATATAGAAGTTTTAACTGCACAATTGTGTTTAACCTGTTTACTTAATATGATCATCATCTGCATTGTAAAATCTGTATCAGATGATCGTGTCTGGAAAGCTGAGAGGTAAATTCTTGGTTTTCTGTACTGGTGGCCAATTTGATCACTGGCATGGCCACAAGAGGCAGTTGTAGTGGCCAGTCTTAGGTTGGTGTATTTTTCCAGTGTCCTCCACCCCTAAAGACAATCAAATTAACTATAGGGAAAATATAATAGTTTTCACTGCACAATTCATCACATTATCTACCTTTTTTATGTTATGTTCTGTATCACCCTGTAAAGTGCACAATATGAATGTACATTATTAATAAGCAAATTTGTGGAAACTATGTCCTCTGCTTTTACCTCTTGTTGTTTTAGCTTCAATGTTTTAGTTTTGATTTTCCCCTGAAGATGTCTCCACATGTCACAGTGCCTGTGTCTAAGTTTTCACTTTCCCCTGAAGATGTCACCACGTTATAATTTTTCTTGTGAACTGGGAACAAGAGGGAACATTTTTTGTTTTGGAGCTTGTGATAATAAATTTCAGACAGATACTCCAAAACCAAAGATCTCCTTTGAAATAAAGATTGATCATGGAGTGTTTCATCAGTTTCTGCAGACTGGTGGCGCTACCTATATTTTTTTGCTTTGCAGTCATCTGATAACAGGGCAAAAATCTTAATGACTAGACCTAGAATATTCTTTCTTGACATGCAGGGAGGCACATGAAATGTCTCCTTGGAAACCTGGAATTAGATCTCTACCACCCAAAACCTCTGAGCTATGGGGCTTTGAAGTACCCCCTCCCCCCAGAATAATGGAAAATTTGATACAAAAGCTCAAGTATCTGAACAACTAATACAGTGATCACAATGATTCTTTGCACAGACATTGATCAAGGAGTGTTTTATTAGTTTTTGTTGACTGGTGGTGCCACCTGTATTTTTTCATTTTTTTTCTCTAATTTTGAGACCTTAAAAGATGTGGTCATCTGTTAACAGGGCACAAATTGTGACGACTAGACCTAGAATATTCTTTCTTGACATGCAGGGAGGCACATGAAATGTCTCCTTGGAAACCTGAAATTAGATCTCTGTTACCTATAACCTCTGATCGATCTAAGGAGCTTCAAGAATAATGGAAAATTTGATACAAAAGCACACATACTAATGCATTGATCACCATAATTCTTTGCATGGATATTGATCAAGGAGTGTTTCATCAGTTCTGCAGTCTGGTGGCGCCACCTGTATTTTTTCAATTTTTTATGATTTTTTTCTCTATTTTTTATACCTTTAAAGATGCAATCATCTGTTAATAGGGCACAAATCATTATAACTGGACCTAGAATCTTCTTTCTTGACATACAGGAAGGCAAATGAAAAGACTCCTTGGAAACCTGAAATTAGTTCTCTGTTACCCATAACCCCTGAGCTATTAGGCTTCAAGTCCCCCCCCCCACCCCCCACCCAATATAATGGAAAATTTGATACAAAAGCTCTAGTATCTGCACAACTACTGCATTGACCACCATGATTCTTTACATGCATATTCATCAAAGTGATTCAGTAGTATCTGCAGACTGGTGGTGCCAGCTGTATTTTTTATTTTTTTTTAACAATTTTTTTTTCTCTGTGTTTCGACACCTTCAAAGATGAGGTCATCTGTTAACAGGGCACAAATCTTAACCATTAGACCTGGAATCTTCTCACTTAACATCCCTGGAGGTCCATGAAAAATCTCCATGGAAACCTGAAATTATCTTTGTTACCCATGATCTCCTAGCTATGGGGCTCAGAAGTACTAGCTATTGGGCTCAGAGTGACCCCCAGAAAAACTAAAAATTTGATACAAAAGCTCCAGTATCTGAACAGCTCATGCACTGACTACCATAATTCTTTGCTGGCATATTCATCATTTCTTACAGACTGGTGGTGCCATCTGGTTTTTTTCAATTTTTACAAATTTTCTCTCTATTTAAGCATTGGACCTGGAATTTTCTAACTTAACATCCTCAGAGTTCCTCAAAAGTTCTCTTCAAATACCTGAATTTAGGTCTTTATTACCCATGTTCTCTGAGCTATGGGGCTCAGAACCCCCAGAATAATAGAAGTTTGATACAAAAGGTCCAGTATTTAAACATCAAATGCATTAATTGCCATGATTCTCTGCATTCATATTGATCAAGGAGTGTTTTGTCAGGTCCTGCAGACTGGTGGTGCAACCTGGATTCCTTTTAGAATTTTAACACATTTTTTTGAGACCTTTAAAATTGTGGTTTTCTGTTAACAGGGCAAAATGTTAATGTTGGTCCTAGAATCTTCTAACTTGATATCCAAGGAGGTATGTGAATAATTTCCTTGTAAACCTGAAATTAGGTTTCTGTTACCCATACTCTCTGAGCTATGGGGCTACTATGCACCTTCCAGCATAATTGAAAATTTGATACCAAAGCAGGGCACAAGTCATCACCATTGGCCCTATAGTTAGGGCCCCACTTGAAAAGAGGGTGCCCTATAGTTATCAACCTGTCTGTCTGTCTGTCTGTCCAGCTGTCCGTCTGTCTGTCGTGCTGTCTGTCCTTCCATTCACAAATTCTTTCCCGGATGATAACTCCAGTTAGGATTGACGGATTGAGATCAAACCTGAAATATGTATTAACCATCAATTACGGAAGCTCCCTATTGATTTTGGGGTCCGGAGGTCAAAGGTAAAAAAAGTTATTCACAGTTTGGTGTTAAATGTTAGGTCCCTCTTTCAGCAGGGCAGAAATCATATTTGTAACCATAATTGTTTGTTTTACCTAAACAGTACGACAGGTCCTCATGTCACCAGCAACTAAGCATGATATATGGTCATAGTCAGCCATTTTTCGGTAACTTATGCGGTAAAAACCATTACTGAACACCTAGAAAGGTTGCGCTCTCTAAGCAAATATGCATGCAAAAGGACACACATTGTTAACACAATAACTGGTAAAAAGTATTTCATACAAGGTCCCCAGACTCTTGGCAGTGATGGACCTTTAGATGGCCTACATCATGTTTGAAGATGGGTGACCTTGATGGTTTTTCAAGGTCACAGAGGTGATAATGCTGAAATGATGTTAACCAAATAGCTCACAAACAATTTGACTAACACTCACTGAACTTGCACCAGTAATGTTTGTTATGAAGGGCTAGGTCAAGTTCGAAGATGGATGACCTTGACAGAGGCGATAATTCTCAAATGATGTTAATGCAATAACTCTCAAAGAATTTAATGAACAATCAAATTTGTTTCTGCATAATAACTCCCCTCACATATGATGGATAAGATTCAAACATAATATGTATCACCCATATGGCCTAAGGGAGAAGCTTATTGATATTTGGGTCAGAAGGAAAAAAAAAAGTAATACACAGTTTGGTGTTCAGTTGCTGATGTCTCCTTCAGTAGGTCATAAATGGATGAATCTTTTTTGGCTGATTATGAATCGTTTATAATCAATGATTGGTCTTGTTGCTATACAAATGATCTGATGTTGATCATATTTGCAGTGCCGTAATCAATCGTAAATTTTTGCACATAACTTTGGCTTTTGTGTTGAGGAAATGTGTGCTTTTATATACACTATGCAAGCAAACTAGAGAAAAGTTTGCGTGAACTAAAAAATCTGCTGAATCCTATGTCACTACAAAGACAGTGTTGCCCCTTGTGTTAGTGATGCCCAGCTTCACTACATAGGCAAACATATTAGTTGAAATAATGTGCAGGTCTATTCATACTTCAAAAACACCAATTATTTCTGATTATCAGTTGGTAGAAGTCAATCAATCTTTACTTATGAGCCATCATGAAATTACAAACTATTTCCAGACACTAGCCTTAACCACTAGGTTTCATTCCACCCCTGATTCTGTTTATCACTTTATTGCATGACCTATATGCCACTCGAAACATCATATAGTATTCTCACTGTTCCATGTTATGGACCATCAGTGTCTTAGATACTAAATCTATGCGATTCGGATCTTAAATATCTTGGCTAAATATTGTCCAGTGAAAAATACATTTGCTTTCTCCAAAAGAATAAACAACACATCCATCAAAACATCAAAATCTCACAACTTATTGTTTAAGGACACAGAGCACACAGTGGGCTAAACAACAAGAGGGCCAACCTACTATGGGATGATACTATAACTTTCCTGGCACTATTCACAAGTCTATAGGTGTCATTCAAACACTTTGCATATTCCTTCATTGATAAACCTTTTTCATGTTAAAATTAATACACAACTCTAACAGGAAGTGTTGTTATATATTGTAACCAAATTGCCCTTGCATGACCTAAAACTAAGAGCCACTTATAATCCCTTGACATTCAAACCCCAGGGCTCTGGTTGCATTTTTACGACAGCGATCCGACCACAAAGGGTCAACGCATCTCCAATAGCAGCGCAAGCTTCTGCAAAGCTGTCTAAACAGACCTCCCCTGAATTCACAGATGAGAATTAGTTTTTACCGCTACATAATATGATGCCAGCATTTCGATGCCAATGATGAAATCAATAAAGACTTTTTACTACATACGCTGTTCATGCCTGACTCAAAATGAATCAGCCACCCTGGACCGCAAGCTAAATCAGATTAGTATTATAATGGGTATATCACAGTGAATCACTTTCGCCTTCGTTCCCTCTTGACTTCCATACACTAAAGTTGATTCAATCAAGAGAGAGTCACTCAAAACTGCCACGACAAAGAAACCATCTCAAAGCCACTGAAAATCATATTCCAAATGATATTGTTCACACAAATTAGTGATGGTGGTAAGCAGTGACTTATTTTCAACTGTTTATGAGACCACTGGGAGTACAACAATCCATTGTTTTAAACAGAGCTTTTAGGTTTGAAAAGGAAAATATCCCTTGAATGATGAAAGCTCCCCTGATAATTTGAGTGAGTATCAATTATGACATTGTACGCTTTCATGTTTTATGGCCCAAACTGTTACTACAGAAAACCAAAGAAAGGAGAGTACACACTATAAACAGATGATATTTGAAGGAGGACTGACTTTGCCCCGCCCCCTTCTTATCTTCATCTCCTATCATTTCATATTATAAACTGATCAAGTGGTATTTTCACGATTTCTGGACTAGAAGTTCATGGAATTTAATTACAATATCATAGATTTTAGGGTTGGTAATTAGAAGATACTTAAATATATTGATTACTACTAGTTTTAAATAAATATGGGTTCAGTGATCAATTAAAGATAACATCATACTGGATTTAAAAAAAAAGAAATTGGATATCAATTATCAACATGAGATCACTGATAAAATTTAAACTTATTTTATAATTTATTTAACAGACCACACCTGATACGAATTGAGGTACTGCTTTGCAATAAAATAAGTACAACACTTAATTGTCTTATGATCCCAACAAAATGAAAAATTGTTTCAAATGGCGTTATTTGTATCAGTTAACAGCAGATTTAAAAAGAGCAACTTGCAAAGAAAGAACAAGAAGTCAGCCTTAATTTAAATAAAACAAACTATTTATAAGGTGCAGAATCTGAGAAACCACACATGTTTTTATCCCACTGGTCAAGGTAATTGGGCACACTATGGATTATATCATAACTGATGGCTGTTCCATTATATCTTTGTCATGCAACTCCTCTTTGGCTATATGCCTCAAGAAGACCTGTTTTTGGTGACTTCAACTGTCCGGGAATGATGCCATGTGTGTTCTGGAGGGTTATTTCCAATAAGTTCCATAAAACCTGAGGAATTTACATTATTTCACAACAAAAATCCATCGCAGCACCATCTATCAGAAATTGTGTGTATTCAACCCATGAACTCAAAGAAAAAGCTAATGGAAAGCTCAGCCCTTGAAGAAGTCATGTGAAAGTACATGTTCTAATGCGAGGGGTATATGCTGGTGGTATACAGTGTAAAATAGCTAACTGGCTGTTGGGGTTCTTAGATATTTAATAATCTATTTAATGTAGGGTTGGAAAGCCACTGGAGAAGCCTCAGAATAATTAAATCAGAAGATTTGACAATATAAATGTTGGTTCTTATCAATGAAGAATTAAATTAGTATCAGACTTATAGTACCTCATCAATTTTAATGCCAATCTTTGTGATTATATTAAAGTTTGAGATTATAAAAGCCAAATTTAAATGAGCACCAACTGCTTGAATGAACAGTACTCATGAGAAAATCTGGAAGTTCTTAAAGAGCATTTGTCTGAAGGACATTCAACTTCCAGGAAACACTTCCCAGCAGTATGGAAAAAAAGTCTAAAAGATGGCACAAGCTTTATAACAATTTATTTTTTATCTTTAAAACAAGTGTATTCTAATTATTTAATTACTGGTAGGCAACTTTTTTATTTATTAAAGCTTTGATCATTTTGATAGCTTATGGTAATTTAATTCTTGTCTTCCTTAAACCATCATTTACCAGCCAATGAATTTGTTTCAAATATTATTTAAATAGTTGCTTGAGGAACACAACAATGCAAAATCCATTATTTTAAAACATAAACAGAAACTTGAATCCCTATCAAATGACAACAGACCTGAGGGTCAGGTTGCTCAGCTGTAACTGATTCTGAGAAGTTTCTGTAAAATCCTAGTGGTTGCATTGACTGTGCACTTTTATGGACTACATGAAAGATGCAGGAGCCTCTCATGATCATTAACATGTATTTGTAAAAGTTTCAGTATTTCAAATTAGTGACAGTCATATGTAAATAAATATATCCACTGGGAACATATGAAACCCTGCTAACTATGGAATAATAGACCTGTGCATGTTTTAACCATTTTAATTTTTTGTTTATTTTACACCGTTTGTAAATTTGTATTAAAAAAATCTAAAATATATAAATTATTCAGAATTGTAAGTTGCATCATTATTTATCCTTACCATAGTTTGGCTCACATCAAGTTAAATTATGCATACATATATATTTGATTATTTTTTCAAAATGTTTGAAATGAATTTAAAAGATTTTTTAAAAGAAACTAGAATATGACAAGTTGAAAAGCAACTTTGTGTATCCACCGAAATCAGAGTGGAACGGGTGAAGTGAGGCAGTGATTGAGTGGCAAGGGGAAATAGAGTGAGATGTGTTGCATATTAGCATGGATGCCTGCAGCCAAAATGTGTATGTAGGTTGCGTCACCTACCACAAAATCCAGAAAGCTGTCCAAGTTGTATACATATGCAAAATTTAAGGCAGATAAGTCAAATCACTACATGTATATGAGTGATTTTATCCCACAGCAGACAAACAGAAGGACTTGTGCAAAAATTGTGGCAGGTGGCGCAACCAATTTTGTGTATGATTAAGAGCAAGGTGAGATCTATCCAAGTGCAAAATTTCAGGGGGATATGTCCAATCAGTCATGAGATATAAGCCTAAATGTCTGCAGTGTTAACTTAAGCTATCCAAGATGTATAAACAATCAAAATTTTAGGCAGATAAGTCACACCACTACTGAGATATGAGTGATTTAACCCCATGGCAGACAAACAGACAAACGCTGTGCAAAAATGGTTGCAGGTGATGAAAAAGAGCTATGGGAGAAATATACACATGCAAAATTTTGGCCCAATTGGTCAAATGGTTCCAAAGATATGAGTTTGGATGTCTGCAGTGTAAACTAGAATGTAGGTGGCGCAGCCTGTCATAAAAACAAGAAAGCTGTCCAGGATGTATAAACCTGCAAAATTTTTAGGCAGATATGTCAAACCATTGCCCAGATGAGTGATTTTATCCGACAGCAGACAAACAGAAAGATACTGTGCAAAAATGGTTACAGGTGGCGCCACCAGCTTTGCGTATGATAAAGAGCTATGTGATATCTATACACATGCAAATCAACCAGTCTGGAGATATAAGCATGGATGTCTGCAGCTTGAACATGAATGTAGGTGGCGCCACCTGTCATAAAATCAAGAAAGCTATCCAGGATGTATACGCATGTCGAATTTCAGGTGAATTAGTCAAACCACTGCAGAGATATTAGTGATTTTAACCCAAGGCAGACAAAAAGATGGACACTGTGCAAACATGGTTGCAGGTGGCGCAACCATTTTTGTGTATGTTATAAAGCTATCCAAGGGCTACATTTGTACAAAAAATTTTTCCTGAACGTCAAACGGTTCCCGAGATATGTGGGTTTATGTGTGGATACAGATGCACGAACGGATGCTGGGCAGAGAGGAAAGGTCAGAGGTCAATGCCAATTGGTTAGGCACCAGTTCACATGTGACCTGATAATTGGTGTAAGTTTCGGAAAAATCAGTCCAGTAGTCTCAGAGGATTTCTCTGGAAACGAATACGGTGGCGGCGACAGAACCTGGTCAAACACATAGTATCCGCAAAACTTGGTTGGCGGATAAAAATATCACTTGAAAAACATATTGCCACAACATGGTAACTTCAAGATTAGTACAATGAGTTTTCAGTGCATGTTTCATTTTAATTAACTAAATAAAAGATATTTGATCAAAAATTCCCTTTTCAAATGAGGTATGTACATTGTTGTTTGAGGGAGAATCAATATAATTATTCAACTTAAAGCCTTAACTGTTTACAGGCCACTAAAGAGCACTCAAATACTGAAATTAATATTCAATTTCACTCATGTCAAAATGACACCAAACTTTTTAATATTCAATTTTACTTGTGTTAAAAAATATACCCAAACTTTTTACTCCTCTGAAGCAATCTGACATGTTCTGAACATCCACACTTTCATAGCAATACATCACTTTGCGGACACAATTAAATGTGCACTTTAATCATTGTAACCCCTTTGTAATATGATAATAAATCCAAAATGAATGAATTTAATATAGAAAACTATGACATTCATCAAATTTATGCATCCTTTCAGGGGTGGGGGCAGAGGGGAAGCCTATAGCTAAGCTGAGTCAAGGGAGATGCCTGGAGTGAAGCAGTTACATAACACAGGTGAGGCTGCATCTCTCACTGCAGACCACTGGACTGGGTTTGCTAGATGTAAACAACACTTGACATTGGGTATGAAAACTTGAATAAAAGCTACCCTTTTTCACCAGTTTCTTTCAAATTTCGGATTTTATTAGCTTATCTGTACATCATGTGAAAATAATAATGTACATATTGGAGAAAAATGTGCCAAATAAAAGTTGGGCAAAATTTAATGTAATGACTTTACATTTATGCTAATAAATTTAAAGAATTTACAAAATTTTGATCAATTTTTGGTGTACAACTAAAACTAAGTTGAATATAGATATATGCTTGAAATCAGCTCTCTTGATAAACCAACTATCATGTTGAGTGAGTAAATATATTTCCTGATTTTTGACAAAGTGCATTATGTTTGGGCCCATAACTTCAAAGATTTACACAATATTGACTTAATTTCTGGCATGTACATAGGAAATGTCTGCAGAAATAGTTAGGCCTATATCAAATAGATTAACTACGGCAATTTTCAAAGTGGACAGTTTTGAAGTTTAACAAAAGTTTTTTTCTGGAAAAATGAGGTTTTTTCTTGATTTTCTCAAAGTAATGAAGTCACAGTGACCTAGTTCCAGGTATGATAAGAGAACTTAAGTACATCTAACTCTATGTCTAATTTTAAATTTGTTGGTCTGAGGGTTTCAAAATGTGTTCCCATAATGGATGAACCATCAGATGGCCGGACATCAGACGCACAACAGACAAAGGTCCATGACTGTAATAGCTCATATGACTTGTAGTTGGCTGTGCTAAAAATTATATCCTCCTTGACTATAACTAAATTTTCATAAACAGGTGTTCAGGGTTATAATAGATCACATCCTTTAAGGATCAACATTTATGAAAAAATCTCATCAAAATGTAAACCATGAGTCATGGCACTCAGTTAACATTTTAATGCTGGCTGCAGTAAGACAGCAAAATACCACAACATGTAGTTTTTTTACTGTATATCCAAACATTAATGGATAGTATGTAGTTAATAGGTGATATATTTTTTTCACAGAAATCATTTCATTAGTATTTGTCGGTATGTTTTTTGTGTATGATTTCCCTTTTGATATATAATTAATGTATAAGGAAACCCACTGACATACACTTAAACAAACCAACAAACATTTATGAAACAATCTCCTTGATATCTTGTAGTAAGAAACAAACCAACAAACATTTATGAAACAATCTCCTTGATATCATGTAGTAAGAAACAAACCAACAAACATTTTTGAAACAATCTCCTGGGTATAGAATGCCCAATGAAACAAACCAAAAATATTAATGAAAACATATGTTCTCTTTGATACAAATAGAAAAAGCAAACCAACTAATTTATGTATGATTGATCCAATCCCTAGAAATTCCAAAATGTTAACATAATTATTCTCAAACAATCTCCTTGGTAAAAGGTACAATGAAAGAAACCAACTGAAGAAATATTAATGAAAACATGTTCTCTTTGATACAGATAGAAAAAAACAAACCAACTAATTTATGTATGATTGGTTGTTCCCTGGAGGTTCCATTAGATTATGAAAATACTCAAATGAACTTCATCATAGAATTTGACAAAGACAGGGACCTGCATTTTTTAAATTTCTCTGGGTTGAGAATTTTCCTTATATTAGGGAACCACCTAACCCTACTGAATAATACTGTCTGCGCTAGCAGAGAAGCAACTAGCAAAGCACCCACAATTTATACAAACAGGCAGTGGTAACAATATGAACGGTGACAAGCATAACCATATCGGCAGTGACTACACTTGAATTGACAATACATAAAGTGGAACTTGGGTTTTTCGTTGCCATAAAAAATTTCATTTACCAAAAGACAAGGTAAGGTAATATGCCAGAAAACAATACAATCTCATCCAATATAAAGACAAAATGGGTTTCTCATCCGCCATGTCGCTCAATCAGCCATGCCATCTGCTATGACTACATGGCTTACTGTGAAGAAATATCTAATTAGGACACTGGTGTTCTATCACTAATTGTTAAAATTTTTGCCAGCATTTATGACACATACTGTATGAAGCCCAGACCACAGGGATTAAGTGCATGTTGAATTAAATGAAGAAGTTTGCTGCCAATCATAATACCAGATGTAAAACCTGCTGCCAGCAATTAAAATAAATCATGCACGCTATCAAAGTTTCTCTTCAATTTAGGCATAATCTCCCGTGATTCCATTTCAGAGAGTGCAAACTTTCACTTTGTGAGCTTTATCTATTTTAATCAAAGAATTCTCTTAGCCAACAGTATACTTTATCATCACACAGTGTACATTAGAAAACAATGTTATTTCAAATTTGCATAACTCAGATATCCATTTGTATTTTAAGTCCAAGGAACATGTTCCTGTAATAAAAAAACAAATATTTGTTACTTTTTTTTCACATCCACCAAGCAGCAGGAGTTTAGTTATTGGCAGCTTTGATTTGTTTGTCTGTTTGTCTGTTAGCAACATTACTCATAAAGTTATAAAAGAATCTTGATAATTTTTTCATGATACCTGGGCAATGATACAAGAAACAATTGATAAAATTTTGGGGATCACCATCTGGATTCAGGAATTATTTAAAAGGAAATATGCTGTATTTCTGATAATGCCATATGGGGGTAATGAGCTGCCCTGGGGGGCGGTCTGCAGTCTCTGAGTGATATTGTCTAGTCACAAAGTAAATCTCTGTTGTTTGGCATCTCAGATCTCTCATTTTCCTGTTGATGCCTTCAGACAGGTCCATGGCCTGCTGGTGCCTTCAGATAGGTCCATGGCCTGTTATTGCCTTCAGACAGGTCCATGGCCTATTGGTGCCTTGAGATAGGTCCATGGCCTGTTGGTGCCTCCAGACAGTATGGGCAAAGTTTAAAGATGGATAACACTTGTTTGGACCACACCCAAATCCTTATTATATAGTAGGAAAGCACTTCTAAAATTCCATGCTCCCACTAAGGACCAAAATGAATTATATTAAGTGTAATTTTCCTAGGGTGTCATTAACTATTTCTTCAGTTTATTTACATAAAAGTTTAAGACACATGTTTTACAAGTACTGATATTAAGATAATTAGAGATAATTTGCAATACTCAACCTTTATATTTTCAATAATCAATCTCCATACCTTAGTTAATCAAGATTAATGTTTCTCCTGATAGTCAGTCCTTCTGAAATTTCTCCAGCATTAGACATTTTGCTTTTTGATAAAAATCATGTCCATGGTTACTGCATCCATTGATAAGATGTATCAAATCTTTTCAGCAACAGAAACACAACTTTGTTTATGCATGCTCCTACAATTTTTTCTGCAGATGTCTTTTAAGTGTCTTTTGCCACAACCACACAGTCTAGATGGCATGCTTTGTTCATCTTCAAACTAGCTATTGAAACTGTACATAATCATACATTTCTCTAAGCTGTGATACATACAAGGTAGGATTCTATACAAATGAATTTCATATATCGGTCAACTTTGAAACCAATATGTCAATCCAAAGAGGAGTTATCATCCGGAAACAAATATGTGGACAGTTGGCTCTGGTGACCATGACCTTGATACCCTAAAATCAATCCGGCTCATCCCCTATATGCAGGTCAGTTATACAAGTGTAAAATGGAAGGCTTGGGATGAAAAGTTTGGCTTAAAATGCATCCACAATCTTTCTAAAAAGTGGATCCTGTGACCCTGACCTTTGAACTTGTGACCCAAAATCAATAGAGTTCTTGCATTAGGGGTGGGCCATATATAAGTCAAGTCTGAAATCCATATGTCAAAACAAACTTGAGTTATCATCATGAAACATATTTGCTAGACATACAGAAAGACAAACAGACTGTCAGGGTAATTAATATAGGGCATTAACTTATTCAAGCAGGGCCTGAATAAACAATACAAGGTTTCAGGACACAGATGAAACCACAGTTGCAAATCTAATAGTATCAATATAAATGGTCAGTCTCAAAATAAAGGAAAAATGCATCAAAAATGAAAAAAAAATACAGGTGGCACCACCAGTCTTCAGGAACTGATGAAATCAATCAGATTCGATAAACACACCAGGTTTCAGGACACTGGATGAAACCACGAGAAACTGACATAACTGTTGTCACTTGATGGACTCAAAAACAAACAAAAAAATCGTAAAAATTAGAAAAAAAATATATTTGGCACCACTAGGTTCTGGAACTGACAAAACTAGTCATGTTTAATGTTCAAGGCAAGATTCATAGCAATCCATGAAGTAATTATCAAGATACTGGAGGTTTTGTATAATAAATTCCCAAAGCTCAAAGGATATAGGTCACACTGACCTAAATTCAGGTTTCTAAGGAGATTTTTTATTGACCTTTCAGGATGTACACCTAGAAGTTTCTAGGTTCAGTGATTAGGATTTGTCCAGCAGTTACGGCCAGAAGGCGAGACGACCAGACTGCTGAAGGACAGAGCACCATACCAATTTGACTTTTAAAACAGCTGAGCTATAAACGTAGCTATCCTTAGTCATAAAATGGGAAGAGAAAATTTTTAAACAATATTGAGTAATAGGAAAGCCAAATTTCTAACAACATCCAAAATTCTTAAATATTCATTTTTGTATAAAATTCATGCAAATCAATGAAAACTTTCAAATTAGGGTCAAGGTCTTTCTTCTAAGAGGCCAGCACTGCCACTATTATGAAACAAAAGAGATCTTCCAAAGAAATCTAGGACATTTCTAAAAGTAACATCAAATATTAAAACCAGGTTGGAACAAAAATATAAACTTATTTTAGTATATGACTGACATTTATACAAAATGATTCTTCAGGACTTTCTTCAAATGAAATCATTTAAACTTCATATTTTAATTTGGATATACAGTGAAACTTCATTGTGTCAAAGTCGAAGGGACCCTCAGAACACTTCAACACATCTGAGGTTCAAAACAAGTGGATTTTATTTGATTATAATCTAACTAGAGTTGTCCGGAATATTGAGTCTGTAACTTTGACATAAGCAGGGTATTCGACTTAAGCAAGTTCAACAAAACAAGGTTTCACTGTATATTATTTGGATATAATATTTTAATTTGGATTTTTTTAAATTCTTCTTCTAATTAGTTTTATTTTTAAGGAATTCTCCTACCTCCTCAGTCATTCTTGTAAAATTCTTAAAGAAATCTCTTTCATGGAGAAACAGAGCATATCCGATGCAGGTACAGATGTAAGGTCTTTATAAAATGATCCTCAGATCAGTACTGTTATGAACAGAGTGTAGTATAATTAGAAAGCAGCTAGTACTAATGGTAATGTTACGATACAATGAAGCCTGTTAAACAGAGTACAGCAATGAATACAAGTGCTTCCATTTCATGTCATCGGATGAAACTCCGCCAATAATCCATGATAAATCTATACACTCCCTTAATTGATTCTCTTTTGATCAGAAAATTGCCAAGCTTTGCATAAAATGCACTAATAGCTACTAATGGCTGATAATTTATATATGTCCTTAAACTGTTTTTGTTTATAAGAAATTATTAATCACAAGAAGTGAACACATAATTGGTCATTCATTTCTTATTACACTCGCTAAACCTCTACCTGTCATCAAAGCGATTCCTGGCAGCACTTGCGATTATGACAGTACATCCACGAACCATTACTGTAATATTAAACATCATTCAGTGCAGGAATCATAAAAAATACTGCAAACCTTAATGCCAGCAGCAAGAAACAAATGATGTCAAGATCATCTTAAAAGATGCGGTACCTCCTTACCTAATTACCATTTCTCATTATGGAGCCCTGAATATCTTTGAGGAGTAACAAAATGGGCCTGAATGTAATTATCACAAGTCAGAGGGCCCTATCTACGTACATGCCTAATTGGTGTTTGATTAATTAACAATCCAAGATAAGGAATTGCGACATATTCTTCAAGCTGGCTAAGCTGAGTGGGTGTTATAAGAAACATGCTTTAATCCGTCATCCCGATCTGCTCCCAGCACAATAATGAAGACATCGGCACATGAAAAGATGACATACCCTAAAAAGAAAACCAAAAACAGCTCATACGACAAACTATTAGTTTAGCCTGAAGCTAAGCTCATGGGAACAAGAGGCTCTGTAGTTGCTTCCAATGGCACTGCAGCAATAAGAACGATATCCCACATCCCTTTTCCCCATAAAATACGGTTGTAAACCTGGACTTTAGGGTGGTTTGATGAAGGTCGCAAGATCACAGTTTCGGTTATCAATATCATCTGTCAATATTTGGAGGACTTTCTCGGTGCTACAGGTGCTATTTATTTGCCGTTATGCTGCGTATAGTTACCATTGTAAATCAGAGCGTCATCTACGAGTCACACAGCCTCTCCCTAAGCTCCGAATTCACCATCCATAACTCTTTTTTTCTGTGGGGTTGTCATACTTAAGAAGGCTAGATGACTTGGCTAACTATGAAGCGACACTACCATTGGTTTTTGTTGGGCAGTACGAGAGCAAGATTTTAGTCCCCGGTACTTTGTCATTCTATGTGCAGTAAAGACCTCATTGGAAGATTGATGATCAATCCTGGTTGTGAGTGAGCGCGGCATGAATTCAGCGTGGTAAAACCAAGATTCTCAAACCTAACTGTCACAGTTGTATCCCTGAGGATAGTTTACGCTGACATTTTGATGAAAGAATCTCAAAAAGCATTTAGAATATAATAATACAGGGAGCATTAAAGTTTTGTTCATTTACGGTGTGCCTATTATTACTTATGGTAGTAATACTGCCTGCGTTCCCATTTTGCTCGCAGAGCGCATTAACCTAATTAATGTTGTATGACACTGCAGTGATTGTAATTTTCCCTGCTACAAAGGCAGCCTTTAATTAATGTGCAAAGGCAGCAAAATTTAATTGGTCTTTGGAGTTTATTGAACAACATCAGTATAAGAAGAAATGTCAATTAGGGAGAGCGATAAGACTTGTAAGAGGAGCTGTAGGCTTTGTTCATCCAGAGTTATATAAATAAGGTAATTAAGATTCCCTTTACATTTGGGTGTCCTGCTACCATATCCGCTCGGCTTCCGCATGGTTTGCGAATAACACTGAACTTTCATTTATGTTCAGATGTGCTTTAAGAACAAGGCTTGTATTTCCCTAATTATAAATGATGGGTATTGACAAATCATTCTTGGAAACAATCAAATGAAAATGGAATACTCCAGTACTTTCGAGCAGAGATCAGAATATGCCAAACAGTAAAGCTTGATCCTAACAATGACCGCATGGAATGTCCCCTGTTCTATCCTAACTTATGACAGAATGACTGACTGTTTCTAATGTTCATAGTCACATGAGAATATCATGTTCTATAAAGACTGAGCCCGTTTTCCCACAAACATGCATTAATTCTACCTCTTTGACAGGAGAATCAACAAGCAATCAGTGCATTGATGTGACCTGCAAGGACAAAGACTCGTTCCTTCATCTTGAAGGAATCGATGATATATCGTGATCCAAAGTGTTAACAACCAGCCGAAGCACACCACGGGGCTTCAAATCTCTTTATCTGATAAGGTCAGCTGACCTAGTGTTGGCATAACAGGTCTAAAACCTGTCACTCAAATCTATATTTATAGCACTGTTTTGATAATAAACATTTCAAATGCCACGAGGGATACAATATAATTCTCTCTTTTAAAAGGAATTTCAAGTTTGATTGTCCACATTTTCCCTTCCTTCAACATGAACATGAAAACAGATAGAACTCATAATTTTAGATGATTTCAACATCCTCTCTACTTAAGTTCTTACTACACATGTGCTTGAGGGCAAAATATGTGAGGCTTATTTAGAATGGTGGCATATAATCTGATGGAGAATCAACAATAGTGTTTACAAATAATTATGAAAATATATAAAAACTTCCTATCAATATGCTCATGAAACCTTGGACTTAATCATAAATTCTGGAACAGAACAAACTGAATCATAAAAAAAAAAATAATGAATGCCTCAATAAAATTAATGGTGAATTCATAAAAATTTTGCAAAAATCAAATCATACATTTCCTAATGACGTCAATGGCTACTTTAAAAATACCTGTATAGAACTTTTCATATTCATGGAATTTTCACAAATTTCATGAGGCAGCTCTTATCTGTTAAAATAATATGCGCATGAAATTCATATGCTTAAGTGGAACTTCTAATGCGGTGGCAGAGGAAAATCCACTCAATATTGGTCACGCTCATCAGTTTTATTGATTTTAGTTTCATTTGTGTTTCAGTAGAATTTATGCATTAATTAGAACGTTAATATCTCACCAAATTTTAAAGACTTGTAATGAGGCAGCAAAAATTGAAAGATCTGAATCTTAAACTAAGAAATGCCGGATTTTGACAAAGAAGATTGAGAGGCTCTTCATCATAATCAGCACCATTTTGTGCAAGTGAACCAGGCAAATGTTAATTATAAGCAGAGTTTTAATGACAACTAGTTGTATCCTCATCAACACACTGTTGCTTACAACCCATTTGGTAGAGTTATACCAATGTTCTATATTCATTATTATTAACAAGTTTGTAAATATTAACAAGTATTAACATCCAAATCCTGTAGATTTACTATTCACAATAACATAATTAATTAGTATTAATATCCAAGTCATATATATATATATATATATATATATATATATATATATATATATATTAGTATTCATCAGTAAAAAAGTAAATACTTATATTAATACAAAATAAACCTGAGGTTCAACCATTTTAACCTTATATACATGAATAAATATTAATCTCTTACCAGTGTATTATCAACTAGTATCAACAACTAATTAATCACCAAAGATGAGACAGGTCTTCCATATTTGGAGTTATACCCAACACAAAGTGGTCATCCAAATCATGCCATATACTACAAATGTACATTTTAGGGAATGCAAGCCTCCACTATTTTGGGGTTCCTATTGTAGGATGCTCCCAAAACTGTATTTGCATTCACTTGTAAGGCCCATATTCTTAGGTTCATTCATGAAAATGTGACTGTATTGTGACTGTATGTTTGTGAATATTCTATGATGACATTCCTGAATTCAGATCCACATCAAAGTCTAATTCCTTACTGATTGGTTTATTCCCTGGAAAACTTCATGAGATTCCATCATGATTACAGGAGTTATATTGTGAAGAAACACACAAACACACACACGAACAGAGATGAATGCATACCCTTCTGGAGAAGGGAATAAGCAAGTTTAATTTCAGCATTCTGAGAATATAGTAAGCTTGCAAAATGTACAGGTCAGAGTCAAATTCTGCTGACCAAATTTGGTAAAATGACCAAAGATTTGTTGAATTAAATAGTTTTTCTAAGTAATATAATACAACAGAGAGCTTGATCCAAAATATATCAATATCCTCTTATTAAGACTAGCAGGGACAGTTTTAGAGGGGGTGTGCCCTCTTTTTCCCCATAATTATCAGGGAACTGGGGTAATTTAAATATGCCTAATACCAAATAGCATCACCAGATGTCTCCCAATCTTTCTTCTTATCCTCTACTTCAGTATGTGACTTGTTTACCCAGGCCAGGGTTTTCAGCCCCCTATAGAAGATCCTGTATCCACCAGTGACTATATATTAATATGATACCCGGCCTTCAGTTTTGTACTATTTCTGCACCTGCAAACTATATACTAGCCGCCTGCAGCAATGAAATGTCTTGCACAGTTACTGGACGACTGTTCCGTTGCCTCCCCATATATAGAGATAAGTGGTATTTGACTAAGATATGATCGTATTTCAAGGAAAGGCAGTTTTATTTTAAGATTCACGGATGGGGGGGGGGGGACATTAAAACTTCTTCACCATGGCAAAAGTATCTTATTTTCAATACAACTACAACATATTGGCAACTGTACGTGCATTTTACTTTGGTTATTGTGTATTTTGGCCTAAGAAGACACGGGTCGTACTGCTCATAACAGCCATAAAAGAAGCAGTTAGAATGTATATGTAGCGGTGACAATGTTTTGTGTACTGGTCCAATTTTTATAAGAGTTATACACTTGCCCAGAAATTAAGCAGGAAATTTATGCAATCAGCTTATCATAACAGAATTTTGTCTTTAAACAAGGCCTACAGGCCTAATGCAAACCTGTGCAATGAGGTTACACCAGGTATAATGCTTCAATGCTGGACCATTACTTTTCAAGAACGTGTAATATGTATATGAAAAATACAAGTACTATACACTTAGAACACTAGATGTGTCGGAACGACACGAATGCCCCCGCCTGGGGCAAATTAGAAACATTTGTTAAATTTTGTAAAATTTTTTAAGTTCAGGAGGTGTTGTATGGTCAAAAGTAGGTCAACAAGGGCAAAATGCAAACTCGATCTGTAAAGGGTCATTATCAAGCAACACACCAAAAATCAGGCCATTATATGCAGGCATTGTGAAAAAAAGTCCATATATGTGCATTTATCATGAAAATTTCTGTCTTTCATGAAATTTTCTATGTTCAGGATCTGTCATATGGTAAAAATAGGTTAACTGGGACGAAACGCGAACTCGATCTGTAAGTGGTCATTATGGGCCCACAGACCAAACATTAGGCCTGTATCTGTAAGCATTGCATTGCAAAACTAGAATATTAGCAAAAGTTGATTATCATTTATAAATTTCAATTGGAGAGTTTTATACCATGTTTCATAACAATCCACCAAATGCTTCCTGAGAAATAAGCTCCTAAGTTTTTTTCTATACTAAGCTCTGTAACCTTGAAAAGTAGGTCAAGATCACCCATCTTTGAACTTGACCAAGATTTTGTAAATATAATGCAATAGCACTGAAGAAATGAAGTTCCTGTGTTGAATACCTTTGGAGATATCCTGCACAAAAGGCCAAAATTGAAAACATCCTATAAAATTTCATTAAAAAATCAGAAATTGCAGGTGGTGCCACCGAAATTGTGCCGCACATACAGACCATCAGTCCCAATGATCATAGTAAGTTTTGTGAAAATCCACACAATGGTTCCTGAGATATAAACTTCTGAGTGTTTTTCTATAATCAGCTCTAAAATGTAGAAAAATGGGTCAAGGTCACCCATCTTCGAACTTGACCGAGATTTTATCGATATACATCTTGACTGATGAAATAAAATTCCAACGGTGAATCCTTTTAGAGATATCCCGCTCACAAGGTAAAAGTTAACAGGCGCGGAACGGACGGACGGACAGACACCGGACAGACAGATGGACGGACGGACAGACGGACAGCTTGGGTGACGACAATAGCCCATCAGCCTATGAGCTGAGGGCTAAAAACGGCTGTACATTTGTATTTGTCATGAAAATTTCTATTTTTCATGAATTTTTCTAAGTTTAGGAGCCGTAAAACGGTCAAAAGTAGGTCAACCAGGACGAAACGCGAACTCGATCTGTAACTGGTCATTATCTGCCCACACACCAAAAATCAGGCCAATATCTGCAGGCATTGCGAAAAAAAGTCTGTACATGTGTATTTGTCATGAAAATTTCTATTTTTCTTGAAATTTTCTAAGTTTAGGAGCCGTAAAACAGTCAAAAGTAGGTCAACCGGGACGAAACACGAACTTGATCTGTAACTGGTCATTATCTGCCCACACACCAAAAATCAGGCCAATATCTACAGGCATTGCGAATAAAAGTCCGTACATGTGTATTTGTCATGAAAATTTCTATTTTTCATGAATTTTTCTATGTTTAGGAGCCGTAAAACGGTCAAAAGTAGGTCAACCAGGACAAAACGCGAACTAGATCTGTAACTGGTCATTATCTGCCCACACACCAAAAATCAGGCCAATATCTACAGGCATTGCGAAAAAAAGTCCGTACATGTGTATTTGTCATGAAAATTTCTATTTTTCATGAAGTTTTCTATGTTTAGGAGCCGTAAAACGGTCAAAAGTAGGTCAACCGGGACGAAACGCGAACTCGATCTGTAACTGGTCATTATCTGCCCACACACCAAAAATCAGGCCAATATCTGCAGGCATTGCGAAAAAAAGTCTGTACAACTGTTTGATTTCGGAATGACGGAATGACGGAATGACGGACATGGGTAAAACTATATGCCCCGGCCACTTTGTGGCGGGGGCATAAAAAAATAATTAAACAAACATCACTGCTGAAATTCTGGCATAGGTGCACACAACACAAAAACTAGAATACCGGTAGTCAACAAGCAACTACATGTATCTGCCAAAATCAGAGTGGGCTGGGTGAAGTGAAGCATGGATTGAGTGGCAAGGGGAAATAGAGTGAGATGTGTTGCATAATAGCTTGGATGTCTGCAGCCAAACTGTTAATGTAGATTACGCCACCTACCACAAAATCAAGAAAGCTGTCCAAGTTTTATACATATGCAAAATTTTAGGCAGATAAGTCAGACCACTACTTGTATGTGAGGGATTTTATCCCACAGCAGACAAACAGAAGGACGCTGTGCACAAATGGTGGCAGGTGGCACCACAAATTTTGTGTATGATTAATAGCTATGTGAGATCTATACACATGCAAAATTTCAGGGGGATATGTCAAACCAGTCCTGAGATTTAAGCCTTAATGTCTGCAGCGTATACATAAATGTAGGTGGCCCCACCTGCCACAAAATCAAGAAAGCTATCCAAGATGTATAAACCTGCAAAATTTTAGGCAGATATGTCAAACCACTGCCGAGATATAAATGATTTTTTCCCAAGGCAAACAAACAGACTAAAAGAGCTACATGAGATCTATAAACATGCAAAATTTTTGCCAAATCGATCAAATGGTTCCAAAGATATGAGCTTGGATGTCTGCAGCGTAAATGTGAATTAAGGTGGAGCCACTCGTCATAAAATCAAGAAAGCTGTCAAGGATGTATAAATGTATAAACCTGCATAATTTCAGGTGGATAAGTCAAACCACTGCTGAGATATGAGTGATTTTATCTCATGGCAGATGAACAAATGGAAGCTGTGCAAAAATGGTGGCAGGTGGCATCACCAGTTTTGCATATGATAAAGACCTATGGTAGATCTATACATATGCAAAATTTTGGCCCAACTGGTCAAATGGTTCCTGAGATATGAGCTTGGATGTCTGCAGCTTAAATGTGAATGTAGGTGGTGCCACCTGTCATAAAATCATGAAAGCTGTCCAGGATATTTACACATGCAAAATTTCAGGTTGATAAGTACAACAAATGCAAAGATATGAGTGATTTTATCCCAAGGCAGATTAACAGATGGATGCTGTGCAAAAATGTTTGCAGGTGATGCCACCATTTTTAGTGTATGTTAAAAAGCTATCCAAGGGGTACATTTGTGCAAAATTTTTAGCCTGATTGGTCAAACGATTCCCAAGATATGTGGGTTTATGTGTGGAAACAGACACACAATTGGACGCTGGGCAGAGAGGAAAGGTCAGAGGTCAACCAAAAATGAGGGCGAACCTTCAGAGTTCTCCAGAAACCTGTGCATCCGTAGCGGTGGCAGCGGCGTCCGCCTTTAAACATAGTATCCACAAAACTCTGTTCTCGTGGATACAATGATTGTAGCTGGTACCACTAGTGCTGTACATATATACATATGCCAAATGTCAGATTGATATGTCAAACAGTGAAATAAGCAGGGACACACTGTGCAAAAATTATTGTAGGTGGCACCACCAGTCTTGTACAAAATAAAGCTACTAGATATGTATAAACATGCCCAATTTTAGGCTACTGTATCAAATTCCTCTGTAGAAATAAGCAGGCGCATACACTGCAAAAGTAAATATATAGGTGGCACTATACCTGTTTTGTAAATGAGAATACCATCAAAGACACATAGACAGGTCAAAATATCAGGCCAATACATCAAACTTCCCCAGAGTTTGAATCACTGCGCTGACGAGGCTCAGGTGAGTAAGGCAGTTGCCCACAAGTGAACTTTGACAAATTGCTGTCTCAAGCTACTGCGCTGAGTGAACCCTTGACCTGGACCTGGCTAGACTGAGTGAACTTTTGACATCTACTTGGCTGCACTGAGAGAACTCTTGACCTGTTGCATAATCTGACATAGTTGGCAGTCTGCCAAAACTATGAATAGATCCAGGCTGAACTTTGGTGCCCAATCTGATGCAGTGAGCAGTCTGCCATAGCTAAAAATAGAATGCAGCTACTGCACTGAATGAACACTTGACCTATACCTGCTGCACTTCTTCCATTCCTGGCACTGTGCCAAAACTATTTATAGAGCTGACATCATCTTGGCCAATGGCCAACATCAAGGCACTGGCAATCTGCCAATGGTAAACCAAGTGCTGCCATCTGTACACAAAAGTGGTCCCAACTTGAATTAACTTTGAAATTAATTTTCCCAATACAAAATGCTTTTCAGATGATTTTTTATAAAAAAGAAATCAGGAATATATGTAAAATTATTACAGATGCATACTGAATGCAAAATTAAAATACAGATACATCTCATTGATGGCAAATTCTTGAATTAAGTTGAGTAGGGATACCAATAATTTATGATCCATGTACAGTTCTTTATATACAATCAGAGAGCTTAATATCCATGATTGTAACATTGCCTGATATGATGAATAACTTAAATAAAAAAACTTTCTTGTCAATATTAACCAAAGATAACCTGAAATCCAAATGTCTAGTGACATGATGTAATAGATGCTGATAAACTGGTGCCAGGCTAGATGTAACAGCAACACACACCTAACATATATGGTAAAATGACTCAATTCAATCTCCACACTTCAGCCAAAAAATCATTCATGTGCAACCATAAATGACAATTTTTATAAGAATTATTGTAGAGATTATTCTTGTAAAATATTTAACAAACTTGCTTCAGTGGCATCAGTTGAAAAACGCTTCGCAGGTTTATAACACATAAGGAAGATACAGCAAACTGGCTAAGTTTAGCTTCCCGTAACCAGCCAAAAAGCACTGAACCAAAACCTTTTGAACAAACTTGAATTATCAACATCTGAGGATAATTAATGTGTCAGATTTAAGATTTGGCCCGGTGGTTTTTGAGAAGATCTTTGTAGCCACTGAGCTAAAATGAGCTATTATGGCATATGACTAAATTCAGCTTCCCATATACGCTTTTTACACAGCACATTATCCATAGGCCAACTACCTATATTATAAGCCCTGTTTGTTATGACCTTGTATCCTGAATCCTTAAACCAGAGGGGAGCACTGTATTTTGGTCCAATCAGATAAACCCTGTGCTGGAAGCAAAACGGCTTACCAGCCAAGCGAGGAGTACACAAAGCCAATGTTGTTCATTTCGTTTTGAGTGACAGCGACCGTTTAAATAGGCCAAAGGCTCAGAGAGAATCGCCCCACATGTGGTTTCTGGGCAGAGACTGATGCCTGTCAAATGTTTGTTGACTTGCATTTGGTTGGCTGATAGTCACGTCAGCAGTTTCTTAAGCAGACAGGCCCATGTGCACAACCTGGTGTTTAAATGCATCATAAACGTTCAAAGCAGACAGCGTGAAAATAAGTAGCTTCTTTAGAAGCGCAAGATTTCCGCTGCCTCAGGAGCATACTTCCCATAACTCAGCCAAAAGTCACTAAACAGAGACCTTTTGAACAAACTTCAGATCACCCTAGGATCATTTCTGTGCAATATTAAACAATTCTTCTGTATGAAAGGAGATTTTTGTAGCCCTTAGTGTGATATAGCCACTGATGACCCCGTTCATAAAAAGGCTGGTGGAGGTGGCGCCACCAATACCTCAATTTTAGATATGACTCATGTGACCAACACTGGCATAAAATTTGGTGATGATAGCTCCAGCCGTTTCTGAGATTAAAAATTTTAATATGCTTATATGGACAGATGACTAAGTTCAACCTCCTGTTCAACCTCAGCCAAAAATCTCCGAACTGGAACCATTCAAACAAACTTGAGAGAGATTGTTCAAGGGATCATTTCTGTGAAATATTGGATAATTTGGCTGGAAAGTTTCAGAGAGGAAGATTTAATAAATTTTTTTTTAGCTTTTTCCCTATAAAATCTCAGAAAATGCAGTTAAAAAAGAAATAAACAAAATCCGATAGAGTTTTCAGATGACTGTTTATTTGCAAATGTGACATGTGATGCTAGCTCCTGCCGTTTTTGAGATAGCTATGGTTAACGTACAGACAACGCACGAGGCACGATGAGATATAAGCAATTTTCACCGAAAGCACATGTACAGATGGACACCACAGAAAAGCGATTGCAGATGGTGCCACCAGTCTTATGTACAAGATGGAGGACTCCAAGATCTATGATTATGCACAATTTCAGGCCAATAGGGCAAACCACTCCTCAAAAAAGGGCATTAATTTAGTCTACAAAAAACGGAAAGGTAGGTGGCACCACCTGTCTGGTTTATGAGAAAACTTTCAAAGATTGATGGACATGCCAAATTTTAGACAAATACCTTGAACCACTCTGGAGAAGCAATTTTCACCAAAAGCACATGTACAGATGGACGCCACAGCAAACCGATTGCTGATGGTGCCACCTGTCTTGAGTAAAAGATGGAGGAGAGCAAGATCTATGGATAGGTACAATTTCAGGCCAATAGTGCAAATCAATCCTCATAAAAGGGCATTAATTTATTCTTCAAAAATGGGAAGGTAGGTGGTGCCACCTGTCTGGTTTACAAGAAAAACTTCCCAGATGGATGGACATATATGAGCTTTTTCACTCAAAGCACATGTACAGATGGATGCCACTGCAAATTATTGCAGATGGCACCACCAGTCTTGAATACATGATGGAGGTATCCAAGATCAATGTCAATTTTAGCCCAATCTGTTAATTAGTTTTAGACTTATAATGCTCACAGTACTGTCAAGTGGCAATGATGAGGTATTACAAGGCACAAAAACAAAAGAAAGACAGAAGGGGGTGCCACCTGTTTTCCGTAAAAGACAAAGCTATCCAAGATCTTTGGTAAATTTGATTTTTGGACCAATGCATGCATCCCTTATTGAGATATTTATCATTTTGTGTGATTTTCACCATATATGGCAATATTCAAGGTCAAGGCCACTCTCATAGGAAAGGTCATGACCCCAATTTATAAACATCATCCCATAAACCATGTCTATGTATATGCATAATATGAAAGAAACCTGTCCATTAGTTTTTGACTTATAATGCTCACAGTACTGTTAAGTGGCAATGATGGGGGTATTAAAAGGCACGAAAACAAGAAAAGGATAACAGGTGGTGCCACCAGTTTCCAATACATGACAACTCTAAGATCTTCAGTCAAGTTGATTTTTGGATCAATCCATGCAAGATTTCTTGAGATATTTAAGAATTTGTGTGATTTTTCCCCAAAATGGACCTATTCAAGGTCAAGGTTACTCTCCTAGTAGTAAAGGTCATGACCCAATTTTGAATAGGCTTCTTCCTCTCACCAATATCTATGCACATGTCAAGTTTGGTAAAGATCTGTAAAATATTTTTTGAGTTATCGCGTCCAAACAAAATCTCTGCGGAGGAGGTGCTAGCGGAGATGGCGCAACCATGCCTAAACCATAGTATCTCCAGACTTTGTCTGGCGATACAATTACTATAATACTGCCAGTTCTCATAAATGTTGAGAACCCTTATTTAAACTAACAGACATATAGAAACAGTAAAGAGCAAATATATTCACCTCTTACAATGATGAACTGT
Source organism: Sipunculus nudus (assembly GCA_026874595.1). Classification (NCBI taxonomy): domain Eukaryota; kingdom Metazoa; phylum Annelida; class Sipuncula; order Golfingiida; family Sipunculidae; genus Sipunculus; species Sipunculus nudus. Next base: position 62,665,926 of record CM049319.1, read on the forward strand.
ATCTAATATTCTGTATGCAGTAATTTGCTGTATCCTCAATGGTGCTCGGAAAAACACGTAGACATTGAATTTGGTACTGTACTAAATATGAAATTAACATGCAACAAAACACATTAATCAACATCGCAGCACAGTAATCTCTTGGTATGTATTATATAAGGGAAAAGGTTCATAAACTAATTTGCATATTTCTATGTTGCATCATCAATCTGTTTGTCTCATGAGTTGCCTGGCAACACAGTGAATATACAGCCCTAATAAAGATGACTGACTGACGATTTTTTTCGCTCTGTTGAGCAGCTACAGGTTGCTGTGGTCAAGACTCCAGCCCTGTGCGCTCCTTAAGCATAATTTTTGGAGCGACAGAGCACCATCGATTTACCCGCACTGATGACTTACACAAAAGCCACTACACCCACAGCCACAAAGGCTAAAGCAGCATACATTCCCTTCTCCAATCCCAGCAGCGAAGACCTAGCCATGCCAATTGAGAGCTGAACCCAATCCGTGAAACGACTGAGCTTCAAGACGAGTGCCATTTTATACTTGCAGTTTCTGCCATTTAGACAATGTTAGCAAGTTTTTTTTCATAAGCCTACTAAAGATACTTTATTAGACTTTTGAAAATTCACCAAGTCACTTACTTCACCAAGGTAAAGATATATGAAAAATTAAGAGATTTCCATCAAGCCTTTTAGGGCTCAACTTCAACTTTTGAAGTACTAGCCGAGTCGGGCAGTAACACCTAGCTTTTACTTGCCCTTAGTGAATTTTTACTTGCCCAATAATTATTACTGATTGTATTCAAGAACACAAACATCCTGTTCAAGCCTTTACTTGATTGAGGGTGTATGTTGGACCCACTTGCCCAATCAGGCAAGTAGGAGACTTCTAGTTGCCTTTCCCCTAATATCTGGAACTTTCACTTGCCTCAGGCAAGGGGTTAATCATTTAAGTTGAGTCCTGCCTTTGCTAAGAAAACCTATCAGTTGTGTCCGAACAAAATGTATATTTCACCAATGTGTTTGCAACTGCAGTCCTGAAAAATTATTTGTCTACAAATTATTTTTGGAGGATAGGGATGTATGTAGGGATGATGCATAATCTTTTCATGTCTAGTTGATGGGACTGACTGCTCAATGCCAACAGAAATATATATATTTTTCAAAGGGCTAAACTAACAAATTGATGGCAGATGGAGAGTTTACAGCCATGGCATGGTTATAGCACTCAGGTGACCAATAAATGACAGGTCTATGAAATATTCTGTGACACCTAAGAAAATTACATTTTAATTGTTTATATGAAGAATTTTAATATTGTGCATGCTTGGTGAACATGCCAAGACTTTACCTGATAAATTACATCATTAACGGTTTATTTGGATGGAGTGAATTTGGCACAAGTCCAAGTTCAAAAGTCATTGTCAGTCATCTATGAATCAAGAATCATTTGGGACTCAAAGTCCAAGTCAAATATAAATCTCCTTACATAGATAAATTTGAATTGGAAATCTGAGATTATCATGTAAATTTGTATATTAATTTATATTTACTTTTTTATTTTTTTATATGTAGCTCCTGATGAAGAGCTAAAGCTTAGGTTCAATGTAAAGTCTATGCTCCCGAGGCAGCAGAAATCTTGTGCTTCTAAAGAAGCTACAGATTTTCGCGCTGCCTGCTTTGACCATTTATGATACATTTAAACACCAGGTGGTGCCGATGGGCCTGTCTGCTAAAAAACTGCTGATGTGACGAGCAGCCAACCAAATGCAGGTCAAACAAACACTTGACAGGCATCAGGCTCCGCCCAGAAACCACGTGTGGGGCAATTCTCTCTGAGCCTGTGGCCTGTTCAAATGGCCGCCGGGGCGATGTGCTGTCACTCAAAATGAAATGAACAACATTGGCTCCGTGTACTCCTCACTTGGCTGGTAAACTGTGTTGTCTTCAGCACAGGGTCTTATCTGATGTGACCAAAATACAGTGCTCCCCTCTGGCATTGAGATTAAGGATACAAGGTCATAACAAACAGCGCTAACGATATAGGTAGTTGGCCTATGGGTAAAGCGCTGTGTAAAGAGCGTATGTAAAGTCTTATTTTCTTATTATTCTGTTTGTAGTTTGCATATAGATATGCATTTTAGTATTCAAGTCTTTATAGTATAAGACATTTATATATTCTAGTGGACTCGAAATGGACTTAGCCTGATTTCTCCTGTCCTTACCTCTTAAGGGGGTTTTTCACACAGGGCCTATGCGTAGTTGCTTATAGTGCTGCATACTGACTATGCCAACTTAAGCTTACACTGCCCTACACTGGCCTATGTGGCAATACACCAACAAACTAAAAAGGGTGCTTGAAATAGAAGTCGGCATAGAGCATTGGACGCAGAAATTATGCAGTTTTTACGCAAGTCTACACCAATCTACACTACTGTACACTACGATACACCCTGCCTTGGAAAGAGTATGCTACCCTATGCCAGTCCAATGAAAATATGTTATCAAACGCTAGCTTATGCATAACCTATGTAGGGGCTACACCACTCCTGGGGGTAGCAACATTTTTTTCATGAGAACACAGCGTAATTTTGGTGTACTTGGTTCACAGCAATACCTAACTCTACATAGGCCCATTGTGTATAATCCCCTTGAGTCCACGTTTGAGTCCAGAACTGTTGAGTCCTACTCCTGGTCTGAGTCTCGAAAAAAATGGAATCTGGTCTGGACTCGAGTCCAGTTCTACACCTCTGAAGTGCGGGGTACATCATTTTAAACCTAAGACAACACTTGGGAATCATTTGGCAGCCTCTGTCTGGCCTTAGCCATCGGGGAACTAGGGAGCACACAAAGAACAAACATCTCCCATGATCCCAAACATGACCAGCACATTAAAAATGTTCAATATATACCTGTTTGTTCTCTCTGTGCATAATTTTAATTCACAGGCAGGTAGAACAAAGTAAATTTCAGGTTTGTCTTCTATAGCCTTCACTAGACTTACTGACTGCAAGTCCTCACAAACATAGTGAGGTAGACCAGCAAAAAGCTGAATCAGAAAGCTGAGAGTTCACTTGGAAAAACATAAATAGAAATGATAATGAAGGTGAAGGAAGAAAAGTGCCAAAATAGCAAGTAAGAAAGGAAAGTTCCCAAATAACAAGTAAGGAAGGAAAGTTCCCAAATAACAAGTAAGGAAGGAAAATTCCAAATAACTAGTTAGGAAGAAAATTCCCAAATAACAAGTATGGAAAGAAAGTTCCCAAATAACAAGTAAGGAAGAAAAGATCCCAAATAACAAGTTAGCACAGAATTTTCAAAATAACAAGTAACAAAAGAAAGTTCCCAAATAACAAGTAAGGAAGGAAAATCCCAAATAACAACTAAGGAAAGAAAGTTCTCAAATAAAAAGTAAGGAAGGTAAGATCCAAAATAACAAGAAAGGAAAGAAAGTTCCCAAATAATAAGTAAGGAAGGAAAGATCCCAAACAACAAGTAAGGACAGAATTACAAAATAACAAGTAACGAAGGGTAGTTCCCAAATAACAAGTATTGAAGAAAAGTTCCCTTTGAACAGTTAAAGAAGGAAAGCTCCCAAATAACAAGTAAAGAAGGAAAGAGTACTAATAAGCAAGGAAAGATATTTCCCAAATGATAAGTTAGGAAGGAAAGTTCCCAAATATCAAGTAACAATGGAAAATTCCAAAATAATAAGTGACAAAGGAAGATTCCCAAATAACAAGCAACGAAAGAAAGTTCCCTAATGACAAGTTAAGATGGAAAGTTCATAAATATCAAGTAACGATGGACAGTTCCAAAATAACAAGTGACAAAGGAAGGTTCTTAAATTAACAAGCAAGGAAGGAAAGTTCTAAAATAAAAAGTAAGGAAGTGGCAGCCTGCAGAGAGGAAATGTCTTGCACTGTTTGAGGACGACCCCATATATAGAGATAAGTGGTGTTTGAACATGTTAAGATAATATTTTCTGTAAAGGCAGTTTTATTATCAGTTTCATGGGTTGGATGACATTAAAACTTCTTCACCATGGCAAAAGTATCTTATTTTCAATACAACTGCAACATATTGACAACTGTAAGTGCATTTTACTTTAGTTATTGTGTATTTTGCTCTAAGCAGACACGGGTCATACTGCTAATAACTGCCATGACAGAAGCAAAAATAATGTATGCATAGTGGCGACAATGCTTTGTATTCTTCGTCCCGTTTTATAAGGGATATAAACATATAAAAATTGTGAATTTATGCAATTAACTTTTCGTATCAGATTTTTTCTTTAAAAATTATTGAGATGCCTGATTGTGATTCTGATGCTTTTTTTCTGTTATAGACAGATCATTATTATAGTAAGCTTAGAATCCCACCCAAGTGTATACATGGGGGGAGGGAGGGGTTACTAAAATGTACTCTCAGACATATTTAACATTTTAGTCATCCTTAATGGCTAGTTAGGAAGGAAAGTTCCCAAATAACAAGTTAACTGGGCCCTTTAGTGGAGAACCATTAATACTGCTGGTTCAACAAATGCAGATAATCTAAATAAAAGCTGAGTTTATTGTCTCTACAAGGATTATAAAGATAAGTTCCATTCTTTCTATATATACAGCTGAGAATTATTCAGAAGATTACAGACTTCGGCAAAATGAAAACATTTGTTTTGGGACCTCACAGAGAGAAACCATGCAATACCATTGTCATTGGTACATGATTAACCATATAGTACAGCTGCTTAAAAAAAATTAAGTGTTTTATTGTAAAATGATTTATTCCAATTAATAAAGTTGACTTCATTTGCTAAACTCCATTATTGATGTAATAAACTGATCTAATTCAGCAGTGTTAATACATGGAACATTGTATGCATTTTGGGTACATATGAATATGGTTTCTGAGATTAGTTTATTATTTGCTCAACAGGTAGCAGCACCTGATGAACAAATCTGCAAGAGCTCCTCTATTACAGCAAGTGAAGACTAAAAGAAGACGTCAATGTCAACATCTACAAAGTGGATGATCATACTGGTTTTGAAAAAAAGCATGAAGGGGTAATTTATATTGCACAGTATACAGTCAATAGGACAACAGAGAATTTAATATTTCATTCTTATAGCAATGAGAACCATTATTCATAGGACTAAACCCCCTACAAAGCTGAGAAATGCATCTTGACTGATATTTAATCTAAGTTTGCTAACTTAATGTGAATAAAGCTGTATATTACATATATCTTTAACCAGAGTAATCACTTTTTGGGATGAATGGAAGAGAATCACATATACAACTGAGAGCTCAGCTGAAATAAAGCTAATAGATGAAGAATACTGTGAATGTACACAAGGTTAATTGAGAGATGCCCAACAGGCATCACTCTGAGTGAAAATCTTAAAAGTCAAAGGTAAAAAAATAAATAAATAAATAAACAAGAGCACTACAAACATGAAAAATACACCCACTGTGTATCTGGTGACCTCTGACCTCATTAAATATGCATGAATTTTGAAAATAAAGTAATTCAGGTGAGAAACTGTATTAGTAAATATGTATAACGAGTTTTATGAAAATCCATAGGATTCTTGGTAAGTATCAAGGTGCCTCCAAAGTGGGATGACCTCTGACCTCTTTAAATATGCATGGATTTTGCTGGAAATTGAACTAAGGTGAGATATTTTTTTTATTACTGTTTCTGATGAATTTGATCAAAATCCTTTATATTCTTCATAATTTATTGCCATGACACCACAAGTAGCCTAGTGACCCTTGACCTTAATAAATATGGGTGGATTTTGCCCATAATAAAACTCGGGCGCAATAATCTGCTGCTAAGTAGTTGTGGTGAGTTTCGTGAAAATTCATCAAAGCCCCGGTAAGTTACCATGGCGACACTTAAATTTAACAGACGGCAGGACAGTCAGACAGATGGACAGTGGGTATACCATCCTACCCAGTCATATGACCGGCATATTAAAAATATCAAACAAATATGATAAAACCTAATCTGATTAGGGAAACCTATAAGACACAATGTATTTCAATTAGATGTGGATACAAGCAGAGAGATCCACCATTTTTTTATATATGTTATCAAGCTAACCAAGGACTACATTTGTGTAAATTATTTTTTGATTGGTCAAACAAGTCCGAACATATATGGATTAATGTATCAAAACAGAGACACAGATGGACGCACTGGAGAGGAAAGGTCAGAGGTCAAAACAAAATATTTTGGTACCAGTTCACATGTGACCCAATAATCGTGTACAGTTTCGGAAAAATCTGTCCTGTGGTCTCAGAGTTCTATTCCAGAAACAAACACGGCGGCGGCAGGACCTGGTCAAAAACATAGTATCTGCACAACTTTGTTTTGGCGAATACAATTAATAATAAAAATAATGCCATTATATCTATCTACAAGGTATACAATAAACATTTATAAGTGCAGAAAGTCCCTAGAAACAGAGTCAGAAGTGTTCACTATACCAAACATGTCATTATTTAAGAGAGACTTACAAGATAATTTCAGCATAAGTTTTGTAAACCTTAACAAACCTGCAAATCCTCACCCAGTCACAAAGTCACATTTTTTTCCATCACATGTCCAAAGGCCCTGATATATAAGAACTCACAAAACATGCCTCAAATTTTATTACCATAATGTTTACAAACAATTCAGTGTCATTCTGTTCTTGGCTGCAGCATGAGCCATGTTTTATTCAGTATTTATGCAGAGCCAGCAGCCAAGGTATTTCAGCCTTAGCCTGAACTATCAGCAACTCAAATGTAGATTGATGTCCATATTTCAAGAACCCTACGCTCTTTACACAGCGCTTTACCTATAGGGCTACTACCTATATCGTAAGGCGCTGTTTGTTATGACCTCGTATCCTGAATTGCAACACCAGAGGGGAGCACTGTATTTTTGTCCAATCAGATGAGGAATACACAGAGCCAATCATATTAATTTCTTTTTGAGTGACAGCTCATCCCCAGCGTAACTGTCTGAACAGGCCACAGGCTCAGAGAGAATTGCCCCTGACGTGGTTTGCTTAGGGCCTTGGGCACATAGGATGCTCGGCCGGTGAGCTGTAATTCAAACGAAACGTAACAACAAAGGCTGCGTGCACACCTCGCTTGCTGGTTTCAGTTCTGCAGACAACAGATACATTGCTACGCTAACACAGTCATAATGTCATAATCAAATCGGTGGATGATGCGAGAATGCAGAGGGAGCAATTTAAATTCGACTGGAAACTCAATAAGCTGCGCTTGAAGCGCAGCAATGGGCGGAGCAGGATGCCTGACGAGTGTTTGTTTATTGGCATCTGATTGGCTGCTTGTCACATCATACGCACGTTTATTTCAGTGGAAAACGAACCGCCATCTGGTGTCTAAATATATCATAAATGGTCAAAGCTGGCAGCGTGAAAATCGGTTGCTTCTTTAGAAGCGCAAGATTTCCGCTGCCCTCGGGAGCGTACAAGAACCCACAAAGAACACCTTACTCAGCGGGGTAAATTCATCTTCAAGGGTGGGGTGGGGGGGGGGGGGGGGGGTGACTCACTGGTGTAGAAGGGAAACAAAATTGGGACAACTTATATGTATTTTTTTGTCTATGGGACACATTTCAAATACATTACAATTATCCAAAAGGTTTTAAAAATAAGAAATTTTGTTTCCAGTGTAAATAAATCCTAAACCAGGTCCAGAAGTAGATATATAATATTCATACTACCAGACTGGAACTGAAGGCTACAATCATTAAAATCACATACCCCCCCCCCCCCCCCACCCCAAGTATTCAGTCCCCTGACTGTACCTGGTTTTAAAGTACTAGCATGCTTCATATAACCTGTTCATGTGACAGCTACCTGGAAAAATAATGTCATATTTCTCAGGATTTAGACGAAAATATTGGAGAAGCCACCCCCCACCCCCCTTGGGACACACTTGGAATCGTTCCTGACATTTCAAGACCAAAACATGCATATCCAAATGATGGTCATGAAAGTTGTTTGACAAATGTTGTGCGACACCACCATCAATTATAAATATATAAACTTTATTTATTTGACACAGATTGTACAATTTCTTATAATAACAAATAACAGGCACTCATCATGGCTCAGATGGTGGCGTTCATTAGTCTTGTGGGTGGAGGAAACTGGATAACCCAGAGAAAAACAGCAACCTTGTACAGGCTTACATTACTATAACAGACTCTAAAAGCCACACCCACATATTGACACCAGGTCACAAGCAGAGTCTGAGAGAGCCATTCCACAAACCAGGCCCCTATACTACAGATACAGCGAAACTTCCAAATTATTACCATCAATGGAACCTCAATAAGTGCTCACATTTTTTAGGTGGTTGTCTAAGCAAGGTCTGATAAAAAGAGCAAAACAGATTGGGACCCTGAACAAGTGGTCTTAATAGAGGTGAATTTTGGTTCCTCATATTAAATTTAAGAAAATCAAATTTTCGGAAAAAAAGAGACAGAAATTCAAGATTCCACTGTATTCCTTATATTGACCAGTTAAAAAAGGCACAACCCTGAAAAGTCGCGTTAACAACCGGGAAGTTGTTTGGTTGTTGCGTGTCTTTTTTATGACTCTGACAGAATATATAATCTGGATAATACGGCTTTTCTGCATGTGCAGCAATAAGTGTTTGTGATTGATTATGCAACAAGTAACCCATTTGTCATGACACTCAGCTGACTAGGAAGACATTCAGAAAGCAAATTTTATCATCTGAGTGACAAATTTTGAAGGTGGTATCCCCATTCAACTGTAGCTATTAAAGTTCTTCAAAATCAACAAGAAGAAAACGTTTCATGATGACATGTCCAGCCATTCCCATGAAATCTAGCCTTTTTGTATGCAGTACGTCAGCTGAGCTTGACATGACCATGCACACTTTTGAGGGACATCCTGGATGTCAAGACAGAAGATTCTAGGTCCAACATTAAAGTTCTGTACCCTGTCTGACTGTCTTTGTGCTTAAGATGTTTTTTGCCGGTAATATTGGTCTCCATTACCTAATTTCAGGTTCCCATGGAGACTGCCCAAGACGTTTTGCCAGTAGCACATAAATATAGGTAACCATGACCTAATTTCTGGTTTCCATGGTGATTGCCCAAGCCTTCCCTGTATAGAACATTGGAACATTCTAGGGTTAGCAGATACAATTTGTGCCCATTTGATTTTCAGGGTGCTTAAAATCATGTTTTTGGCCCTTATTTAACAAAATTAAGGTCACCATGACCTAATTTCAGGTTTCCATGCAGATTATCCCAGGACCTGCCTGAATGTCAAAGTAGAAGATTCTAGGCCAAGCAGATACAATTTGAGCATTGTCTGACTTAGAGAGTGCCCAAAATCATGTTTTTAGCCTGTAGTTCACAAAAATTTTCAAGGAGTTTGGCCTTGTAACTCCTTGGATGTACAGTTAGAAGTTTCTAGGTCTAACAGTTATGATTTTTGCCCTATTAACAGACGAACTGCTTCATCTGAAGGTCTCAAAAATTAAAAATGCATAAAAATTAGAACAAGTGACCTGGGGGTCATGACAATCAGCCAACTAGGAAGACATTAACAAAAGGAATGTTAATGAATACCAAATTTTGTAGGTGTTTTCCTCATTCAACTTTATTATTCTTTGGGGTACTCAAAAGCCCCATAGCTCAAAGGATAGAAGTCACAGTGACCTAATTTCAGGTTTCCAAGGAGATTTTTCATGGTCCTCCCTGGATGACAAGTTACAAGATTCTAGGTCCAGCAGTTAGATTTGTGCTTGGTGAATGGACAGATGGACAGACAGACGGACGCCAGGCAGAGACTGATCACTTCAGCTCAGATGACTTTCAGTCAGCTTAGCTAAAAATTACAAATGGTGCCACCAGTCTTCAGGAAATGATGAAATACTCCATGATCAATATGCATGGAAAAATCATGGTAATCAATGCATTAGTTATTCAGATATATTTAAGCTTTTGTGTTCAATTTTAAAAAATATTCTGGGGGGGGGGGGGGGTGCTTAGAAGCCCCATAGCTAGAAGGATACAAGTCATAGTGACCGAATTTCTGATTTCTAAGGAAATTTTTAATGGGTCTTCAGTTAGGAGTTTCTAGGTGCTGCAGTTATGATTTATGCCCTGTTAACAGACCAAAAGACGGACACCTAGACAGATTGATGGATGGACGAGGGACAAATAGTGATTGCTATAGCTCAGAGGACTTTCAGTCAGCTGAGCTAACATAGCAAAAAAATTAATTGATTCTGCAAGAAAATGACTAATCATTGATAAAGTTTGATTAATCAGCACACCACCAATGAATAGGATGTAAATTCTTTGAGTTCTCATATCCACAGATACAAAAAAATGGTTGTTTTTGTGACTCTAAGTATTCAGTTCAAATTTACATATGATAATGTAGGCAGGCTTCACATATTTAGCTTGTAATGAGGTTAGGCTATTAAAGTGCACTCCTCGAATGCACAACTAAGTGCAGATCTCAAATGCACTAATGAAGAGCTTTTTTCTACTACATTTTGTCAGTGCACTACTATTAAAAGTGCACTCCTCAAGATCATTTCTCATGTGAATTTATGAAGTGCACTACATGTACTTATATACAAACCTCATGTGCACTGTGACACCAGAATCCATTCAGTTCCACGCTCACCACACTCATACACAAATACGCATACACACTTCTTTTTTTAAAACAAAATATGGTTAACTGTGGAGTATCTTATATAATAGTATGATGAAAAACTGAAATGATTTGCTATTCTGTAATCTAGATGCAATCATCAAGCATTCATTGGAAGCTCCCCCCTGGAGGCCTGCAACTGAGCGACAATCAGAGACTGGCTATGGAGTGTATTACCTCAGTATAAAGTCAAGGTCCATCATAAATATCACGTTCAAATCTGTGACCTAAGAATAATATTGTACCAAAATTTCCAATTTTGAAAATCAGCCACAATGAAGATCTCAGGGTGACCTAGAAGGGTCAACACCCCCCACTCTAGAAAAATGTTACCCAAATACTACTATAGAAGTTATCTTATCAACCCCTATAAGTCTCCTGTCATAAGGGGGGGGGCGGCTTTATCAATAGGCCGTCTGAGCCTCAGTTTATTTATGCACATGTTACTGTTAGAACCAATCAGGAAGTCATATCATATAGGGAAACTTTGACTCTGGACAAGACTTCAAATACAGCAAAAAAGGAAGTTCCTCTTGGAAGGTATGTGTCCAATATTTATATGCTCTATTGACAACTTCCAATTTGTAAGGTTGAATCTTTGTTATTTTACCCTATTGAGTGTTTTGTGGGGGTTCCATTTTCATAATGTTGTTTTTCAAAATATTACAAAGGGTATGTTATATCAAAGTCTTCTGCCTTTGATAGTCAAACATTACATGGATAGATGTGTGCATGATGTGCCAATAAAAGTCAAGTGGTAATGAATTATTCATGAAGGTTTCTTTTTCTCTCGACAAAGTCCCTTTCACAGATACCTCATGCCAATCACAGTATAAGGACATATACTGCATGAACATTTAATACATGGATGGCCACCTTATTGACCTTATCACTGTCATATCATTACCACACACCAGACAAAACAAGTGACCCATGGGTCATGACGCTCAGCTGAATTTGACATGTATACAGGTTATGCACGTATTATTAACTGATGCTATGATCTGATAAAAATATTTGTTAAGGAAACTTGAACAATGGGAAGAATGATTTCCAGAGGGCTCAAATTCATGTTTTTTGGCCAACAGTCCTCAGATAATATGTTATAGTGAGAAGATTTACTAGGTAAGAAGTTTCTGCTACCACTTGTGTCCTTCTGACTAACAGGGTACTTAAATCATGTGGTATCATTCTGCTCATGGAATATAGGTCATGGTGACCTTATTTTGGATGTCATAGGAGACATTACAATTAACTCCCTTTATATTAAGAAAGACATTTCTAAAGCAAGCAGTTAAGATTTGTGACCTGTCTAACTTTCTTGGTGCTCAAAATAAAAGGTCACCCTGACCTTATTTCAGGTTTCCAAGGAGATTTGCCCGAGACTTCCCTGTATATTCCATGGTACATTCTAGGGTTAGCAGATACAATTTGTGCCCATCTGATTTTCAGGGTGGTAAAAATCTTGTTTTTGGCCCATAGTTCACAAAATATAGGTTACTGTGACCTAATTTCAGGTTTCCATATAGATTTACCCAGGACCTGTCTGAATGTAATGTCAGAAGATTCTAGGCCTAGCGGATACAATTTGTGCCCCATCTGTTTGACTGGGTGCTCAATATAATGCATGTCTTCGGCCTGTATTTAAAAAACAAGGGACCTATGGGTCACGACGCTCAGCTGTTATATAAGATTAAAAAATATGATTTAGGAATGAGGCATATGCTGGTTTGGTGTGGTAATAAATATAAGCTTTATTATGAGTTGTTGGTGTTTAGCTTATGTATGATTATGATATTATCTTTGGAGACAGGGAATAGGATTGATTTCATTTATTTTATTAACAAATGGAGTACTATTGTCACACAGATTTTGACTTGGCCATATAACTTATAAGCAGAACATATGATATAAGAGTTTAACTATTTATTAAAAAAAAATTACAAATATTGTCCCAAATATAATTTTTATTAAAAATAATAAGAGAATCTTATGATTTTTTAAAATGAATTATAACTGAAATGATTATTAAAATAATATTAAAGAATATATTCATGAATGCATTCATGAATACATTTTGAAAGTATTTGCACTGGTATTCATATACTTTCATTTTTACCTGAATTCCAATTCTTTATGCAAGACATTTTATAATGGAGTACACATTCATATTCGTATTTAAATACAATTGCAAAGTTTTCCCACCATTACTGGCATTTATTCAGTTTTCACCAAACAATGATGTTGAGAATCCAGAATATACAAAATTCACACATTTAAATTATGATCAAAAGTACCTGGTTTTATGGCTTTTATTTATATTAAAAAAAAAAATGTAATATATTCATTTTGGACTAATTTCACATCAATGTACACACTAGACACAGTAGGAATCTAGATTAATAATATCAACTGCATCTTTGTCTATCATTAATTTCCTTCATATGATCCTTAATGATTAGTAATGAATAATATGATTTTATTTTTTTATCATTAAAATTGAACTGAAAAATACCATAGGTGACTGCATGGTGTTATTTGGAGTACGTGACATTCTATCCATCGATACAAGATTCTTTTATCATCAGTAACTGCGAGTTGATTTCCTGTTATTATAAACTAACAAATTCTTTTTTATTTTTCTTTAATTTGTTATTAAAAAACAATAAAAATTTATTAATTTATTGTTAATTGTTATGTTGTTGGTTAAAACTACTAGATGAGTTGGGTTGGACACCTGGATCAACTGTGGCTGGCCATAAGCTGCCTACCTGCAACAGTGTATGGCTCGCCTCAAGCATGCATAATTTGCTGAAAGTTCAACAAGGTCAACATACAGGTGACTCAAGAGGGGCTGGAGAGAGTTAAGGTCTGACATGGTCTCATAAAAACATTAATATGCGCTACAATTTTTGGCCAATTTCTTTCAGCTTTCTAAACTAAAAAGCTGAAATCCTTGTGTGCATGATATGAAAATTATATCAACCGTGCTCACAGGAAACAAATGTGCCATGGTCAAAGTTGGGCAAAATTTAAGGTACTAATTTTATATTTATACTAATAACATATAAATTTGAAAAATTCAGGACTAATTTGGGGTATTCAATTGAATCTTGATTAAATAATGTTACATCCCTGGCAAAAAAACTCTAGCTTCAGCAATCCCCTTGTTAAGGGAGTAAATATATTTCTTTACATAGTGCATTATGTTTGGGCCCATAACTTAAAACAATTACGCAATACTGACATCATTTCTGGCATATGCATAGAGAATGTATACAAAAATATGTATATTATATATGATTAAAGTCACATCAGTGGTTTTGATATTAGGCAGTCTTGAAGTGTAACAATGGGTTTTTAATGGAAAAATGAAGTTTTTCATTAATATCTCGAAGGTATTAAGTCCTAGTGACCAAATTCTTGGCATGGTAGGGAATTTTGGAGACATCTAATTGTATGCCAAATTTTAGGAACTGAGAGCTGAAGCTGGGGAGCTGAGCTCTTGCAAACTGCATAACACTAGCTTGATGTAAACAATTTGTTACATGGTGCTTGAAAACTTGAATAAAATCTACAGTTTTTGATCAACTGGTTTCAAATTTTTGGTGTTAACAGACAAAATGCTAACAAAAACATGCTGAGAAAATTAAATCCACAGTACTTACAGTAAAAAAACGTGCCATGGTCAAAGTTGGGCAAAATTTAAGGTACCAATTTTTTATTTTTGTTAATATTTTAAAAAATTCAAAAGATTTTGATCTAATTTTGGGTATACAATTTAATTTTGATCAATTAAAGTTATATTACTGGAAAAAAAGTCCATAGCTTTGACAGGTTTTGTGTTAAGTGATCAAATATCTTTCCTGATTTTTTACAAAATGCATTATGTTTGGGCCCATAACTTTTTTAAATTATACAATACAGACATAATTTCTGGCATGTACATAGGAACTATATAGAAGAATATTATATGGTAAATATAAGGGAAAACAGATGAGTGGTTTTGATATTAGGCAGTCCTGAAGTGTGAAAATAGGTTTTTAATAAAAAATTGAGGTTTTTCCTTAATTTCTCAAAGGAACGAAGTCGCAAAGACCCAGTTTTCGGATTGGTAGGAGATCTTGGGGACATCTTAACATTATGCTGAATTTTGGATTCCTAGGTCTTACGGTTTCAAAACGTGCCACATCTATGGACAGATGGACGGACGGACGGACGGACGACGGACAATGGACCACGACTATAGCTCAGATGACTTGTAGTCAGCTGAGCTAATAAAGGTCATCATGACCTTATTTCAGGTTTCCAAAAAGAATTGCCCAGGACCTTCCTGGATGTACAATTGATAACTAGATCTAACAATTACGGTTTGTGCCCTGTTATCTTTCAAACTGCATCATTTAAAGGTCTCAAAAATATATACTGCTTCATTTAAAGGTCTCAAAAATAGAGAAAAAATATGTAAAAATATGGAAAAAATACATCAGTCTTCAGGAACTGGAAAAAAAACACTATTTAATCAATATAGAGTCAAGCCCACTTTGTGTCATATCAGTTAATAGAAAATCCCGCTTATTGTCCCAAACCATTTACTATATAAACAATGGTAAATCTGACCATTTAATATCATGGAATATTGTCATAATCCCGTTTATTGTCCGGCTTGGAACCCTTGAAAGTGATACCAGTTCGCAGTTAATATCACATCAAATGCTGACACGGCGATAAAAGAGGCCTAGAGCCTGTAATCGGTCAGGCGTATCAAACGATCTCCCACCTGTGTGCGGCAGGCATGTGCAGTGATGCATGCTAGTCACTCCTCGTCACTAAGCTCATTAACATCTTAAGATACCACGGTAATCCAGATCATTGCTTTTCTTCGTACATTAACAAGGGCGATGTTTACGATCACATATCATACATAATTAACTCCTGGCCTTTGAAAGGCCGCGGTTTAAACTTCAGTGACATTTTACCAAGATGATATAAAGCACATGATCTAAACGTTGCTTACGACTGGAAATCCCCTTTAAGGGTCAACGAAAAGCTGGAGGATTTGTGAGCACTGGAGGAGATACCTGGTAAAAAACCTTAATCGCAGCAAAACTTCAGAAAGTTGACAATGACATGACAATGTTCGCTCCCTGAACAGTCCTATCATAAAGATGATCAAAGAAGTTTGAGTCATTAATAAGATATCTGGAAAATAAGGCGCAACAGTCGGGCAAAGAATTATTTAGTAAAATAGTTTGTTACAAATAACATAATAACTGTGCCGCATATTTCCAGAAATTTTACTTCATGACCAAGATGCTACATCTCATTCTGTTTGCAAGTCGGATTTTTGTCAGTTATTGCGGCATGTGGCATAAAACTAACAGGAAATAAATTTTAACATGTGCATAAACGTAATTTGATATGCCGTTGTGCAATAAAAATATTCATAAACGTTCCTGTTTCCTGTTTATTGACGATTTATTTAATATCATATATATATATATATATATATTAATATATTAAATGTTATGATTTATCTACAAGAAAAATCATTAGTTAAACTAGGACTGTGTATGAATGATTATGAATTTTTCAAGATTTGCTTCTTGGATGATAACATCTAGTGCTAGAAGCCATACGAAAACAATCGCAGATGGCACCCCCAGTCTTGGACATGATGATGGAGGTATCCAAGCACAATTTCAGGCCAATATGCCAAATCATTCGTGAGAAAAAGGGCATATATTTATACTATGAAAACCTTAAGGTAGGTGGTGCCACCTGTCTGCTTTATGAGAACTCTTCTAGATGGATGTACATGTCAAATTTGTACATGACCATAACATTGAACCACTCCTGAGATATGAGCAATTTTCACCTAAAGCAAATATTGCCACATAAAAAGAATGCAGATGGTACCACCAGTCTGGTATCCAAGATCAATGAACATGCCAAATCTAAGCCCAATCTGTCCATTAGTTTTTGACTTAATTGAAATGATGGGGTATTAAAAGGCGTGAAAAAAGAAAAGGATAATAGGTGGCGCAACCAGTTCTGGGTACATGACAACACTATCAAAGATCTTTGGTCAATTTGATTTTTGGATCAATCCATGCACGATATTTTGGGATATTTAAGAATTTGTGTGATTTTCCCCCAAAATGGACTTATTCAAGGTCAAGGTCCCTCTCCTATTAAAGGTCATGACCCCATTTAAACAAGGGACCCATGGGTCACATTGCTCAGCTGAATTTTGGAAAATATTAGAAACTGCAAAATATTTTTATTTCTTTTGGTTTTTCATGTATATTATCATTAGAAAAGCTATGAGAAAATGGCCCTGCTAAAATGAAACTCTGTAAATTATAGAATAATGGACATGAGCTAAACCATTTAGTGATGTACCAAAGGAACAAATAGGCCTACGGTAAGTGTTATATAAAAGTAACATTTATAAGGTAATTAAGTTTTCAAAAGTTAAATAAATGGCCATACGAGTTAAAAATTAATCCTACAAAGTTTGACCAATATTCCTAATTTTATTACTAAGTTAACAGTGTTATTCACACCTGGGCCCTGCCAACTTTAAGAGATATGAATGAAATGCTACAAAGTATTTATATCTTTTAAATCTTGTCAGTTAGCACTTACATTAGATCCTAATATTTTATCACATTTGAATATTAGGATTAAATTCCTGAATTTTTTTTTTCTTTAAAAAAATCAAAATTGTCCAAGTCTCATCAATAAGAATTTATTTTACATTAAAATTATAAGATTCATCTTGTTTATTAGTCCTGTGTATTGAAGGGGTGGGTGGGGGGAGGGGTCTCCATTGTTTCTGCTCGTTGCTGAAAAAAATTGTTAATTTTAAGATTCATCTAGTTCATAGTACAGGTCTGTCAAAAGAATGGGGTGGGGGGGGGGGGGGGAGAAAAAGGCTCCCTGTGGTATGGTATTAACTGCAGACAGCCTGATCAAGCTCAACTCAGTGAAGAGAGGGCTTGCCCTAGTGATGGGATTGCATAACATTATGCCTACAGCCTGGGGAACATAGAGAGCTGCACTGAATGACCTACAGTGACCAAAGTGGACTACTTGACAATGTAAGGGAATACAACAAGAGCCTAAAAAAAAAATTCAATTCCTAGCCTAATTTTGCAGCTTTTATTTTCAAATTTCAGATTTTAAGAGATTAAATCTTTATGTGTACATGCTGTGAAAATTAATTCCACAGTACTTACAGGAAAAAAATGTGCCGTGGCCAAAGTTGGGCAAAATTTAAGGTACCAATTTTTCATTTTTGCTAATATTTTAAAAAATTTAAAAGATTTTGATCTAATTTTGGGTATACAATTTAATTTTGATTAGTTAAAGTTATATTACTGGAAAAAAGTCCTTAGCTTTAACATGTTTTATGTTAAGCGATCAAATATCTTTCCTGAATTTTTACAAAATGCATTATGTTTGAGCCCATAACTTTTTAAAATTATATAATACAGACCTAATTTCTGGCATGTACACAGGAACTATATAGAGGAGTAATTATGGTCAATATGAGGAAAAACAGATGAGTGGTTTTGATATTAGGCAGTCCTGAATTGTGAAAATAGGGTTTTTAATAAAACAAGGGACCTATGGGTCACGGCACTCAGCTGTTATATATAATAAGAAAATATGATTTAGAAATAATGGTTTGTGTGGTAATAAATATAAGCTGTATTATGAGTTGTTGTTGTTTAGCTTATGTATGATTTTGATAGTATCTTTGGAGACGGAAGAGGATTGATTTAATTTATTTTATTAACAAATAGAGTACTATTGTCACACAGATTTTGACTTGGCCATATAACTTATAAGCAGAATATATAATATAAGAGTTTTACTATTTATTAAAAAAAATTACAAATATGTCCTAAATATAATTTTTATTAAAAATAACAAGAGAATCTTATGATTTTTTAAAATGAAATATAACGGAAATGATTATTAAAATAATATTAAAGAATATATTCATGAATGCATTCATGAATACATTTTGAAAGTATTTGCACTGGTATTCATATACTTTCATTTTTACCTGAATTCCCATTCTTTATGCAAGAAATTTTATAATGGAGTACATATTCATATTCGTATTTAAATACAATTGCAAATTATTCAACCATGTCTGGTATTTATTCAGTTTTCACCAAACAATGATGTTGAGAATCCAGAATATACAAAATTAACACATTTAAATAATGATCATAAGTACCTGGTTTTATGGCTTTTATTTATATTTTTAAAAAATAAATGTAATATATTCATTTTGGACTAATTTCACAACAATGTACACACTAGACACAGTAGGAATCTAGATTAATATTATCAACTGCATCTTTGTCTATCATTAATTTCTTTCATATGATCCCCATTCATTAGTAATGAATAATATGATTCACTTTTTTATCATTAAAATTGAACTGAAAAATACCATAGGTGACTGCATGGTGTTATTTGGAATACATCGATACAAGATTCTTATATGATCAGTAACTGCAAGTTAATTTTCTGTTATTATAAACTAACATATTTCTTTTCTATTTTTCTTTAATTTGTTATTAAAAACCAATAAAAATTTATTAATTTATTGTTTGTTGTTATGTTGTTGGTTAAAACTACTAGATGAGTCGAGTTGGACACCTGGATCAACTGTGGCTGGCCATAAGCTGCCTGGCTGCCCCAGTGTATGCCTCGCCCCAAGCATGCATAATTTGCTGAAAGTTCAACAAGGTCAACATACAGGTGACTCAAGAGGGGCTGGAGAGGGCCAAGGTCTGTCATGGTCTCATAGAAACATTAACAAGCTACAATTTTTGGCCAATTTCTTTCAGCTTTCTAAACTAAAAAGCTGAAATCCTTGTGTGCTAACATGAAAATTATATCAACAGTGCTCACAGGAAACAAACGTCCCATGGTCAAAGTTGAGCAAAATTTAAGGTACTAATTTTATATTTATATTAATAACTTATAAAATTTGAAAAATTCAGAACTAATTTTGGGTATTCAATTGAATCTTGATTAAATAATGTTACATCCCTGAAAAAAAAATCTCTAGCTTCAGCAATCCCCTTGTTAAGGGAGTAAATATATTTCTTGATTTTTTACAAAGTGCATTATGTTTGGGCCCATAACTTAAAACAATTACGCAATACTGACATCATTTCTGGCATGTGCATAGAGAATGTACAGAAAAATATGTATATCATATATGATTAAAGTCAGATCAGTGGTTTTGATAATAGGCAGTCTTGAAGTGTAACTATGGGTTTTTAATGGAAAAATGAAGTTTTTCATTAATATCTCGAAGGTATTAAGTCCTAGTGACCAAATTCTTGGCATGGTAGGGGATTTTGGTGACATCTAATTGTATGCCAAATATTAGGAACTGAGAGCTGAAGCTGGGGAGCTGAGCTCTTGCAAACTGCATAACACTAGCTTGATGTAAACAATATGTTACATGGTGTTTGAAAACTTGAATAAAATCTACAGTTTTTGATCAACTGGTTTCAAATTTTTGGTGTTAACAGACAAAATGCTAAAAAAAACATGCTGTGAAAATTAAATCCACAGTACTTACAGGAAAAAAACGTGCCATGGTCAAATTTGGGCAAAATTTAAGGTACCATTTTTTTATTTTTGTTAATATTTTAAAAAATTTAAAAGATTTTGATCTAATTTTGGGTATACAATTTAATTTTGATTAATTAAAGTTATATTACTGGAAAAAAGTCCATAGCTTTAACATGTTTTGTGTTAAGTGGTCAAATATCTTTCCTGATTTTTATACAAAATGCATTATGTTTGGGCCCATAACTTTTTAAAATTATAGAATACAGACATAATTTCTAGCATGTACATAGGAACTATATAGAGGAATATTTATGGCAAATATGAGGAAAAACAGATGATTGGTTTTGATATTAGGTGGTCCTGAAGTGTGAAAATAGGTTTTTAATAAAAAATTGAGGTTTTATCTTAATTTCTCAAAGGAACGAAGTCGCAAAGACCGAGTTTCGGCTTGGTAGGAGATCTTGGGACATCTAACATTATGCCGAATTTTGGATTCCTAGGTCTTACGGTTTCAAAACATGCCACATCTACGGAAGGTTGGACGGACGACAAACAATGGACCATGACTATAGCTCAGATGACTTATAGTCAGCTGAGCTAAAAAGGCTTCGTCCTCTCACCCATGTCTATGCACATGTCAAGTTTGGTATAGACCGGTGAAACATTTTTTGAGTTATCACACCCAACAGGAATCTCTGCCACGGCAGGGCAACCATGCTAAAACCATAGAAATCCCGACTGTGTCTTGGGATACAATAAGTGTATTAAACCTGGTTCATTAATGTACACCACATGAATGGTAAACTAAGCTATAAAATTAAAAGTATAAGGAGTTATTTGAAACCACAACCATGAGGTTATTTTGCTAATTTTGTTTGAGAAGATAAATATTTCTGACAAAATGGGTTATTTTAACAAAAGATAAATTATCTAAAGTTATCATGCTGTAGGAAAAACATGTTACTTCAAATATCTGATTATAAGCAAATTTTTAGAGACAATAAAAAACAAATATTTGGTACATCTGGTACTTGAACACATTTCGAAAAAAAAACCTTTATAATAGTATTTGATAAAATTTATTTACTGCTAAGTTTTTCCATATGTTCACACTCATATGTTTGTGTGAGTGTGTGTGTGTGTGTGCAGTGGTTAAATGTAGAGTATTTCATCGCACACATGACTTGAACAATACAAAATTAATCCATCTTATCAATTTGAGTTCTTGGTTCATTTCAACTGCTTGGCCTTGTCATATATATTATTTATAATATCGTAACAGTAATAACTGAAATATAAATTTCAGTTATGTTTCCATTTTACAACTTTAAGGAGACTTAAATTTGATTAAATAAACAAAAAACATGCTGCTCTTAAGCCTGTGTTACTTACATATATAAAAACACAGAAACAGGCAAATGCGTGAAAATAACATTACTGACTTAGACACAAACAAGTGGTTTATGGCAGATCAGTAGCAGCAACAGTGCCACTTACATAAGAATAAGAGCAGTCAGAATGGTAATTTACCTGCGTCAATGTGTCCAAGGTAATGGCAATCAAAGAGATAGATAATAGCAATTTTTTGTTTTATTTGGGTAAATTTGGCCCAAATCCGATCAAGTGTCCATATTTGTGGATAAAACCACGATAAATAAAAAAGTCTGCACCCCCGTTTGTCTTGAACAGCAGTAGTTGGTGCCACCTGGTGGTAACACATACAGCTCCACCTGGTGGCATTTTTTCCATTAACCTATCTCATTGGCTGCCCGAGGTCTCGCATAGGTTTCATCTTTACCTCCCACTGATGAAAGTAAATCCAGTGACAAAATATCCAAGGTATCAGTTTTTGTTTATTTTAAACACCTCTCAAAGTATGTGGACCCTACATAGCCTCCACGCATGGACTTTGAGACATTCTGTTCGAAGAGTCTTCTGTTATTCTGTAGGACCTCAGCAGCATCTTTGTTTAGAGGATCTTCAGGGTTTGGCTCCTGGAATATAAAATGTCTTGGTGACAATACTGTCTGTTACACCTTCTGCATTATTACCACCCTGGATTTTATAATAAATTTATAAATCTTGCAAGTAATAAGAACCATATTGTATGAAAATGTGTAAACAAGGGACCCATGGGTCACTGTGCTCAGCTGAAGTTGACCTTGAAGGTAAAAATCTAAAATAATATCAAATGGAGATAAAGTGTAAGAGGAAGAGGTAATAAAGGCCATGGTTGGTTTATATGATTGGTTCGTATTGATGTTTAAGAAATTGTTGCAAATAATATTTTGTGACCAAAACATGGTTGCTAGGGGGGGGGGTTATGAGAATTACTGTACACCTGTCACAGCAGGGGATCTCCCCCAATGACTGTAACAAATCAGGAACCCTGGCAGAGCTGACTTCCAGTGACCAGGAGTAGGCGGCCTGCATATGGATAAACAAAGTAACTGCAATAGAGCCTAAATGAAAAAATTCAATAACTACCCTAATTTTCAAGCTTTTATTTTCAAATATCAGATTTAAACAAATTAAATACTAATGTTTACATGCTGTGAAAATTAATTCAACAGTACTCACAGGAAAAAAAACATGCCATGGTCAAAGATGGGCAAAATTTAAGGTACTGATTTTATTTTTATGCTAATAACTTAAAAAATTTACAAAATTTGGATCTAATTCTAGGTATACAACTGAATCTTAATTAAACAAAGTTATATACTTGGAAAAAAAAATCTCTAGCTTCATGTTTAGTGAGTAAATATTTTTCCTGATTTTTTAAAAAGTGCATAATGTCTAGGCTCATAACTTTAAGAAATTACACTTTACGAACTTAATTTCTGGCATGTATATAGGAAATATATCAGAGAATACTTCTGGTAAATATTAAGGAAAACAGATCAGTGGTTTTGATATAAGGCAGTCCTGAAGTGTGATAATAGGATTTTTATTGAAATTTGAGGTTTTTCCTTAATTTCTGGAAGGAACGAAGACTCGGTGACCCAATTTTCTGTTTGGTAGGAGATCTTTGGGACATCTGACAGTATGCCAAATTTTGGATTCGTAGGTCCAACGGTTTCAAAACAGGCCAGTCTAACGGACGGACAGACGACGGACAATGGACCACGACTATAGCTCAGTTGACTTACAGTCAGCTGAGCTAAAAATATTAACCAATGAAATACTGTGCAGTGTTTCATACAATCTTAGCAACAACCTCAAAATATCCACCACTTTATCACAGTCACAATTTTTTTCGCTCTTGATATCAAACCTCATTTAGACAACCACCTCAAAAATGCATACACATAATAGAGGCCCGTTGGTGTCCGAATGAGGTTTCACTGTATAAGTGTAACATTCTTCATATATGAGCCTTGTAAATTATGTGGTGACTAATAGGGCTAAAAAAAAAACGGTTCACCACATGCCTTGGGCAAATAAAAATTCCAGAAACTGGTGTTTGGGCAACCTAAAGTCAGCACCTGCTTGCCCGATTAGTTACTCATCAACTAATCTTCCATATCTGTCATAATAATTAAGAGTTTTTATTAACAAACAACATTTTAACATGTTAACTGTCTATTATGCAAGAATACATGCAACATAATCATGTGGAAAACACAGGAAACAATCACTGATTTTAATGGGCCAGGTAAATCATCTGGGGCAAGTAAATACTCATCCTTACTTGCCAAACTGGGCAAGTACATTCAAAAGATATTGTTGAGCCCTGGCTTATGGCATGAGTTCTCAGAATGACATATTACCATGCATTTCCTCTAAGTGATGAGCTCACACCAAATCTTTGTTCAATAAAATGCCACTATTATGAAACATTAACAGAGCAAAACTATCCTCTCACCATAAGTTAGTTCTTTCACATGCTTCAAATTTAGCAAGAATTCCATCACAAATAATTATAACTCTATATGCAAGACAGCTACCCTGACCCTATTAATGCTCAAATGGACAGAATGACTGAGACAGATCAACTGTCAGAGAAATGTTTCCAATGAGGGTATGCTGGTTATCACCACCATACATCTCTTCCAAATGAGAGCACTGATAACAGTGAGTTAAGTTTTCATTATCAAGCAAATACTTTGACACTTGCATTCAACTATCATAAATGACATCAAAGTATGACTTGCTAGCAATCAAATTGCCCTTTGAAAAACTTAAAAAAAAAGAACAAACACATGAAACTTGACAGCTAGTTAAGGTCTGGTACAAAAAAGGGGTGCTAGCTTAACAAAAATATATTTACCAAAAAGGGTAACATACAAAATCTGTACAACTAGAAAACCTATGCCTACACAATACTTTGCACATCAAACTCTTGGCTGCAGTGCTGACACCTGCTGGCAAGTTTGATAACAATATGTTGAGTGAAATGAATAACTTGGGGTATGACCACATTCACTTATATACCCTCCATACTGGGCTATAGCTTGTTAGAATTCTCTTAAAATTTCAAATTACAGGTATGTCTCATTTAATTAGTAGAATTTTCTTCAAATTCAACTTACAGGTAAGTCTCATTTAACTGGTAGGATTCTCATCAAATTTCAACTTCCAGTTAAGTCTCATTTAATTTGCAGAATTCTCATCAAATTTCAACTTCATGTAAGTCTCATTTAACTGGTAGAATTCTCATCAAATTTCAACATACAGGTAAGTCTCATTAAACTGGTAGAATTCTCATCAAATTTCAACTTACTGGTAAATCTTATTTAATTTGCAGAATTCTCATCAAATTTCCAATTACTGGTAAGTCTCATTTAACTGGCAGAATTCTCATCAAATTTCAACTTACAGGTAAGTCTCACTTAATTTGCAGAATTCTCATCAAATATCAACTTACAGGTAAGTCTCATTTAATTAGTGAATTATATGAACAGGAGCTTCAGACCACTAAGACAGAAAATCATTGATTCTGATGATCATCATTCCATTGTATTTATGTTTGTAACTGAAAAAAAAGTACTGCAAAATTTTGAAATCATAAAATACTAAAGTAAAGTAAAAATATAAAAAATAAATATTTTAAGTTTCAGTTGAACATATAATACTGAAGTGTATAAATGAATCTTGATATCTTCATTAGTTATTTATGTCCAACAGAAGGGAACTGTTGTCATTTTGACATAAAAGTAGGTAGGTGTAAATGGCGTATATGTTTTGGCATTGTAAGCTTGAAATTAAAAAATTTTGATCAGAAAAAACTGTTGAAGCAAAAAGAAATCGGTCTGCCTTTGTATAACCAATCATGCCTGAACCAAACTTTGGGTATGTGTAATTATGATGCGAGTGGCTTTGTTACTTGGTTTACTGTAACTTGAGATCAACCTGGGGTATAATTTGCTCAGTTGGTTCCAGTCAGCTGATCTGATGTCATGTGAATAATCAGCCATGTATCAATGGCAGAAAACCACAAACTGTGTAGGCCTTGAAGGGAAAGGGCAGGGGCAATTAACTCAGCTGTACATACAAATGCTAGGTCAAACACCACCATTATAAATGTGCTAATAAGAATCCTGATATTCTAGTTTTCTGAGCAAAACTGGCTATAAAAGGCATCACTGACACCGTAACTGTAGCCAAGATACAGTTAAAATCCCCTGGATGAAACCGGTAGACAGATTTGAAACTTGTTTAGATGGAGCAGAAATCCTAGGCTGATCCATGGTAGATTTTATTTCGCCTATTCCTAACTTAACTGCATCTCATCTAGGTGGTTTAAAATATAACTTGTAAGATTGCAGCTGTAATGTAGATTATGTTAGATCATGATAGTCATATTTGCGAGGTGAACTTTTTACCTAACTGTATTTCGAAATTATCTGAGATTATGGTAGAAACAATTCACCTATTTCACAAAAATATGTAGAGTGGTCCAAAAGTTAGTGTTGACAAAAATTTCTATTTGGCTGATCCGACCTTGAAGATGAGGGTCAAGGTCATCAGTTTTCCTCCAAGGTCTTAGTTGAAACAACTTGCATATCAAATTTAGGGAGAGATTATGCAGTGCTTAAAAAGTTACCACATTCACAAGAATGTGAAAATGAAACAATGAGCAAAAATTCCAGAGTTTTGACCTTGAGGATCCAAGCCAAGGTCACAAATTTTGGAACTCATCAAAGGAATTGGTTGAAACAATTTGTGTATCAAATTTAAGGGGAAAATATGCATACTTCAAAAGTAAATGGGTTCACAAAAATTTTCTATTTGGGCTGAATTGACCTTGAAGGTGGAGGTCAACAGTTTTCTGAGATATTGGCAGACACAATTCAAATTTCAGTTTTATGAAAGAATATTGAGTGGTTCAAAAGTTATTGCATTCACAAGAATGACAGATGAATACTTCCACCAACAATGACAGATCAAACACTGCATGTCTCCCCCATTGGAAGGAAGACATTATTACAGTACCTGCTACTCAACATGCAGATATGCTGGAAGATCAGTTAATACATACCAGAAACAGATACTGAAGGCCATAAATTATTGAGTTGATTGTCAACACCGGTTTCCAGTCTTCCCTGAAAAATAGAAGCATGATTTAATATTCACTATTTACAGCTTCTGACACTTTAAGGGTCCTATTCACATAAGAGGTATATTAAACATACAAGAAGTAAAGTGTTTTCTCCTTAAAATATTATGGTATCTGCCTATATGTCATTCTAAAACTGTGCATTACTCCTGTACACAAGTGAAAATAATCTTGCACTAGGAACAATCATAGACAAAAACAAGCACAGCATGTACACCCCCTGGTGACCATAATGGGCAATTTAACAAACAAAGACTCAAACCAGTGTTTCTTCTTTCATGTTTCTACTGCTTGATTGGGAGTTTCATGTGCAAGATCAAACCTTTGGTAATGCAGGCTTGTTTTGATAAACATAAACATGTGGACTGTTTACTCACACAAAACCATGATCATGTATAAAACAGGTGAATAGGAGATAGTAAGTCCATGTGGATGGATAGTTTTGCTGGGAAACTTTGAGGCAAAAAAACTAATAGCATGAGATACCAGTAATAAACATGCAAATGCTTATGTTCCTTTGGATGTCCTACACAGAACATTGATTCCTGCATTAACCCTTATGTGATTCACTCTGCTTTTGAATGTACCTGTTTACAATCAAACTATATACACTGACTGGCAGAATAAATAACTTTACATTTACATTTGTCATAAGTAAAGGTAAGGTGACGTCTGTTTGGCGAGCCTTGTGGCTCATCAGGCTGGAGCTTATGCCTGTTTCTGTAGTGTGAAGCGACTTTGGGAGTAAAACTCCTCCTGGATGGGATGCTAGTTCATCACAGGACACCTTCCCAGTATTTACTGGTACCCATTTCTACTGCTAGGTGGACAGAGGCACACTTGTGGTTGGGACCTTGCCCAAGGGTCTTAGCAGGATAGGGATCTGACAGGGTTTCAAACTCAAGACCTGATCGTGAGACACAACACTCCATTTTTCAGCCAGCGGGAACATGTTTTGCCAACTGCCCTACTTTCAGGCAAAGTCATTCAGGGGATCTCCTGATTGACATGTGTTGTGGCTCTGCAATGCACATGGCCCTATGTGCTGTGTTTATATTGACACCTGTGATCACAGCCAGTCTACTGTTTTTAACACTCATTTACAGGACTTAGCATATTGTTTCAAGGCAATATATTGCCTGTGGCAGGTACAAATATATTTTAAAGGGATCAGCTATTTTTGTGTTAATTCAACATGCTTTAAACGTGACTCGGTCCCTTTAATCAAGGGCTTACAATTCAATGTACTGATTCTCTGATGCATTAATGTTAAACCCCTAATATTAATCAAGTTTTCAGGAGAAGCTGGGAAGTCTGCTGAATAGACTGATCTTCAAACAAGGCCTACAGGCCTAACGCAAACCTGTGCAAAGTTTGGGAGTATGAATGGAGATTTATTTTTAAAAGTTAATATTGATCCTCTTATGTCCTGCATGTCTTCCTTAGTCATTATGAAATGGATGTTTCAGACCTGCAAGTTTTGGACTAGGACATTTTAAAACTAGGATGTACCAGTCAGGTTTTGCCAGGGAGAATTATTGGGACATATGAACGGACAATTTGGCAGCATGGTTTTGGAGAAGAACATTTTTTAATGTTTTTAGCTTTTTCCCAATAAAATCCAGGAAAATGCAGTAAGCCAAGAAATAAGCAATATCCGATAGAATTTTTTAGAAGACAAATTTTTTGCGAAAGAATTGGTGATGCTAGCTCCTACCCTTTTTGAGATAGCTATGACACACAACGGATGACAGAAGACGGACGAAGCCACACCACTGCATAAGCTCACAGATTTGCTAAAAATGCAAACCAAGTTTTTTCAAACAGTTAAAAGATATATTTCCAATAGTCTGGCATTCTGCGTCTAGACAATGTGTCTAGACGTCTGAATGCTGTGTCTAGATGTCAAGGCACATTGTCTAGACACCAGACAGAGCCAGGTCAGTTGCAATGGTGTATCTGGACCCTACCTGGTTGTACTAAGTGACCTCTTGACTTGGCTGCTGAAACTCAGCATGTTGTCAAATTTGTTTTCAATCACAGAAAGCCTTTTTCAATTGGCCACACTAAATTTTTAAAGCTGCAATTACCCAATCTATTCTTATAAAACTGGCAAAACCTTACCATAGAATAATTTTTGTAAAGTTTAAACCAATCAGCTTAACAGTTTCATCATAAAACGGTGTATAAGCTAGAAGAGTCTAAAATTACATTTTTACTTGTAAAACACAGATCAATGTAGGTGGCGCCACCAATACCTCAATTTGGGACATGTCATATGTGACAAACATTGGCATAAAATTTGGTGATGATAGCTCTAGCTGTTTCTGAGATTGAAATTTTAGTGTGCTTTTTTGGACAGATGACGAAGTTCAACCTCCTGTAACTTGGCAAGAAATCTTTGAAAGGGAACCATTTGAACAAATTTGAGAGAGATTGTTCCAGGGATCATTTCTGTGAAATATTGGACAATTTGGCTGGACAGTTTCAGAGAAGAAGATTTTTAAAGCATTTTTAGCTTTTTCCCTAAAAAATCTAAGAAAATGCAGTTAGAAAAAAATCAACAAAATCCAAGGAGTTTTTCAGATGATTGATTATTTGCAAAAATTTGGTGATGCTAGATCCTGCCATTTTTGAGTTAGCTATGGTAAACGTACAGAGATGCACGATGCAACGACGGACGACACCACACCATCGCATAAGCTCACAGGTTCGCTAAAAATCTGGAATATAATAACACATTTTCTAACAGATATGAGCAACTTGATGTATTTTCAGCACGTGTTCTACACTTACCTAAGAATATTCAGGCATACATTTCCTTCTAGATCTATGTTTGGGTGATATACCATTGTTTCACATTTGACCTTGGGTGGTTCATGTGGATAACCTTGACCTACTTTGAAACTGAACACAAATCGCCCTCCTCTGTAAAAACCCTGAAACAGATATAATACATCACCTAATAAAAGAATCAAGGGTAACATAAACACAATAAGATTTACATATTATTAGGGTCTATAGGCATTTCCACATCTGGTTCACATCTATATCTGATAATACTGAACCAGTTTACTTTTGTCTTTGAGTTCACACTGTAGTTTGCTTTACAAGAGCCTAAATCTGTTTATTCAATAAAACTTAGAGTTGAGTCTCTGCTAATGGTTGTAAATAAAAATAACAGTACTGCTAAAACTGATATTTTTCTGGAAAGATTACTTCAAATGGCAGCAACACTGGCCTTACACAGACTAGAAGTGGAGTTGCCTATGCGCACTAAGAACTAGTTTACGGGAAACCGGACAAAAGTGAGCCGAACTACTGTAGACCGCTTCTCAAGTGGACTGTAGTATACCCAACTGATGTGGATTAGTGGTTAAGGGCAGACAGAGTGATGTGATTCATGATTAGAATTATTTGCAAGTGCGTGCCAATACAGTCTATGAGTTACTGAAATAAGAAGTATCAATTATTCAGGGAAGCATGTCATCAACTACTATACCCTTTTCTGTAAACCTGAGTCTACCTGTTTTTGATACAATTTTCTTAAATGTGTACACGTTTCAGTATATTACTAAAAAGGATATTCCATATGGAAATGCTGACCTAATATGTCAATCAAATATTTTAATAGAAATCTTCAGTTTATGTTTCAAAACTTTCTGGAGTCTTTACAATGACCTGACAGATCAGATGTCTCAGCAGTAGTATCCTCAGTCACATTTTTTAAAGAGTGTTAACATTACATCATCCAATCATCAGCTGTCATTTGATGCTGTTTTTGCATGTGACCAATGACCTGGACTCACTTAAACGGGGCTGACATATGCTGACAAATGTAGACTGATTTTTCATATATTAATATAATTTTTTAATAACATGTATTTGCAACATAGGTGTATATTTCCCTTGATGAAAAATAGAAACTTCTACCTTAGATACCACTTCTCTTTTAAACTGTAACTAATAAAAATCTTTATAACAAGCAAGTTCATGGAATTTATGTCCCCTGCTACCGCCTCTTGTTATCCCACTTTTGCCTTCTCATTATGTTTTAGTTTATATTTTCTCCTGAAGATGGCCTTATATGTAATAGTGCCTCTGATTTACTCTTCATTGTCCCCTGAAGATTTCTCAACATGTCATAATTTTGTTGTGAACTGGGAACAAAAATAAAAATAGGAGCTGGTGATAATAATTTTTCAGACAGACACTCCAAAACCAATCCCAACCAAGGTATGCATGAGAGCAATCACAGATCAAATGTTGAATGAAATCAGATAATATTTATATTTATTTTAGGAAAGTTATCACACTGAAACGAAAACCTGACAGACAGACAGACAGACAGACACATCTGATCACAGAAGCGGAGGACAAAAAACAGGTGGACATGAGGGGATGAAATGAACTTCATATATAATATAAATTTATGTAATTTAATAAATACATGAAAACTTTTTGCCTACCAACAAGTATCTTTTGATTGGCATCAATGAAAGCTTTGCCTTGGTGATCAAAGAGACAGGAATAACACAATGTTAATGTTCATTCGGATATGTTCCTAGATTAAGATCATCACTGGTGGAAATCAGTACCACAAATTCCTTATTGATTTTCTTTATACTTGAGTATCAATTAAACTTAATTAACCAGTTATGTATTTTCCTTATATAGTCAAACCATGATCAATTTAACTTTGGTGTAAAAAAAATCACAGAGTTAAGAGCCTACATAAATAAAAA
This sequence comes from Sipunculus nudus, assembly GCA_026874595.1. NCBI lineage: Eukaryota > Metazoa > Annelida > Sipuncula > Golfingiida > Sipunculidae > Sipunculus > Sipunculus nudus. The sequence continues at coordinate 62,697,580 of CM049319.1, forward strand.
AAATTAAAACAGGCAAGTCATCCAAACATTATGTATATAAAGCATACACCTAATCTTGTACCTTACAAGCTACAGGTGTGGTGTGGTACAAGAGAAAGGGGGAAAATTTGGCCCTGCTTCAGTATTTATGTTCAACATTCTCTAGGTGAGCAAAAATACTTCTCCTGGTGAGCAGTAGTATTACTACTGGTGAGCAGCAGTATTTATCCTGGCAAGTGGTAGTATTTCTACAGGTGAGCAGTAGAATTTCTCTAAGTGAACAGCATCATTTCTTAAGGATAGCAGCTAGTAAGCAGTAGTATTCCTAGTGGTAAGCAGTGACATTCTCCTGGTGAGCTGCTGTATTTTTCCTGATGGGCAGTAGTATTTACTGTGTTTAGATTAAACAAATTAATTTTCATTCTTTCAATTTTAATGTGTACAGGTGTGGTTATATGTGCAGGTGTTTAGAGCTTGCTTCAATTAGCATCTAGGGATGCAAGGCTTCTGAGCCTATTTGATGAACTTATTTGTTATGTTTTCTCATAATCTCTTTAACAAGACCTTAATCATTGCTTACCTCACAAAAGGGCAGTGGTACAACATACCTGTTAAATGCCTATTATCATAGGGCTCTAATTATATATGTCTTTCATGATATTTTCACATACCCAAGGTACTGGCAACTTACCTCATCTGGACTTATGATCAATTTAAAATTGAGAAGATCGTCTGGATCTGGGAAGTCCATCTGACATGTTTTAGGTAGCGTCAGCTCATTGATGTCTGTAAATACAACAGAAACAGCATTAGTATCACTGGAACTCCAATCAACATATTTTCTTGAGCTTAAAGTACAATTCTGCTGTGCACAGCAATTAAGCCAGCTGAAATGTTCTTTCTTGAAATTTGTTAAAAGTAAGTAAAAAGTTACAAGATGTTATACAATAGTACTTTATTAAATTAGAAATCTGCATTCTCAGGAATGTGAGCCTATGCCATACAAAGGGTCCCTACTGTGAGATGCTCCCCGAGCCATGTTTGCGTTCACTTTTTTCGGTCCATATTGCCAGTGACTCTACATATATGGATATTCATTGATGACATTTCTCAATCAGGATTATGTGCTCGATCCACATCAAAATCTAATTTATCCTTCACTGGCAAATTCCCAAAATGAGCAACTTATGTTGTGAACAAACACACACACCATTTTTGGAAGTAACTCATTCTCAAAGTAAGCTGATATAAAAACCACAGCCACGCCTGCCAAAGCTGAATGACTGAAAAAGAGTTAGTACTCTAGACAAGTGACCCAGGGGTCATGACGCTCAGCTGACCAGGAAGATATTGACAAAAGTAATTTATCATCTGAATGTCAAATTTGAATGAAATACTTTTTCCAAACTTGACCTTTTGTATAAAATCATCCAATATTCATTGGGGTACTATGGAGCTCTGTAGCATGAAGGATATGGGTAACAGACACCTATTTTCAAGGTTTACAAGATGACTTTTCAGATGAAACACTCCATGATCAATATCCATGCAAAAAATCATGATGATCAATGCATTAGTTGTTCAGATACTTGAGCTATTGTATCAAATTTTCTTTTATTCTGGGGGGTACTTGGGAACCCCATAGCTCGAAGAATATAGGTCACAGTGACCTAATTTCAGGTTTACAAGGAGAATTTCCATAGACCTCCCAGGATGTCAAGTAAGAAGATTCCAGTTCTAGCGGTTACGATTTGTGCCCTGTTAACAGCCGGACGCTCGGACGGCCAGACGGCCGGACGGACGACGGACAAAAGGTGATCCCTATAGCTCAGATGACTTACAGTCAGCTGAGCTAAAAACACTAAATGGTCAATATCCATGCAAAGAATCATGATGATCTCCGTATTAGTTGTTCAGATACTTCAGCTTTTGTATCAAATTGTCCATTATTCTGAGGGATACTTCAGAGTCCTATAGCTTGAAGGATATGGGTAACAGAGACCTAATTTCAAGTTTCCACAGGCACTCTTCATGGGCCTCCTTGCATGACAAGAATGAAGTTTCTAGGTCCAGTTGTTCCAATTTGTACCCTCTTGATAGATAACCACATCTTCAGAGGTCTCGAAAAAAGAGAAAAAAATTCGTAAAAATTTGAAAAAAATAGAGGTGGCGCACCCTCTCTGCAGAAACTGATGGAACATCTCATAATTAATATGTATGCGAAAAATCATGACCCTCAGTGATGTAGTTATTGAGATATTGAAGTTTTTGTATGAAATTTTTGACTACTCGGGGGGGGGGGGGTACTTTGGGGCCCCATAGCTCGAAGGATATGGGTAACAGAGACCTAATTTCTGGTTTCCATGGAGACTTTTCATAGGTCTTCTAGTGTTTTGAGAATGAAGATTCTAGGTCCAGTCGTTACGATTTGTGCCATGCTAACAGATGACAGCATCCTTAAAGGTCTCAAAAATAGAGGAAAAAATCGTAAAAAATTGAACAATACAGGTGGCGCCACCAGTCTGCAGGAACAGATGACACATCTCATGATCAATAGTTATGCCACAAATCATGACCATCAGTCAAGTAGTTAATGAGATATTGAAGTTTTTGTATGAAATTTTTTACTTTTCTTGGGGGTACTTTTGGGCTCCATAGCTCGAAGAATATGGGTAACAGAGACCTAATTTTGGTTTCCATGGAGACTTTTCATAGGTCTCTCAGTGTGTCGAGAATGAAGATTCTAGGTCCAGTCGTTATGATTTGTGCCACGTTAACAGATGACAGCATCCTTAAAGGTCTCAAAAATAGAGGAAAAAAATCGTAAAAAATCGAACAATACAGGTGGCGCCACAAGTCTGCAGGAACTGATGGAACATCTCATGATCAATATGTATGCCAAAAATCATGACCATCAGTGATGTAGTTATTGACATATTGAAGTTTTTGTATGAAATTTTTGACTACTCTGGGGGGGGGGGGGGTACTTAAGGGCCCCATAGCTCAAAGGATATGGTTAGCAGAGACCTAATTTCTGGTTTCCAAGAATATTTTTCATGGACCTCTCAGTGTGTCAAGAATTAAGATTCTAGGTCCAGTCGTTACGATTTGTGCCTTGTTAACAGATGTTATATTTTGAAAGGTCTCAAAAATAGAGAAAAAAATTCATAAAAAATTGAACGATACAGGTGGCGCCACCAGTCTGCAGGAAGTGATGGAACATCTCATAATCAATATGTATGCCAAAAATCATGACCATCAGTCAAGTATTTAATGAGATATTGAAGTTTTTGTATGAAATTTTTTACTTTTCTGGGGGGTAGTTTGGGGCCCCATAGCTGGAAGGATATGGGTAACAGAGACCTAATTTCTGGTTTCCATGGAGGCTTTTCATAGGTCTCTCAGTGTGTCGAGAATGAAGATTCTAAGTCCAGTCATTACGATTTGTGCCTTGTTAACAGCTGTTGACATTTTTAAAGGTCTCAAAAATAGAGAAAAAAATTTGTAAAAAATTGAAAAATACAGGTGGCTCCACCAGTCTTCAGGAACTGATGGAACCTCTCATGATCAATATGTATGCCAAAAATCATGACCATCAGTCAAGTAGTTAATGAGATGTTGAAGTTTTTGTATGAAATTTTGGACTTTTCTGGGGGGTACTTTGGGGCCCCATAGCTCGAAGGATATGGGTAACAGAGACCTAATTTCTGGGTTCCATTGAGACTTTTCATAGGTCTCTCAGTGTGTCGAGAATGAAGCTTCTAAGTCCAGTCGTTACGATTTGTGCCTTGTTAACAGATGTTCACATTTTTAAAGGTCTCAAAAATAGAGAAAAAAATTCGTAAAAAATCGAAAAATACAGGTGGCGCCACCAGTCTTCAGGAACTGATGGAACCTCTCATGATCAATATGTATGCCAAAAATCATGACCATCAGTCAAGTAGTTAATGAGATATTGAAGTTTTTGTATGAAATTTTGGACTTTTCTGGGGGGTGCTTTGGGGCCCCATAGCTCGAAGGATATGGGTAACAGAGACCTAATTTCTGGTTTCCAAGGAGATTTTTCATGGACCTCCCAGAATATCAAGTAAGAAGATTCCAGTTCTAGCGGTTATCATTTGTGCCCTGTTAACAGACAGACGCCCGGACGGCCGGACGGACGAAGGACAAAAGGTGATCCCTATAGCTCAGATGACTTACAGTCAGCTGAGCTAAAAAAAAGAGCAGACATCTTCGAAATAAAGAGCAAAAAAAAGAGGAGTAAAATTAGTGTCAATTCCCCATTTTTTATCACAGACTAAATTCAGATGTGCTCAGCATCCCACAATTTGTGGATATATATCCTCTCAAAGTCAGAAACATACATGGTGCACTTCCCCCTGCATTCAAGATAAGGGCATTTTCTACATGTTATGACACATACTGGACATTCTGCACACAAAAAATTGCAAAATATCCCATTGTTGTTCTTCCTGGACTGTTAAAGCAGGGGAGAAATAGTTTATCTCAGAAATCTTTCATGGAAGAAAAGGGGGGGGGGGGGAATGTGTTGCTGAAAAAAGTAGTAAAAAAAAAGAGTTATTAGCGTCATTTTCAGGAAATCCTAAAAAAAAAACAGTGACTCTTAAAAACAAGTGACCCATGGGTCATGACGCTCAGCTGCCAAGCATGACCTGCAACATCATGGGCTGCGATTCACAACTTCTAGTAAAATTGATGCAGAACCTATATGCCAATTTTGTTTAAACTTTCTACGTTGCCATAAATTCTTATCATATATGTCTGGTTAAAACATAGTGAATGAAGGTCTGAGGCAAAATGTATGGTTGTTGAGCTATCAGGAACTAATCCCACAGCTTGCTCGATACCTGTCAGTCTCAAAAGGAATACCACACAGGCATCATATAAGATCAAAATATAGCAAAAGATCAAGGAAATCCATGCAAGAATTATTGTGAAACGGGTGCTTCCATATTAATTTTTAGCTCAGCTGACTGAAAGTCATCTGAGCTATAGCGATCACTCTTTGTCCGTCGTCCGTCTGTCCGTCTGTCCGTCCGTTAACCAGGCACAAATCGTAACCGCTGGACCTAGAACCTTGTAACTTGGGATTCTGAGAGGTCCATAAAAAATCTCCTTGGAAACCAGAAATTAGGTCTCTGTTACCCATATCCTTCGAGCTATGGGGCCCCAAAGTACCCCCCAGAAAAGTCAAAAATTTCATACAAAAACTTCAATATCTCATTAACTACTTGACTGATGGTCATGATTTTTGGCATACATATTGATCATGAGATGTTACATCACTTCCTGCAGACTGGTGGCGCCACCTGTATTTTTCGATTTTTTACGAATTTTTTTCTCTATTTTTGAGACCTTTAAAAATGTGAACATCTGTTAACAAGGCACAAATCATAAAGACTGGACTTAGAATCTTAATTCTTGACACACTGAGAGGTCCATGAAAAATCTCCTTGGAAACCAGAAATTAGGTCTCTGTTACCCATATCCTTTGAGCTATAGGGCCCCAAAGTACCCCCCAGAATAGTAAAAAATTTCATACAAAAACTTCAATATCTCAATAACTACATCACTGATGGTCTTCATTTTTGGCATACATATTGATCATGAGATGTTTGATCAGTTCCTGCAGACTGGTGGCGCCACCTGTACTGTTTGATTTTTTACGATTTTTTCCTCTATTTTTGAGACCTTTGAGGATGCTGTCATCTGTTAGCGTGGCACAAATCGTAACGACTGGACCTAGAATCTTCATTTTCAACACACTGAGAGACCTATGAAAAGTCTCCATGAAAACCAGAAATTAGGTCTCTGTTACCCATATCCTTCGAGCTATGGGGCCTAAAATTACCCCCCCAGAATAGTCAAAAATTTCATACAAAAACTTCAATATCTCATTAACTACATCACTGATGGTCATGATTTTCGACATACATATTGATCATGAGATGTTTCATCAGTTTGTGCAGACTGGTGGCGCCACCTGTATTTTTCAATGTTCACGAATTGTTTTCTCCATTTTTGAGACCTTTAAGGATGTAGTTATCTGTCAACAGGGTACAAATCGTAACGACTGGACCTAGAATCTTCGTTCTTGACACACAGGGAGACCCATGATAAGTCTCCTTGGAAACCTGAAATTTGGTCTCTGTTACCCATATCCTTCAAGCTATGTGGCCCCAAAGTACCCCCCAGAAAAGTCAAAAATTTCATACAAAAACTTCAATATCTCATTAACTACATGACTGATGGTCATGATTTTTGGCATACATATTGATCATGAGATGTTACATCACTTCCTGCAGACTGGTGGCGCCACCTGTATTTTTCGAATTTTTACGAATTTTTTTCTCTATTTTTGAGACCTTAAAAAATGTGAACATCTGTTAACAAGGCACAAATCATAAAGACTGGACTTAGAATCTTAATTCTTGACACACTGAGAGGTCCATGAAAAATCTCTTAGGAAACCAGAAATTAGGTCTCTGTTACCCATATCCTTTGAGCTATCGGGCCCCAAAGTACCCCCCAGAATAGTAAAAAATTTCATACAAAAACTTCAATATCTCAATTACTACATCACTGATGGTCTTCATTTTTGGCATACATATTGATCATGAGATGTTTGATTAGTTCCTGCAGACTGGTGGCGCCACCTGTACTGTTTGATTTTTTACGATTTTTTCCTCTATTTTTGAGACCTTTGAGGATGCTGTCATCTGTTAGCGTGGCACAAATCGTAACGACTGGACCTAGAATCTTCATTTTCGACACACTGAGAGACCTATGAAAAGTCTCCATGGAAACCAGAAATTAGGTCTCTGTTACCCATATCCTTCGAGCTATGGGGCCCAAAATTACCCCCCAGAATAGTCAAAAATTTCACACAAAAACTTCAATATCTCATTAACTACATCACTGATGGTCATGATTTTCGACATACATATTGATCATGAGATGTTTCATCAGTTTGTGCAGACTGGTGGCGCCACCTGTATTTTTCAATGTTCACGAATTGTTTTCTCCATTTTTGAGACCTTTAAGGATGTAGTTATCTGTCAACAGGGTACAAATCGTAACGACTGGACCTAGAATCTTCGTTCTTGACACACAGGGAGACCCATGATAAGTCTCCATGGAAACCTGAAATTCGGTCTCTGTTACCCATATCCTTTGAGCTATGGCACTCCAAAGTACAGCTCAGAATAATGGAAAATTTGATACAAAAGCTAAAGTATCTGAACAACTAATGCAGAGATAACCATAATTGTTTGCATGGATATTGATCATGGAGTGTTTCATAAGTTTCTGCAGACTGGTGGCACCACCTGTATTTGTATCCGCCAAAACAGAGTTTTGCGGATACTATGTTTTCAGCTGCACGCCGCCGCCGCCGCCGCCGCGGCCACGTAGGTGTCCGGAGAACTCCTCCGTAACCACTGGGCGGAATTTTCCGAAACCCGGGATTATGTTCGGGTCACATGTGAACTGCTGCGCCCCGATTTTTTTTTTACCTCTGACCTTTCCTTTGCGCTCTGCGTCCGTTTGTGCGTCTGTTTCCACACATAAACCCACATATCTCGGGAACCGTTTGACCGATCAGGAAAATTTTTTTGCACAAATGTAGCCCTTGGAGAGCTTTATAACATACACCAAAAATGGTGGCGCCACCTGCAACCATGTTTGCACAGTGTCCATCTGTTCGTCTGCCTTGGGTTAAAATCACTCATATCTCTGCAGTGACTTGACTAATTCACCTGAAATTGGGCATGCGTAAACATCCTGGATAGCTTTTCTGATTTTATGACAGGTGGCGCAACCTACATTCACGTTTACGCTGCAGACATCCAAGCTCATATCTCGGGAACCGTTTGACCGATCAGGAAAATTCTTTTGCACAAATGTAGCCCTTGGAGAGCTTTATAACATACACCAAAAATGGTGGCGCCACCTGCAACCATGTTTGCACAGTGTCCATCTGTTCTTCTGCCTTGGGTTAAAATCACTCATATCTCTGCAGTGACTTGACTAATTCACCTGAAATTGGGCATGCGTATACATCCTGGATAGCTTTTCTGATTTTATGACAGGTGGCACCACCTACATTCACGTTTACGCTGCAGACATCCAAGCTCATATCTCGGGAACCGTCTGACCGATCAGGAAAATTCTTTTACACAAATGTAGCCCTTGGAGAGCTTTATAACATACACCAAAAATGGTGGCGCTACCTGCAACCATGTTTGCACAGTGTCCATCTGTTTGTCTGCCTTGGGTTAAAATCACTCATATCTCTGCAGTGACTTGACTAATTCACCTGAAATTTGGCATGCGTATACATCCTGGATAGCTTTTCTGATTTTTATGACAGGTGGCGCCACCTACTTTCACGTTTACGCTGCAGACATCCAAGCTCATATCTCAGGAACCGTTTGACCGATCAGGAAAATTTTTTTGCACAAATGTAGCCCTTGGAGAGCTTTATAACATACACCGAAAATGGTGGCACCACCTGCAACCATGTTTGCACAGTGTCCATCTGTTCGTCTGCCTTGGGTTAAAATCACTCATATCTCTGCAGTGGTTTGACTAATTCACCTGAAATTCGGCATGCTTATTCATCCTGGATAGCTTTTCTGATTTTATGACAGGTGGCGCCACCTACAATCAAGTTTACGCTGCAGACATCCAAGCTCATATCTAGGGAACCGTTTGACCGATTGGGCCAAAATTTTGCATGTGTATAAATCTCACATAGCTCTTTATCATATGCAAAACTGGTGGCGCCACCTGCAGCCATGTTTGCACAGCTCCCATCTGTTTGTCTGCCATGGGATAAAATCACTCATATCTCGGCAGTGGTTTGACATATCTGCCTAAAATTTTGCAAGTTTATACATCCCCGACAGCTCTCGTGATTTTATGACAGGTGGCGCCACCTGCATTCTAGTTTATGCAGCAGATATCCAAGCTCATATCTTTGGAACCGTTTGACCGATTGGGCCAAAGTTTTGCATGTGTATAGAGCTTTCTGGATTTTTTCGTAGGTAGCGCAACCTACATACACAATTTGGCTGCAGACATCCATGCTAATATGCAACACTTCACCCGTTCCACTCTGATTTAGGCGGATACAAGTAGTCGCTTGTCGACTACCCGTAATCTAGTTGTTCGTTTTTTTAACGAAATTTTTCTGTATTTTTGAGACCTTTAAAGATATGACCATCTGTTAACAGGGCACAAATCATAAAAACTGGACCAAGAATCTTCATTCTTGACTCACAGGGAGACCCATGAAAAGTCTCCATGGAAACTTGAAATTAGGTCTCTGTTACCCATATTCTTTAAGCTGTATGGGTCCAAAATCCCCCCCCCCCCAGAATAATGGAAAATTTTATACAAAAACTGCAGTATTTCAATAACTACAACACTGATTGTCATGATTTTCGGCATACATATTGATCATGAGCTGTTCCATCAGTTTCTGCAGACTGGGTGTGCCACCTCTATTTTTTTTTCAAATTTTTACGAATTTTTTTTTTTTGAGACCTTTAAAGATGTGGTTATCTGTCAACAGGGTACAAATCGCAACAACTGGACCTAGAATCTTCATTCTTGTCATGCAAGGAGGCCCATGAAAGGTGCCTGTGGAAACTTGAAATTAGGTCTCTGTTACCCATATCCTTCAAGCTATAGGACTCCGAAGTATCCCTCAGAATAATGGACAATTTGATACAAAAACTGAAGTATCTGAACAACTAATGCAGAGATCACCATGATTTTTTGCATGGATATTGACCATTAAGTGTTTTTATTAGTTTCTGCAGACTGGTGGAGCCACCTGTATTTTTGTATCCGCCAAAATGAAGTTTTGCGGATACTATGTTTTTGACAGAGTTTTGACAGGCGCCACCTGTCATAAAATCAAGAAAGCTGTCCACGATGTATAAACCTGCAAAATTTTAGGCAGTTATGTCGAACCACTACAGAGAAATGAGTGATTTTAGGCCACGGCAGACTAACAGACAGACCCTGTGCAAACATTGTTACAGGTGGCGCCACCATTTTTTGTGTATGTTACAGAGCTATCAAAGGGCTACATTTGTATAAATTTTATTTCCTGATCGGTCAAACGGTTCCCGAGATATAAGCTTGGATGTCTGCAGCGTAAACTTGATTGTAGGTGGCGCCACCTGTCATAAAATCAAGAAAGCTATCCTGGATGTATACACATGACGAATTTCAGGTGAATTAGTCAATTAACTGCAGAGATATGAGTGATTTTAACCCAAGGCAGATGAACAGATGGACACTGTGCAAACATGGTTACAGGTGGCGCCACCATTTTTTGTGTATGTTATAAGCAATCCAAGGGCTACATTTGTATCAATTTGATTTCCTGATCGGTCAAACGGTTCCCGAGATATGAGGGTTTATGAGTGGAAACAGACCCACAAATGGACACTGGATAGAGAGAAAAGGTCAGAGGTCAATGCAAATTGGTTAGGCACCAGTTCACATGTGACCCGATAATAGGTGTAAGTTTGGGAAAAATCGGTCCATTAGTCTCCGAGGAGCTCTCTGGAAACGAACGCTGTCAAAAAAATTGTGCATGTGTTTAGATCTCACATAGGTCTTTATCATACACAAAACTGGAGGGGTTACCTGCAAAGATTTTTGCACAGTGTTTGTCTGTTTGTCTGCCATGGGCAAAAATCGCTCATATACATGTAGTGGTTTGACTTTTCTGCCTAAAATTTTGCAGGTGTATACAACTTGGACAGCTTTCTGGATTTGTGGTAGGTGGCACAACCTACATACACATTTAGGCTGAAGACATCCATGCTAATATGCAACATACCTCACTCTATTTCCCCTTGCCACTCAATCCATGCCTCACTATCCGATTTTGGCAGATACATGTAGTCACTTGTCGGTTACCTGTATTCTATTTTTAAAATTTAACACATTTTTCTCTATTTTGAGATATATAAATACAGACTAAATCTTGGCCTGTTGGTTAATCTGTTTGATGCTTCAGTTGAATGGGTATATACTACCATTCTGATGATAAAATTTCCTTTTGCGAATCTCTTCCCAGTCAGCTGAGCGTCATGACCCATGGGTCACTTGTTATTCAATACAAGCCAACTGTAATGAGCTTTCATAAATGATGGTCATATTTATTAAGAAATCTTTGACCCATTGCAAGATTACATTAATATACATCCCACTGCATTCACTTTAATAGTTCTTGAGATAATATGTTCTAAAGAAATTTAAAGATGGCTTCCTGGTGGCCATATTTGATTTCTGACAGGTCGGAAATCGAACAACAAACATCCTCTAAAAGGGACCAAACATAAAAAAAAAATCACAGAAACTGCCCTGGCAAAAAGATTTCTAAAATGGCTACCTTGCCGACATAAATGTTTTCTGACAAGTCTGACATTTGATATCACACATCCTCCAATAAGACACTAAACTTGTAGCAATTGCTCCAAAGAATGTAACAGTTATGAAAAACAATTCAAAAGGCATGATCAGGTTGGAGAGCTCTCATATCAGATTTATGAACATGCAAATGTAAAAAGTGCAAGTCCAATTTGTTTTAATTATCAGCTTGCTAATTCAATGGGGTCAGCAGGGTAGGCAAACTGCAAAACCTAAAAGAAAAGAAATGCAGAAAGCATCACTAAGAGTCTTGTAACAAATAAAGCCATCCTAAATCCAGGTACAGACCCACATATTATCAGAACAAACACTTGCTGGTATATCTGATGATTTGTATAATAATATTCAGATATCTAGAAAACTAAGTTTACTGCTATGATTCCATGATATAAACTGCAAAATGTTCCCATCATTTTATAAATCAGTAGCTAAACCTTAACACTTAACTCTCATAGTCTTAATGCCTGGCCAAAGCATTCTGGCAACAGTGTTTTTGTAATGCACTAATGATATATCCTTATCACTCCATGAGCTGTTACATAAGGGAGTCAATATATCACAAGTGTCACTGACAATTATGGGCACACGGTGAGATGTACTAGTTGTGAGTGCCATGGTTATATATATACAAGAAAACAAGAAAAATAGAGATGGTCTACAATAAGTTATTGTGAACATTCCTGACCTATGACCTTGGCCTTTTGCCCACATATCAACTGGATTCTTTCTAAATGATGGGTAACAACTAACCACTTACATCTGGCCGGGTGTAATTACTTGGCAACCCATGAGTGAATAACTTAGACCTGCAACCTTTAACCTCCTGACCAGTTGACCTCAAAATAAATTAGTTATTTCTTCATGCAAAAGGACCCATAAATATGAAGTTTGAATCACATTCAGTGATGCATGGATGTGGCATATGTGAAAGACTGAAGGTTTGGGTTGAACAGTTTCACTTGAAATATGTTCACAAGCATTTAGAACAATATTGTGACCTTGACCTTTGACCTTTTGAACTCAACATCAATAGGCTTCTTCCCCTATTGGTAGGTAAGCCATATATGACAGATGGAAAGTATAGATTGAAAAGTTTGCCTGAAAATGACTCCACGCAAGAAGAGGGTGCTGTGAACTTGACCTTTGACCTCAAAATTAACAGGTCTTTTCCCCTGTTGGCAGAGAACAGATATCAGTGCTGAAAGATTAGGAATGAAAGGTCTAGCTTGAAATGTGTCCACAACCTTTTCAAAGAAGTGGATCCTGTGACCCTGACCTTTGACCTTGTGACCTCAACATCTATGGGTTTCTTCCTATAGTGGTTGGCCAAATATATACTGTGGTTGGCTTCATATTCGGGAGGCTGAAATTTTGCGATCTCTCCATTTTGAATGTTTTGCGAGGGTTTCATTTTCGCGATCTCACCAGAACCTATATCAAATCTTTGGTAATGCCATACCTGTGTGTATTATTAAATGAGAATAAGTCATGAGTTTGTAATGTTCTACTCATATAACGATGGTCCTGTACACACAGCACAGGAAGCTTAGTTCAAATTTAAGGGAACGTTTTCCCTATACTTGCATGGATGTAATTTATTATAAAATTTCTCACTGATCTAACCTATTCACATACAAGTATTGGTTACACTAAACAAGAAGGGCATATTCAATCGGCAAATTATTCCCGAGGGTTTCATTTTCGCGATTATCTCCAATTCGCGAATATCGCGAAATTAAAACCCTCGCGAACAAAAAGGCAACCACAGTATTAAGTTTGAAATCCATATTTGTCAATCCAAACTGGAGTTATCATCTTGAAATGGATTTCAGGACAGATGGCTCATGTGAACTTGACCTTTGATCTTGTGACCCCAAGATCAACAGAGATCTTCCTCTATTGGCAGGTGTCTTATATTTGTGAGATGGAAGGTCTGGCTTCAAATGCATCCACAAACTTTTAAAAAATGTGGGTCTTGTGACCTTGACCTCATGACCAAACAAGGGACCCATGGGTCACGGCGCTCAGCTTTTATATATGATCACAAAATACGATTTGGAAGAGGAGGTAGGCAAAGGCTGGTTTTGTGTGGTAATATAAGCTCTATTATGAGTTGACAGTGTTTTACTCAAGTTATGTAAGATTTTGATTATACCCTTTGAGACAGGGAAAAGGATTGATGTCATTTATATTATTTACAGTTATTACACAGGTTTTCACTTGGCCATAAAACTTTACCTACATTGCAGCAGAATTATTTGAAAAGTTAAACTATTCATTAAAAATTAATAACAATATATTGTGTCATATATAATTTGAAATTAAATATGATAACAGTTTCATCTGGTTTTTTTTTCATCAAAGATTTTTTAATAATATTATCAAAATAAATTATTATTAAATAATATTATAGAATATATTCCTAATTGCATTTGTATTCAAATACTTTCGTTTTTACCTGTATTCCAATCCTTATGCATGAAATTATGGAGTACATATTTATATTTGCATTCAAATACATTTGCAAAGTACTTCATCATGTCTGGTATTTATAAAGTTTCAGCAAAACAAAAGTTTTTGAGAATCCAGAATAACAAATATCACAAATTTAAAAATGAACATAAGTACCTGGTTTAATGAATTTTACTTATATTCAAAAAATATATTCACTTCGGACTACCTTCACATCAATCTACACACTAGACATAGCAAGATTCTTATGACAATTATAAACATTACAGAAATCATTATGAGAACTTGTCTAAGATCTGATTTTTTATCATATTCAATTTTTTTATTAAAAGATATGTATCAGAAAAAAAATTTGAAGTAATCTCAGCTATGAAACCATATTTGTGTAAAAAAAACCCCAAGGATAAGAACACCCTATAAATTATAGAAGGAGAAAACTAGAGATGGGCAAGTTAAATTTTATTAACTGAAATATAGGAACCAGTAATATAAATTTTGATTATTTACATAGTCTTGTGACAGCTGTTACAGCAACGTGTCTTAATGCCATTAGTGAAACATATTGACATCTTTATTCAGTACTTGTCTGAGTAAAATTTTAAAATGTTGACATATTTAAATTTTTTTTAAATTTTGAAATAAATATAAATTAACAAGTGCAAACACTTGGAAAAGACCTGGGAATTTAGATTAATACCATCAACTGCATCTGTCTATCATTAATTTCCTTCACATAATCCCTAATAGTATAGAACAATATAATTTGATTTTTTTATTATTAAAATTGAAATAAAAATACAATACTCAATGGTGTTATTTGGAATACATTTTCATCCATCCATACAATATCCATAAAACATCAGTAATTGCAAGGTAATTGTTACTCATCAACTATCAAATTCCTTTTCTATTGATTTTTTTAAAGTTGTAATTATAGACCTATAAAAATTTATTTATTGTCATGGATGTATTTATTTGTCAATTGATTTATTTATTGTTATGCTGTTGGTCTAAACAACTAATAGATGAGTTGGGTTGGACACCTGAATCAACTGAGGCCAGCCATAAGCTATGGCCAGAAAGTATATGCCCTGCCTCAAGCGTGCATAATTAGCCTGAGAGGTCAACTGGAGTACAAACAGGTGACTGAAGAGGGACTTGGTAGAGCCAAGGGGCTGACATGGTCTCATAAAAACTATAATAAAAGCTACAGTTTTTGGCCAATTTCTTTCAACTTTCAAAAATAACAAGCTGAAATCCTTATTTCTGCATGATATGAAAATTATATCAACAGTGCTTACAGAAAACAAACATGCCATGGTCAAAGTTAGGCAAAATTTAAGTTATCCATTTTATATTTATGCTAATAACTTGTAAAATTTGAAAAATTCAGATCTAATTTTTGGTATATAATTGAATATTGATCAAATAATTTTAAATTCATGACAAAAAATCTCTAGCTTCAGCAATTCTCATGTTAAGGGAGTAAATATATTTCTTGATTTTTTACAAAGTGCATAATGTTTGGGCCCATAACTTAAAACAATTTCGCAATGCTGACATCTTTTCTGGCATGAGCACAGATTATGAATAGAAAAACATGTATAATATATATGATCAAAGTCAGATCAGTGGTTTTGATATTAGGCAGTGTTGAAGTGTAACAATTGGTTTTTGATTTAAAAAGTTTTTTCTTAATATCTCAACAGAATGAAGTTCTAGTGACCAAACTCTTGGTATGGTAGGGGTTTGGGGGACATCTAACTGTATGCCAAATTTTGGGAGCTGAGAGCTGGCCTGGGAAGCTGGGGAGCTGAGCTCTAGCAAACAGCATAACACTTGCTTGATCTAAACAATACTTTCCATGGTGCTTGAAATCTTGAATAAAATCTGCAGTTTTTGATTAACTGGTTTCAAATTTCAGATGTTAACAGATGAAATGATTATGGTAACATGCTGTGAAAATTAAATCCACAGCTGTTACAGGAAAAAAAATGTGCCATGGTCAAATCTTGGCAAAATTTAAGGTACTAATTTTATATTTACGCTAAACACTTACAAAATTTGAAAAATTCAGATCTAATTTTGGGTATACAATTGAATCTTGATAAAAATATAGTTATATACCTGAAAATAATGTCTAGCTTCAGCAATTCTCAAGTTAAGGGAGTAAATATATTTCCTGAATTTTTACAAAGTGCATTATGTTCAGGCACATTACTTAAAGAATCTAAAAAGTATTGAACTAATTTCTGGCATGTACATTGGAAATATATAGAGGAATTAATATACTAATAATGATCAATATCAGGTCAGTGGTTTTGATATTAGGCAGTCTTGAAGTGTAACAATGGGTTTTTAATGGAAAATGGAGGTTTTTCCTTAATAATTCGAAGGAACGAAGTCCTAGTGACCCAATTTTCAGTATGGTAGGAGATTTTGGGGACATCTAAAGGTATGCCGAATTTCAGATTCGTAGGTCCAATGGTTTCAAAACGTGCCAGTTTAACGGACGGATGGACAGACGGACGGACGGACGGACAGCCGACGGACAAAGGACCTTGACTATAGCTCAGATGATTTATAGTCAGCTGAGCTAAAAATCAATAGAGTTCTTGCTTTAGCAGTAGGCTATATATATGTTAAGTTTGAAACCCATATTTCAATCCAAACTGGAGGTATCATCCAGAAACAAATTACTGGATGGAGAGATGGACAGACAAAATGACGGACAGGGAGATTACTTTAGGGCACCCACTCCTGATAAAACATACTGGTGCCCCAATATACAGCACTGAAATAAACAAAATATTTAATTGTTATATAGTTACAATACTGCAAAATCTGAAATGGCATCTTCAGAAAATGTGGTCATTCATCTATCCAAATTATGACATGTGGAGAAAATCTTGAGGGTACATGAAAACTTATACTGATGTACTATGAAATGTGGAGACATCTGCAGGCCAACATAAAAACTAAAAAACATTGAGAAATCGGAACAAAATGTGATAAATTTGTTTTTGAGCAGGAGATAATACTGGATGTCCCTAATACTGATATTTTCGTTTGTGGCGGCAGTAAATGACTGCCTTGTTGAAAAATGCATGCAAACAACTAGTGCCCCCTAGCATCCAGCCTGACAAGCCCATTCAACACAGCAGTGTTGGCACTGGACATAGTGCTTCAATTGCTGATCATCCTGATACTTATTATTTATCATATTTATTATGCTGTGTTTAACCATAATACAGAAACATAAAAAGACATAAGAAAATTCTGCATTTGGCACAATTTGTATTAGAATTTGATCTTGAATCAACTGCCCTGTAATGGATGATGTAAGGGAAACGTACACAGGGTCATTACTCATTGATAAACGTCATATTTTGCAAGTTTCCTTGAATGATGGTACATTATGGTTTAAAAAAATTGTAACCTCAAATTTATTCAATTATCATATTAATTATAGAGCGTTAATAGTGCATATAAGCTAAAAAAGTGGGGACTGACAGTTTGTCTGTGCTAATGAGTGTCTGGCTAAATCACGCTTGCCTGCACAAACAAGCTTCTGGCTGCGCCAGCCAGTCGTTTTTTCTCCTCCATCTACACGAGAAGCTGCATTAGTGATATCCCGTATTATTTTCAGATAGACACTCCAAAACCAACCCCAACCAAGGTATACATAAGAGCAATCAATGACCCAAATTTGAAATTAAATCGGTTAATATTTAGGAAAGTTTTGCAAAGAAACGAAAACCCAATGGACAGACAGACAAGAGAGACAGACAGACAGACAGAACTACAAAACCAATCCAAACAAAGGTAAGCATGAGAGCACTCACTGATCCAACTTTGAATGAAATCAGATAATATTTAGAAAAGTTATCGCATGGAATCAAAACAGAGAGACAGACAGAAGCCAGACACACCAAAACCAATCCCAACCAAGATAAGCATGAGAGCTATCACTGACCAAAGTTTGAATTAAATCAAATAATATTTGATAAATCTTCAAAATGTACTAAAGGGATGGTCAGGAAGGGGTTATCAATTCAGCATTGAATAAAAACAGCTTACATTAAGGATGACCAAAAATGACCATATCCTAAACATTAAAAAGCACTCAAAGAGGTTGCATCTATCTGCCAATCACCATATTCAGAATACTGCCAACATTATGGGATCACCAGATCCAGAATATCAGCAGGATCCTGATGGTTTTTTATGCTGGGTATGTAAGAGCAGGTTTTATAATCCAAGCCAAGAAAAAATGGATGTCATGGTTCACAAACTCAATGGTTGTATCACAGGTCAGCTCTACCCACCAGAGCAAAGGTTGGGCCGATACGGGATATCGCTTATACCGATACTCGTGTGTGGAGGTAGAACCTGCCTGCCTGCTTGAAAAATTGCAGGCAAACAACTAGCTCCCCTGGCGGAAAGCCTGTCAAGCCCATTCATTCAATACAGCTGCATGTGCACTATGCAGCAAAGCGCTTTTCATTTCAAATTACCCTGAAATTTAATATGGTCTTGTCTTTATTGACTGTTGCCGAGTTGAAATTAAAATGGTAGCATGAACGTGAAATAGCTTAGAAATAAAATATTGCATTATAACTTTATCTTATATCAATGGACTCTCTTAATAATTCAGGGCAAGCTACACATGGTCTTTCATTTACAGATAAACGTCAGGTTTTGCAAGTTTCATTTAATCTGCCTTGCAGCATACCAACAATATTAATTGCAGCCTTATATTTGTTCAATAATCACATTAAATAAACAGAGTAAATAGCGTATATAAGCTTATGTAGTGGGGTGGTCAGATAAGACAGTGCATTTAATGACCATCTGGCTGAATCATGCTTGCCTGCATAAATGGTCTTCCGGCTGTGCCAGCCAGTGGTTTTTCTCCTCCATTTACACGAGAGACTGCATTGGCGATTTCCCGTATTAGGTCACACCTTTGGACTTTAAATTAGGGTAGAACTTTCTTTATTTTCATAAATGAACACTTAAGCTGTTGTGCTATTGCTGATAAATTCCCTAAAATTAAAGGTTACTAGATCTCATATTCCTGTAGCTGTAAACTGGACCCAAATTATATTTATGAGCAGTTTATTGCCAGTTACAAATTTAATTTTCTTGTAGCATAAAAGCTGTAACAGTTATGTAATAACATCAGTGCAAAAGTTAAATACCATGGAATGGATTGCAGACAGCTAAAGATATAAACATGAGAATTTTTGGTTGTAATAAATACTTTCTCCCGGAATCGAGCAATTCTATGGAAAATTAATGGCTCATCTCGACTGAGATGTCATGTCAAATAAGGCTTACTATGGGGATTTACTTTAAATAGAAAATGTAGGAAGTTATCAGGACAGTTCAAAAGATAGTCCTACATACAATTATCATTAACAGGAGCTATCTTTGAACTGTATGTAACAATGTAGGATCATCAAAACTTTTCACTTTTTACAAGGAACTGTTGGATCCGAGATGAGGGGAAAAGCTGTGGAAATGTTTTTTCAGCTTCAACCTTTTGTGATCCGCAACTGTGCTGCCGATGCTTTCTTCTGGCCCATTCCGCCGGATTTCCCCGAGGCATCGCCTCCTTCTTTCTTTTGTTGCTTAAGTGAGAAGAGCTTGATCATTGTGACTTTTCGGCTTTGTGATTATCTTTCATCTACGCCGTTGGTTGAGTAGTTTGTCACCAATCCTGATTCATTCAGGAGTAGCCAATGCCTGATATAGACGTCTGTCGGTACCACCAATGATCGGGTTCTCATCAAGTAGAGTTGGCCACTGGCTAAGAAAAATGAAAAAGTAACTTCACTTAATAAGCCTAAGCTTACATAAATATTTATAAAACAACTCAAAGAATTAAATACAAACTGACATCAGAATGACTTAGTAGAATAAAGTCTGGAATTAAAAAGAATATATCATTTATTATATACGAAACGAACTTTAGAAATAACCACAAGGACGTGAAACATACTCTCCAAACAGCAACGGGAACGCAAATGGGTTCAGTTTATGTGTAAAACAGTGGCATATAGTTTGGAGATGAGGCGGATTCACCGCACACGGTCGGCTGCCTCCAGCATGAACTGCTATGTCACAAATTATCACGAACATTAGATGTATTCACTCGTGCGTATAACCAGAAACTATGTCCACCACCGACATTTAATCAGCAAAGACGTAAAGGGGAAGATAAGATTAAAATCACGTCACCAAACGGGATATTGAAAGCGTGGCAGGTACCGTATAAGGGCATTATGTTTTATGGCCAGCTGAACCAGTGAAGCAATGCCAATGTTTATGTACCTTGATAAGTGCATATGTGTCGCCGCCTGCTCCCCCATTCGCTGATCTGCGTCTCATGACCCAATCAGCCGATAGGGAAACGATAGCCAAATAAACATGAGTGATGACAATGTAATCCCGATTGGTTTAACATACAACAGGTACAGCATTGGTTTACCCGTACCTGAGAGTTATAAGACACGCCTGTTGGCTGTAGCCACTCAGAAGTACCCACTGGTACCTGGTATGGTTTTCTGAAGACTCTTCTTTCATACTTTACACATGACTATAAATCATTGTTAAGTGAATTTAGTAGCTTTTATTTGAGTCATAATTACCACTTCATACTTAATTATATATAAAGGTTAGTACAAGGCATTTTACCTGCACAGTTCATTGGATGTAAAATTTTGCCAAATTTTAAGTAATTAAATATTGAAGGTACAAGTAAATGTGATCAGAATATCTATAACAATTTGCATTAATTTTTGGCAGGCCTTATTTCCACTCCCCCTAAGGGAGTGGAATTAAAGAATGTTTATTTCCACTCCCCCTAAGGGAGTGGAAATAAGGGATGCTTATTTCCACTCCCCCTTGTGATAAAATCTGGTAAAAAGTGAGTATTTTAAAAGTTTAAGTGACCAAAACTTGGGGTTCATTCTTTCCAGTGATAAACTTAGTTTAATAATTGCTTCTCTCAAGTACTTCTATAGACACAATAGGGACAACTGGGAGACAAGACAATTACACATTTCTAGAACAAAGTTCTTCAAACAATAAACTTTTTCAGTTTTATATTGAAATTGATTTTTATTTCAATGCATTTAACATAAAAGTTTAAAACAATTATGATTTGCAGAGTTACCACTAACAATTACATTACAATTATGTGACAAAAATTTAAAAGAAATATAGATTTATATTTTTTTTCTGCAGTGCTAAATAGATTTTTAGGTTTTTTGATTGTTTAATCATTTTGAAAATTTATATGTGGACCATGAGAGCTAACTTGAAGAGTATGAGATTTCAACATTACTTGATAAACTGGATGAGAGTCCTTATCAGTAGACTATTGGTACCTCATTAGTGAGCTCTGGTTTTGTGTCCATATGCTGGTGCAATCAGCTCTTGGCTCAGAATGCAAGGTAAAGCCCAGACAGTTAAACTGGACTGGCACCTGTATCCTGGTAGGTTGTTTCAGTAACTTATATACCACTGATTTAATCTTAAACATTTTCGGTGATGTTACTGTGGTGTCAAAATAGGCAACAATTACTAGAACTTTGATTAAAAAAAATACACTACAAATGTAACATATGTTGCTTTAAGACCATTTTACTATACTGATTAGATAGAAATGCATCTCAAAGGTGAGCCAAATGACATTCATGATTTATGTTATATATATTTCATCAGTGTTATCCTGCAGAGCTGCTGTAAATGAATATATATTCTAACAAACCCTTATCTGTTCAATCTAACATCATGGGGATTGGTAACTGCTAGGGGGAGTGGAAATAAGCATCCCTTATTTCCACTCCCTAGGGGAGTGGAAATAAGCACTTCCTTAATTTTTAGCTCAGCTGACTGTAAGTCATCTGAGCTATAGTGATCACTCTTTGTCCGTCAGGCTGTCCGGCCATCCGGCCGTCTGTCCGTTAACAAGGCACAACTCATAACCACTGGACCTGGAATCTTCTTACTTTACATCCAGAGAGGTCCATGAAAAATCTCCTTGGAAACCTGGAATTAGGTCTCTGTTATCCATATCCTTCGGGCTATGGGGCCCCAAGTACCCCCCAGAATAGTGAAAAATTTCATACAAAAACTTCAATATCTCATTAACTACATCACTGATGGTCTTGATTTTTGGCATACATATTGATCATGAGATGTTCCATCAGTTCCTGCAGAATGGTGGCGCCACCTGTATTTTTTTATTTTTTATGAATTTTTTTTCTCTATTTTTGAGACCTTTAAAAATGTGAACATCTGTTAACAGGGCACAAATCGTAAAGACTGGACCTAGAATCTTCATTCTTGACATTCTGAGAGACTTATGAAAAGTCTCTATAGAAACCAGAAATTAGGTCTCTGTTACCCATATCCTTTGAGCTATGGGGCCCCAAAGTACCCCCCCCCCCCCCCCCCCCAGAATAGTGAAAAATTTCATACAAAAACTTTGATATCTGATTAACTACATCACTGATGGTCATGATTTTTGGCATACATATTGATCATGAGATGTTCCATCAGTTCCTGCAGACTGGTGGCGCCACCTGTATTTTTTTATTTTTTTATGAATTTTTTTCTCTATTTTTGAGACCTTTAAAAATGTGAACATCTGTTAACAGGGCACATATCGTAAAGACTGGACCTAGAATCTTCATTCTTGACATTCTAAGAGACTTATGAAAAGTCTCTAAGGAAACCAGAAATTAGGTCTCTGTTACCCATATCCTTTGAGCTAAGCGGCCCCATGGTACCCCCCAGAATAGTGAAAAATTTCATACAAAAACTTCAATATCTCATTAACTACATCACTGATGGTCATGATTTTTGGCATACATATTGATCATGAGATGTTTCATCAGTTTCTGCAGACTGGTGGCGCCACCTGAATTTTTTTTATTTTGTACGAATTGTTTTCTCTATTTTTGAGACATTTATAAATGTGAACATCTGTTAACAGGGCACAAATCGTAAAGACTGGACCTAAAATCTTCATTCTTGAAATCTGAGAGATCCATAAAAAGTCTCCATGGAAACCAGAAATTAGGTCTCTGTTACCCATATCCTTCGAGCTATGGGGCCCCAAAGTACCCCCCACAATAGTAAAAAATTAAAAAAAAAAAACTTAAATATCTCATTAACTACATCACTGATGGTCATGATTTTGGCATACATATTGATCATGAGATGTTTCATCAGTTTCTGCAGACTGGTGGCGCCATCTGTATTTTTTTTTATTTTTTACGAATTGTTTTCTCTATTTTTGAGACCTTTAAAAATGTGAACATCTGTTAACAGGGCACAAATCGTAAAGACTGGACCTAGAATCTTCATTCTTGATATTCTGAGAGACCCATGAAAAGTCTCCATGGAAACCTGAAATAAGGTCTCTGTTACCCATATCCTTTGAGCTGTGGCACTCCAAAGTACAGCTCAGAATAATGGAAAATTTGATACAAAAGCTGAAGTATCTGAACAACTATTGCAGAGATCACCATAATTGTTTGCATGGATATTGATCATGGAGTGTTTCATGAGGTTCCGCAGCCTGGGTTAGCCACCTCTATTTTTTTCATTTTTTACGAATTTTTTTCTCTATTTTTGAGACCTTAAAAAATGTGGACATCTGTTAACAGGGCACTAATCGTAAAGACTGGACCTAGAATCTTCATTCTTGACATTCTGAGAGGCCTGTGAAAAGTCTCCATGGAAACAATAAGATAAGTCTCTGTTACCCATATCCTTTGAGCTATTAGGCCCAAAAGTACCCCCCAGAATAGTAAAAAATTTCATAAAAAAAACTTCAATATCTGATTAACTACATCACTGATAGTCATGATATTTGGCATACATATTGATCATGAGCTGTTTCATCAGATTCCATAGACTGATGGCGCCACCTTTATTTTTCGATTTTTTACAATTTTTTTTCTCTATTTTTGAGACCCTTTAGGATGTAGTTATCTGTCAACAGGGTTCAGATTGGACCTAGAATCTTCATTCTTGACACACAGGGAGACCTTTGAAAAGTCTCCATGGAAACCTGAAATTAGGTCTCTGTTACCCATATCCTTTGAGCTATGGCACTCCAAAGTACAGCTCATAATAATGGAAAATTTGATACAAAAGCTGAAGTATCTGAACAACTAATGCAGAGATCACCATAATTGTTTGAATGGATATTGACCATGGAGTGTTTCATCAGTTTCTGCAGCCTGGTGGCACCACATCCAGGCTATTTTTTCGATTTTTTTCTCTATTTTTGAGACCTTTAAAGATATGAACATCTGTTAACATGGCACAAATCATAACAACTGCACCTAGAATCTTCATTCTTTACACACAGGGAGACCCATGAAAATCTCCATGGAAACCTGAAATTAAGTCTATGTTACCCATATCCATTAAGCTGTATGGCTCCAAAATACCCCCCAGAATAATGAAAAATTTGATACTAAAACTCCAGTCTCAATAACTACAACACTGGTGCTCATGATTTTTGGCATACATATTGATCATGACATGTTCCATCAGTTTTAGCAGACTGGGTG
Source organism: Sipunculus nudus (assembly GCA_026874595.1). NCBI lineage: Eukaryota > Metazoa > Annelida > Sipuncula > Golfingiida > Sipunculidae > Sipunculus > Sipunculus nudus. Next base: position 62,722,107 of record CM049319.1, read on the forward strand.
TGCCACCTCTATTTTTAGCTCAGCTGACTATAAGTCATCTGAGCTATAGTCGTGGTCCATTGTCCGTCGTCCGTCCGTCTGTCCGTCCGTCCGTCCGTCCGTCCGTAGATGTGGCACGTTATGAAACCGTAAGACCTAGGAATCCAAAATTCGGCATAATGTTAGATGTCCCCAAGATCTCCTACCAAGCCGAAAACTGGGTCTTTGCAACTTCGTTTCTTTGAGAAATTAAGGAAAAACCTCAATTTTTTATTAAAAACCTATTTTCACACTTCAGGACTGCCTAATATCAAAACCACTCATCTGTTTTTCCTCATTTTTACCATAAATATTCCTCTATATATTTCCTATGTACATGCCAAAAATTATGTCTGTATTATTTAATTTAAAAAAGTTATGGGCCCAAACATAATGCTTTTTGTAAAAAATCAGGAAAGATATTTGATCACTTAACACAAAACATGTTAAAGCTATGGACCTTTTTTCCAGTAATATAACTTTAATAAATCAAAATTAAAATGTACACCCAAAATTAGATGAAAATCTTTTAAATTTTTTAAAATATTAATAAAAATAAAAAATTGGTACCTTAAATTTTGCCCAACTTTGACCATGGCAGTTTTTTCCTGTAAGTACTGTGGATTTAATTTTCACAGCATGTTTTTGTTACCTTTTCAACTGTTAACACCAAAAATTTGAAACCAGTTGATTAAAAACTGTAGATTTTATTCAAGTTTTCAAGCACCATGTAACATATTGTTTACATCGAGCTAGTGTTATGCAGTTTGCAAGAACTCAGCTCCCCAGCTTCAGCTCTTAGTTCCTTAAATTCGGCATACAGCTAGATGTCTCCAAAATCCCCTACCATGCCAAGAATTTGGTCACTAGGACTTAATACCTTCAAGATATTAATGAAAAACTTCATTTTTCCATTAAAAACCCATTGTTACACTTCAAGACTGCCTAATATCAAAACCACTGATCTCACTTTAATCATAAATAATATACATATTTTTCATTCTCTATGCACATGCCAGAATGATGTCAGTATTGCGTAATTGTTTAAAGTTATGGGCCCAAACATAATGCACTTTGTAAAAAATCAAGAAATATATTTACTCCCTTTACAAGGGCATTGCTGAAGCTAGAGATTTTTTTGTCAGGGATGTAACATTATTTAATCAAGATTCAATTGAATACCCAAAATTAGTTCTGAATTTTTCAAATTTTATAAGTTATTAGTATAAATATAAAATTAGTACCTTAAATTTTGCCCAACTATGACCACGGCACGTTTGTGTCCTGTGAGCACTGTTGATATAATTTTTATATCATGCACACATTAGGATTTCAGCTTTTTAGTTTAGAAAGCTGAAAGAAATTGGCCAAAAATTGTAGCTTTTATTAATGTTTTTTATGAGACCCTGTCAGACTTTGGCTCTCTCCAGCCCCTCTTGAGTCACCTGAATGTTGACCTTGTTGACCTTTCATCAAATTATGCACGCTTGAGGCGAGGCATACAGGAATCCAGGCAGCTTATGGCCAGCCACAGTTGATCCAGGTGTCCAACCCAACTCATCTAGTAGTTTTAACCAACAACATAACAATAAACAATAAATTAATAAATTTTTATTGGTTTTTAATAACAAATTTAAGAAAAATAGTTGTTAGTTTATAATAACAGGAAATTAACTTGCAGTTACTATGATATAAGAATCTTGTATCGATGGGTAGAATGTCACATATTCCAAATAACACCATGCAATCACCTATGGCATTTTTCAGTTCAATTTTAATGATAAAGAAGTAAATCATATTATTCATTACTAATCATTAGGGATCATATGAAGGAAATAAATGATAGACAAAGATGCAGTTGATAAATTAATCTAGATTCCAACTTTGTCTAGTGTGTACATTGATGTGAAATTAGTCCAAAATGAATTTTTTACAGTTATTTTTTAATATAAATAAAAGCCATAAAACCAGGTACTTATGATCATTATTTAAATGTGTGAATTTTGTATATTCTGGATTCTCAACATCATTGGTTGGTGAAACTGAATAAATACCAGACATGGTGCGAATACTTTGTAATTGTATTTAAATACGAATATGATTAATACTCCATTATAAAATTTCTTGCATAAAGAATAGGAATTCAGGTAAAAATGAAAGTATATGAATACTCGTGCAAATACTTTCAAAATGTATTCATGAATGCATTCATGAATATATTCTTTAATATTATTTTAATAATCATATCAGTTATATTTCATTTAAAAAAATCATATGATTCTCTTATTATTTTTTATAAAAATTATATTTGGGACAATATTTGTAATTTTTTTTAATAAATAGTTAAACTCTTATATTATATGTTCTGCTAATAAGTTATATGGCCAAGTCAAAATCTGTGTGACAATAGTACTCCATTTGTTAATAAAATAAATGAAATCAATCCTCTTCCCTGTCTCCAAAGGTACTAACAAAATCATACATAAGTTAAACAACAACAACTCATAATACAGCTTATATATTATTACCACACAAAACCAGCATGTGCCTCATTTCTAAATAATATTTTTTTATCATATATAACAGCTGAGCGTCGTGACCCATAGGTCCCTTGTTTTCAAATTTTTATGGATAATTTTCTCTATTTTTGACACCTTTAAAGATGTGGTTATCTGTCAACAGGGTACAAATTGTAACAACTGGACCTAGAATCTTCATTCTTGTCATGCAAGGAGACCCATGAAAAGTGTCTGTGGAAACCTGAAATTAGGTCTCTGTCACCCATATCCTTCAAGCTATAGGACTCAAAAGTATACCTCAGAATAATGGAAAATTTGATACAAAAGCTGAAGTATCAGATCAACTAATCCAGAGACCACCATGCTTCTTTGCATGGATATTGACCATTAAGTGTTTTCATTAGTTTCTGCAGACTGGTGGAGCCACCTGTATTTTTTTTAATGTTTACGCATTTTTTCTCATTTTTTGAGATATATTAATACAGACACAATCTCAGCCTGTTGGTTAATCTGTTTGATGCTTCAGTTGAATGGTTATATACTACCATTCAGATGATAAAATTTCCTTTTGCAAATCTCTTTCAAGTCAGCTGAGCATCATGACCCATGGGTCACTTGTTACTGCTTTACTGTCTATTGAAAATTCAAAATTAATGTATATGTTAAATTCCTGAATGCTGATCTAAAATATTTCATTCACATCCTGTCTTAAATTACAGCAAAAAATGCAATATATACATCCACCTGTACTTATGTTTATCAATTAAACCACTGATACAGAATGTAGGTATTTTCAAACAGAACTTTGATTCTCAGAAATACACATCCCTTGGTTAAGTACAATTCATACAAGTTCATATTAAAAAAAATACAAATAAAAGCACAAGCACATATAAGCACAGACTGTTTATCTACTTGTATATATGTAAAATTCCTTAATTTAAGGATAGATCTAACATATTCCATTCACATCCTGTCCTAAAATCACAGAGAAAATTTGCAATATATACATGGTAAGTTTGTCCTAGTAGAGACTACAATCAGAGTTTGTCCTAGTAGAATTGCTGATCCTACTTGTAGAAAGTCAGATCAGAGTTTCTCCTAGTAGAAGCTCTCATACAACAAGTACATTTATATATGATTGGAGTTTGTCCTAGTAGAGACCATGATCGGAGTTTGTCCTAGTAGAATCACCGATTCTACTAGTAGAAAGTCTAATTATGTTGTGGTCTCTGGTTGATCAGAGTTTGTCCTAGTAGAGGCTATGATTGGAGTTTGTTTTAGTAGAATCGCTGATCCTACTTGTAGAAAGTCAGATCAGAGTTTCTCCTAGTAGAAAGTCCGATCGGACTTTGTCCTAGTAAGATCGGCGATTCTACTGGATTGGAGTTTGTCCTGTGACATATATATATAACTTTTAAGACAGGCCTATTTCCACCCACCCCCAGTGGTAAAACTGGCGCAGTCTGAGCATTCTAGAAAAAAGTCACCAATTTTTTTTCAGTCTATTTTAATAATAATGTATTATCTGTATTTCTTGTTCACAGATTTTTATATTATGTGCATCTTTAGTATTGAATCATTAGATGCACTAGTTATGTATTTGTGCACTTGAAAACGGTTTTCCATTTAACATTGAAATACATTTCAATGTTAAAATTATTACTGTATGGAACATATATTTAAAACATTTATGATTTGCCAGAGCAAAACCCTGTTACTTTACAATAATATTTTTGGCCAAGTTTTAAAGACAAATAAAATGTATATTTTTCTGCAATTAGTAAATGTTTGTTGATTTGTTTGTTAAAAAATGTTGTAAATTAATTTATTAAGCATGGGAACAAGCTTGGTGATGCTCTAATGTTTTGACAATACTTGTTTCCTGGCTCAGTCCTTATCAGTAGTTGGTTAACTTAGCACCTCATCAGTGGGGTCAGTCTAGGGTATGTGTCTCCATGTGGCATGTGCCCAGGCTATAGTGCTGTCAGGTCTTGGCTCAGTGTACAAGTAAAGCCTAGACATTTGCACTGGACCAGCACCCACAGCTCTGGTTTGCTATTTCTTGAATTTATCCCACCACCACAGATTTTATCCAGAACAATTGAATGACATGACTGTAGTGTCAAAATAAGTGAAAATTGTCTAAAAGAAAAAAAAGAACCACAAAGAAACATAGTATGCATATATTCAAAAGACTATACAGGGCTATACAGGATGTAAATGACTTTCAAAACTTAAAAACATCAAACTTTTATATTATATATAGTGTGGAATTAAGCATTCTTTATTTTGAACTCCCAGAGGGAAGTAGAAATAAGCAATACCATTTTTTAGTTTAATGTTAAAAATCTTTTAATCTGTCATTTCTTTAAAAACTTCACCCTTCTGATATTTTAAATATTTTTTACCATTTTTATTATCAATTTATGTTGTGTTTTGGCTATACAGTAATCATATTTTTCCCTCTGTTGGTTTGATATAAAATTTAAAAAAAATTAATTTATTATTTCTCTCGAAATTGCTGTGTTAATACCATGTTACTTTTTTCCGCCAAAAAAACTTTGTTTGTTAGAAGAAACAATCATGATACAATCATAAAACCTAAAAAATCATAACTTTCGAACAATCGGCAAAGATTTATCTGTAAGTGTATAATATTTTGCATTATATTTTGCAAATAATATTTCTGTGTTTTCCAGTTTTGCATTTGCATCTGATGAATTTATTCTTTGTATTTCCTCAATATACTGTGTCAGTACAAGTGTTTTCTTGATTTCTAAGACATTCAGTACAATGTTAGATGGGCTTCTCGTTATTGATTACTTCTTTTAACTATTAAGTTTTCTATGGTAAACTGTACTGATTACCTTAAATTTAGAAAATTCAATTACACTGCCCGGTGATGCTCTTTCTCTTATCCCATGATTATACTATCCATGGGACTGGCTGAAAGTGGTGCATTAGACAGGTTAGTTATAACTAGTGCTGGGTATCGATCGCCCTGGTCCTGTACAATATGTATAACCATACACTTAAAGCAATACCTGATATGTTTTGACAATACGCTAAATTTAACTTTGTTTGTCATTTTCTTATCAAAAGCAGTGTGGTTACAGTAAACAGATAAAGTGTATCAGTATATATATTAATATATATATATATATATATATTTATAAATATATGTCTATTCTAGTCATTAGGTAAACCAGTCTTCCTTAAAATGCTACAAATAGTACAATAGGGGGACCACCAATGCTTAGGGGGACCATATGTGGTTCCTCTAATATTTCAACAGTTTTTTAGTGATAAAACATTGTAAATTGGTTGATTTGCCATAAGCAACCATTTTGTCTAGGTTAGAATGCCATTTTTTAACATGTAAGAACTCATTTCAAATGATGGGTGATATCTTTTGTTTCATAAATGGCATAAAATACATAATAGTTAGGTTTAACTCATTTAAATAACCTTTTTTCTTTGACTTTATATACTGAATAGAGTAATCAATATTTAAATCTGGATCTTGTTTTATAGGCCTTGCCATAGTCTTCTAAAGTCCATATATGTCTTGTAATTTTACAGTTTTCTTATGTTTCTGGGAATTTGAATCCCCTAAATCACATTTCCCCTGGTAAAATAGTATTTGATTTTCCACCAGGGTTTTACCACTCTAAGTGGACCTCAGGGAAATAGCTTCGCTAACATATTAGGCAATTAACGATAAAATAATTGATTTTAAAGTGAATATAGATGCTCTGATGAGATCACAAAATGGAAAAACAAATATTATAATGGTTTCAATATACATAGGGTAGCCATTGATTTCAACATTATCGAGGACTGTTCGTAACATTGGTCTATCATCACTGATGCACAGGTTTGCCTTGGAAGCACCAATACATATATTCCTCATCCAGTGGATTATATGATATATACTACATGTGATCTTATTTAAGTCTTTAAAGGCCAACATAATAAATAAAAAGTAGCTAAAGCTTTATAAATAGTTCAAATTATAGTTTAGGTTGAGGATTGTGTCTGTGTTTGTTATCAGTTATTGTGTTTAATTGATATGGCAATACAGCATGCAAAGCATATCAGTGTAGTGTATCGATATGTATTGATATATCGGTATATTGATACAGCCCTAGTAATAACAAATGTTTGGTTCACTCAAGGGAGATCTTAATATACAGGTGGTCTTTCAGACAGATTCCACTGTAAATGCAATCTTATATTAGTGATGACATCTTCTGGCCAGTGCTTTTATTACATCTAAATGAGCACCTCTGTGCATTAATGTTTACTTAGCAGTTAATCCAGAAAAGATGCTTATAGTTGTAACAGGACTACAGGGGTCTCTAATGTTAATTGATGCCTCATTTTCTTCAGTAGTACATCATGGCAGTATCTCATTAGCTGTTATATTTTGCAATTATTAACTCTGTATATAATTTCAGTCACATCTCATGGTTGTTTTAATTAACTGTTCACTCCTTTTTTAGGTTTGTCAATTTTTTTGTATCCATAGACACAGATTAAAATATTTATGATAAACATCAGTTGTGTAATTTCAAAATATTTATCAGAAATAGATTAAGAATACTGATCATTCTTTTTGACATTTCATTGCAGTTTAACATATTATTCTTTTTATGTATGGATGAGATGACAATGGTATTTACTATTTAGAAATCTAAGGAATGCAAGCCTTTGCAATGTGGAAGGTCACTATTGTGATGTGCTCAAAAAACCATGTTTGCATTCACTTATTCAGCCCATATTCATTTGTGACTAAGTGATGATGTTCTTCAATCCTGATCATGTGGTGGATCCACACCAAAACATAAAGGACATAAAGGATGGTAAAAGATAAGTAAAGCTTTATGTTATGAAAATTTTCTTAATTTGCAGGGGGCCACAAATTATATGGATGAGGTGATATTAGCACTCAGTGCATTATAAGGCATGATGGATCATAGACGGCAAGAAGGTCACATGACCAGTCACATGATGAATGGAGGTGTTCAGCATCAGACAGCTCATGACTGGGAAGAGGAAAAACGGAGGGCGAAAGTGTTCTACGATGACGGCACCATGACCTGGTTCTGGTAAGCATTGTGTAACTAGAAAACACTCAGAGACCACATGTACACCTCCACCAACATTCTAGATCAAAGATTTAGATTGAAGCCAAGAGAGATATGTGTAACAGCCCACCAACTTCATGGTTGCATCACATGTCAGCTGTTCCAGCCAGAACAAACACAGCCAGAATGTGAAGATGCTTGTGTACATTCATGGCTTAAGCAACAATCACTCCATTTACTACTTTACACCAACAGTTTCCCATACAGTTCAAGTGAATGATGATTATGGTTGCCCTATATTCCATACCTATATTAATTAAACAAGCTAAAAAGTAAAAATACATATACCCCCCAAAAAAACAACCTATAACTGTGTTCTGGTAAAGGGCAAGCTTTATATATTTGTATTTATGGCTGTACTTCAAAAGTATTTATTATGAGGCCCAAATTTTAAAAAATCTTGTCATGTTTATTACAATATATCTTCTGGTAAGCATTTCTAAAACTTCAGTTATTAGTTTATTAAATATGTTGCACAAGACTTCTAGTAAACTTTAACATTTATGCCAGTCATTTTTAATAAATTACGCATTACTGTGCAGAAATTGGAGCATCTTTTATGATCAGGGTTTAAAAAAATTCTGAGGGTGCTAAGTGATGTAGAGCTGGAGATCTGACTTTGACTTTTTAGTCCCTAATTTTTTAGGGATTCTAACTACAGGATTCTGGACTCAAACTTGACATTATAAACCGATGTGGACATGGTAACCCAAGAGTGTTAATCTGGCTCCTCCTCCGGCAGTATGGGTCCAATCACCAGCAAGCATATTACGCAGATTGTTCCTGACATGAGGGTGCCATCAGAGCATCTGCATTTCCTTGCCCTTTTTAAACCCTAACTGTTACATTCCTTGCATGCATTTTAAAAGTTTTAACTTGATGTGCTGCCATCTTTCATACAGAATGTAAAACCTAGATTCACAAGACACATGTGAGGATTAAGGGTTTACTGGTAGTAAATTAAAATGCCAACATACTGGTACTAAGTAAAATGCCAACATACTGATGGTAAATCAAATGAAAAAAAACATCAGTAATCACATTGATTCTTGTTAGAGCCATCAGTAATCACATTGATTCTTGTCAGAGCCATCAGGAATTACATTGATTCTTGTCAGAGCCATCAGTTATCACATTGATTCTTGTCAGAGCCATCAGTTATCACATTGATTCTTGTCAGAACCATCAATCATTGCATAGATTGTTAATCAGCAGTCATATTAATTCTTGTCAGAGCCATCAGAAGTCATATTAATTCTTGTCAGAGCCATCAGAAGTCATATTAATTCTTGTCAGAGCCATCAGAAGTCATATTAATTCTTGTCAGAGCCATCAGCAGTCATATTGATCCTTGTCAGAGCCATCAGCTGTCATATTGATTCTTGTCAGAGCAGTCAGTAATCACTATGATTCTTATCAGAACCATCCGTAATCACATGTGTCCTTTCACAGCAGTCAAAGTTCTGACTCTCATCAGTAACTGACAAAAGCCCTTAATCACATGGAGCATAATTACATATCTTTTTTGTGTGTATTAATATTATGTGTTTGTGTGTTTCCTTGCAGGCAGGCTCACTCCATAACCACCCTCGTCATATTCTCCTGTTGTCTGGTGTATGTTGCCTTATTTGAAGAAGTTAGTTTTGCCCAAGACTACAACACCAAAAGGTCAGCAATTGTGATTGTATTCTGTTTATCCAGGTAATCTGACATTGAATCATTACTGAGAGACACTGGGAGAGCTAGGGAGCAAAGCTCTTCTTGTGTGTTTGCACTTCTGTATTTTTTTCATTGTATCCATAGACAATGTTGGGGGATACTATGTTTTCATGACGGTCCCGCCGCCCCCGCCGCATATTAAATCTTGTTGGCGCGATAACTCAAAAAAATATTTCACGGATCTTTACCAAACTTGGTATATGTATAGATATGGGTGAGAGGACGACGCCAATTTAAATTAGTCATGACCTTTACAAGGAGAGTGTCCTTGACCTTGAATAGGTCCAATTTTGAGGAAAATCACACTAATTCTTAAATATCTCAAGAAATCTTTGATAGCATTTTTTTCTGCAGAAGACAGGTTGTGTTACCTTATGTTGTTTTCTTGCTAAAATGATGTTTAAATTAAATAAGAATTTGAGGTACAGTCACCAAACCCACAAGTTTGATGCATCTTATCAATGGCTAGGTCAAATTTGAACATTGATGACCTTGTTACATTTTTTCAAGGTCACAGCAGTGATAATGTTAATATGGAATCACAGAAATAACTAAAAAAAATTGTTGGAACAGTCACCAAACCAACAGGTTTGATGCATCTAATCAAGGGCTAGGTCAAGTTCAAATATGGATGACCTTGAGGCATTTTTAAAGGTAACAGAAGTGATAATGTTAAAATGATGTTTCCGCAATAACTTCAAAAGAATTTAAGGTACAGTCCCCAAACCAACAGGTTTGATGCATCATATCAAGGGCTATGATAGGTTCAGATATGGGTGACCTTGATGTATATTTCAAGGTCACACAGGCACTATTGCTAAAATGATATTCTCATACTTATATTTTTAAGTTGATAGATGGAAGGAACCATGGTGGCCTGCGAAGTGTTAATCTTTGCTTCTGAGTTCAAAATAGGGCCTGTTAATACACCACCATTGCCACTTGACAGCACTATGAGCATGATAAATTGAAAACTAGAGGACAGGTTTCTTTCATATCATGCATATAAATATATATTTTTAAGTTTAAAAAAAAATTTTTTTTAATTTTAATTTTTAAATAAATTTTTTTTAAAATCTTGGATTGTTTATTCTTCTGTAAAATACAGATGGCACCACCTTGTGTTGTTTTCTTGCTTTCGCACCTTGTAATACCCCACCATTGCCTCTTCACAGCACTGTGAACATGATAAGTTGAAAACTAATTTACAGATTTCTTTCATATCATGTATGTAGACATGGGTTACGGAATGAGATATATTTCAGTTTGGATCATGACCTCTCCTATGAGAGTGACCTTTACCTTAAATATGCCCATACTTATAAGATACCATGGTGGCTTGCCAAGTGTCAGTCTCTGCATCTGAATTCAAGATGGGATCCTATTCTTAGAGGCTGGGTGGGGGGGGGGGGGGGGGGTTAATTGTCTGGGGATACTATGGCACCTGCGGTGCCAAAAAATATCTAGTTTGTTATGTTGTGTACATATGACTTCAAATCTCACCTTTCGTTCTTAGTAAAACCTTGTCCCCTTTCATGCCATCATGCCAGGTTTGCAAATGTATATATGTCTCTTTTATTAACACAGGTAAGGAAAGCAATTTGGAATTAATACTAATTACACTGTCCAGAACAACAAAACTACCATGATACATTACTTTTTCTTGCTGAAGGAGCAGCAGGTCTATGTAGCTATGATTGTCTGGTTTTGCATAAAAATTGAAAGTAAACTGTAGAATGCTCAGACCTCTCTCTCTCCTTGTCAGAGTCTTCACTACAAGCGGGTACATTATGGGACATGGGGCACAGTTTTGTGGGAACATTGACTGAACAAAAACTAAACTGATAGCTTCATTGTGCACTGGTCATTAAGAACAGTTGTGACATACCAAAACATTGATCAGTATACAGGTTACGCTCATCATAGACAGTGGTCACAATATATTTAGCTCAGATGACTGAAAGTAATATAGTGATCACTCTTTGTCCGTCATCCGTCCATGTGGCCGTCTGTCCATAAACAGGGCACAAATCGTAACCGCTGGACCTGGAATCTTCCAACTTGACATCCTTGGAGGCCAATGAAAAATCTCCCAGGAAACCTGAAATTAGGTATCTGTTACCCATATTCTCCGAGCTCTGGATCTCATAAGTATCCCTCCAGAATAATAAAAAATTTGATCCAAAAGCTCAAGTAGCTGAATAACTTCAGCATTGATCACCATGATTCTCTGCATGAATATTGATCATGGAGTGTTCCATCAGTTCCTTCAAACTGGTGGTGCCACCTGTATTTTTTCCAATTTTCATGAATTTTATTCTCTATTTTTGAGACCTTCATAGAAGCTGTCATCTGTTAACAGGGCACAAATTGTAACCACTTGATCTGGAATCTTCTAACTTGACATCAAGGGAAGTCCATGAAAATCTCTGTCGGAACCTGAAATAAGGTCTCTGTTACCCATATCCTCCAAGCTATTGGGCTCATTGGTACCCCTCAGATTGATTAAAAAGTTAAAACAAAAGCTCCAGTATCTGAATAACTAATGCACTAATGGCCATGATTTTTTGCATGCATATTGATCATTGAGTGTTTCATCAGTTCCTGCAGACTGGTGGCACCACCTGTAATTTTCGAATTTTTACACATTTTTTTCTCTATTTTGAGACCTTCAAATAAATCCCCATATTGTAAGGTGACACAATTAGTAACCCTTGACCTAGAATCTTTATACTTGACATCTAGGGAGGTCCATGAAAAGTCTTCATGGAAAATTGAAATTAGGTCTTTGTTACCCTTGTCGTCTGAGCTGTTGGGCTCATGTGTCCCCCTCCCCCTCCTGAATAATTGTATCCGCCAAAACAATGTTTTGCGGATACTATGTTTTTGACTGGGTTCAGCTGATTTCACAACAATGTAGCCCTTTGATAGCTTTATAACATACATAAAAAATGGTGGCACCACCTGCAACCATTTTAGCACAGTTTCCATCTGATCATCTGCCTTGGGATAAAATCACACATATCTCTGAAGTGAATGGACTTATCCATCTGAAATTTTGCATGTGTATTCATCCTGGATAGCTTTGTCGATTTTGTGGCAGGTGGCGTTCAGGCTGCAGACATCCAAGCTTATATCTCAGGACTAAGGAATGCAAGCCTCCGCCATGTGGGATTCCTTATTGTGGGATGCTCCTCAACCTGTGTTTGCATTCATTTCTTTGGTACATATTTCCAGGTTAATTTTGGCAGAAGTGACTGTACATTTGTGAATATTCCTTGATGACTTTCCTTAATCCAGGTCATGTGCTAGCTAAAAAACACCAGAATCTAATCAATTCTTCATTAGCCCATTCCCAAAATGTCAAAAAAATTCCAAGAGATTCCATATAGGTTATTGTGAACACACACACACACACCCGAACAGGGATTAATGCATACCATCCAGGTAAACACAAAAAGAACCTGTAATGAAAGGATGAGATATTACCTTATAAACTAGAATGCAAGCCAGAAACATACCTCAAACACTTTTACAGATACGGACTGAAATCCTACTATAATTTTAGGATTTAGGTGTGGTCCTGGGAAAGCATTATTCCACTATAAACTTTGTTGATGCATGTCCCCTGGGCACCAAGCTCTCTAGATGCTTGTCAATACCGGTATTCGAGTTAATGGTGAAGACCAGTGGTGACACCTGTTGGAAAAAAATCAGTATTACCGTTCAACCGTTCATAACTTTGACAGAGCCGGATTGCCTTGGCTCTATGTTTATTGTTTATAGAAAGTATTCAGAAAATCAAAATATGTAATTTAGAACACTATAAAATCTCTGAAAAGTTTAAATTTTGCAGGTAATTGTATCCGCCAAAATGAAGTTGTGTGGATACTATGTTTTTTACCAGGTTCTGCCGCCACCACAGCGTTCGTTTGCGGAATAGAACTATGAGACCACTGGACAGTTTTTCCAAAACTTTACATGATTATCGGGTCACATGTGAACTGTAACCAAAATATTTTGCGTTGACCTCCGACCTTTCCACTCTCCAATGCGTCCATCTGTGTGTGTGTTTTGACACATTAATCCACAAATCTTAGGACTTGTTTGACCAATCAGGAAAAAAATTTTGCACCAGTGTAGCCCTTTGATAGCTTTATAACTTACATTAAAAATGGTGGCGCCACCTGCAACCTTTTTTGCACAGCGTCTGTCTGTTTGTCTGCCATTGGATAAAATCACTCATCTCAGCAGTGATTTGACTTATCTGCCTAAAATGTTGAAGTTGTAAACAACTTGGACAGCTTTCTGGATTTTGTGGCAGGTAGCAACCTACATACACATTTCGGATGCAGACGTCCATGCTTATAGGCAACACACCTCTCTCTATTTCCTTGCCACTTAATCCATGCCTCAATTCACCCGTCCCACTCTGATTTCGGCAGATACACGTAGTCGCTTGTTGACTACCCGTATTCTAGTTAATCAATAGGACCAGGATATTCATGTTGGTATCTGTAGAACCTTTATCTCCTGTATACCACTTTTATTAGTGCCCTTTATATAATATACAACTTTTTGGTGATGAAAACTCAGTGAAAAGATACTTTCTCACTGTCATTTTCAAGGTCAAACAGAACAAACTTTGATGGGAATGGTAACATGTCATTAATTGAACACCACTGATGATCAAAAGGTCACACATTCCAGCTGAACATCAAAGTTACCTCTTTTGGTTGCAAAAATACCAAACACTCACACTTAATGAAAGAGGCAACATATGTATACCGTTTATGACTATATATCTTCTATTGGTAACAAGTTGAGACGGCAGATTCTTAAATTAGTACTAATCTTAGCCTGAAATATATGCTCCATCACACTATACCAAGCTCTTGCCATGAATAACAGGACAAGGACACAGGTGCCCATGTCTATTCTTTCTTATATATGTGTGTAGCTGAATAATTATGTACCTCACTTATTCCTAATTATGGAACAGAACAGAACAAGTGTTATATTCAAGAATAAGGCCTTGGGCCCAAAATTCCTATAAGAAAAATACATCAGTGTACTCAATGATATGAAGGAATGTCTAATAATTAAAGTAAGTTAAGATATAAAGGACTTAATAACATTTAAATAAGAAGCTTCTTAAATATTTCTTACAAAATTGTGAGCTTATATATGAATTTCTGTTTAACAGTACATGATTATTATGATGTAGCATTATACACCAAAAAACATTGATCTTTTCTTGAAAGCATGAAAAAGGTAAGCTGCCAATTGAACTTCATCCATATTAAGCAATTTTCTAAAATTATATTCATTATGTTCATGGTATAATATATGCAAAAATTTATTACGCAGATCAGTGTACATAGGACATTCTAGCAATAAATGTGCTTCATCTTCAATAATATAAAAACCTTTCTTAAAACAATATTTACAGATCCTCTCTTCTCTGTTGATAGCCAATTAACGACCAACTTCTATAGCTAATTTATGACTAGAGCATCTAAATCTGGCCAATACATTTCTATAAATTTTGTTTGTAACACAATATTTTTCAAGTGTAAGCATACATTTAAAATCCATATAATTTACTACTTATGTTTATATCATTATGCCATTCTTGTACAGCCATGTCTTTTAATAACTGTTTAAAACACTTAAGAAAACTATCAGAATCTCCAAAAAGTTGTGCCATCCACACATAACCAAATCCAGTGTGAAATAACAAGGATCTCAGTATGGGTGCCCATGGTGTTTTTCCCTTATAATCTAGCTTTACCAACATATTAAAAATGTGTTTTGGATACCTACTATCATTCATATGAAGAAGTCTAAGCCAATATTTCAAACAGTGCTTGGAATATTTCATAAATAAAGGAAGACGCCCACAGTTGGCCTAATACTGCTGCTACTACCTAAGTATGGTACCACATTCAATATTACTTTCAGAGTGATTACAGCTCCATTTTTGTAATGCAGCCTTTGTATCCTTACCAACGCATATCATCAGAAGGCACCTTGATGATACTTTTATAAGGAGCTAATTAAAGCTCAATTTTTAGCTCAGCTGACTGTAAATCATCTGAGCTATAGAGATCACCCTTTGGCCGTCCGGCTGTTACAGGGCACAAATCGTAACCGTTAGACCTAGACACTTCTAACTGTACATCCAGGGAGGTCCCGGGCAAATCTCCTTGGAAACCTGAAATTAGGTCATGGTGACCTATATTTTGTGACTTAGAGGCGAAAACATGATTTTGAGCACCCAGACAGTCAGATGGGGCACAAATTGTATCTATTAGGCCTAGAAACCTCTAACATGACATTTTGGGATATCCCAGGTAAATCTCCTTGGAAACCTGAAATTAAGTCATGATGACCTATATTTCATGACCTATGGGCCAAAAACATGATTTTTAGCATCCAGACAGTCATAAGGGGCGCATATTGTATCGATAAGGCCTAGAATCCTTCAATGTGAATTCTAGGGAGGTCCTAAGCAAATCTACTTGAAAACCTGAAATTAAGTCACGGTGACCTATAGTTTGTGACCTACAGGCCAAAAACATGATTTTTTGTACCCTGAATGTCAGATGGGGACAAATCGTATATGTGAGGCCTAGAATCTTTTAACTCAATATCCTGAGAGTTTCTAGGCAAATCTCCTTGGAAACCTGAAATTAGGTCAAAGTGACCTATATTTTGTGACCTGTGGGCCGAAAACATGATTTTGAGCACCTTTACAGTCAGATCGGGCACAAATAGTATCCATTAGGCCTAGAATCCTCCAACATGACATTAAGGGAGGTCCTAGGCAAATGTCCTTGGAAACCTGAAATTAGGTCACTGCTACCTATATTCTGCGACCTATAGGAAAAAGATAAAACACCCTGAATGTCAGATGGTGACAAATCATATCTGTAAGGCCTAGAAGCTTCTTACACAATTTCCTGGGAGGCTCTATGCAAATCTCCTTGGAAATATGAAATTAGGTCATGGTGACCCACATTTTGTGACCTACAAGACAAAAACCTAATTTTGAGCATCCTGAATGTCAGATGGGCACAAATCTTATCTGTTAGGCCTAGAATTTTTGAATGCAACATCCTGGGAGGTGCTAGGTAAACCCTTCTTGGAAACCTGAAATTAGGTCATGGTGACCTACATTTTGTGACCTACAAAAACAGGATTATGAGCATCCAGAAAGTCAGGCAGGGCACACATTGTATTTGTAAGGCTTAGAATCTGAATCTTCTAATGTAACATTATGAGATGACCTTGGCAAAAGTCTGTGGAAAACTGAAATTAGGTCACCATGACCTATATTTTGCAACCTATAGGAAAAGAAGTCATAAAGGCACCCAGACAGTCAGTCAGGGCACACATTGTATCTGTTAGGCCTAGAATCTTCTAATGGAACATTCTGAGACGTCCCTGGCCAATGTCCTTGAAAAACTGAAAATAGGTCACCATGACATATTTTGCAACCTATTAGAAAAGATATCATATAAGCACCCAGACAGTCAGACAAGGCACAAATTGTATCCATTAGGCCTAGAATCTTATAATATAAAATTCAGGGAGGTCTTAGTCAAGTGTCCTTGGAAACCTGAAATTAGGTCATGGTGACCTATATTGTGTGACCAATGGGCTGAAAAATGGTTTTGAGCACCCAGACAGACAAGGCACAAATTGTATCCTTTAACCCTAGAATCTTCTAACATGACATTCAGGGAAATCTGTGGCAATTCTCCTTGGAAATATGAATTTGGATTATGATGACCTATATTTTGCCAGCTATGGACCAGAAACATGATTTTGAGCACCCAGACAAACGGGTACAAATTGTATCCATTTTCCTTGGAACCCTCTATTGTGAAATCTAGAGGGGTCCTGGGCAGGTCTCCTATGAATCCTGAAATTTTTATTTTCTGTCCATTTTTAGCTCAGCTGACTGAAAGTCATCTGAGCTATAGCGATCACTCTTTGTCCGTCGTCCGTCTGTCTGTCCGTTAACCAGGCACAAATCGTAACTGCTGGACCTAGAACCTTGTAACTTGGGATTCTGAGAGATCCATAAAAAATCTCCTTGGAAACCAGAAATTAGGTCTCTGTTACCCATATCCTTCGAGCTATGTGGCCCCAAAGTACCCCCCCAGAAAAGTCAAAAATTTCATACAAAAACTTCAATATCTCATTAACTACTTGACTGATGGTCATGATTTTTGGCATACATATTGATCATGAGATGTTACATCACTTCCTGCAGACTGGTGGCGCCACCTGTATTTTTCGATTTTTTACGAATTTTTTTCTCTATTTTTGAGACCTTTAAAAATGTGAACATCTGTTAACAAGGCACAAATCATAAAGACTGGACTTAGAATCTTAATTCTTGACACACTGAGAGGTCCATGAAAAATCTCCTTGGAAACCAGAAATAAGGTCTCTGTTACCCATATCCTTCGAGCTATGGGGCCCCAAAGTACCCCCCAGAATAGTAAAAAATTTCATACAAAAACTTCAATATTTCAATAACTACATCACTGATGGTCTTCATTTTTTGCATACATATTGATCATGAGATGTTCGATCAGTTCCTGCAGACTGGTGGCGCCACCTGTACTGTTTGATTTTTTACGATTTTTTCCTCTATTTTTGAGACCTTTGAGGATGCTGTCATCTGTTAGCGTGGCACAAATCGTAACGACTGGACCTAGAATCTTCATTTTCGACACACTGAGAGACCTATGAAAAGTCTCCATGGAAACCAGAAATTAGGTCTCTGTTACCCATATCCTTCGAGCTATGGGGCCCAAAATTACCCCCCAGAATAGTCAAAAATTTCATACAAAAACTTCAATATCTCATTAACTACATCACTGATGGTCATGATTTTCGACATACATATTGATCATGAGATGTTTCATCAGTTTGTGCAGACTGGTGGCGCCACCTGTATTTTTCAATGTTCACGAATTGTTTTCTCCATTTTTGAGACCTTTAAGGATGTAGTTATCTGTCAACAGGGTACAAATCGTAACAACTGGACCTAGAATCTTCATTCTTGACACACAGGGAGACCCATGATAAGTCTCCATGGAAACCTGAAATTTGGTCTCTGTTACCCATATCCTTTGAGCTATGGCACTCCAAAGTACAGCTCAGAATAATGGAAAATTTGATACAAAAGCTAAAGTATCTGAACAACTAATGCAGAGATAACCATAATTGTTTGCATGGATATTGATCATGGAGTGTTTCATAAGTTTCTGCAGACTGGTGGCACCACCTGTATTTGTTCGGTTTTTTTTACGAAATTTTTCTGTATTTTTGAGACCTTTAAAGATAAGAACATCTGTTAACAGGGCACAAATCATAAAAACTGGACCAAGAATCTTCATTCTTGACACACAGGGAGACCCATGAAAAGTCTCCATGGAAACTTGAAATTAGGTCTCTGTTACCCATATTCTTTAAGCTGTATGGGTCCAAAATACCCCCCCCCCCCAGAATAATGGAAAATTTGATACAAAAACTGCAGTATTTCAATAACTACAACACTGATGGTCATGATTTTCGGCATACATATTGATCATGAGCTGTTCCATCAGTTTCTGCAGACTGGGTGTGCCACCTCTATTTTTTTTCAAATTTTTACGAATTTTTTTCTTTTTTTTGAGACCTTTAAAGATGTGGTTATCTGTCAACAGGGTACAAATCGCAACAACTGGACCTAGAATCTTCATTCTTGTCATGCAAGGAGGCCCATGAAAGGTGCCTGTGGAAACTTGAAATTAGGTCTCTGTTACCCATATCCTTCAAGCTATAGGACTCCGAAGTATCCCTCAGAATAATGGACAATTTGATACAAAAAATGAAGTATCTGAACAACTAATGCAGAGATCACCATGATTTTTTGCATGGATATTGACCATTAAGTGTTTTTATTAGTTTCTGCAGACTGGTGGAGCCACCTGTATTTTTGTATCCGCCAAAACGAAGTTTTGCGGATACTATGTTTTTGACCGAGTTCCTCCACCGCGGCGGCGTTCGTTTCCAGAGAGCTCCTCGGAGACTAATGGACCGATTTTTCCCAAACTTACACCTATTATCGGGTCACATGTGAACTGGTGCCTAACCAATTTGCGTTGACCTCTGACCTTTCCTCTCTATCCAGTGTCCATTTGTGGGTCTGTTTCCACTCATAAACCCTCATATCTTGGGAACCGTTTGACCAATCAGGAAATAAAATTGATACAAATATAGCCCTTGGATTGCTTTATAACATACACAAAAAATGGTGGCGCCACCTGTAACCATGTTTGCACAGTGTCCATCTGTTCATCTGCCTTGGGTTAAAATCACTCATATCTCTGCAGTGAATTGACTAATTCACCTGAAATTCGTCATGCGTTTACATCCAGGATAGCTTTCTTGATTTTATGACAGGTGGCGCCACCTAAGTTCACGTTCACGCTGATGACATCCAAGCTTATATCTTGGGAACCTTTTGACCGATCAGGAAATAAAATTTATACAAATGTAGCCCTTTGATAGCTCTGTAACTTACACAAAAAATGGTGGCGCCACCTGTAACAATGTTTGCACAGCGTCTGTCTGTTAGTCTGCCGTGGCCTAAAATCACTCATTTCTCTGTAGTGGTTCGACATAACTGCCTAAAATTTTGCAGGTTTATACATCGTGGACAGCTTTCTTGATTTTATGACAGGTGGCGCCACCTACATTCTAGTTAACGCTGCACACATCCAAGCTCATATCTCAGGAACCATTTGACCGATTGGGCCAAAATTGTGCATGTGTTTAGATCTCACATAGGTCTTTATCATACACAGAACTGGAGGGGTTACCTGCAAAGATTTTTGCACAGTGTTTGTCTGTTTGTCTGCCATGGGCAAAAATCGCTCATATACATGTAGTGGTTTGACTTTTCTGCCTAAACTTTTGCAGGTGTATACAACTTGGACAGCTTTCCTGATTTGTGGTAGGTGGCACAACCTACATACACATTTAGGCTGCAGACATCCATGCTAATATGCAACATACCTCACTCTATTTCCCCTTGCCACTCAATCCATGCCTCACTATCCGATTTTGGCAGATACATGTAGTCACTTGTCGGTTACCCGTATTCTAGTTTTAAAAGTTTACACATTTTTCTCTATTTTTGAGATATATAAATACAGACTAAATCTTGGCCTGTTGGTTAATCTGTTTGATGCTTCAGTTGAATGGGTATATACTACCATTCTGATGATAAAATTTCCTTTTGCGAATCTCTTCCCAGTCAGCTGAGCGTCATGACCCATGGGTCACTTGTTTCAACATTGTAACTTTAGCTATAGGCTATTCTCACAGACAATATATAACATTAATAAAAAAATGAGCACCCAGTCTAAATTAGCTGAGTGTCATGGCCCATGGGCCACTTGTCTTAATGCCATTTTTGTATCTTTACCAAATCATCAGCAGGCCCCTTGATGTTTCTTTTACAAGGAGGGAATTGATTAAAGCGCTATATTATCCTAATGCAACTTTTGTATCCTTACCAATGCATTTCATCAGCAGGCACCTTAATTGTACATTGACTTTACTTTCACAAGCTGTTAATTGTATCCGCCAAAAATACTATGTTTTCAGCTGCACGCCGCCGCCACCGCGTAGGTGTCCGGAGAACTCCTCCGTAACCGCTGGGCGGAACTTTATGAAACCCGGGATTATGTTCGGGTCACATGTGAACTGCTGCGCCCCGATTTTGTTTTGACCTCTGACCTTTCCTCTGTGCTCTGCGTCCGTTTGTGCGTCTGTTTCCACACATAAACCCACATATCTCGGGAACCGTTTGACCGATCAGGAAAATTTTTTGCACAAATGTAGGCCTTGGAGAGCTTTATAACATACACAAAAAATGGTGGCGCCACCTGCAACCATGTTTGCACAGTGTCCATCTGTTCGTCTGCCTTGAGTAAAAATCACTCATATCTCTGCAGTGACTTGACTAATTCACCTGAAATTCGGCATGGGTATACATCCTGGATAGCTTTTCTGATTTTATGACAGGTGGCGCCACCTACATTCACGT
Organism: Sipunculus nudus; assembly: GCA_026874595.1. NCBI lineage: Eukaryota > Metazoa > Annelida > Sipuncula > Golfingiida > Sipunculidae > Sipunculus > Sipunculus nudus. The sequence goes on from CM049319.1 coordinate 62,743,634, forward strand.
TTACGCTGCAGACATCCAAGCTCATATCTCTGGAACCGTTTGACCGATCAGGAAAATTTTTTTGCACAAATGTAGCCCTTGGAGAGCTTTATCACATACACAAAAAATGGTGGCGCCACCTGCAACTATGTTTGCACAGTGTCCATCTGTTCGTCTGCCTTGGGTTAAAATCACTCATATCTCTGCAGTGACTAGACTAATTCACCTGAAATTCGGCATGCGTAAACATCCTGGATAGCTTTTCTGATTTTATGACAGGTGGCGCCACCTACATTCACGTTTACGCTGCAGACATCCAAGCTCATATCTCGGGAACCGTTTGACCCTTCAGGAAAATTTTTTTGCACAAATGTAGCCCCTGGAGAACTCTATAACATTCACAAAAAATGGTGGCGCCACCTGCAACCATGTTTGCACAGTGTCCATCTGTTTGTCTGCCTTGGGTTAAAATCACTCATATCTCTGCAGTGACTTGACTAATTCACCTGAAATTCGGCATGCGTAAACATCCTGGATAGCTTTTCTGATTTTATGACAGGTGGCGCCACCTACGTTCAAGTTTACGCTGCAGAAATCCAAGCTCATATCTAGGGAACCGTTTGACTGATCAGGAAAATTTTTTTGCGTAAATGTAGCCCTTGGAGAGCTTTATAACATACACAAAAAATGGTGGCGCCACCTGCAACCATGTTTGCACAGTGTCCATCTGTTCGTCTGCCTTGGGTTAAAATCACTCATATCTCTGCAGTGACTTGACTAATTCACCTGAAATTTGGCATGCGTATACATCCTGGATAGCTTTTCTGATTTTATGATAGGTGGCGCCACCTACATTCACGTTTACGCTGCAGACATCCAAGCTCATATCTCGGGAACCGTTTGACTGATTGGGCCAAAGTTTTGCATGTTTATAGATCTCACATAGCTCTTCATCATAAGCAAAACTGGTGGCGCCACCTGCAGCCATTTTTGCACAGCTCCTATCTGTTTGTCTGCCATGGGATAAAATCACTCATATCTCGGCAGTGGTTTGACATATCTGCCTAAAATTTTGCAGGTTTATACATCCCCGACTGCTCTCTTGATTTTATGACAGGTGGCACCACCTGCATTCTAGTTTATGCAGCAGACATCCAAGCTCATATCTTGGGAACCGTTTGACCGATTGGGCCAAAGTTTTGCATGTGTATAGTTCTCACATAGCTCTTTATCATACGCAAATCTGGTGGCGTCACCTGCAACCATTTTTGCTCCGCATCCATCTGTTTGTCTGCCACAGGCTAAAATCACTCATATACATGTACTGGTTTGACTTATCTGCCTTAAATTTTGCATATGTATACAACTTGGACGGCTTTCTGGATTTTGTGATGGGGGGGGGGGGGCAACCTACATACACAATTTGGCTGCAGACACCCATGCTAATATGCAACACTCTATTTCCCCTTGCCACTCAATCCATGCCTCACTTCACCCGTTCCACTCTGATTTAGGCGGATACACGTAGTCGCTTGTCGACTACCCGTATTCTAGTTGATTACAGCTTTAAACAGCATCAAGGTTTGTATATCAAGATTATAACATTAAATTATGGTCTTTCAACTCGAATAAACATAAAATCTTGCATAAACAGCATTCAGGTTGCCCAATAATCAAGGTAAGAAAATTGGTTCATGGTATACCAAACCTGCTAAATGATATATTTGAACTCAATAATAAAATGTATAGCTTTTGGGGACAATATCAGTCAAATTACCAAGTTAATATCATGCATGATGGTGCCTAAATAGTGGATAGTATTCAGGCTTTTATACATGAAAACCACAATTCAGTGTTCATACTTTGGTTTTTGACATTGCACATACATGCAAAGAAGCATTTTGTTGAATACAAAAATTGTTTTGCATAACCACCATACATAGGAAACGGTTCACATAACCCCTCGTATGGATATGCTGTCATTTTAAATGCAAATTTATTGAAAACATGGATGACCTGAATTTTTGCTTGTCAGTTTAATATAGATTCAAATATATTTATCGCAATCATTTTCATGTTGTAAATGAAACACCATATGGGGTTATAATAAAATGATAAATAGAAAAATAGTAATGAAGAAGAGCTTAGGCTAACAGACAATTTAAAAACTGCGGTAAATATTCAGTCAATATCAGAATATTATGGATTTTTTGTCAGTATACCATTGTTTAATTATGTTAATTATGTTCTTTTCTCATGGTATTTGAGAGTGATGGAGCTAAAGGTTGGACATTTTTCCTTCTGTGTGTTTTATTTTCATAATAATTATTCTTAACAATCTTATTTATGGGTTAACTCAAAGCGAAAATCTAACAGTTTATAACTGTTGATAAGTTTATAATGGAATACTCCTGAGTACAAATCCACAAATTATTAAGCCCATAATTTTTTCTGTTTCTGCATTGTAACATCACAAATAGGACTGGCAAAGTATATAGGAAATAATGATTTTTCAAATCTCTTATAAGAATGAATGTAAATATTAATCCAGTTTTCATAAACTGGGTCAGCTAACTGAGGAACTTTTTAAACAATCCTCAATCTGTAACCTAAGTGAAAGAGTCTCATGACTGTTAAATCTTGTAACATTTTTCTAATGGTACTTCTTCTGCTATTTTTTACCTAGATTACTGCTAGATGATGGTTATTTAAATAAGTTTACAGACTGCCTTTTCATAAAATATAATGATATTATAATTGAAATGTAGTTTAAATAACCAGTATTAACATTTCTCATAATGACTAGTGTCTGAGGCTCAGGGGAAGAGCACAGGACTCAAAAAGTTTAAATCTCAGCTGAGTCAGTTGGTAGGCCGTGCCCTATAGCCATGTTTCCCTCACAAACAAATGCACCTTTCAGGGGTTACTTGGTTGAATGAATCAGCAATGAGGATGATTACACATCCAGGGCCTGCAGGTGCAGTAGCCACTGGGCCTGGTTAAAACAGGATATAAAATGAGAGGAAGCATGTAATACTGCCCTGTCACATAATCCAAAACCAGAATGGAATTCCGTTGTACATATACTTAAGCTAGTTAAGCTAGAATTTAAAAAAATAGAGATGGTTACCTCTAACAACAATTGTTTTTCTTTTTTAATTAAAAATTATAAATAGATAACAAATAAAGAAAATGTGTCTCTTAATTCTCTGCTGGAATTTATTTTCATCAGTGGCCAATAATCTAGGGCCAATAATTGCCTTTTACTTTTCTCCCAATAACAGACTCATATATCTGGCACAAAGCCATTAATTCTACATGAAGGTCCCACGTGGTCATTCTATTTTGGTACTCTGGGCACTCACAAGTATTGGACTTTGTGATAGTGAGAAGAATTTTACCTTTGTACCATCACCAGATCAGCTCCTGTACTATTACCCAGTATACCTTTGTACTTTCATAAAAAAAACATTTCCTTGTTTGTTTAATATATGTTTGACATATAAAATCACAAAATTTACAGGGATCCATATTGGTCAGGCTCATTGTAAAGATAAGACAGGTCATGCAACATTATAAACCTTCCTCGCATGAATTTTTGATGCTGTTCGTTGGTTTGTTATTTGGCAAAATTACTCAAAAAGTTATGAATAGATATTGATGATATTTCATGGATGGTTAGGATAGCCCCCCAAGGAATAGTCCATTAAGTTATAAATGGTAATCTGGATCATCATAACAAGGTTCATAATATGTTCTCTTTTCCAATAAAAAAGTTTTGGCTTTCCTTTTTGTGTATTTTTCATTATTTGTATTGTGGGGAGCATCTTATCATCTTGGAGCTCACCTTTCCAACTGATTGGTACAAAATGAAAAATGTCTTTCCTTGCATATGCATGAGCTTGGCTATCTGATACAGGCAGAAAGGTGTTATCACAACCCCTGTTTTATATGTTGTTGTTTAAAGGAATCTTTACCATCGTAAGAAAGGTAATTTTAACCCTTCATCAGCAAATAGCAAACAAAATATATTTATATTTTATGTTTAATAAATGCTAATAGTGAGTATTAACATTTGCTTCTGATACTTAGCTGGACTTCCCTTGCTTATCAGTCACAACCCCTGGGCAACTAGTCAGCATTTATTACAGTAGAACCTGTCTAAAAAGACCACCTGTGAATTAAGACCACTTTTGGCCAGTCCCATGGGTGGTCTTATTACACAGGTTTCTCTTCATTTCCCTGATAGCCATCCCTAATGACAAGCAAACAAAGCTGTTCATTCTGCCTGAACCATTGTCAATATACCATGCACTCTCAAGTATTGGACCATGTGACTATGAGAAGTTTACCTTTGTGCCATCACCATATGTACTCTAGTCTCACATGCTGAATCAGCATTCAGCAAAATGAATTGGTACATTTTAGTGACTTTTGAAGGTTCGACAGTATCCTGGAGTGACTTTTTTCAGGATTTACATAAATTTTTATCTTCAAAATGGTGATTTTAAACTCTTATATATCAGACATATATATCAGAAATAGGCCTTCAGATCACCATTCACTTCAGAGCCACAACAGCTGTTGATAATAAAGTTTAAGAGAATAATTGCCTAATTTCAATGCCCCCCCCCTTCCCTTTTGTGGAACAGGCTATAGTATATGGATTATAAAATTCATGACATCTAATATACAGTCTAACCTGTATTTAGCCATAGCAGTGCAAATTGGTTTGCATTTAAATTTGACCGAAAGGGTCTACTTCCAGTCAAAACATAAGTTATTCAGTAGACTGCACTGCAGGGGTCATCCCTATTATTACAATGATGTCACTTGAGACATATGGTAAGCTTATATGCTATAAGTGAATCTTTAATACAAAAGAAGAGATGAAAGTATATATATCTGATTATGAATCACATCTCTAGAATGATTGCTGTCTTTTCCTGTTCCTTGCACAACTTAGCTCTCCGTGTAACTTATGTGAGACATGTTTGTATATAACTAAAAACTCAAAAAACATACAAAAAAAACAATATAAGCTTAGTGATTATGGAATCTTTTTTGCAAGTGGTAGGTGTTAATCAGTTAAGTGTTCAGGTTGTTCAGGTTTATTCTGAGTGACACGATTCTAGTAAGCAGTGTGGAATTGTAAATAATAATGACCCCTGGACCAACCAAACCTTTGGATCCACTTCAGGTAATAGTTTTATATATGGGACATATCAGTGCTGTGTAATTTGTCAGCTCTGTCAGGGACTCCATTGGACTTTGATACTTGGGGTAGTCTTATCTTATCATTTTTCCATTCATAATGAACCTTTAATGTGTCTGTGTTTTATCATACCACTGAGATGAGTGTAATGACTGTGCAATATGATAAATTACATATTTCAGTAACATCCATGCCTGCAACCCCTTTATATAATAAAAAAAAATCTATAAGCATATAAAATTTTGAACCATGTACAATGTTTTTCCTATTGATGTATAGACTTATGAAATTGTACTGATTTTCTTATAAAATAGTAAGAGTAATAGTACTACAAAAAGTATTTCTACTTCCACCAGTGAAGGTGGCTGAGGTTTAAAAGACCTGTTTTAATCATATATATAATTTAATAATTTACATACCAGGTATGTGAAATATACATGTAATATAGTGTTTTCTCCTGAAAGTATTATGGTGTCTACAAATATTCAGTTCTGAAAAAGTGTTTGTTCACTTGGGGCCTGGACCATGAAGGGGTAAAAAGCTCTGCTGTCTACAGTGAGCTGCTCGGTTTGATCCTCATATGTGGCTATGAGCGGGTTGTAGTTGCCTGTCTAAGGCTGGTGGTTTTCTCTGAATTCTCCAGTTTCCTCCACCTCTAAAAGACTACAAAACACCATCCATAGTGGTAGTAATGCCCAACTCCATAAGTCATGCTCCGGACCTTTGTTACTTCTGTGTTTCTTCTTTCATTGTACTTCTCCTTGTTCAGGAATTTTCCAGCCTGTGCATGAATTTACCTCTGGTCATGCAGTCTTGTACTGTCAGGGACTGTTTATACACACACAGAATCATAACCACTTATGCAGCAGTTGAATTGGAGCGAGCGAGTCCATGTTCCAGATGGTTCATTTAAGTGTGGTGCATTGTAAGATTAATGACAATGTCTTCATAATGGAAGAATGAAATTTACTTGATAGGCTTCTCAGTTTTCAATTTAAATACCGTAAAATTCGGCATATATGTCGACCCCGTGTATAAGTCGAGGTGGGATTTTGAAGAGAGAAATTGGGAGAAAATTTTTAGAGCCCACTGAATCTGGAGAGTCCCCAGCTCAAAACAGATAAGTAAATGATAACCAATGGAATGAGTCATTTAAAAGTCGCACCCGAAAAAAACTTACGTGCATAGTTGTTAGGCTAAAAGTACCCATGACTACTGCTTGTAGTGCATGTAACATGTAAACCATGTGCAGGTGAACATGCTGGACGCCGTGATTTATAGCTGAAAGTGAAACCCCGGGGAAGGCCCGCCGTGTGATGACGTAGGTGACAATATTAACATGGGTTCACAGTCACTTCTTGTCGCTTTCAAATGAACAAAGACGTTTCCCGAGTGTTATGAATAAATATGATATGAGTAAGTATATATAAGTAAGTCTATATAGTTACAGACATAATTCCATATAAGCTTTCAGAACCGACAATACTTCACACCAACAGCATAAAAGTAGTCATACATTTCCCTGAAGATGCTGCCACTGTTGCGTGAAAAAAAATGGGGAAATTGACAATCAAACGTCAAGGAAACTGTTTCTGCTTATTAGAAAGGGAAGAAACTGAATTCACATTATTTTGTGTTTGAATTTTATTTCCTCTACATAAAGATGAACAAGATTTGCTCTTTAAGTGTTATGAATAAGTATATAAAGTAAAACTAAATAGCTTTCATTTAACACCTTTCAGAACAAGCGTTTATTTGCTACCGCTATAAAAAAATAGTCAGCTATATTCCCGTCAGTTGACGCCAATGTTATGTGAAGAAAAATAAAAATAGGATCAACGATCAAGCTCCAGTTGTCCGTTTCTGCTTATCTGACAGTGGATCAAATAAAATAATCTTTGACAATGTTCAAAATTGATTACCTGTGAATGAAAATATGATTCTTAGTTTTGGTTCATAGTTTTGTATTTTACATCCCAGTACTTAACAGACTTGGGATTTATCAGTTGCTCAATACAATTGCTGGCTGAATGGAACACGTATCTCGTCTGACAATTTTTGGGCAACCACAGTTATTAGCGGGTCATGGCATATAATTCCAAGCTAACTGTCAGCATTTTAATTGTCAAAAGAAACAGTTATGAAAACATTGCGCTCTGAAGACCCATGATCTGGGTCAGTGGGAAAATGGCTTTGAAGTTCACCCGAGTTCGCCCGCGTTTTGTCACCTGTTCATATTCACAAACAGTGGCCCACGGTCATTTGTGTGTTTGCTCACTTGTACAAGCATCAGATGTTGTAACAAGCAATTCTTAAGCAGACTTTGATGTCAAATACACAGAGGTCGATGCCACTAATAAAACCCCAATTGATTACGCAATACTTGTACCTCTAGCACCCATGCTCAATCACCCATGAATGAAGCTCGATAATTATAACTAGGCACGGGGGGGGGGGGGGGGGGGGGGGGGTGGCGTGCTGGTTGTCAGCATCAAGGTTTATCACATGAATTTTAATATACCACATTACCCGACTAAAAAGGACAGTTGATGACTGCGTAAATGGCTGAACTTGAAAAAAAAATAGTACAGATTTAGTGTAAATTTAAACAAAGATACAGATCTAGTGTGAATTTGAATGATACCAGTAATACAGATCAAATGTGAATTTGAATGATAATACAGATATAGTGTCAATATGAATATGAAAATTCACAAGGGTGAACAAGATGGCGGCCATGCATAGCAACCTGTTTGTTTTGATGACCATTTTATATTTTTACCAAGTTATAGACCAACACAACAACATGATTTTACAAGTAAACAAGCAAGTAAATGGATATTTTAGTGAAGATTGGCTCTTAAGCAAAAACTGGACTCCTTCAACAAAGTTTGGACCTTTCAGTGTTGTGGACACTGTATTTTCGCCCATGTCAATGGCGGCAAAGAAACCTAGACGCAATAATGACAACCCAAAGTACCAAGAGTATGGAAAATCTATCAAAGTTTTGACTTCTATTATTTATTACGGAGTGGGGATATTGCTGTGAACCCAGGGCCTACTCGTCAACCCAAATATCCATGTACAAAAAGCAGTAAAGCCGTTCGTAAAAATAGCCGTGCTATTGAATGTGACTACTGTTTCAATTGGACTCATATAGCTTGTCAGTCACAGATAACAAACGCTCAATATAATAATTCATCTGAGATAAACTTTGTATGTGACATCTGCATGCTGTCAGAACTGCCAAATTCATCTTTATATGGAACTGAAATCTATCACGACAGTAACATAGAGGAAGAATCACAACAATTACTAAGTCCTCAGGATAATGAACTTTCCACACTTTATACCAACCAATATGACTGTTTCCAACAACGAGGCTTGCATTTCATACATTTTAATGCTCGTAGCATTTTGCCAAAAATGGATGAAATCCACCTGCATGCTAAGACAACCAACGCTGCGGCCATCGCTGTAACAGAGACCTGGCTTGACAGTTCAGTCACTGATGGCGAGGCAAGTGTACCAGGATATTGCATTGAAAGACAGGACAGAAACCGTGAGGGTGGTGGAGTGTGTCTGTTTATCAAGAACAATATCGCATACAACCGCAGAGAGGATTTGTGTAAAGCTGAATTTGAATTTTTGGCAGTGGACATTCTACTCTCAAAGACTAAACCTATACTATTTGGGGTGGGTTATAGACCCCCTAAGGACTTGGATTTTTATAATAAACTAGAGGACAATTTGATAAATTCCCCTGCCATGATACAGCAGGAATGTTACATATTAGGAGACTTCAATACTGATGTTCTAAATAAAAGGAGAAATAAACTTGTAAATGATTTAAATAACTTTCTTAGGATATTTGATATGAAACAGATCATAGAAGAACCTACTAGAATAACTGATACATCAGAAACATGCATTTATCTAATCTTAGTGTCAGACTCAGAAAAAATAAAACATGGGGTTCTCCCAGCTAAAATCAGTGACCATAATGTAACCTTTTGCACACGAAAAATTGCTAGGGGTATTATAAACAAACACAATGTAACCAAAATAAGGTCTATGTGAAACTATAATGCTACATGTTTCAATGATGAACTGAAACAGGTAAATTGGTCAGCTGTATATAAATGTGAAAATATAAATTTAGCCTGGAGAAGATTTAGTGACTTGTTTCTTAAGGTTGTAGACAGTGTTGCTCCAGTTAAAACTGTTAGACTTAAAAATGGTACGGAACCATGGTTCTCTAGCTACATCTTAAACATGATTAGTGAGAGAGATAGAGCTTGGTTTAAATTCAGGAAAACTAAAGACAGCAGTATTTTTAGTGAGTATAAGAAACTTAGAAACAAAACTCAAAGAGAAATATGTAAAGCCAAGAGAAATTTTGTGAGGAATGAATTAAGTGAAAACCAAAATGAACCAAAAAGACTATGGAACACACTGAGAAACATGGGCATCGCCACTAAAACAAAGAAAGGAAATATTAATATAGGGCTGAAAAATAATGATGAAGAGGTATGTTTTGAACCAAAATTTGTTGCAAACAGATTTAATGAATTTTTCTGCAATATTGCAAGCAAACTTGTAGATAAACTTACTTTCAGGCCATATGATAAGAAAAAGGTTTTTGAGTTTTATAAGAAACAAAATGTAATTGCAAGTGGATTCAAATTTTCTGTGGTCAATGAGGAAACCATTGTAAAATTATTAAGAGGGTTAGATGTTGCAAAATCTACTGGAAGTGATTTAATTTCAGCAAAATTTCTTAAAGATGGTGCTTACTCGATAGCAGCACCTATTACTTTTATAATAAATCTATCCCTACAAACGTCAACAGTTCCCACTGATTTCAAAATATCCAGAGTAGTCCCACTCTTTAACAAAGGTGACAGAAATTATGAAGGAAATTACAGACCTGTCTCAATCTTACCAGTCATATCCAAAATTTTAGAAAGGGTAGCATATGACCAATTGTATTCTTATCTTGGAACCAAAAATTTGTTCTATCAGTATCAATCAGGATTTAGGCCTGGTTTTTCCACTAACACTGCTCTAACACATCTTTCAGATAAAATAAGATTTAATATGGATAGTGGAATTTACACTGGCATGGTACTTATAGATCTGCAGAAGGCCTTTGATACTGTAGATCACAATATTTTAACTACCAAATTACAGGCAATTGGATTGAATACTCCAGCTGTTTCATGGTTCGAGTCTTATCTAAATGACAGAAGACAATTTGTGGAAATCAATAATGTACGGTCTAATTATGGGAATGTTACATGTGGGGTACAACAAGGTTCCATTTTAGGACCTTTGTTATTTACTATATATGTAAATGATATGAAATGTTCAGTAGGATGTGATTTAGTCTTATATGCAGACGATTCTGCTTTAATAGTGAGTGGGAGAGATCCTAAGGAGATAGAATGTAAACTTTCACTTGAATTAGAGTCATTGTGTGTATGGTTGGAGGAAAATAGGCTTTCCTTTCATCTGGGTAAAACTGAAAGTATTTTATTTGCATCCAGCCGAAGATTAAGAAAAAGAAACATGTTATCCATTAAATGTAACTCTGTGGACATTATCTCTAAAGAACATGTTAAATATCTAGGGGTGGTACTAGATCAGACCCTCTCTGGAAACATCATGGGCAACACAGTCATAAGTAAAATAAATACTAGAATAAAATTTCTGTACAGGAAACATGCAAATTTGAATTTCAGGGAAAGAAAATTGTTATGCTCTTCACTACTACAGGGAATTTTTGATTATGCTTGTAACACTTGGTACCGGGGACTTCATAAAAAACTGAAGACTAGGCTTCAGACTGCTCAAAATAAAATGGTACGTTTTGTCAGAAATTATTCAAATAGACAAAGCCTAAGAGTAAGTGACTTTAAAAAGCTGAAATGGTTGGATGTTTCACATAGGGTTGAATATTTAACACTGGGTCTAATGTATAATACTCATGCTCATCATGCTCGGCATACCTTAGTGATATGGAACCTGTTAGACACTGTTATAACACACGAAGAAGTAATCAAGCTTATGTTGTACCTCAAGTCAAAAGTCAGGGTAAATATAGTTTTTAATTTAATGGAATAAAATTATGGAATGAATTGCCATCTAGTATTAAAACTTCAAACAGTAAGAGATTATTTATGAAGAACTGCAAAGACTACTTATTTAGGAAAATGAAGGAACTGGAAAATGGAATTTTTATAACATAATTATTAATCATGGTCACTTTTTATCTTTAAATCTCTTAGTCACAGTATTTAATAGATGTAACTCACAGTTACATGAATGTCTTTGTCACTCTTAGTTTTTTTTTTTTTTAGTTATTCTGTAGTTATTTTTTTTTTTAATTATGAACACACAGTCGTTTTAAACTATACATGTAACTATTATTATCACTGTAATTTTTAAAATACTGTAGTCAATAGTTTTTACATATATGTAACTGACTGACATATGTACATGAATAAGTGTTTCCATGTTCGATAGTCTTAGTCAGCATTTTGAAATCAACTAATATGATAAATTATCTAAATTGTATGCATGGTCTGCCATCTTGTTAAATGTGTTTCAAGGTCCACTATGGAAATAAGTATACCTCATAAACGTAAGGTTACTTTTTAGTGCTCCTTTTTCATGGCTTTTAACACTTGCAGATTTTATGAATATAATTTTGATAGATATATGTATATTTTATATTTATCCATTTTATTGTGATCTGTATGTGTTTGTTGTTGTGAATAAAATATATCTAACTATCTAATGATGATAAAGATCTAGTGTGAATTTGAATGATACTGGTGATACAGATCTAGTGTGAATTTGAATGATATAGTTAATACAGATAATGAAAATAACTATGATTGATAATACAGATCTACTGGTAGTGCCAGTTTGAATGATAATATTAACTTTGTGTCTGTTGAATGAGGATACAGTTCTAATGTGAATTTGAATTATAATAAGTTTAATCATCTGCTGACAGCTGACACAGTATGATTACAGGCTGTTGCAGAGAAAATTGCTGAAAATGTAATAATATGATCATTTTGATAACACTTCATTGGTGAATTGGATATTATTCATATGTATATTTATATATATACAGTAAAACCATCCCTAATGACCACCTCATTTTAGCTTCCACCTTGAACTTAAGGGCCACACTTTTGCTGTCCTTTGTATCAGTATACTGTGGTTGGCTTCATATTCGCGAGGCTGAAATTTCGCAATTTCTCCATTTTTAATGTTTCGCGAGGGTGTCATTTTCGCGATCTCACCAGAACCTATATCAAATCATTGGTAAAGCCATTGCTGTGTGTATTATAATTTGAGAATAATTCATGAGCTTGTGATATTCTCCTCATATAAGGATGGGCCCGTACGCACAGCACAGGTTCTTTAGTTCAAATTTAAGGGAATGTTTTCCCTATACCTGCATGGATGTAACTTATATTAAGATTTCTCACTGTTCTAACCTATTCCCATTCAAGGATTGGCTACACTTAATCAGAAGGACACACTCAATTGGCCAATTATTCCCGAGGGTGTCATTTTCGCGATTATTTCCCATTCGTGAATATCGCGAAATTAAAACCCTCGCGAACAAAAAGGCAACCACAGTAATTACACTGACCTCTCGTAGATAACTGTCTTTTAAGTGCAGCCTGTTTATGATGGGGCCAGGGATGGTCCTTATTTCAAAGATTTATTGTATTTTCTGATATATAAACCATGTGCATTTATTGAAACTGTTTGCAGAGGTCTGGTGGCTTGCATATTGGCCTTTATACTGTTTGGTGTGACGCACATTCCTGATGGACCATTTGTCAGACCACACCCAGGTATTATAGCAAAAACATACACACTATCATCATTACTCACATGCACATACACACACTGTCATGGCCTCCTGATGTTTTTGGTGTTAAAGGACCATATTCACTTCGCACATGGGTGTTATAGGAAATGCACACAGACCAATGTAACATGATAAAAAAATCTGTGCTGAAAATAAGATGTTATAATTGTATCCGCCAAAACAGAGTTTTGCGGATACTATGTTTTCAGCTGGTCGCCGCCGCCGCCGCCGCCGCCGCCGCCGCCGCCGCCGCCGCCGCCGCCGCGTAGGTGTCCGGAGAACTCCTCCGTAACCGCTGGGCGGAATTTTCCGAAACCCGGGATTATGTTCGGGTCACATGTGAACTGCTGCGCCCCGATTTTGTTTTGACCTCTGACCTTTCCTCTGCGCTCTGCGTCCGTTTGTGCGTCTGTTTCCACACATAAACCCACATATCTCGGGAACCGTTTGACCGATCAGGAAAATTTTTTTGCACAAATGTAGCCCTCGGAGAGCTTTATAACATACACCAAAAATGGTGGCGCCACCTGCAACCATGTTTGCACAGTGTCCATCTGTTCGTCTGCCTTGGGTTAAAATCACTCATATCTCTGCAGTGACTTGACTAATTCACCTGAAATTCGGCATGCGCAAACATCCTGGATAGCTTTTCTGATTTTATGACAGGTGGCGCCACCTACATTCACGTTGACGCTGCAGACATCCAAGCTCATATCTCGGGAACCGTTTGACCGATCAGGAAAATTCTTTTGCACAAATGTAGCCCTTGGAGAGCTTTATAACATACACCAAAAATGGTGGCGCCACCTGCAACCATGTTTGCACAGTGTCCATCTGTTCGTCTGCCTTGGGTTAAAATCACTCATATCTCTGCAGTGACTTGACTAATTCACCTGAAATTTGGCATGCGTATACATCCTGGATAGCTTATCTGATTTTATGACAGGTGGCGCCACCTACATTCACGTTTACGCTGCAGACATCCAAGCTCATATCTTGGGAACCGTTTGACCGATCAGGAAAATTCTTTTGCACAAATGTAGCCCTTGGAGAGCTTTATAACATACACCAAAAATGGTGCCACTACCTGCAACCATGTTTGTACAGTGTCCATCTGTTTGTCTGCCTTGGGTTAAAATCACTCATATCTCTGCAGTGACTTGACTAATTCACCTGAAATTTGGCATGCGTATACATCCTGGATAGCTTTTCTGATTTTATGACAGGTGGCGCCACCTACATTCATGTTTACGCTGCAGACATCCAAGCTCATATCTCAGGAACCGTTTGATTGATCAGGAAAATTTTTTTGCACAAATGTAGCCCTTGGAGAGCTTTATAACATACACCAAAAATGGTGGCGCCACCTGCAACCATGTTTGCACAGTGTCCATCTGTTCGTCTGCCTTGGGTTAAAATCACTCATATCTCTGCAGTGACTTGACTAATTCACCTGAAATTTGGCATGCGTATACATCCTGGATAGCTTATCTGATTTTATGACAGGTGGCGCCACCTACAATCAATTTTACGCTGCAGACATCCAAGCTCATATCTAGGGAACAGTTTGACCAATTGGGCCAAAATTTTGCATGTGTATAGTTCTCACAAAGCTCTTTATCATAGCTAAACTGGTGGCGCCACCTGCAACCCTTTTTTGCACAGCGTCCATCTGTTTGTCTGCCAAGGGCAAAAATCACTCATATACAATATAGTGGTTTGACTTATCTGCCTTAAATTTTGCATATGTATACAACTTGGACGGCTTTCTGGGTTTTTTGGTAGGTAGCGCAACCTACATACACAATTTGGCTGCAGACATCCATGCTGATATGCAACACTTCACCAGTTCCACTCTGATTTAGGCGGATACAAGTAGTCGCTTGTCGACTACCCGTATTCTAGTTTATTTTTGTGGATAAACAGAAGAGGTCAAAGTTACAGTGAGCTTGTTGTTACTTTTATCTGCTGCTCAATGGGTCCATTTTAATCTTGGTGACTGGCCTTCTTCTAGCCTTTTTTATTGACCCAGTTGAATAGGGCTGTAATGATACCTTTTCAGAAGATACTATATGTATAGCAAATCTTCTGTAGTGATGTGATATGCTGAACAAAACATACAAGTGTAACAATACCCTTATCTGAAGATACAATACATGTTGCAATATTTCTGTCGTGATACGGTACATTTTACAACATACATGTGGAACAATACCTTATCTGAAGATACAATACATGTAGCAATATTTCTGTTGTGATATGGTACATTTTACAACATACAAGTGTAACAATACCTTACCTGAAGATACAGTACATGTAGCAATATTTCAGTCATAATACCGTTCATTTTACAACATACAAGTGTAACAATACCTTATCTGAAGATACAATACATGTAGCAATTTTTCTGTCGTGATACTGTACATTTTACAACATACAGGTGTAACAGTACCTGATCTGAAGATACAATACATGTAGCAATATTTCTGTCTTGATACGTTACATTTTACAACATACATGTGGAACAATACCCTTACCTGAAGATACAATACATGTAGCAATATTTCTGTTGTGATACGGTACATTTTACAACATACAAGTGTAACAATACCCTTACCTGAAGATACAATACATGTAGCAATATTTCTGTCGTGATATGGTACATTTTAGAACATACAAGTGTAACAATACCTTTATCTGAAGATACAATACATGTAACAATATTTCTGTCGTGATATGGTACATTTTATAACATACAAGTGTAACAATACCTTATCTGAAGATACAATACATGTAGCAATATTTCTGTCCTGATACAGTACATTGTACAACATACAAGTGTAACAATACTTATCTGAAGATACAATACATGTAGCAATTTTTCTGTCTTGATATGGTACATTTTACAACATAAAAGTGTAACAATACCTTATCTGAAGATACAATACATGTAGCAATATTTCTGTCTTGATATGGTACATTTTACAACATATAAGTGTAAAAATACCTTATCTGGAGATACAATACATGTAACAATATTTCTGTCGTGATATGGTACATTTTACAAAATTAAAAGTGTAACAATACCTTATCTGAAGATACAATACATGTAGCAATATTTCTGTCGTGATATGGTACATTTTACAACATACAAGTGTAATAATACCTTATCTGAAGATACAATACATGTAGCAATATTTCTGTCCTGATACAGTACATTTTACAACATACAAGTCTAACAATACCTTATCTGAAGATACAATACATGTAGCAATTTTTCTGTCATGATATGGTACATTTTACAACATACAAGTGTAACAATACCTTATCTGAAGATACAATACATGTATCAATATTTCTGTCTTGATACGTTACATTTTACAACATACATGTGGAACAATACCCTTACCTGAAGATACAATACATGTAGCAATATTTCTGTCGTGATACTGTACATTTTACAACATACAAGTGTAACAATACCTTTACCTGAAGATACAATACATGTAGCAATATTTCAGTCTTAATACTTAACATTTTACAACATACAAGTGTAACAATACCTTATCTGAAGATACAATACATGTAGCAATATTTCTGTCATGATATGGTACATTGTAAACATACAAGTGTAACAATACCTTATCTGAAGATACAATACATGTAACAATATTTCTGTCGTGATATAGTACATTTTACAACATACAAGTGTAACAATACCCTTACCTGAAGATACAATACATGTAGCAATATTTCTGTCGTGATACGGTACATTTTACAACATACATGTGGAACAAAACCTTATCTGAAGATACAATACATGTAGCAATATTTCTGTCATGATACGGTACATTTTACAACATACATGTGGAACAATACCTTATCTTAAGATATGATACATATTGCAACACTTCTGTCATGATATAATACACTTTACAATAAATACCAGTGTAACAATATCTGATCA
Source organism: Sipunculus nudus (assembly GCA_026874595.1). Lineage (NCBI taxonomy): Eukaryota > Metazoa > Annelida > Sipuncula > Golfingiida > Sipunculidae > Sipunculus > Sipunculus nudus. Next base: position 62,760,695 of record CM049319.1, read on the forward strand.
GAATATTTTTCCCATATTACAATGTGCCAAACAATACATACAAATGTTACAGTACCTATCAGAAGATACAATACATACCACGATACTTCTGTCATGATACAATACACTTTACAATACAAACAGGTTTAACAATACCTTATCAGGATCATTTTTCCATGATACAATGTGCTAAACAATACATACAAATGTTACAGTACCTTATCAGAAGATACAATACATCTGTCACATAAAATGCAACCAAGTTATTTGATTATGAAAAAAATTGAAACAAGTCTTTGATGTGATTGATTAATCGAGATTCAGAATTTATAATTTTTCTGTTATTTATTTCAGCATTATGGAGGTTCATGCTCATGATCAGCATAGTGTATGAGCTCGCCCTTGTCTTTCTATTATTCCAGGTAAGTTTTAACACGTATATATGTAGGCAGCATAAGGTGTACCAGACACCAGGAATTAGGTCTGTCTAGTAGTTTTATTGATATCATATTATCATATTATGATATTATCATAGTAAGCCAAGTATGTGATGGATAAAATTACAGGTAATGGACTTTCATTTCTTTTAGGTAATAAACTTTCATGATTCACTTAGAAAACTTGATCAGCCATGGGACGGACTATTTTAAACTAGCAAATCAAATATGGAACATGAATTTATTTGCTTTCTGATAGCTTGATTGGCAGCCATATTTTATCTAAGCAAATGATAAGCACTTGACCTGAATAAGTCAGCAAACTGTTATGCAAATCCTGGTAAATAATCCCAGGCCTTAGGGATGCAGGCTGGTCTGACCAGAACATATCCTGACACAATCTTAACCTGTGTAGGCCTGAGATAGTTACATGTTGTTTACGTTACTGTCAAAATAAGATAATTTATGTTTTTCCATCAGTGTAGAGTTACATATGTTGTGATTGGATATAGATTGTCTCCCACTCTAATTTGTGAATGAGGGTGCGGTCATCTCCATAGTGTTCCTCCAGCTTCTACTTGAGAGGTTCAGGTCTAATGGTCAGCAAACTCTCTCTGCAGATAGATCCCCACCTTTTGTATTTCCATGCCCTTTCAGACACCTTGCAAAATTCCAAAACTGCTCAACTTGTCACACAAGTTGCATATCTTAAGGGTTAGTACAATGTAATTGACTGCTTATATGGGTAAGGGATCTTCAATACTAATTTTTGCTGAGTATATTGATTAAATTTTAATTCATTTATTAAAAAAAATCCTAATATTATGATGGAGAGGTGCATCTTGAAATTTTCTTCCTTGGTGATGCTAAGTTTAACATTTTGAAATGTACACAAACAATTATGTACTAAGTTATGATTAAAATATTTTCCTGCAGTTCTAATACTGTTGTTGTTGGAGAGGGTAACAAATTTGTGATGTTCACAAAAATTACACGTTTATGAATAAGACACCTCAAATACCATGGTGGACAGTCCTTTATAATTTAGCTTAATTGGCATTTAATGTATGTTTCATGCAGGTGACCACACCTGTACATTTAAGATTCAAAAGGTAAAATTTGATATTATTAACAGTAAATTATATATTTGGTCACCTGTAAATCACATATTGACATTAATAATATCCGATACTTCATATTATCTGCTTATAGGGGACAAGAATTTTTACTCATTGACCTTTTCATATTGTTAGACTTAGGGTGAACATTAAATAATGTGATAAATAAATTATGTGTTTTACTGCTTGGTAAGATGCAAATGTGGAACCCTTGTGTACAATGAAAAAACTCTGCAATCCAAAGAATAATGATAAGCTTACTTACCATAAAAAATGTTTACGACTTATCATATATTTTTATCTGTCCATGCTTATATGAGCTAGAGATCAATAAGGTGTGTAATGACTGATACAAATAATTGTATCCCAAGACAAAGTTGGGATACTATGGTTTCACAACGGTCCTGCCGCTGCCGCCGAAAACTCTTGTGAGGAGGATAACTCAAAAAATATTTCACTGAAGAGGACAAAGCCTATTTAAAATGGGGTCATGACCTTTGCTAGAAGAGTGACCTTGACCTTGAATAGGTCCATTTTTGCTGAAAATAACACAAATTCTTAAATATATCAAGAAATCTTGCATGGACTGGTCCAAAAATCAAGTTGACTGAAGATCTTGGATAGCCTTGTGATATGCCGGAAACTGGTGGTGCCACATATTATCCTTTTCTTGTTTTTACGACTTTGAATACCCCAATAATTGCCACTTGACAGTACTGTGAGCATTATAAGTCAAAAACTAATGGACAGATTTCTTTCATATTGTGAACATGTAGAGAGATGGGTTATGGGATGAGGTCTGTTTAAATTTGGGTCATGACCTTCAGCATGGGAGTGGCCTTGACCTTTAATATTTCCATATTTGGTGAAAAATCACACACCTCATATGATATCTCCAGTGTTGATGGCCATATGGATTTCAAACGTGACTTTTGTATGGCTAACCACTAAAGTAAGAACCCTATAGGGTCTAGGGTCATGAGGTCAGAGGTCAAGGTCTTCGGACTCGCATCTTTAAAGATATTGTGGATGCATTTTAAGCAAAACTTTCCATCCCAGATCTTCCATCTTGAACATATAGCTCACTTTCCAATAATGGATGATCTATATCAATTTTGGGGTCACAAGGTCAAAGGTCAAGGCCACAGGAGCTATCTGTCAAAAAATTAGTTTCTGGATGATAATTCCAGCTTTTTTTGATGTATGGATTTCAAACTTGACTTATATATGTCCCATTAAAAAAGCAAGATCCCAATTGATTTTGGATCACAAGGTAAAAGGTGAAGGTCACTGGACACATCTTTATAAAAGATTGTGGATGCATTTTCAGCTAAACTTTTCATCTCAGACCTTTTATCTTGCATATATAGTGTATCAGCCAATATAGGAAGACCCCTGTCCATTTTGAAGGCACAAGGTCAAAGGTCAAGGTCACAGGGGCCATCTGTCCAAAAATTAGGTTCAATGATGATAATTCGAGCTTGGATTGATATATTGGTTTCAAACTTGATATATATATGTCCCATCAATAAAGCAAGACCTCTATTGATTTTGTGGTCAGAGGACAAGGGCACAGGGCACACATCTTTCAAAAGATTGTGGATGCATTTTCAGCTAAACTTTTCATTTCAGACCTTTTATCTTGCACATATAGTGTATCAGCCAATAGAGGAAGACCCCTGTCCATTTTGAGGGCACAAGGTCAAAGGTGAAGGTCACAGGAGCCTCTGTCCAAAAATTAGGTTCCGGGATGATTATTCCAGCTTGGATTGATGTATGGATTATAATTGTGACTTATATATGGCCCATAAATAAAGCAAGACCTCAATTGATTTTGAGGTCATGAGGTCAAGGTCAAAGGACAGACATCTTTAAAAAGATTGTGGATGCATTTTAAACCAAACTTTTCATTTCAGACATTTTCTCTTGAACATATAGTTCACCTGCCAATATAGGAAGACCCCTTTCAGTTTTGAGGGCACAAGGTCAAAGGTGAAGGTCATAAGAGTCATCTGTCCAAAAATTCATTTAGTGATGATTACCTCAGCTTAGATTAATATATGGGTATCAAACTTGACTTATATATGGCCCATCAATAAAACAAGATTCCTAATGATTTTGATGGCATGAGGTCAAGGTCACAGGACAGACATCTTTGAAAAGATTGTGGCTGCATTTTCAGCCAAACTTTATATCCCAGACTTTTTATCATGCACATTTAGTTCACCTGCGAATAGAGGAGGACCCCTATCCAATTTTAGGTCACAAGGTCAAAGGTGAAGGTCACAGGAGCCACCTGTCCAAAAATTCATTTCCTGATAATAACTCCAGCATGGATGGATATATGGGTTTCAAACTTGATTAATAAATTAATACCCTTTTCTGAAGAGTGATTTGCCCTATTGGACTGAAAATATGCATATCCATAGCTCTTGGACTCCTGGATTTTGTTCTCAAGACTGATGGCACCATCAGCAATAGTTTTAGCGTGGCGTCCATCTGTACATGTGCTTTGGGTGAAAATTGCTCATATTTCTGGAGTGGTTCAAGGTATTGGTCTTAAATTTGGCATGTCTGTCCATCTTGTAAAAAATTATCTTGAAAACCAGACAAGTGGGGCCACCTACCTTCCTGTTTCTGTACAATAAATTAATGCTCTTTTCTCAAGAAAGATTCAACATATTTGCCCCCTTAAACAAAATATTGTTTCTCAAGTTGATAGATTGAAGAACCCATAGTTGTTTGCTAAGTGTCAGTATATGCTGCTGAAGATGGGGGGCCTATTCTTTAAGGAGGGGGAAGGGATTAATTGTCTAGGGATACTAAGACACATGCGGTGCCAAGAAATATCCAGTTGATATTGATTTTTTCATTCAATAATTTACTGACTGGCTTCAGTTATGTGTCAGACATTCAATATATTGTTTTGAGTGGTAGGTTTCTTTTGTAAATTCATATTCAATGATTAAAAGATAAAATAATGACCAATGTTCATTATTAATTGATTATTATCCCTCACTAATGGGACACATTGATTCTGGTTTGTCTGTCTGTCCATCAGGTGTTCGTTTCCGATAACTTTCCTAAATATTATCTGATTTCATCCTAATGTGGGTCAGTGATTGCTCTTATGCATACCTTGGTTGGGATTGGTTTTGGAGTGTCTGTCTGAAAATTAATTATAACCAGCTCCCAAACAAAACAAAACTTTTCCCTTTTTTTCCCAATTTACAAAAAAAAGTTAGGATGTGGAGACATCTTCAGGGGACAATGAAAACTATAACACAACCACTATGACATGTGGAGGCATCTTCAGGGGAAAATAAAAACTAAAAACATATTGACAAGGCAAGCATGAAGATCACAAGAAACTATTACAAGAGGCGGAAGCGGGGGACATAAATTTCACGAATTTACTTATTTTACCATCTATTTTACCATCATATTTGCTGTATAGAATTAGGCCTAAAATATTGACTGAGTAAGTTCAGTCTAACGTCTGTATCAGGCTGAAAGGTCAAGGTAATGGCCAGGTTGTTGATACTTGTTTGTTGCGCAAGGTTAAGTTTTAATGCTGTTCTTTCTTTGTGCTCCGTCTTTCTTATATCTCTGACAGAAAAAAAGAGTATTTTTTTCGGGAGAATAAGACTTCTTTGTGATGTGCGTACATAATCATTTGTGATTGATTATGCAAAAATGCAATCGATATAATCAATTATGATATAAAACTCTCAGTGTAATTGTTGAATTGGCACATGACTAGTTGATGCATTACTAGTGTCTGATTGAAAACTTAATTAGAATGTATTTAATTTTGCATCTTTCAGCCAGCTGACCAAGCCCGTAGGTTACTGACCTACCTTGACCCTGACCTTGGTAAACCTCTGCCAGAGAAAAGTTATGGCGGTAATTGTCTCATGTATGATACCGACAAACCTGAGGACCCGTACCACAATCTTTGGGTATGTCTTTGTTCATTCTGAAGTTACATGATTAATATTTGAATCTGTCATATGTCTTGTGGTGGTAGGAATTTTTGTTGTAAAATCATGTTTAATGATCAAGAGAAATAATACGACTGAGGCAAAAAAAAAAAAATAAGGGTATGGTTCTCAGGAACTTTTTTTTTCAGAAATCAGAGGGGGGAGGGGGGGGGGGGGGGCCAAATTTTTTTCTTACCTTTTTTGTTTGTTTTGATAAAAATGTCATATGATCACAGAAAAGCATGATAATAACAGATGTTTTTTTTGCCATACTGGTATAAGCATTAAATAACAGAGGAAATTTTATCAAATTTGTATAATTTTATTCTTGAAAGATGAAAATCAAAATAATATTGGTTGATGCAGGGGGTTAAAATTGACGCAAGCAGTGCCTGAGAACTATACCTTTATTTTCGTTGGCCTAATGATGGATCATTAATTGATTATTTTATGTACCTTCTGTAAAACTGTGAAGTGTAAAGTATAGAATTAAACCTAGAATATTGACCGAGGTAAATTCAGTGTGACTTATATAACACTGGCAGGTGAAGGTAAAAACCGACTTGTTGACATATTTTTGCTGCATAATTTTAAGTTTTCATGCTGTTCAATAATTTGTGTTCTGTCCTCCTTATATCTCTGTCAGGATTAAAATATTTTCTGGATTATATGACGTTTTTGCATTCATAATTACTTATGATTGATTGTGCAAAAGTGAAACCAGTTTCATCGATTATGGAAGAAACAAAACCAATCATTGATATTATAAGTTAATTGTCACACTATTTATGTTTGGATGTTTATATCCTCAAACCAAACAAAACAGTGCTTCACAGGTGAACTTTTGCTATCAGCCAGCCTTATATGTGCTGACTTACTGATTGCATAACAGTTTGTTGCAAGATAGCTGGTCTTCTCTGAATATAAATACATATACCAGTGAGTGAAGATAAATACAAATATGGAACATCAAATACAAATACGCAAATGTAGGTTATACAGTATATTTAGAGATCAGAGATCTTCTGTATTCTACAAAGTCTAATTAAATTCCCTGTTGCAACACAGGAACATAGGTTCCTTCAACCTGCTATCCCCAACAGTGTTGGGTTCAGATACGTATTTGTACAGTATTTGATGAAATACATCAAGTATTGAGATCAAATACAAACAAAAATATTATCATTTTGCACAACACAAATTCAAATACAAATACATATACATACTTTGACTGTATTTAAATACAAATTCAAATACATATTTGACCCCAACCTTGATGGAAACTGCTCAAGTTGGAATTTATCTGTATAAAACATCGCAGACCAGGCTAGACCTTTACCTTTGTGTGCTGTTCCCACCAGATGTCTCTCTACCACTGGCAAAACAAGAGTGACACATAGTGGATACCATGACCATTATTCTCTATCTATGACTATAAGTCATCTGAGCTATAGCGATGGTCCTCTCTCCGTCATCAGCCCATTCTTACTCATCAAAACAAACCCAGCATGGGAATAAACCTTTTCCTCTCTGACATTATCTCCATTTGTTATTTTATATTTTTACCTTCAAGGTCAACTTCAGCTGAGCACCTTGACCCATTGGTCCCTTGTTCTGTAAGATAAGATAACCCAGCTTGTCACCTACATCTTGTGTGACCATAACCTAACCCCTGGCATTGTTGATTGTTCTGTTACATGAAAGAAAGGGGACTTATACAAGGATTTTCATTATCCTATTTATATATTGATCAATGCAGCTGAACCAGAACAATTATATGTTATTAGTGGCTTGTATCAGAATATGAACCTCAAAAAAGGTAGTCTTGTACAACATTCAGACCAAGTCTATAATTTATTCATTGATCGGTATTGCACTGGATATGTCTGGGGGGGGGGGGGGGGGAGGGGGATGTTAGGTCATCATTTTATATCAAATTGAATGTTACAGAAACATCTGGCCTTTGTTTGCACCTAACATACTCATATAATTCAACTGTGGCTATGTGATTGCAAAATGTGATCTTTTAAATATGTTACAAAATCTCTTGCCAAAGATGTATCAATTTTGTTGACTGTGGATTGATGATTCTGGGTCTGTTATCATTATTAATCCCCCAGCCATCCCCCAAAAGGTGATCTAGACACGCATAATGTTTGAATTTGCATTAATATCATGTAAAATATTAGATACTTCTGATACTTTCAAAGAGGCTCTAGTATTCTCATGGTCACTGTTTTACATATAAGTAAATCAGTCACAAATGTAAGGACCTGTTAGGACTGTATGTATTTGAGTACCTTTAGATTCCATTCTAAATATCATCACTGTATACATTAAATTTAGAATTTTTCTTTTTACCTACAGGATAAAATGGATGGTTTTGTCATCGTGCATTTTTTTGGATGGTGGTTGAAGGTAAGTGCAATATCTGTAAATGTCATCTTCCTATAAACAAGTTCTTTTGCTCCAAAGAAAAGAGACTTTGCTCCAAATAGGCAGCCTAGCCAGTTATATCACGACTTTTAACCAAATTTGCATGTTATGGGGCTGAAATCAGTATGGCAAATCATATCAAGCATAACAAAAGAAAACAGCATATAGTAGTCAAAACTGATTATACACCATATCAGTAATAAAACATGCACAAGATACTGGGTCACTTTGCAAGCCTTTACTTGATTGGTCAAATTATTAATAAAAACTCCCCTTACAAAACCTCTGTTCTAAAAAAAGCAACATATTTAATTTTGCTGGATGTGAACGGGGATTGTACACAAGTCGCTTGACTAGTTCTGTTGCCTGGTTCCAAATTCATGATATAGTATACCCTCCTTACACAGTGGCTTTAAACTGCAGTTGAAGCAGAATTCCCTGGCCACTGCTTTGTATAGCAAGGTTCTCTGAGTCTGACCACCAGGGTGAGCTAGGAGCATTTGTATTTAGACCAATAATATAATTCATGATTTCTTGCAAAAAATAACATTTGGCTCAAATAAATGAATCATTTGCATACTTTTGTGAAATTAATATAACCTGATTTATAAATATATTTATTCATAATAACTCTGTAGGTCATGTATTTGCAATAAAAAAAGTTAACTTTTTAATTGTATCAGTTTATGGCTCTGACTGCTGTTACACATTGTGATCAATTACTATCATTACATAAATTATATCAAAGTATCCCTGGATGTTTATACTTTTTTTTCCAAGTTAAATGACTATTTTGAGACTTGCCGATAGCATTCATAGCTGTGTATTTTACACACATTTTACTGGCACTAAAGTAAAATTCTTATACAGATATTTGATCATTAGAGGTTCATGCATCTTTGATGTAGTTCATTAAAGTGCACAGTATTGGTTTGGCAGACATATATTTAGTATTTGATTATCACCAAATAGCAGGGCAATTTCCTCTTAGCCTTTTGAATGCTTATAAATAAAAAAAAACAATAGAAATAAGTAAATTTTGTATTTGCTAAATTTTTTTAAATTCAGCTAAGCACCTTGACCAATGGGTCCCATGTTTTTTTTCAGACGCTGATACTAAGAGACTGGTGGTTGTGCATGGTAATCAGTATCATGTTTGAGGTGCTAGAATACACGCTGGAACATCAGCTTAACAACTTCAGTGAATGTTGGTGGGACCATGTAAGTCATATATATTTCCTAGAAAATGTTCTGAACTGTATGTTTGATCCAATTCTGTCATTGTATCTGCCAATACAGTTTTGCGGATACTATGTTTTCAGTCAGATGCCCTTATTATTGGTTTACCACTGACCTTTCCTCTCTGCCCAGTGTCCATTTGTGTGTCTGTTTCCACTGGAAACCCACATATCTCGGGAACCGTTTGACCGATCAGGCAAAAAATTTTGCACAAATGTAGCCCTTGGATAGCTTTATAACATACACTTAAAATGGTGGCGCAACCTGCAACCATTTTTGAACAGCGTCAATCTGTTTATCTGCCTTGGGATAAAATCATTCGTATCTCAGTAGTGGTTTAACGAATCCACCTGAAATTTTGCAGATTTATAGATCCCAGCCAGCTTTCTTGATTTTATGACAGGTTGTGTCACCCTCATTCACGTTTATGCTGCAGACATCCAAGCTCATGTCTCGGGAACCGTTTAACCGTTTGCATGTGTATAGATCTCACATAGCTCTTTATCATACGCAAAATTGGTGATGCCACCTGCCACCATTTATGCACAGCGTCCTTCTGTTTGTCTGCTGTCAGATTAAATCACTCATATACAAGTAGAGGTTATCTGCCTAAAATTTTGCATATGTATACAATATGGTCAACTTTCTGGATTTTGTGGTAGTTGGTACAACCTACATACACATTTTGGCTGCAGACATCCATGCTAATATGCAACACACCTCACTCTATTTCCCCTTGCCACTCAATCCATGCCTCACACCAACTGTCCCACTCTGATTTCAGCAGAGACACATAGTCGCTTGTTGACTACTCGTACTCTAGTTTGGTAATTTTTATCATACGCCTGTCTATGACGGGACATATCATTGTGTGCACTCGGTCCTGGTGTGCACTCAGTCCATCTGTCTGTTAACTTATAGTGTCACCACTATAATTTACTGGGGCTTTGATGGATTTTCATGAAACTCACCATAATTTCTAACAAATAGATAATCTCATCTGAGTAAGATTATGTTCAAAATCCATGCGTATTTAATAAGAGGTCAGAGGTCACTAGGCTGTGGTGTTGCCGTGATACCTTGCCAGGAATATAATGGATTTTGATAAAACTCAACAGAAGATATCAGTATAATATCTCACCTAAGTTTGTTTTCCAGCAAAATCCATTTGTATATATTGAGGTCAGAGGTCACTAGACTTTTGTGGAACCATGGTGACTTATTGTATCCCCAGACAAAGTCGGGGGATACTATGTTTTCATACCGGTCCCGCCGCCGCCGCCGCCGCCGCCGCATATGAATCTTGTTGGCGCGATAACCCAAAAAATATTTCACGGAACTTTACCAAACTTGGTATATGTATAGATATGGGTAAGAGGACGACGCCTATTTTAAATGAGGTCATGACCTTTACTAGGAGAGTGTCCTTGACCTTGAATGGGTCCAATTTTGGGGAAAATCACACAAATTCTTTAATATCTCAAGAAATCTTGCATGGATTTATCCCAAAATCAAGTTGATGGAAGATCATGGATAGGGTTGTCATGTTCCACAAACTGGTGGCGCCACCTATTATTCTTTACTTGTTTTTGTGCCGTTTAATACCCCCTAAATTGCCACCTTACAGCACTGTGAGCATTATAAGTCAAAAACTAATGGACAGATTTCTTTTATATTATGCATATACATAGGTATGGGTTATGGGATGATGCTTATTTAAATTGGGGTCATGACCTTTCCTATGATAGTGGCCTTGACCTTGAATATTGCCATATATGGTGAAAATCAAACACCTATTATGATATCTCCAGTGTTGATAGCCATATGGAATTCAAACATGACTTATGTATGGCCCACCACTAAAGTAAGAACCCTATAGGTTCTAGGGTCATGAGGTCAAAGGTCAAGGTCACTGGACTGGCATTTTAAAAGATACTGTGGATGCATTTTAAGCCAAACTTTCATCCCAGGTCTTCCATCTTGAATATATAGCTCACTTGCCAATAATGGATGATCCATATAAATTTTGGGGTCACAAGGTCAAAGGTCAAGGCCACAGGAGCTATCTGTCCAAAAATTAGTTTCTGGATGATAATTCCTGCTTTTATTGATGTAATGATTTCAAAATTGACTTATATATGTCCCATTGAAAAAGCAAGACCCAAATTGATTTTGAGGTCAAAGGTCAAGGTCACAGGAAACCTCTTTAAAAAGATTGTGGATGCATTTTCAGCCAAACAATTCATCTCAGATCTTTCATCTTGCACATATAGTTCACCTGCCAAGAGTGGAAGACCCCTATCAATTTCGAGGTCACAAGGTCAAAGGTGAAGGTCACAGGAGCCATATGTCCAAAAATTAGTTTCTGGATGATAATTCCTGCTTTTATTGATGTATGGATTTCAAACTTGACTTATATATGTCCCATTGGAAAAGCAAGACCCAAATTGATTTTGGGGTCATGAGGTCAAAGGTCAAGGTCACAGGACACATCTTTAAAAAGATGTGGATGCATTTTCAGCCAAACATTTCATCTCAGACCTTTCATCTTGCACATATAAGTCATCTGCCAATAGAGGAAGACCCCTATCAATTTTGAGGTCACAAGGTCAAAGGTGAAGGTCACAGGAGCCATCTGTCCAAAAATTAGTTTCTGGATGATAATTCCATCTTTTATTGATGTATGGATTTCAAACTATACTTGTATTTGACCCATTGGAAATGCAAAACCGGAATTGAATTTTGGGTCATGAGGTCAAAGGTCAAGGTCACAGGACACATCTTTAAAAAGATTGTGGATGCATTTTCAGCCATACAATTCATCTCAGATCTTTCATTTTGCACATATAGTTCACCTGCCAAGAGTGGAAGACCCCTATCAATTTTGAGGTCACAAGGTCAAAGGTGAAGGTCACAGGAGCCATATGTCCAAAAATTAGTTTCTGGATGATAATTCCTGCTTTTATTGATGTATGGATTTCAAACTTGACTTATATATGTCCCATTGGAAAAGCAAGACCCAAATTGATTTTGGGGTCATGAGGTCAAAGGTCAAGGTCACAGGACACATCTTTAAAAAGATGTGGATGCATTTTCAGCCAAACATTTCATCTCAGATCTTTCATCTTGCACATATAGTTCACCTGCCAAGAGAGGAAGAACCCTATCAATTTTGAGGTCACAAGGTCAAAGGTGAAGGTCACAGGAGCCATCTGTCCAAAAATTAGTTTCTGGATGATAATTCCTTCTTTTATTGATGTTTGGATTTCAAACTTGACTTGTATTTGACCCATTGGAAAAGCAAGACTGGAATTGAATTTGGGGTCATGAGGACAAAGGTCAAGGTCACAGGAAACCTCTATAAAAAGATTGTGGATGCATTTTCAGCCAAACAATTCATCTCAGATCTTTCATCTTGCACATATAGTTCACCTGCCAAGAGTGGAAGACCCCTATTAATTTTGAGGTCACAAGGTCAAAGGTGAAGGTCACAGGAGCCATATGTCCAAAAATTAGTTTCTGGATGATAATTCCTGCTTTTATTGATGTATGGATTTCAAACTTGACGGGGGGTCTGTTCTTGTAGGAGGGGGGCCTACTATGTCTGGGGATACTCTGGCACCTGCGGTGCCAAGAAATGTCTAGTTGATTTTTATGAAACTCATCATAAATATTTACCAATAGAGTTCCACACCAGAATTACATTCCCAGCAAAATGCATGCATGTTTAATGAGGTCAGAAGTCACCAGATACACCATGGGTGTATTATGCACCATTTGTGGTGCTCCTGTTATATTTTGAGCTCAGCTTACCCCAGAAGCTGTAACCAGACATGCCTGTTGAGGAGAAACCAAGACTATTATAGCTAAGATCTGAAGTTTTATGTTAATTTAGATTGGGCAAAATCTCATATCATGCGTGAAACTCTCACTATGATCTCATTTACATAAAACAAGAACTTTTAAATTCTCTTCAGACAGACCCTGTATCAAAATTATTATTGGCTCAGTTCTTTTAGATTGTTACATATAGAAAAATCTCTGTTTAATCTGTGTCTCATCTAATCTAATCTAATCTGTATTTAATCTGTTGAAGTTAAGTCAAAGCCACTAATAGTGAACCTGCAATTAAGTTAAACTTTTTAGGAAAGTGTAATATACTTATTTGATATTTATAAATTTAACTTTAATATATTTTTCTCTTGTTTCAGTGGGTGATGGATGCTCTAATTTGCAACGGTGGTGGCATCTGGCTTGGAATGAAGACACTTAACTATTTGTCACTGAAGCCTTACCAGTGGCGAGGAATGTGGAACATCCCTACATTCAGGTCAGTAAAATGTCAAAGGTCATCACAGTTACATGAGCATGCTCCATGATATTAATGCAGTGACACCAAAAAATTACGACCACCAACAGGACCTTGATATTAAGAGCAAAATAAAGAATTTTGAGGTGGTTGCTAAACCGAGATGGTCTTTAGGTGAAGTTTTACTGTAAATCCTTTCTGAATTTTGTGTTGTCATGGTATTTGAATGATAACATTCAATGATGATGTTAAAATAGAGTTTGACCAAGGGTCCACTTCAGGGCTTGATATTAACTTTTGAAACTACAGGCCCAGTAGGGCAAGTAACTTCTAGCTTTTACTTGACCTACATGAATTTAACTTGTCCTACTAAAATCAGTGATTGCAGCCACACACACTTAAACTGTGTTCCACATGCTTATATTGCAACAATAATCATGTTCAAATTTTTGTTTGTTTATAATGTTTTTCTCTTGTTTTTTCAAAGAAAAAACATCCAGGTAATTTAAGATAGGGGTATTGCAATATTATTTCATTTATCAAAGAAAACATAACACTGAAGATAAGTGAAGATTCAGGCCTTTTGGTTAAAGTTAATTTTGCACAGTTGGGCAAGAAGAGCCCACTTTTGGTTGCCCTATCGCAATTTTCTGGAAAATTTGATTGCTCTAGGCAAGCAGTTAATTGTGAATGTCAGGCCCTGCACTTAGGCATAAAAAAGCATCTATCCAGAGGATTATTAATACAAAAAAAAAACACGTCCACACAGGATAACCAGGTTCCTAAAAATTTGTTTTTTTAATTGTTTATTTTCAGCCACAGGTTAAATCAATAAATTTCCAGTTCTATTTGGTCAAGTGGCATTTGTTAACAATTTAATTTGTGCACTTGAAGATTCAGAAAAGTTGTTTCATATCAAATTCATTTTCTGTCAAATTCTTTGTTTAATATGCAGTAATTAAAGCCAGAATAATTCACAATGGTTTTTTAGACCCCATAATTTGGGTCAACCAGACATTTATAAGTTGGGGGCAAGTTCAAATTGAATCAAAGTTATTCCATGCAGTTGTTAAATCAGCATCAGAAAAATGGGCAAGCAATAGTATGAAGCCATGTATACTGAATGTGTATGGTAAATTTCAGGGGCAAGATTGTCAGAATTATGAGGCAGTTCACTCCATACTTTTGGACAGACTTTGATTGGAGACCAGTATCAAGTTTGAAGAGATGGCTGGCAATGCTTGGTCTGATAGGCATGGTATGTATGTAACAATAGACACTGGTGTACTCGTACATCGCGACGCAAAGTTAGATATTGTATCCAAATCATCAAACGCCCCTTTATTGATATGTTGAAGATATTTATGTATCCCCCCACCCTCCAAAGGGGACATATTGTTTTCCATCCCACTGTCTGTTTTCTATGGGAACATTTGAAGTACTGCATATTTAAACAAATTGTTTCCACCAAAATCTCAAAAGACTTAAAAAACTTGTGACCTTCATGGTCATATCTGCCGAAATTTAAAAAAAAAGTGAACCCTGCAACTTTTGAAGTACCAGTATTACATATTTTGTCCTCAAATTGAACACACAATTTGCTTTAATTTAATTCTTAATCTGCTGACCTTGCCCAGGATCTTCAAAGTCAAATCTGCTGAAATATAGGATTATTGTGACCGCTATAACTTTTGGAGTTCAGATGATTTTTCCCTCAACTTTCACACACAGTTTGTTTTCATCAAGTAGATATTTTTTTTCCTCAAAGTTAGTAGATATTTTTCCTCAAAGTTTGGGACAGAGGACCCTTTGGGGTGGGGGACATGTATCTGTGTTTACTACTGCAAAAACAAAGGTATCATTAATCTTGTATTAAAAACTGATCCTCTCTCATGTGGGATAGATTGAACAGAAACTGTTCTCTGAAGAATTAATTTATCTTTGGTAATAAGGTCATGGCAAATCAGTTCTAAAGTTTAAATATGTCCACTTAAAACTTATATAGGATTTTTTTATATGCAGAATAAATCATTTGATATTTGTTTTAAAGTTTAATTAATATTTACAGTTATATGTGCATTAATTCATGCCATAAGTTCATTTTGGCTGAATGGAAAAGTTTCCTAACAAAACCATCCAGGCGCATGGAATCACTATCTCCAAGTCCCTTGTTTTATACATTGTTATTTATATGTTCTGTGTGTAATCACACAGTCCACATGTGTCTGTTTAACATATTCTATACTGCACATGCACCATGACTCCCAAACAAGAAAAAGTAACTTTTAAGAAGTAACATCAAAGAAGAAGCTTGAAAATAATCTTTATATGAGGAGTCATGCAGGATAGCCACCAGGTGGCATGTGCACTGAGTTTATATTTTGCACCACTGGTCACGCCTGGTGCAAATTTTCTTCCAATTTGTACAGTAATAAGCAAACCATTTGAGAAAAAAATATCAGCAGACATCATAATATTTCAAGACAAAAATGCTGTTATTTGTGTTTATTTAACGTACCTGATATGTGAATAGGTCACTTTAAGATTCATTAAAAACCATGGAACTGCTCTACAGGTGTCTTGTGTACACAGCATCCAGGCAGAAAAAAAAATCACCAAACTAGCCATTTAGACTGACTTCAAATGATTGCCGAATGATCCAGGCATGTTGCACAGGTTTGGACTCAAAAGAGTAAGACTCTGCTGGTTAGGGTTTGTGGACATCAATATCTGTCACCCACAATGCATCAGGGCTTCTAAATACACCAGAAGTGTAGGTATTAATGTAGTCAAGAGAGAAATATAGTCCATTCAAATATATTATACAAGAATTGTTTCAAGGCAAATTACTTTAATATGGAAGTGTTTCTGGAAAGGACTTCACAGAATAGATAATATTTTGTAGCATACACATATGAATTGTAAACAGAAGGGTTTTCCTTAAAATGTAACAAATTTTAATTTTAAATTTATGCAGTTGAAACATGTCGTCCTGGCCATCCCACACTGCCTAACTGGAAGAGGTTCATTTTGAGTAGAAACAACGTCTGGTGGAATGTTGTGATTAGGGCTAAAACACCCACAAGTTGGTATGTTTTCTTGTATGTTAACAGTTCCTGCTGGCTGAGCTGAACACGTTCTACTTGAAGTTCGTCCTGTGGATTCCACCACCACATTTCCTGTGCTTAGGTCGCCTGGTGCTATTCCTGTTTTGGGGTGCCGTAGCCATGCGGGAAACGTTTCAGTATATGGATGATCCGTAAGTGACGCAAAAATTACATGATTAACATTAGGGCAGTCTAATACACAGACACAAGATCTGAATCAAGAGAAGTCTCTTTTAATTGGTGTAGGACATAGCTTGGTAGTTACTGCATTTATCCTTTTAGCTTGAGGTCCCAGTTCTTGTCTCTTGAGGGAGTACTGATGATGACAGTGAAGTTGAAGTACTCTTGTATTAAGGCATACTTAGATATTACAGTTATTTGTTACAACATGTACAATAATAACTCTGTGCCAAAGGTGTGTTTTTTCACTGTAACCTTTTCCGCACCAAAGGTTTGACTTGAATAGGTTTTTAGCTCAGCATAGGTTGTAAGTCAGCTGTGGTATATGAATGGCGCTTTGTCCGTCGTCCGTTCAAGTATCCGGCCGTCCATTAGCAGGGCACAAATCGTAACTGCTGGACCTAGAAACTTCCAGGTGAATATCCCGGGAGGTCAATAAAAAATCTCCTTGGAAACCTGAAATTAGGTCACTGCGACCTATATCCTCTGAGCTATGGGGCTTGAAAGTACCCCCAGAATAATAAAAAATATAATACAAAACCTCCAATATCTTGATAATTAATGCATGGATTGTCATGAATCTTGCCATAAATATTGACCATGACTAGTTTTGTCAGTTCCTGAAAAGTGGTGGTGCCACCTGTATTTTTTGTTATTTTAGTGAATATTTTAAATTTATTTACTATAAAATGACAACAATCATGTCAGTTTCTCAGCTGTAATGACATCTAGTGTTTCTGGTGTGTTTATTTATCACAAGTGGATGCCATATAGTTATCACCCTGTCTGTCTGTCTGTTTGTCTGTCTGTCTGTCCATCCATCCATCCACACAAATTTGTTTCCAGATGATAACTCCAGGTTGTATTGACACATAGATTTCAGACTTGACTTACATATGGCCCACCACTAAAGCAAGAACCTATATGATTTTAAGGCCATGAGGTCAAAGGTTAGGGTCACAGCACTCACTTTTTTAAAAAGATTATGGCTGCATTTTAAGCCAACCTTTTCATCCCAAACCTTCCATTTTGCACATTAAGCTGACTTGCCAGTATGGGGAGAGCATAAAGGAATTTGGGGTCACATGGTCAAAGGTAAAGGTCACAGGGGCCATCTGTTCACAAATTTGTTTCCAGATGATAACTCCAGTTTAGTTTGACATATTGGTTTCAAACTTAACTTATATAAGTAAGAACCGTGTGGATTTTGGGGTCATGAGGTCAAAGGTCAAGGTCACAGTACCACTTTTTTTAGAAAGATTGTGGATGCATTTTAAGTCAAACTTTTCATCCAAAACCTTCCATCTTGCACATATAGCTGAGCTGCCAATAGGGGGAGAAACTGATTTATTTGGGGTCACAAGGTCAAAGGTCATCGTCACAGGGGCCCATCTGTCCACATATTTGTTTCTGGATGATAACTCCTGTATGGATTGACATATTGGTTTCAGTTTTGTCTTATATATGACCCACCAATAATGTAAGAACCCTTTTGATTTTGGGTTCATTAGGCCAAAGGTCAAGGTCACAGGACCCACTCCTTTAAAAAGTTTGGTGATGTATTTTTAGCCAAACTTTCTGCCCCAAACATTCTATCTTCCAGATGTTGCTCACCTGCCAGTAGTGGAAGTAACTTATGGATTTTGGGGTCACAAGGTCAAGGTCATGGGGACCATCAATCCACATATTAGTTTCCAGATGATAACACCAGTTTGATATGAAATATTGGTTTCAAACTTGACTTATATATGGCTCACCACTGAAGTAAGAACTGTTGATTCTTGGGTCATGAGATCAAAGGTCAGGGTCACAAGACCCACTACTTTAGAAAGATTTTGGATGCATTTTAAGCCAAACATTTCATCTCAATCCTTCCATCATCAACATGTGGTGCACCTGCCAATAGTGGAAGTTTCCTTTTGATTTTGGGGTCATAAGGTCAGTGGTTAAGGTCACAGGGCCCATCCATTCACAAATTATTTTATGGATGATAACTCCAGTTTGGGTAGACAGGTTGGCTTCGAACTGATCACAGGATCAATATTTTAGAAAACCTCATAAACATATATCCTTATAGACAAATGCAGCTGAGCGTCAAGACCCAATGGTCTATAGTTACTGCATTATAATTTAACAAGTTTTGCTAGGGCCTAGAGATTATGATATTGCCACATAGGGAGTATTGACAATTTTAGATAGAGCAAACTTGGTGCCTGACAAATAAAGTGACACATGTGACCTTCGACCAGGAGGCGGGGCATGTGGGACAAATCAGTTATGGCCCAATGAAATGTAAAGCAAGCCTTGAGGTTTGCTTGGCTTGTGTCAATCATGGCACTGCTTGCCTAACAGCTTGCATTACATGGTGACACAAGCCTCACAAACCTCATGGCTTGCATTTCATTTCACTGGGCTATAACCAATACTTACTGTTGACAACTCTTGATCTGATATATTGCTCAAATATATACTCTACCCTCCCCCCTACTCAGGCACAAATTTGCTGAAGGAATACTTAGGTATTTGGGTTCAGAGTAATCCAAACTAAGTACCCAGTTCTGTTTTCATTTCATTCATCTTTCAAGCATTTCCATTAGTTCCTTAGACTTTGATATTTCATTTCCCGTTGAACCTCTTAAGGTGTCAGAGTGTATGAGTTTGTCCCTTTGACTTTGACATACATTGCTTTTACTTATTTAAGCATACATCATACATATATAGTTATTGTTTTTTTGCCAACTATACATAAAGTGATGTTTGTGTGGTTGGAGGGGGCACTTGATAATTAAGAATTTTTTACATTCATGCACATTTGTAAATTATGTTTTGAATATGCAGTTCATAAAATTAAATATAATTTATATATTTCACTCGGTTATTATTACTTTACAAGGTAAAATCTAACTCATTTTGAAGTAAAATGAATTCGACTTATGCTAGGAAAGTATCACACCAAACATTTCCTTAAGTTACAACAGTTTCACCGACATGAGACAAAGAGATGAAAATAATTTGCTTGCAAAACTTTGCTACCAGTTACTTTGAAAATGACTTCTTTTGGGAAATATAAAAATTAAATGCATGCAAATTGCTTGCTGTACAATATTAATCACTATTCATTCTTGTCATATTTCAGGAACTGTAAAAAGTTTGGGACGCAATCTTGGGTAATTGCCGCCATCATTATTACGGAGCTTCTGATTTCGCTGAAGTTCGACTGGGACACCATCACCAAACCACTGCCTCCTCAGATCCAGCTGTTCTGGGTACTCGGCACTGTGGTGTTGTTGGTGTGGACGCTCTGGCACTTCTATCTCCAGCGCTTGCTGTGGCACACGGAACAAAAAATCACTAACGGGAATGGAAGAGGACCAACTGAAAGCAGGGGTGCCTTATGTTCAAACGGAAAGTCACATCACGAGCAAACAACTCCAACCAGATCTCTACCATCTCGGCCACCGATCTCTAAAAAATATTCTTAAATTAAGCATTTTTTGCTGCTTACAAGATTGCCTCTTGCCAGTTTTACCCTCTGGGAAAGGGTGTTAAACAGGAAATAAGAAAGCTGAATTTACATTCCAAACTCCCTTTTGTAATACAAGTTTTATACAGAGTGTATCACTGACCTCCAGTTGCAGTCTTTAAATTTTGTCTTGTTAAAGTTTTCTTCCAGTAATGTGAATATGACATGGCCCACCGCATTGATATTATGAATCGAAACTGACTTTTTTTACACATTTGTTTTTTATGGTTAAAGCAAGTTTTATAAAGTGGAACTTATTTCCAATCCACCTTGAAAAGACCTCTAGAAATTTACCTGTGGTAAATTGGTGTTTTTAAAAGGTAGTTCCCAGTAAAGTTTGGTTCTACTCCGTCTGCATTACATTATACAAACTATTCCATCCTGGACTTTTCAATTCAACAAAACAAAGTGGTGAAGAAATATAAAATATTTCCCATCAATGTTAAAATACCTTTTCATAGCCTTATACCTCGGGAATGTTAAGTGAAGTGTGATCATGGGAAAGCTTAATCTTGTTGGACAAATGGGCAGCTCTATTTAGGGTCATAAATAGGTGTTCTGCCTAGAAATGGTTTTATAATACACAAGATTGCCTTAATGTCTCAGATCATTTTTGTATTCATTTGCTATGACATTGAGCACATACCTCAAGTGTATGATGCTGTTATTGATCATTCGACCTTGAACTATAAATAAGGTCAAGGTCATTTCACAAGGTCATCTTTTTACAAAGATAGGGAGTTGTCTCTTATAACTTAATTAGGAAGTCCAACTTATTTAGGTTGATTAGAAGGTGCTACAAGCAAAACTAATGATTAACTGTTTTTTTTATGGTAACAAGAATTTAATAACTTGTTCATAGTTTTGTAGTTAAACTATAAAAAATCCTGATTTAAACTAATAAATATATATGATAAAAGTTTGCACATTTATATTGTATTCTACAAATGCTTTAAAACTGACCAAATATAGAAAATCAGGAGTTTGATTGAAACACATACATGTAATTGTGTCATGCTGATCCAATTACATTTCTGTTTTGCCATCAAGTACCATTGCTGATTCTTAAAGCAATTGCTGGTGTATTTTATAGACATTACAGCCATGAACTTGAACAGTATGCCATATTTGCATGCATTCACAGCACACCATATAAAACACATTACAGAGTATTTTTAATTGAACACTCTAGATGCAATATGTTATGCACTTATAAATATCATTCTTCCTGATAAACAGCATTTGGCCAGTTTGCCAAATAATTTGTTGTAGAATAATTAAACAATTTTTTTCGATAAATAACACAAACACTCCCACATAACATACAGATTCAGTTATTATTTCTTTTATGGTCACATAAAAACTGATACTTGATGTAAGATTAAAGATTTGATTTAGTTTGGTATTATATTAGGCAGTCTGCAGCTAAACATGATGTATTGCTTTACTGAGTAAATTGTCAAGTGTACAGCAGGGGAGGAAAAGTCAGTTTTATATCACCATTTTGAAAGTTAAAAAAAAAATATTTTTTGCAGTCAGAAATTCAGATTTCATTTAATACTGAAGCTAAATAAACTAAAGAGAAGAAAACCGTCAGTACCTAAATCTGAAACTCTAATTTAGACTGTATATATGATAAGAGAAGGTCACTCTAAAGGGAAAAGGCACATAAAATAAATAATAGACCTGCAGGGTTGTTTGTACATACATTAACTACTAAAACATGTAAATTTTTGTAATTCAAAGCCCCAGTAGATGTCACTGAGGCTTCTGTATCAGCCCAAACCAGCTTTGGTGGCAGTAGTTATAGGTCCTGCCATCTAGCGGCTAATTGTGTGACTTATTCCTAATCTTGGAACTGATAATTTCAAGCAGGCCAACTGGGCCAGTCTATTGAAATTAATTAAATGATGAACCAATCAAGGCTTGACAAATGTGGAAGACAGCGGTAACTGATACAGCATTATGCTTGACAGAGGACAGCTTGGCAGATTTTGATGCAGGATGGTATAAACAAATGATTATCATTAACTTTTTTTTGTAGATTTATCTGCAAGGTCCTGCCTGTTTTACATTATTTGTTGTATGTATTGTTCATCACTTCTAGCTGCTTGTGTAACATCATTAGATTGAGTTGTGCAAATAGTCTTGTATTTCTTAATTTATTGTCAGGCTCAGCTTTGACAGGGTAGATACTTGTTTTAAGATTTTGTATAAGTGAAACTTGTTATAGTGTTAAGCATTCTACATTGTATAATTATTATTAATGAGGTACGTTAAGCTCTCATTTGTGCAGTCTTGAGTTTTCATTCGTAATTTTGTACAATATAGTTTTATTTTCAGTTGTCAGTATGCACACTGAAAAACCTCACTGCTTGGTGGCGCCACCTACCAGCTTCTCTAGAGGGTAATGAAATAGTTATTTTGAGGCAGTGGAGCCAGGCTTGCTTTTGTTTATATTAAATTAATAGCATTGACAATGCTGATGGTCAGTGCTGCTATTGTATACTGCAGCCTGTACTGGTCTGGTATCATAATGACACACTGTATGCGTTTGTTTTGAACACAAGTCTAAACACTATTTGTAAATCCACAATTTAACTGAACAAGACATGATTCAGCATGCATGAACTCCCCCGTTTCCAGAGGAGTTACCAAG
Organism: Sipunculus nudus; assembly: GCA_026874595.1. Lineage (NCBI taxonomy): Eukaryota > Metazoa > Annelida > Sipuncula > Golfingiida > Sipunculidae > Sipunculus > Sipunculus nudus. The sequence goes on from CM049319.1 coordinate 62,783,665, forward strand.
GGTTCTGACGTCACTAACAATGTGGCTGTGCCTATACATGATTGTGGGATATCCAAAATGGATTTATGTGAATCCTGTTTCAGATACAGTTGTCAGACTGCAAATAAGAAAATCAGGCTAAGACATAACAGACAAGCAAGTGATCGTATTCATAAGCGCCAACATTGGTTGCATTGCCATTGGGCTCTTGTGTCTTGTTCTAATGTTTATTTTATACATGCATATGGAACCCACCCACTGTGTATAAGTGTGAAGTGCTCTGATACAAGAATGATTATAAGTGACTCCCTATTTTGATGCACTGTGGCAAAGTGAGATATTTTCTTGTACTGTAATGATGTGCTCTGACAAAATGTGACGTATAAATGATCATACACTAGCTATGTGAGGTGTGTTATGGTACTATGGTGATTGTGGCTAAGTAAGATTTGTACCAAAAAGATACATTGTGGCTAAACGTGTTATTCTTTAAAAAGAAACATTGACATTTGTGGCTGAGTGTGATATCCTTTATAAAGAAACATTGTGGCTACTAAGTGTGATATCCTTTCAAAAGAAACATTGTGGCTCCTAAGTGTGATATCTATCAAAAAGATATATTGTGGCTAAGTGAGATTATGTACCAAATGATACATTCTGGCAAAGTGAGGTATTATCTGATAGCTTTATGGTACACTCTGGCTAAGTCAGATAGTCTGGTACTTTAATAGTACACTATTGGCATAGTGAGATACGTTCTGGTACTATAATGGTACACTCTTTTGCAATGTTTGATACATTGTGGTACTATGATGCAGAAAAAATTGTATTTTGATGTCACAGTGAGGGAAATGCTATCAGTTAGAATGAAGTCTCTTGCACGTTACCATACATCGAGTGGACTATTTACAGTCGCACACTTTGTTTCAGGTATAGGCGGTACAAGTAATATATACAGGAATATACATTAATTTCTTCCACAAAACCAGATTTATTCAAACTCATTATTTAATAATCTTGGAAATGGTGCCATATATATACCACCGATTTGAGCACTTCTTATAGATGTGGTGCAAGTGCATTTACCTAATTTATATGTGTCAATAATTTGATTGTGGATACAAGTTGGCCCTGTATCTAGTTTTATATGGGTTACAGGACACTTGAAGGAAAAGCAGCATAGTTTGTCTTTGTTACACAGATGCACTTGTGGGATTATTGAATGTTATCCTCAATTGTGTTCCATCTTTGCTAAAATCGTAACAAGAGACTGAATTTGTGTTTTATTTAATGGTACAGCTGGTTTTACCTTTAGGCGTGTTTCCATTTATCTCTATGTCCCACCTGATAAAAATCATGTTACATTTAACATTCTTGCATCCGCGTATCAGCTTTGTTCTATCTGTATCTATATACATTCACAATATGGGCTGTATTTAGAGAGATTGCATGTTCAGTCATTATCAGAAATGATGCCATAAATACAGCAAAAAATGACATATCCAACAGGTCCCTCACTGGCTGGCCATATTCTGGTCATATCATGTACTTTGAAATATTTTTGTTACATGGTAAGCATGAATATTGGCTCTTTGGAAATTGTTGAACATATGGTACTTTGACTGATTTCATTGATTGTGCACACAGTATTTTACTGATATTTACCGTAAAAAACCTTGCCACCTCATGCTAATTTTCAAACTTGCTGACTTGCATGCAGTTCTTTAGGAATTGTGAGATCACAAACTGAGGGGTAAAAATTTATTTTCACATTAAAAAGAATGAAAATATGTCTCATGTCCATGAATCTGAGAGAATTTCAAAGCTAATGTGATACACTGTAATCAGCCATCCATGCTTTTATATTGAATGAAATTTATGTACATTTATAGGTCGTTATGATGTAAAGTACAAGACAGAAGTATATTTTTATAATACTGAGGCATAAAATGCACTGTACAGACCACCGAGCACCCACCTACCCACCTGTGGGCTCCATGGAAAATGTGAAAAAATGTGCTGCCTTGCAAAATATTAAATTAATGATTTAATGGTGCAGGTTGCTCTTAAGTCTACCACCTATGTGCACATGTGTGCATGAAAAATCACTTGTATGATTTTGTAATTGTTTAAAACCACGTATATATGTAATTCATGTGTGTGCATATATTGCATGAAAATTGCTACAGGAATGATTATCAGGCAAACAATCTGCATGAACCGAGGGATTCCGGGAAATATGATGTCAGTCCGGTGTCCTTTTTCAGGGAAGGCCTGCTAGATCCAATATATTCTTCTACACACTTTTGCAGGCTTAAAACTTTATTTATGTTGCATGGATTGTACAACTAAATTAGAAAATAATGCGAATCGCCGTCCGTGGCTTGGATGGTGGCTTTTGATAATGTCTTGGGATGAAGGAAAGCAGAGTACATGGAGAGAAAACCACCTACCTTGGACTGGGCAAAACAGGCCACTCTCATAGCCACACTCGAAACTTAACATGGTGACCAGTGGAGAGAGCCATGCTTCTTACCATTTGAATCTCTAGGTCCAAGTCCAGGAAGCTTTTTGCCCCGCTTCCACAGAATTGGGGGACGATGATTTAGGTTTTTCTGTCTGTCCGCCTGTCTATATATAATATATAGACATATATATATAATATGTATCTGTTAGTTTCAAGTTATTAAATAGTGTTATATTATATTGGATTTAAAGTTGCTGGGAAGAGAAGAATTTTATCTCTTAATTAATACATTATGACATGCTGACCTTTCTGTAACACGCAGTTTATGTATACTAAATGAAGGGGGTATAACACAGATTTATCATATATAGCCCTTTTAAGCTACATGCTTGAGAATATAGATTCGGCATGTGAAATGTGTATGAAAAATTATATTGACTGAATAAGTAAAGTAAGATTCCATTATATGCGCAGATCCAGCATGCGCATCTATAATAACAGTATGAAAATTTTATGACATTAGCTAAATATTTAACCAGATTTCATATTGATGGGAAGATTAAGGATACCCTTTTACAAAAATTAAATCACTGAATCCAAACTGTTTAGCCACCCTTCTGTTCAAACCACCCACGGTTCCATGGCATTTCAGTGAGACCAGGCTGATTTGAACTTGATAGTTACTTACTGCATGCATAGGGATTTGGTACTTAAATACATGAAGTTCATACAAACTGAGTAATAGTGGAGCTTATCTCAGGTTTACTGTGATCTCATCATAGATGCTGGTTTCAGAAACATTTACCTATTGATATTAAAGTATACAGCTGAAGTTTATGAAACTTGGGGTAATATTCTCATCATGTATTTGCAGAAGCGATTGTACTTGGGTATGGTTATATTTGTATTGTAGGTTAATCACATTCTGCCATTGCCGATCATAGAGGTTTGAGCCTTTAAAATTAGAAGGAAAGGCTAAGATGAAACAATATAAGAACTATTCAGCATACAAAACTCAACACAGTACTGTACATGCTTATCATTGGACTTAACCAGCAGTTACATTTTAACCCAACCAGGAGGGTTGGTGTAATAATACTGGATTGTAGAGCTGTAACCAGTCGGGACTATTCACAGAAAACAACGGAAAGCCACAGAAAATCATTCAAAAACCTTTGAGAATCAACTAAATTCTCTGACTCTTCTGCATATTATAGTTCTTTTAACTGTTAAATGGCAGAAAAAATTGTAGTGAATATAAAGGTTGAAATTCAAAGGTATAATTTTTATACTGACTGCATGGAAACATGACAGTGACTTGAAGCGACTGAATGGCCTTGCACTGAGGGAAAGGTATTGCTACCTGTTCCTCAAATCGGTTACTAACCGAGGACAGCCAGCTTGACAGAAGTGAAGAGAGAAATTAATATAACATAGAATACTATTTATTTATATTTACTTTTCTTATTATTTTAAGTTATTTATCAGGAATGACAGAGAAATAAGTTTATTTCCAGTGGTTCCTGGTTGATTTTCTGTGGTTTTTGGTGGTTTTCTGTGAATAGGTCCTGATAATATTTCTGTAAAATCTGTAAATTATGTGATAGTTTAGAAAACAAAAGGTTAATATTCATGATATTTGCATAATTGTCAATCATATGATTATTTGAGTACTGTCTCATTGTTACAGTTGGAAGTAACTGATGTGGTACTGATGTTAGGTTGTTCTCTCTGTCTCCACCAGGGGTCACTACCATTTTGCTTTGTTGACACCTATGTTGAAGAGCCTTACCCTGAACACAAAGCAAAGTTTTCCTAAAAACTGTTGTGTATAAGGAAGATGGGATCTTTTCCAAGATTTATTCATAGTTATTTGAAGTTATTCTGATCAATCAATGTTTTCATCATGAATGACAAGAACTAATTTTGGGATTTTGGGTGTGGTCCTAAAAATGTTATTCTGCATTAAATTTTACCATACAGATAGTTTGATACAACTAGTAAGCTAAATAAGGGCATTGTATGTGTTGTATTGCACACTGCCATATGTTATAATTTCCTGTGAATGCATACGATTGTCACAGCACACAATGGAAAAACTGTAGACAAAAATTAACTTTATGAGGCTTAAGAGAGCTGATCATTGTGTGAAACTGAAGCAGAGGGACCTCTGGTAGAGATGGGTGGTTATTCTGTATGAATAACTTTAATGTTCAGGTAGGCAGATAGATGGCACAGCATGCATCACCATGACCCTTCTTAGTCAGATACAGTTGGCACACTTGAGCTGTTCAACAGTCTACATCTAATTATTCCATCATTGAATTAATTAGTCTTTGTGATGTAATATTCTGTTTACAAAAAGAGCAGTGAATAGGAATTGTCATCACTCATCAACCATTTTTGAACTTCACATACATAAAAAAATTAACTGTAGTTACTGCTGATTTATTCTTGCATGTCTGTTCTGTTGTGTGTATATTGTTAACAACATGATTTAAACTGAATCCATGTTATTGTTAATTGTTCAGAAAATTTGGTTGAATATAACTGGAGTTGTTTATATTGTAGAGGTACTTCATGTCGTATGTATTAGTTAATGATGTAATCAAGGTACTTTATTTCTGCATGTTATTGTAGCATAATTTTATTCATGGGTGTAATTTAAATAAAGTAGATCCTAATTTATCTAAAAATCAAATATCAAACTGTTATTTATCCAGCATTAAAACTAGGACATTGTTTGTTAGCTTGCAGTGTCAACTAATGTTCATCTATCGGACATATAAAGGATGGGATGTCTTTTGGTTTTCGGATAATATAGGGTTACTGTATCAACTTCGCTACCCCCTGTCCACCTGTCCTTTGCCAGCTGGGGTAAATTGGATGCTTTTATTTAAACACATAAAAATCATAATAGAAAAACTTCATTGTGTCTATGAGGAGATATTTATACCAGTCAGGAAATAGGATACACTCTTTAAGCAGAGGACCTACAACATTCCTTTGACTTATCTATTCCATTCAACTACTGCCTGCACAGAGAGCATTAGCCTAACACTGCCACCAGGTGGTTTGTTGGGACAAGATCCTGTGACCGCTGATAATGACCAATTAAAGCGTGGCATTCCTGGGTGTTCACAAAATTTGAATTCTCCAAACAAAGCAGGTAATACAATAATTCCCTTTTTTTTTTGTTGGCAGTCAAAGGCAACTGCATCCCATGCAGGCAGTGGTTTAATTAAATGGATTAGCAGAAGGAATGTTATGAGAACACATCAGAGAGGGTTTTAAAAGTGAAACCAGATACATCCCAGTGACTCCAAACAAGAAGCTCACAGTTAATGATAAGAACAGTTTTCCCCTTTTGTCATTTGAAGTATAACAAAATCTTCCTGTCAATAGAACATACCTGAACACTTGGTGTCTGTCCCTGCCTACAGATGTCACTGTTGCAGTGAAAAAGGTCTATTGGTCATAAAATATAAGAGTTTATGATCAGATCTGTTATCCATTTTTATATAAGGCAGGCTCTGTACAGTAAAACCTTAAAATTACTACCAGTGATTTGACTGTGAACTAGAGGTAGTTATTTTGAGGTGGTCACCCAGCAGAGGTAGTCATGGGCAAAGGTTTTACTGTGGATAAGCCATTCTGGGAACAGAATAGCACCAACAGCAGGTTGACGCAGGTAGCTGAAATATGAATTAAATCATCAGGGTTGATTTGATGGCCATGCCAGATTGAAAAATTTGTCGCTTGTCAAAGATATTTATTATTAGAGGATATTATTATGAAGACATAAATGAAAATCATTGTCAGGCACGCAGAAGGGAAATATTATTTTACTTGCAACCTGAAATATTTACCCTTTACTGATTTCTTAAAAACCATGACAACAATGTTCATAATATTCTCCTTAATTTGTTATTTATTTACTAATATTTTGGTGGTTATATGATTGTTTCCTTTTGTTGTGCTGATAACAGTAATATATTATTTTTCTTTTAATTAGGGATTTTTGTTTGCATTATATAGAATTAATGTTAGAACCAGGATTTGAGATACAGATGATGTTATTTATCATAATTTCATGCTTTAACAGATAGATTGGTACCTTGCTCACTTATGGCCACATTGCTTTCTAAATGCCAGTTTGTAAATGCAAATGATTTACATGGAAAGAAAATGAGGGGGCATTCATGCACAGCTGATATCTCAAGTGGTGAGTATGGAACAAGTCTATTCCATGCACTTGCACAAAAGTGGTTAGGAAATAGGCAGTATGATTCTGTATTTGTAGATGATTGATCGGCAGAGCCATAGTTAAGCAAGATACTTTTAAGGGTTTTATTAGTGTTTTTTGCCATACATCCATCTGTGTATTAGAGGATCAGCAGAAACTAACTTTATGTAACATCAGGACTAATCACTGGGATTTCCAGACTGTGGTTGGCTTCATGATTTCTGATTTTCAGTGTTTTGCGAGGGTTTCCTTTTCATGTTCTCACCATATTAAAACCTACACATCGTACCATATTATCCTATAAATTAATGATATCAAATACTATACACACAAAATTTACTTCTTGGATTGGTCTTAAGGGAACATCAAACGAGTTGCAATTATTTTTCATAAATAATATAAGATAATTAGAAAAGTCTGACATATTTTATAATAGCAGTCTTTGAAAAAAAAATCTGTTATTAGTTTTTATTTTCGCAATAATTCTTATTTTGCTAAGTCCATGAAATTGAAACTGTTACAAACCACAGTACATAGGATACTACACACTGCAAACAACAGTAGCAGTACAAACGGTCACATGATGTATTCTGGCTTATAAAATAAAGTCACATGACAAAGTGTCACAGAAAAATGTGTCACAACTGAATAAAATAGGGAATATTTCACATTTTTAAAATATTGATACTGGATCAAAACACAGTTTTACATTTAAAAATTGAATCTGCTATAATCAATTAAATGGTTGGGTAAATATTTTTGTTTTAGATTGGTTTTAACTAGTAGCAAAATAAATATTTCATTCATAATAATAAAAGTACTGAAAAGAAGTATCTAACATAGTTTTCAATGATATAGTGATGTTTCATTGAAATTTATAAAAATGGCTGAAGTGCAATTAAAAATTATATAATGAAATCCATACAAGCCACATTGACAAAGTGATATTTTATCAGTTTTTCTTTTGTGAATCTACTATTCTTGCCTGGATTCACTAAAAATGAAGTATATGCTTATCTTGATGCACATTTAGTATTTCAAGCCTGTCCTATATATTCCTGTATTTAAGTCAGTAGAGACTTGTGCAATTCAAAGAAATTAATATTTTGTACTGTATGATATGACATTTCATAAGTCCATAAAACACAAAAGTTGCATCACATTTCCAAAACTACTTTTAGTACTTCTTCCTAGAGGGAATGATATACGCTGAAAAGATGCTTTATTTAACTTACTTTGGACGTGTATCCTTAAATATTAGCTTTATATATGGAATAGTATAAAAGGCTTGCTTTCTGAATAAATCTTAAGAATTTTGTGGAATATTTAAGGCAATTAGAACATGATGAAAACTGGAAATCTTCATTCAAAGAATGGAAACCTTCTGCCATATAGCATGCTCTCCAACCTGTGTTGCATTCACATATTCTGACCATCCCAGGTTGATGTGTGCATTAGTGACTGTACGAATATTCTTTGAAGATATTTTTTTAAAATTCAGATCATGTTCTTGATCCTCACCAAAATCTAAACGATTCTTCATTGGCCTTTTCCAGAAATGCCCTTTTCATGATTGTGTGTGTTTTAATGTGAATAAACACATGCACAAACACACACAATCAGGGATAAACACCTACCATCCTGGCGGAGGCAATTAACCGTTACCATCATAATCATAGGTCAGTATACTAGTCATCAGCACACTGAAGGCATCTGAAATAATTACAACCTATGTAACCATTATAGTCTCTGATATCATGTAAAATGTAAAAATAAATTCATGGGACAGAATAATGCTTATATCATAAATATTTTGTTTGAATATCAGATAAATCAAATATGAAAAATAGGAAATGTAGGTTTCAAATATATATTTTATAATTAGCAAACAAAAATTAATAGTTTATACATTGAGAAATAACAAATAATTAGGTATTTATTAATACTGTTAAATTTGAATAGCAATTAGTTTCATAGAAGATTTATAATATAAATCTAGAAGATTAATAATCATACATAAATGTTTTATTATCACATGTATCAGAATTCATGTTAGTAAATTAACATAAATTCACCTTAGAAATAATATTTTTGTAAAAGATCCAACCGCTTTTTTTTTTCTCATTGATTTTGCTTATTGCGGATCAAATACCAGATAATACAATTGCAATGCACCTTTGCATCTATTTCAGTCCCAGAATTCTTAGGGAGATATTTATTTATACGAGTTGCGGGCCTTTGCTGGATTTTTGTATACCCCCTTACTAGCTCATCATTCACATTATGATAATGATATATTTAAAACAAGGGTGGCTGTGATATTTGCATGCTCATGAATATTCATGTCCTGTGCTTCATGAATATTCATGTCCTATGCTTCATGAATATTCATGTCCTGTGCTTGACTGAAGATGTCCGCTCAAACTGTTTGATAAACTTGTACAAGCCTTGTTTTGTATTGTAATACTGTTAAATAACAAGAGTTGCTTTCAGATCTATATTCTTTTTCAATCAGCCTATTGTTTGTTTGAATAGTGTTTCAGAAAATGCTTTGTTGCCATGAATTTGTTAAAATTGCGACTGTAAATTGTGCATGACTGTTTGTAGGTCAGTTACTTCTATTTTATGATCAGTGCCTAGTGAATGGTAATTTGTGAATTTATTTCTTTACACACTGGCCAATAAACACTGTTTGATATCATCAGGTTGTCTTTGTTCTCTTTACACAGGTTTCTTGCTTTTGTGTATGTGTGTGCATGTGTTACGATGTTGGTACATGTGTATGTGTATAAATGTGCATGACTGGCCAATAAACACTGTTTGCAACAAACACAGGTTTCTTGCTATTGTATATGTGTTTGTGTAAGGGTGTAGTTACATGTTTTTATGTGAATGTACATACAAGTATGTATATGTACACATTTTTAAATGTGTGTAAGTATATATTAGTATATATATATATATGAATGTATACATATATATATATCTGTGTGTGTGTATATAAATATTTGAAGAAAATGATTAATAACCATACAGTGAAAATCTTATGTCATAACATTCTAATATATTGATAAAAATGTACACAAGCCCTTAACATTTTGACGAAGATCCCCCACCCCTTGGGACACTCAAAAATCCAATGCAACACCCCAATTTTTTTGGCCCCAAGTTTCTTGGACTCTCCTAATTCTCTTCATATTAAGCCCTGATCCTGGTAATATTTTATCTCTGGTGACCCAGACTGAAGGAGGGTAAATTTGTTAAATAAATGCTTTCTTATGCTGAAAGGAGTACAGAAGTCTGAAACGGGGATCTGTGGCAGTGTAAGGCAAGAATAGTTTCCTTGCAGTAACTTTCCTAAATATTATGATTTCATTCAAATTTGGGTCATTGATTGCTCTCATGCATACCTTGGTTGGGATTGGTTTTGGAGTGTCTGTCTGAACATTTATTTTCACCAGCTCCCAAAACAAACGATTCCCTTTTTGTTCCCAATTCACAACAAAATTATGACATGTGGAGACATCTTCTGGGGAAATTAATAACTAAATCTTTGATAGAGAAGGCAAGCATGAAGATCAAAGGAAGCTTAAATAACAAGAGGCAGAAGCAAAGGACATCAATTCCACGAATTTGCTTGTTTATTGTAACGAAGTTTTGCGGATACTATGTTTTTGACCGGGTTCCGCCGCCGCCGCCGCGTTCGTTTCCGGAGAACTCCTCTGAGACTACTGGACAGATTTTCCGAAACTTACACAAATTATCGGGTCACATGTGAACTGGTGCCTAACCAAGTGACCTTGACCTCTGACCTTTCGTCTCTGCCCAGCGTCCGTTTGTGCGTCTGTTTCCACACATAAACCCATATATCTCGGGAACCGTTTGACCGATCCGAAAAAATTTTTTACACAAATGTAGCCCTGGGATAGTATTATAACATACACAACAAGAGGTCGGGCCACCTGCAACCATGTTTGCACAGTGTCCATCTGTTCATCTGCCTGGGGTTAAAATCACTCATATCTCTGCAGTGGTTTGACTAATTCACCTAAAATTTGGCATGCGTATACATCCTAGATAGCTTTCTCGATTTTTTGACAGGTGGCGCCACCTACATTCACGTTAACGCTCCACACATAAACCCATATATCTCAGGAACCGTTTGACCGATCCGGAAAAAAATTTTTACACAAATGTAGCCCTGGGGTAGCTTTATAACATACACAACAAAAGGTGGCGCCACCTGCAACCATGTTTGCACAGTGTCCATTTGTTCATCTGCCTCGGGTTAGAATCACTCATATCTTTGCAGTGGTTTGACTATTCACCTAAAATTTGGCATGCATGTACATCCCAGATAGCTTTCTTGATTTTATGACAGGTGGCGCCACCTACATTCACGTTAACGCTGCAGACATCCAAGCTCATATCTCGGGAACCATTTGACCAATCAGGAAAAATAATTTACACAAATGTAGCCCTTGGATAGCTTTATAACATACACAAAAATGGTGGCGCCACCTGCAGCCATTTTTGCACAGCGTCCATCTGTTTGTCTGCCTTTGGTTAAAATCACTCATATCTCTGCAGTGGTTTGACCAAATTACCTGAAATTCAGCATGCTTATACATCCCGCATAGCTTTCTTGATTCTATGACAGGTGGCGCCACCTACATTCACGTTCATGCTGTAGACATCCATGCTTATAACTCCAGACTCATTCAACCAATCAGGAAAATTTTTTTACACAAATGTTGCCCTTGGATAGCTTTATAACATACACAAAAATGGTGGCGCCACCTGCAGCCATTTATGCACAGCGTCCATCTGTTTGTCTGTTGTGGGATAAAATCACTCTGCAGTGGTTTGACTTTTCCACATGAAATTTTGCTGGTGTATATATCTTGGATAGTTTCTCGTTCAAATAACAGGTGGCACCACCTACAATCATGTTTATGTGGCAGAGATCCATTCTTTTATTTAACACATGTAACTCTATATCCCCTTGCCACTCAATCCATGCCTTACTTCACCCGTCCTTCTCTGATTTTGGCGGATACACGTAGTCGCTTGTCGACTACCCGTATTCTAGTTTTTACAATGGATTTGTTTCAACCATGTTCTGAGATGAGCCAACAGAGTGTCACTATCCATGGGTCACTTGTTTAATGTTCTCTTATGTATTGCCACCATTGTAACGAGTACTTGGGCCCAAGTCTGGTGTTAGATACAGAGTATTTGAGTCCAAATTTTGCAACTCATTCTAAGTTCTCTATCTTGTAATATATCAAAATTGTATCATGCACCAGTAACTGCCACATAACTATTTTTACATACCGGTACTTTCCTCAATTAAATTTTCTTTTACATCCTGGTTTGTACTCTTCCTCATGCACTCAAGGCACACACTTTCACATGCACATAATTTATGACACACAAAAAACAATTCATATATGACTGGTATATGTTTTATTGTTACAAGGTTTATGACTCGGTGCCTGGACATCTCCGCTTAGCAGATCACTCAAGCCGCCTGAGCGAGACAAGTGACAACACAAACCAGCCACAGATAAGCAAATGGTGATTAACCTAACTAATGGCCACAAGGTTTCACACAAAAGTGTGCCAGCAACTCATGGTCATTCATAAACTTATCAACACAATAAGAAGAGTGCAAAGGGATCATAATATTCAACATATCTGGCTTGCAATCCCATATTGCATGAAAACATTTTATATGACTGTTCCAATACTTGCCTAAGGTGACTTTAACAAAGAGTTTGATAAAGTAAGGGTTCTTAACATTTTGGTAAGTGAACCCAGTTGACTCCTGATGCTGTATTTGCATTTTTGGTCCAATGTGTAGTGTCTTTGTACGGTCTTTTTGAGCACACATACCAGTAATGGCCAGTGATGATCCCAGAAAAAATAAATATACAGCAATGTAAAATCTTAAACCAAGCATTAATCACACAGTCAATAAATAGCACGCTTTATATACAAACACTACTGTTCAACACAAAAGCTTCTCTACTCTGACGAATGTGATAGATGTACAACGGTCTTCCTGCACCAGGTGCTGTGACTTTCAATCACGATTATTTACAACATTTATATACAAATTATCAGATGCTCAGCCTACATGTATCATACACACAACGATTGCATTGTTGGCAATAGCAGTAGATTACATTCTTATTTGAATGATGCAGTTATAAAAAACATTACAAGCTCTAATGTACAACATTCATTGAATTTAGTTTTCCAATGTGCAATCTTTACAGCAAAAATTATCCTTGATATAAAATATAAACTGATGCATCTGAGAACCAAAATGGCATGCGTTTATGATGTATAGCTGTTAGCTGCCACTGAAGGTGAAGGGTTGTCTGACACGACTGTCGATGTGGCAACATGGATTTCACTTAGATAAATCCTTCCCGGCTTATTCCATTATCAGACCTTTTCAACAGATCTTTTTCCATGAAAACTATCTAACATGCAGAACACAGTATACATCCTCAATGGAGAAAATTAATTTTCTTCATAGAGATTCTAACAGGAGATTCTTCCATTCTTCAAAAATATTGTCCAAAAAGAGATTCAAATGAACTGGAAAGTTCAGGCCATTTCTTGAAAGGAAGAACTATTTTTTTAAATATATTTTAAATGGTTCTTGTAAGTAATTTGGTAATGCCTACAGTACAGGTATAATTTTGTCTGGGAATATTCTTCTCCAATAGAATGTTCCAATCTGCAGAAGAATTTTATTCTTCATGAGAAAATATTCTACACTATGTACTCACTCCTATAAAAAGATTCTTCTACATAAGAAAACACAATGCTATCGCAAATATTTTCATTAAATTAGAAAAGGAAAATTAGTCATAAGAAGGAACTGTTCTGTCAGAAAAAAAAATCTTCATAAGAAAGTGATAAAGAAATAAAAATGTATAATGAAGATCAGAAAATGATATTCCAGCCCCTTGTATACATTCACTAAGTGAACAGTTAACATAAAATATGATCTTGGCTTCCATACACCAATAGTCCTCAAAAGAGCCTTGTTCACAGGTAAATACTTTGCACAAAGTATATATATTGAATACATACAAAGTATCTAATTTACATACATACAGAGTATATATTTTCATTAAATTAGAAAAGGAAAATTAGTCATAAGAAGGAACTGTTCTGTCAGAAAAAAAAATCTTCATAAGAAAGCACCATTCTGAAGGAAAATTTTTCTTTATAAATAAGAACTATTAAATTTTTTTTCAAAATCTTCTTTGCAATTATGAGGAGACCACTTTGCAAGAAAACAGTCACCCAAAACTGGTGCTCTTTTAAGTGAAAATTATTCTAAACTGCAATATGCCATTCTAATAAGGAAGGCAACCCTCATCTGGAATCTCCTGTCTGAAGCAAGGCATCTATTTTATACAGCACTTTTTTGCTGGAAGTTAAACTTAAGTATGTTCTTAGTTAGCTGAAAGTATAACTTCAGCATGAACTTTGTTTGCTGGAAGTATAACTTCAACATGATCTTTGATTGCTGGAAGTATTACTTAAGAATGATCTAAGTTAACTGGAAATATAACTTCAGCATGATCTTTGTTTGCTCAAAGTATAATTTCAGCATGATCTTTGTTTGCTCAAAGTATAACTTCAGCATGATCTTTGATTGCTGGAAGTATAACTTAAGCATGATCTAAGTTAGCTGGAAATATAACATGAGCATGATCTTTGTTTGCTCCAAGTATAATTTCAGCATGATCTTTGATTGCTGGAAGTATTACTTAAGCATGACCTAAGTTAGCTGGAAGTATAACATGAGCATGATCTTTGTTTGCTCCAAGTATAATTTCAGCATGATCTTTGATTGCTGGAAGTATACCATCAGCATGATCTTTGATTGCTTGAAGAGTAACTTCAGCTTGACCTTTGATTGCTGGAGTATAACTTCCGCATGATCTTTCTTTGGTCAACAAACCAAGTGATAAAGAATTAAAAATGTATAATGAAGATCAGAAAATGATATTCCAGCCCCTTGTATACATTCACTAAGTGAACAGTTAACATAAAATATGATCTTGGCTTCCATACACCAATAGTCCTCAAAAGAGCCTTGTTCACAGGTAAATACTTTGCACAAAGTATATATATTGAATACATACAAAGTATCTAATTTACATACATACAGAGTATATATTTTTTAAATATACACAAAGTAATAAATACATTATCCACATGTATATATATATTTATCCTTGGTATATGGTTAATAAATATATAAATACCATTTGAAGATGATACAAAGCTGACATTACTTTGCATTGTGCTGATGTTCATTTGGAAGGTGCATACATGTATAAAATTTGGGCATGTCAGGTTAAATTTCTCCTCAAGATTCATACAATGCAGCCTTATATAAATATAATTCACAGAACAAAAGTTCCCTTTCGGGTTGTGTATGACATTACTAACACTAGGTACAGAAGTAACAACAATATGTCTCTGCTGATGAAGTTCCTGTACCAATGTGGTTAAAAAGTGAGACTTTTATACATACAAGCATAAATTAGCATGTATTGTATAATTTGAGATTCATTTAGGAAATAGCAGATTATACATGAATATGTATGCCCTAGGCAAATATGTTGTATTTGCATACATTATACCCTAATGACCCTGCCAACACGTAACTAGCTCCACAACTTTGTTAGATGTTATGCAATGAATATTCATCAACCTAATTGCTTTAAATACTAAAAATTAATAATATTTTTCCCTTGTAAATACTTTCATGAAATATAAACTTTTTGATGGAAATAATAAAGCCAAACATCTCAAATTACCTATTTACTAACATGATCAAAACAGCACCACATGACCATTTGCTTTATTCTGATTAGCAACTTGATATTATTTAAAATAGATATATGGAATTTGTGTGCATATATTATGGTGTTAACACTCTGACTTAGGAACTGAAAGAATAAAACCATCCTAATTTGCTTATAATGGCTTTTCATCATTAATATGCAGCAGCTCTTTCAGTACATAAATATGTCTGCATAATTAATTAAGTGGCCTCTGTAAGGAATATATTGTTAATGAAGTAAAAGTATGAATATATAAGAACTTAAATTATTTGACCTTTTCCCCTTATTTTATTCTTGTATATATGAAAAAAATTGTTAAAAAATAGTGCACTGGCTATATCTTATCATCAGATTGAATTGTATACATCTGAGATAACTGACTATATACAAAAGTCCACTATGAAGTCTTATTCTTGGTCCTATGCAAGACTAGGGTTATCAACGCAATGAGAGAGGGTGTCACATGTTTGAAATTTGGAGCTGTTATTGGTCTGATTACAATCCTTTGTGCCACCCGGGTGGTTGAACTCAGAGAACCTTGCTATAAAAAGCAGGAGTTAAAACAAAATCAGGGAGATTAGAGAGATTAGGGATAACTGCAGTGTATCTGCTGCGTGTGGAGTGTACACCGATGATGGAATGCTTAATTATCTTTAGAAAAGGTAAAGAAGTATATATATAGCACAAAATAAGATAACAGCTGCCATGTCATGGTTGAGAATGGCCTTTAAATTTGGTGGTGCTGCAACACTATTGCCACCAAGTGGTAGAGAGCAGTACTAAAATGAATACAGAAGGATGTAAGCTGATTGAGATTGGTATTATCTGACACTGATATATTCAGGACTCCTGCACTAGCAGTACTTTAAATGTGGCATTAACATTTTTTTGTAAATATACATCAAAATCCTGACATTCCTGGAGAAGTTCATCTATATTTGTGTTACACTGGATCAGAAAACAATTAAAAGTACTCATAAATGATTGAACACTGTTGCTCTTTAAATTGTTTTCTGACCCTGTGGAATACAAATTAATTTGGATGAATGAATAAGTACTCATGAATAACTGAACACTCCTGCTGTTAATATTTAATTAAATTTGATAATGTAGCTAACCTAGATAACTGTATCTTCATTATTAACCAACACTAAACGAGATAAATGATCGAAACTAAAGATACATTTAATGTAAATTAACATTTTAATAAGGACCAAGTCCAGCAGTTTGGTGTTCAAATATATTAGGGATGTAGTATATAGGCTGAACACATGCATATACCATGCAAACAGAATGGCCCTTAGTGCACTGTTCAATAAATAAAGAACAAAACAGTTCACAAACAAAATACCAGTATCAACTCAACAACACATTTCAGATTACTGCCACTAGTTATAAAACCTGTAACTAGGTGGATGCACTGAGATCACCTTAGCTTGGTCATGCAAGAAATATAGTATTGAAAAATATGCAAATTTAAAACTTTACATAGTATATATATAGGAAGACTAGTATGACAAACAGGTTCAATATAATTATTACATAACTGATCCCATTTATCTTGGTAAACAGCCAAGCAGAAGGTTGTTGTGAATTAAATATGAACACTGTAATACAAACTTAAATAATGTATGACTTCAAAATAAAAGCCATGACCATATAATTTCCTAAAAGTAATTTAGAGCAAGGCAGCACGATTGAACTCTTCATACAATAGTTACATCAATCAAATATGAATCTACTAGATGTCATCACAAGAGGCAGCTCCAAGTGATGCTAGATATAAGTACTTGTATGTTGCCAAATAGTTGTGGACAGCTTTTTCAGTCTCTGTTATAAAATTATGACTGGGCTAGCTCATGGGAGCACAACCAGGTAACACAACTGTTCATGATTTGCCTATATGTATTACATTTAACATTTAATAACCTAAACAACCTATCATATCTCCATTTCTGCCTTTGGTGCCATTTTGGGTGATGAATGGTGTTTTAAAATGACAACGCTACTGCCAGCATCTCCATTCACAACCTCTTGTGGGTGTTTCAGAGTTTCTGATTGGTCATTTCCTTTGTTGGAAGCCTCTGATTGGCTGCCAGTTGGTGGAAAATCTGTTGAAGTTTCTGATTGGTTGTAACCAATGACAACATCTGTTGAAGGTTCTGATTGGTCCATACCAGCTGGCATCAGCTGGACTGATGTGAAATTACTATGCACCAGTTTAAACACATTTTTGCAGTCATCCAGCTTTGATCCACCACCAAGGGGCATCATTTCTGTACCAGGATCATTGTCTTCTTCTTGTAATGTGGGGTCATATCGTGGCCCTGTCCTGTTTACCAGAAGGGTGGGTCCCCAGTCCTCCTTTGGCTGAGACAAGTCTCTCATCAACTGAAAGGGAAATGTGAAAATAAATTTTTTACAGTACTCATTCATTTATAACTCAGGTTGAGATGGCCAAGTTATTATCAAATATCATCAACATAGTAATAAACATCCAGAGAAAAGTTATCATCCATGATTGGTATGAGATAATGGTTTACTTGTATTTTTATCTTTTCTGAGCGATTATCATTTTAGTTCTCTAATTCATCTGTCAATATATCAGAACATCATATATCTCATGTAGAGTGAAACATACCGCATCTATAAACTACTTACGAAACAAACTCCCAAATGTATAGTGAACAGAATAGGGATTACAATGGTGTCCTCCACCAATACAGACTATTAAACAGCAATATCTAAGCCATAGAGAGTGCTTAGCATTAGTTATTATAACTAGTTGTACAATCCATGTAAAATAAGTAAAGTTTACAAATTTACAAGGCAGTTAACTGGTAATGGATACTTTATAACTATTATATATATATATTTTACATTGTATATTAATGATAAATATGGGCCTGGCATGAATAAAGATTGTTTGACCGCACAATACTTACTGAGTAACCACCCTTCTTGCAGAAGTAGTATAGGAAATACAAGGGGATCAAACAGATTGGAAACATCCCGATGAGCCAACTAAGACTGACGGCGAAGTCGGGGTAAACGTAACCCTTCAGCTCAGGGGGAGCATAATATACACAGTTAAAGATGATGGTTACCTGTAAAATATAACGATTGAAAGAATTAATAAAATACAGTTATATTACATAAAAATTCCAGTTATATAAAATAAATAAATACAGTAAAGTCTCACTTATCTGAACCTCAGTTATCCGCCAATTTAGTTTCAGAATCTACACACAAGATACAGTCTCTTGGACAAGATACTGAATGTATTTAATTGAATGTGTGCTATTCACATTAATCAAATGAGGTTACAGTACACCCTCCTTTACCCGAACAACTGTCCTAATTTCTGTTTATCTGATAATGAGAAGCAAAAAATTCTTTGTTTTATTTCACTGATATCTAATGACTCTTCCTGTTAAATAACAGAAATTCCATATCCTATTAAATTCATCAGCTACAAAGCAGCATTTTTATTAATTCCATGCTTCTGTAATACATTCCTTTATGGAATGCGAGAAGAGAAATGGACTTAACTTACAAAAATAATGACTGGTGATAAGAAGACCCAGCATAATTTCCAGTAGATTCCTGGCTGTCTTCCAAGCATCATGGAGATATCCTCAGAAAAATTGTCAAATCCTGTAAAAAGAAGGAGTTAAAAAAATCTGTATTTAATACAAGTCAGAGTCTTGGTATGAGTGCCAGGATGACCTCACTCTGCAAAGAGCAACTTTAATGTTACAAAATGTACAGAGAGTAGAATGCAGAGCATGTTTGCCAAGACCAGTATTGACCGCTGTAATAAAGAAATTTAAAAATATATATCCACTTGATCTTATGAATATTTGATAGAGAATGGATATGCAAAGTATGGGAGTTAGTAAGACATTTTATTCATCAAAATTTACAAACCAACAAACATATATTAAAAGCAAATTTGCCTTGGCAAAGATACCTGTGTTATCAATTGCAGAAACATAACTTTGGGAGGAAGAAAATATTTTTGATTTGTCATGATGATGATGATGAAGAACAAAATGATTTTTGAAGGAGAGTTTATCAGCAGAAAATCTGAAGAGATATTTTCTAAAACAAAAGCGAATTTGCCTTATTCCATTTTCTTGAAATAATATTGATATAGTGCATTCTTGAACTAATACTGTATTGACAGGACTTTAAGCAACCAGGGGGAATATGCTAGACTGCAGAGTAAAGAAAACGTCTTCTTTTGACAGGTCAGAGAAATTTCTTTGATTTTCAAGGAAAGTTTGAACTTACCATAGACCCAATTTAAGGCCACCAGCTCCACAAATCCAACCACCAAGAGAGGGAATCCACTGACGCTGTAGTCAACAACATTCAGCAAGTATATACCACCCTACGAATAAATAAAGCATTACAATTATTGAATTTTGCCATGTACAACTGTGTGGTGTGCCAAATAACTGATGTTTGCTTGTTTTCTTTCATAATCAATTAAATCAATTTCATTTTTGCATAATGGATCATAAACAATGATGTTTGTACATCCAAGAAGTCATATTATCCCAATAAAAAATTCTTATTCATTCAAAGACCTGTATTGAAAAGACGGGGCAAAAGTAAAACATTACAGTATGTAGGCCTAATCATTTATTTAAATTAATTTTTGTGGAAAATACCAAACAAATATGAACTTTCAATAAAACCCACAGTACAAATCTAGAAACATTTAATAATGACCCTCAAAATGGTAGATTCAAACGCACTCATTTTGACAGAACAGCTTGTAAACATACAATGCATATTTGAATGTAGCACATGATTGTCTTAGAAGAGTAATAAATGGTCATACCTTGGTAACCATTGGCAACCCAAGTAAGAAGGTAACAACACACACAGCTGAACGGAATGCTATGGATTTTTTCTTCTCTCTCAGGTAAACAGAAAACTCATCTGTAAACGCACTCAATACACACTCCACGATGGAAAACTGGAATAAAAATATAACTACTCATACAAACTGGCCTTGATGATTTATTAGTGATTGTCTTGAATAATCGTGATCACAAGAAAACATTTATGTCAGTTGACTTCCATATAACTACTGAAATGTTTTCGTAATGGTTTTCTTTACTACTTAATAAATTCTGCAATATCATTATTTCATAAGTTAATTTAATCAACATATTGTAATTCAAACCTTATTGTCTAAGCATTTTTATGTTTGCAAATGTTTTTTTTCCTGTTCTGTTATTTTAGGACTATTCCATATGAACATGCATACCTGAGAACCAAACCCCAGTGTTGCCATCATAATAAAGAACAAAATGGCCCAGAGGTGGGACACCGGCATCCGTGCTATGGCCTCAGGATATACAACAAAGGCAAGCCCAGGTCCTGTAAAATAAAGTACTAACATTCAAAGTTTCTAACTAACATTCAAATATAAATAACATTCCATATATAAAATTCATTATCAAATTTTTGTTATAATGCCAACACAGAAAACAAAACAGGCAAACATACTTGGTAAATTTTTTTAGATTTCTTAGAATTATTACTTCCAGTGCAAACTCCTATATTATAGTGCCTTACCTGAATTCAATGAAGTGGAGTTCCCTAGCTACTGAGGGTATTACAGTTTGTGTAAATGGTCCACAAAACAATTGTTAGGATCAGGAAAGAGATAATAGCTTAATATTTGTGTAAAGATCCTGAGTTTGTTACTAATATAACTGAATAAAATATAAAAATTACTGATATCAAAATCTACTGGTACCTTTTCAAATATCAACAAATGAAATTTTTCCTCTAAATAATATTTTTAATAAAACAGTTAATGATGATCCAACTGCCTGTTGACTACCTCCTAATATGATTACTAATTAAGCCTTGTGATAGGTAAATTACACACGGTAACTGAAACTTTGAGATTTATTTTTACTGACCTCCCTCAGCCACTTCTGACACGCTCACTCCCTTCTCCATAGCCATGAATCCCAAAACCGAGAAAATGACAAAGCCTGCATACAGCGACGTACAACAGTTGATGATAGACACAATCAATGCATCCCTGTAATCAGAATACAGATTATCAGTAACAGGGGTCATTCCATATAACATAATACAGTGATGACAATTAGTGAAAGGACCATTCCATAACTTGAAGCTTTGTGAATTACTGACTTCAATAATCTGTATCTGCGTTGCTGAACATTCTTGGTGGCACTTACCGGTACACTGATACCAAACATAACCACTTATGTATTAAATTTTTTGACAAATATTAAGTAGTTTGTTTATTTAAAAAAATATTTTTAATTTAAACACTGATTTATCATATTATTCTCTTTGCCTATTCACTTAACCATACCAATATAATGTCAATAAGATAAGGTAAAATTTCATATTAATATATATATAACAATTAGAACATTAGGCAGGTGCACTTGATCAGCATTTCTATGGTTAATTTTCATATTTAATTTTTATGAAAATCATTAACACCTATATGATTCAAAGCACAGAACTTTTAACTTTCAGACTATATGATATCAATAAATGTTATCTTGACACTAATGCAAGGAACGTACTTGTAACAGTTGTTGCTGAACTTGTTGTAACTTGACATTGCAATCAGACCACCATGACAAGCACTCAACGAGAAGAAAATTTGTGTGGCGGCATCAGCCCACACTCGGGCTTTGCTAAGCTTTGAAAAGTCCGGCTTCAAGTAGTACGCAATTCCTTGACTAGCACCCGGCAAGGTAACCCCACGGATCAGCATGATGGTCAGCACAAGGTATGGAAAGATGGCAGTGAAGTAAACCACCTAAAAATAAAGAGCATTTCATTATCAGAACAAGAGTAAATTTTGAAAAAATTTAAGAACTTAGGTAAAATAGGAATATAACACCAATGGAAAATACTTATTTTGGCAATTTCAGTGTGATTGTACTTTGCCAATATTCAAGGATATTTTTTCAAAATCTATATATATTTTTGATAAATAGAACACCTCCTGGGTGACTGATGAAATATTTAGCCCTTGGTTAATGATATTCAACTGCACGTGTTGTAATAGCATACTGTGGTTGCCCTCTTCGTGAGGGTTCAAAATTCACAATATTCATGAGAAATTATGGTTAAAATTAGACTAAAAAACTTTCTATTCTACACTAAAATTATCTCCCTTGAAATGGAACTAAGAAAAGTTTTCATAGCAAATAAAAGTTGGACATGAGGGGATGAAATTGACTATAATACCACTTGTCTGTGTAAATTCTTACTGCTGATTATATTAACTAATCTTTAATGCTTGTATGTTTTTGTGTAAAAAATGTGACAAAACATAATTAATATATACAAAATATGCCTAAATGGAAAGAATAATTACTGAATAAATATTTCTTGATTTTAGGAGTTACAGCTGGTGATGAAAGGGATAATTAAGTTGGTGCTGCCACCTATAAGTAATGTGTGGCAGTTACACATTTTTTGTATAATGTATGGTACAGCCATTCAGTTAGAGACACGAGAGGTTGGAAGATCTACATTAAACAAGGCTAAAAAGTTGTGATTTCTGACTTATTTCAGTTAGGATATAAAAATATTATTTCAAAAAAAAATTTTCATACCTTTCCCAGGGACTGTATTCCTCGAATTAGTGCAAAAAGGACGATACCCCACGCCAGGAAGAGGCAAAGAGCTAGCTTCCAGTTGACTCCTCCTAAGTCATGGATTCCTGATGACTTGGTCAAAATGTAGTTGCTGAAATAAATAAATTTACTTTCAGACTCAAATATAGCTAATGGTTTACCTAAAAACCTCAATTAGTGAAACTCAATTAGTAACAAAACTGTGATCTTTCTTTGTCCTATTTCCATATGTTAATATATTTTCTCTTAAACACCCACTTATTATTATTTAAAGCATATACTTTACCCTAACAAAGAAATAACAAGTTTTATCATTTTCCAATTATGTCAAATGTATATTTAATATTTATTTGCTTGCTTGCATCCTTAAATGGATCTCTGTTATATTTTAATTTATCTTGATGAAGAGGTAAAGCTACCATTCCAAAATGTTTTTTAATATACAATATTATTTATGATGTATTCATTTAGGATTACAGGTACTTGTATCAATGATTAAAAGGACTCATTTGAACTGAAATATTCTTGGTAACATTCAGGACTGAAAGTACATTCTTCCTCAATTAAACAACTAGTTCTGGATTAAATGTAAGTACACATTCATCATTATAATATCTCATCCTATATTATAATAACTCATTCAAAATAACACATACTCATCAAGGAATTAAGTACTCATTTTATATTATTACAACTTATTCTGAATTTTACAAAGCTAAATCATAATTATAAGTGCTCATTCATTCTTTTCGGTACTCACTAATAAAATTCTTCTGTGGGGGTCATGCGTGACCCATTAACAGCTTTGTTCGTACCGTTCACTATGGTTGCCACGGTAGCAGTTACATTTTCCCTTACAAAGTCGTAACTGGCAGCTAATGTGCTGTTAATGACAGTTCCATTAATAGTTGAATTCCCTTCATCAGTACTGTACTCTGGCAGAATACAGTCTGCTGTATTCCACCAATTATCACACGTCTTCCATGGCAACTCGCTGCCGATGGCTTTCAGCGTTTCAATGAGAAACAGGAGTACATGGGATATCACCACGTTGTAGTAAACCCCAATGAGCCATGAGACTGACACCATGGCGTAACCAAGCCCTGCAATACAATAACAAACAGATATAAGATTAATAACACAATTAGTATATATAAT
The DNA here is from genome assembly GCA_026874595.1 of Sipunculus nudus. NCBI lineage: Eukaryota > Metazoa > Annelida > Sipuncula > Golfingiida > Sipunculidae > Sipunculus > Sipunculus nudus. The sequence continues at coordinate 62,808,058 of CM049319.1, forward strand.
TACAGAATTACTTAACATTTATAATTACTATAAATTTCAGGGAATAATTTACTTGAAGAAACTTAATTATCAATCACAGCTAATAAGTTTAGCAAAATGATTAGCAGTTTATTACTTTGTTTATTAGCGGTGTCAACTTCAGCTTTCATTGAGCTTTTAAATGTTATTAATGGCTATCCAGATTTGAAGAAAATTAAATTTATGGATATAAGTGTGTAAACCATATCAAAGCAAAAATTTAATTTGAAAATTTAAACAATTTTTATTATAATAGCAAACTAGTAGTTATATAGTAATATGATATTGGGGTAGGAGGCAAGGACAAGGTGTACACTACATGAACCAATGCTGATATATGTTTATACAATATCTTATCTTATCATATCTTTTTGCTTTACCTTTAAGGAGAGGGTTGATCCTCCATATGGTGATTGGCCCCAGACTTGCGAACTGTCCAAATGCCAACTCCATGTAGAAAAGGGGAAGACCAACAAGGGCCAACATGAAGATGTATGGCACCAAGAATGCCCCTGTAATTTAATGAAAAATTATGTATCATCAATCTGTCAATCCCCAAAACCAATATGTCATTAAACAGGAGACTCTACATTACATATTTATCTGATAACCTGATATTACATTATTCATGATTTATATAAATATGTCACAAATACAACATATTATATAGTCATTATTTTCATATGGACTGCACAAAAAAACATGTAGTGCCATGTGATTTTATAATTATATCTTAAAAATATATCATTGTCTGTAAAATATTTCAGTTACATTGTTTTGGTGAACATTTTAAAGTGTTCACAACTTTAGAAATCACACCACAGTCAAGTATACTAATAACAATATACAACCCCCCTTTCAAGTCTTAGATGGTCACTAAATTAGATGTACAGACATTTTCTATGTATGAAAATTTTTTTTCTCTTACAAATGGTAAGCATTAAAAGTGGCTTATATGATCACAGCCATATTCTTAAAGCAATGTAAACCCTCTCCAAAATATGATGTCACTAAACACACAAATCAGCATTATCCACTCACCTCCTCCATTTTTATAACAGAGGTACGGGAAACGCCAGACGTTGCCGAGGCCGACGGCGTACCCGATACAAGTGAAGATAAATTCGAGCTTTCCTCCCCAGCTGGCGCGGCCATCTTCATCGTCCTCTCCGCTCAGGACACTGTCACTTCCTGTTTTCTGCTGTTCAACTGGGCTGTTGTATTCCTGAAATTATGAGAAAACAAATATTTGCCATGGCAACAAATTATGTTATATATAGATGTTTTATTCATTGCTATGATTTACCATTTCTGGTTAAACTCTTGTCCTAAGATATGGTTTCCATAGCAACAAATTATTTTTTTTTACCAAGATACCTCCTTTGTTATTATGGTTACCATTTCCTGTTACCATGTTGACCAGCTATGACAAAATGATACTAATAATACATGCAACGGATATTATGAACTGGTGTTATGTTTACCAGTATAAAGAGTAGTTATATTTAAACCACCAAGAAATAGAAACATAGTTCTACTTTTCTTGCTTGTCCATCTACTGGTACAACTTTATTATTTGAAATTTTCTGTGCCTGGCAAACATCAAAGTTCATTTTGGCAACATGGACATTTCCATGGTTTACAGAGGAAATGCGATGATAACTAGAGCATCATAGTGACAATTGCTTGCCTGACAACATACTTGTAAATAATTATTTCCTCTCTTGGACTTCCTCAGATCAAATGAAAAATTCCCATGGATTGGATACTTATATTAATAAACCTTCCTGCCATAATATGGTAATCATGTCATGCATACTGGTCCACATTATTGGCTGGAGGACTTACAACAGAAATTCCCGCATCGCATGGATGTAAACTTTGTAACCAAAAGTTGTTATTAAAAAAATACTGTACTTCAGTTAAGTAAGAAACAGGAAAAAGTTGTGTACAAGCTCTGTGGTATGAAGAGGGTGAACCATTTGGTACATGAAATCAATCAGAACTTGTGAAATGCTTAAATGTTTCTCTAATTTAACAGAAATCTGCAAATACACAAAACTTCTGTTAAATGCTGAATATTTAGAAAATTATATACATTGTCCCATTAATGCTATACGCCTCCATGTTTTTTTCCCTCTTGCTGCAACATCTTGGGGAAACATTAAAATTTGGAAATAAGATATATATCTGTCTGCATGGAAATTACTAGATTACAGTAATTTAAGCAAACCAGAGATGGTTTTACCGTCAAAACAATATGGTCTCCTAGAAACAGAGCAACAAGAGATGGTAACAGCCCTTTGTGGTAATTTTTCAAAAGTAATACCAATTTGTGAAAGTTTACTTCGAGATAAAGACCATTTTCCCTGCATCTTTAAGTTTTTTTTTGGTACACAGAAATTGCCGTGGAGAATATAAAAGAAGTAATAGCATATGTATGACATCAAGGCCAGCCTAAGCAGACGCTCATAACTACCAGCTTGCCATAGTAACCGCTGGTTTGAGTGTCTAGACGAAGAAACATTTACATGTCTCGTAGGTCATCAATATTATCTTCTGAGATGCTGGCTACGGAGCCAAACAAGATGTGTTCTGTGTCTCTTACAAGGCCTGAACTCTCAGGTATAATATTTCTATAATATTTCATTCTATAATCAAAGTTATCCATACTGTGGCACAGCAATGTTACCTTCTATTGATATTATTTTTTTCTGACTGATCATTTCATAATGGACTGATTCTAATTACTAAGGAAACAATATACAAATCTAGATATATAAAAGAAATTTTAATTATTTTCATATGAGACAACATGTTTCATATAAATTTTTCATGCTTGCAGATAGTAGAAAATTTCATGATCAAATGGAGAAAAATATTTATTTTTGATAATCACTGACTGTAAACTGTCTTCTGTAATTTCACTTAACAATCCTTATAAAAGAGACACATATGGCATCACCTGCAATGAGATTTATTTGACCTTGCTAGTAAGATTATACAATACATGTACATTAAAAAGCCTGAGGCATGCACTTTAAAAAAAATTATTGCTGCTAAAAAAAAAAATTCAGATTTCGTATCTTTTCAATTTGCATTACTGAGATCAGGGAAATAGTATACCATTAGTGACAGCTGATGCAGTTAATATGACTGAACAATGGATTTTTTTACAAATTTCCACTGGTATATCACTTCTTTGGCATTCCTCATCATTTCTGGGCTACCAGGATGATTCCCAGGGTCCCCTTTAGCTGGCAGGCTGCCAAGAGTTCCCAGACACCAAACAGGTGGTGTGGCATTACAATGGCTGTACTGTTAATGTTTCTTTCCAAGTCACTGTTTGTACTTTTTCAATTTCACCCGGTCACTCTCACTTTCACTGATAAGTTATCACCTTATTAGTTCTATTATGTGAAAGACTCTTTCATTTCCGTAAAGGAAGTTTCCCATCTTTCATAAATAAAAAAAATAATTGTTTATTAAAAAATATGCTAGCTCACATAAATCAGAGTGCAATGAACTCTTTTCCTTCCCTCTGAGATAGATCATTTTCCATAAGACTTAGCAAATACGTCTGAGAAACAAGGAAGAGAATATTTTTTACTGTTTGAGAGGAAAAGGTCTTCTTTTCACCCTCAGATAGATAATTTATTAATTCAAAGGAGTCACACTTTGACAAACAGGTATACCCATAGAAATATATATTGTAACAGTTAAAGAAAAATATACACAGACAAAAAATGATCTTATCATGCAAACACAGATAAAAGTCATTGAAATAAACAGAGAGAGAGAGAAAGAGAGAGAGAGAAAATTATGTCACAGCCAGAGTATATATATGCAGTGGCATATACAGAAGGGGATCCAGGGGGTCCAAACCCCCACCTCTCCCTTTCTGAGCCGATTTTAACAACCTTTTTTTATTAGGGTTTCAAACCAAATTTTGCAATCTGGAACAACCCCTTTCAGGACAAGAAGGTTTTCTTTTAGTCTTCTTGGGTAATGATTATAGTGATTTGGCAGTTAAAATACTCAAAAACAAGGAAAGTATCATACTTGAACTGTTTTTAGTAATTTTTTTTTCACATATAAGGGCATTATAGGAATTAAGTTGCACAAAACTAAAAAATCTGGATAATTTGGTGTTCCCAATGAAAATTACATAGTATCAACAGGAGCCTAGCTTTGTCTCATTCCTTATGTTTTAAGGCTAAGTAGCCCTATTTCCTGCTGAGGACCCCCATTTTCACCACAACAGGAGTTATCTTTCTTCTGCAGATACACATGAGGGTCAACAAGTACACTATGCACTTATGGTGAAGTGTTAGTGGCAGAAATGACTCATAGAATGCACCATCCAAGACCAGCTCTCTGAGCTTCCCCTGTTCATAATTATAGTTCAGGCAAAAAATAAAAATTATTATTTCTGTTACACAATCTGCTGAGAAAATATTATAAATGATAACTAAATTGTACAAGTATTCATATAATTAAGACATTTTCATTTGATAATTTATTTATTTTTTGATAATATAAATCCATTAAAATTAATATATCAAAAACTTAAATAACAAGTAGAGAAATTATAACAAAATATATTCCAGAAGATCCACCTTAAACAATTTATCCTGATATCTCATGCATATTCATGAGGGAAACCATGACACTGCAGACTGTCCAACATGTGGATCAGTTTACCTCCAAGGTGATTGACATGCCCCACCCACAGGAGACTGCTGGTCATGTTCTCATTAATATTCATGAGCTAGCCATCTGTTGCTTGGAGGTCTGATCACATGTTGGTGATTGACATGACCCAGGTCTGGGTCAGGGCCATTGACCAACCAGGTAACATATGCCTATCTGTACTTAATTGACCTGAAACCACTCACCATTGTGCAGTCAAAACTCTAGAGCCTTTTGATTATAGGTTTTTTTTTAATCTACTGACATTTATGAAAGTTGCTTTACTTCAATTATTTTTACATAATTATCTTTTAAAGAGAAACTCAGATTTCATAATTAATTATTAATACAATCAAATTAATTTTCATTCCCATATTTCTATATGTGCAGATGATTCTACTGCAAGCAATGATAAAAAAATATCAGCATCATTTATCATAACAATTTAATAATCATCTGCTACAAACTGCCAACTCCTGGCCAAGGTCAAAACTTCAAAATAAATAAATACTGAAAACTACTCCCTGAATTACTGAATATATCCACTGGTTTATATTTTTTTTGTTTGCTTAAAAAGCAGTTTATAAGATTACTCAAATGGGGATATTCAAAGGAATAATTTTTCACATGCAGTTGTTGTCATGGTAACATGTGCTTATTACATAGTTACTGAACATGTGATCAGACATGTCAAATTCCTTCATGCGCTTCTTATATCTAGGATCATACACAAATAAACTCTGGCTACACCAGTATTTGCCCCTTTTCAAGTACTGACATGACCTACTGGTATTCGTATATAACCACTGAGAGCAGACAAATATTGGTGGCCTGTCGTGTTCAATAATTCTGACCTGATCGACGACACTTATGTATGTTATACTGCCCACGCCTATGCAAATGGTGTCACTAGGTTACAAAGTCTCAATAAAGTTCATTCAGTACAGTCTCACAAATTCTAAAATGATCACCTAAGATACCATGTATTTAATATTTTTTCAATACATGGAACTGATTAATAATAAATAAATTAATTTAATTAAATGAATTATGCACTGACTACATTACATAATCTAAACAAATTTTACCATGATAACGTAAAAATAAAGGTTAATGGTATAAAAGGCAAACAAAATTAATTTTATCCGAACATTGACCTTCAATTATATCCTGTATAATTAGACATCATAACTACATATGTGGTTTATTGTCACTTCAGTTCAACTGATCTAGCTAACCAGCTATACACAAGTTATACAAATGTTTGTAAACAAATAACAGTAAACAAATACAGACAACAGGGCCCAGTTCACAGAAACACATGTATCAGTTTTCCGCGTTATCAAATTTTTTATCCATCACAATGAAAGGATCACATGACAGCTGAGTGATAAAACCACCCTGGTATTATCTGAAAACAAAGCTTCCTTCATTCAAAGAAACTTTGTATGAATTAGCATAATTTATTATTTTGTGACAGGATATCAGTCATGTGACCATTTGGTATATATTCCTATCATCTCAATCTTCCTGCCAGGTGCAAATGAACAGGTGCATCCTTGGACATCGCCAAGCACATGCAGTAGTAACCATCTGTCTCTCAGACAGATTTTGTCTAATGTTGTTACCATGACAACATCCAATCAGCAGTTGTTCAAGCTATAATTATTTAGACAGGAAAAGTGACCTTGATTGTCAAAAAATAGGGGTAAAAAATATCAGAAATTAATCAAATAAATTTCTTAAATATTCTGTTATATATTCTGGAAAGTAGGTATGTTGCCTTTGTAGTTTATTTGACTAAGATTTCTTTTTAACTTATATTTTTATAACAAATTGTCCAGTTTAATAATGTCAACAAAACATGGAGAAGATAGTGGGCTAAAACAGAAAACATGTGGAGTACCATAATAGTACTGGTTTCTTATTTAAATTTAAGAATTTTACTTAACATTTATATTTTACTGACATGAAAAATTAACAGTTCTCAGCTAAAAGAACTCCATTTACAGGTAGATCAAAGTGTACCTGTTGACCTCTAATAAATTACAACAACAACACGACCAAGATGACTGTTGTCACTGATATGACCTACTTGTAGTACTGTAGGCAAGTGATAGTACACACTAATGTCATGAAAGGTCAATTACGCATTCACAAAAATATCTCTGAGCATGTGACCAGAATAGATTCCCGCGTTCAGAGGACACTAGGTGCAAATAATTCGGTCAACTAAATAGATAATATTTAATTTATAGTACATTCACTATAAGATGATTCAAAAGTTTTTTTTCAAGAGAATCTGTATTTCATGCAGCAGCTGACGTCTTCAAAATTGTTAAATGAAATCTAACCTTACAAAATATACCCTAAAAAGAAATACAACTGAACTTGTTGATAACTAATAGGTCAGCGTGTGACCGTGGGCGGTGGCCTATATTTACTATTCATTCATAGATAATAATGCAGGCCAAATGTGCAGTTTCCCTTTGAGACCAATCCCATAGAATATAATCCTTTCTGTCAATCAAAATTTAAGCCCCACCTACTTCCTTTTCTTAGTCATGGGGAAATATTCCACTACATGTAGGCTTATATTAAATAATCTAGATCACTCTCATATAGACATAGTTTAAGTTCATATTTCTGTAAAAACTGGATCACTATTTTCCACTGGCAAAGTCTAGCATTTTATTTATTTTAAACTGGGTCATTTTGGGTTACTGTGTTACTATGTCATTTTTTTCTCATATATGTGTTTAAGTTTTTTGTATTCTTTATTTTTAAGGATTTCATGTTCTGTATTAATACTGTCAAGGTGTATTTGAGCTTATACAATATTATATTCCTAACTTAAACACATGAATTAAAATGTGAAATGGTACACATTTCAGATATTTATTTTGAATATATTTAAATCAAATAAGGTAATGAAAAGCAAAAGATAATGCTAAATTTAAAATCTTGCAAAGATTTCTGACATGTAGGTGATTGGGCAATGATTTTCAAGTTTCATAGGCTTAAGTTTTCCATTAAAGCGCAAGCCAAGGTGGACTTGTTTTAGATGCAATCTTGTAAGAAAAGTCTACTGATTGGTAATTTTGTTTGTAAAAAGCATCAACCAAATGGCACCAGGCAAAGGGCTCAAGTATGTTAACCTCTGCTTTGTGTTACAAGATCTCGATTCACAACAAAAATGTGATTCCTAAATATATTTATCACCACCTGGACGGCATTTTTTTACTGACAAACTCAATCCCAGGATCATGTATTTTAGCCAGGACTCTTATGGCAGATAATGTGAGGAGCAAACAGAAGAAAAAGAAAAATAGTGAAAAAGCTAGGTGTTCCAGACACCACAGATGACTGGGTATTCACCTAAGGGTCAAATTTGTGGAGCTGCCTGGCAACAGGTGGTATTTTTTGCAGTTTTCCAGTCTTGCTCTGTCTGGACAAAGATTTCTGGTTTCACGTACTGCAATGCTTATGATGACATGTTCCATGGCTAAAGAACCAGAGACAGAAAATCAAATATTCTGACTCGCCATGCCCTCCAGAGGACAAAGCCAGGATTTTTGTTCAATATGACGTGGAATATACAATTTTAGTTTGTTAAACACTATGGTGATAATAATGAAGGAGCTAGGTCCACTCCACTTGTTAATGCATTACACAATTGTATTTTTCTTGTACTGAACAGGGCAACCAATCTATTTTTGTTGCTAGCAAAAATAAGACAGTCTCTTCCTCTAGTTAAACTAAGAACCAGTCTATTCCTCTCTTTAAAGATAAGCAAATCTATCCTCTTGTAAAAGATAATGCAAATAAATTTTTTTGTAAAAATAATAGGCTTTTAACATATCAAGATATATATCTTATTGTGAAGCCAAGATAATCTTTAAGAATCAAGTTCTCGTGCTTCTGGTGATTTATGAATCATTATACAGCAGCATAAAATTAATTTAAAAACTAACTTTATGCACGTCTAATTGTAATAACTGTTGCCAGTGTTGGTACAGCATTAAAAAGCTTTCAGGGAAAAAATATAAACCTCACTCCTTCTGGTGAAAGATACAAGCAATAATGAGCAAAGAATACAACCCTGGAATGTTCAGAAAAAAAAAAAAGATTTCTAATCCTGATATCACTTTAGATTTCTAATAATGGTATCATTATCTGCTGGCAGTGAACATCTTGTTCCAAAGCTCCCAACTGACTCACGCAGCTCGTAAAGATCCAAGAATATTTTATGCCTCCCTTCAGGATAAAAATAGCTCCATCCTCTGGCCATTCACTTAAGCCACCAGCTCTCAGAAAATCTGGAATGTAATCTCTTGAACGGAAGGCACTCTTTCCTCCCTGTTACAAACCTAACATAATAACCCTTTTTAGTCATTTTTCATGGCTCATTATGGAACGTTGGAAATGAATCACTGGAGCAAATAAGTGTATTACAGTAACATGTATGCTTAAGCTTGCTTAAATTCTCATGGTATCTTAAATTTCCCAGGTTTCAATATAAAATGGACAAAAAACACAAGAACAAAATATAAGCAAACAAAATGGTAACAATCAGAATGAATTATGTACATATGTTTCATGCATGTTCAAGGGATGATAAATCTTCCTGTTCATGAAAGATATAAAATACAAGATATAGCGGAACCAAAGACGTGGAGACTGATTGTTTTAATTTAATAATTTAATTTAATAATTTATTATTTGTCATTGAACAGATTATCATTGGTAATCACTCATCAGTTGATTTTACATAATTTCATTGGATATTGGATGATTCAAATTTATTTAATTCCATAATTAGCACTAGTCTTTTTAAAGGTGTCTTATATAATCACTGTGTTAATATATAATCATATATAAACTGTTTTATTTATTATATATATAATATATCAAATTATTTAAAGATGATAAAAAAAATTCTGAACAATATACTTAAGCAGATAACAATGTATACACTACACAAGTTAACAACTAACTTAAAAAAAATATAAATTTGCTTTAAAATAGTACATTATTTCCAGCAAACACCTGTTAACCTTTGAAGACAGACTGAGACCTCACGAAGACGGTGTGAAAAGGTGGTTTGCTAAATGATGCCATCCTGTCAACAGTTAACGATTTATCCTGAATGACCCAATATTTACAAACATAGCAGAGCGTGGGCTGGGTGTAACAAATAGCGTGGCGTTTGCTTTATATAGCTTCCCTGCTGCCAGACAAAATGTGCTTTCTCAAGAGATAATCAATACAGATCTTGCGACTTATTATCTTTCTGACGTGAATCTGCGCAGGTCTGTGCAGCCAAAGCACTTCCAGTAAGACTTCTTGGCATTATGCCAAACCCTGTGGTTTCATTGTCTGCCACTCGTTTAAATTAAAGCTACGGAAAGAAGCCTAAGAGCACATTTCACCTGGTAAACATCTGATAATCAATATATTAAGGCTTGGGAAGCGGCTGTCATATTAGACTGCCTGTCTGCCACTCCAAACCTTGTAGCAATATACAATCTGGTTCTTTACCAAGTCTGTTTTAACTTCTATTTGTTTTCTTTTTTACCTGTTTGTTTACCTGTGCACAAAACTATCTCACATAAAAATTTTAATTTAAATGAAATTTCCAGTCTGGTCCATATGTAAGAAAGTGATCATCAAACATTGGAAGATGCTGATCTATATGATGATGCAGTATTCACCTTTCATCAGTAAAACCACAAATGTCTTTCGTAGTGTATAATATATATAATATAAAAGCTAATTCATAATGGGTATTGATGAAATATTGACCTGATATTGGTTCCGAAGCAAGGATGACCTGATCAAAATTTTGTATATAATCAATTTTCAGTTTTCTTTTCAAATCATAAATTTTCCTCAGTGATGGAGAGACTATATATATCATTGATGTTGAGAAATTTTTTGTTGTTGTAAAAATAGGTATTCTATTTACATGAAGAACAGTAACTATTAAGATTTAAGAGCAAATATTTGTGATTGTGGTTCATTATGTCAAATGCTCTATTACCGCAAAAGCCCCTTTCTTAAGCAACTGTGGCACAACTGGACCTACAGGCATTTGGCAGCATGCCTTATAGATCAAGTGGTCGGTCCATCAGTATTGATGTGTCTGTGCTTTCTGGCCTACTAATCTAATTACTCCCTTCACCAGCTCAGCTCTGTCTGTAAACAATCGTTCTCAAGGTGACTCGGTTTGTTCCGGTCGTAACGTCAATGTTATGTAGTATGGCAACCTGCCATGGCGGGGTTGCTCTAACGATAACCACAAAAGACTATTCGCTATTTTTTTCACACTGAACTATTTGCTTTTGGCAACAAGTACGTAAATGCTGCAAAGTATCCATTCCTACCTCGGTAAGGAACCTGTTTTTTCTACGTAACAAAGTATATTCATCAGTCATATGGTTCTTTCAACATATGAAAAAGAAATGATCGGGATAGATTTAGTTATAAATTTGATTCTCTGGTAAATCCAAATCCATTCATTATTGAGCTAGTCTTAGCCAAAAATTTATTCATTAAAAATCCAAACAAAATTTCACTCATACAGAGGTTAACCTTATACGCAAGTGAAAACAGCACTTCTCCAAATAGATTTGGTAGGATTTATTTTTGAATTAGCCATAATGAAACAAGCAATTACTATAGCTAACATCATCAAGTTCAATAAACTGGTTACATTAAAGGAAGCCAAGATCAGTCACTCCAAATAATTTACACACATCAAAACCACTCTCAGGCAGACACTCCTTTGATTTATTTAATGTGCTTCTACTTCCCACTAAGCTGATGCAGGAAGCTAATATTTCACTAATTTGCAGTGTTATTGGACAGTCCCCCCCCCTCCCCATTTACTCTCCAGCATAATCAAGAAAACAAGGAAGTTCTGCTTTTAGTTACTATTGACACAGAAAGTCAGTTTTTTTAAATTGGTCCAATTGTCTACTGACTGAGGTACTGTGTTTTTACAGATATACAATTAAAAGTATTTTTTAAATAACAATGAGACTAGTAAATTATTTACTTTTTCTTGCACGGACACAATATACAGTTTTTCTCTATGAGGGCAATTTTCCTGTTTCAGTTGTTAACACAATTTTTTGTTGGTCAAAAGAATGCAAATGATTTGGTCAAATTATAATATGATGATATAATGTATTGAATTAATTAATATATTTGTTCAGCCTTTACAAACTGCAGAAATAAATCAACCTCTGGTTCTCACAAAAATAAGAAGAGAGATCAGTACAGACAGCACTTGTGTTTACAAAACAGTCAAATACAAACTTTGTAGTATAGGTTGATGTTGTGATCTGTTGTACAACCTGATGAGTTTTGTACATGTATTAATTATAAACCCCTATTCTACTTTCTCTTGTCCTACTCATGGACTTTTTGGAATTACAAAGCAGCTCCTGCAGGACCCAGACCATGTATTTTTATTACATTCACAAGGTGCTATATGCCAGTTACAGGGCCCCAATGTAAGTCTATCTGATTCAAGCGCCTACTATCCTAGTTTCTTAGAAAAAGTGGATGTCTAATCTCTGAATCACCAAGGAAACACCAGCTATTTGTGCCTCCACTTTAGCACTTGCATAAATAAGTTTATATATGAACACAGAATGTAAGACTTTACCCTTACTGACAGAATCAACAATCTATGATATCCGAAAAAGAAAGTGGAATACAGCATGAAGGTAGACTTACAAATCGTTTTTTTTTTTCAGTTTTTCAGTTTCAGTTTCTCCTGAAAGAAACCTGATCAGGACATATTTGATTTACTGGTCACAGAGCTAGGTGAACTGACTTTATTATGCCCCCCCCCCCCCCCAAAAAAAAAAATTTACACTAAGATTTCAGTAACGAAGATCATGAGAATAATCAATAGTGAAACCCTTTTTTTGAACAGTAACATTATTAAAATGTTGTCTCTCTTGGGCTAAAGAGATGAGAAAATAATTATTAACTGTTCAGGTTACCTATAAAGAAGTTATTATGAATGATGGGGTTATGGCAGCCTGCCAGTGCAGCACGGTCACAGACTTACGACCCTGACAGGTGCTTCAAAGTTGGGGGTACTTATAAGTGTAGAGGGGTCATAGACTAAAGGCTGGACACAGGTAGCAATAACTGATTCATGTTAAACCTGCAACAAGAACAACACGCAGGTCCACTGCTATTCTTAATTAAATTTTAGCTCTTATTTTTATCACAAGATGATTCTGCTTAATTTAATCTTGCGATGAATGTACCTGTAGCAGAAAAGTGGCAGTTACATGGTACTGAATCAGTCCACTGCTTGTTGAATCATGACAGCTACTACTTTTAACTCATGAATGCTTGAGGATCACTCGATTTCTGCAAAGCTGAAATAGAGACTTCAAACTTCTTTTATTAAACTTTGTACAAAAATATGAAAGGTTTTAATCATTAAACCCTCAGCAGACATGTGATGGGGCGTCTAAATAAGCTGGAAAAACTGACTTATTCTGAAATTCTTCATAAATTTGTGAATTTTGTACCTCCTTTTCATTTGTGTATAAAACAAGGGACCTATGGGTCACTGTGCTCAGCTGACGTTAACCTTGAAGGTAAAAATCTAAAATAATATCAAATGGAGATAAAGTGTATGAGGAAGAGGTAATAAAGGCCATGGTTGGTTTATATGATTGGTTTGTATTGATGAGCAAGAAATTGTTGCAAATTATATTTTGTGACCTGACCATGTGTTTCCTAATGTTGAAACTGAAGCATGTGAGCAGTTTGTGAACAAATGATCTGTACAATTACCATGATCATTAGTTGGCTTTTCGATTAACTGTTGACATTTCAGTAGTTTACACATTTGTTCAATCAAATCTTTTTTTGTATAATATATATTATTAAATATATGTTTTTTTATGAAATGTATACAGTTGAAATATAACTAATTAACAACATAAAACATGGCAAACAAAGCCTGATCTCAAATTCTGCTGATGCAGGAAAATAATGAACAAATGTTTGTAATAAATCCTCATTTTTTTATCACATCAATTTTTTTTTAATTTTAGTTTATATTTCTATACATTTTCAATATAACATATATATCTGAATATAAAAGTTGATTCATAATTCTCATTTGCATCATCATAAATCTCAATCTTTTCAGATAACACCACATCATGCATACAAATGTTTATTTATTTTTTACCACAAAAATATATCTTTTAAATCTGCAAAACAATAAATATCTAAAAAAAAATACTTGATTTAGATTTCACAATGTTTAATTGTGTCTTTATTTATCCATAATGTGCTTCATATTTTATCATAATTTAAGCATACTGATGGGTTCCATTATGATTGGTAAAATCATTTAAAAGAAAATTGATTTCTTTAAAAATGCTACATTACACAACATTGCATCTTCTGGATTACACCTTGAATTACTTTTTCAAGGAAAGTTTTTGCATATCAGAGTGGAAACAGCATTACAATTAAGGAGATACAGTGAAAACAATAACAATACTGCATAACACTTGGTGGGTTGGGTTTGCGGGGGGGGGGGGGGGGGGGGGGGGGGGGGGGTGATTGGGGTGGTGATATGAGAATAACTGTACACCTGTCACAGCAGGGGATCTCCCCCAGTGACTGTAACAAATCAGAAACCCTGGCATAGCTGACTTCCAGTGACCTGGAGTGGGACCCTGCATCTGTAATCAAAGCAAATGACTACAATAGAGCCTCAAGAAAAAAATCAATAACTAGCTTAATTTTCAAGCTTTTACTTCCAAATTTCAGATTTAAACAAATTAAATATTTATGTTTACATGCTGTGAAAATTAAATCAATGGTACTTACAGGAAAAAAACGTGCCATGGTCAAAGTTGGGCAAAATTTAAGGTACTGATTTTATTTTTATGCTAATTACTTAAAAAATTTACAAAATTCAGATCTAATTTTGGGTAAACAATTGAATCTTAATTAAACATAGTTATATACTTGGGAAAATAGACTCTAGTTTCAAAATTGTTCATGTTAAGTGAGTAAATATTTTTCCTGATTTTTTACAAAGTCCATTATGTTTGGGCCCATAACTTAAAAGAATTTATACTTAACAGACTTTATTTCTGGCATGTACATAAGAACTATATAGAAGAATATTTATGGTAAATATGAGGAAAAACAGATGAGTGGTTTTGTTATTAGGCAGTCCTGAAGTGTGAAAATAGGATTTTAATAAAAAAAATGAGGTTTTTCCTTAATTTCTCAAAGGAATGAAGTCGCAAAGACCCAGTTTTCGGCTTGGTAGGAGATCTTGGGGACATCTAATATTATGCTGAATTTTGGATTCCTAGGTCTTGCGGTTTCAAAACGTTCCACATCTACGGACGGACGGACAGACGGACGGACGGACAATGGACCACGACTACAGCTCAGATCACTTATAGTCAGCTGAGCTAAAAAATATAGTATGATGTTCAAAACTGCATGTTTATGTGACTGAGGGTGTGTGGGGTGTGGTGAGGGGGTAACAAAATAATCACATTCTATGCTGAAAGCCATCCTTGTGCAACACTCGTAATCAAGTTAGCTCACTTAGGTTATCAGGGGCCTGTTGCAATAACATTTTACTGGACTTAAGCCCAGTTGGGGGCCTAAATACCATGATTACAATTGTGACGTCATAATGGTTACCATGGTGACACACAGATGCCCCTGGGCTTAAGTCACCTTATTGCAACACACCCCAGGTATGGTATTATCTTCAAACATTGTTGTAAATTTCAGGATCTTCAGAATGGCCCATTTTGTGATGTAATATAACAACAAATGCTTCACTAAAACACCAAGACCACCTGACCTATGACTGCACAAATGATGTTACTGAATACAACCCATCACTGTATGGAAGTGATCAGGTTTGTTTGAGAGCAATTTTAAGTCACTTATGTTGTAACAGTGACATGCACCCTGTGTGTGAGCTTTGGTCTTGAATAATTACTCAGGCATTATGCACTTGTTACCCTCTGGGGCTAATTACCAGGTGAGAAAGGTCATTTACAAAATTACATGGTGTGTTGATTTGAAATTCAAAGGAGGGACAGAAACATGTGGTAAATTAAGCCACTAGCACAGCCTTTGAAATTTAAGAGTACCTGGTTTTAATCTCACCTTTAGAAACCCCAGGACAATGGCAGAGCTTTCTAAAGTGGTTCAATATTTCCCTTCAATTGGTTAACCTTCTCCAAGGGTGGGAATTATAGCCTCCCATAGTGTAAAACCTTTCTTGCAAATTTAGGTTGAAATGGTGGAATCAAGATTTTTTTACAAGCATAATTATGCAAAACCTGGGTTTGGGATCTATTTTTCATATTGTTTTTGGTTGAGGGAGTGTGACCCTCCCCCCATCCTCCCTAAATCCATCCCTATTCTGGGCTAGCTGAAGTAGTGAATAAAGTTGTTTTTATAAAGCCAATGTTAACTAACATGAAAAGAAGGAAACCTACTGAGCAAATAACTGACAGAGTAAAAACATGATTCATTATAATCACTTAATTAAGCATGAAATTTATTTACATGACACTCTTCACAGTTACTTGAAAGTGTGACTTGTACAGGATTTCTTCAAAGGGTAAATTACTGATATCTCTGTCTGTATACTGCCATAATTCAGAGACAACTGACCATACGTGTCTAAACAAAGCATTTTGATGTCATTGGGTACTGTAACCTAGTTGTGTCTGAAACCAGGATGTCAGCACCACATAGCACATAATAACTCAAAATAATCTTTTCAAATTGCAACTAAGAGAAAATCTGTTACAACACAGTTTTTTCACATATTCTTTAATAAACAATGTTTAACTGGATCAGGGATAGGGCCCTATGACTCCAGTCTTGTTTGTATATATAAATGCATGATATTGTAAAGTAAATGAATGTGGAAATGATCAGTGTAATAAGGTTAAAATAAGCTGTGCCTGTGGGCAGATCTATTCAAAATATCTGAAATTATACGAAATAATATAAAAACTCCCTAAATTTATCGCCCATCTTACCTGATGGGTGGGGTATTGTGTACAGTTAGGTACCACAATAATGTTTTATTCATGTGAAAGTCGTGTGTCTCGAGTGTCATAAATACTGGAGCTTTGTTAATGTAATTTGGTTCTCTTAATGGTGCATTACCACGTGGTTTCCACGTGAACCCGTACCATTACTCCCCGCGAACCAATTAACAACAGACCCGCATGTTTTACGCGGAAACAGCGTGCTCATTTCCAAGTAATACGGAGATGGCGCCAAAAATCTCAACCGTTCTCGATAGCTTTAGCTCACATGGCGGGGCTTGTAACCGAATGAGTAATATCACGACATTAAACCTAGCTCTTAGTAACCTTAGCGGTGATATTCATATGATAAATATCAATATTATTGTACCGTCTGCAGTGACGTGTCGCCCACAGAAACACGATTCGAACGGTCTTGTTTACGTCAACCACAATATTCTGGACGGTCTGGCTTGGATATCTCCAATTAAGGTCATGATAATAAAGGTCGTGATTATCATATAGTTTGATCTTAGAAGTTTCATCTAAATTATACATAAACCTAATGAAATATTGACCAGGAATTTGATCAAATGGTCAAAAAAAGTGACCTGAATTGCAGACACTGTATAAAAAATCAAGACAAATAAGTTTTTAATAAGATCGACTTACCCTAACAGAAACAAGGCCTTGTTCCAAATCGAGATCAAGAGATGTATCGGAGAAATTCACTCTTTTGTCGATTAGAGATCGCGGTCTCTCTGCCGGTTTGTTCAGTTTGTCAGACACAACACCGGTGTCTGGAGAATTGGAAAGGTCTGATGCTTTCTTCGCCTTGTTCTCGATCAGTGGAGTCACCGCGCTTTCTGTGGCCGTGAGTTCATTTTGAAAATCTTGCTTCTTATCACTCATTATAAATGCGACTCCGTTTGATATGGTGTAAATAGTGTAGCAGTTCTAAACGTATGCTCAGTTGTAGTTCATGTATCCGCGACGGCGGTTTTAATGTATGCTCTCTGCTGCTCAATATGTCTTTGTTTGTAAACACACGATGCAGACGGTTTTTGCTTCCTCCATTTCATGAATATTCATAACGCATCTGACGCATGTGTGGATGAGTGTGCAGGAATGTGTAGGGAGAAGCTTAGGCAAAATAGGTTGGTATATTAGTTGTGTATTATCTATCAGATTACACTATTATATTACAAAAGAGTAATTTTTATTACTTGCTGTATTATATTGTTAAATACTCTAATGGAATAGAGTCCCACAAAATAGAGCATAACACATGAAGACGTGAAAATAATTGTCCCTAGGCTCTCCCTAAATTTTTTCTGTTTTCACTCATAATTGCAGGATCAATGCGTCACGTTGGTGCACGATGCGTGACGTCAGTTGTCGTTATTCTTGAATGAATGACAAGGCTTGTGTCGTGGAGTAAACAATATTTACGTTGAAATATGCTAGATCAGGAATTTTCCAATGGCCCACAGTACTAGTAGGGCGTCGAAGGCCACCGTTGTTTGACCATGGTCAATGATCAATGTTTGGTCAGCAAGCTAGCCTTTCGGGACGGCCAGAGGCTGTTCTTTGCGCTCCCCAAATAAGGAAAGGCAGTTTCCGGCAGTTGTACTCTCTGTAGCTACTGCCCATGCCTGGTAGTTTGCCGTTCCACGTGACGGAAACGTGCAACTTGACATAGATTATTCATAAAGATCAGTTCAGTACGTAAGGTATTGTTTGTACGTACCAAATTAATGTCCACACAATCGTTATGATAAATAATCCACCAACGAAAATGTTATCGGTTACTATAGTTAGTTGTTTTGCTCATTCTGCCAGAACGCACATATGTTCATAAATGTATATTGATCAGTCCGATCGTCCAGAGGCGGATCCAAGGGGGGGGGGGGGGTGGTCCAGTTTTCAGTCGACGCATTTTTTTTTGGGGGGGGGGGGGGGTTTGACGGGTTTGAGACCAAAATTTTGCGGCCAGTACCCCCCCCCCCCCCCCCTTCCCCGTTTCCGGACCTTGGGGACCCCTTTATAGGTCTTTCATTAGTCCGTCTTGGGTTGGACCCCACCCCCGTTTTTTCTAAATCCTGGATCCGCCCCTGTAGTCCACTTACAAGTTCGGAGATAATAAATTATTTTAAACCAATTTTTAGACAAAAATTAAAGCAGGGACCATAACTGTAATTGTTTACAAGTAATATAATTTGGCGCGTGTAATATATAACTGAGGCAGGCAATTGATACATTGATTAGTCTAAAATGCCTTTTTATAATGTTTCGATATTTAAATTTTCTCATTATCAATCATAAAGATATTATTTATAGACAACATGTACTTATATATATATTTGTTTATTTTGATTTTTGTAATACATTGTATCCCCAGGTGAACTGATGGAGTAGAGTCAACGTCTGATTCATATGAAGTTAGGGCTTGACTCATTCCATTATAATTAATTGGTTAATTGTGTTTCTGCAAGTTTTTGCAAGAATACCAAATATGTACACAGAATCAATTGCCCGCGGGTCAATGCATGTGTACGCAGTGACCTGTCTCGGCTATTTTCGCCTACGTAGTGATTCACTGGGTTCGGCATGAAAACACTGCCGTTTATTCCATTCACTCATTTCTCTATTCGCAGTCAGAATTGCCGAGTATTTGTGGATTGGCGCACCCCCCCCCCCCCCCCCCTGCCGTTTATTCCATTCACTCATTTCTCTATTCGCAGTCAGAATTGCCGAGTATTTGTGGATTGGCGCACCCCCCCCCCCCCCCCCCGGCTGTACGTGGGCGGAAACCAGTTGGAATCAATCCTACAGACAGAAACAAAGAATGTTTACAATGCTGTAGCAGTCGTGTTTTGACTGTAGGGAATGGCTTAGTACACATAAAATATATTCCAACTACATGTGCATGAATGAAATGCATTCCTTACAGAAATTAACGGACAATATATATATATATATATATATATATATATATATATATATATATATGTCGAGGGCCAGATTAGAATCTGGCCCAATTTAAAACTGGGCCAGTCAAAATTTTGATTTGGACCGATGATCGATTATAAATTAATCATTTTATGTTCCTTCGATATTTCTTTGAATTGTGCTGTATAGAATTGTAGCTAACTACTGAGTGTCTATAAAGGCACACTTTTACCCGGGTCATATTTTTGTACATAATATTACAAATTTATATAAAGTAAGGTGGCGGGCGTTGGCCTTCCGGAAGGGGGAGGGGGGTGGATCCAGGGAATATATATATAATTACATATATTTTCATATATATTAGGTATAAGGTACTGGTAGAGTTACCCTCCGTTGTAAACAAGGCTCTAAATTAGAAATCTGCATTCTGAGAAATGCAAGCCTCCTCCAAATTGGGGGAGGGGGCCTTTTTGTGGGATACTCCCAAAAACCGTGTTTGCATTTACTAATTCGGTCCAAATTCCCAGGTTTATTCGTGCATAAGGGAATCTACATTTTTAATGTTCCTTGATGACGTTTCTGAAACCGGACCATGATCCGGATCTACAAAAAAAAAATCACAGTCGATTGACCCGTTCCCGAAATGCCCTGAGACTGTTCATGATTGCATGGCAATCAATGCATTAGTTATTCAGATATTGGAGCTTTTGTACCACATTTTTAATTATTCGGGGGCGGGGGGGGGGGTTACTTAAGAGCCCTATAGCTCGGAGGATATAGGCCACAGTGACCTAATTTCAGGTTTCTAAAGAGATTTTTATGGACCTCAATGGGTTTTTCAGTTAGAAGTTTCTAGGTTCAGCTGTTACGATTTGTTTCCCGTTAACGGACAGGTGGACGGACGGACCGACAGACGGACGGACGACGGACAAAGAGTGATCGCTATAGCTCAGACGACTTTCAGGCAGCTGAGCTAAAAACAGGGGGATACATTACTTATAATTTTTTATACGAGAACCTACTAGTTTAGAAGTTCAGTCTGAGGCAAACAAAAAGTAATGGCCCGTAAAAACTTACACGTGCACGTGCAGACGATCTCTTTTATGCGAGGAGACAGACAGTCAGACGTTATTATTATATTCACAGGAGAACAGTTGAACTAAAGAGGTCATATTTTGTCTCGGACCTGGCCTGGCGGGCACGTGACATGGAGGAAGGAAGGGATTGGGGCAATAATTGTATATTAGTATATGTATAAAGGTACATATATAATAATAATAATAATAATAATAATAATAATAACAACAACAACAAGTCGCCCACGGGCCATGACGCTCTTCTAATTTTGACTGGGTCCTCATGTTTTTTTTTTATTTATGTTATATATTGTCTGTGGGAATAGCCTAACGATAAAGTTACAGTGTTGAAAAAATGGTCAGAAAATAAAAATTTCAGGATTCATAGGAGACCTGCCCTGGATTTCACAATAGAGGGGTCCAAGGATAATGGATACAATTTATGCCCTGTCTGTCTGGGTGATCAAAATCATGTTTCTGGTCCATAGCTAGCAGAATATAGGTCTCTATGATCCAAATTCAGGTTTCTAAGGAGAATTGCCAAGGAATTCCCTGAATGTCATGTTAGGAAAGTCCAGGGCTAATGGATACAATTTGTGCCTTGTATGTATGGGTGCGCAAAACCATTTTTCAGCCCATAGGTCACACAATATAGGTCACCATGACCTAATTTCAGGTTCGTAAGTACACTCAACTAGGTACTCCGTGAAATTTAAGTTAAAAGGTTCTACGCCCAATGTATACAATTTGTGCCCTGTCTGACTGTATGGGTGCTTTTATGACATATTTTCCTAAAGGTCGCAAAATATAGGTCATGGTGACATAGTTTCAGTTTCCAAGGACACTGGCCAAGGACGTCTCAGAAGGTTACATTAGAAGATTCTAGGCCTTACCGATACAATGTGTGCCCTGACTGACTGTCTGGGTGTTTATTTGACTTCTTTTTCTAAAGGTCGCAAAATATAGGTCATGGTGACCCAATTTCAGTTTTCCACAGACATTTGCCCAGGACGTCTCAGAATGTTTTATTAGAAGATTCTAGGCCTAACAAATACAAAGTGTGCCCTGCCTGATTTTCTAGTTGCTCAAAATCCTGTTTTCGGCTTGTAGGTCACAAAATGTAGGTCACCATGACCATATTTCAGAATTCCGAGGAGATTTGCCAAGGACCTTCCAGTGTGTCGCATTAGAAGATTCTAGGCCTAACAGATATGATTTGTGCAAATCTGAAAATCAGGAGGCTCAAAATCATGTTTTCGGCCCGTTGGTGACAAATATAGGTCATCATGACCTAATTTCAGGTTTCCACCGAGATTCGCTTGGAGCCTCCCAGGAAATTGTGTAATAAGATTCTAGGCCTAACAGATACGATTTGTCACCATCTGACATTCAGGGTGTTCATACGAAATCTTTTTCCTATAGGTGGCAGAATATAGGTCACAGTGACCTAATTTCAGGTTCTCAAGTACACTCAACTTGGACCTTCGTGAATTTTATGTTAAAAGATTCTACGCCCATTGGATAGAATTTGTACCCTGTCTGACTGTATGGGTGCTTATATGACATCTTTTCCTAAAGGTCCCAAAATATAGGTCATGATGACCTAGTTTCAGTTTCCAAGGACACTTGCCAAGGACGTCTCAGAAGGTTACATTAGAAGATTCTAGGCCTTACCGATACAATGTGTGCCCTGACTGACTGTCTGGGTGCTTATTTGACTTCTTTTCCTTAAGGTCGCAAAATATAGGTCATGGTGACCTAATTCCAGTTTTCCACAGACAATTGCCGAGGACGTCTCAGAATGTTTTATTAGAAGATTCTAGGCCTAACAAATACAAAGTGTGCCCTGCCTGATTTTCTAGGTGCTCAAAATCCTGTTTTCGGCTTGTAGGTCACAAAATGTAGGTCACCATGACCTAATTTCAGGTTTCTGAGGAGATTTGCTTAGGACCTCCCTAAATGTCACATTGGAGGATTCTAGGCCTTATTGATTCAATTTTTGCCCCATCTGACTGTCTGGATGCTAAAAAACCTTGCATTCGGCCTGTAGGACATACGATTTAGGTCAACATGACCTAATTTCAGTTTTCAAAAGAGATTTGCCCAGAAACTCCAAGGATATTGTGTAAGAAGATTCTAGGCCTCACAGATACAATTTGTCCCCATCTGACATTCAGGGTGCTCATATGACATCTTTTCTTTATAGGTGGCAGAATATAGGCCACAGTGACCTAGTTTCATGTTTCCAAGGACATTTGCCTAAGATCTCCCAAAATATTATAGGTTAAAGGTTTTTAGGCCTAATGGATACAATTTGGGCCCCTCCTGACTGTCTTGCAGCTCAAAATTATGTTTTCGGCCCGTTGGTGACAAATAAAAGTCACCGTGACCTAATTTCGGGTTTCCAGGGAGATTTGCCCAGGACCTCCCTGGATGTATAGTTAGAAGTTTCTAGGTCTAACGGTTACGATTCGTGCCCTGTTAACGCCCGGACGGCGGACGGGGGGGTACTTTGGGGCCCCATAGCTCAAAGGATATGGATAACAGAGACCTAATTTCTGGTTTCCAAGGAGATTTTTCATGGACCTCTCAGTGTGTCAAGAATTAAGATTCCAGATCCAGTATTTACGATTTGTGTCTTGTTAAGAGATGTTCACATTTTTAAAGGTCTCAAAAATAGAGAAAAAAAATCTTAAAAAATCGAAAAATACAGGTGGCGCCACCAGTCCGCAGGACGTGATTGAAAATCTCATGATCAATATGTATGCCAAAAATCATGACCATCAGTCAAGTAGTTAATGAGATATTGAAGATTTTGTATGGAATGTTTGACTTTTCTGGGGGTACTTTGGGGCCCCATAGTTCAAAGGATATGGGTAACAGAGACCGAATTTCTGGTTTCCAAGGAGATTTTTCATGGACCTCTCAGAATCCCAAGTTACAAGGTTCTAGGTCCAGCGGTTATGATTTGTGCCTGGTTAACGGACGGACAGACGGATAGACGAACAGACGGACAGATAGACGGACGACGGACAAAGAGTGATCGCTATAGCTCAGATGACTTTCAGTCAGCTGACCTCAAAAACTAACCAGAATAATGGTTTCATATTTTGTCTAAATCTAGCTTTTCGTGTTCATGGATCAATTAAAAGAAATGCATGGTTCATGCTTTGGGTTAAAAAAAAGCGAAACGTTTTCTTCAGTATCGCCATTGCAAAACCATGAAAAGTAGTCAACATGATGTCTTCTTTCTAGTTCTAGTTAAAAGGTATTCCGGAATATTGGCATGATTCTAATATTTTAGGAAAAAAGAGGATAAATTACCTAAAATGTCAGAATAGATAATAATACAGGAGTTCCGTAATTCTTGAAAACTCATATTTTCATTCCTTGTCTTGATAATATATAATATACGTCCCTTTCAAGTGAACTTTAATTTGACCCTTCGTGTGGAGATGTTATTCACAAGTTACTGTCCATCCATTAAATTGTGGGGAAAAGGAAGTACGATATTAGATACCAGAAAGACAAGTCTTAGTTTTGAACAATATATTCCGGAAATCTGTAGTGTGAACTCAGTTCGCTTATCGTGCAGACATGTTAGACAGAGAGAAGTATACTACATCACGCAGCCATGCAGACAAAAACCGAAAGCATACCGAGAAAGGGGATATCAATTTAAATTTTGACATAGAATATTGTAACGTGGATTGTATATGCATGGTGCTGTTTGAGACAGCAGGAGTATAAACTGATATAAAATGTGCAAAGTATCGACTTATACTTCAGATGCGGGCTTTCTCACAAATATGTATAGCACACGGTGAAGAAAAAGTGATTTAACATTTATGGTGTACCAAATTTAACTAGGTCAAAAGCGATCATCGACTGAATTTAAAATGAGAAAGATATTTTTTACATACACGGCGACCCTTATATGCATATTAAAAACTGAAAACACTACAAACCCTTGTTAAAAATATTTGGGATTATCTTTGACGATGACAATCTGGGTTTGATATAAGATTTGACCAATTTTCATGGCCAGTTGCATGTCACAAAAATAGAAAATTTAAATTGATTTAAAAATGCTGCTGATATGCTTTAAATTTAATCTTTGACCATAAAAACAATGGTCTTAAAAGGGGCCCAATCACCTATAAAGCATGTTGCACTGACACGAAAAATGACTTCTTCCCTTTAAGATAAATTTGTACCTGCCAAAATATTGCTCTGAAACCGTTTGCTTATTCCTGTAAAAGAGTGTTAAAAACAGTGGACCGGGCGCGATGTCAGGTGTCAACATAAACACAGAGTGTATCGTCCGGTCACAACACGTGTCAATCATGAAATGACCTAACTTTGCCCCAAAATGTAATACATGTTCCTGATGGCTGAAACATGGCGTCTTGTGGCACACAATCGGACCTCCGGTCACGCGGCCTTGTCATGGTAAACAGACACACGTGGACTGTGCTTACCAACACGCAGAGTCATAACAAGGTCTTAAACAGCCGTGTAAGAGGTACTGAGACTGTGTGCTAGGATGGTTTTGCTGGGAAACGTTTGTATAAAGCAAAACTGAATTGAGAGTGTGAAAGGATAGGCATAATATTGCTCCTGAATATGTCCCTTTAATACTATATTTGACCAATCATCATTGTCAGTTCTTGTGATAATGGAAAAAAATAACCCAGGATAACCGGGTATAAGCTCCTGTCACGTAGTCCATGACCGAAATAGAACTCTACAGATATACATAGTAATAGTTAAGCAAGAATAAAAAAAATAAAGGCGGTTACCTACACCCCCCCCCCCCCCAAAAAAAAATAATCAGAAATATGAATATTTGCCTGTCCAAGCCTGTTAAACATAAAGTTAGAAGACTTTTTTCTGATATTTGCATATATATTTGGAGACACACTTGCAAAATACTCGCCCATTAGGGTATAGATTTGAAGAATAACAGACACAAGAAGGTAGCAGTTACTATATATCGCCAATAATGCTAGAATGTGATTTATGATTGAACATATACTTAAATATCAGAGCATTCCAATGTACGAAGCCTGCAGGGTGAAAGGTTGATATTTTCTTAATTATTATCAATGTTGTTACAGTTAATATATCTTTATGAGTGTGTTTTATTTCATTTTTGATACTTGGGATTATTATGGTTATCTGTTGCATTTCCCTTACAAACAAAAGTCGAATGACCAATTGTCGATACTTTATCGATATTTAAACATAGAGAAATTCATTTTTTAAAGGTGAATATGTTAAAACATATTTGTTATTTTCACGTAACAATGTTCCTCATTAAAAGTAAGTCAACAGATGTATACCTATCAAACTTAAAAAAAATGCTTCGATTTGACATAAAATATCTGATGTTAGTGAACAAAACCCTCCATTATGAAAATGTGACTTGTTGTAGGTGGTACAAGATCTGTGGACAGACGTGCACAGCTTAGCCTATATATTGGTAACAGATAATTCCTATGCTATCCGAATGATACTGTCACAAAAAGTATGCTATTTCCAATTTTTGGTAAACCCATAAGACATTGCAAAATATTTCTAGTAAAGAGATTTTTCACATGACTTCCACACATTATCTAAGAAATCTCATTAGAAAACCCATTTGAAATATGGGGTTAATGTTAGCTATTCAGTTTATTAATTCATTCTTCCAGTTCCAGCAGATAAATATTAACAAAAGGAGGATGGTATACATTGAGTCATTTTTTAATTTGTTGAATACTTATCTTAGGAAGAAATATGCTACGCTTATTAAGTAAGCAGATTTTCTCAACTTATGATCTTGTCAAGCATGTGATATTTTATGTTTGCTTATTAGATGATGGGTTTACAATTTGTCCATGATAATGATCATCGGCATAAAAAGGTTTTAAAGATTTACAAAATAATTGGTTTCGTTTTATTTAGATCAAGCATATGCGCTGTTAAGCCAAAGGTGACCAACCCTGGTTGACTAATGTGGTCACTTACTGATTCATGTTTCTATCAGCATATTTATGGGGTTTCCTCTTCTACTTTTTTAAATTCAAGCATTTTGGTAGCAAACACTGAAGACATATTTTAATTATGATTTCTGTGGCAGAGGTTTAAAGTGAGAAAATCCCAATTTTATCCCGCACACAGTCAAAACATTTGGGGGTGGGGGGGGGGGGGTGGGGGGTATAATGCAATGGGCCATACCCCCCTTGTCAAATATGGGGGGGGGGGGAGATATATAAATTCCCTATCCTCCTCGGGATCTACGCCTATTGATAGCGTTATGACATAGAACATACATAAATCAGTATCAATTCTCCGTAAACCTTAATTTGTCCATATTAAGAATTCATAATTTTTAAATATGCCAATATTTGCAAACGCCACCGCTTTACTCGTTTACCCAACTTTTTTAACGTTTTCATTGATGATCTTCCCAAAAAGTAGGTCTGGTTTAGGTTTCTGAGATGATACTCTTTGTAGGTTCTCAGCCTACATGATCTATATAATAGCCCGGTGTCCATTGCACCAAAAGACATGACAATAAATATCCTTTAGGCCAATGCCAATTTTTGTTATCTTTTTTATTATAAGTTTTCTATAAAAAATTCATTTGACCTGCATGTGGAAATTTTATATAATTTTATCTTCTTGAAAGAAATCTGCTGGAACTCAATATCTATCGGTAAATAGATATTGAAAAAAAAAATATTTTTGTTGTCCGGGGGGGGGGGGGGGGGAGGGGGCAAACTAAGTGTGCTGGAGGAATGTTGTAAGACCACTGACAGCGTGAATAAGGAGTGTATATACTTTGGGCCCGGCACCTTTCAGAATGTCCGCTGCACCTTGCATGGGCCGGACCTGTGAAACGTATTAAGGTTTTTCATGGAAATGTTCGTCCGTGTGTGTGTGTGTGTGTGTGTGTGTATTTGTGAACTACAAACGTATAAAACATGCAGAAAAATGCAATATAAATGATCAGCTAGCTGTGACATTAAATATTCGGGGGGGGGGGGGGATGGTGTGTTAGTCCAAAGGGTGAAAAAGAGTAGGCAAGAATATGATTAATTTCGCAAGCATCCTCAGACGAATAATACAGAGAAAACACTCCCGGCATCGACATCAACAGTCAAAGTGATTCCGGGTCGATAATTGATGCTAAATCTCTATTGAAACAATAAAGAAAATGTCGTCAAGTGCGAGGACAAATCTGGACGGGAGTTACTCCATATATAAAGGCATATATACAGAAAAATTAATCCGTTAAGGGAACATTATTGAAAAAAAAAAAAAAATTTAAAATATGACATATAAGACCTTCAAAACTAGCAAACGCTGTTGTTGATAAGGGTATTTCTCTTTACTGACTGAGAAGATTCAAGATCGAAAGATTAAAGGTACGCAGCACAAGCTATATATAATAGACTTAAACTATTATCGTTTAATCAAGTCGTCATCGCATCCAACAGACTAAAAATTATTGGCTTTTGATGCAGATTGTAATAGAATTATCAATAGCCTTCCAAGCGGTGACTTCATGATCCTGATAAACAAATAAGAAAATTCATTATAACTAAAAATACATAACCAGACCAAAACATTGTTGTCTCAACTATTCCATGCGAATCAGGATGGACCTACTAAGACTTATATTAACAAACGCATCAGTATCAATTCCATTAACAAAGGGCTATCCGAGTATTTTCTCCAGTAATTAATAATCATATTTTGGAGTGATCTTTGTGCAGCGGATTTTCAAAAGACGGAATTCATATTTCTAATAGTGCATCAGGAGCAACCTGATAGCTAAAAACAAAACTAAGAAGAATATGATATTAATATTTTTTACCGCAAGGAGAAAGTGGTATGCAAAAACGTGATGTGGCAAATTTTCATAAGAGCTATATTTAATACAGGTGACCAATAACGGATCTAACAGTGATTATTCTACGCCATCCTTAATTTAATCATCTGACAAAACCACTATATGTATCTCTTTCTGAGGGTCGGTCTATGTGCATGTAAAACATCAGAAATTCTATGTATGCAGTTGAAACAAATAATGAGTGGAAAGCATACAACAATGAAAAGCATTATTTATATTTGGTTACTTAATCAAAACACCTATCTGACATTTATAAACTAAGAGCTTTTATAAAATTAGAAAACGTGCATATTATAGAACACAGACTGTTTTTTGTTGTTGTTGTTTATATCAACGTGTTTGTAATATGTGGTGGCCAGCTAAATTAATCAAAACAAATTCAACAAGTGCATCTGCTAGCAAGTCAGATAAGCCAGAGCTTTGACAATGGCGTTTTGCAACAAGTGATTTTTCTACTCCCGCATATATATGCAACCTACCGCCTTAGGTTGCATATTTTCCCATTTGTCAACATTGCTGTGTTTACAAACATGTTCTTTATTAACAAAATCATGCATACATCCTCACAAAGGCGTTGTAAGAACATTTCACTACCAAAATTACCCTTATATCATTAATATATACAAAGAGGAAGAAGCCAGAAATCACATAAATTATTTATTAAAGGGTAGGTGATTGGGCACCTTTGTGTATCAGAAGGAGCTTTAATAAATATGACCAGATCTTAAAAACCTTTTCTTATTCCAAGAACTCATGTGCATCTTTAAATGAAACAAACGCACCAGATTATCGTAATTTGCCTGGTGTCAATCCACAGATCATAAGTGACCATTATATATGAACGATCAAAGTTCCAACAAAACCATGTAAAACTACAGCGAATAGATAAAAAAACATGAACCGTATGTCTTCAAATAAAATTAAAAGCAAGAAGAATATGTGGATTACGCATTGTGTTTTGAAACTGATATGATTACGTAATAAACCACATGAAGAACCTTGTAAAACAACTCTATAAGAAACATTTTAAATAATAAAATTAGAAATGAAAAAAGGTTATTTTCAAACCAATGTAGACAGAAAAATAAGTTACTCAAAAGGAATGTGGACATCACTCAACATGCTTTACCCAGAACAATAGCAATGGAAGCTGCATGGGATTCAGACTTTACACTTTATAAATTTAATTACTGCTTAGTTAAAGTGGAGGAAATACTAGAAGTCAATTTTCTATTTCTCCCCTATTATAGTTTTATATTGCTGAAGCCTGATTAACTGAGGTTAACAATGCAAAGATCTCATTAAAATGAGTTTCTTCTTTAGGTATATTATTTACAATTCGTAATGCAACAGGTATATAATGGCTTTATTTGGGATGCGTATATGTAATATTAGGCAATTGTCATTGGATTCTCATCATGTGATTAGAAAATAGCTATCACGTGCACTCATGATCCGTCGAAAGGTTTCGATACTATCAATCATTCATTACTATTAAGTAAACTTTATCAACTATATTTCCTACTCTGCAGCCTCACCTAAATAGTTCAATGCATTATTTTTTATAATATTTAATGAAAATATTTAAAATAATTTAAAATAATAATAAGCTTAATGTATTAGTTGGTAATATATATGTGTTGGTATACATGGAAATGACACATCATATATATAGAGGTTGATGTCCTTAGCAAAACATTCCCAAGCCTATATACATGTATATACAGCGTTTACCCTGGCAGTGCATGTTGTTCACCAAATATGAATGCTCAGAAGTTCCTATGTTAATTTCGGTATAATTTTTCACGCACGAGAGTACGACAGACAAAGAAGATGACGTCATAGCACCACCAGCTGCGTCTCCCATGCCAGTGCCTGCGCGGGTCAGTAGTTATGGATATTTCATTTGCTGTACACATCTGTTACCGACTGTCGTATATTGTAATATATTGCTCGGTCATCTCACGTGCCTTCACACCTGAATATACTTGTGTACAGCCAGGCCATTGTGTATACCGCACCCATATATTTACCACTTATACAATAAAGGTCTTGTCTTCTTTCTAGGTTGCGTTGTAAGGTCGATAAACGTATTATAATTTACGTATTATAATTTACATATAATCATATATAAAGATAAATGTACAAATTATATTTAACTGTACATTCTGCATATTGTATACAAACAATATCTCCCAGAACGCTGTTTATGTTGTTGTTATTGTTGTTCTTGTTCTTATTGTTATTATTATTGCTATCATTATTGTTATTATTATTGTTATTATAATGAAAATTATTCCTGCTACTTGTTGGTCCGTATATACTGAGAGAGCGAATTGATATAAATGAAGACAACACCAAGATCATACTTTTGCCATGACAGACATGCTATTTATAATATATAATATATATGTTATATATATTGAAGGTATATAACATATATCGGTCATTCGTCAGTGGGATTTACATACTTTTAGAAATATGCATTTTCTGGTTTTGGAAAATCAAGTGATTTCAAAGCAGTGATATCAAGGAAAAAACATGGCGGACGCATGCACAAAACATCTTTTACAATATATATATATATATATAATTAAATAATATGTATGCTTTAATTGCCTTTGCCAAATATCTCGTTTTCGTATATATCGTTTTATATATTGTCATTTATGTATATTTTGGTACGCTCAATGTGAATTCCATATATGTAAACATATTCCACACACATTATAGGTTATATACAATGTGTGCGGGAGCTAAAATACGCATGATCCACTAAGACTGTATGTATACTAATATTGTAACCGCGTCCCATGTTTGTAAACATACAGCCGCTTGACCTTCCCTGACTCAGACGAACGGAGTCAATCAGCCCTGATGGTTCTGTTTACAGAGTATGTACATGTAAACAGATCAATCAAGGCTGATTGACTACCGTTGTCCAGGTAAAGGTACGTGTTGAGAATTCCACCGCTCCAGCCCACAGAGCTTATATCTATGCTCTCTGTACAAAAGTGAGATAAAAGCAATCATCTGGACAATGTTATTACTATTGTTGCAAAATATCACGTTCTGTTATAATATTATATTCCTTATAGTACAATTGATAGATCTAGTAAGCAGTTCTCCGGGGCAGTGAGAGGAATCCCTGGAAGAGAGACAACTTGAAACCTTGGTACCATGTGATCCAATGGTATAAATACAGGCTAGATGAAAGACCCCCTGTCTAGAGTAAGCTCAAAGTGCATAGAACACTTTCAGAGTTCAGTGCTGTGCAGAGACAGTGCGGAAACGGAAATGTGCAGAGACTCGGTACCAGTGCATCTGCTATCTTCATGCTGTTAAATCATAATAACCATTTAACTTTTAAAATCCTGTGTATTTTCGATTGATTCACACTATGCCATATTTAACATAACAAAACCGGATTTTTATAAATTAGAATCATGATAATGTGTCTTATGTGTATGCTTATTACATTCTAGCATCTATAGGCTATACATGATCCGAGTTCATTTACGAGATCCTGCACGAGATCCTGCTTTCATCCTTTCTCGTGACAAACTTAGGAAATCGGAAACATGATATATTAAAATTAATATCTTGGTTGCCCAAGAAATATTTCAGCCTTTCATGCAGTTTCTCAGAACAAAAAGGGAAAGTGAAAATTGTAGGATTCACAGTCTTAACGTGACTGTTTTGATGAATGTAAATGTGTTTTATTTATAGTTGGCATGTATATGTACATTTGGAATCCTCCTCGCTCATGTCACCACAACATCAGGCTTACTGCACATCAACAGAATTATGCGCTTATTTTTACCGAGACACGATGAAATTACACATGGTCTCAATGTTATTTAAAATTCAAACATGATACAAATACATAAAATTCAACCATCCACTTCCTCTATCCGAAAAGGGTATTTATAAGTGTATATATTGTATCCCCTTATAAAAGTATATATGTAGAAGTGGGGCCTGCATGGTTTCAAGTTATACGTCCAGGTCTTGCATGTCCTTTCCTTTGCTGCGCTTTTTATTCCTTACACAGATGCCTCATTACATTCATACCAATAATACCTAACGGATAGTTTTGAAGTTACATCCAAGTTGGACTTGACCCAGTTAGAAGGTCCCATCTGGACGTATCCAAGATAAATGGGCCGTCGTTGGAACGGTCCCAATAAGACGCTATGTTATATTTGGGGAAACGTCGGACATGGAACCCGTCAGAAGGGATAGGGAAAAATATCAAACCCGTCCAATTGAGCCCGTCCATCTGGGATGACACCATTAAGTTCATTCAACCACGGTTTACAAGAGGAGCATTTGCCGTAAGGGGAGCATCGTATATTGGCGACTTGTTAAGCATGATTACAGCGGTTGATGTCTAGACGATAACTGATAGCTCATAACAGGGTATATCTTAAGAAAATCTTAGAACTGCACAAACCTCTTATTAAAATTAAGCGTTCCCCGTCAGGGTAAAATGTACTAAATAGTTCCCAACTATTATATAAAGTTGTTTAAGGCCAAGAAACCAGGGTCATTAGAGACGGAAGCCTCTTACCTTTAAGACTGAAACATTTCCGTTAATCTAATGTTTGTATGTAAAATATGAATATTATGAGTGAACGAGAATATAGACAGATGACAAGCGACTACGGGTATCCGCCATATCATAAGTAAGGCATGGGATGTTCCCGACATCACATGACTCCATATGTGTGGCATCAGTGATGACAAATAAACCCCTCATATATGGGCAATTTTCACCCCAAAAAATGATCTACAGATGGATAACCCCTACAAAATTTCAGGCCGAGACGCCAATCCAGAGAAAAAAAGAGCATCAATGTATTCTATAAAAACAGAACAGCAGGTGGCTCCACCGGCCTGGGCTACAACAAAGCTATCCAAGACGGATAAACATTCCAAAATTTCAGACCGATACATCTGTTAACTCCTGAGACATGAGCGATTTTTAGCTCAGTTGACTGAAAGTCATCTGAGCTATAGCGATCACTCTTTGTCCGTCGTCCGTCTGTCCGTCTGTCCGTCCGTTAACCAGGCACAAATCGTAACCGCTGGAACTAGAACCTTGTAACTTGGCATTCTGAGAGGTCCATGAAAAATCTCCTTGGAAACCAGAAATTAGGTCTCTGTTACCCATATCCTTCGAGCTATGGGGCCCCAAAGTACCCCCCAGAAAAGTCTAAAATTTCATACAAAAACATCAATATCTCATTAACTACATCACTGATGGTCATGATTTTTTGCATACATATTGATCATGAGATGTTCCATCAGTTCCTGCAGACTGGTGGCGCCACCTGTATTTTTCGATTTTTTTTACGAATTTTTTTCTCTATTTTTGAGACCTTTAAAAATGTGAACATCTGTTAACAAGGCACAAATTGTAAAGACTGGACCTAGAATCTTCATTCTTGAGACATTGAGAGGTCAATGAAAAAATGTCCATGGAAACCAGAAATTAGGTCTCTGTTACCCATATCCTTCGAGCTATGGGGCCCCGAAGTACCCCCCAGAATAGTCAAAAATTTCATACAAAAACTTCAATATCTCATTAACTACATTACTGATGGTCATGATTTTTTGCATGGATATTGATCATGGAGTGTTTCATCAGTTCTGCAGACTGGTGGCGCCACCTGTATTTTTTCAATTTTTACGAATTTTTTTCTCTATTTTTGAGACCTCTGAAGATGCAGTCATCTGTTTACAGGGCACAAATCGTAACGACTGGACCTAGAATCTTCTCTCTTGACATGCAGAGAGGCCCATAAAAAGTCTCCTTGGAAACCTGAAATTAGGTCTCTGTTACCCATAACCTCTGAGCTATGGGGCTCCGAAGTACCCCCCAGAATAATGGAAAATTTGATACAAAGGTTCAAGTAACTGATCAACTATTGCATTGATCACCATGATTCTTTGCATTGATTTTGATCATGGGGTGTTTCATCAGTTTCTGCAGACTGGTGGTGCCACCTGTATTTTTTCGATTTTTACGTGTTTTTTTTTCTCTATTTTTGAGACATTAAAAGATGCGGTCATCGGTTAACAGGGCACAAATCCTAATGACTGGACCTAGAATCGTCTCTCTTGACATGCAGGGAGGCCCATGAAAAGTCTCCTTGGAAACCTGAAACTAGGTCTCTGTTACCCATAACCTCTGAGCTATGGGGCTCAGAAGTACCCCCCAGAATAATGGAAAATTTGATACAAAAGCTCAAATATCTGAACAACTATTGCATTGATCACCATGATTCTTTGTATGGATATTGATCATGGGATGTTTTATCAGTTTCTGCAGTCTGGTGGCGCCACCTGTATTTTTTCGATTTTTACGAATTATTTTCTCTATTTATGAGACCTTAAGATGGGGTCATCTGTTAACAGGGCACAAATCGTAACGCCTGGACCTAGAATCTTCTCTCTTGACATGCAGAGAGGCCCATTAAAATTCTCCTTAGAAACTTAGAAAAAGGTCTCTGTTACCCATTTTCTTCGAGCTATGGGGCTACCAAGTACCCCCCAGAATGATGGAAAATTTGATACAAAAGCTCAAGTATCTGAAAAACTATTGCAATGATCACCATAATTCTTTGCACGGATATTGATCTTGGAATGTTTCATCAGTTTCTGCAGTCTGATGGCGCCACTGGTATTTTTTCGATTTTTACGAATTTTACAGGGCACAAATCGTAATGCCTAGACCTAGAATCTTCTGTCTTGACATGCAGAGAAGCCTATAAAAAGTTTCCTTGGAAACCTCAAATTAGGTCTCTGTTACCCATATTCTTCGAGCTATTGGGCTCAGAAGTACCCCCCAGAATAATGGAAAATTTGATACAAAAGCTCAAGTATCTGAACAACCAATGCATTGATCACCATGATTCTTAGCATTGATATTGATCATGGGGTGTTTCATCAGTTTCTGCAGTCTGGTGGCGCCATCTGTATTTTTTTCAATTTTTAGCTCAGCTGACTGAAAGTCATCTGAGCTATAGCGATCACTCTTTGTCCGTCGTCCGTCTGTCCGTCCTTTAACCAGGCACAAATCGTAACCACTGGACCTAGAACCTTGTAACTTGGCATTCTGAGAGGTCCATGAAAAATCTCCTTGGAAACCAGAAATTAGGTCTCTGTTACCCATTCGAGCTATGGGGCCCCAAAGTACCCCCCAGAAAAGTAAAAAATTTCATACAAAAACTTCAATATCTCATTAACTACATCACTGATGGTCATGATTTTTTGCATACATATTGATCATGAGATGTTCCATCAGTTCCTACAGACTGGTGGCGCCACCTGTATTTTTTATTTTTTACGAATTTTTTTCTGTATTTTGAGACCTTTAAAAATACAGACACAATTTTGCCCTGTTGGTTAATCTGTTTGATGCTTCAGTTGAATGGGTATATACTACCATTCAGATGAAAAAATTTCCTTTTGCGAATCTCTTCCCAGTCAGCTGAGCGTCATGACCCATGGGTCACTTGTTACCCAGAGCAAACAGACGGATAGAAGCCACGCGAAACCAATTGCAGATTGCGCTACCGATCTTGAATACAAGATGGAGGCATACAAGATCTTAGGACATGCACAATTTCAGCCCAATACGTTGAACCCATAACTAAGACGAACAGATAACAAACACATGGATGGACGCCACGCAAACACCATTGTAGGTGGCGCCATCAGTCTCAAGTAAGAGATGGAGAGATCTAAGATCTATGGACGTGCAAGATATGCATGGGCTCATGAGATATAGGCTGTTATCAAAAATAAATCCAGATTCAAACGGTACAGCAAGAAAAGCAGGTGGCGCCACTAGTCTTTTTTACCCACAACTACATAGGTGAGCGAATAACTATGCCGGGTTTCGCAAAGATCAGTCCAAGGGTCTCATATAGGAGTTCTCCGGATACGAACGCGGCGGCGGAACCCGCGTGAAAACATGGTATCTGCAAAACTCTGTTTTGGCGGATACAATTATGAATGAAACTATTGTAAAATATATATAATTAATACATTAATATAACAGAATTATGCAAATTATATAAAGGTTTATAGAATTGAAATGAGTAGCCGATGAAATGTTATTATTTACTCGACCATAAGCATAAAAATGGTTATTCCGTCTGTGATTGTAGCAAAAGTTTAATTTCAAGAAAAAGCACAAATCCGGAATTACTGCTGCACAATTCCATCTGTAAATGCACAAATGTGGTTTAACTATACGTCAAAATAGATATGTAACCTGATTTATAACCCCGCTGACCTTGTCCGGACCTTTTTTGGACCAGTTTTAGTTTAAACGAAACCGTGTGATGAATTTGCTTTACACCATAACAATTAATTATATTCACACCAAACCATGTGCATATAATAAAGGAGAATGGTTTTCGTGGATAATGATTAATTGTAGATTTAAAAAATAATATTCTCCTTTTGATGTATGTAGCGATTCAAGTTTATATGAGAAATATACATAAGTACATATATACAACATTAGATAAAAGCCAGTGTTTGTTGACATCCGGGAATTTCTCGATAACATCATGCGCCGGATGCGGTTTACCAATGCTACTACAACTACCAAGACTTACTACTAATTATATATATATATACGTCTACAAAGCCTATGATATCGGGCCTTGTGAAAACTCGCTGTATAGAGCCCAGGGCTTTCGATTGAGGTTGATTATAGCTATATATATATTAAAAAATAATTTTATCATCTTAATATAGTATAATGAAAATATAAAATAATATAACTAGATATAACATTTATATATAAAATATCATGATTTAACAGAAAATAATATATTACAATACGCTATAACATCATTTACATACAAATATGTCACATGACAACATCATACCATAAAGGCCTACAGGTATTCTTAGGTTTTCATGCACAGGTGTCAATTAATTAAGACTCACTAATCTCTATGCCTTTCGCGGGATTTCAAATTTGCGAAATTTGCGAAAGGGGAATTATCGCGAAAATTAACCCTCGTGACTAAGAAGCCCCATCATCAAGAGCAAGCCTAAAAGATTGGTATAAATAATAATTGTGCTTGTATGTCCACATACTTCTCATAAAAATTATATCAGATATTTCAAATTATATACCATTGAATGAACAATAATTTCAATACGTTCCAATTATAATGATTTTGCGCATATTATGTTTGATGTATTCAATTAATTCATATGTTTTGCTTTGTGCGTATATTTAGTATGGTGAGATCGCGAAAATGAAACCTTCCCAAAACAATGAAAATGTAGATATCGCGAAATTCTAACCCTGCGAATATTAAGCAAACCACAATAACCTCAGAGGTTATATTGAAAATCACTTTTTAACACCTTATTAATACGACACAGCCTTAAGGAAGGTTCGGAGGCGATATGAAAAAAAGTTGGATCGACTTGTTATGCCCCAGGGAGTTAAAATGACATACATATTTTCATCCTGCCCTTAAAAGTGAACTCGTATGAAAAGCAACAAGTATTTTTTCAGAGCACTTCAGGACATATCCCTATAAGAGGTGGAATGTATATAACGAAAGATTTCCCTCGGAGCAACAACTTAGGTATACAGGCATGCAGCCCCCCCCCCCCCCCTTCCGGATTCTGCACCTGTAAAATTCATGCACATGTTATTAGTAAGATATACGGACATATTTAATGGCCAATATGTGTTGACATTTCCCGGGAAGTAGGTAGTCGTAAACAGAGGGGCATTTTACGACAACGTGACCCCACATGTACCGGATCTCGACAATGTTGACAAACATTATGTTAATTGCGAGTATTTATTGCTCAATAAGTGCAAAAGCTTTGACCTATAATTCTGGCTGTCAAGTGAAATATTTAGAAAATTTCACACTAAGAGCAATCATTGACAGATATACATGTCTGATGTGGTCACAGGGGTTAATAATACAAGCATATGGAATTTTTGAACATATAGTATAGTCCTTTTGGTCATTTCCTTCACATAAGGTCCCATAAGTTCTTATTTTAGCTCAGCTGACTGTAAGTCAACTGAGGTATGGGGATGGCGCTTTGTCCGTCGTCCGCCCGGGCGTCCGGCCGTACGTTAGCAGGGCACAAATCGTAACTGCTGGCCCTAGAAACTTATAAGTGAAATCCAGGGAGGTCAATAAAAAATCTCCTTGGAAACCTGAAATTAGGTCACTGCGACCTATAACCCCGAGCTATGGGGCTTGAAAGTACCCCCCAGAATAATCAAAAATTTGATACAAAACCTCCAGTATCTTGATAATTAATGCATGGATTGTCATGAATCTTGCCTTGAATATTGACCATGACTAGTTTTGTCAGTTCCCGAAAAGTGGTATTTTTTTATATTTTAACGAATATTTTGTATTTTTTTAACTATAAAAAACAACAATTATGTCAGTTTCTCAGCTGTGATTACATCTAGTGTCCCAAAACCTGGTGTGTTTACTGATCACAAGTGGATGCCCCATAGTAATAATCACCCTGTCTGTCTGTCTGTCTGTTTTTCTGTCTTTCTGTCTGTCTGTCTGTCCATCCGTCCATCAACACAAATTTTTTTCCAGATGATAACTCAAGGTTGGATTGACATATGGATTTCAAACTTGAATTACATATGGCCCACCACTAAAGCAAGAACATATATGATTTTGGGGTCACAAGGTCAAAGGTCAAGGTCACAGGACTCCTCACCTAATTAAAAAGATTATGGCTGCATTTTAAGCCAAGCTTTTCACTCAAACTTCCAATCATGCGCATTTAGCTGACTTGCCAGTATGGGGAGAGCGTAAATGAATTTGGGGTCACATGGGCAAAGGTCAAGGTCACAGGGGCCATCTGTTCACGAATAAGTTTCTAGATGATAACTCCAGTTAAGTTCGACATATTAGTTTCAAACTTAACTTATATATGGCTCACCACTAAAGTAAGAAGCGTGTCGATTTTAGGGTCCAACGGTCAAAGGTCAAGGTCACAGGACTCATTTCTTTAAAAAGAATGCATATGCATTTGAAGCCAAACTTTTCATCCCAAACCTTCCATCTTGCACATATAGCTGAGCTGCCAATAGGGGAAGAACCTGATTGATTTGGGGGTCACAAAATCAAAGGTCATGGTCACAGGGGCCCATCTGTCCACATATTTGTATCTGGGTGATAAATCCTGTTTGGATTGACATAATGGTTTCAATTTTGACCTACATATGACCCACCAATAATGTAAGAATCCTTTTGATTTTTGGGTCATAAGGCCAAAGGTCAAGGTCACAGTACCCACTTCTTTAAAAAGATTGTTGATGTACTTTTATCCAAACTTTCTGTCCCAAACCTTCAATCTTCCAGGTGTTGCTCACCTGCCAATAGTGGAA
The DNA here is from genome assembly GCA_026874595.1 of Sipunculus nudus. Taxonomy (NCBI): domain Eukaryota; kingdom Metazoa; phylum Annelida; class Sipuncula; order Golfingiida; family Sipunculidae; genus Sipunculus; species Sipunculus nudus. Next base: position 62,848,198 of record CM049319.1, read on the forward strand.
GTAACTTATAGATTTTCGGGTCACAAGGTCAAAGGTCAAGGTCATGGAGGCCATTTGTCCACATATTAGTTTCCAGATGATAACACCAGTTTGGTTTGAAATATTGATTTCAAACTTGACTTATATATAGCCCACAACTAAAGTAAGAACTGTTGATTCTGGGGTCATGAGATCAAAGGTCAAGGTCACAGGACCCACTACTTTAGAAAGATTGTGGATGCATTTTAAGCCAAACTTTTCATCTCAATCCTTCCATCATTGACATGTGGTGCATCTGCCAATAGGGGAAGTTTCCTTTTGATTTTGGGGTCACTAGGTCAAAGGTTACGGTCACAGGGCCCATCCATATACAAATTACTTTATTGATGATAACTCCAGTTTGGGTAGACAGGTTGGCTTCAAACTGATCATAGGACCAATATTTTGGAAAACCTCATAAACATATATCCTTATAAACAAATGCTGCTGAGCGTCGAGACCCATGGGTCCCTAGTTTGCGGATTTCACTCAGATGGTCGGTCAAAACGTCAGAGAAGGGTGTCATATGTGTCTCATTAAGAAGTCGATTGCGCAGTCGGGACCTTCAAACCTCCACCAGAAATCATCTCATAAGAAATTTATGCGAAGTGCACAGTGTCCACTTCGGTAACATGGTTAAAACTGGTGCATGAGTGGCAGAACTAATACCTATGAATGGGTTACTTCAACCCTGGAAAAAGAATTGTGTTATAATAGTATATGATTTAAAAAAAAAACATATTATGGTTATCCAAATTACCTCCGGAATTAAATGTATTGTCCCTTGTCTGTTATTCATTAACAATCCACAAAATTACCAAAATCTACTCCAATCTTTTTGCATAAAGTTGTAAACAGACAAACAAACCTACCAAAACCCAAGGGGGGTAATAATATCGACGCCTCCCATGGAAGGTTAAAAAAGAGCATGTGCCGATTCTTTTTAATAAAATTTCCACAATTTTTTTATAACTGTATGTAATAAGGTTTTTCTATACAGTGTTAAATCATTCAAAACCAGGATATAAACGGTACTCGGCGGAAATTAGGGGTAAAAAAGCAGACGACAGGACAAACAAAGAATTATTTGTGCAACGGTAGCGTGTTACTGGAACCCAAAATGAAAATACAAAACAGAGTGGAAATAGAAAAACAGGGCAACGGGTCACTGTGTTCACATTTTTACGTGCGGTTTTTATAAACCTCAACAGGTCATTGTAAATCAAGTTGGCATTCCGCTGTTATAAAGGAGTGTAATTGTAACCACGCGATCCGGATTCTATTGAACTTCACAATATAAATTGAGACATTGTTTAATGAAATCATTAATCGATGGAAGAACAACAAGAATAAAATTTAAAAAAATACACCAGAAACTTACTAAATTTACTCTGTAATTTCCAATTGTCATTGATTACATCCTGGAACAGGCCCACTTGGTCAAACAAACACAAACATGGGGGGAACCCCTTTTATTTATAAACACTCGTGAATATATAATAACATACACAATAGGATATAATGATCGTGATGGTAATCTCTTTTAACAGCACATTCACATATTATCATTCACACTTTCCTTTTTTGGTTTGATAAATAAAATGAGATGTCTTTATGTTGCATATATTTATTTTTTTCCGCGATCCCCCGATACCAATGGATAAAACATATCCTGATGCACCTAATGCTGTTTTCTGCCATGCATGACATAAACCTCGGAATAAACTCGTCGTCACGCTATGTGATCACTGAGCCATATCTTGCTTTCACTTTGTGGATTATTCATGCATGTCACGGCATGTCTTAGTGACGTCACATCACGAATCGTGTTTCATGGTTGGCTGTACGATGATACAGCTGATAACCTGTTTAGTTAAATAATAGGTACTGCATATACATATAATTAAATAATTAGCACTGCCGATGTATATATATATATATATATATATATATATATATATATATATAGTTAAATAATTAGTTCTGCCCATACAATAAACGCAACTTTCATCCTGAAATATTTATACAGAGTAACTTACACTCAAATTTGATCTCTTTGAGATTTTGACATTCCTCGCCTTTGATGATATTATACATATACATGTACGAATGTATATGAAACCCTTCTTCCGATATACTGTGGGCACAAATTCATGGAAGACTGTTGTATATATACATGTATGTGTGTTTGTGTGTATTATTATCTTATATTATATCATTTCAATTTTACTGCGAGGACTGCTATGTGTACTTAATTCTATAAGAGGGAACCGGAAGGAAAGAAAAAGAGATTTGTTGACCAGCCATTTTGCAGGTGTATGTGTTGTTTTCCCCGCCTTTCCCCGCATCCGGGTACGCCCACTAATGAACACATATTAAATAAAAAGAATCCATTGTAACCCTATACCCCGATAAGGCCACTATGTGTACCGTCGAAACCAACACAACGGTCGCTCGTCTGTGTTTGTGTGCATGATCGTGTTTGTTTGTGTTTAGGGTGCTATGGTATGTGTGTGATCGCAAATAAATACAAATAAAAGTAAAGGAAGGGCTTGCCCTCTAAACAGGTACATGGATCTCTCTGTATATATGGTAGGAAAGAGGGGTAATGCGTCAGGTATTTTCAGAACCTGCAGGGGAAAGTGAAACACGCTTGGCAAAACTTTCCATTATACGATGTCAGAAGATCGAGTGCTGTAAGAGCCATACAAACGTCAAGAGTATAAACCGATATCCTGGTTCAAGTGATTGTTATGATAATACACGAGCTTTAACAGGGTGTTCGGAGGTTTACTACAGGGGACACCACGTTTAAATAAACACACCTTGAGGAATATGATTGAACCATGTATTGATATACTTGAGGTTTGTGAATGGGTAAACGGAGTTATAGTACTCCTTGACCCTAATTAAGTGAACTATCTCTTTATTGTTACATACCAGAGAGATAAGGTTACATATCAGTGTCTAGTAGAACTATATACATAACATGGTCCTTTATATAAATAGTGCGACGGACAATAGTTTTAAGATACCAGAGGTTCGCCAGATGACAGAGACCTCTAGCGGAAATGTAATAACAAGTTTCAATTTACGTACATTAATGCTCCATATAATAATGTTATAAGGAGGTCCAGAATAGAACACTTAAAACAAAGGGCCCTGTTTATGTAAATAAATGTCAATCATAAATGAACTTGCCCATAACAGTAACATTTGTTGGTTAAAATGGTTATTAAAGTCATGATAATTTGAACATTAAACAGACAGATTAAATAAACGATACGGTCTAGCAAACGGTCTGCAAACATGACTTCTTGCATATGTTAATTAGGACAGCTTTCAGATGACAGAGCACGTACAGCTTGCCAATATGACAAGATGTCTCATTTCTCACTGTCAGTCGGGGGGGGGGGGGGGGGCTTGGCTGCCAATGATCATCTAGTTTAGGACCCTCTTGCATTGATAAAGTTGGCCAAACGTTAAATATATGAAGTGTTGGACATATATAACTTAAAATGTATATATCCGGCGTAAAAGTAATATGGAAAAAAGTACATGCATGTTATCTACAGAAGTACTTTGGGAGGGGCATTGAGGTTGTTGCTCAAAGATCTTAAGATTCTTAATTATGTCGAATGCAAAGCAAAAGCAAAACTCTATCCATTTTACTTACCGAGGTCTTGAGTACGGTAATTAACACTCGAATAGTCAATTTAAATAGCTTAAAACTGCATTCAGGTGACCATAGTTCATTGGATAGGGATGATAATACCCAAATCGGTCTTCTCCAGGATGTTCGGAGAGTATTAGTGTCGAACATTTTGTTTAAGTAAACATGCTTGAAGGATTCTGTTTGATCACAATATTGATGTTCTTGTGGTTCGATATTTGGTAAAAAAATAGTCAAAAGTATTCCATGACCGAGATCATGCGGTTTCTTCTTAAAGTTTCCATGTTTACCCACCAGAGGAGTGAAGCCATATATTCACGTGTTCCATCAGAGATAAACTACCGATAGCAGAGCACTCTAGCTGGAACAATTTAAACAAGTTTCTGATATATATTAATGATTAGTGTATTAATGAATGAACGATTTATATTTAATACAAGTATCGTAAGATCCATATTTATATTTTGACTGAAGATTGAGCCCTATGAGCGCTCTAGTTGGTAGGATCTGAGAATCTTGCCCTAGGCGTGAATATTGATTGAGCCATTTTTTACGAAGATGCCACCAAGCCAAACAGAGAGTCGGTCCAGCAACCAGCGTGCCACGGAGACTTTGAAAAGTCGTTGGAGGAGTCCAGATTACCATAGCCCCACTGGACAGTTCTGCCGTCTATTTCATGAATTATGAACAAGTGACTCGCTTACATTTGTTCTACGCGTACGTCTGGTGTGATGTTACGATCAAACGTTCAGCAATGCTGGGAAGACATCCAGAATCTTACCAATCTTGTCCAGATGACGCGTGTACAGTTTTTACATCTGGTTCATTGGATTTGATTGACACATATTATTTCTGTCGGAACACTTGCAGGCTTGTGCATTAGTCATAGAATAGGTGTCAGGGCGGCTTGATGAATCAAGGTCTCTGAAAGTGTAGCTTCCATGAGAATATTGGAAATATATCAAGCAAGAATTTTAAGTTTAAGACACTGTTTTTAAAACAATTTTTGGCGGCTTTGTTTAAAAAACTGTTCAGTTGTCCCTGGTTTGATATAACTGTAATATATACAGACATTGCAAGGTGAAGATATATATGGAATATAAGACTGCGACCGAAACTAGCATAACACAAATATCTGCCTTTACAGTAGTTTGTCCCTGGCACCAGTGGTGACATTGTTATAAGTAACATGTAACTGTAGCTCTGCCATATGGTATTACAATTCTATCGTTAAAACTTAAAAGATATCTTAAGTATGTCCCTCGATACAATATGAAGTCATAATTTTCGATAAAAAAAGTCTCATGCTTTTGTATAGAAATTAGAAAAAGGAATCGGTTAAAAATCATATTCGATGATTTACAGATAGAAAACGAACGATGATAGATTAATAATCGATTATTGCATGTAGCATCTATATAACCGTGAAATATATTGTAAAGAACTATACATAAAATATAGACTGAGTAAATTTAATCCGACTTTACATCACGATGAAAGGTAATGACCGAGTTGTTGACACTTTTTCGTAACACTAAGTTAAATTTTAATGCTGTTCGCAGTTTTATGATCCGTCTTTATTTTATTTCTAATAGAATAAGAATATTTTATCGGGATAAAATGACTAGATACATTATCTTTCTTATCTGTATTCAATATCGTTTGATCGATTATGCAAAATGCAATCAATTTAAACGATTATGAAAGAAAAAGACCAGTTATCGATTTAATCGATTAATTAGCACACCACTAACAGAAGGTTATTATATTTGTCACTGAATCATGTAAAATAAAAGGTGACAGACGCTGGATAGACGCCTTTGAAATAAATATTCCTTTACCATGTTGGTTCACAATTTGGAATGATGAGCGGGTGCAGTAGTAGGTGCTGCCATCTTGCGGCAATTCTTTATAACTATTTCGTCGGTTTGGAGCCGTTAATTAACTCTTCACTGGACACCATGGATCACTTCAACTTGATACTCCTTCATTTGGCTACATTATTTGAGGTAAAACATGGTGCATATTAATATGATTTATTTTCATTTCTAACATTTTCTATACATCTATCTACCCAACTCCCCTTGTTGTAAATGTTGAAAATATTTGAAAACTGCAATGGCCATGTCCTAAGGTAGTGTTTAACGTACAATCGAGTGCGTTTGGTAATATAACTCCGAAATGGGGACAGTTATCCAGCCCACAAAGGTGCGGTAGTCTGTAGGCCTGGTCAATGTAGTACAGTTGGGGAAAAAAAACCTGCATACCTAAAATCAATCAAAACGTTATTTTAAATTATTTATAGACCCCTGATTGGATAAATTATTTTAAACCTGGCACCGTGTTCTTTCGGATGGTATATATATTTATGAACTTTTCATTCATTTTAACATTATTTTGTAACATTAAAAAATCTAAAAAGATTCACTATTTTAAGCACCCTGTGACAGCGAGTCACATTTTGTTAGACTAATATTAAAATACCTGACAATATCTCAACAGTTTTTTTCTTTACTCTGTGTCTTTTCTACTCAGAAATTTTATACTTTTTATTGTATCAAAATTTATAATTTCAGTTTTGAAAAAAACTGTAGATAGATTTTACCAATTGTGCTACCTAAACACCGGGATATAAGTGAAAGGAAACGTGTGCTATCGCCCTGTCACGTAATCCGAATGCGGTTTGGAATTCCGAAGATGTACATACAAAGTTATAACATTAAAACAAGGGCTGTTACCTCCACATAAATATTTTTAAAAACATTTAGACTAGGCTGGTCTACCTTTGTTTACATGGAGTACTTGGTAGGAGACCCGGGTAACTGAAGACCCTGAGTATGGTGGTTCGGGGGGGGGGGGTGTTATATCACATTAAACCGTAGTCACAATTTAATTAATAATGGTATGTTGCAGAGCAGAGCATGCTTATATAATAGGATTGACAATTAATGCCAAAGTAATGAAGAAACCCATCTTTTAAGGAATTTTGGTGTAACTTTTGTCTACTGAGGTAAAAAATATTTTTTTGTTGACATAAGAGGCCCGAACACTCATTGTCATGTATCGCCAGCAGATGTCGCTAGTCTGATGGAAAAAGTTAATTGAATATCTTTTGCAGACATGAATATTCTCTAATAATGATAAACATACCTGAAAGAATACCTACCCCCCCCCCCAAAAAAAAAAGAAGAAAACACAAACAGAGGAAGTACGCCTATACCTTCACTGTCAGAACACCCAAAATAACCCCCCCCCCCCCACACACACACATACATGCACCTACACACACATCACCAGGCCCCAACAAACGCACTCAGGAAATTGGCTGCCTGTGAAGTGTCAGAACACACACTTCTCACACACACACACCCTCACCAACACACACACTCACACCCACGTACCGGTAAGACATACCTGGCATCGGGGAGAACATGAACATACACAGGTGCACTTAAACGGATCTTAACGTATAAATCGTATTCAAGAACCAATCATGGCTATAGCACACAGACGGTAACAATCATATATAAATAAACTTTAATGTATAAATTTATTAATTTGTTCTATGGTTACACCTATACTGGTACTCAGTGCACAGTATTTCATTGGTAAACCGGCTGCATTCCAGTTCTTGTTCCCTATATGCACATGTACAAAATTGTAAAATTGCTGGTATAGGACCTAGAGGGAGCCGGTGGCTTGCATTTCAATTACTTTCGCTCTTTGTTACTGTTAACACTAACATCGGCCATCACTGCTGTTAAGATGTATAGCAAAGACTTCTTCTTTTACAAGTGAATTATTCTAAAATGTTGGTGTTCTACATTAAAAAAAATAAATTACTACTGTCAGAATTAATTACATGGTATTCAAATGTCTTTCACTTTTCCTCCACCTAATGCTCAGGTTAAACAAAACTATAACGCGCTCGGTATTAGGGAGACTTTCAATCTGTTTAAAATAATGCGCTTGTGTCCTTCCACCGATTTTCACATAGTATAACTGGTGCCCCTTTCACTTGATGGTCTTCCCACGTGTGTGAAGATATCTCCATAGCGAACACCTTTCCCTCTTGATCCCGGGTGACGATGGTTCACTACTGGTTCACCTGTATAATAAAATGATATATGTAGATTATAGTAGAGAAAATTATTTAAATAAATATTTATTCCATCACAATATCACTAGCATCATAAGTGGAATTATTTAACACTTGCGGCATACCGACATGCGACTTTTAACATCCGGGTTTTAGTATATACGCAAAATGGCAGCTCCTGTGAGCGGTTTCGATATTTTTGCGAAGTCATGGTTTGAATATATAAGCACACGGAAATATAAGAGGGAATTTCTCCGGAGATCGTCTGAATGTGGAAATCTATCTTCGTAGAGAGTTTGGAATCACTACATCCGTATCTGCCGAGTAGAATCCTGAGGAGCGCTCTGCTGGTGACCTCGCCCTCAACCGCAAATAATAGAAGGATTTTGTCTGAGAAATGTGAACCATGCAGCAACTGATTTTAAACATTATGGCGTGTAAAGGTATAAAAACCTTTCTTCTTCTGAAATCTGTTTAATTTCGGGAAACACATTAGCATTAAATATTCTTACACAGAAATATAAAAGCCTAATAAAACAAATTTGAACTGACATCCCATAAAAATGAAATCCTTGAATGACAAAAATGTTGTTTATCTTAGATCGTTTTTGTTGCCAAATGCCCAGGTTTCTGCAATCAAAAGCTGCACACGTGTGTCATCATGTAGAAGAATACAGATGCATGAAATTACTGAACCGCAAACAGATACCTATGATTATAGTTATATTCTAAGTAACCTAAGCCAAATCATAAGAAAAATTATTGTGTATGATCTTCTCTCCGAAGGTAATAATAACATAATCATAACAACACTCACCGTGAGGATGGATATTCCACTTCAGGACACCGGAAGTTTCTCCACACTGACCAAGGTCGGCTGGATGTTATCCAGTTTCTTCTTCGTAGCATCAAGCTGTTTATCTCTGTTTGCCAGTTCTGTCTTTAAGGTGCGAATTTCAAAATTTTTGCGTTTTAATTTTTCGTTCGTCTCTCTTTTCTTCAGGACGTTTGGACTCTTAGGAGCATCGGGACAACAGCTGTGCTTCCTCCAAGCGGCTACGTCTCTATCAGGGATCTTCTTCAGTTTGATCACAGCCGCTCTGCGCTTTTCGTCATCCAGTTGCTGTCTGGCCCGATTCAGAGATTCTCTCAGATACTCCGCCTCCTCTGTTTTGTTTCTGATTTCAGTGCCCAGATGCTCTATTTGTGACTTCTGGTGCTCTACCAGTTGCTCTGCTTGACGTAGCTTGGCTAAATCCCTTTCGTAGTCTTTCAGACGCTCATCTCTCCTCGCGATTCGTTCTTTTAGGATTTTGATTCTACTTTTAATTTGTTCACACGCGTGCTCTCTTTCGCTGAACAAATCAGCGCGCTCTCCTTTTGTGATAGTCCCCATGGAACGTAAACCTCCAATTTTCTCCATCTCAAGGACGTTAGATATCGATCTTAACAGCTCGAGGAAGGAATTTTCACTTAGCTCTAAAGATTCCGTAGTCTCCCGGTGTGCACTGCGTTCAACTTCTGCTTCCGCTTGACTCTGTGGATCTAATCCCCGAGCTTTGTTCACTTGATGCTCCAATATTGACTGCGAAATATCGTTCTTATCATTCAGAGCCTGACTGGCTTTCATTTCAGCGAGTTGCTTTTTAAGCAATACCACCTCATAAACAGAGGAATCCTTGCCTGATGCACCGCTGTGCGTTTGTTCCATGTTTCGGATCTTGTTTCTCAGCTCAGACAGCGCCTCTCTTTGACGTACAATAATTTGCTCATGCCGATCTCCCCGACACTGGGCTCCCAGTGACGTCAGCTCTGACGTAATACGATCTCCTTCTTGTAACATATTCAGCTGTTTCTTTGCTTGTTCTTGCTCACCACGAAGTTCTTCCTCAAGAGTTTTTATCTTTGCATCTCTGTCGGCAGCCAATGACTTGTATTTAGTCAAGGCGGTTTTATGTTTAGTAAGATCCCTATTCAAATCCTTCACCTCGGTGACTCGCTTTTCTACAGCTTGTGCCATTTTAGATAATCGTTGTCTCAATTCCGCCACTTCTTTCTTTTGATCTTGAACAAGCTTCTTATTTTTCTCATACTGTCGTTTTTGGTGTTCCGACAACTCATGTTTTCTGTCACTCAGCTGGGCGGTAGTTCCTGATAAGTCCTTTCTCAGAATCGTGACCACATCTTGTAAAGTTTGTACTTGCTCCTTATAACCCTTATTCTCCGTTTTCAGCTGCACGTTTACATGTTCCAATTCCACAATATCAGGAGCTGGGGCCTGGATAATCATCTTTGGCATTGGAGGGCCTTCAAATTTAGGTTGGCTGCTCAGTTCTGTGACAGTTTTCTTCAATGCACCGACCTCAGCTTGGTAGTCCTTGTTCTTCTTAAGAAGTTTGTCCAGGCGTTCTTCAAGGGCACAGATAGTCACCGCGTGCTGCTTGATTTGAGTTTTATACACAGCAATATGTTGTTCTTCTTTCTTACGTATCTCCTCACGTTTTTCACCAATCTCCGATTGATGCTTTGTCTCAGGTACAGATGTCACTACTGGCGTATTACCAATGGATTCTGGCTGCATCTTCGTTTCACTATTAGTTACAGATGCCTTCACGGTCGTATCATCATCTGATATTGCAGGTGGCTCCCTCTCGAGCTCAGGCGGTTCCCTATCTTCCATCGTTGCTTCTACCTGTGTCTCGGGTGCAGATTGTATTTTAACCACACCTACCGTTGGTTCGGTTTCCTGTTTTTCAACCTCACACTCTTTAACATCCATCTGTTCCTGCTTTGGAGATTCAGGCACCTTATCTGTAGAATCCACCTGTGACATGATGTTCTAATGTTAGTTTTAATTACTCTTGGCATAAACGCCCCTTGACACTCTGGGTGGTAACTGTGGTGTGACAAACTGTTTGTAGCATATATATTAGTACAGGTATGGTTGCAGGTATGTTTACCTGTATGGCATCACCTAGTTACTTAATCACCAAGGCTACAACACATACTTTGCTGCAGTGGGTCCCTTCTACCTTCAAACTCGCCGTAACTAGCTTGATTAATCATCCAGGCTAGGTACACCTGGACTAATTGGTCTGCATGTTGGATCAAGTCAGGGCAACCCGCTCCACTGGTCAAACGTGACCGAAACTTAATTAATTCCGGTCTATTGATTGATCACATGACATAGCTAGGTAATCCTATTAAAACTATTTAAAGGTACCCTCGATATGATGACGATTCACGATTTCAACAACAACAAAAAAAGAAATATTTGTTATATTTAATAAGTTATTCACAAATGTTAGACAATTTATTTTCAAACCATATAAACTTACGATTTATGGTGTTTTCCAGTTTGAGGCTGATATCCTTTCTTGTTTTTGGGCAAAGGTTTGAGCGTGTCCCTTTGTTATCAATTAAGCATTGCCTCCCACGTGCAAACTAAATGAAAAGTCACATTGCCCGCGTTTATCTCATTTACTTCCACTTCCTCTGTCTCTCTTTATTGTATAAATTTTATTCTATTATGTATATTATGTGACTATTAATAAAAATACTTGTAAATCTCTCTCTCTCTCTCTCTCTCTCTCTCTCTCTCTCTCTCTCTCTATATATATATATTTTTTAATGTATATATATATATATATATATATATATATATATATATATATATATATATATATATATATATATATATATATATACAGAACAACCTCTCTTTGTGGGGTAAGCACCTTCATAAAATGAGCACCTCTATAAAGTGGGCAGTTTTTCCATTCATTCCCTCAGTTTTATTTGTATTGCTGTTTTCACCCCCATAAAATGGGCACCTCTATATAATGCGCAGTTTGGACCAGTCCAAAGGGTGCCCACACCATAGAGGTTTCTCTCTTTCTATAAATATATCCCTTCAAATATGATAGCATGCAAGTCAAATTTTGTTTCAATTTTGTAACTTAATAGAAAATAAAATACATATACAAAAATGTGCTTGTTTCTTAGATCGGGCACAGTTTCCCTTAGTTCACTGGAATATCTTTTATTTTTCTGGAGAAAAAAATTTGCGTTTTGTTTGAAAAAAATTACTTGACAATTAATCTTTTGAGTAAAGCAGGATATAAAAATAAGAAAATGTAGAGCGAGATAATGGATCCGTTATTTAACAATACACTCATGCTGAAATTGCTGTGTCATTTTCAATTTCAGCTGTTATTTCACATTTAAAAAATTTGAAAAGACAGGAATTTACATTCAAGAAATTAGCAGTGTTATATTATTAAGAAATCTACCCTTATCAAAACAATCAGACTATGGGAAGTTGTTTTAATAACAGCTACACGATGGCGCCACTGAACGGCATTGTCAAAGAGGGCCTCTAATTTTATGTTTGCCAGATCCTGATGTTCTGTGCAAAACTTATAGATAAGATAAGATGAGATGAGCTAAGGTTAGATAAGATACTTAAAGATAAGATACTTAAAGAAAAGATACTTAAAGATAAGATACTTAAAGATAATTAAAGATACTTAAAGATAATTAAAGATACTTAAAGATAATTAAAGATAATTAAAGAAAATTAAAGAAAATTAAAGAAAATTAAAGATAATTAAAGATAATTAAAGATAAGATAAGATAAGATAAGATAAGATAAGATAACATAAGATAAGATAAGATAAGATAAGATAAGATAAGATAGACAGACAGACAGACAAGCAGATAGATAGACATGGACGGCCCGAAGAACTGACGGCCCAGAGAGAGAGAGAGAGAGAGAGAGAGAGAGAGGGAGAGAGACAATCGGCTTAGAATTAGCACGGGAAGGTTACTGGTAGCGTAACGTGACTTACATGTTATTGTATTGGGGTACAGACATGTCTATCATGCTTGCATTCTTGTATTCTTATTTTCCTAATTTGTTACCTGACTTGCTGAACTTACCGCCTGTGAAATAAATAAGTATGTGGTGTTTATGCAGTAGAAACATAAAACCAAACATGTTTGTCACCGTTATCCCACTCACCAGTGTTGGGGTACAACATAATACATTCTGTTCCGTTTTTGATATTCAGTCAATCAGGAGTATAATAACGCAATGATATAAACTAAGACATTCAGATCCGATTATCCCATTACTTGAGACATGTTACTAATAATAATGATTTGCAACTCATGTCTGCACATACGTTAAAGCCTCATATTTAATGTCTCTTAAGCTTTCGGATTTTTAATAAATTGCGACTCAAGAGAGATACAAATCAAAACGCACTCTGCGCCGCACTTAAAATTAATATTATATCACTCTGCGGTTTAGGAATTGTAGGCACAATAATAATTTTCCCACAAATCTGTGGGGATTCTTAATAAAAAAAGCGTGTGCGTGTCGTGAAGAGAGTTGATCTATATTGGCTTTTAATTACGATTAACTATAGGATTGTTTCAATGTAAATTACATGCACATAATTATATATGCTTGCTGTATAGATAAGCTACACTTGTTTAGCATGCGTATATGGAGTTAAAAAAGAAGCCATTTTCCCTGAATTTTAACAAATTTGTAATTCTAAGTTAGTTTGAAGGTAAAACAAGTAGGAAAAGTAAAGGCAATCCCACAATTCCTAACTTGAAGAGTTCAATTGTTACGAGTAGAAATGAGATCTGGCGGGTGATCCAACAATCTGTCTTAAACGACACAGAGGTGCAATTTGTACCTTAAAGTTATATATTATTAAAATACGTTTTAAATGTATGTGTTCTTTGTATTATGTATATATATATATATATGGGTATTGAGGAAACAATAACACTGTCATTAAAAAATTTTGTTGTATAGAATATGTATATTTTCAATGCATGGTTTCATATACTTTAATAACACTACTATTATTTTACTTGTATAATACTATATTAATTTTGATTGTATGTAATCGTGTCTGTGTAAAAATGTAATATTATATATATACATATATAAATCATATATAAATATATATATAGTGTTTGCTATATATATATGATTATATATCTTGATTTTAAGAACACCACTGACTTCCCTTATTGTGTGATATATTCATGAACCCTAGCCTGTCGTGAGATCCGGTGCTAATTAAACCTCAACCACGTGTCTGTGTGTGTGTGTGTGTGTGTGTGGGGGGGGTTATAGTATACATCGCTTTGCCTGTCAGCAAATTTAGGCAAAAAGTATACTGACCAGAATTTGTTGAAATCTCATTGCTGTTGATAACAAATATTTAACGCTTTATTCTGGAGGTGGCTTGGGATAGGGTTGTGGGACGGTGATAGCCATGTACAGGTTACAGTATTTTGTGATTTGGGTCTATGTCTCCGACGTCTTGTTATCAATGCGGTACAATTTGTGAATTTAGAAAACAAGGATCATTTCATCATATTTAAACACTATGGAAATCTGGTATATTTGTTAATTATGTATTATCAGTGATATCCGGAACTATGTTTTCAGCCGGATTCCGCCGCCGACCATATATATGGACGCTTGTGGACTGATTCCTAACAAACTTTTGGCGCAGCTACAATAGTTTTCATGTGGCAACCATCCGTGAGTCTTTGTCCAAATATAAGGAGTGGTTTCATGTATCGGTCTGAAATTTTGCATGTCCATCCATTTTAGATAGCTTTATCTCGTACATATGAGTGGTGAGGGATCGATCGATCTATTAGATCGATCAATGTGTTTCTGGATACTTTGGGGGAGGGTACATTTGTGCAAATTCTAATATGTTCCCCAAACATAGTTTACAACTGAAAAATGCATGGACAAAGCTGAAAATAACGCTTATAGGTATTATATTTAGATAAACATAAGACTTTAGAACAAGGTTATATAAATAAAAAGGAAATATGGGAATCTATATATATGTTTCTCTGATCAAGAATTATATCCATGGTTCAAGATAGGGGGTTACGCGGTCTTAAGCCCCCCCCCCCCCACCCCTCTGGATCCGCCACAAGTAAAGCATTTTATCAGATTTGTGAAATGCTCAGCTGATAATATAACATTTATACGTTAACTTAAGAACTGCTAAACAGGAGTTCACGAGGTATTTGTGGTATTTTAAAGGACATAATTGAAACTTATCCCAGATATTTCCACGAGAAGAAACCGTATAAATTTAATTTTGACATACCCCTCAATGTAACATACCCAGTTTTGTAGAGAATGTTTGGGTGTCTCTCCAAAAATATAATTGATTAAATATTGAATAATACCCTAAACCAAAGAATAAAGAGGAGGCTCCCCCCCTCTCTCTCTCACACACACGCACACACATGCAGACACCCCTCTTTAATTTCGTACACACACACACACACACACTGATGCGTGCTTTATTAACAGTGATATTTTATTTCTGAAAACCTTGGCAAAACCATTGAAAATCTTAATATAAGCATTATCTGGTGTATAAACTATTTACACATCAAGCATTAAAAAAGTTAACATCAATGCCCAAAAATATATTTATATGTATATAACACTGATGAAAAACAACACTGTAAATTCACTATATCGCTCTGTCCTAGTCTGTAGGCCATAGAGCATTTTACAACGGAGGGTAACTCTACCTTCTATATACGTATATATATATATATATATATATATATATATATATATATATATATATATATAATCACTATATGAACTTGCATACATGCTGGAAATTGGGAACATGAAAAAGTTAGTCTTTCAGAGTATTGAAGACTCTGTCTCTTTGTTTTTTCTTGTTATCTTTGTATTGCTCAATTTTGCACCCTGTTTTCAAGTGAATGCTGGAAAACGGCTTGGTATATTCTTGTATCTCATTAACGAAATTGGCTAAATTCGTAAGATTTTCCCCGACAGGGAGAAATAAGTTCAAGCATCAGTTTGTTAACAGTAAGCACATTAAAATATATGAACTTGCGCCGCGTGGCGCTGATAAGCAATCGAGGCATTAAAACAAATATTAACCACCACCAATTTAAACTACCACATCAAAACTGAGGCTAATTCACTAATTGCCTTCCACTTTTAAATAATTCTCAGCAGCATGTGACGTGCATATACAAATTTTTTCTAATAGATGATTTGTAGCGTGAGTCTTGGTTTTCCCTTTATGAAATAAGAAAATCTGCGGTGGTATGGAAACTGCTTGGCATGATGAGGCATTTTCCCCTGGTGGGCTCGATCTGAAAATATAAACAAATCATATAATTAATCTGAAACGCAACTGCTTTTGCAGTTTCCTTGAAGTACTCATAAGAGACGTAAAGAGTACAGTCATCAAACAGAATGAAAATGAGAAT
Organism: Sipunculus nudus; assembly: GCA_026874595.1. NCBI lineage: Eukaryota > Metazoa > Annelida > Sipuncula > Golfingiida > Sipunculidae > Sipunculus > Sipunculus nudus. Next base: position 62,864,307 of record CM049319.1, read on the forward strand.
GATAAAAAAAATTGATCAACAATAACAGTCAGTACAGTAAATAAATACATCTATTGTCCAGACTGTGACGGTAGACAAATAGGATCATCTTAAGGAAACAATTGTAATCATTGATCAATGTGTGACAACCACTCCTGGCGAAGCCGCAGGCAAAATCATTATGGTTTCATAAGCAACCAATTTAATGGATACCCGAAGCAGAAAACTAACCTTACATCAAGGAGTTTACAGATTGTAAACTCCTTGCTTACATTTATATTTTCTATGATAAATGAGATATGGATTTTGAAAATAACTTTCTTTTTACAAAGTAATACCCTTAAACAGAAAAACTAACATTAAAATGTCCTGCTTGCTGTAAAATGAATTTGCATACTAAATATAAAAGAAAAATAATATTTACAACAGAAAGAATTAAAGGTAGTTAAAATATATGATATGACAAAATATTACTTACAGATGTTAAAATTGGCTACTATGTTACTGGAACAATTGGAAGTTTCTCCACAGTAACCAATTCAGGCTGTATAATGTCCAGCTTTTTCCTGGTGGCGTCAAGCTGCTTATCCCTGTTTGCTAGCTCTGTTTTTAAGCTGATGATTTCAAAATTCTTTCGCTTCATCTTCTCTTTTGATTCTTTCTTCCTTATGCAATTAAAACCCATGGGGTCATTAAGTACACAGTTGTGTTTTCTCCAGCCTGTTACGTCCCCATTTGGAATCTTTTTTAGTTTAATTGCAGCCGCAGTGCGCTTTTCCTCATCTAGCTGCTGCCTCACGCGGTTGAGAGATTCTCTCAAATACTCCGTTTCTTCGGTTTTGTTTCTAACTTCAGTGCCCAGATGCTCTATTTGTGACTTCTGATGCTCTACCAGTTGCTCCGCTTGGCGCAGCTTGGCCAAATCCCTTTCATGATTTTTAAGTCGTTCTTCTCTGTTTGCGATTGACTCTTTTAGGATTCTGAGCTTTCTTTTGATGAGTTCACAGGCCTTCTCCCGTTCACTGTACAGACGTGCACGCTCATTTTTCGGGACATGTGCCATTGAACGCAAACCTCCATTTTGATCCATCTCTAAGATACCGGAAACAGCTCTGAGCATTGAGAGGAAGGAGTTCTCAGTAAGTTCTAAAGATTCTTGAGTTTCCCTGTGCGCAGCGCGCTCGGTCTGGGCCTCCCCTGGTTCTAAACCACGGGCTATGTTCACCTGTTGTTCTAAAGTGGATATTGATATGGAGTCGTCATTTATTGCATGGTTGGCCCTCAATTCCGCGAGCTCTTTCTTCAGCAGGATCACCATCGCGGAGTCTTGTTTTGATTGAGGACTAAGGTTCTGTTCCAGTGAGCGGATCTTTGTCCGCAGCTCCGACAGAGCCTCTCTTTGGTTAGAAATTATTTGCTCATGTCTCTCCCCGCGACACTGAGCACCCAGTGATGTCAACTCTGACGTAATGCGGCCTTCCTCTTGTAAAACTCCAAGCTGTTTCTTCGCGTCTTCTTGTTCAACTTTCAACTGCTCCTCCAGTTGCTTAACTTTCGCTTCTCTATCAGCAGCCAATGACTTGTACTTGTTAAAAGCACTTTTATACTTGCCGAGGTCGTCAGTTAGTCCTTTTGCTTCAGTTTCCCTTTTATCTGCAATTTGGGCCAATTTAGACAACCTCTGCCGGAGTGCCAGCACTTCTTCTTTCTGATCCCGAATAAGCCTTTTATTTTTCTCCATCTTCTTTTTCTGACCTTCGTCCATCTCTTTCTTAGCGTCATTGAGTCGGCTGCTGAGACTAGTGATCACATCCTGGAGGCTCTGGACTTGCTGCTTATAATCCTTATTTTCTGATTTCAGCTGCACGTTAGCTTGTTCCAAATCTAAGGCATCTTGTGCTGGTGATTGTTTAATCGTCTTTGGTTTTGGAGGAGCTTCGGGTTTGGGTTGTCTGGTAAGTTCTACTACAGCTTTTTTCAACGTACCAACCTCGGCGTGGTAGTCTTTGTTCTTCTGCAGCAGTTTATCGAGACGTTCTTCCAAGACACAGATAGTAACTACATGTTGCTTGATCTGTTGTTTGTATGATTTTATGTCTCCACCTTCCTTCTGCTGTTTCTTCTCGCTTGGGTCCCCTTGTTTCTCCATGTGTTCCTTAGTCTGCTCCGACAGATGATCTGTCTTGTCAATATTCGACATTATTCTGCTTCTGTTTATATAAATCTATAAACATAAGCCGATGTATCTGAACTGATTGCTACAGGTAACACTTGGAATGTATGCCAGACTGATGTGTTTATATACCTCAGGCCCTGATCTGTGTGTATCGCCTTAATTACCATAGATGCTTAATTACCTTATATGCTAACAAGCGGCATCATGACAACCCATCACCTGAACTCGCCGTGACTGGCCTGATTAATTATCAGGTGTGGTATACCTGGCTAAATTAATCTACAGCTAATTTCGCACTGTTGGAAGACTGATACCCCTTGATGCTGTTTGATCATTAATTAAGATATTTAGTATGAATGATATTCTTATGTCTTAATTAATCATGACAACTATACTGAATATCCTGAAAAAATGTGTCAATTTTATATTTTTATAGAATATCTCTACTGAACTGAAGATAGTGATAAATAATCAGGCCAGACTTATTAATCTTTATGTTTGCGAATTTGCCGACCTCCGATTTCCTAAAATCAGAAAAAAATAAATTGGCATTTTGTTTTTTATTTTCTTTTACATTGCGCCGCTGAGTCCGTAACTGTTGTTATTGTATAAAAAAAGTCTTGTTGATTATGAATCAGTAATAAGCGTCAGTGTCAGGACTCTTTTGATTGGCTGATAAGTTAGCTTTTCTGTTTGCAAATGGAGTTTTAAGCAAATCACCATAGCGTATTCGTCGGCATTAAAGGCAAATGGATGGAGTGTCTAAAAGGTACGAAGAAATGGAGAATTCACTGAGATTTTACTTGAGAGGTTTATTATGAATCTTTCAATTTAATAATATTTATAAAATAGATAACATAATAAAAAATGCTAGATCAAATTATAACCTGTCGAAAGTTTGTAAAAGTTTTAAATAGAATAGATGAAAAGCGTTTCATGCATTTGATAAAATCGTAATTTAATGAGGAAACTCTCCGATAAATCTCCTGCGTCGCTAATTCTCCTTCATTTAGAAGTATCACCCATGGCGCGACTGAATAGCTGTTTTCAAGACCCCTGGAACCTACGACTGAATTATTTAAATACCTTAAACGGACACGATGGATAAGAATACCTATGTTTGCATAAATATCAAGACAGAATGCCGAAATATAGGTCGAGAGATAATCAAAGTGCGCTGTGATGCGACTGTTGGATGTGGAGCTCGATGCGAACCTTCGACTCCGTAAATTCAGGTCAAGCAAACGTATTCCAAATCTCATTATATTATCGTATAACATATTTGGTTATGAAAAAAATATCAATATAGATTTTACATAAAATGAGCCCGATTCCTGGAGGAATAACATTTTTTCTATATATTTTTCCACTAAAAACATGGGGTAGTGTGACTTGTTCAAACAGTTGAAAAACTAATGAGCACTGTCATCTCGGCAGTGACGCCACACACTGGGAAATCCCCTGTGACTAAAAATTCTAGATCTCAGTTAAAGCACAGTATTTCTGCCATTGGCAGTCCCAAATTTTCAGCAGAGAATAAAAACAACATGCATTATTAGATCTGAGTTGTAAATATAATTTAGTCCATGATGTCACGTGTACCAGCCAATCAAATCAGGGCAAAGTCTTGGATCTGCATGAAATTCTCTATTCACACTACAATCGCACGTGGAATAGGTTTTCTTAGCCTAAAATAGTTGGTCATTGAAATAGTCCAGCGGTTAAGCTCCCATATTTGGAGGTATTGTGCAAAAAATGAAAGAAGCATGAAAGTTTCCAAAACTGCTCTTTGCAGCTTAATGGTGAATTTCAGATATAGGGCCAAGCTGAAAATAAATCTTGGCCAAAATCCTAAATGGCGGCCAAGATGGCCGCCGGATTAAAAAATGTCAATACCTCGAGTTATAATGTCGCTAGAAGCATTGTAAGTACTCCATTTTTATGTTTTTTTGGCCAAGAATTTTAATTTTTTAGATTCAAAACCTCTCCAGGTAATCATTTTTTCGGTAATATTCCCATTAGGTCAGCGGTTAAGCTGCATACATTAAAGAATTGTGTAAAAGATAAAAGAAGAATAAAACTTGGAATAATAGTAGTCCAGACCATACTCAGTATTTCCATATATGAGGCCAAGCGGAATTCAGAATATCTTGGTCAAAATCCAAGATGGCGAACAAGATGGCCGCCGGATTATGAAATAACAATATATGCGGTGTTATTTGTCCTAGAATGTATTGCAAGTGCACTATTTCTATGTTTATGCGGTCGAGAAATTCATTTATATTGGTTTCAAGTCAGTATAATGACTCTGTGAATGAAATCTGGTTTTATTTGGTATTATAATTGTGCTTAATTGACTTTTTCATGCACATGGAACGGAAAACTTATTTGTTGAATCCTGTGCTGAAATTTAATATATATGATTATTTCAAATATTTGAACACTGTGTCTCTTTCTGTGTATTGAATGGTATAAAACGCTCGGCTCTCTCCACTGGCGACGATGGTTCAATAATCGATGTTGCTATGGGAGTGGGTTGTAGTAGTTCTCCTTGACTTCTGATCCTAACCATCCCTTTACTAAACGGGGTTCGAAGTGGGGACCTACAACTGCGATGTCCAAAGCCATACCCACTAGGCGACGTCCTACCCCTTGATATGCTATATTTGTAATGTGGTGATTGTGCATGCGGAATCAGCAAACTTGCAGATACTTGTGCAGCTTGTAATTTACCCGCTACTTTGGTGATATGGTAAGATTATCCTTACCAATTGGATGACTTTGCTTAAAATACTTCATTTGTTTACATAATGCACACATTTTATATTACTTACATGTATTTATAAATATAATTACAAAAAATATTTACTACATTTATTTGAAAAAATAACATAACACCATGTGCACATGATGCAAAATTGTAGATCGCACTGAGCCTTGAACCTAAGATAAACAGAACCGATAGTTAGTAAATTGGAATTGTGTGTGATTTACCAGAAGAAAACACTATTGTCCTGTCAGATCTAAAAGAAAATATTCTGTCATAAGTGAAAAAAGTTGATGGCAATATTACAAAATTTTATGAAATAAACTATTCTCCTCAGCAGTAATACTATTCGGGAATAATATTCAGAATTAGTAAATGAAGCATGTGGTATGAAATAAAAGTTTCCCAAACATTCTGCATATGGGCATAAAGCTGACCTAAAGAGAAAATTCTTAGCACAGCAGCTTAAAGCACAGAACCGTTACATTCCCCAATCAAGTCAATGAAAACTCAAACCGAACTTTGTACTGAACAGATATAATCTAGGTGATGAAGACAAAATGTATGTCTGGAACCTAAGGGTTTATTTTATTTTTCAACCTTGTGGTGTGAATTCGAAATTCTATCTCGCTTTTTCATTCCCTCATCATACATCCCTGAAACTTCAACGATAGCTGGCTTGAACACTGGCAGCACTGACCCCTAAAGTTTGATTCATGTGGTAAATATTTTAATAATACATGTATGAACTACATGAATCTATATGTATGCATACCGTTAGCAAATGAAAGTATTTTGTTGACACGAACACATCATGCAAAATGAATTCCAACTCGTTAAATTCGAAAAATGTTTATATCACGAAAATGGCATCACAGCTAAACGTAGTGATATTTTACTGATACATGTTTATTTTTTGTACGAGCATCATCATAACATCACAGTATTAGCAATCTGCAAAGGTATCTGCATGTATGTTGAGTATATCATGCATTCATCACCATAGCACAAAGGTAGCATACAGCAACATGTTATGCTCCTCTAAAAGTGTGCTGTTTCTGTCTTCATGCCAGCATGCAGTGTGAAAGCCATCACCTTATGGCAAAAGAAGCAAAGAATCTGTACATCAAACACGTGTGAGCTTCTACATATGTGCGTATCCTGTCGTGCATGCATGTAGCCTAAATGATTTATGGATACGATTTTCCTTGGAAACACGCATGGTGTTCAAATACATGTAACCAGTACATGTATTTTAAATTTCAGCAATGCAATCTGATATTTCCAAACTTCATTAACAAAGGTTAATATGAATGTGGATTTGATCGTAAAATTTACCAAATTTGATACCAGACATAATAGCTAAATTTCTTTCATCCATCATCTCTATAGGGAAATCAAACAGAAGAAAGCAGAAAAATTAATATAATAAAACATAGCTCAGCAAATAACACTTTCATTTGAAAATGCAGTATTAACCAAATTTTACAGGATTTTAACATCGGAAGTGCTAATGAAAAGACACTTTTAGCAAAATTTCAAATTTTTCAATACGTACACAGTAGGCATATAGAATCTAACAGGCGTGAGCTTCTTATATATGTCTTTATCCTGCCACGTAAGCATTTTAAGCTATTGCATTATCAGCAATATAATTTTATTTGTATATATATTTTATATGGATTGTACAATTAGTTATAACAACTATAACAAGCCCCTCTCCATGGCTCGAATTGTTGCGTTCGGTAGGATATAGGGTTTGAGGAAATCGGAGAACACGGAGAGAATAAACGTCCTTGGAAGGACCACTACAACCCACTCTTAAAGGAACGATGTTGATCAAATCTGGGGCTTTTGAGATAGACGAGCGTCTCACCACTCGACTGTCCACATCATTACATTGAAACAGATATAGGGCTGAAATACTTAAAAATAATATATATTTCAAATGACAGCACAGTTTTATTAATCCATGTGATTTTCCCAATTGCACTTAAAATTTTTGCATGAAAGTTACGTTGATCGCAGAATCTAATTACATGTATGTTGGTTTCAAATATCCTAATGATTAATGTTTATGGACATATCAAGTTCTTCATTTTATTTTAGATTTTGACACAGAAGTTTCTTGCGCCATCACCTTTTCAAAGCAATTACATTTATCAGCATGCAAATAAAGGAAAATTTAAAGGAAGAAATATGAAATATTGCAATCGAATCTGTTCTACAATTCAAGCATGAAAATACATGACAAGACAGACAAATCTAGCCCAGGAAATAACACTTTCATTTGAGAACAATCACAAAGTATGCAACTGCTCAGCAGAACTCAGCAAATAATGTTTGCTGTTCGATGTGCTAGACAAAGGCAAATTTAGCATAATTTCAAAGTCAACAAAACCAGAATTCAACCATAGAATCATAATACATACTTGAAACCCTTATAAATGAATTTCTTGACCCCGAAAACATAGAAATAGTGCACTTGCAATGCATTCTTGGACAAATATAACCGGATATATTGATATTTCATGATCCGGCGGCCATCTTGGCCGCCATTTTTTATTTTGACCAAGATAGAGTGAATTCCACTTGGCCCTATATCTGAAAATATTGAGTATGGTTTGGACAACTGTTATGCCAAGTTTCATGCTTCTTTCATTTTTGCACAATTCTTCTCTTAACAGCTGGACTAAAAGGGACCCTAAAGTTGGGAGAAAGGAATGGCCTTAGACCAATCAATCAACTGGGAGATCTGGTGGGAGCCGTGGGAGCCGCAGAGTCCAAATGTTTTAAAAGTTTCACCTCTACTTTTTTATTTTGGATAATGTTAAGGGATAAATGATAGTGTTCAAGATGAGCATAGTTCTTGGTGCAAACTAAAGGGCATTTTTTGTTAAAAAAATAATTGATTAGATGGCGAAAAAAGGTGTCTTATCATTAAGCTTGGTGTGTTCTCTATTACTCTAAGATTTTATTTCAAATTCATGCCCTGGTATCACATACACTGACTTAATGCAAAACATTGCAGAATTCTATAAACATTTCATCATATTTGTTTATAATGTGATTTTAATATGTTAAACAATAATCACGCTGATTACAGGATATGCTACATGCTTCAAATATTTCATCCTGACTACTTAATGGTTAGTGCTAAAGAAAGATCATACTGACTAGTTAAATCATAAGGACATTGTGAGGCTATTTTTTATAGTATTAACTATAGTATAACGTTGTAAAAATAAGTAATAGCAGGGTAAAAATGGACATATTTTCATGGATCTTAGTGTGTTCTAAACTGTTCTGAGATAAGATTTAGAAATATAGACCTAGTTCATATTCTGGATGCAAAATATGCCAGCATTCCACCATGTATATTTTAATTATTTTTTGTTTGTGTTTATAATGATCATACTGAATGGTTCAAATTGGAGCTAATGCGATAATACTTTAGTAATATATATACAATTGAGTAATAGCCTGAAGCAATAGATATTTATATTATGATAATTTATGCTTATTTTTCTAAAGAAAAAGTACATTTTGATGTGTTTCTTAGACTGCAATACCAATGTGTTACTCCATTTTTAATTTAATATGACCATAATTTATCATAGGAATATGTAAACCAGCTTGCCATTTTTGTCTGGGTATTCTATTATTTGATACAGCCAAAAGTATTTTACAGATAGCAGTATTAATAAAGCTAACGATGGACAAGTTCATATATATTAGATGCAGGTATTTATATGTTTAGTAAACACTGGTAATGATATGGAACATTTTTTTTGTATGGTGGAGAAGTATTTGTTTAGTTTTTGTGCCATTTTAAGAATGAAATGTTGTAACCTGTTTGAATGATACAGCATTGCCAGCACCCATATACATGCAGGTGTATTAAGCGGAAAGTTTTTTTTCTCCTACCTCCTACCTACGACTCTTTTCAGAAATGTTCGTAAACCAAAATTTAAAAAAGTCTAGCCTCACTTTCACTTCATTTTTCAATATAAATAAAAATAAATAAAACATTCATTTGACATTGATTGCACAAATAGTTATGATAATTAAGGCTAGAGCCTTTCCCTGGTATAGATGGGCGTTAAGTAGTCGCCACAGGGGACGGAAATCAGATGACTTTGAAAAGTTATGTTATAATTATTAAATTTACTGATATTCTTCACGTCCTCCAGCATTTATAATTGACATCGGCACACATTTGAACACATATGTACACAAATCATAATAAAACTAAATTGTGGTGTCTAACAAAATTAAAAATAACAACATGCTAATATTTGGTGAGTAAATTGGTGTATTTTTAATTTTAGTGCATTTATCATCAGAAGTTTAAAAATAAAGAACACCAATATTGAATCTTGAGCATAACTGATGATGTTTACTTTATCTCTTGTTCACTGTCCCTCATCGCCCCCACCCCCCCCCCCCCCGCTACCCGACTTTGCATGCCCAAAAGATGATAAAGTTATACCAAATTCTAACAGAAAATATCTATCAGTGAAAATAACAGAAAATATCTATCAGTGAAAATTATCGGAAAATGCATTTATCATCGCGTTTTTTTTTCTTCAAATTTTAACAAGTTAGAGAGACAGATATCTATCACTCAATTGTCATGAGAGAGAAATTGGATATAATGATGAGTTGAATAGTTTGCAGTAATTTCAAAATATGCCGGCACTTTGGTACAATTGTTTATCCTGTTTTGGATAATAAAAATGTTATTCGGTTTCTAAATTGATTCTCGACAGAGTTTAGAACTCAATTTCAATCTCGACTGTCACACCCTATTTTATATAGAATTGAATATATATATATATATATATATATATATATATATATATATATGTATATATATATATTTATATATATATATATTCTATATATATATATATATTCTATATATATATATATATATTTATGTGTGTATGTATGTGTCTAGCAGCAGAGCGCCGCATTGTATACACGCAGATGTATTTATTTTATTTCCGGAAGTATTGGCTTCTATGGGACAACTTAACAAATAAATTCTTATTTTCCTCTCCTGGTAGTGTCGTTTCCACAATTTAACATGTGGGAGTAATAAAATGAGGAGTTGTGTGTCTCCTAGAACCCTTAACCAACAATCCAGGCTCAAATGCAGTAAAAATAAAAACACCCTTGATCCAAGTAGTTACGAAACTGTATTTGAACACCATATATTTGATAGGCAATGCATTATATGGATATTTTAATTGTCAAACACTATCATTTTTAGCCGGGGGGGGGGGGCGATCTTATAATACAATTAGATCTATAATCAACGCTGCATAATCTGTGACACTTTTTCAACCCACCTCAAGAAAACGTGGATAAAATCATATTTTTCAAAGCTAAGAAAATGATCTTATGGCACAAGTTGTTGAAAGTATCTGGCAAAATTTTGAGTATTGAAAAAAATATCATTTTTTAAGAGATTGAGTTATGCTATGCCTCCCACGGAAGTAAGCATATTTTTCGTCAACTCATATTTGATAACATTCAAATACCTACGGACTTATATGTGTATCTATTTAAAATATTTGAGACACAAATTGTTACCTGAAATTAAAAATAACTAATAACTTCTTTCACATTGTAGTTAAATAAAATAGGTTAAAGTGCTTTCTGAAAAAGATCTTACTTTGCGTCAAATTTGAAATTATTCAATTCATTAAGTTAATGAAAATTATCGGTTTGAAAAGGAGCTCGAATAGACACAATATTATGTCGCACTTATATGTACTCTCGATTAAGTTATTACCACTTTGTGTAACAGTTATACATAGGGACATTGGGGGAATATAGCGCTTCCAGACATGCTATTGAAGCATAGTCAAATATATAAAGTCATTTTCTCATGCTGTATTTGCGCTATCCGAGTACTTTGCGTGACAAAACCCGTAAATTATAGTAATATTTTAACCTTGACCCAGTTTATAGGGATCCAAACACCGGCTCGGTGTGCAGGTAGCTATGGTAGTAATAACTGCAATGTAAGGAGCATTTAAAGACCTGTTTCAAAACCAACTGACCAGTTGGAACTTTGCTTGCACCAGTTCAGTCGGGTGCTATTATGTGGTCAGTTAAACAAGGCTGTCTTCATTCTCCACACTTTGGATCTAACCTTAACGGCCTAGGGTAGATCTCATGCACGTATTCATTCGCACTGTACGCTTTTAGGCCGAAATCAAGCAATTGCGCCTAAAAAGTGTAAATTACAAAAGTTAAGTAAATGGAGCAAATATAGAATATGCGTCGAGAGCATCCAAGCCAAATATAACCAACAAAAGGCTTTTTGTCTGTGAAACAATTTATATATTGATAAACCTGTGGATCTTTTTTTGCGGTGTAATATCCGTTATTTGGTGTAGTAAATATAAAAGGAACTTACGCACGTGCTTCCTCAGATAGTTTACGTGATACCACTTGTTCTAAAATTGTTGACAATGAAAATGCAAGGTGAAAGTGCAGGGACACCTGATAAATTTGGGATTAACCATTCTTGCATGCTGACATAAGACATGAGTGCACCATGGATCGAGAGACACATGTTGTTTACATTTATTGATCATCCAAGTGAGTCGGTGACTGGGTCAAATGTCAGGTCAAACATGCCCAACTCCGTTACTGCCTGTTACTACAGGGTTTACTACAGGGTTTATTCATATGCACGATAGACTTCAACCCTGCGCCGAGGTTGGGTTGTATTGTTTAACTGCTGTGCATTATACGCGACAGATGTCGCTACTGGTTTAGTCTTGTTCGGTGAGGTTCTTACCTGGCAGGCCAATATGGGCGAAATCCAAAATATCAGTGATTCACATGAGTATGCAGAAAAATCTGAGGCACATTAAGATTCATATTAGTGTTTTTGTCGCTAGATTCAAGAAAACTGAATTCCAGCGGTACAACTGAAAACGAGCTTTTTCAAAGTTCTTATGTCAACACGATAGATAATATGGAGCCACACCAGGCCACAGACCCCCAGACTGCAGTAATGGGGCAGCTCGGTCCCGAGCAAGCTCAAGCTTCTCTCGCAGCCGAGTTGAAGGATTTTCATGAGCAATACAGTGTCATCAATGACTTCCTACCAATTAAAAGGTTGAAGTCCCTCCTTCTTGTCGGACTCATCAAGGGCATCATTCTCCGCAGACACCAGCCCGCGTCCAACAATATTGTCACACCAGCCCGTTATGTTTTGATGACTAATAAACAACTCGTCTCGATATATCAAAATGCTCGAGCTGTTATCACGGAGGACTAGGGTAAATTTAACTATCCAAATCGTTCAAATGTTATTTATAGGGACCTAATGGTGCTGTGTGTGATAAAAAATCTACAAAATCATACGTTTTATGATTTATCAGTGATTAGAGTGATTTAATTATCGGTAAAAAACATGGACAAGGTAACAACGGAGCCGGAAGATATAAAATCAATGACCTACTTGCGATGAACTACATCCGTCTATATCGGACCTGCTTATTGTTCAACGAAAAATGTGTATAGCTTTAGAAAAATGGCGTTGTGTATATCTCAAGCTACAGATATCGAAAGGGTAATATCGGAGTTGATGGAGCTACAGAATCGGACCGGAACGCACATAATCACAGAGATCTTGAAACTTGTTCTTCAAGGATTTGAGGGTGTAGGTTTTCGGGTTCTTGTGGACTCGTGGCCAGAGTGGAACTTTGTTGGTGTTGAACATAATATAGCAGACGACACACACACTTCCGACACACAAACAACCTTATCTATGTGGGCCAAAACAGGGGATGCGTTGTGCCATGCGCTGAAAAATAAGGGAAGTATGGCAATTTCTGGTCGTGTTATAACAATTGAGACTGAACAAGCAGAGTTTTTACGTGAAGGCGTCAGCCATTGGGGTAAAACAGTTAATTTTTTAATTCCTGTTGTTGTTTTCGAAATAGAGAAAGTTCCCCAGGAAATAAATGTCTCGCTCCCTCAAGGTTTCACTATGGATACCCTTCGAGCAGACGATGTTGACCACATTTATGGCCACTGGGGCATGGCGGGAACTTATCCTAAATCCCTGCTACTGGAGGCAGTAAAACATTTACCCAGTGCATGCGTAAGAACCCCGTCAGGACGCTGTGTATCATGGGGTCTGGTTTTCTTTAAAGGACAGATCGGACATTTATTTACACTACCAGAACACAGGTTAAAGGGCTTCGCCAGGGCGGTGCTAATCACGATCGGTAAAGCTTGTTGTGTAAGAAGGATTCGAGCGTTGGTTCTTGTTCGAGAGGTGAACAAACCTTCCATGAAAGTCTTTCGAAGTATTGTCGGTGTCACTCGACTACCTGGAACAATGATAAGTGGAATAGTCTCTTCTTGATTTACAAACTGCGCACATTTTAAAACTTGACCTAATTAACTAAACAGATACATATTTCAAAGAATGACAGATTCGCTCATGCATTTTACGAAATAATAAAAAAGTCATGACGCGTAATGACTGAAATCTAGTGGTATTAATTATATAATTTGCCATGAGTGTTTTAAGCAGATAGTATAATAGCTTATTCCAAGTAACTTGTGGTCTCTTTTGCAAAACAGTCAATTTACCTCGATACTGGTGAAGACTCATATTTATATATTGGTTTGAGGCTCAATGGTAAGTTGGTACACTTACCTTAGGTAATTAGTAGAAAATCTGGCTCGCAACTGAACGGCTCATAACTTGCTTGTTCCATCATTTTTACTTGTTATAATATATAAACTGATCTTAACAGATCTGCATCAGCATCCAATACTGTATCATAGATAATGCAATTATTCAAGTGTACGACTAATCTATAAAGGGTTTTTGTTCATTTCTGTTTTGATGACAACTGGACTGCTGAATGATAATTAGTGGCGTGTTGCCTTTGTTTACTTTGTGGAAATGTTTAATTGGAACGGACTTAATTTTAGAGAAGATCTGTGTCAAATGTTCTTGATTTCAAGATGTGTTTGTTTTTAATCAATTGAGTAGTTAAAGGTTACCTCTCGGAATACTTGTTCAAAGTCCCGGTATGGAAGAAAACATGCATAATAAGAATTAATTCAGATATCACAATTTATTAAATTTAATTTATTAGAAATGAATATTTTCAGGAATATCCGTTGGTAAGATCATGAAACGTTTGAGAAAAAAAATAAAATTCCTTGTCATCTTTTTTTCTTAATTAGTATACACTGCATGTGAAGCCTTGTCTTAAGCAAGTGGCCCACGGGCCATAACGCTCAGCTGAATTTGACTGGGTGCTCATTTCTTTTATTAATGTTATATATTTTCAGTGATAATAGCAGACATGGGGTATTCGTATTCAGTATTCGTATTCATTGTATTCGATAAAAGGTATTTTCAGTATTTGTATTCGTATTCGAATACATTTGTAAATTCAAATACATTGCAGAAGTATTCACATTCATGAATACTTTTCATGAATACATGCAGTATACATTAATGTTGTTTACTTTTTATCCTTTATTCATTTGGAAAAATGTGCCATTATTTCAACAGTGATTGATTTTGACCCACTTAACACATTCACATTAACAATCTTATTTACACATTTTGACATTTTTTTTCATTTTCATATTAAATTAATATTGATGTGTTTATTTTGTCTTGTGTATGTACATCTCCACCAGTCAGACCCTCTTTTTAATTCTACATTTACCCTACACCAATGTTCGTTAAACATACAAGAAAACAGGTATCTACATGGGGCAAGCAATGCTGTTCATATCCTTTGCTCTGTTCCCTTTATGTCTGATAATGCCACAATGAACTTCCAGCGTAGAGGCTGGAGGTAGCTAGGCCAGCATGCTACTAGCCCAAGTCCACTCAAGTTCAAGGGGTTGAAAGCTTAGTAATTACCCCTGCCTGGTCTAGGTAACAGCCCTGACAGGAATGACAGCCCAGTACTTTACTTGACCAAACCAGATGTCCATTCCAGTATCTTAGTAAACCTGTAAATCACCTAAGGTGAATTGTGTACCTAGATACTGGTACAAGTAACTGGCCCCAACCCTGTTCAGTGTACATATGAGCCAACTTCAGACATGGGGCATGTAGGCAACCCCCAGTATACATGTATATCATTTGTTGGTTGCTGTATACTTGTGCTGATAATATAATGCTGCAATGAACTTCCTGTTTAAGAGGCTGGAGGTTGACCAGCTTGCTAGCCAGGTAGCTAGCTCCAAGGCAGCAAGGATGAATGCTTGGTAATTACCCCTGCCTAAGATGGCTAACTGCCCTGACAGGGGTGAAAGCCTTGTACACGCAATTGATTAAAGCCTGGTGTCCGTTTCAAGTACCAGTATCAAAATTGTACCTGGATAACCCTAAACCAGGTACAGCAACTTTAGTTCCAGGTACAAGTACAGGGTACTTCCTACTCATGACAGCCAGGTACAGGCACAGATAAAGGTACTCTGAATTGTGTACCTAGGTATAGGTACAAGTACCTGGCCCCAACCCTGAAAGGAACATTCATTTATATATTTCTGTATAACAAACTTCCATAATAAATAATACTGAGATCCGTCATTATGTGGTATGGAAATTAATGCCTACACAGTGGATTACATGAATATTTTGAATTTTGGACTTAAATACATTTTGCAAGGATGAATATATGATGATTGCAATGAATAGTATTAAACAAAAATGATACTTTATAGTTTCTTTTTGTTTCAATCAGTTGTATTCATATTGATATTCATGAATACGTTTATATTTGTATTCGTATTCGTATTCGAATACATTTCTGTTTTGGAGTATTTGTATTCGTATTCATATCCGTGTATCCCTGCTGTATTCGTATTCGTATTCGAATACATTTCTCCTGTATTCGACCCATGTCTGGTTAATAGCCTATGGCTAATATTACTATGTTGAAAAATTGACAGAAAATAAAAATTTCAGGATTCATAGGTGACATGCCCAGGACCCCCTGGATTTCACTATAGATGTCAAAGGAAAATGGATACAATTGCTACCCTGTCTATCTTTGTGCTCAAAATCATATTTCTGGTCCAGAGCTCGCAGAATATATGTCCCCATGACCCCATTTCAGGTTTACAAGGAGAATTGCCAAGGACTTCCCTAAATGTCATGTTAGAAGAATCTAGGGCTAACGGATACAATTTGCTCCTGTCTGACTGCTAAAAACCATGCGTCTGACTAGTAGCTTGCAGAATATAGGTCACCATGACCTAATTTTAAAGTTCATCACAGATTTGCCTAGGACCTAGGTCTTATGGATACAAATTGAACCCATCTGACGTTGAAGGTACTCGAATCATGTTTTTGGCCTGTCACATGCAGATTTCCAGTAGTATTTATCAAGATTTGCCTGGATGTTGTATTGAGAGATTTTAGGGCTTTAGGACATCTGACTGTATTTGACATTAATTATAAGAATTAATTTACCTTATTCCAGGATTCAAAGAAGACTTTCGAAAGACCTCCCTAGACTTTCAATATACGGTTAAAAGAAAATAGATACAATTTGTACCTTGTCTATCTCGATGCTAAAATTCATATTTTTTTTGGCTCATAGCGACATAAAGAATATAGCCTGTGCACCATGACATAAAAACTGCTTTCCAAAGAGATTTACCTATAACCTCTCTGAATTTTGTTTTAGAAGATTCTAGGCCTAATGCATACAGTTTGTACCCAGCTGACATTCAGAGTGCTCATATGACAGCTTTTTCACTGCAGGGTACAGAATATCGGTCACAGTGACCTGTAATATCATGTTTCCAAGGACATATGCCTGGGACCTCCCTGTATGTTATGTTAAAATATTCTAGGCCTAATGGATAAAGTTTGTGCCCCGTCTGTCTGGGTGCTAGAAATCAAGTTGCAAAATATAGGTCACCATGACCTAATTTCAGGTTTCCGAGGAGATAAGCCTAGAAACGTGTCTAGGATGTTGCGTGGATACAATTTGTGCCCGTCTGACTGTCTTGGTTCTTAAATGACATCTTTTCCTATCAGTCGCAAAGTATAGGTCACGGTGACCTTATTGCAGTTTTCAAAGGACATTTGCCAATGACATCTCAGAATGTTTGATTAGAAGATTCTAGGCCTAACATACCCAATGTTTGCCCTGTGTGACTTTCTGTGTACTTATATGACATCTTTTCCTATATGTCATAAAATATAGGTCATGGTGACCTAATTTCAGTTTTCCAAGGACATTTGCCAAGGACATCTCAAAATATCACTTTAGAAGAGTCTAGGCATAACAGAAACAATGTGTGCCCTGCCTGACTTTGTGGGTGCTAAAAATCCTGTTTTCGGCCTGTATAACACAAAAAAGTAGGTCAATATGACATAATTTCAAGTTTGAAAGGCGATTTGCCTCGAGCCTCCATGGATTATGTGTAAGAAAATACTCGGCCGAACAGAAATGATTTCTACCCATCTGACATTCAGATCAGAAATCATGTTTTTGGCTCGTAGGTCACAAAATATAGGTCAATATGACCTACTTTCACGTTTCCAAGGGGATCTGCCTAAAACCTCACAGGATGTTGGAAGATTCTAGGCCTAACAGATACGATTCTCCCCATCTGCCGTTTAGGGTTTATATAAAACATCTTTTTCCTATAGGTCGCAGAATATAGGTCACAGTGACCTCATTTCAGGTTTCAAAAGACATTTGCCGAATATCTCCTTAAATGTCACGTTGGAGCTTTCCAAGGCTGATGAATACAATTTGTGTCCAATCTGACTGTCTGGGTGCTCAAACTCAGGTTTTCGGCCCATAGGTCACAAAATATAGGTCACCATGACCTATTTTCGGGATTTCAAGGGGAATCGCCTAAGACTTCCCTGGGTGTTCAGTTAGACGTTTCTAGGTCTATCGGTTAAGATTTGTTCCCTGTTAACGGACGGACGGACGAACGGCCGGACCTACGCGGGACAAAGGGTATTCGGTAATGCTCAGATGACATACAGTCAGCCTAGCTAAAAAGAGATTATCAGGCGTGGCGGCCTGTCTAATCACTCAAAGATATAGAACAGATAACATGGGAACAGGAGATTTTTCTCGACCGAATCGGAACGTTACATACATGTATTTTAGGCACGGATTCGCGTTGTAATGAAAAAAATGAAAATAATAATAATAATAATAATAATTATAATATATATATATATATATATATATATATAAATATATATATATATATATATATATATATATATATATATATATATATATATATTATAACAAATGCATGGCGCCGAGGGGTAAGAGTCCTCTTATTGATTCACTAAGTACTACCATACTTACACACAGTATGATGCCGACATTCTAAGATAACTTATCGCACAACATAATAAAATCAATGACCTAATTGCGATGAACTTCAGCCGTCTGTACCGGACCTGCTTATCAGGCAACGAGAAATGTGTACAGCTTTGGAAACATGGCGGTGTGTATATCTCATGTTACAGATATAGAAAAATTAAAATATGAGCTGCTGGGGCTAAAGAATAGGACCGGAACACATACAATCACAGAGATCTTAAGACTTGTTCTCCGCGGATTTGAAGGTGTCTGCTTTCGAGTTCTTGTGGACTCGTGGCCGGAATGGACCTTCGTTGGTGTTGAACACAACATAGCAGACGACACACAGATATCCGGATATTTCTCAACCCTGTCTGTATGGGCCAAAACAGGGGATGCATTGTGCAACACTTTGAAAAACAACAGCGATATGGTCATAGCTGATCGTGCTCTTCCTGTTGAGATTGAACAAGCAGGGTTTTTACGTGAAGGGGTCAGCCACTGGGGTAAAACAGTTAATTTTTTAAATCCTCTGGCTGTTTTCGAAATAGAGCAAGTTCCCCACGAAATGTATGCAAAATACACCTCGCTTCCAAGGGGTTTTGCACTGGATACACTTCGAGCAGATGACATGAACTACATTCACGGACACTGGTTACTGGCGGGAAACTATCCTAAATCTTTTTTACTGGAGGCAATAAAACACCTGCCCAGCGCATGCGTACGAGACCCGTCAGGACGCTGTGTATCATGGGGTCTCGTTTTGTTTAAAGCTGCGATCGGTCATTTGTTTACACTGCCAGAACACAGGGGCAAGGGCTTCGCCAGGGCGGTGGTGATTATGATCAGTAAAGCTTGTAATGAAAGAGGAATACGAGCGTTCGCTCTCGTCCAGGAGGTGAACAAACCTTCCATGAAAGTGTTTGAAAGTATTGTCGGTGTCACTCGACTACCTGGAACGATGATAACTGGAATAATCTCTTCTTGATTTTCTAATTCAACATATAAGTTAAACTGTACCCTATCATATATTTTTACTTTCGTGTTTTTTATTTTTCGCTGATCAAGACAGTCAATGATTTTGATTCTGTTATTAAATATTTTATATATAAACAGTGAAATTGATATATAAAGTGATATCACTTTCCGTAATGGGCCGGGAGTTTGTATTTATCTATGAAGGTTCACTGTGTGTAGAATGTTTATATTTAACTAAAATTTAATATAATTTAGATATTTATATTTGGATATATTTACAGGCCCTGATAAATATATAAAGAGACTCAGGGATATTATAAATATAAGAGACTAAGGGATCTTATATTCACACTGTGTAAATTGGTATCAATGAATTAAAACAATTGTGTTGGATATCATTTTTGCGTCATGTACGTCTTTTATACCCATATAGCTAGCAAGTCACTTGAGTAATGCTCATTTAAACGTAATCCATAGCTGCGGCTGTTACAGAGACACTTTGTAAACACATTTTATTATTCTATTATATCTGCTTAAACATTAAGTCGACAAGTGGAGACCTGATGACTCTTATGGCCTTGGACTACGTCATTTTATGAATAATTCAACTCAGTTCATAATTTTGAATTGTCATGCTCGTATAGGAATTGTGGACCGAGCCGTTTAAAAAAGTGATTTTTATGTCAGATGCGTATTAAAATCTGTAAGGATGGAGCTTATGATCCAAGGCCTGACCAGTAGTTAATAGGCCACCTGACTATCCTGGGTTTCAATAATTAGGGTCGATAAACAAGAGCAAGCAAACGAGATAAGCGTACATGCAGTGTTCAAGCTGGAAATCCCAGCTCACATTTATAGGTGTAAATCCAAACTCGCACCGGTGCTTGTGACCAATGAGTAATTGAACCATCTGTTGATACTTTGAGGACAAATATGTGGTTATGTACACACCATACGTGGGATAAGCGGTCCATGAAATGCTGCTTTTTCTTCATCATCAAATATAATACTAAAAACATGTTTCTTGCATAAACAAAACCTCTTTATCACTTTTTTTTTAAATTAAAGTTGTGTAAATATTTGAAATTTATCAGACATTTACCTAATTAATAGGAGGATGTAAAAAAAATAATATATGAAAGGGGTAGTATTAAAATTGAGTATAGAGGTCCCACCATCAACTCCCCTGTTTCAAGCGGCCCTTTTAATTTTATGACCATGAGACAATGCACTTCATTCCCGATGAAAGTTTTATTTGTCTCAGTATCATGTCTTTCTCTCATCTTATTACTATTGAGTCCCTGGCAGCAACGCTTTCAGAGACTTTGTTCCTGTCAGAGGCTTGATAGAAGATGGTGTGTATCATTCATTTCATATACCCATTCTCCCACCAGATTCGCCATTCGCCAGTCATGGTTGGATGGTCGAGTACGAGGACATATTGCACTAAAAAATATTTACAAAACATTTATTTATTCACAAAACATCAATATGAGGAGATGATATTTTTGGGGGTGACATCTGTAAAAACCTACTGCCACCGTATGATTACAATAAAATAAGACTTCTTTTTGTCATTGGAATTATACGTTAACTCTATTATCACTCAGCTGAGAACGTTATATTAGCACGGAGCTGTTCTGTAGTTCACAAAACCTTACACGCACACATTCATATTCCATAAAATTATTCATATACATCTACATGGAGATTCGTCGTTGCTGATAATGTGAAAAGACTTGTTACTTTATGATGACAATGTAATAAACCTTTTTTTCTATTCGTCACTCCCTATACTATATAATCAGTGTATTGAAATCACTGTAATTTTTTTAATATACAAATACGAAACGTACCTAATCATGTTTAGGAAAAGCGACACTTGAAAATATACATCTACGAAGCCAACTAACAGTCATTATACTCAAAAACAGATAACCTTATTTTCAGGCATATTTATGATAAAATTTCATTTTCTTTACAGCAAACAAAATTAAAATTTTCACTCTGTTCCAATAATAAAAAAAAAAACTTCAAGATACACCGTTTACACCACTCTGTCCTTAGTAATAAAGATTCATAAATCTGAACATCTAGAACTTTCAGTTTGGATTATTCCAGCTGTCATAACGGAGGGGTTCATTCTTACTACGTGTACGATCGCATTGAGCCATTTGTCTTAACAATCTTTGCTGATCATAATCACCACTGCCCTAGTGTAACCCTTTCTGCGATGATCTTCTATCAATGTAAACAAGAAATTGAGTTATGAGTAAAACGTCATCAAACCCCATGACACACAACGTCCTGCAAAAACCCCACAATCTAATATAAGAATATCATAATTTCATTAAAAGAACCATATTGTAAGAATACCTGAATTGTGGGGATTTGCGACCAGGCAGATTTATGAGAATGTTATATATTGCCACTTCAATGACCAAAGCTGACAGGATTTACACTCCCAATGCCAATGAAATTGCAAAATGTCTTTGTTCATTACGTCCATGTATAGCCATGACAACATGACACTCAGGCCTTCGGAAAAAAAACTGATAGGGCCTGGAGTCATGATGGCAGTCACAACAGAACGCCCATTCTAAGGGTCGGATCAAAATATTTGCTGTCTGGTATTATTTGGCATCACAGGCTTATATAGTCGTATTATATGTGCTAAATATCGAAGAAAAAATGTTGTTACACAAAAAAAATTACAATTATTACCTCCTTTCATCACTGTGGCACCGATTCACGTGAAGCGGTACTTCTCATTCAAAACTAAATGTGTCATGGCGCGGTCGTGTATGTAAACTTGGAAGTCGGAAGCCGGATGCCGGAAACCAACGAAAGCAGTTTAAAGAATATACAAAATGCTAACGCTTCAATACCGTTTTGTTTTTTCCCCCATAGAATAAGATCTTTTTTTTTATCATTCTGTGAAGAATAATAGTTATCCATTGTTTAATCTGTACGTTATGGAAGATTTTGTGCTCGGAAGCCATCTCGGAAGTCAGTCAGAAGTGCTTGGATGTTATCCAATGTGTATGACTCGGAAGTCATAGAGACGCACTGTGCCCAAAATGCAGTTTCATTATAATTATAGTTGCATGCATATATTAAAATTGCTTATGCATGATTCTGCTTTTAATGAGTGTATAATGCAATACATGATACATAATCGGAAAACTATAAGTTCTTATTTTTTTTATTTGTAAATTTAATATATATCTATATATATATATATATATCGTCGGTGTTATTATCGAGTAAAGTGTGATAACGGAAATACTTCCTATCTCATTATACTAGTATATAATAGGATGCTCTCTCAGTGGAGAAAATCACCAATTTATGAATTGGAAAGTAATAAATATAATAATGAAATTGCTAGGGAATAAAAAAAGTCATCTGGAAAAGAAATGAAAATTAAGACATATTACGTCTGAACGGGCTTGCGCCCTCTATGGATGCACCACTGAATAATAAATATGGTATAATTAACCCTTGTACGGCATTAAAAATACAGTTATAAATTACGATGTCATTCAAAATAAAATATAGTAATATATTTTCCATACGTTTAACAAATATGAAAATTCAATATATCCCAGAAGGTCATCGCTGGAACAAACATACATGTATCATATGCAAAACGAAATGTCTTTCAATATGTTAGAGTTCAACGATATTTTTAAAAAAATGTTACATTTATATCTTAGAAAAGGGATACAACAGTCCAGATAATATATAACATACTAATACATGTATTATTATAAAATCTGATCGATTTACGAATTTAAGCAAATATTTTTTTTAAACCAAAATTAATTCTTTTTCAGGTTTTTGACTCTTTCTTTCAAACTTTATCAAACTCGATATTTATATTATATTAATTTCACTCCTGATGTTTCAACATCACATTTCAACTTCAAATATATGGATATTTATTAATATATTAAAGTATGTTTGCAACTGATTGCATGATAAGGGCATATAACCAGAATCTGCACCCTTCAACTTCATATTACTGTAGGATTACAAGGATCTCGATAAGAAATTACAATTTTGTTTATATATAATATATATATAAATGCAACCGGACAATGAAATGTAAAATATAATTTTGCATAAAAAGTATTACATAATAGATAAGAGTCTAAGAGATTCATAATACTGATGAATTTTTTTGGTCAATGGAAGAGGAAAATGTTTTCAATTTATACATTAAAAATAAAATATTTTGTTCGAAACAACTTGTAAAATCATTCACTGGACGGTTTTTTGGTTCTGTCAAATTTTCTGTTTAAGTCTCTATGATATTATCAGGGTGATTTTTATAGGGGCACATGTATAAAATATTATCAAAACCTTTATTTTTTTTCATGTTTCCATCAACATAAAATGCGGTAACAGCGTAAAATATTGATGAGTCAAAATAATCTTGTTTTACAAAATGAAATAAAATATCAATATAATATATTATTAAAAAAACAGCATCATGAATGATACAAAACAGATTGAATTTGTGAAAAATACATGATACTGAAGAAACTGAAAATGCTTGACACGTTTGCTGACGATATGATGACCAGTGCATTTGCCATTACTGGCTTCCGAGTTTTACACATTTGGACCATAACCGGGCATTTCCGAGCAAAAAAATAGTCATTAACTTCGGATGGATAACTTTGATTATTTTACATGATGATAGAAAAGACCTTATTCTATCAATAAGTATAAAAAGGCACTTTCCATTGATGTAGTAGCATTTTAATTATGCTTCGATCATTGCTTTAAAAAAGTCCTTGCTTCCGACTTCCGACTTCCGAGTTTTACACATAGCCGTTTGGAAATCCCCTACCGGAAGTTATGATTCTCCCGCTGACAGACGTGGAGACGAGTTTTTCGAGTAAAACCAGCCTCGGAATTAAAAACTGCTGTACGTTTACACGTAAGTCAACCGTGGATGTAATAATTATTATTTTCCCCAACAGAATAACGTCACTTTTTGTCTTAACTCAGGAAAATGACAGTTCGAGAAGTGGATGAAAATGAAAAAGTAGTGTCAGAAATGGCGTGCACATCTGCACATACTAGAATTGATGCGAACCCAATAGCTTGTACTGTCACCCCATCGACTTCAGTTCATCTAAAATCGACGTTTGGGGTGACAAGCTGTCGCTAGTCCATGTAGAGGTCATTATTACATTGAATCGGCAGTCTGATTCCTAGGAGGTTGGTTGGGAATTCACAACGCTTCGGCATGATGAAATCAATTCAGCAAAGTCAAAACTATATATGTAACTGAGAGTTTTACCGAATTACAGACTAACACGTAGTTCGGGAAACCCCTAATAGGCGTGAAAATTTGCATTTATGTTTTCTTAAAATTTGTCATTATCTACAAAAAAGATTGTTCCTGACTGTCAAGAATATATATGGTGCAGACATTCATGCGTTCATCACGTTTACACCAGTATCGAGGTATTTCGAGGTATATATATATATATATATATATATATATATATATATATATATATATATATATATGAGGATTCACATAACATATACTTCATCACAAATCTACAGTGTGATGAGAAAATATAATTTTGAAATGACCTGTAAAAAACTGCTGCTACCGTATAATTAGATTCTTCCAGTTAACGTCTTTTATCACTTAGTGTTGAATCTTGATTTGATATAGAGATGTCTATATATTAAAAAATGGCAACAACAATTCCGATGACCTAAACGTTCACAAAACGTCTGCAGGATAGGAATTCTTATTCGTGGGAAAACAAGTAAATGTCTTTTCCGTGCCATCTTATCAAGAAAAGAAAACTTCATATATATGAAATTATTTATTACATGAAGCAAGCCAAACAGAACAATGAAATCTGTGTATTAAACAAAAAATCAACATATGATACAGCCGGCATGCACAGATTACCAGTGATTATTCTCATAATTAATTTTATGTTGGTATCTGCGATAAAATAAAAAAAAAAAGATTCAAACCTCCTGTCGGTTCCATATTCCGACAGGCGGCATTTACATTGCGCTGTATTTCATCGTTAAACAATTCATGAATCTGATCTTCATAAACCTTAAGACTGGATTATTCCAGTAATCATTGTTCCAGGTAATTGAGTGGCACCAGGAATATTTTGAAAGACACCCATGGAAGAGGTATTCACCCTCTGAACCATAGACAATGCCCTCAGTCCTTTATCTTTACAAGCTTTGCTGATCTTGATCACAACCGCCTTGGCGAAGCCCTTTCCCCGATGCTCTGAAAGAGTAAACAAGTGAGCGATTTCTGCATCAAACAGGATCAGACACCATGAAACACAGCGTCCTGACTGGTCTAGCACGCATGCGCTGGGTAGATGGTTTACTGCCTCCTTAAGTAACGATTGTGGACAGCTTTCTGCAAAGGACCAAAAACCATAGACCTGTTCGATGTCGTCTGCTCGGAGAGTATCCAGTTTGAAACCATATGGAAGCGAGGTGTATTTTTCTATATTTCCTCCAGACAATGTCTCCGTGTCGATGTCAAAAACAGCCAATGGATTTAAAAATTTTACCTGCTTACCCCAGTGACTGACACCATCATGGAAATCTTTCGCTTGCTCTATTTCAACCGTTAAAGCACGACCAACCCTTGCCAGATTACTGTTGGTTTTAAATGCGTTTTGTAAGCCAGTACCTGTTTTTGCCTAGTGAAGTCGCAAAACCGGAAGCTTGAGTTTCGTCTACTGTCTTGTGTTCAACCAACAGGAAGTCCCATTCTGGCCACGCGTCAACCAAAACCCGTAAAGTGTCCCGCTTAATTCCGCGGAGCACATATTTTAAGATTTCTTTTATTCTGTGTGTTCCTATTCGGTTCTGAATCACCTGCAGGTCCGATATTAACTTTTCAATATCTGTACTTTTGGATATACAAACCGCCATGTTTCAGCGTGATAGTCTAATGTATGTTGTAAGGTAAACCTGCCCGGTACTGACCTCTAACTACAATAAGGTTATTGATTTTATGTCAGGGAGATACCTTGTGCGATAACACACATGTAGTCCTTATCTAACACATGACATACTCTATCAATAAATATATAGCAAGTGATGGTATTGTAGTTCTCGTAATGTCCATCAGGGGTCTCTGATCCTCAGATTTGTTACTTTCTTTTCAATTAGATTACACAGTTACAAAGATTTATCGTTTTTAAATTTTACTCTTATTGCAAGATAAGCAGGTCAAGTGCATACGACAAAAAGTTGTCTCATTCAAATGTGTGTGATATCATAGATTTTTTATTAACGGGCTGTAACAGCCCGTGCGAAAAATAATGTCTAATTTCTTAAGATTCATGGGAAACTGTAGAAATTTATGGGTTAACGGGTTATGGCGTTGAGGATCTCTAATTATACTGATATTGAAAGTTTAATATCGGAGCTGGTGGTTTTTAAAAATTGGATCGGAACGCAAATAATCACAGAAACCTTGAAATATATCTTCCGCGGCATTCATCGTGAAGATTTTCGGCTTTTGGTGAACACATGGCCAGAATTGGATTCCCTGTTGGTTGAACGCAACACAAAAGGCGACACTGAACCATATGGTGCTTCGACACTAAAGCATGTGTGGGCAAAAACCGTAATGCACGGTGCAAGACGTTAAAAACAAACGATCACATAATCAAGGATGGTCGAATCTTAGCACTAGAGAGAGATAAAGTCAAGGATTTGAGTGATGGTCCCAGTCACTGGGGTAAAATTTTAAGTTTTTTCATCTCATCTGCCATTTTTGACATCGAAGTTGGGAAAAATCTCTGAAGATTATTTGGAGGGAAATAAATCTCTTCCGAATAATCTTTGAGCAGAAGACAAGCTTGAGCATATTCATGCATGGTTTCTGGTTTCATGTCCACAATCTTCACCTAAGGAGGCAATACAACATCTGCCTCGGGCATGCGTGCGCGATCAGTCAGGACGCTTTTTTTAGGGTCGGATGTATTTTAAGCAGAAATCAATTTCACATTAACAATGCTAGAGCTTCAAGGTAAGGACTTCGGCAGTGCAGAGGGGATTAAGATCAGTAAAGATTGTAAAGACAGAGGGCTAAGAGGGCTGGCTATGCAATAAGGAGATGAGCACTGATACTATTCTAAAAGATTATTAGTGCCAAACGGTCACCTAGGACTTCTTAATGTGTTGATACATTAATCGTTCATATAACATGTTTTTGTCTGATAAACATAAAATAACTGACTTAATGACCTTATCTCCTATTTCATCTTTATAACCCTACCCTTGTGACTTCAGAGCCACTGTGTGTGTGACTCTAATAGCCTATGGCCTCGCTTAATGTCTTAACTTTACCAATGTATCTTTAAACTATTTATATTGAAAATAATTAGGCCCTTGTGGTTATTACAAAAGAACTCTATTCAGTTATTAATAATAACAGCATATTACCCGTTTATGCATTGGGACTGGTTCGAGGGACATCAGCCAGGTTTTATGTTTTGCATGGGCTAAGTTGACACGGGCCGAAATAACTGGCGTAAATCTGGTAGTTGGCGCGGCGATAAAAGCTAAATATGTCATGATTTATGGGGGGAAATAAACAATAGGACCATCTTAGGATACACTTGGCATTGTTGCCGACATTTAAAGAAGGAAAATGATTCTGACCAGAAGAGTTCCATGACTCTAGTTTTGTGCCACCACTACTGATATAAACAAATGGAAATGGGTCCACTGTGGCAGATATATCTGAATATGAGAGACATCTAACAAACGTTTTGAGAACTTCTATATTTTGTATGACCTAGGTTTAAAGTGGGATCTGAACAAACAGGATTAAAGAAATGTTAAAATATGTGCTCCGTGGAATTGAACGTGACAGATTCGGGTTTATGGAGGACGTGTTTGTTTTTAACGCGTCGCCAGATTAGGAACTCCTGTTGGTCGAGCATAAGAAAGGAGACGACATGAGATCGTTCACTTGACTTCCATATAAGTATGGGCCTAAGCAGGAGCTGTTCACGTTACACATTGAAAACAAAGAATCATTTGATCAGCGGTTGACGCATCCTCGCAGTTGAAACAGAAATAATAACCAAAGGACTTTCTTGATGGCGCCAATCACTAGGGTCAAAATATAACATTTATAAGCTCATTCGCCTTATTTAAAAGGACATTGGAAAAAATTCCTGGAGAATGTTTGGAAAATATATCTCGCTTCCATATGTTTGACACTCTCCAAGCAGAAGACATTAAGCAGTTCACTGGTTTCTAGCTCGTTACAGAAAGCCTTCCACAATCTTTACTTAAGAAGGCAATAAAACACCTGCCTAGTGAGATGAGTCAGGACGTCTACTACGGAAGAATTCGAAAACATTAAATGTGGAGCTGTATGAATCATCCTTGTTAAAATATACGGAGGTGTTAATGCTATTTGGTGATCATATAGCAATCACCAGATTATGGAGAATCCGATCAAAAGGCTTATATCTCAATTGGATGACAGATCGAATTATCATTTTATTGCATTTTAAGTTTTCCGTTTGAACTCAAAAGATCACAAAAAAATATAGCAATGGGTGATGAAAGGTGGAAGGGCTGATTTAAGTTTAATCATATTGTTGCAGAAGGATTTTGCACACTGTTTCCTTACAATTACAAATGCTTCCCATAAATACTGTCCCGAGAAAACGGCTTTAAAATCTTTGGGAAGAGGAATTTTGTTTTGGAAGAGGAGTTTGTTCTGATTGGATGTTCCCAAAGAAATTTATGCAAAATATACCTTGCTTCAACTTGGATTTGCAATTCAAACACTAGGAGCATACGACGTTGACCAATTTTATGGCCACACGGGTATTGAAACTATTCTAAATCTCTACCGCTACAGGCAATAAAACACCTGCCCAGCGCATGAGTACGAGACCATTCAGGACGCTGTGTATCATGGGACTAGTTTTGTTTAAAGCTGTGATCGGTAATTTGTTGACATTGCCAGAACACAGGGGCAAGCGCTTCACCAGGGCGGTGCTGATAATGATCGGCAAAGCTTGTAGCGTGACAGAAATTCGGGCATTATCTGTCGTAAAGGAGGTGAACAAACCTTCCTTGAAAGTCGTAAGTCGTCGAAAGTATTGTCGGTGTCACTTGACTACCTGGAACAATGATATCTCGATTAAGCTTTTCTTTTCTAATTCAATATATTTGTTTAATTTAAAATAAAGTCTGAGATATGTAAACATATCTCACAAGTCCGTAATTGAGTTTACTTTGGCCCCCCGCACACTGTGACATACAACACACTGGGAATTCGTCCCTCAGCTGATTAGTTCACTGACAATCATGGACCCTCCTCTTGACTGACTGGTATAGACGCCACCATCTATTGCGCGTACCAGGAGATTTTGCCTTTACCCCTACGTCTTCAGCATATATACTCCTGCATTCGTCACACATCCTAATCGCTCCTGGCCTATCGCCTTACAATATTAGGGGATCTAACGTTCAATGCATGAATATTAAAATGCAATTCAAGTTTGCAAGTTCGTTGCCTTTGAAGTCTCCAGTAAGCAATGTTATTACAGGAAGCCGTCTAGACTAATGCTGACGAATTTGAAATGAAACAATTCTCACAGAATTACGACTGAAATGAAACCAACATAAAATAAAACACCTGGGTACTTTCCCACGCTATGTTTGATATATGATACGGCATTTCATCATACAACAAATTATAGAAACAATCATCTGACCGTTGACAGATTTATGTCGGCGTCATTTCGAGTGCGATAATGCAACTGACAGGTAAATCTGTCCGATACTGATGGCTGCCAGGCCGTTACCTCGTAGAGCAATGAAAATTATGAGGAAGATCTTATGTCTGATCCGAAAGACAACAGGATGCCAAGTGGGACTCTTCAGCACAGGCTTTATATGCTCGCGTCTTGATACTCTGCGCAACACGCGGGCTGCTGAGTTCTGCACCCATTGAAGTTTCTTGATGTGGGCACTGAGCAGTCCTACAAGTAGGGCATTTCAATAATCAAAATGACTGAAAACAAGAGCATGTATGAGAATTGTACATACGCTGCTTGACACTTCATCTTTATGTGCACTTCCATAGACCAGTGTTTGTCTAAGTATGCACCCAGATTGCGGACAAACTCAGATGGCTCAAGAGGTATAGCAGTTCAAATTATAAGAGTTATCCTAGATTAAAGTACCCTACAATAAGGTCACGATATGTGTCAGCGATAGCACACCTATATTGTTCATGTGGAACTAGGTGTATTTTATATGATTTTTTTAAACTCTGTGGTAAAACTATATTAGTCACAAATAATATAATTCATAATGTCTTTCAAAGGTTTCTCATCCTCAGTTTGTCCTCTGTTAAATTTAGTTGAACTATAAATCTGACAACAAAAAGCCTGTTTAAAACGATAACTGTAAGAGATGTATGAATATGCTTTGCAACTAGACGTGGTCGGAAAATGGTACTCAAAGGACCCCTCATTTTCGGTAGTGGTGTGCTAGTTTACATAAAGGTAAAAAGTTAAGTTAAATTTTCAAAATAAGACAAACAGTAACAGGTTTTTAGCAATGTACATGAGGGAAAATACTACTGGTTCAAATAATATTAAAGAAGATATATGTCTGAAATAATGTCAGCAATGCAAAATCTCCGATTGGGGTCTGGCCATATTGGAATTGTGGCAGTTGTGTAATTAAAGCGGATGGAGCCCTCATAGGTACCAATTATCCCTGTGAAGTCGAGAAAGAGGAAGCATGTTGTTTTTTTTTTAAATATTGCGCGCGAAATAAAATCACTGATTGTGCTGTGGTGGCCATATTGGAATTCCGTCGAGACTGTTATTCGATAAGTCTTGAGCCTTTATAGGTACCAATTATCCTTGTGAATTTTAAAAGCTAAAGCATGTTGTTGTCGAGATGTCGCGCGCGAAAAAAAATCACTGATTGCGCTGTGGCAGCTAAATGTCATTCCGACAGATCTGTAGTTCGACAGATCTGGAGCCCATATAGGTTCCAATCATCCCTGCTAATTTGAAAAAGCTCAGGGATGTTGTTGTTGAGATATCGCGCGCGAAAGAAAGCGTCACTGACGGAAGGACGGATGAATGGAAGTACGGAAGGACGGACTGACACGATGATCGCCATAGGCTTGTCAAGAGGGGCCCTATAAATAATGAAGATATACATGTACTTGCTATGACTAGTTCACAATATACAACAAGATTACTTGACTGAAATGTAGGGGGTCGGTGTATCTAGGATAATAAATGAGGGCCAAGAGATCGTCTGTCACTTGTTGTTCACAATAATGACTATGCAATTCGGTCGTTTCATTTAGGTTAGGCACGCGCTTAAATCTATCATACTGTGCATGGTCTTTTCATATAACACTGCGTATAATATTGTCAGACCGTGTGCAGGAAGAAGGGCAGGGGATTTTTATGTGCGTCATAATATCTTGCCGATACGTGTGCGTAGACCTTTTCTTTTGGCTGAGCCGAACTGACCATAAAAGACTGGCTTGTTCTATGCATCGGAAACATACACCAACATACATAGATCAATACATCCACATTATTGGACAGTGCTGAATCCTGATTTGATATAGATATGCTTATATATTACCGTGCAGCAAGGACACAGTGCATTAAACCCAATGCAATTATGACAAAACATTTGTATAATAAGAATTTTATTGAGGGTCAAAACTTGCAACATTCCTGCAGGAGATACAATATGATTACAATGAAGAAAGCGTCAGATACTTCAAGTTATATAATATATAAACAAAGTTAAACCAAACATTAGAATCAGTGTATTAATCAGTGTAATATCAACATATGACATAGTCATTATCAGCTTACTAGTAATTTTTCTCATCATTACACAAGGACTTTTTGGCCATCTGTGATTTAACACCCGAGTCTACTGGCTCACCGGGCCGGAGCATATCCCGGTTTCTGTAGCGTGAAGCGACTTAGGAGTCCTTCGTAGGTACCTTTATTATATTTAGTGTAGTCGTGACCTTGCCCAAGGGTCTTGGCAAGGTGCGGTCAAACCTCTCGATCATGAGCCCGCACTTGAACAATTACAACACCGTGACCTTATAGAATGATGATACGTATATTTTCAACAGACGGCGTACACACCGCGCTAGTATTGATTAATAAACGATTAAAACATCTAAATGTTATAAATCTCAAGACTCGATTATCCCAGTTACCATTGATCCATGTAATTGAGTGGCACCAGGGATATTTTGAAAGATCCTCATGGAAAATGTATTCGCCATCTGAGCCTGAGCAAGTGCCCTCAACCCTTTGTCTTTACAATCTTTGCTGATCTTGATTACCACCGCCTTGGCAAAGCCCTTTCCCCGGTGCTCTGAGAGAGTAAACAAGTGATTGATTTCTCCGTAAAACGTTATGAGACCCCATGAAACACAGCGCCCGGACTGGTCTCGTACGCATGCGCTGGGTAGGTGATTTATTGCCGCCTTAAGTGATGATTGTGGACAGTTTTCTGCAAAGTACCAGAAACCATGTATCTGCCCAATGTCGTCTGCTCGAAGAACATCCAATGTGAAACCATTTGGAAGCGAGGTATATTTTTCCAATATACCTTGGGGGATCGTCTCCGTTTTGATGTCAAACATAGCCATTGTATTGCAAAATTTAACCTGCTTACCCCAGTGACTGACACCATCATAAAAATCTTTCGCTTGCCCTGTCTCAACCATTAACGCAAGGCCATCTCTTACAAAAGCATGGTTGGTTTTAAACGCGTTCTGTAAGCCAGTACCTGTTTTGGCCCACACGGTCGCTGATGTCGAGAAACCGGATGCTTGAGTATCGTCTGCGCATTTGTGTTCAACCAGCAGGAAGTCCCATTCTGGCCACGTGTCCACCAAAACCCGGAAACTGTCACGTTCAATTCCGTAGAGCACATATTTCAAGATTTCGATGGTCAAATTCGTTCCGATCCGATCCTGAAACACCTGCAGTTCCGTTATTAACTTCTCAATATCTGGAACTTTTGATATGCAAACCGCCATGTTTCAGCGTGATAGTCCTTTGTTTGGGAAGGTAAACCTGACTGATGTTCAATGCACGAAGGTTATAGATTTCCTGTCAATGAATATCTTGTGCGTTAACCTAAATATATGTCCGATTGACATGTTCTAGGTATAATTATATAGCAGTTCATAGGATAATTGTAATTCTTGTTTAAATTACCCTGTAACTAGGTCGCCAACTTGCCTTTGCCCTGCCTAAAGGACACACGATGTCTGTGTCTTGGGATACCCAGACCGCTGCGTTATCAGTGGTCCTTGTGTGGGGATGTGAACCTGATATAAACCCAATGGCTGATATAAATCTTATTTTGGTTACTGATCAGCGACATACTTTGTGCGATAACACAAATGTATTTTACGTTTGATACTATACGACTTTTAAAAGATTGCAGCTAAAGGTAGCAAACGGTTAGATGCCTCTCTTCTCCCGATTTATTTTCGAACTTTTTTCAATAACATTATCAACGGACATTGGTGTTATACTTTTAAAATGTTATTAAAAATTGCAAAATAAGCCGGTCTAGTAGAGACGCGTTGTGCCCCGTGAGTTGTAGTCTTCTGCAAATAGGTCACTGATATTTTTACACACCCGTGAAAGAATGGTCTTTCCAGGTTCTTTTAAACCGTAGAGTTAGCTGGCTGAAGCTCTCACATATATTCCATAAAAGATGAGAAAAATGTTTTTTTAACAAAACATTAAAAGTATAATAAAAATTAATTAAAATTTCTCTGGGGAGGCGTTCCACAATCATAAAACAAAAATCCATCGAGTCCATATGCACCTGCTTCCTGATTAATCCTGAAACTCGCTGTAAGAACAGTACACACAATGCTAACCTTTGCCGGAAGCAAATTACTGGCTTGACACAGTCTCCACCTTTGAGGTACCAGCTTCTCTGAATCACTGACAGAGAGATTAACAGCCCCCTCTTAAGCATCACTCAAACAATGTCTGTCTCTGTAGTATCACCCGGGGAAAATCTTCTGTACCCGAATATGCCCGCACACACGACAATATTCGGTACCACACGCACAGATGAGCGTATCAACAGTTCTTAAGGCTCCATAACGGCTATTATACATCGGCTATTTACAAGTCCTTCTTTAAACATATCTGACAAGATTAGCCCCCCCCCCCCCCCGCAGACTCTGACATACAATACACTTGGAAATTGTTCCTCAGCTGATTAGTTCACTGAAAACAACGGACCCTCCCATTGACCAACAAACTGCCAGACGCCATCATCTATCCCTCTGACCTAGAAGATTGTGCCTTTACCCTTGCGTCTTCAGCATATATCCTCCTCCTTACGTCACACATCCTGACCGCTCCTGGCCTATCGCCTTACAATATTATGAGAACTGGCGTTCAATGCTATAACAAAAAATAGACACACCTCCATAGATCAAAGTATGAGAAAATTAAAGTTTGGCTTTGAGGTCTCCAGTAAACAATGTCATTTACAGGAAACCGTCTAGACTAACGCTGACAATTTGGACAAGAATCAGTTCTCTCAGAATTACGAATGAACTGAATGACAGCTGTTTTTGCTCATGTGGCACTAGGACTATTGTTTTTATATTTTTTAACTCAGCACTAAAAACTTCTGTAGTCACAAATAAATATTACTCATAATTTTTTTTCGAAGGTCTCTCCTCAGTTATACCTTTGCTAAAGTTTGTGACAAAAATCTGACAACAAAAGTCTGTTGAAGCAAGATTTGCATTTCTGTATATTCTCCAAAGATTTTCTCCTCGTCATTGTTAAAAATAATTGTCGGGTGGATAGTTTGAACAACCACCAGATGCCAACTGAAAATTTGTAATATTTTTTTTCTAATTTAGAATGTATGGTGCAGTGAAAGAATGAAGCATCGTCCTATACCATAAACCATATTTTGCAAACAATTTTGAGATGATTTATAATTAACATTTAAGTATATAGTTTGTTTTTGCAACACCAAAGCTTACGGATGCCGGTTAAAGTCTGTGGTCACGTGGAACATAAGGCTAGATTTTAAGCAGCTGATTAGTTGTTTAGTGTTATAAGTATTCTAAAATGACAAAAATCAAAGTAAGGCTGAAAACCCATAGTTGATACCGTGTCACCTGAACTTGTAGTACTAGAAGGTTTTTATTTTACTTGGCCCTCGGAACCGAATCCAATTAAGTGTCAATTCGTATGATCATAAATGACTGCGGAAGAACACTCCACATATTTGAACGGGTATCTGTAAGTGGAACCGGCTATAAATTGTTACGGGGTGACATAAAAGCGGACTGAACTGTCTCGTTAGTGAAAGTTGCTTTTCTAGGGAAGCGGTTGGTACGCCGGACTTGTGCGCCACCGACATGGGTTCGAATCCGGGATAGGCCCAATGTCTCCCCTGAATAATTTGTCTTCGTAGCAAAAGATTATTTGCTGTGTGGAGCTCAATTGTCCAACTTATTACCGCTTAGTAAATTTGCCTTGACCACTTAGATCTTTTGCGTTCCGATTCCATTAAAATAAACATCTGTACCGATATTAGCGTTTCAAATCTGTATCATATGATTTACGCACTGTCATGTTTCCAGGGTTTTACCCTTTTTATGTAACAAGCACCCAGTGGCACTTCAATAAAATTAGGTCATTGATTTTATTGTCTTGTGTTATCTTAGAGTGTTAGCATCTTGGTGTGTGATCTCAGTCAACGCTAGGTATGCACCTTGAAACTCAACAGCAAGGGCACTATCCTCTAAAATACTCGAGTTGCGGAGGCAAGAATATACACACCCCAAAATTGTTAGGCACCAAAGTTGTTATAATCTACACTTCGAATGTTAACAATAATAAAAAATGTCAATGTTTATTATGTCCTCGAATAGGTTATGACCGTATATCGGCCGTCTGGTCCGCAGTGTGATTGGTTGTTCCAATACATCCGGCCAAGCTAACACAGTGTGTTTAATCGGGATTGTTTCCGAATAATTGAAACAAAAATGTAGGCAGGAAAAATCTCATCCCTGAGTTATAAGTGAGGCCATTTGTCATTCTCCAAACCGAATATGTATGTTAGGGATATATCTCTTGCACATATTTGTGCTTAGCGCGCTTTTACACGGAAATCGAATCACATGGAATCGTCAAATATATTAATTTAGTGAGCATGTATGGTCAACTACCATTATGAGCAAAACCAACAAAGTATTTGCCGGTTCAACATATTAAATGTGTCCAAAACCTGTGTATCTATGTTGTGGTTTAAGTTACGCGAGTTTGAATTGAAATATAAACAGAAACCTATACACGTACTTGTTTTTTTTTATATTACGTGATTTATCTGTTTATAGCCTTTGTAAGAAACGTATGAATATTCGTTGTAATACAACAAGATAAATGGACTGATTGTAGGGGTAGGGGTTATCTAGTATGATAAATGAAGGCCAAGGGATCGATTGTCACATGTTGTACACAGTAATGATAATGCAATTCGGTCGGTTCATTCAGGTAAGGCAAGCTTAAATCCATTATAATGTGCAGGGTCTATTCATATGACCCTGCGTGTGATATCGCTAGACCGTGAGCATGAGGAGATGCAGGGGCCTATCATTTGCGTCACAATATCTTGCCGCCACTTGTACGTAGACCTTTTCTTTTGACCTAGCCGAATTGATTTGAAAAGGCCGGGGCGTTGTGAATAGTCGTTTTGGCAGCCTGCCCAAACTTTTCCTGGCAGCACTGTATATTTGTCCTGCTGTCTCGTAACGAACTAGTTTTTTCTGACGAGACAACTACCTGAGCGTCGACCATTTTTTCCACATTAACTGACCTTTGCTTTTACTCCGAACAAGAAAAGAATATATATTTAATTATGTTTGTACAGTTTTTTTATATGAAAATTGTGGACTTGTACAGACAAAACGTGATGGTGTCTTAAACAACTGGCTATGATTAATTAGAATTCCAAATATATTACAAACAGCAAACCCGACCTTCAAATCACCGACACTCCTCTGCTGCCTTCATGCAGTGTGCCCCATTCTTTAAAGATGGTTTGTGGAATTAGGCGCAAGTAGCCACTTAAGTTGACCGACTCGTGTACACGTGATATTTAAATATAAATTGGTAATTCTGTTACGTTTAGTTAACATTATATAGCCTGTTTTATTTGTTTATTTTGGGTTATACACGCTCATGTAATGAACACACACCCTCCAATTAATAAATCGATAAATTGCTTGGTACGGTTGTTGAAAACAAGTGGTCTCTATAAAATATAGCGCTGAATGCACAAATGATAAGCCCATTTTTAGTTTATGCAAAATGTACTCCCCGGACGAGCGTTATTACATCTGTCTAGTCATCTATCTCCCCAACCTTTCCACTTATTGAACTTGGTTCCCTCACTTTAATTTCTATAGACTTAAATTAGCCAATAATCACTTGTAAATAAGGCTTAAACAACTTTTTTTCCAGCCACGCTTGCATTCACATCAAGGTTTTAAAACTGAGAAAAAGCATAGGTCATGGGAAGAGATCTTCATGAATGTTCATGAATATTCAAATATTAGACACAGCAGTCCACATTATTCAAGTGCAAGGGATATGGTCTCTTGTTAGCATACGGGGGTCATGGTATAAAGCTGACCAAACAATGAAATCTTGTTAGCGAAATGCTCACAAACCACTGATACTCACCATACAAGTTAAGTAAATGGTAGAGGATTCGAACATTGATCGTTTGGGTATGTTTAGAAGTTTTTTGGTCTAAAATGACATTAACTCTTGCTTTTCTAATCGGGGTTATCTATTGCGTTTAAAAGAAATTAATGAGAACAGAACATTTGTTTGTTAAAAGGTTTTGTTGTAAGGTTATGCTTCCATAGACTGGTACCTACCGCTAAAAGATGACTTACATGATTGGTCGAGTATGTCGAGTTAATATCGTTAAGAAATGAGAAAGTCATATTATTTATATAATTATCCTTCATACACAAAAACGAGCCCCCCCCCCCAAAAAAAAAAAATCGCACTCGTTTGTGACTGATATAAGGCCGCAGGGCATTTCTTCCCAATACAGCTTGACGAGCGCTCACCAGGGATTGGGGTCACATTTAAAAATGTCACCTCTCCTCGGCTGAAATTTGAACTTATGATTTTCCAGCTCTGACTCCTGTGCTTTACTCCTAGACCACAGAAGTATTTCTTGAGAGGGGCAGGGGCTTGTTGGTCTCTTACCCGGACACACGTATCACTACGCAACCCCCAAGGGGTCTGTATAGGCCTACTGTAGCCGTTTTGGAACAGGGATTCCGCCCGAATGTATTCAGATAAGATCAAGATACAGCTGCAGGTGAGTATCAATGAGTGTCCCTCATAAGGGTACCACAAGGGTATACTTACTCATATACTGGAGCTCTTCCTATTTGCTCTTTCTGATATCGCTCAAGTCCACGTGCGCTTTTTCCTGAGACTTGTACCTGACTGTAATCAT
This sequence comes from Sipunculus nudus, assembly GCA_026874595.1. NCBI lineage: Eukaryota > Metazoa > Annelida > Sipuncula > Golfingiida > Sipunculidae > Sipunculus > Sipunculus nudus. Next base: position 62,903,179 of record CM049319.1, read on the forward strand.
TATATTATTAAAAAACTCAAAGGACGACCACGATTTGATTTTTAAAAATCAAACCATTTAAATAGTATCATATGATCGGGAGGGATAGTATTAAACATCTGTTGAGCATAGCTTTTCCTTCCGGAAAATATTGCATGTGCCACGCTCCCTTTTCTTTTGTTGGTTTTGGGAGGCGGGGGTGAGGTGGGGGGGGGGGGGGGGGTAAGTTTACAAATGTTTCTTTCCAAATGTGACCACATGCCAAAATTTGAGCCAAATAAATATATATTATAATATGATATTTATATAAAAATATTCATATATGATTTTCATTTTTTTATTTATTCCAATGAATTAGTATATATTCCTATGTTTTTTTTTAAATCGAAACATTATTATTTAAATTTAGTTCCTTTACATGTAAATGTTACTATATCTGACAATGCGTTATGTGCAACTCACAAATTATCTTACATATTATCAGGTTATTTAAAAGCTAATTCATTAAAACACGTATGAACTGAAAATTTAACATTAAAAATAATGCAGTTTCAATCATAGGTGGTATATATGCCTTATCACGTTTTCATGCAATCAACAAATAATCAGTATGACCCAATATAAAACCATTCTGTTCAAATATTATGGATTTATATAAAAATACACTAAATCTAAGAAAACCCTGTCATGTTATAATCATGCTAAGGTCATTAGTTAGCTGTCTTATATTAATTTCATTGTGTTTTTCATTAAAACATTAGAGGAATACGTTATGTTAATATCTCTATTATTAACAACAATAAGACCATATGTTTATTCCGGTAATGCACGTGATCTTTAAAATTGTCTCTTATATAATGAAAGGTCCCAAACTCTGAATGAGTTTAAACAGGTCTGCTGGTAGAATATGTCACCCTGATGGTAGGAAACCCAAATCATGTCATTAAAAATCAATGCAACTTAAAAAACATGGACCATTTTGCTATATATCAAAGGGCCACATACAGAAACACATTAGACTTTTCAGCAGCCAAATCAGAGGCAACAGTCTGGCATGTATTACTTATCTACTTATTACGTTTTATCAGGTGCCTGATTAAAAAAACCTTATGTTTTTGTTGTTAAACCACAAACAGGAGTGAAATCTAACGTAAAGTTACTTAGACCTCTATGGAAACTTTCATTTACAGCAAATCTGGTCTTGAATTATTGGAATCTCCTGTACTTGGTGTCTTGTTATTGAAATGTAGTTAATGAACTTGTATTTGATTTATATAAAATATACTATATTAAATTAAATTAGTTTTTGCGTTGGGCCATGTGGACAGCCATTTGTATATATTTTACCATAGAAGAAGATCTGTGTTTGTCTCCATGTATTATTTAGGATTTGATAAATGTATTAACATTTCATTGTGATATCAGAATAGTACTTCAAATGACAGAGAAATGATGAAATGATCATATGTCTATGTCTCTACATAGTATTTGAACACTGTCTCGCTCAAATTGTGTATTCATATACGTGTAATAGGCACCTGGTAAATGCTGTCCTTAAACCATGTGCAACGGTGATCCTAATTGCATTTTTTTCTGCAACACTGCAAAGATTCGGGACTTCTTACTTCCTGATATGTTGTGGATTAAGCTGCATGTGGATTTTTTTTTTCATTTGAAATCCACAATGAAAATTAGTGTTTCAAGCAAGGTTTATAGGTTTCTGCTGTATACAAAAAAAGCATTTGATTTTTACCAAAGGGATGCAAGTAATTTATTAACATAGCAGACTTATACCATAATTTATGAATCACATAGACTAAACGGAGAATGGATTCATGTAACATTTAGTTGGTCCAATGAAATTCCATTGATGTGTCTGATCATGAAGGTAAGGCTACAGATATGCAAAAAATGCCGTGTTGCAAACTGAGAGGAAACCATTTCAACAATGCCACTGGTGCATTATGCACACTATTATCAAATGTGGAAAACAGGTTTTAAAAAAAAACTATTGCTCCTTAAGAGCAGCTGTGCATTTTTTCAGAGAAATATTTATAATTTGTTCATGGAAGCAATGAAAGGCACTGACACTAGGTTTAACCTCAGCTTAACTTTAATAATGAACATATCATAAACTATTACTAGTATACTGCATTTTTCACCAAGAACATATCTAACCAACAATAATAAACAGACAGCTGCAACATTGAATGCAATTTTAACAAGCACAAATTAATAATTGTTTAGTATATGACCGATGACATTTTGTCTATGGATGTTTAACTACTCTGCAACATTCATATCTGAGCAAACCTATATGTCCATCTGGAGATTATCCCATACACACATATATACACTAGTAATACACAGGGTAGCTGGTTTTATTTTTAAAGGTGTAATCAAACTACAAGCATTAATGCTTTATATTTCCACATTATAACTGCAGGCAGATTATCCTCATAGGATTTCTATGAATCACATTTTAGGTCCTCAGACTTGTTGCTGAGTTAAGATTTAAGCTTTTTTTAACACTGTATATCCAGTTAAATGCTCAAAGGTTCAAATATAAACCTTTGTTGCAAATTTAGATGAAATAACATGGACAAAAGAAAACAAAAGTGCCCCTTCATAAAACAGAGTTGGACAAACTCAATCTTTGTCTATTATTATTATTTGCTGAAACAAAATGTCCATCACATTTCTTTACATGTCTTTATTTTCTTTTCTATTATATTTTATTTATGTACCTTTATTTTTTATCCATGTGTGTTTATTTATTAAATGCCGTTTGTTAATTGTTAAATCATATAAGAAATGCTGTACATATTTATATGACAAACATATATTTATATAGTATATATATATATATATATATATATATATATATATATATTTGTTGTAATTTTATGGCATGATACTTGAAATTTATATTACACAATGTATGAAATGTGATCAAAATATTTGAATGTTAGTGCTGGGTGCCATGAAGCACCAGGTCATCCAAAGAAATTATACATTTATCCTAAAACTGCATTTTCCTTTCACTAACAGAATATAAATTGATGATAAATTTTGCTCTTTCTAAGTGTTTGATTATGTCTGGGATTAAATTTGTTCCAGAATTTCTGCCAAACCTTAGGCAATGGGTAGTTTGACAGAAATAAACACCGTCTTATCCTCAAGGCTTGAGGGGCTCACTGACGTTCAGCAGTATTGCAGCACATCTGAAGCAGATTTGCAGCAGATAGCCAGAGCAGTGTTTCCAGCAGGTCTGCAGCAGTTAGTCAGTATATTTATAGCATATGCTGTATATGTGCTCCAAGACCATTGGGTTATATGCTGAAAGTCTGCTCCCCAACTGACTATGTCTAATCCTGCATTGCGCAGCAGATTTGGAGCAGTGATGTAGCACAAAATGAGCGGTTCCAATTATTTAAATTAGTCCTCCAACGCAGCATGCCTATTTGCATATTAGAAGCAGGTTTTCAGCAGTTCTTCAGCAGAACCTGTGCAATATTCTCTTCTGGAGCAGATCTATGTGCTTCCCTGGAGCAGGGCTGTGTGCTCTCCCAGAGCGCTACTCTCCTATAGAGCAGACCAGTGTGCTCTTCTCCATCAGTGCTCTACTGGAGCAATGCTGTGTGCTCTTCTTGAGCAGGCCTGTGTGCTCTCCTAGAGCAGATCTTTGTGCTCTTCTTGAGCAGACCTGTGTGCTCACCTGGTGCAGTCTGTCCTAGAGCATACCAATGTAAATAGTCTTTCACATCACATTCACTCTCTCAATTTTCTTTTTTGTGTATTTTCTTGAATAGTTTCCACGCATCAGCATTCTCTTTTACAACAATGTCAGAAGGAATGAATAATGACATACCCTTCAATGAGAAACAGTATAATAGATTTTTATTTATGATATACACTTAAAATTGGTTAAAAATGCCCCTGGTTAGGTGAAGATACACATCATGTCATCTTTCACTCTTCCTGGTGTTCCATTTCCATGCATTAACGAAATCTTGGAAAAAATGAGTAAAATAACAGTCAAATTATTATTAGAAGTTATCATATAAATATATATATATATATATATATATATATATATATATTAGTGAACATCCATTAAATTTGCAACAATTTTATTATTGTTATTAGAAGTTATCATATAAATATATATATATATATATATATATATATATATATATATATATATTAGTGAACATCCATTAAATTTGCAACAATTTTGATATATATATATATATATATATATATATATATATATATATATATATATATATTAGTACAGCCATGGCTCTAAATAGCCTTAATTTGTGACTTAAACATAGTTCGGTCAAGCATAAAATGTATGACTGCATATTTTTAGTTCCTAGCCTTGATTTTTTTTGGTGCAAACAGAAAGAAAGCCTCACTATTTTAACCGCCAGCTTGTATAATTCAGATCACAACGTTTTTAATATTTTGTAATATTAGACCTTGATGCTGAATAATGTTTAGAACGGCAGGCCCTGTGGCCCTTTAAAAATAAAAATAAAGCTATATGTTCTGCCCATATTAACATTAACCTGGGCGATAATAAGAAGGAAATAGGACTCCGGCCACACCGGCCTTTATTTCAGTTCAGGTTATACGCCATAAACAAACCATCAAGTCCCAACATAACACGTTTACTTTGAATTTCAGTCTATTTTAGCTCTATGACTTACCCCTCCTACCTACTTAGGTTAATACTGACATTGTGTCAAGCGCCTGTGGTTCTGTTTCCCTCCTCCTGGTTTCAAAATGTTCTATTTCTGACTGAACTCGGGAGAGGCCGACTATCTGTTATAACTCACATAATTAACAGATCTCCTCATCAGAAATAAAATAAAAACAAACACAGATCTGCCTGAATTCGGAAATAACAGACATGGTGAGAACTAAAAGAGTGGATAACTGACACTTTGTGTGCCTTTCGGGAGAAATTGGCTCCCGTCCATGCTTGACCACAGCCTTGCCTTATGTGTTGAACAGTTTATCATGTTTATAGTTCACAGTCAAGCGGAGTCGGGCTTTGTTATGGGTTCATAAAAAAAAATGAGATTTCAGTTATGGGGATCCTCTTATGGAAAAGCGTAGCAAGGGTATATTGGGATATTTGCAAAATAAACAGAGAAAATAGAGGCAATTAAGCATATTTCTTACCAATAATGGCTAATAAACTGTTCTGGAGCAAAAATAAATTATGTAGAAGTGGTCTTATGAGGAAATTGTTAAGATTTCAACTCCGGTTGGTTTTTTTAGCCTGCCATGCTGTCATGTTTATCTTTTGTCACGTGACCCCGTCCTTGACCTTATTGATATGAGAAAAGTTGTCCTCTAATTATTGTTCCAAATAAATTATAGTAAATATTGTTTCAATAACTTCCATAGGCAAATTTGTCAAAACCTTAAAAGATCTAGCAATAAACTTATAAAGGAATTATTGTAGCCATATATTTTCATTTACTCATAAGTATTATTCATGAAATAAGATTTTTTTAATAGACATATTAGCAATAAATTAGTCTGGTACACCAGAGGTCAGGTCACAGGTCAGGTCATGGGTGACCAGAGTTCATGCCTCAGCAACATGGCTGTGTCAGTGATGGTCTTCTGCTCTTCTCTTCATGATAAAATGCTGTTATATCATATATAACATAAACAGGAGACTCCACATGTATGGAAACTGATATATAAAGGCTATATAGGTAGAGTGAACATAGTTTAAGCTGCATCTTATTCTTAATTACTATTTTATTCTTTCCTTCTGATAAATCAGAAGGACGGCTACGATATTTCGTAAGAACATATTCAAGGCTGAGTATGGAGCCTGGGTCACCTGGTGTGTAATTCTCAGCCTTGCACCAAGGCAAAGTCGGGCGGTGTTCTGCTGATCAAGTTGATGTCAACTGTCACTTGTGTAATACAATGTGCTTTAACCGGGCTGGCCAAGCGTTTCAAGTACTTACCAGCTGATGGGCCCATTTCGTACTTGCATTATCACACTGAATTTTGTTTCTGTTTGTGGCCTAATTAATCGACAAATACTAGTATACCATTATCCCGGAATCAGTCCCAAAAATGCCTAACAATGTTAGACAACTTTTCATTCTCTCATTTCATATTTAGCAACTGAGTAAGGGTGAGTTTTATAATGTAAGTGTCCCTGAGTCGCTCAAAATGACTGGTACTTGTAAGATAAATTTTAAAATAAGAAGAAAACATGGAGGGTGTGACTTTGAGGGGGAAGAGGGCTACGTTAATTTCAGCATGCCTTCAGCATATAGATCTCCTACATCTGCTGCCCATGGCAGCTTGCTAAAGAATTTCATTTTATTGCACCGTCTATCTCAATACAGCACTGAATCAGTATTTGCTCAAAATCTGCTCTGCAGGCTTAACAGATTATTAATAGCTGTTGGAACTATATCAAAGCAGCAATGTGTGAGCATATGCTGAAAATCTGCTCTCTGAAATCCACACTGGACTCACTGGTTCATCTTGAAGCAGCAGAGAAATAGCAGGAGTTGCTTTATCTGCCAATATGGCTATTTCAGGACAGCAAATTTTCAGTATATCTGCTGTAAATATACTGAGTAATAGAGTAATATATACAAAAGTAATAGAGCATATGCCCTAAACCTGCTCATTTTAGCAGCAGATATGAAGCAGAGAAGACGGGCATATAGTTACATTTGCTGGATTTCTGCTCCAGTTGTCAGCATTATATAGCACAAATATGGCAGCTGCTCCCAAAGCAGCATATGCTGAACTTTGGTAAGGGTATCCTTTATTTTGAAAGCCAAAAAATCAATAGAACTTGATGAATTACTCATGATGACCTATGATTTATATAGAAATGGTCATATATTACCATATAACATAGTTATATGTAATATAATATATAAAAGGTAGAACCAAACGTTCTAAGAATCAGTGTATTAAGCAGTAATATCAACATATGATATAGTCATTATCAGCATCCAGTAATTATTCCCATAATTATACAAGGACTTTCTTGGTATCTGGGATTTAATATCTAAAGAATGGAATGGGATGGTAAAGTCTGTTTGGCTTTTACACAGGAGTCTACTGGCTCATAAGGCCCGGGCTTATCCCAGTCTCTGTAGCGTGAAGCGAAGAAGAAGTCCATCGTACTACCTTTACTGCACACTTTACGGCACACTTACGGTTGGGACCTTGCCCAAAGGGTCTTTGCACGGTGGGATCTGACTTCTCGATCATGAGCCCGCACCGTAACCATAACACCACCGCGACCTTATAGAATGGTGATAAGTATATTATCAACAGACGGCGTTTACATCGCGCTATTTTTATTTAATAATTTATTAAAATTCTGAATTTCATAAATCTTAAGACTGGATTATCGCAGCTACCATTGATCCACGTAATTGAGTGGCACCAGGTATATTTTGGAAGACCCCCATGGAAAAGGTGTTCACCATCTGCGCCTTAGCAAGCGCCCTTAGGCCTTTGTTTTTACAATCATTGCTGATCTTGATCACCACCGCCTTGGCGAAGCCCTTTCCCCGGTGCTCTGAGAGAGTAAACAAGTGATTGATTTCTCCGTAAAACGTTATGAGACCCCATGAAATACAGCGCCCTGACTGGTCTCGTACGCAGGCGCTGGGTAGGTGGTTAATTGCCTGCTTAAGTGAAGATTGTGGACAGTTTTCTGCAAAATACCAGAAACCATGTATCTGCCCGATGTCGTCTGCTCGAAGAATATCCAATGTAAAACCGTTGGGAAGCGACGTATATTTTTCCAATATACCTTGGGGGATCGTCTCCGTTTTGATGTCAAACATAGCCATTGGATTGGAAAATTTTACCTGTTTACCCCAGTGACTGACACCATCAGAAAAATCTTTCGCTTGCTCAGTCTCAACCGCTACAACAAGTCCATCTCTTACAAAAGCAGGGTTGGTTTTAAATGCGTTTTGTAAGCCAGTACCTGTTTTAGCCCACACGGTCGTTGACGTCGAAAAACCGGATGCTTGAGTATCGTCTGCGCATTTGTGTTCAACCAGCAGGAAGTCCCATTCTGGCCACGTGACCACTAAAACCCGGAAACTGTCACGTTCAATTCCGTAGAGTACATATTTTAAGATTTCGATGATCAAGTTCGTTCCGATCCGATTATGAAACACCTGAAGCTCTGATATTAACTTCTCAATGTCTGGAACTTTGGATATACAAACCGCCATGTTTCATCGTGATTGTCCTTTGTGTGGGAAGATTAATCCGTCTGCCACTGATGGCTAATGTTCAATGCATGAAAGGTATATATTTCATTTCATTGACTTACCATGTGCGATAACACAAATGTAGGACTGACAATGGACATGTTCTAGTATAATTGAATGTATAATTATATTGCAGTTCAAAGTATAGGACTAATTCTTGGTTTAAGTATCCTGTAATTGGGTCTCCGATATAGGTCAGCGATCACAGCGGTATTATTAATGTGGTATTTTATTTCAAGATTTCGTTGAACAAGTGCGTCCCGATCCGATTCTTGAACACCTGCAGTTCAGATATTATCTCCTCATTATCTTTAACTTTGGATATACAAACCGCCATGTTTCAGCGTGATAGTCCTTTGTGCCGCATAGTGCACCTGCTCCGCAGTGCTGGCTCACTGAATAACTAGGTTAATGATTTCTTGTCAGGGCCATACCATGTGCGGTAACACAGATGTATTTAGTGTCTGCAACTTGACATATTCTAAATACAAAACAGGCTATAGTGTCGTAGCACTCGTTACGTCTGTAAAAGATTCATCTAAAGATTCACGATTCAAATTTTGTTTCCAATTAAATGGACAGAAGGATTTATACTTTAAAAATCACCCCCATTCCTAGATAAGCGGGTCCAGTAGAGGGGGGAAATATGGCAAATTCATCGTCTCATGCAAATGTGTTAGCTAAGCGCCTCTTATTCAGCTTGATGGGTCATCGACAGCTTTTGTTACAAAGTCGTTACGGTGCATGCATCCAACCGATCACCTGTACGTGCACTGCGTAAGACTGTCTCCCTTGTTTTGATGTGTCTATGATTGTTTCTATGATTGTTTCTAAGGTTAACTAACACAAAATTTGGTTAGAGTCCATTATGTTAAGTTTGTCGTATCATCCGTTCATCATTGGATATTAACTAAAGCCTTGCAAGTTGTATATATATATATTTATATATAAAACTATTTGTTAACTTTTTTAGATATAGATTACAATTGGAAATGGTCAACAATATTCGAGGTTTACATTGTCGCGTATATTTCATGTAGTTATCAGTTTAAGCTGCGCTTCATCAAAAATAAATATAGAATATTTGTGACGTTTCCTTTACATTAAAATTCACCTTTTAAGAGAAAAGTTAACATCGAGTATACAAACATATACTTTATATTTACCTTCAAAATAAACTAAAGGTTTACATTGTGGCGTATATATCATGCATATATCAGTTAAAGCTGAGTTTAACCAAAAGTAAATACAGATTATTTGTACCGTTTACTTCCCAATTAATTTCCCTTTAAGGGGATTATAACACCGAGTTTACAAGTATGTACTTTATATTAACTTTGACGAAAATTCGAAGCTAACAGTGTGGCGTTTGTTTCACGTATTATCAGTTTAAGCTGAGTTTCATCAAAAGTAAATACAGAATATTTGAGCTGTTTACTTTAAGTTAAAATTCGCCTTTAAGAGAAAATTGAACATTGAGTTTACAAACATACTTTAATTTCACTTTAAAATAATTCAAGGTTCACAATATGGCGTGTATGTCATGTATATATCAGTCTAAGCCGAGTTTCAACAAAAGTAAGTACAGAGTATTTGTACCGTTTACTTCATATATAAATTCCCTCATAAGGGGAACATTTAACATCGAGTTTGCCAGCATGTACTTTATATTAACTTTGACGAAAATTCGGGGCTAACAGTATGGCGTTGGTTTCATGTAGTTATCAGTTTAAGCTGAGTGTACAAACATATACTTTATATTCACTTTAATATAAATTCAAGGTTAACATTATGGCGCATATGTTATGGGTGCCGTTTACTCAACATTAAAATTCCCCTTAACGGCCCAATCACCTATCTGACCTTCATAAACTAAAGGTAAGCTTTTATAAAAATAGGCCAAAAAAAAGTGGATATCACCATAGACAGACTGCTTGTACTTTTTACATCAACTGGATTATAATATGTGGGGGCCCGCCAAAATAATCAAAACAAATTCAAGAGGGGCATCTGACAGCAAATCAGATAAGCCAGAGCTTTGCAAATAGAATTTTACAAAAAGTGACCATATACCGCAACATATATGCAACCTAAAACCTTATGTTACGTTTTTCACGTTTGTCAACATTGCTATGTTTACAAACACGTTGTTGATAAACAAGTTCAAACATCCTTCACGAGGGGCTTATAAGAACTTTTCATAACCAAAATGACCCTTAGCTCATTGATATATACATAAAGGAACCCAGAAGTCACTTAAATTCGTTTTCAATAGGTTAGTGAATGGGAACCTTTAAGGATAAAATTAAATATCGAGATTATAATCATATACTTAAAATTAACCTTAAAGTAAACTCAACATTAATAGTGTAAGAATATTCATGTTTATATTAGTTTAAGCAAAGTTTATACTAAAAAAAGTAAATGTAGGAGATCGGTGAAGTTTGCTTCAGATTAAAATTCCTTTAATGATAGAAACTTAAACATCAAGCAGTATTTCATCAACAGTAAATGTAGAATATTGGTGCGTTTAACATTTGATGTCTTTTACTTGCGATTCCTTTATTAAGTGAAACTTAATGCATCTTGTAGAAGATGCATGTTGAAAGCTAGGAAATCGCTTTTTTGACCATTCAATTGGACAATATTCACCTAAAGACATCAAACGTGGTAACTTTGCTGGTGGTTTAAAGCACATCAAATTTAAAAATGCCCGACTTTGAAACCCTATTCAGGCTGTACCAATATACATTCACCAAGACAGTGAGATATGTGCATGACAATCATACCAAATACCAAAACCGGAGGATCTTATACTTTTGAAATGAATTTTGGTATCATGGATTTGACCTCACTGATAAAATATGTAAATAAATTCTACTTCTAGCATTCTGACATCATGTATGATGTGAGTGACATGTATTGCCACATATAAAGGCGGGTTTAGCCTATAATCATGTATATTAATCGGGGTTGTGCGATATGTTGAAACCATGCCACATGCCAGCATTGTTAGGTAATCACACCATTTAACGTATTAAAGTAGAATGAATTTTGGCTGAGATTAGTATTATTTTAAAAAGTTTCTAGCTTCTAGCTTCTAGCTCAAATTAAAAACCTTAAAATGGATGATAAGGTAGCCAATAAATTCTTAACTTTCTGCACTTGGAAACTAAATTTCGGCAACATGCAAACTCTTGTGAGATATAAATGTATTCCAACTTCCAGCCCTATTATTTTATAATTGGTAATAACTATATATAGTTATTTAATGGGTAAAACCTGGGATAAATGATTTTAACCCATGATTACCAACTGGATTGGGTAGAATTGATTTTACCTGGGTCAAATGGGAACCCTGAATATACTACTGTATCATTGCCCTCACATCTTATATGAAGTGACAGGTGACTTTCCTTGTTAAACTACACAGTATATATTTTATCTGTCCTTAGGTATGACCTAGAGATCATTACTGTCAAAAGAACATGTGAATTACTGTAAATGCAATAAATCGAATTAATTGAGCCTTTCGATGCTGGTTGATTGGCTTCAATTCAAAGCATGAATTATTAGTTGCATTATTACAGCCTAGATATATACTGATGATCATACGTGATCGTGAACATGTGGACAAATGTTAATAAAACATATTTGACAAAACTAAACTTAATCTTTGTCTATTATTTTTATTTGTTGAAACGAAATGTCCATCCTGTCTTTTCATGTCTTTATTTTCTTACTATTGTATTTCATTTTTGTAACTTTATTTCTATCAATGTATGTTTATTTATTTAATGTCCTTTGTTTATTGTCAAATCACAAATGTACATATAATAAAAATTACAAATATATGTATCAGTTTGTTTATTGACAGAGCCACGCGGTGGGCATTAAATGATTGGCTAATGGGGAAAATTTAGCTGACCAATGAGCGAAGTGTTTTTATTCCTTATCTCCTGGATTAGCTAAGGGGGTCCCAACAGATCGCGGCATCAAAACATTATACGATTAAAATTCGCTAAATATATAATTAATCACAAATCAGCAATATGATTAGAATATATACATTTTTTAAAATCTCTATAAATCTGCTGCTTAAGAATGATTAAAAGGCGTCTCCTAATCATCGGAAACACACAATTACCCTATTATTGGAAAGTAATGAACCCTGATTTGATATGGATATGCTCATATATAATACCGTGCGGCAAGAACAGAGTACATTGTACCCAATGCAATTGTGACAAAACATTCGTATAGTATGAATTTATTAGAGGTCAAACTTGCAACAATCCTGTAGAAAATACAATATGAAAACAATGAAGGAAGCGTCAGATACTTCAAGTTATATAATATATAAACAAAGTTAAACCAACATTAGAATCAGTGTATTAATCAGTGTAATATCCACATATGATTTAGTCATTGCCAGCTTAGTAGTAATTTTTCTCATAATTACACTTTCTGGGCTTCTGTGATTTAATTTCTAAGGAATGGAATAGAATGGTAAAGTCTGTTTGGTACTTACACCAGCGTCTACTGGGTCATCAGGCAGGATAAGATTCCGGTTTCTGTAGCGGAGTCCATCGTAGGTTACATTTACAGTATTTACTGTTACCCATTGGTACTGCTGGGTGGACAAGTGGCACACTTGCGCTTAAGACCTTGCCAAAGGGTCTTTGCACGGTGGGATCATGAGCCCGATCATGAAAGGTAAAACTGGCCGTCACTGATGGCTGATGTTCAATACAAGTAGGTAATAGATTTATGTGAATGACAAACCTTGTGCGATAACACAAATATATTGTACCACTGACACTTGAAATGTTCTAGGTATAATTATATACCAGTTCAAAGTATATAGTAGTAGCCCTTGGTTATATTACCCTATGAATTGGTCGCTGATATATGTCAGCGATAACAGCTGTATTATTCATGTGGTACTAGGACTATCTTAAACACATTTTGTAACTGTGTATTAGAAACTGCTGTAGTCACAAATATAATAGTACTCATCATGTCCGTCAGAGGACTCTGATCCTCAGTTTGATCTCGGGTAAAGTAAGTGGAACATTTTTATTATGTTAATAATTGACAACCAGAACCCTCTTTGCTGAGATATGTTTTTTTCTGAATTTTCTCCAAGGATAACCTCAACGTCAGTATTAAAAATAACTGTAAATTATGGTTTGTTCCACCCAGGAGTGTCAATTGACACTTGGTAATATTTTCTTTATTTGACTGAAAAGTTCTATAATGTAAGATGATTTGAGGTTATGAAGCACATATTAATATCATATACCATATCGTGCAAACTATTTTAGAAATGGTAATAATCATCTGAGAGTACATTCCATTTTAACAGTACCTCTACTTTACTGATTATGGTCAAAGTCAGTGGTCACATGCACAAAGAAACTACATTTAAATGTCCATGTAGAGGTTATTAATTACAGTGTATCGGTAGTCTGGTTCCGAGGGTGTTAGTTGGCCATTCACTACTCTTCGGCCCCTTGAAATCTTTTCAGCAAAGTCAAAACTATATATTTAATTAAGAGTGCATATTACATATATATTACACTTCGGGGTGGACAAAGGTTCCCGCATGGCATTGACACATTATAGCATGAGGATTCAAATAACATATAACTAATCAGAAATCATCAGCTCGATGAGAAAATATATTTTTGATTTTACCTGTAAAAAACCTGCTGCTTTCGTATGATTAGTTTCTTCTATTATTCGTCTATTATCGCTTTGTTAATGATCTTGATTTTATATAAGGAGGATCACATATAACCATACGGCAACGACAATTCCTATGATCTAAACGTTCACGAAACGTCTGCAGGATACGAATTCTTATTCGTGGGAAAACAAGGAAATGTCGTTTTCGTGCCATCTAATCAAGAAAAGAAAACTTCGTAAATTTGAAGTAATTAATTACATAAAGTAAGGTTAATAGAACAATGGAATCTGTGTATTATACAAAAGTATCAACAAATGATACAACTGGCATGCACACATTACCTGTGATTATTCTCATTAGTACTTTAATGAGGGTATCTGCGATAAATCAAACAAAAGTTCAAATCTCCTATCGGTTCCATATTCCGAAAGACGGCATTTACATTGCGCTGTATTTGATCGCTAAACAATTCATGAATCTGATCTTCATAAACCTTAAGACTTGATTATTCCAGTGATCATTGTTCCAGGTAATTGAGTGGCACCAGGAATATTTTGAAAGACACCCATCGAAGAGGTATTCACCCTATGAACCATAGACAACGCCCTCAGTCCTCTGTCTTTACAAGCTTTGCTGATCTTGATCAAAACCGCCTTGGCGAAGCCCTTTCCCCGATGCTCTGAAAGAGTAAACAAATGAGCGATTTCTGCATCAAACAGGAGCAGACACCATGAAACACAGCGTCCTGACTCTTCTCGCACGCATGCGCTTGGCAGGTGGTTTACTGCAACCTTAAGTAACGATTGTGGACAGCTTTCTGCAAAGGACCAAAAACCATAGACCTGTTCGATGTCGTCTGCTCGGAGAGTGTCAAGTTTGAAACCATATGGAAGCGATTTTGCTATATTTTCTCCAGAGATTATCTCCGTGTCGATGTCAAAAACAGCCAATGGATTTAAAAATTTTACCTGCTTACCCCAGTGACTGACACCATCATGGAAATCTTTCGCTTGCTCTATTTCAACCGTTAAAGCACGACCAACCCTTGCCAGATTACTATTGGTTTTAAACGCGTTTTGTAAGCCAGTACCTGTTTTTGCCCACACGGATAGTGAAGTCGCAAAACCGGATGCTTGAGTTTCGTCTGCTGTCTTGTGTTCAACCAACAGGAAGTCCCATTCTGGCCACGCGTCAACCAAAACCCGAAAAGTGTCACGCCCAATACCGCGGAGCACATATTTTAAGATTTCTGTTATTCTGTGTGTTCCTATTCGGTTCTGTAACACCTTCAGTTCCGATATTAACTTCTCAATATCTTTAACTTTGGATATACAAACCGCCATGTTTCAGTGTGATAGTCTTTTGTAAACCTATTCGGCATTGATGGCTCACTAATTAACTAGGTTATTGATTTCATGTAGGGGCCATATCGTGTGCGGTAACACAGATGTATTTAATGTCTGAAACTTGACATATTCTATACATAGCAGGTTATAGTGTCGTAGTACTCGTAACATCTTAAAGAGGCTGCTATCTGCAGATTCACGTTTGAAATTTGTTTTCCAACTAAATGACAAGAAGGATTTTTACACTATTATTATTATATTAGAGAATTATCTCCCACTACTAGATAAGCGGTTTCAGTGGGGACGGGGAAAAAGTTGCTTAATTTATGGTCTCCTTCAAATGAATTAACTCAGCGCCTTTTATTCAGCTTTATGGGTCACTGAGAGCTTTTGTTACAAAGTCGTTACGGTGCATGCATCCATCAGATCACCTGTGCGTGTACTGGCGTTACACTGTCTCCCTTGTTTTGATATTTCTATGATTGTTTCTTTTTGCTTCTCCTTTGAGTTCATCACGTTAAGTTTGTTGTGTCATCATTTCATTCATTGGATATAAACGCTAGCCTTGCAAGTTGTACATTATCACCGGATCGGGGATACAGTCTCTGGTGACACACATCACACCATCCTTAGGTGTATTCTCTCATTCCATCCTGAACAAAGTTTGGTGATCACACTATTGTTGAATCGGCAGTCCGACATTATTATCACTCTATGACCAGACCGCGGTTCCCGGTTTAGAGCGGTCCAGGAAACCCAAGTGCTGGTCAAGGAATTGTGGAGAGACTCACAGGAACTCTTCGGAGCTCACAGGAAATCTGGCTCACCAGCTTCTAACTAAAGCTTATATAAATTTGTATTTGTATTGAACTACTGGACCTTCACAAAAAAAGCAATGCTACGGTAGCCTTCCACGGACTGTTCACCTCATAATAAGAAATAGGGGTGAGAGTTGAACTCTATAACTACAGTATATACACCAATATTTATACAATATTACTTTATATTACACAATGACAAAAACGTACCTTAATTCCTAAGAACTAGTGTACTGGGACAGAGAGTGTGTAAGAGTTAGTGAAGTATGACCCAATTAATCACAATATATCAAAGATATGAGTGTGCAAGAAAAGTACACTCTGAAACAAAATTAAGCATGCATAACATACACAAATACATATAACATTGTATCAATAAGAACCATTTATCTATCAAGTTTATATATCAGAATCCATAAGTACAAACAAAGCTTGTACGTAATATACATCATAGTTGATATTCGCAGTCTTACACGGTGTCCACACACAGTCTTAGGTATAACATAGTATTGACACAGTCTTTGATGGCTGATGGCCTATGCATGGTGCCCCCGTCCGGATTTACGTGGCACTATGATACATTATCAT
This sequence comes from Sipunculus nudus, assembly GCA_026874595.1. Classification (NCBI taxonomy): domain Eukaryota; kingdom Metazoa; phylum Annelida; class Sipuncula; order Golfingiida; family Sipunculidae; genus Sipunculus; species Sipunculus nudus. The sequence continues at coordinate 62,919,902 of CM049319.1, forward strand.
AAGTATAAATGAAATATATTACAGTGATGTAATATACTGCATAAAACAAGCAATTTAGGTTTGAAAATATAGTGACACAACATGCCTCGCGTGCATCTAGGGAGAAATATTCATTATACTGATAATTACTAACAACCTCATTAATATAATGCTATATCTATGACTGCTGACAGATCCAAGCTCATTGAGCGGATATAGTTGATCGGTATAAGCTGTAACCAATTCAACCGTACTTTGCGTGTATAGCTGACTAATAGAGTCGGTTTATGGCACCCTATGAGCTTGCGACATTGATAATTTATTCTGTATCACTAAGTTTCTAATTGGCCATATAGGTGAAATGTATGCTTTCAATTTTGTCTATCACCATAATTGAAGCCTGTCTTCTCATATATAACTCATTATTGGCATTTTCATTTAATGCCTCTTCTTTTCACGTATAATACCATAATCAGCATTTTACTGAATGCGTATTTTTTCCATATAATTCGCATTTTGACATAATGCTTACTTTTTTCTCACATACTTCGTGATTAGCATTTAAACCTAATGCTCACTTTTCTCATTTATTTCGCACATTTTACTTAACTATAGGACCCGCTTCTACATTATTCATGATAGCTAGGCGCAGTATCAGCTGCATGAAAGCAATTATCAAAGTCGGGTGGCTGCTGTTCGGTATAAGGATGAGCGTAAATAAACGTATGATTGTGCCGGGTCCTGGCATGATGATAAATAAGATGATTATGAGTAAAACGGACAGGAGCAGACTGACCTGGGATTATAGCTAATGTAGCCTGGTACGAATAGGGATATTTTATGCGCCTTAATTACTTCTTATTATAACATTTAACCCCACACTCTTGCTTATACAAGCGAATTCTTCGCCTTGTTTGCAGCAGCACCTACCGTACCTGGCGCGGGCATAGTTTTACATATCATTTCTCATCCTTACATGTAGTTATCTGATATTTTTGGCATCATCGTTATTCATTCTCTTATACTTTATCGTTTATTTGTAATTTACCTTCCACTATTATATCACATTGTAATCCTCGTGATTTTACATTCACGGATTTAAGCGATGGGATGTTTTAACCGTCTGCTCCCAGTAGGAAGACAAAAATCTTTAGCTATACATTTCACCTTTTTCATAGGTTTTAATTTTACTAGCCTGTCTATACCTGATAGTAGCCTTTCATATCCCTGTATTGTTCCGCCCATGACTGTCGAAAAATGCGTGTAGACCAACCTTGGCTAAAAAGCACCTTATATAGGGTCAGACTTTGTGGCTGTATACTTCAATTAGTTGTGTCTATGAAGTAATGGCAAACTCGAATAAGCTCTTCGCTCATGTTTTGTCTGATTGTCAGAACGGATTTAGCATTTTTACGACAATTATAACACTTAACCTACTCTAGAGAGACAATACAAACTAGCAAATGCCCGTGCTGCGCACGTTTTGGGACGAACACGACAATCCGTACGATCGTATCGAAAAAATGGTATCTACAGAAAATCCGGAGATACGGAAAATCACACAAATCGCGTTACGCTCTTAATATATAGATCCATTATATGTATGTGTTGTGGATAGATATCTTTAGGAAAAGCGTTCGGAACATGTTTCGGAACAGCGTACAGTCGCGCACGGTCATCCGAAGCCAGTGCTTTGCATGTGGTTGGGGTCTTTGACAAATTGTCACCTACACATATGCCATGTGACATGGGAAACTGATCAACAGGATTACATATACATACAAAAGAAACCGTCAACGGAATAGGTCTAAGAAGAACATGCCAGTTTTATTTGTGAAAATTGTAACAATGATGGCCAGGACTTAAACGCAATAAGCATACATTCTGAATGAAAGAATTAACAGTCTTCAAAAACAAAGAGTATTTCATAAACATTATAGAAAATCAGATGGCACATGCATGAAAAAGAAACAAATACCAGTACAAACGTATTAAATATACATTTTTACAGAAGTTTTACATTTATGACAGCAGTAATGAAAAAAAAAAAAGATTTTCAAATCATTTTAAGTCAACACTATGTGTTTACAACTTTGATGGTGCCACTCGACACATGTACACATCACACTGTACCAACCACGACGTGATTTTTGTTAACATTTTTTTGTATCTGTTACATAGTATTCCTACATGTGTTGGTGAATATTTGTCACGGACCTCAATCGCATGCAAATCCCTGGACTTCGGGCGACTAAGTGCGACTGTAAAAAAAAACCAACAAAAACTAGAATACGGGTAGTCGACAAGCGACTACGTGTATCCGCCGAAATCAGAGTGGGACGGTTGAAGTGAGGCATGAATTGAGTGGCAAGGGGAAATAGAGTGAGGTGTGTTGCATATCAGCATGAATGTCTGCAGCCGAAATGTGTATGTAGTTTGCGCCACCTACCACAAAATCCAGAGAGCTGTCCAAGTTGTATACATGTGCAAAGTTTTAGGCAGATAAGTCAAACCACTACTTGTATATGAGTGATTTTATCCCACACCAGACAACCAGAAGGACGCTGTGCAAAAATGGTGGCAGGTGGCGCCACCAATCTTGTGTATGATAAAGAGCGATGTGAGATCTATACACAAGCAAACATTTCAGGAGGATACAGCAAACCAATTCTTAGATATGTGCACGGATGTCTGCAGCGTAAACATAAATGTAGGTGGCGCCACCTGTCACACAATCCAGAAAGTTATCCAAGATGTATAAACCTGCAAAATTTTAGGCAGACATATCAAACCACTGCCGAGATATGAGTGATTTTATCCCACGGCAGACAAACACACGGACGCTTTGCACAAACGTTGCAAGAGGCGCCACCAGTTTTGCGTATGATAAAGAGGTATTTGAGATCTATACACATGCAAAATTTTGACCCAATCGGTCAATCGGTTCCCGAGATATGAGCTTAGATGTCTGCAGTGTAAACGTAAATGTAGGTAGCGCCACTGTCATAAAATCAAGAAAGCTGTCCAGGATGTATAAACCTGCAATATTTCAGTTGGATAAGTCCAATCAATGCAGAGATTTGAGTGATTATATCCCAAGACAGATGAATAGATGGACGTTTTTGCCTGATCGGTCAAACGGCTCCCGAGATATGTGGGTTAATGTGTGGTAACAGACGCATATAAAATTAAATGCATAAATTGACGCTGGGAAGAGAGGAAAGGTCAGAGGTCAACCAAAAATGAGAGCGCAGCAGTTCTCATTCCGAATTTAAAAAAATATCCGCCCAGTAGTGACGGAGGAGTTCTCCAGAAACCTATGCGGCGAGCAACAGGTAAAACTCGAATAGAATCATCTGTTTGCGTTTTCATGATTATTATAACAAAATACTTTACAATACTAGTTCATGTTTCAGACGACTCGATTTGTTCAATTGACCTATCCACCACAACCAAAATGCTCCGCAATTTAAACTTATTATTATAATGAGCCCCCCAAAACGCTCCTACACAGAAGGTCGCCCATGCCGTTGGTAGCGATAACTGCTTACAACATCATAATGACGTCACAAAGGTCGATGACGCATGGCGTCGTATTGACTGACGTCATCAACTGGTAACGCCTGACCATTGTTTACTATATCGCGTTCATAATGAACTGTCTGGTGAACTTTGGATTGTCTCATACGAATTACGTGCCAGGTAAGACATCTCCTGCAACCTATAGCTTAAAACTTTTTATACTGTCTGCTTTTTATAAAAAAATATCCCAGATAACATGCCGACATGGTTACTGGAAGTATTTACAGAATACACGTGTTTTGTTTGACAAAGCTATTTAAATAATCTTCGAGCAGACGACATTGAGGAGATCCATGGTTTCTGGTCCTTTGCAGAAAGTTATCCATAATTTTCACTTAATGAGGCAATAAACCACCTGCCTAGCGCATGTGTACGAGACCTGTCTTTCTTGGGATCTGATACCGTTTTATGCAGAAATCAATGTTTTGTTTTCGATGTCAGAGCACCGGGGAAAGGGTTTTGTCTAGGCAGTGGTGATCAAGATCAGCAGAGATTGTGAAAAAAAGGACTTAAGGCACTAGCTTGGTTGAGGAGGTGAACACGTGTTCCATGGGAGTAATTTGAAAATATTATTGGTGTCACTCGATTACCTAGAACAAATAATAGTTGGTATAGTCAAGTCTTGAATTATGTGCTTAATGTGTAACTATATGCATTGTTCATGATCGAATGTACAAAGGTGTAAGCGCTTATTGATAAATTTTTTTCACCAGATTTTGAGGAAATAATTGGTTAGCATTTATTTTGTTTTAATCGATGCTAAATAAAAAATACATCCCTGAGTTGTTAGTGTGCGTATGTTCTTACAAATGGCGCAGCCACAATAAGTTAAATATCTCAAGGTATATGGAAAAACAATTTATGGAATATGTCCACCCTAGAACACACATTATCGAAAATCCTAGACCAAAACATGGTAAGGATGGCATATATATGGTTAAGTGCCATCGCCGTCAATTCTAACAAATGTTATCCAACAAAATGATCAACTGTGGCATTGGTATATCTGAATATCCTTGTCACGATGTTATAAAATGACTGAAAAATACAGTCTTGAAATGTGGATATATTTATGAATCGGTTAATGATCAAATGTGCGGAAATGTAAGCGCTGTTTGTTATTAAAACCTAAACACTGAACTATGAGAAATGAGACCGTAAGCTTTGAACTTTGTTTAAAAAATAAATCCAATTTTCATTTTTGCATTTTAAGTATTTAGTTTGTATTTTCTGGTTTAAACTCACCATTTCCTTTATACGATGGATAGATATTGCAGATCTTTCTTCCAAAATAATTAATGCTTATCATATAAACTGGTTTGAGAACATGAGCAATTTTTTTTCTGATTTCCTGTCTGAATTGTGAGTGCTGGCAAAACATGGATCCATATTATGATCGGATTTACTTTATTCACTCCTGGATTAGTCCTGATCGTTTTTAAGGTATAAAATTGATTTTAATTCTTAATGTAAGGTTGTAAGGGTGAATCGCAGGCGGTCAGGCGGAGCTTACCAGTCCTAGATCTACCCATTGTTAATTATGGCACCAAACTACCCTGAATTCACTAAGTAATGTTTTCAAACTGGACCCTGTAATCAAGAAAAGTGGTCGTCTACCTGAAAGACCTGAAGGTCACATTTCCGGAACCTGAAGGTCACATTTCCGGTGTCAATTAATGATGTAACCTCTTTTTTGTCAATTAATAGGCATTTGTAAATATTTTTCTCAGGACATTTGTTTTTGTTTGGACGCATCCAATATTGGGGTAGTCAAATGCTGCTTTTCCTTAACGGAATACTAGATTTCGAGAACACGCATTCGCGACAGGTTTGATATAACAGTGACCTATTGGTTCACCAATTTTCTAAAAAGAATATTTTATGATTTCAAAAGATGCCAATCGATGGGGAAAATCACATAAGGATGCACATCTGGACTCGAATACATTACATTCTCGCTAATTATCCAAGTAATTCATCATTTATACAAATTGTTTGTTAAAATCTAAGAAAGTTATATTTTATGCTTGTATAATAACAGCTTGCCTTTTTTTGTCCCCTGTGCTTTGGTAAATCTAAATATGAGGACCTCTCGCGGACGGTTTTAGTACTATTATATTTTAGACGCCCGAGGTTTAAAGTGCACCTGAATAAGTGTCGAGTGTCACGCAAACAATTCAGTTGTGTGATCACACAACTTATGTTACTAAACTATTTTACCTTTTTATGAAGTTCAAAGTGCACCTGAAATACGTTGGTGTCATGAACAGCAGTGAAATCGCATATGTTATGTGGCTTACTTAAGACCAATGACATGATTGAAGTGAACTTCAGCCGGATCTGCTTATGCTGTAATGAATAACACACATGCTGGGAACATGGCGTTGTGTATATCCAACGATGCAGATATAAAAAGGTTATTATCGGAAATAATGGTCTTTCAGAATCGAATCTTAACAAACAGAATAACAGAAATATTAAAATATGTGCTCCGTGGAATTGAGCGAGACAGTTTTCGAGTTATGGTGGACGCGTGGCCAGATTGGGATTTCTTGTTGCTTGAACACCACAGAGCAGACGACACTAAAGCTTCCGGTTTTACGACTGCCATGTTAGTGTGGGCCAAAACAGGGGGTGCATTATGTGACACATTGAAAACCAACCATCATTTGATCAGCGATGGCCACATCTTAGGTGTTGAGACAGACCAAGCAAAAGACATTCGTGATGGTGTCAGACACTGCGGTAAAGAGATAAGGTTTTTAAACCCATTAGCTATTTTTGACATAGATGTGGAGAAAATCCCTGGAGAATATGTAGAAACATACATCTCGCTTCCACACGGTTTCGGACTGGATGACCTCCGAGCAGACGACATTGAGCAGATCTATGGCTTTTGGTCCTTTGCAGGAACCCTTCCGAAATCTTTACTTAAGGAGTCACTAAAACACCTGCCTAGCGCATGCGTACGAGACAGTTCAGGACGCTGTTTGTCATGGGGTCTGATAACAGTTTACGGTGAAATCCATCACTTGTTCACTCTGCCAGAGCATCGAGGAAAGGGATTCGCCAAGGCAGTTTTAATTAAGATCAGCAAAGATTGTAAAGACAGAGGGCTAAGGGCGCTGGCGATGGTTGAGGAGATGAACAAGCCTTCCATTAAAGTATTCGAAAACATTATCGGTGTCACAAGATTACCTGGAACAATGATAACTGGAATAATCCGGTCTTGAATTTCTATATGTGGAGATTTATCAACTGTTCAAGATTAAATATACGGCGATGCTAACGACGCCTGGTTATAATTTACGAACCACCAAGCTATTAGGGAACGGAACCGAAAAAAGGGTTGAATTCAATTCAAATGAAAAAAAAAGAAAGAAATTTAATATAGATTTTAAACTTGTGATTTGAACCATTTTGACTGATATAGTACATGCAGTTAATTTATAGTTATTGGTGCTTAATATGCAAATTCCGTTTTAATAAGCTTTGTTTAATATAGTATTTTTCAATTATTAGACTGTTTACTGACTAGCTTGGCTACGTTTTATTTTCATTTTTGTATTTTTAGTTTTTTTAACTTGCAATGTCCTTTATATACCATTAAATGGCATGAAGGGATTAAAACATGAAAGGTCATAGCTGACCTATGACTGACATTTTACTATAAAAATAAAGACCATGATTTAAAGTGCGTCTGAAATATATTAGTAGTACAGGTGTGTTGTCGCATATATTATGTCGTTAACCTAAATCAATAACCTAATTGTAGTGAACTTCAGACGGGCCTGCTTAATTTGCTATGAAAACAGTTACAGGAAACATAGCGATGTGTATATCCATCGAAGCAGATATAGGAAGGTTAACATACGTATTAATGGTGTTTTCTAATCAGATCGGAACGAAAAGGAAAACATACATCTTGAAATTTGTGCTCCGCGGAATTGAGCGTTTGACTGTTTCTGAGTTTTGATGGATGAAATGCCAGAATTAGATATTTTGTTGCTCGGGCACCACACAGCAGACGACAATGAAACATCCGGTTCAACGACTTCCATGTTTATGTGGACTAAAGCCTAAAACAGGGGCTGCATTATGTGACAAAACAGCAGCCATTTGATGATCGATGAGCACGTCTAAGTAGTTGAGCAAAAGACATCCGTGATAAACTTTGTTTTATGTAGTATCATATATTTGACTTTTTGATGACTAGACTAGCTTTTATTTTCATCTTTTCATTTTGAATGTTTTATTTCAAAATACATTGTCCTTTATACACCATTAAATAGTATAAGATAATTGACAAATGAAAAGTCATATTTTATTGTAAAGTAGAATATTGCAAATATCATGAAAAGGGAATTTTTTAATAAACCTGTAACATGTATCATTATTCTCATGGTATATGTTTTTTAAAATTTAATACATGTATATGATTTGTAATCTTCACCATACTAACAAGCGCCCACCAGCCAAAGCGTCCATTCTTTTGAGTCATAAGGTATTACAGAAGAACCTTGAATATCCGAAATATTTGGGAGACATAAATTTGTTGGAATATTTAAGATTACGGATTTGCGAGGTTCACCATTTTTTCAGTATATATACTATTAGTCCAGGTATATACGTAAGCAAATCAATGTTTCATTAAAACAATAGCTTTTGCCAGTTACCTTACCCCATCAAAACATTTTATCTTATCTAAAAGTCAACAATAATTCTACTTCCAGGAATTCGGTTTGGTTTGAGTAAAATCTATTTTAATTATCTTTAATTACAGGCAAGTGTCTTGTATGATATATTAAGATAAGGAATACGTTCGGTTGACTCTATCATATATTGACCAATCATATACACATGTTCAAATAAACACCACGGATATACATGATTTAAATTTGACTTAGCTGGGTGACGAACCCTGCACGACATCACTGCCAATGTCTGTCATTCAAGTGAGGGATTTGACAACGTGGAGCAAATGTAGGCCCTATATTTTATTAGCAAATGCAAAAACGATATCCCTCGGCAGACGTAAAACAGACGTTTCGTTAGGTATTCCCGGCTCAAGGGTGGAAGAGAGGCAACCTTTAAGGATCCGAATGTCATATACTCAAACAGGTTAACGCTTATTAGGGCGCTTATTAAGACAGAAGATACTGTAAATTTTGATGGTGACTTTCGTGTACAGTAATCCCAATCAAGTATGAGATAAAAAAAATGTTCATTTATCACATATTCAAAGTCTGTAAGAATAAAACCAGTCAATTACTATACAGTCTGTATATATAAATATATATTGTTACGGGACCTAATATAAACAGATAACGTATGCGTGATAAACACAAATTTTGTAATGGAGATAAAAACAAAACAGATTCTGTAACAATAGGCAGCGTGAAATGTCTAGGGGAATGAATAAAGAAGTCAATGTTTTTTTTGTTAACAAATGACTATAATTTATTCTTAAAACAACCCTAACATTACAATACACTAAATCAATACAATTATTCAGTAAAACAGCGGTATAACAACAAGTCAATACAATCACATAGAAAAACAATGCGCACAGTACCTGGATACCATCAGCATCACCACGATAAGTCCTTTAAATGACAGTCCAGTGTAAAGCTCTTGCAACAACCCAGAAAGTAAACTGAAGTCCAAATGCATAAAATCAAGGAGAAAGTCTTTGAAAATATACAATTGCCGCATTCGTCGGATAAGGTCCTAGAATCTGACACACGCTTCTGCGTCCGCTGGAATCTTCTCTGCTCTCTGCTCTTCCGTTTTAAACACAGCCCCTTTATATACCTTCACACCCCAAGCCGAGAATTTTCCACTTCTCGAACAGTCCATAAGATCTTGCACAACACACGTTTCAAGAATTATCGAGAAGAACATAGCCGTGTGTATCCCCCCACACCAGGGTCACGTGACCCACGACCAGGCATGAAAACCCAAGGCTTACATGACAACGAGAGTTCAACCAGTACGGATTAAACAGAGATTGTAATACGCGGTAAGACACGAGTACCATAATAGGAGTTACGCCCGTGTCACATAATAAAAAGAGCACCTGTAACAATATATATATATATATAAATATATATATATATACAATGAAACTCATACTTGCGGACAACTCAGTAAGGCTGACAACTCACTTATGCGGACATTAATCTCAGTCCCTTCAAATTTACCTCTATATTATGTTTAAAATGAACAACTCACTATCACGGACAAACTTTCCCGGTCCGTCTACGTATCCAGTAATTATACGACCCTCTGACGCGGACAGACATCGCGGGTTCTATTTTGTTCATATATCTACCAGGAGATGGCGCTCCTCGTATGACCTGTTTGGGTCAAAGCGACAGCCCGAGGACAAACGGAATTTGGTGAACCATCGTGATGTTATGTGTATATTGTTGTTTATTTCGGTATCTCACACTCGCACTTCACAACTATTATTCAATTAAGATTGGCACGTCAACCAACAAATAAAATAATTTTAGGGTCTCATATCCATAATTAATTTAAAGACAATCACCAAAGACTTCGTGCTTTGGATCAGCGTCATGCCCGGGTATAGCATTTATTGGTTAGCGACAGTAAGCACTTTGTTGCGGTGAATGCGTTGTAAGGTGTGACTCACATGATTCATTCATTACAAAAATGTATTTAATCTTTCCAGAATATCTCTAAAATATAATATATATTCAAATTAAACGTACAAATTCCAGTTTTAATAATTGACGATCGATTTACACAACTCCTCAGACTCCTCTTATCAGGACAACTCACTAATCAGGACAAAAATTCTCCAGTCCCTTGAGTGTCTGACTTAGAGGAGTTTCACTGTATATATATATATATATATATATATATATATATATATATATATATATATATATGCGGCAATATCTCTCATTCTCTCTCTGTCTGACTGAATTTTACTGGCTATGCTGTTGCCAGGTCATGAGCAATATAGAGCAGACTTCCGACGGCTGCTGTCAGCTAATCAGGAACCATAGCAGACCGGATTGAGCTATTTTGTGTCATCCGTAAAGAGGTTCCCAGCACCTGTCAGCCTTTAAAAACAACAAGGCAGGTCAGAGTGTGGTACGTTACAGATGATTATATACGTAACGTACAGATGATAATATACGTCAACGTACTGTCACACGCCCGGTGCCAGGTACAATGAACATTAAACATACAACACATGACATCCGTGATGATAATATAGATAATCCAATATTTATTCTATTAGCTGAATAACCATGATTTCGACATGCAACCTGCTACTTCCGGGTTTTAGTCTGTAGGCAAAATGGCAGCTCCGATTAGCGATTTCGAGAAACTTGAAAAATAAACCTGTCAAGGTGAGAGGATGCAACACAAATGTACCCTTAAGACAGCTTCCATGGGGGGGGGGGGATCTAACTGTTGACAGATTTTTCGTGGCAAGGGGACCTGTTTCGGGCGAGGTTTAAAGCGGAATAACCTTTTTTTTTACCACGCCCGAATTATCGAATTATAGTGGGATTATATTTGGCTTAAATTTATAAAGCGCCAATATTTAAAAGTATCACCAGAGCCTGTCCGGTAACGCTAACATTAGGCCTAAACGGAATATTAAAAGAAAAATTATAAAACATTCAATAAATACGAACGGAAATACAGTTACATAAGAAATCAATAAAAAATGAACACGAACGGAAATACAGTTACATAAGAAATCAATAAAAATGATTAAAGACTGAAATATGTGTTATAAATTTACTATAATAACATTTATACAGAACTATAAAACCTGCAGTCTGAAGTCACCGAGAGATAGCGGGGAGTCTCCCCTGTCGTTAAGCAGTGAGCGATATCAAGCAGACGACCTTAAAAATTATGTCTAGGTCAAATCTGCCTCCCGGTTCCAACGCCTATGCTGAGGGAATGTAATGCTCTGGTGTATTTTATCAATAGTTTAAAAATTGAATTTAATTAAAAGCAGAAGTTCATAAATACTATCCTTTATTTTGTCGAATTGGCTCAATAATACACAATAATAACTTCCTAAGGCCCGCCAAAACACCAGTAGATTTCCCGAACTTACAAGTGACCGCGGAAACCTCAGTCGGATATGACAGAAACAGAAAACAGATGGGATGTTTCCAAATAAACGGCCATGCTCGTTGTCCACGGTAACAAGAGAGAGGTTTCCGGCCAGATTCCCGCTGTTAAATACCACCGCAGTAGCCACACGGAGACGCACGGTCAGACACGGGTCAAGTCCCCTGTTGTTACTCGCTGACTCGTGTCTTGGTCAGATGTGAATCATGCGCGCTGTTTTTGTCTCTATGTCATATTCACCGCGGTACTGTTTTTGTAGAATCACGAGTGATTTATGACAACCCCTCCACAAATATCCTATATCTTAAAGATCCTGTAGGTTTACTTTTGATAGAGTGATATACAGTCGAGCCTCATATGGGCACCCTTTGGACCCTCTGGACCAAACTGCACACTAAATTGAGATGCCCACAATATGGAGGTAATGACGGCCTCATTCAGTGCTGCTACCCATACCACGTTATAATTGCTCCTGCATGTACTATCCCTCTTCTTATCAAACGTAAATGCTAATTAGTAAGAATTTATAATTATATATTAATGATATATAATAACATATGGACATACCAAAGGGACATAACGTGCACGTATGGACATAAACTGCATGATATCTTTACATCCATTTTAATATTTTGATAAGCTCAACATGGCACGGCTGAGCATGAGATGTTTAACATTATTGGTTTTGCACCTGAAACTTTTCCTGTCAATCAAGACAGTGCCATTCTAAAAGAGCTCAGAGTGTTTGCTATTTTGCCTGGCCACTGCTCCCTCAGCTATGCCATACTTTTCTACAAGCTTTATCTTAGACGTGAAATCTCTGATCAGGTAAACTTTTAGAGCTGATGTTTATCCTTTTATTTAAGTTTGGGTTGACAATAAGAGTGGATATGATGCAAGAACGACAATGATTAGTATTATTTATTAAACTAAATTAAGCCTAAAAAGGCCAAAATAAATAAAAAGGTATCGTTCTCAGTTACTTTTTCTCATAAATCAGTGCGAGCGGGCGTTATTTTTATTTAAATTTTTGGTACGGTTCGAGAAAAATGTCAAATTATAAGGGAAAAGCATGATAATAACAGATTTATTTGGCTAAACAAGTAAAAGCACAACATAATAAAGGAAACTGTACGATTTTTCTTCTTGAAACAAGCTCAAAATTGGAAAGTTTCTATTGAAAATCAAAATTAAAATTTTTGATGCAGGGGTTTAAAATTGATGCGGGCGGTGCCTGAGAACCTTACCTTTTATTTTTTTGGCCTAAACGTTGCACTGTGTAATCAGGACCTTGACCTCTTACCTTATTATAGAGTATCAAGTAATTGGGTGAATAAGCATGGTTCATGCACTCATGGTATAAACTAAAGCAGCAAAAAGAAAGTCTTTACGACTGACAGATCAAAGTATAAGCTTATCAGTAATATATAAACGCCTTATCGATGATTCATTCAGGGTATTAACAATCACAGGCACATCCAACCTGGGCGGGGGGCTGTCCTGAGAATGTGCAGGTACATAAGTTTAATTGCCGTATTTCCTTGATCAGACCCCCGGGCGTTTATTTTTTAGACCCTGCTTTGACCTGGCGTCTGAACAATGCCGGCTTTCAATCAAGGTGTTTATAAAAAATACATTATCGGGCTCGTCAGACAAAACTAAAAACCCGCCGATCACTACTTGTGCACACAATTGAAAACAATGTCGGTACACTGACTGTGTTTACGAAATATCCTTAGATGCTGTATATAGGGTTATTCGACACGCGCAGTCTCCGCAATCACGCACAATAAGAATTTACGGGGAAACAAAGTAAAAGATTTTGCAGTTGTCCACGAGAATCTGTCCGCGCTGGCCTCTCGAAACCAGGTACCCCGGTGTTTTATGTGGCTGTTCAATTTATTTCACACCGCGTGCAGTTGAAACATTGTTTCCCTCTAAACACAGGGTGGTTCTTCTATATTAACTATGCACCACGTACAACTGTTAACATAGGTTTCTTCGAAATATGGGGGGTTGCTACTTATAACAGTACAGCGTAATTTATTTTCATGACACTTTCCTTCCGATTTTAAACTGATCCAGCTTTACACAACGTATCCAAGCGTTCCAACCTGATATATCCTGTAAATAACATTTACTACCGGTAATATTCAACTGAATGTATATTTGTCGACAAAAGGGAATATTGATCATAACTTTTAAGATTATCTCAAAAACGTGATTTTGGTAACATTTGGGGGGGGGGGGGGGCGCACTTAAAAGCGCTTCAAAAATGAAAGCAAGGAGCGTTGTATAGCTTGACAGTAGCTATAAATTGTAACGCTTGACAGCATCATTTGGTGTCTTCATGCTACACAAGAAATATGTGCCCAAACGTATTTGAAAAGTCCTGTTGTACCATTCGTGAGGTAGACTCCCACCGTACCAGGTTGTAACGCTTGTGCCAAGCGGTACTATATTTACCTAGCTTAAAGAGCACTGATGGTGTTAGCCTTCTCATTGCTGACGTATTAATGTAGGTTTACTAGGATCGATGATCGGCTTTAATCATAATGGACGAATCGGGAGTATTTGGTGTCCCTTCTAGAAACAGGCATTCACGTAAGAAAAAAAAAAAAAGATTTAGAAAAAAATAAACATATCTATCTGTGCATGGACATATGTGGCTTAACTGGTATTATTTAAACATTGTGTTACTGAAATTTTTTTCTTATATATATATATATTCGCACCATGCACATACACTAAAATATATTAAAACAGCAGGCTACTGGAGACTTGAGACTTGGCACCTCCGACTTGACTTGACACTTCCGACTACCTTTTCAATGCCATCCCAGTACACTTATACATTCTAGAGGCGTGAGTGAGGACCTTAACGAAACAAGGGCTACAAGGCTGATGCTGGTATCGTTATCTGTCCACTTCAGAGTAAATGTGTGTTTCTTGTCTGCTCTTAAAATGCCTATTAAGCAAAGACTATTATAATTTCAACAATAATTATTACCTTCCAAGATTACTCAAGGAACACTTAATCAGTGATACTAATTGTGACGTAATCACTAATTAGGGTTAAATACTAATGAGAAATAAACTTAGATTATACTATGTGGATTTTAATTTATCAACGGAAAAATGATTAATAACTGGCAGATGAAATAAGGTAAGGTACCATTGCATATATGTACATACAGAGAACAAAGAGGTCCACCTGATACTATATTATTCTTAGAAATATACATAAGGACTTGGTTGCTAATGGAAAATATAATTTAACAGAAAACACTCTATCTCTCTCTATATGTATCCATATGGGATATTGAGCAGGGGTCGAGGGGAAGCCATCAGCCTCATCGCGCAGACGCTGGGCTGGGTGGCCCCTTACGCAATCAGACCGGAGAGACCAGAACTAATAGTTAACGGCTGGACAGTGTACGCCTAGACCTGTATATGTATAAGTGTGTACTTTGTAACAATATATCTGAAAGGGTTTAATTAGTTGCCATTCCAGGATCAAAGTACTCGATACAAAAAGTAAAGCTGCAATAAGTTCATGAAATGTATTTATCCGTTTACCTATATCCATACCCATGTCAGAACCGCAAGGGGGGGGGGGGGGGGGGGGGACGCAGCCTTGTATTCTGCGATGCAAAACTTGGACCCCCCCCCCACCCCAGCTCTACCCCCTCCCCCGTCCTGAAGCATGGTTATTATTGCGGTCCTGACAAATCGAGTTCACAGGATTCCTGTAGGAAATACAAAAATACTTTCGGCATTTTTTCGGTGCGGTGCCATAATCATTATGTACTCGATGAATTTATACATTGGGACAACTGTGTAAAAACCACGAGACAAGGGATAAAAGGGACCATTAACACCAAAAAAGATGTCAGACGACTTGTACTGGTCTTGTTGTATATTTGTCTGAACTCGTAACGTCAGCTCGACTTCACACGTAGAAAGAAGACATAAACATAATAAAGCACATATCCTCCACTTTCATGTGATATGTACAAGCCCACGTTGGGACATTTTCATAAGAAACAGTTGCGAGAGGACAAAAAAACGGGACTGATATACAACCGCGGAGAGACACAAAGGAATAATTACACCTTCACCGGGACTATTTCCTTGTCATTACAAGCATGTTTATGTAGACCGCCGCGTCGCTATCAGAGATTACCTCCACGCCAGAAACAAAAACACGAACCAACGCGAGGACATACTTGACATATTATGACCAGTGAGCCGCATACATCACTTCGACATCCGTGTCTGCACTGTGTGAACCGTTGGGAAGACCAAACTCGGGCAGGCCCTTGTCACAAGCGTCCATATGGACTTCTTCTTCTTCGCGTTATTGTGTTTTACTTATACCAAAGGCTCCAGGCGTGCATGGTATATGAAGAATAAAACAAATATACTTAGAGGAAATGATTTTACCTTTTTCATACATACATGAAATTTTAGATGTAATCATTAATTCAATATGAACATGAACAAATTATTTAACACTTACCAGAATTCAAGGAGATAAAAACATTTTAATTGTTATATTTCTTATTAGATCCGTCTATAAGTTGATCATTTTAGATATTTAACATTAAGTATGAATTTTCCACCATTATCACGAATATGTAGTACATTATATTTCGTATACGACTCTGTACGACTGCTATTTAGAGGTTGTTTGAGTTAAAATCTGACAACAAAAAAGCACGGGGCTTCTAAATACACCAGCGGCGTAGGTAAAATGTAGTGAAGAGGGCAATGTAGTCCGTCAGAATCTTAGAAAAAAATTGTTCCAAGGCAAATTACATGAGAATTTTATTTGGTGGTATACTATAAGGTCTTTATAGAATAAGTAATATTTTGTAAGCATGTGCATGTGAAATGTGAACAGAAGGTAAGTGCATGTTTCCTTGAAATGTTGCAAATTTTGATTTTTGAAGTAAGACAGTTAAGACAAGTAGTCCCGGTTGTCCCATGCACAGTACCAAAACAGAAGAGGTTCGTTTTGAGTAAAATTAAACGACATCTGGCTGAAGGATGGTTTGACGACTGGTAGATCTGAGAGTGTCACTTCTATGCTGGAGGCTGACGGGGCCTGGGGTTGTTTGTTAAGCTGTCAGATGTCCGCCTGCACAGCTAGCACGTGAACGATAATACACGAAGTTGCCCATCAAATTTGGTATAGCTAAAAAAAATTAATAAACAACGATTTCAGAGGTCAAATTCTTAAGACATCAAAATCAGTTTTTGAAAGTCATCCGTTTCGGAGATCTAGCGCAAACAAGGACTAAAGGAAAAAAAATTCTTGGGCGTTCCGACGGACCTACAACCCCCCTCCCCTCTCCAACCAAGAAAAAAAATTGACCCATATATCGATACAGAAATAAACTCATCAGTCCCTATGGCTTTCCCTCCATATACAGGGATAACAATTATAAGTTTATCTAAACAACTCGGTACACAGTAAATCTAAGCATGAGTACGATTATGGTATATGGTTCTCTCTGATTGATCTTAAGAGATAGATATGTACATATAGGTTCTAGGTATACAAAGAAAACACGGTTTAAAGAGAAAGCGCTTTATTTCCTTTGTCACTTTTGTGGTCTTTTTCTCGTGTTGGCGTAAGACCTTTAGCACGGCCGATTTTTCAAAACTTACCTGTTGTCAGAGCAATAATGATATATAACAGATTTCCACCGAATATTATATACTTTCTTTGTACCATGATCTAACTTTTTAAAGGACATGGTACACACTAGGCATGTTTTAATATACATGTAATACATCTTGTTGAATATAATGGCATCTGCCGATATCTCCTTCTTAATCCATTTTGTTACTCTTGTACACGAACTCAAATAAACTGGCATCGGACGAGATCAAGGGTGCTAACATAAACATAGCGCATGCGACCTAGTGGTCGTACTGTACAACTTCACAAATGAGTTTTTAAAGAATCAGAACGGTTTTTTTAGCTCCGCTGACTGAAAGTCATCTAAGCTATAGCGATCACCCTTTATCTGGCGTCCGTTTGTCTGTCTATCCGTCCGTTAAGAAGGCACAATTCGTAACCAGTTGACCTGGAATCTTCTACCTTTACATCCTTTACATCTGAAAACCTGAAATAAGGTTTCCGTTACACATAATCTTTGAGCTATCGGGCTCCGAAGTAACCCCCCCCCCAGAATAATGGAAAATGTGATACAAAAGCTCAAGTATCCAAACAACTAATGCATTGATCACCATGATTCTTTGCATGGATATTGATCATGGTGTGTTTTTTTCTATTTTTTCTATAACAATTTATAAATAACTGAACAACTATTGCATTTATCACCATGATTGTTTGCATGGATATTGATCATGCAGTGTTTCATCAGTTCCTGCAGACAAGGGCGCCGTCTACATTTTTTTTCAAATGTTTACCCGTTCCCTTCCATATGTTTTAGACATTCAAAGATGTTAAAATTGGACCGAAAATCTCCTAACTTGACATCCAAGGAGGTCCATGAAAAATCACCATTGAAACTAGAAATTAGGTCTCTGTTACTCATATCCTCTGATCTTTGGAGCTCAGAATTAACCCCCCCCCCCGAATAATAAAAAAATCCGTTACAAAAGTTCCAGTATCTGAACAACTGATGTATTGATTACTATGATTCTCTGAATCCATTTTCTCTATTTATAAGACCTTCAAAGATGCAGTGGTCTGTTAGCAGGGAACAAATCGTGACCATTCAGCCTAGGATCTTTTGCTTTAAAATGCAGAAACGTCCATGAAAAATCTCCTTGGAATCTGAACTGGTCTCTGTTACCCATATCCTTAATCTATAGTGCTTATAAGTACCCTTCAGTATAATTTAACATTTTATATAAAACCTCCAGTTTGTGAACAGTAAATGATTTCATCATCATGATTCTTTCCCTGCACATTCATCATGGAGTGTTTTATCCGTTCCCATAGGCTGGTGGCACCACCTGGATTTTTTTTTCTCAATTTTTTACGCATTTTCTTGAGACATTCAAAGAGTCGGTTGTCTGTTAACAGGGCAAAAATTGTAACCATTGCACCTAGAATCTTCTAACTTGACATCCAGGGAGGTCCATGAAAAATCCCCTTTGGAAACTTGAAATTAGGTCACCTGTTACCTATATCCTCTGAGCTATGCTTAAGTTGAATGGGGATACCACCTACAAAATGTTGCATTGATAAAATTCCTTTTGTGAATGTTTTCCTAGTCAGCTGAGCATCATGACCCCTGGATCACTTGTTTTCATCTGTGTTTCTTCTTTCATGTGTCAATCAAAAATGAACTTATAGCGTGAGAAAATACAAATATTATTATGCAATGTAAATGATTATGTACCTTTGAGGATTAAGGACATGATCAGGCGACGCTCCCCTGACAAACGCTAGGTATTTGTGTGTGTGTGTGTGTGTGTGTGTGTGGAAAACAAAAATGTAGGCTTAAACACAGTGAATACATTTTTAATGTGGACCACCGCCAAAGCTGAACTACAGCTATCTCGCATCTGGACCCATATCAGGCAAAAAATAACGAAATCCATCCATGAATATTAATCATCTTGAAGTCAGGGAGATAAACAAAGACAAAGACATAGGGCAAAAAGCGTTTGCTTTAATATTGAGAACTTTAGATGACAAATACACAAAATTGTATAATTCTAAGTATGCGTCGGCACAAAACAACGTGGTCATTTAAAACTAATCATCCGTATCAGATTTAAGTAAACATACGGTTTCCCACGCAGCCTGTTGTACAAGAACCTTTTTTACTTGCAGTGTAGGCTTACTTTTTCTTATTGGCACCGCCTATATTCGGTTCTGTATTTATAACCTGTTTTTTGTTAAATTGTGTAATCTTTATCCGGGGGTAAACATGTTCTAGCTGTGCCGTGTTTTTGCTCGGTCGCGGTATAAGATTCCAACTGGAAAATAAATACAAATAACATGGTGTTCGGAAAAGAAACGTTGTGTACAGTAATACCACATATATAATACGGTGTCTGTTTGTCTGTGTAATAAATATGCGGGCGGTACAAGGCACAATTCATGAGAAACATAACATTGCGCAGACCATACTGTTTTGTGTATAAACACTGAGTGATTAAACACACCATTGAAAGCACGCTCAATAAATGCTGCACGGTATATGAAGCCCTTTTGAAGTTGAAAACATGCGAGGTTCGCGATTATAGATACTTCTCCGATTGTTGGTTAAGTTTCTTTATTTTTTTGTCTCAGGGAAATTTTAAGCAATTTTATATTTTCAGTATGAACGTCTGTCTGCTTTTTCGCATGTGGCTAAATCCGGTTTATTCATGAATGGAACGGTTGGAACCTTTGGGTGATTCCCGTAAAAGGCACTTATCCTTCAAACCCCTCTCGTTATCATAGAAATTTTGTATCGTAAAATTACAAAAAAACATTTTGTTGTGCAGTTAGATTTTTGCTGACAACAAATTACAAGATGTTTGTATTTCAAAATCTCTCAATTTTAGGTAGAGAAACCCCTCCGTGTTATTAAATTACTATTTCTGAATCATCAAATAGCCATGAAAGGTCCTTTATTATATTAAATTGAAACTTCATTGAAGTCTTCGGGAAGCTAATTTGTGCTTTTCAAGGTTATTTTGTTTATCTTATTCATTCCTTCGTGTGTTTGCTATTTTAATCAAGCTCGGACCACTTTAGGCTTTATAGGCCCTGGCAGGGGCCGATCCAGGAAATAAGAAAAATAGGGGTCCAACTCAGGAGGACTAATAATAAAACCTAAATAATGACCCATGGGTCAAGACGCTCAGCTCATTAGCCAGTTGGCATTGGCCATAGTGTGATACTAGATGGATTTTTGATGGACCTTCCAGGATGTCAAGTTAGATGATTCTAGGCCCAACAATTATGATTTGTACCCTGTTAATAGACGACTGCTTTTTTAAGTCTCAAAAACAGAGAAAAAAAATTCGAAAAAATATAGGTGGCGCCACTAGTCTGCAGGAACAGATGAAGCATTCCATGATCAATATGTATGCAAAGAATCATGGCGAGCAATGGATTGGTTGTTGAGATACTTGAACTTATGTATCAAATTTTTAATTATTCTTGGGGGTAATTACGAGCCCAATAGCTCGGAGAATATGAGTAACAGAGACCTCCTTTCAGGTTTCCAAGAGATTTTTCATGGACCACCCTTGATGTCAAGTAAGAAGATTTTAGGTCCAGTGTTTAAAAATTGTAGCCTGTTAACAGACGACAGCATCTTTAAAGGTTTCAAAAATAGAGAAAACAATGCGTAAAAAATCGAATCCTCTTAACCCGATCGGCACTTGCCCCATTTGCACTGAATGGTTATATAACGGCCTTGCATGTGGAATGCTGGTCCCAGTATTGAGGATTTCAATGAGAGACAAGTAATATAGTTAAATGAACATAAAAGTATTCCGGAAACAGCAGGGGCGTAGCCAAGGGGGGGGGGGGCGCCCCGGTCGCATCCTGTACTCGCCATCCTTTCACTTAACCTATTACAATATATAAAAATAATATATATATATATATATATATATATATATATATATATATTTAAATGTATATATATCTGCATTAAATCAGTGGCGGATATATGCTATCAGTGGGTAATCCAGAAGGGGCGCCTTCGGCGCGCGGCCCCCTTTGAGCAGCAAAATCTCTCATTTTATCTAATTTCCGATTTTCTTGATTAATTTTCGTTTTTTTTTCATATTTCTTATTATTAATAAGCAATTAGACTTTATTTAAGTTATCTGCAGTTACAATTACTTTCAAATTTATTAGTTGAGTATAAGGATATTTATGAACAACTTCAGAACAACTGCAGTTCGATCGAGCACCGGACCCTGGTTGGGGTCAAATTTATTAGTTGAGTATAAGGATATTTATGAACAACTTCAAAACAACTGCAGATCGATCGAGCACAGGGCCTTAGTTGGGGTCAAATTTATTACTTGAGTATAAGGATTTTTATGAACAACTGCAGAACAACTGCAGATCTATCGAGCACCGGGCCCTGGTTGGGGTCGACCGTGAACAATCTTATACGGCTCCTCTGGTGATACCGGTACTCTAACTCGCGATCTGTGCTGAGCTCTTAGGAGTCCTGTGTGCTGTCGAGGCCACGGAACCCGGTAAAATGCAAAGTTTAACATAATAATTCAGCTTATCAGTTATTTTACCACGAACATTACATTTAAAAGATACTATTTTGATAGTTACAAATGTGATTGCGCTTTTGCGCCATTGACTCGTTTGAAATTTTATATCCTAATTTTGAAGAAATATATTTATTATTGAACCTCTCTACATTTTGACTACATAACGCAAAGACATATAAGGGATCAGTTTTTCAGGAGGAAATCCTCATTTTTTTGTAAACATTGCCTCAAAATGTCCTCTTTACATTGTATATTCAAAAAATGTCCCAATAAGTGAAGGGGAAACCCTAACAATTAAACCATGGTTCATAATTAAAAATAAAAAAATATAAATATTTTCATACACTAAAATATATAAAGTATAGTAAAAATTATAATAATAATAATAAAATTTATACTTGTATATATAATCGTTTTCATATTACCCGTACATGCATATTAGCTAGCGCCCCTACCCCCCCCCCCCCCCCCCGTTTTCGAATTTCTTGATCCGCCACTGATGATGGCCACCTCCCCTCCCTCAAATGGCTACGCCCCTGAATAATTATATGCCATAGTATCCCCAGACGATTAATACCCCCTCGCCCTTAAGAATAGGCCCCCCATCTTCAGCAGCATTATACTGACACTTGGCAAGCAACTATGGTTTCTACCATCTATCAACTTGAGAAACAATATTTTTCACCAAATATGGGGGCCAATACCGTGAATTACTCTAGAGAAAAGGGGATTTATTTATACCATAGACATTGTAAGGTAGGTGGCGCTACCTGTCTGTTTTAAAAAGAAACTCTCCAGGATGGATATACATGCCAAATTGAAATCCAACACATTGAACGACTCCTTAGATATGAGCAATTTTCACATGAAACAAATGTATGGATGATAACCACACGAAAAAATGGCAGATGGCGCCACCAGTCTTGAGTACATGATAAGAGAGGCCAACATCTATGGTCATGCATAGTTTCGGACCGATACGGTACACCACTACTCAGAATAGAGCATTAATTTGTAGTATGGAAACGGGTATATAGGTGGCGCCACCTGTCTGGTTTACGAGAAAACTCTCCAAGATGGAACGACATGCCAAATTTCAGACTAATACCTTGAACCGCTACGGAGATATGAGAAAATTTCACCAAAAGCAAATGTACAGATGGACGCCACGGTAAACGATTGAAGATGTCGCCACCAGTCTTGGTAACAAGATGGATGACTCCCAAGTCCTATGGATATGCACAATTTCAGGCCTATAGGGCAAATCACTCCTCAGAAAAGGATATAAATATATTCTACAAAACGGGAAGGTAGGTGGCGCTACCTATCTAGTTTACGAGAAAACTTTCCAAGATGGATGGACATGCCAAATTTCAGACCAATACCTTGAACCACTCCGGAGATATGAGCGATTGTCACCCGAAGCAAATGTACAAAAGGACGCCACGGCATAACGACTGCAGATGGCGCAAGTTGGAGGTATTCAAGATCAATGGACATGCACGATGTCAGCAAAACAGTCCGTTCGTTTTAGATTTGTAATGCTCAAAGTACTGCCAATTGGCGATGATGGGTTATTGCGAAATGCGAAAACAAGAAAAAGGCATAAGGTCAGGTGGCACCACCTGAATTCCGAAGAAGACAAAGCTCTTCGGTCAAAGTGATTTTTGGAATCTATGCATACCTTATTGAGATATTTATTATTTTGTGTGATTTCACCTTATATGGCAATATTTAAGGTCAAGACCACTCTCATAGGAAAGGTCATGACCCCAGTTAAAATATGAATCATCCCATAACCCATGTCTATGTATATGCATAATATGAAAGAAATCTGTCCATTAGTTTTTGACTTATAATGCTCACCATACTGATAAGTGGCAATGATGGGGATATTAATCGGAATGAAAGCAAGAAAAGGATATAAGGTGGCGCCACCAGTTTCCAGTACATGACATCACTAACCAAGATTTCGGTCAAGTTGATTTTTGGATCAATCCATGCAAAATTTCTTGAGATATTTAAAAATTTGTGCGATTTTCCCCAAAAATGGACCTTTTCAAGGTCAAGGTCACTCTCCTAGTTATGGTAATGATCCCTCTTAAAAAAAAAGCTTCGTCCTCTCACCCATATCTATACACATATCAAGTTTGGTGTATTTTTTTTGAGTTATCGCATCCAAAAGAAATCTCGGCGGCGGCGGCGGCGGCGCGACCGTGCTTAAACCATAGTTCCCAGACTTTGTCTGGGGATACAATAATAATAATAAGAAGAAGAAGAAGAAGGAAAGAAGAGGAAGAAGGGAAGAAGAAGAAAAATTATAAAAATACTAAAGATTATATATAATAATTATAATAAAACAAAAATAAACGATAAAAATAATGACTCTTGGTGCTTACTTGTTAAAAGTAAAATCTATCGGCAATCTTTGGCTGAAAGATATGATTGATGGAAATTCATTATAACACGAACATGCTCATGAGCAAATTTATTTTTCAAAGCAAAATAAAATGAATTCATGACAAGTTTAATTAGCATGCATATGTAAAAGAATAAAGTTGAAATTCTCCCTCTTTATAAAACATAGGGTGTCGGGGCTGGTTGGACCTTACTTGAATCCATAACTGGATACGAAATTCCGTCTCACGGTTCTCCAGTCGCAGATCGTAAATTAATAACGGGTCCGTTCTCAGGCGATGGCAGGAACCTTCGTGAAAGTATCCTGGAAACACAGGGTCATTGGATACAATGACATAATTAGGCCCCTCGCGGCATACCGATTTTGCCGTCAGTGTAAATGTGGAAGATATGTACGGGGGGGGGGGGGGGCATAGAGGGGTGGGGTGGATATCTAAACCATACTTGCTCACGAGTACCAATTTGTTTTTCCAGGCAAACTCATGATGATTTATGCCAAATATGACAAAGCATTTCATAATATCCCTCCAAAACAGCTACTTGTCATAATATAATAAATAAATAACATACACCTGTTTGAATTGTTTGGTATCACTCACGGTTAGCCTGAAAAAATTAAGATTTGACTGAAGTGTGGAGATTACGAAAAACCAACAGCTTGTACGTATCATCTAGAATGTCGTGCTCTTAAATGTCGATTTATTAAAACGGATTTTTAAAAGAAATAAATTAATAATAAATAAGTAAAATAAAAAAATAAAAGAAATAAAAAAGGTGCATCTTCTGGCTTCTGGGTGAGTTAATTGTTTGTATTTTTGTAAGAATATATATATCTTTGTAAGTATGACTGTTTCCATATAAGTCTGCATATCTTTTGACCCCCCTCCCCCTTGTTTAAGCTCATGGATCGGCCCCTGCTTCGCGGTGTAAGTACAGTAGGACCTTCGGAACTTAATGCGAGTCGTGTGTGGTCCCTGGAGGTATATTTGACCCAGGCGGTCCCCTGAACATGTTGAACATCTGCTCAAGGCCGATGTGGTACACAGCTTTAACATGGATTAAACAGTCATGATTACGTAACCAGTTAACAGAACATCTGGAATATCTGAAAACATGACAAATTGTCCCCAGATGTCACAAACCAAGTGCAGATTATCAGAAGTCAGGCTTGTGATAGCAAATGAGATTTCCATGATCAGTTTGGGTGTAGGACTAAAGCTCACCTGGTTAAATTCCCCCCTTGGTAAAGAGCCCCTTAGGACAAAAGCACCAAAGGCCTAAGCCCCCCATCCTTGATAATAAAGAGTATACCCCAAGAAATATATATATATATATATATATATATATATATATATATAAATCATGATTTTTTATGCAATTAATGGATATACATAGATGATGTCTATATTAACGTAATCCTAAACCACTCAAAACTCAAATTTACTCTATATTTTATATTTTGGTTTAAAAAATACAAAAGCAATATCAACATATACGTCAGAAATTTACATGTACTACACTATGAAAATATAAAATTTATTAATAAAAATATGTAATAGAAATTGAAATATGATATATTGATGTGAAATAAAATTTAGAATTTACCAACGTAGACATCACTTAATGTCGATGTCTACATGTGTATAACCCTTGCCCAAATGGTCGAATTTAGTAGTATAAGGGGGGGGGGGGTGAAGTGAAGATGTCCCAAGGGAAAGTTGGGTAAATTTAGAGCTGATCTGAAGACAAATATACGGTATCAGAAGAAGTATCCGCTTTAAAAAAAAACGAAACTCATTTATTACGAAAGCTGGGACTAAGTCGAGTGATTAAAAAGTTAAGAAACATCTTGGACAGTGATCAGGTGTTCAAGAAATTTTTCACAAGCACAAAAGAAATAAATTTGAATACCACTTTTGTAGGAACACAAAGGAGCACGCAAAGAAAGTTCACGAGCCATTCGTAGTTTGTTCACTCAACAACGTCAATGTTAAGCGAATCTCATCAAGAATTTAATTTTGTGAGGCAACACTTCAGCTTGGAACATTGGAACTGGGGAAATTTATACTGGGGAACATAGGTATATTGAGGAACATAGGAACTGGGGAAGACATATATAGGTATATCGGGGAATACATGCAGGAACTGGCGAACATAGGAAGCGGGGAACATATAGGTATCGGGGAACTTAGGTGTACCGGGGGGACATGGGAACCGATAAATATAGATAACCTGGGTATGGCGGGGAACATAGGTATAGCGAGGGGCCTATAGGTACTGGGGAACTTAGTATAAAGTTGGGAACATAGGTATAGCAAGGATCATAGGTACTTATAGGAACACACGTAGAGCAGTGAACATAGGTACTCAGGAACATAGGTACTAGGGAGCATATAGGTACCGGAGAAAATAGGTATAACGGGACTTAAGTATATTGGGGACCATAGGGAATGGGGAACACAGGTATAGCGGGGAACATGGTAACTGGCTAACTAAGGGACTGGGGAACATAGTACCAGGAAATATATACCAAGGTATACATAGGTATAGCGGGGAAGATACACTTTTATCAATTGACGTAATTTTACAGTTAAATTAACGTAGTGATTCCCTGTTATTTTAACTGTAAACAGAGACTAACGTGTATTTAACTGTAATTTTCAGTTAATGTGCACGGAATTGCTGGATGAGCAAGTGTCACTGCGCTTGACCAGGCCTGGCACCCTGCTGAGGTTGCTGCGCCAGGCAGACCCGCGGGATATTTACCAGTTCTGACTCCGCTCAAGTTACAGATGTGATACGCAGGAGCGCGGAATTTGAATCGGTGCCATTTTGCAGCCAGCTATCACTATCAGCAGAGGAAACGCAACAACATATTTTGACCATATTATCAGGTAAATATTAGCTATACTACAGTCCTTTGTGTCACAAATGTAATGATAACTGGCCAAACGCTTAGGTCTGAGACCATATTTCTGATGTATCAGAATCTCTTGCATGTATGAGTGAAGTCATTCAGCATGCAAATCTTTGCAGGTCAGCCTCTACACGTGTGTGACCCAGCTGGACCGTCCATTTTGAATACATAAGCAGGCAAAACATTTGGCTTGTGGGTCCAAACGATTGAACCTACTAAACCTTATTATCATTATATGGTCATATACCTATTTATAATTTAGACTGATTTTATATGCACTATTCACTAACATAATAAGTATAACTATACAAAGATTATGATTGTATCATGATAGTATCAAAATCGGCTCCATTGTTTATATATTCATGCTTATATTTTTGTCAGCTGGTCCACTATGTTGTATCGGGAGTATATATATATATATATATATATATATATATATATATATATATATATATATTCCTTCAACAACCTGCGTGTCATGATTTATGGTCTACTTGTCTTTACTTCGCATTTATTAGTTTTACCTCTTCTTCTGGCATCAGCCTGCTTAGGTACTATGATATTTCTAATTAACCTTTCCTTCTTTGCAGGATGTTTGCAGGGTCTTTGCTGAAAGCGACAGTAAGGCTGCAGCCTTAAAGGCTAAAAAGAAAAGACTTTACCAACAGCCTGATTGGGACTTATATGGGAGACTTCAGAAGTGAATGGGATATGTAAAGTTTAAAACTATCCGAACTACAATGTTAATATATAGTATTTGATGGACTCTAGCATATGAACCTGTACATGTATCCAGCAGAACATCAAGAGCCACTTGTTTGTAATCTGGTTGAACAGGTAACACAGAAGGTATTGAATCGCACTATATTATATATGGGACGGTTACAGGTTAAAGGATAAACTCATTGTGTTTATTGTGTGTTAATCATTGTGTTATGGCAACAAAGTTTTCCTTATTTATATATATATATATATATATATATATATATATATATATATATATATATATAATTACGCTTTGCACGTGAATATGGTTGAATGTAAACATATGTATGCAGATCAATGTTTTTATCTCTTGATATACCTTAAAATAATAAAAGCAATGTCAATGTTTCTATTTGTTCATGTTTACTTCTTATTACCCGAGATTCATTAGTTTATATTCCTGTCAAATTAAAGCAATATTTATACTCCCATCATCATTTTCAGCCTCGTTCCCCTTTTCAGGCCTTGAGAATTGTAAATGTATTGTATGGGTAAAATATACTGCCCATACTTCATTTACAGTCTGTCCCATAACATTATAACAATGCTAACAATTATTCATTATGATTCATTATGTACCTAACATTTCAGTCAGTTCCTTTTTTTCACAGCAAAAGCATGTCAAATAAAACTTAACAAATATTAAAGAAGTGATAACAGCTATAAATGTATGGGCATCACAGTAATCACACATCAAACCATACACAATTTTAGAAGTCAATAAATTATATAAAATCGCGGTAGAAGCTAATCAGGGGTATGCTTAATTTACCAGTTTAAAGCCATTGAAATTACAGTTAAATGCAAATCACGGTAGGTTGTAAGTTTACAGTTAAATTCATGCAACTTTACAGTTAAATGCAAATCACGGTAGTCGTAAGTTTACAGTTAAATTCACGCAACTTTACAGTAACATGCAATTTACGGTCCGCCGCAATTTTACAGTTAAATTAACTGGCACCCCAGTTGCTAGTTATTTTAACTGTGATTTTACAGTCAGTTTATAACAGTGTAGTAACTGGAGAACATAGGTAAAGCGGGGAACAAAAGTACTGTAGAAAATAGATATCACCGAACATATATATTTATAGTTTATATATATTATGGAACATAGGTATAGCGGGGAACATAGAAACCGGCTATCATAGTTACGGGGAAACATGGATATATCGGGGAACATAGGAACTGCGGAAAATAGATATAGCGGGGAACAGTGGTACCGGTACGCTCCCACTCCGATATCAGGTTACACATCATCCGCGACTAAACCAGACAGCCTGACAGACAACGGGCTAAGGGTGACTGATATATATAGCTCAGACGTGCAGTAATCGTAGCTAAAAATTAGAACTTTGATCAGGTAATATGGTGACAGACGTAGCACTTTACATAGAAATCAGAGAGACTGAATTAATATGTCCCCGAAAACATAAAAAAGAACAAAAGGCTTTGTGCAAGATTTCATATTTAATCACTGTACAGGAAGGAATGAGTCGTGAAAACCTGAGCCATCATGACTTTGAGGAAAATGGACCATGAATGATTCATTCAGTACTTGAATGCATGCACTCAACACAAAAACAAGGAAATTATATTATATATACTAGAGTGAATATGTAGCTATGGTTATCGGTGAGAAATGTTATTATATATTCTCGATTATTAATCGATATATGATGCTTTATTAAAGAATTTAAAAAAAATACATATACTAGTATATGATATTTATGTGATTTAAGCGAAAACGCCATCTGGTTCAGACATTATAAACATTTACCGACGCTTACAGCTTTTGACGGACCTCCTTTTAACTTGATGACGAATCTCGACGGTCGGGCACTAATTTCATGCCCCCATGCAGCCCTGCAAGGTCTTGGTTCGACACTGAGACCCTTATTCTTCGCCCTCTGAGTTGCCCTTTTACTTCGTAATCGATAGGGTCTCAACATGAAAGTTTATTGTATGTAATATTTAAATAATTATACGCTGAAGGTTCTGCTATGTGACTTTGTTTTACAAACATGTATACATTTTTTTTAAAATATTTATTTTGTGGAGGGTACCACCTCCATTTTTTAATGTTAACTTAACTTCGTATATGTACATCTGCAGAATTCCATTCCGGTTTCGGACTATGTGACAGGACAGTATCACATACATCCTCTCGTTTTGTATCCAGGTGTTAACCGGGTCCGGTGACTACTGCACCTGGGTGCATAATCGTCCCTATTGCTGCGTCGTACAACCGTGGAACCCCCGAAAGCAGCATTCGTTGGTGAGTGAAACACGGCCATGTGGCACGACCTTCCAATTAAGCCTGCAGAGCTCTCACCCTGGGTGGGGGCCGACCGTAAAACATCTCACCCCCTCGGCAGAGAATCGAACTCATGTACGATCTCCGGGCTTTGAGTCCAGTGCACTACCCCTTATATACTTAAAACTACTAGCATATTATAAACCGGCTCCTGCTTAGTTCCCATGTTCATGATAAATGGCCCCTTCACGAAATAAAGTCAAATTTCAACGTATATATGAATAATAAGGTAAATGACCCCCTTGGTACTCTCCTCTACAGTTTAAAACCAAAACGGACATTTCCAAGGAGCGGCCACAGAGGAGTTGGGTAACAAAAGTCCAGTGGCACCACCCTCAATTATAATACAGATACTTGTCCATATCATATGACTTTAATTAATCGGCAAGGTGTTTATCATTTTAACATCGTAATCAAATGTGCTATATGTCCGTCTGAACGTGCCGTAAGATTCTAGTCGTGAAGCTCTTGTTTAAATATATGCGGATTTGGTTAGCTCCACAAACCCCTGGTTCCTGTCACCGGCTCTAGGACAACTACCCCCCAGACAACTACCCCCGGACAATTACCCCCCGACAATTACCCCCTGGACAATTACCCCCCAGACAATTACCCCCCGGACAATTACCCCCCAGGACAATTACCCACTTGGACAACTACCCCCAGACAACTACCCCCCGGTACAATTACCCCCGGACAACTACCCCCCCGGACAACTACCCCATGGTATAATAACACTTTTAAAGTACACATTGTACAAACTAAAAGTAAAATATTCCGATTGTAAGTAAAAAAAATACCGGTGATAATATATTTCAATCCAAGCATAGGTAAATACATCATGTGTATTGTAAAAATAGAAAAAAAAATCCATTACATCAAGTTTTCAGTAGCTGTTTACTAGTTTTAGGCAATTCCTCTCAGATGATTGTATTGTGTATTATAAAAAAAATTGTAAATATATGGTAAAAAGTCCATTATATGAAATATGCTTTACATTGACAAGTTGTAAATTAAAAAGCTATGTAAACATATGGTCCATATAACCACCCGCAGGCTTACAATATAATTCCATTCAAATAGGGAATACCATTCATTCTGATCCATTCTTACCAGTCTCTATAAGTAATATCATAATAAGTAATAGCATAATATTATTATCTAAAGTGATTTTCTTTTTAATTTTTTGTTTGCAATTAATTTTATTTATTTCTTTGGCATTCTGGGCTACTCATTAGCAACACAGAATATATTTAAATTTATAACGTGTACTTTAAATGTGTAATTTATACCATGGGGGTAATTGTCCGGGGGGTAGTTGCCCGGGGGGTAATTGTACCGGAGGTAATTGTCCGGGGGTTAGTTGTCTGGGGGGTAGTTGTCCAAGGGGGTAATTGTCCTTGGGGGTAATTGTCCGGAGGGTAGTTGTCTGGGGGGTAATTGTCCAGGGGGTAATTGTCGGGGGGTAATTGTCCGGGGGGTAATTTGTCCGGGGGGTAGTTGTCCTGTTGCCCCTGTCACCTCAAACTTTTTTTCTTTTGCATGCACCTGTTCTTCATCACCAGTGTCTTTGTAAGGGTTTATACACAATGTTTAGGACTTGGCTCCGTGCATTCCAACACACTTTGCCGTATTAAGTCCAGGTGGCGTGATTTTTTTACTGCGTACACTCTGAGGTCCTGACGGTAAACAACTGCCGTAATGTTTGTAAAGTTAGCGACATTTTTTTAATTATGCCTTTTTCATGTTTAATAAAAGCATTATGACTTAACTACGCCTCACGTAACTCCCCAGGATATTTTAAATTTATAATATATATTTATTCAGCGAAAAAGAAGATATATGCTTATTAATTCTAGATTGAAAAAAAATATTTTAATTAGTGAAAAATAAATTCATAATCGTAGGTTTTTAAATAAATCAGTCATAATTAAAGACTATTCCCAAACTCACACGGCTAACAATTTTGTCGTGCTGTACAATCACAAATATCATCAACACATATTAGGCATGCATCTTTCAACGTACTCGAGTACCGGTATGTGTTGGAATCAGACTGAAATGTGTTCATGATGTGTGTAAAATGCCAGTAGACTTTTTCCACTTTACCAGCGCCACCTCTCGGGGACAACTGACACTGAGTGTTCGGGTCTGTTATACTAAAGAAAAGGCAATCATTTGTTATCATTCAAATTATAAAAGTTAAAAATTCACATTATCTGTAAGGGTGAGGTTCACACCCGAAAAATCTGGGTTATATTTAACTGTATTTGACAAAAGTGTCAATGGTGTCTCAGAGAACCTGATACCAGCCGACGAATGTTACGCTCGGTACGCATGCATGCTCGTCGTAAAGGTCTATTGTTTGTAACTCGTTAGTGTATGTGCTCACTTCCCTCATTTAGATACTAATGGCCCGTGGAATACGACTCTAAGCTGAGCTTGGCACTCAACTTAAAGCAACAGCACATAAGTGCAGTATTTGATTAAGAAATTTATAAACATCCATCAGATCAGATTTATGAAATATATTTGTCATTTCAAATTGCAAACTGGTGTATCAAATGCTATTGGAATACTAGGGCTGGGTATCGGTCAGCTTATTCAGGTACAATGCGTGTATAATTTACTAAATGCGCTTCCCGATACGTATTGACGATACGCTTAATATTTCTTTGTGAATAATTTCTGATTAAAAGCTCTATGGTTAAATATTTCGTAAATAAATAAAAAAAGAAAAATATTATTTTATCATTGTCATGCATGAAGCACCAAGAACTGTATATATACATTCCATAATCAGTTGATCATACGAGTATATGTAATCTTAATAAAATCTTAGAAGGCCCCTTAAAGAAATAAGTAGCATCTTAAGCTTTATAAATAACTCAGATTATAATTAAGGTAAGGGTTGTATGGCTTGTATCTATAATTCCTAGCTGCTTTTGTGTTTCATTGATACGACGGTACAGCATACATAGCGTACCGGTAATCGTATCGATGTTGCGTATCGATATATCGATATATTGATACATCCCTATTGATAAGCTCTGAACACAGCGTGTGACCTCCTGGTGACCTTCCACTCACACGCTGTGAAAAATAGCAGGATTCTTCAGGTTTGGCACGGTGCCAAACACCCAGTCAGTTTGCGCTGGATAAAGTAAATTCTGATTGGCTCTGCGTTTAAAGAAATCTGCACCACTGGTAGAAAAAAAACTGATTGGCTTAGCGTGAAAACAAACATAGCTGTGCCCGTGGCAAGCTCGTGTAGCAGGGAAAAAGAGTAATCATGCAGAAAGTGGGGGATAACTGACCCCAGGCCAAATCAGCAAGTCAGTATAGAGACTGTGTTGAAAGTTGACGATTGCATCGTGTGTATCCAAACAAGGGCTTGAAAAAGTCTGTGCTACCAAGCGCTTTTCACCGCAGTGCAAAGTGACCAGAACCTCGAATAACATCCGATTGTGCTGGTGGAATTCCACAGAGACAGCGTCGCCTGGTGGCCAAACCTGACCGGCATACGCAGTTTATTGCAGCGGGTAGTGAAGCGAATATTTGAGCATATAGCGCAACAACTGCTTCTGGAGCGTACCCTATTGAATACAATAACTGTTTTTATCTTTTTAGTGATATATCATCAGTCCTTCTTTAATTTGGATGTACGATGATGAGTTCAAAATATTGCGTTTATTTGTAGACAGAATCAAGATATAATGATATATGCTATATTACAAGGAAATATGTCGGGATAGTAAGTGGCCTATTCAATGGGAATGCAAAATGAAGGTCAGTTTTTTTTCTGTAGTTGTCGCCTGAAATATGATTCGCAGTATATAGCTATGTATAAGTCACTCCTTGAAATACATGCGTGTCCAAGCGACCCACTTAACAGAAGGTCAAAATCGGCATGTTATAACGTAACGAAAGTCCGAGCTTTATGTACTAAAGTAACTAGACATTTCTTGGCACCGCAGGTACCAGAGTATCCCCAGACATAGTAGGCCCCCCTCCTACAAGAACAGACCCCCATTTTTAGCAGCATATACTGACACTTGGCATATCTATTGTTTATTCCATCTAAAGATCCACAATCTTGTTGAAGATGTTGGTCCTGTGACCTTGATCTTTTTAAAGATGTGTCCTGTGACCTTGACCTTTGATCTCATAACCCCAAAATCAATTTGGGTCTTGCTTTTCCAATGGGACATATGCAAGTCAAGATTGAAATCTATACATCAATAAAGCAGGAATTATCATCCAGAAACTTATTTTTGGACAGATGGCTCCTGTGACCTTCACCTTTGACCTTGTGACCTCAAAATTGATAGTGTTCATCCTCTTGGCAGGAGAACTATTTGTGCAAGATGAAAGATATGAGATGAAATGTTTGGCTGAAAATGCACCCACCTCTTTTTAAGATGTGTCCTGTGACCTTGACCTTTGACCTCATGACCCCAAAATCAATTTTGGTCTTACTTTTCCAATGGGACATATACAAGTCAAGTTTGAAATCCATACATCAATAAAAGCAGGAATTATCATCCAGAAACTAATTTTTGGACATATGGCTCCTGTGACCTTCATCTTTGACCTTGTGACCTCAAAATTGATAGGGGTCTTCCACTCTTGGCAGGTGAACTATATGTGCAAGAGGAAAGATCTGAGATGAATTGTTTGGCTGAAAATGCATCCACAATCTTTTTAAAGAGGTTTCCTGTGACCTTGACCTTTTTGACCTCATGACCCTAAAATCAATTTGGGTCTTGCTTTTCTAATGGGTCAATAACAAAGCCAAGTTTGAAATCCATACATCAGTAAAAGATGGAATTATCATCCAGAAACTAATTTTTGGACAGATGGCTCCTGTGACCTTCACCTTTGACCTTGTGACCTCAAAACTGATAGGGTTCTTCCTCTCTTGGCAGGTGAACTATATGTGCAAGATGAAAGACCTGAGATGAAATGTTTGGCTAAAAATGCATCCACCTCTTTTTAAAGATGTGACCTTGACCTTTGACCACATGACCCCAAAATCAATTTGGGTCTTGCTTTTCCAATGGGACATATATAAGTCAAGTTTGAAATCCATACATCAATAAAAGCAGGAATTATCATCCAGAAACTAATTTTTGGACATATGGCTCCTGTGACCTTCACCTTTGACCTTGTGACCTCAAAATTGATAGGGGTCTTCCACTCTTGGCAGGTGAACTATATGTGCAAAATGAAAGATCTGAGATGAATTGTATGGCTGAAAATGCATCCACAATCTTTTTAAAGATGTGTCCTGTGACCTTGACCTTTGACCTCATGACCCGAAATTCAATTCCGGTTTTGCATTTCCAATGGGTCAAATACATGTATAGTTTGAAATCCATACATCAATAAAAGAAGGAATTATCATCCAGAAACTAATTTTTGGACAGATGGCTCCTGTGACCTTCACCTTTGACCTTGTGACCTCAAAATTGATAGGGGTCTTCCTCTATTGGCAGATGACTTATATGTGCAAGATGAAAGGTCTGAGATGAAATGTTTGGCTGAAAATGCATCCACCTCTTTTTAAAGATGTGACCTTGACCTTTGACCTCATGACCCCAAAGTCAATTTGGGTCTTGCTTTTCCAATGGGACATATATAAGTCAAGTTTGAAATCCATACATCAATAAAAGCAGGAATTATCATCCAGAAACTAATTTTTGGACATATGGCTCCTGTGACCTTCACCTTTGACCTTGTGACCTCAAAATTGATAGGGGTCTTTTACTCTTGGCAGGTGAACTATATGTGCAAGATGAAAGATCTGAGATGAATCGTTTGGCTGAAAATGCATCCACAATCTTTTTATAGAGGTTTCCTGTGACCTTGACCTTTGACCTCATGACCCCAAATTCAATTCCGGTCTTGCTTTTCCAATGGGTCAAATACAAGTCAAGTTTGAAATCCAAACATCAATAAAAGAAGGAATTATCATCCAGAAACTAATTTTTGGACAGATGGCTCCTGTGACCTTCACCTTTGACCTTGTGACCTCAAAATTGATAGGGTTCTTCCTCTCTTGGCAGGTGAACTATATGTGCAAAATGAAAGATCTGAGATGAAATGTTTGGCTGAAAATGCATCCACATCTTTTTAAAGATGTGTCCTGTGACCTTGACCTTTGACCTCATGACCCCAAAATCAATTTGGGTCTTGCTTTTCCAATGGGACATATATAAGTCAAGTTTGAAATCCATACATCAATAAAAGCAGGAATTATCATCCAGAAACTAATTTTTGGATATATGGCTCCTGTGACCTTCACCATTGACCTTGTGACCTCAAAATTGATAGGGGTCTTCCACTCTTGGCAGGTGAACTATATGTGCAAAATGAAAAATCTGAGATGAATTGTATGGCTGAAAATGCATCCACAATCTTTTTAAAGATGTGTCCTGTGACCTTGACCTTAGACCTCATGACCCGAAATTCAATTCCGGTTTTGCATTTCCAATGGGTCAAATACATGTATAGTTTGAAATCCATACATCAATAAAAGAAGGAATTATCATCCAGAAACTAATTTTTGGACAGATGGCTCCTGTGACCTTCACCTTTGACCTTGTGACCTCAAAATTGATAGGGGTCATCCTCTATTGGCAGATGACTTATATGTGCAAGATGAAAGGTCTGAGATGAAATGTTTGGCTGAAAATGCATCCACATCTTTTTAAAGATGTGTCCTGTGACCTTGACCTTTGACCTCATGACCCCAAAATCAATTTGGGTCTTGCTTTTCCTATGGGACATATATAAGTCAAGTTTGAAATCCATACATCAATAAAAGCAGGAATTATCATCCAGAAACTAATTTTTGGACATATGGCTCCTGTGACCTTCACCTTTGACCTTGTGACCTCAAAATTGATAGGGGTCTTCCACTCTTGGCAGGTGAACTATATGTGCAAGATGAAAGATCTGAGATGAATTGTTTGGCTGAAAATGCATCCACAATCTTTTTAAAGAGATTTCCTGTGACCTTGACCTTTGACCTCATGACCCCAAAATCAATTTGGGTCTTGCTTTTTCAATGGGACATATATAAGTCAATTTTGAAATCATTACATCAATAAAAGCAGGAATTATCATCCAGAAACTAATTTTTGGACAGATAGCTCCTGTGGCCTTGACCTTTGACCTTGTGACCCCAAAATTTATATGGATCATCCATTATTGGCAAGTGAGCTATATATTCAAGATGGAAGACCTGGGATGAAAGTTTGGCTTAAAATGCATCCACAGTATCTTTTAAAATGCCAGTCCAGTGACCTTGACCTTTGACCTCATGACCCTAGAACCTATAGGGTTCTTACTTTAGTGGTGGGCCATACATAAGTCATGTTTGAAATCCATATGGCTATCAACACTGGAGATATCATAAGAGGTGTGTGATTTTCACCATATATGGCAATATTCAAGGTCAAGGCCACTATCATAGTAAAGGTCATGACCCCAATTTAAATAAGCATCATCCCATAACCCATACCTATGTATATGCATAATATAAAAGAAATCTGTCCATTAGTTTTTGACTTATAATGCTCACAGTGCTGTAAGGTGGCAATTTAGGGGGTATTAAACGGCACGAAAACAAGTAAAGAATAATAGGTGGCGCCACCAGTTTCTGGAACATGACAACCCTATCCATGATCTTCCATCAACTTGATTTTGGGATAAATCCATGCAAGATTTCTTGAGATATTAAAGAATTTGTGTGATTTTCCCCAAAATTGGACCTATTCAAGGTCAAGGACACTCTCCTAGTTAAGGTCATGACCTCATTTTAAATAGGCGTCGTCCTCTTACCCATATCTATACATATACCAAGTTTGGTAAAGTTCCGTGAAATATTTTTTGGGTTATCGCGCCAACAAGATTCATATGCGGCGGCGGCGGCGGCGGCGGCGGCGGCGGGACCGGTATGAAAACATAGTATCCCCCGACTTTGTCTGGGGATACAATAATTACAGGTTTCAAGGGCCACGAGGGCGGGAAGACACGGCAAACTTTTTTTAAAGCAAACACACGCATGTCCTTATAATATAAGAAGACGTTTACACGTTTATAGGTTGTCATAATGAGCGTTACTGCAAGTTAACGAACAATATTGATTTGGAACAGGCATTTCTCAATATTGTTTAATGTCACACACACACGCAAGCACACCCACACACCCACACATATGACAGATACACCATCCACATCCACGCAAACACACCCTCACACACACATACACATATATGAAGCTTCAATGTTAGTTCAGGTTGAGAAAAAAATTAACAAATTAATTTGATTTTTTTTTATTTTGTAAAAATAAGGCTTAAAGGAAAAAATATGTTAAATGAAATGATAAAGTTAGAATTTCTCCTGGTCAAATATGGCTTCCGTATTTATGTAGCCATCGCTTTTAGCACGGTCGATAAAACAACCACAGGTATGAAAGTATAAAAAACCACTTGAGGCAAGGAATTAACCAATACCTTGTGTGAGGAAAATATTATATATAGTTTACAGGTTAACTTGAAAACACTTGAAAGAATCTAATTTTGCTATTCTTTGTTTTTTGTTTTCTTCCCTTTCTTAGGTGAATCTGTTTGCTCACTTGTTGTAGGTTTATCAACTTTTTTCTCCTCCTCTTTTCTCTGCTTGTCATTATTGGTAGGTTTGTGTGTTTTAGGAACAGTTTTTAGTAATCTCTGTAAACCCATTGACAGACAGGTAAAAGATACACCCAAAACGAGACTGAGGGCAAGAATAACGTCAATCATGGGATCACCATCACGTGACTGCATACCACGCGAAGCCGGCAGATGATTGGTTCCGTGATTCAACACGTGATCTATCCAATATTGCGCGCGACTTGAGGTCACTGACCACTGTGCTCGGAGCAGAGATGACACCCTTGAAACGTTCGATTTAAAAGATGGATCTTCAATCACACGCGTAATCTCCGCTGATAAATCGTCTGATGTGAACTGCTCAATATCAAGTTTAACCCCATAGCCTTCATCGCTGGCCTTTTCAGCATAAAAATGTTGGTCCCCATACATCGGTAGCATCAGCATCGGTACTCCATGGTATAGAGCTTCAAGCTGACTGTTTGCTCCCGCATGCGTAACCAAAAGCCTCGTTCTCGGGTGACCCAAGAGGTCATTCTGACGTATCCGATTTACCATCATAATTCTTGGCGTAATCTCTTCTTCGGTGAATTTGTGACAATTCCAAACTACTTGGTACTTGATTTTTTTAAAGGCTTGTAACATTTTGTGTAGAATTGTTACTGGAATAGCCCTAGTGTCAATATTGCCAAATGATGCGACTATAACTCCACCTGGGAGAAAGTTCATGAACTCTTGAGTATTTTTGTCCAGCTTTCTCGCCGGTTCTAAAGTGGATCCGATCACCGGGTAAACCCTGAGAGGCGTGTTTACGGTAACGGAGTGGGTAGAATCACTCTCTAGTAACCATAGTAACGACTGGGATGCGATTTCTGGGATGCTTAGGAAATTATTTTCATCCATGTGTTTCTGGAATGTGGTCTTGAGCGAAAACATATCGCCCACCTGTTCTTTATGCCCTATAATCAGTTGTATAAAGTTGTACAAACGTTCAGTAAATAACATGTTTGTCTGCGGCTTACCTTGTGCGAACGTGTAGACTGGATAATAAAACATCTCCCACTCGAAACGACTGGAATACGACACAAACTGCACACCTGTCATGTGCAGTAAAATATAAAAACAAGCCGAGTGCGGATGCGCGTCCACAACAGCCAAATCAAAGTTGCCATTCTTGACTTCATTAACGAGAGCAGAGTATTCCAGCGCGCCCTCGCACGCAGCGCGGTGTCCGAAATAGTCAATATTGTAATATTCCATGGCGTTAAGTCGTGAAATTTTGTGAAAATCCTCTGCTTCAAGTTTTCTCCTGGAATTTGTATGTCTTTTCGTTGCGTATGGTACTAAACGTACGGGACTGCGGGATATCTGTTCTATGTAAGGGTAGCTGATACTCAGCGCCAGCGAAACGTTGTGTCCCTTATCAGCTAGCTCCCTGCCTAATTCCCAGAAAATATTCACCTTAGTTGGACTCATCATAGGGAGTAATAACACTTTGGAACACAAACCTGTCTTGAAAAGCACCAAGGTAGTTAGCATACACAGTAACACCCCGCAACAGATGCACCGCGGCCCCATCCCGACAAGCCTGCTGGACTGACAACTGTTGACACCGAGAGTAGTGTTTCTTAACCAGTAGAGGAGCTAGCTTACTGCTCGGGTTGTTTCGCTCCAGGAAGACGGCTGTTTTACAAGCTGGCAAGTTTTATATCAGCGTGAACTTACTGCAGGAAACAGAGCCACGTTTTTATCCACAGAAAAGGAATCCTCACAGTGACAGATACAGAATTTTTGTCAAGATACAATATATCCTACCACTGCAGAATAACACAGCTGTCACAAGGGATTTGTGAAAGATTCATGAATGCACATTGAGAGGTCATGACCTTGACCTCCGGGTACCAGACGGGCGGCCAACGTGGCATCCATGTGGCCTGACAGTTGAGGGGACAGGGAGATGTTTTGGCTCTGCAAGCCCATTAATTATAACATACACAATAGCCCTGTTCAAGCACCCCCTGTAGCGTCGCGACAGCCCCGCTGACAACAAGTGAATTTTGTTTAGGAAATGGACATTTCATCCATAATTACACTCACTAATACTCGTGGAGCTGCCAGTCACAAAGTTCTTTGGGGTGTCAAGTGTATTTTTGCACTTGTTTCAGTTTGAGAGGTTGTTCTTTTCGGTCATGCTGTAATCCATCTGAATCATTTTGACACTTTAGCCGGGTTTTCCTTATAAACATAGTCACTTGATATGGTTTACCCCAAATCCCGGCAGGGCGCGTGGCCTGTCACCCAAGCTTAACTAATGGGAACCCCATCCGTGATCATGTAAACAAACCCTGACTTTTCACTCTATACCCGTGTTTCTCTACCCCCTGTTATCATATTTCTGTACTTTCGATTAATGTTTATTAGATCAACTTCTATTCCTCGTTTTACCATCAAATACTTTTCAGTGTTCGCTGTTTGTTTTCCTTTTAAAATTTTACAGGGGAAGGGCAACTTCAGTTTTTGAAGACAATATTGATACAACGTTTATAAATGTTTAACTATGAGAATTGTATTTTTTTGTGAATCATTTTATTTTCAATATTATATTATATTATATTATATTATATTAGCCATATTATTTTATATATTATCTAAGTTCCTTGGTCAGCATGGTAAACTAGTAAAAACTTCCTCGGTACTGGTTTCTCCGTTACACCCTTGACGTACATTACACCCTGTGGACATTTTGACCAAATAACAGTCAAGTTCCCAATAAATTAAGTTTGTAATAACGCGCCATTACAACCTGCTGACAATAACTCTCTATTATAACCAATGGACTTTCAATATATTACTTCACGTAACATTATAGCGGTGTACATATTGCTTTTTGGCATGACGTCAACATTCTGTCCAGATTGAGATTTTTATCCATGTACTTTATACGCACTGTTTTGTTTTTATGTGTAACTTAAGTCCTCTGATATGTAAAGTCTCAATGAACGAAAATAATGTTTAATCCGTGCCTTATATCATTACCAGACTACGTGGACCTTACTCATTTTATCTAAAATTTGAGTAAAAACAGATATATGTTTTACTATTTCGTAAGTTCTACTATCAGGATAAAAATTAAACGGATGCTTTATAAACGCTAACACAGGATATATCTGAATCCAAGCCCTGAGGAATGGAAATCGAGGTTCACTAACTCCGTGGTAACATCACCAGTGGGTTCTGCTCACCAGATCGAAGAGGCACCTACATGATACCAGTATACGTCTCCCATCCTCATCCGTGATAGACAAATATAAATAAAATATAGTGTTCAAGTTACCTTACGAAATTTCAGCAGCGTCCGTTCTTATGTTTTTTTAAAGAAATGCAGTCATCAAGATGTTAATCATATACATAAACGACGCCTTTTTATACTAATACTGAACATAGCTGTTCCGGAGTGACTCATCACAGTCCTTAGATTCTCTGTGATATCATTTACATTGTTTTGAAATCAAAATACGGAGCTTTAATCTTGTATAGCATAACTAAACGCGACACCTGTTATACAGAGGCGTAAACCATTGTTTTCATATAATCTGGCATACATTCCATTACCCGGAGTTCATCCTCAACCCCTATCTAAAAAAATCCGATTCCTCTTTTAAACTTGTAATTGGTATCGACCTTTCACGTCAAGCAAACATATTCTAAATACCCAGATACTATCAGGTAACACGTTTGCCTTTGAAAAATATAAATATAGATAATACATAAGGCCAAAAAAATTAAGGGTATGGATCTCAGGCACTTTTTCTCCAGAAATCAGTGCGGGCGGGAGATTTTATTAACTTTTTTTGTATGTTTCGATAAAAATGTCATATGATCATGGAGAGCATGATAATAACAGAATTTTTTGCTAAACAGGTAAAAGCACTATATAACATAGGACACCTGATCAAAATTGTATTATTTTACCTTCTTGAAAGATGAAAATCAAAATAAAAAATTTTCATGCGAAAAATTTCA
This sequence comes from Sipunculus nudus, assembly GCA_026874595.1. NCBI lineage: Eukaryota > Metazoa > Annelida > Sipuncula > Golfingiida > Sipunculidae > Sipunculus > Sipunculus nudus. The sequence goes on from CM049319.1 coordinate 62,962,920, forward strand.
TATGATCAGGGAAAGCATGATAATAACAGAATTTTTTTGCTTAACAGGTAAAAGCACTATATAACATAGGACACCTGATCAAAATTGCATTATTTCATCTTCATGAAAGATGAAAATCAAAATAAAAAAATGTTCATGCGGGGGGTTAAATTTGATGCGGTCGGTGCCTGAGAACCATAAGTTTTTTTTGCCTTGACTGAACTTATTTCCTGGCAGAGAAACTCTTTTAAATAAGAAACAAAAAACATGAAGTTTCGTGATTTGTAAAAAAAGGCTTTATCTTACCAAAAGCGTTCTTTGAAAAAAAAAATATTATAACAATAATTACAATATTTGAAAAAAGTGCATTATTTTAGAATATTCTTGGTAACTTTCGAGTGAACAACATGATAAATCTTGAAAACGTGTTTTTTGTCTATTATTAACAACACTTATGTCAGGCAAAGAAAAACACACTTTTCGGATATTGCTATTCATGTATACTATTGTTTGAAATTAGCTGAATAAAACGTGGTAAAAAAACAGCCTGTGTGCGGTTGGATCGGCGTGTTTTGACCTGTTTTTATAGAATGTTCAAGAGATTATAATTAGTTAATAGAGGTCAGATATCGGTATTTGCCTAATTAAAACTTGGCCACAAACTGCTCTCATACCAAATCCGTTCTATTTCGTGAGCCGTGCGGGTGTGTTTTCATTTCTTTTGTACCATGATGGATGGCCTGTATCATATATCAGTGATCGAGATTCCTACGGCTTATATTGCCGCTCTACTTATTCTCAGTTTCAAGGCCCCGTTCACATCTTGATATAAGCTTTCTTAGAACGGCCCTTACTTGCCTCCTTCAGGTAATAAGAATTCTTTGTAGTTTCAAACTGCAAAATTAATCGTTTGTGATTGTCACTAACAAAAATTAGACCCAATTAATTAATTATAAAAAAGGACCGATATCCATATAATCGTCTTTCGTATATGTTTGTTCGTCCGTAGGTGTGAAAAATATTCCAAATTATGAAGGATTTCATCGAAACGTAATGTGGAATTTCAATCGTGAGGAAAGACAAAGATTTATTAGAGATTAAAACCTCTTAGCTTCTGCGGAATCCTGAATGATTTTTTTTACTTGTATATGCCATGGACCGCCACTAGTGGTGACACTTGATGCAGGAACAATGTACAATAGATACCGTATCTTCTTGATCAGACGCCGGGTCTTAAATACTCGCATGCCGTTTTTAAACGCCGGGTCTAAAAAAATTCTTAGAAAAATAAACGCCGGACCTATATTGACGCCGGGTATGTATAGGAATATACATTGCATATATATATATATATAAATATATATATATATATATATATATATATATATATATATATATAAAACATCGATGTAAACAAAACAAGTGACCCATGGGTCATGACGCTCAGCTGACTGGGAAGAGATTCACAAAAGGAAATTTTATCATCAGAATGGTAGATACCCATTCAACTGAAGCATCAAACAGATTAACCAACAGGCCAAGATTTAGTCTGTATTTATATATCTGAAAAATAGAGAAAAAATGTGTAAACTTTAAAAACTAGAATACGGGTAGCCGACAAGTGACTACGTGTATCTGCCAAAATCAGAGTGAAGTGTGGCATGGATTGAGTGGCAAGGGGAAACAGAGTGAGGTATGTTGCATATTAGCATGGATGTCTGCAGCCTAAATGTGTATGTAGGTTGTGCAACCTACCACAAATCCAGAAAACTGTCCAAGTTGTATACATATGCAAAATTTTAGGCAGAAAAGTCAAACCACTACATGGATATGAGTGATTTTAGCCCACGGCAGACAAACAGACAGACGCTGTGCAAAAATGATTGCAGTTTTGTGTATGATAAAGACCTATGTGAGATCTAAACACAAGCATAATTTTGGCCCAATCGGTCAAATGGTTCCTGAGATATTAGCTTGGATGTGTGCAGCGTTAACTAGAATGAAGGTGGCGCCACCTGTCATAAAATCAAGAAAGCTATCCAGGATGTATAAACCTGCAAAATTTTAGGCAGTTATGTCAAACCACTACAGAGAAATGAGTGATTTTAGGCCACGGCAGACCAACAGACAGACGCTGTGCAAAATGTGCAAAAATGGTTGCAGGTGGCCCCTCCAGTTTTGTGTATGATAAAGAACTATGTGAGATCTATACACATGCAAAATTTTGGCCCAATCGTTCAAACGGTTCCCGAGATATGAGCTTGGATGTCTGCAGCATAAACTAGAATAAAGGTGGCGCCACCTGTCATAAAATCAAGAAAGCTATCCAGGATGTATAAAACTGCAAAATTTTAGGCAGATATGTCAAACCACTGCCAAGATGTGAGTGACTTTATTGCACGGCAGACAAACAGACAGACGCTGTGCAAAAATGGTTGCAGGTGGTGCCACCAGTTTTGTGTATGATAAAGAGCTATGTTAGATCTATACACATGCAAAATTTTGGCCCAATCGTTCAAACGGTTCCCGAGATATGAGCTTGGATGTCTGCAGCATAAACTAGAATAAAGGTGGCGCCACCTGTCATAAAATCAAGAAAGCTATCCAGGATGTATAAAACTGCAAAATTTTAGGCAGATATGTCAAACCACTGCCGAGATATGAGTGACATTATTGCACGGCAGACAAACAGACAGACGCTGTGCAAAAATGGTTGCAGGTGGCGCCACCAGTTTAGCGTATGATAAAGAGCTATGTTAGATCTATATACATGCAAAATTTTGGCCCGATCGGTCAAACGGTTCCCGAAATATGAGCTTGGATGTCATCAGCGTGAATGAGAATGTAGGTGGCGCCACCTGTCATAAAATCAAGAAAGCTATCCAGGATGTACACGCATGCCGAATTTCAGGTGAATTAGTCAATTCACTGCAGAGATATGAGTGATTTTAACCAAAGGCAGATGAACAGATGTCACTGTGCAAACATGGTTACAGGTGGCGCCACCATTTTTTGTGTATGTTATAGAGCTATCCAAGGGCTACATTAGTATAAATTTTATTTCCTGATCAGTTAAACGGTTCCCGAGATATGAGTTTGGAAAGCTGATAAAATCAAGTCCCAGAGGAGCTCTCTGGAAACGAACGCGGCAACGGCGGAGGAACCCGGTCAAAAACATAGTATCCACAAAACTTCGTTTTGGCGGGTACAAAAATACAGGTGGCTCCACCAGTCTGCAGAAACTAATAAAAACAATTACAAACATCAATATCCATGCAGAGAATCATGGTGATCTCCCCATTAGTTGTTCAGATACTTCAGCTTTTGTATCAAATTGCCCATTATTCTGAGGGATACTTCGGAGTCCTATAGCTTGAAGGATATGGGTAACAGAGACCTAATTTTAAGTTTCCACAGGCACTTTTCATGGGCCTTCTTGCATGACAAGAATGAAGATTCTAGGTCCAGTTGTTGCGATTTGTACCCTGTTGACAGATAACCATATCTTTAAAGGTATCAAAAAAAGAGAAAAAAAAAATCGTAAAAATTTGAAAAAAATAGAGGTGGCGCACCCAGTCTGCAGAAACTGATGGAACAGGTCATGATCAATATGTATGCCGAAAAATCATGACCATTAGTGTTGTAGTTATTGAGATACTGCAGTTTTTGTATCAAATTTTCCATTATTCTCGGGGGTAATTTGGAGCCATACAGCTTAAAGAATATGGGTAACAGAGACCTAATTTCAGGTTTCCATGGAGACTTTTCATGGGTCTCCCTGTGTGTCAAGAATGAAGATTCTAGGTCCAGTTTTAATGATTTGTGCCCTGTTAACAGATGTTCATAACTTTAAAGGTCTCAAAAATAGAGAAAAAATTCGTAAAAAACCCGAACAAATACAGGTGGTGCCACCAGTCTGCAGAAACTGATGAAACACTCCATGATCAATATCCATGAAAACAATTATGGTGATCTCTGCATTAGTTGTTCAGATACTTCAGCTTTTGTATCAAATTTTCCATTATTCTGAGCTGTACTTTGGAGTGCCATAGCTCAAAGGATATTGGTAACAGAGACCTAATTTCAGGTGTCCATGGAGACTTATCATGGGTCTCCCTGTGTGTCAACAATGAAGATTGTAGGTCCAGTCCTTACGATTTGTACCCTGTTGACAGATAACTACATCCTGAAAGGTCTCGAAAATAGAGAAAAAAAAAAAATTGTGAAAATTTGAAAAAATACAGGTGGCACCACCAGTCTGCAGGTACTGATGAAACACCTTTTGATCAATATGTATGCCAAAAGTCATGACCATAAGTGTTGTAGTTATTGAGATGTTGCAGTTTGTTTTTATCAAATTTTCCATTATTCTGGGGGGTTATTGGGAGCCCCCCATAGCTCAAAGGATATGGGTAACAGAGACCTTATTTCAGGTTTCCATGCAGACTTTTTATGGACCTCTCAGTGTGTCAAGAATGAAGATTCTAGGTCCAGTCTTTATGATTTGTGCCCTGTTAACAGCTGTTCACATTTTTAAATTCGTAAAAAATCGAAAAATTTAGGTGGCGCCACCAGTCTGCAGGAAATGATGGAACATCTCATGATCAATACGTATGCCAAAAATCATGACCATCAGTCAAGTAGTTAAAGAGATATTGAAGTTTTTGTATGAAATTTTTTACTTTTCTGGGGGGTATTTGGGGCCCCATAGCTCGAAGGATATGGGTAACAGAGATCTAATTTATGATTTCCACGGAGACTTTTAATAGGTTTCTCAGTGTGTCGAGAATGAAGATTCTAGGTCCAGCGGTTACGATTTGTGCCACGTTAACAGATGACAGCATCTTTAAACGTCTCAAAAATAGAGGAAAAAATTGTAAAAAAATCGAAAAATACAGGTGGCGCCACCAGTCTGCAGGAACTTATGGAACATCTCATGATCAATATGTATGCCAAAAATCATGACCATCAGTGTTGTAGTTATTGAGATATTGAAGTTTTTGTATGAAATTTTTTACTATTCTGGGGGGTACTTTGGGGCCCCATAGCTCGAAGGATATGGGTTACAGAGACCTAATTTCTGGTTTCCCAGGAGATTTTTCATGGACCTCTCAGTGTATCAAGAATTAAGATTCTAGGTCTAGGCTTTACGATTTGTGCCTTGTTAACAGATGTTCACATTTTTAAAGGTCTCAAAAATAGAGAAAAAAAATTGTAAAAAATCGAAAAATACAGGTGGCGCCACCAGTCTGCAGGAAGTGATGGAACATCTCATGATCAATATGTATGCCAAAAATCATGACCATCAGTCAAGTAGTTAATGAGATATTGAAGTTTTTGTATGAAATTTTTGACTTCTCTGGGGGGTACTTTGGGGCCCCATAGCTCGAAGGATATGGGTAACAGAGACCTAATTTCTGGTTTCCAAGGAGATTTTTCATGGATCTCTCAGAATCCCAAGTTACAAGGTTCTAGGTTCAGCGGTTACGATTTGTGCCTGGTTAACGGACGGACAGACGGACGGACGGACGACGGACAAAGAGTGATCGCTATAGCTCAGATGACTTTCTCTGTGAAAAGAGGCCTAATTTTTTTATGAAAGATTCAAGGGATAGGCTATGGTGAATAGATGCGAGATATAAGAATAGCCCCGAGTAAAAAAAAAAAACAAAAAAAAAAACAAAAAAAAAAAAAAAAAAACATGCCAGATAACGAAGCCAGACACCGATACATGCCAGATAAAGAAACCAGAGACATGTCAGATAAAAAAATCCAGATACATGCCAGATAAAGAAACCAGACACATACCAGATAACGAAGCCAGATACATGTCAGACAACGAACCAGATAAATACCAGATAACGAAACTAGATACATGTCAGAAAACGAAACTATACACATGCCAGATATATAAAAACCAGACACATGCCAGATAACGAAACCAGATACATATCAGATAACGACAATAGATGCATGTCAGATAAAGAAACCAGATATATACCAGATAAAGAAACCAGATACATGCCACATAAAGAAACCAGATACATGCCAGATAACGAAACCAGATACATACAAGATAACGAAACCAGAAACATGTCAGATAAGGAAATCAGATACATGCCAGATAAAGAAACTAGATACATACCAGAAAACGAAACCAGATACATGTCAGATAACGAAAACAGATATATGTCAGATAAAAATACCAGATGCATACCAGATGACGAAACCAGATACATGCAAGATAAAGAAACCTAATACATTCCAGATAAAGAAACCAGATACATGTCAGATAAAGAAACCAGATACATGCCACATAAAGAAACCAGATACATGCCAGATAAAGAAACCAGAGACATGTCAGATAAAAATTCCAGATACATGCCATATAAAGAAACCAGACACATACCAGATAACGAAGCCAGATACATGTCAGACAACGAAACCAGATAAATACCAGATAACGAAACTAGATACATGTCAGAAAACGAAACTAGACACATGCCAGATAACGAAACCAGACACATGCCAGATAACGAAACCAGATACATATCAGATAACGACACTAAATGCATGTCAGATAAAGAAACCAGATATATACCAGATAAAGAAACCAGATACATGCCACATAAAGAAACCAGATACATGGCAGATAACGAAACCTGATACATACCAGAAAACGAAACCAGATACATGCCAGATAAAGAAATCAGATACATGTCATAAAACAAACCTGATCCATACCAGAAAACGGAACCAGATACATGTCAGATAACGAAAACAGATACATGTCATAAAACAAAACTGATACATACCAGAAAACGAAACCAGCTACATGCCAGATAAAGATACCAGACACATGTGATAAAACAAACCTGATACATACCAGAAAACGAAACCAGATACATGCCAGATAACGATACCAGAAACATGTCATAAAAAACCTGATACATACCTGAAAAACGAAACCAGATACATGCCAGATAACGAAACCAGATACATGTCATAAAACAAACCTGATACATACCAGAAAACGAAACCAGATACATGCCAGATAACGAAACCAGATACAGTGAAACCTGTCTAAAGCGGATAGTCAAGGGACTTGATCATTTTGTCCTTAATAGTGAGGTGTCCTTATTAGGCAGGTTGACCTTGGTTGATAACAGGGATTAAAAATAAAGACAACGAACAGCTGCAAGAACGTGTTTATTGTATTATATCAGATTTAATATATATGTAATACATATTCATACACACATCATGCATTCAATATTCATAAACAAACTGTGATTATTTTTACTTATCTCAAGTAGTGAACAATATAAGGAGAAAATTCTATGGAAACATCCGTAAAAACAATGTTCATTTACTCGCGTACGCTCTTTGTCGCTGATCCACTCGGTCGAATAAGCTTGACTTTCTCAGATAGCATAAGCTCCCGCCCAGGAGTACTTGTGGTGACACCTGGCGGCATTTGCCTAAAACTCTCCTTTTGCAGCTGTCTAAATGCGATTATCTCAAAGATAATGACGACGTTGATAATGCGAAGATTGTAATGGCTACGAACCTGGGAACTTTCGTTTTTATTGGTGAATGTAGCTTAAGCCTAAAATAAACTTTCTTTGATGATGTTTGTTTGGTTTTATTTGCTTTATAAATGTTGAAGGCACCCGAGATTAAACGAACCCCGAGGAGCTTGTGCACGGCGGCATGGTACAAACAGCCACAGAGCAAGCAGATGTTTGACACTGAGCAGATCAGTTTGAGATATACTTAGCAAAACCGATAAATTAACATCCAACAGCCTACTATAACAAAGGGGCTAATTTTACAGCTAGATATTGCGTAGAGTGATCAGGGACGCATGGGTAATCGGTAGCCGTTTAATCAATTTCATGACCCCCCCCCCCCCCCCCCCCGGTCGAGCGAAAATATGCAGCTTCGCAACGTGTGAATGATCAACCGTGAAATAAAGTCACGCGATGTATACCGCTTCATATTTGCTGTGTTTAACTTAGGAGCACATCACACCATGACATGAGCACAGCCACGCATTAAGGTAATAACTGGGGATTGCATAATCCTTTGTGTTCCAGTCCCAGGAACAACAACAGTACAGGTGGTCTTTGATTCTGCCAGGGGCGAGAGATCAGTGTCTGTCGACGGTGGCGTATCGTGTCCGCATTTCTCAGGTTCATGTACTCTTAGAATGTCGGTTTGAGTTGAAATTTGTTGTCCGTTGTCCGCAGTAGTGAGGTGTCCGCCTTACAGGGGTTCCGCTTATACATAACATTTAGGGAATTTTGAAGGGACTTAACTATCTTGTCCGTTATAGCCAGTTGTCCACCTAAGTGAGGTGTCCGTTAAATAATTTTTTTTACTGTACATGTCATAAAACAAACCTGATACATACCAGAAAAACGAAACCAGATACATGCCACATAAAGAATCCAGAAACACGTCAGATCACGAAACCAGATACACGCCTTGTTTACTTTTTGTAAATATATATATATATATAATCTTTGGATGATATGCGATATATTACATCATTTATTATATGAATAGTCCATGTGCATATCATCGTGCAAATTGGAAATTAAATTGGTAATAGTTTGAGTATCCCTGCTTTTTGTGCATTTACATGAGTTTCAGGCGCCTTCTTTTGTTTTCATAACGAATAATTTCTTAAAGAATACTCCACTGTCTTAGGTGAATTGCCAATATCCCTGATATATCATATATGTTGTATGTGGATGGGCCCGTGCATATTTGATTAGCTTGACACGCGGCATGAGCATTTTGATATTCCACCGACAGGGGTCGCTAGTAGCCTTCATTGAATGGGTACTCCTTGGACCCACGCAATCTATAAAACAGAAAGAGAAACCATTCTTGCAAATCATGAAACATGTACAACAGTCTGGCCTGTCATTTATTGTATTATTAAGCTAATCGCATATCCAATTTATACTAGTATTATTGCTGCACAGCACTCCTAAACAAATATAAGAAATCGAATTCTTAGAAATGAATGAAAATCTTGTGACAGTTGATATTCTGAATAATACTCAATGATTGAAGTGGAATTTAAACTTTTATGGATGATTCACTGAGCCAGGCTATGCCAAAACGCAAAGAAAACAGTCTCCCAGGATATACCGTGCAGGGAACACCCCAGAATCACCAGTTAGATCTCTCTTTTATTACCCGTTTCACCATCTGTTGTCCACCTGTTTTTTGTTGATAATTTTCTAAAAAGTTTTTATTTTTCAATAATTTCCAAGAAAACTACATATGGAAGTGACAACCTAATATGGCAATTAAGAATTTAACCATAAATCCTCAGTATGTGTATCGCAACTGTTTAGTCCCTGCACAATGTTCTGGCAGATATGATGTGTCCCTGCATGAGACGCCCATTTTGTTTTAGCTGGTTATATTTTTCTTGGGTTTACATGACATCCAATCAGCAGCTGTAAAATCAGGCTGTTTTTGCATGTGACCAATGACCTTGAATCTATAAGTGTGTCTGATCTGTTGTACACTGTAGACTGATTTCTCATATTTTCAAATAATCCTGTTTCTGAAATAAGGTGTCAAGTAGATATTTATTTACCTTGTTCAAAATAAGGTCCTTTAATCCCGTATTATACACTATATATGTTTCTCTTGAAATGTTATCCGTAAAAAAGTCATAGCAAAAAAAAAAAAAAAAACATGTCGACATTAGGGGATGAAACGGACTATAATCTAACGTTACTATGATGCAAAAGTCCTGTGTTGGTTAACTGTCTCCGCCTAGCTGGAGGGTATGCGTTCATCCCCGTTCAAGTATGTGTGTTTTTTGTGCGTGTATTTGTTCACAACATAACTCACGCAATAATGAACGGCATCTATAAAACTTTTAGACCATCTCGGGAATGCATGGGCCAAGGACGAACTGTTTAGATTTTGGTTGGAATCCAGCCCATGATACGGATTCAGGAATGTCCTCGAGAAATATTCACAAATGTAAAGTTACTTAAGCACGAATTAACCTAGGAGTATGGGCTGAATAGGTGAATGCAAATTATACGGCGGAGGCTTGCACTCCTTAGAATGCAGATTTCTAGTTTTAATGCGACCTACAAATGGTATATATAGAATAATAGCACATGATACTCACACATCTAACCACAGTACACGGAAGTTTTGGTCACATCCTTTAATGGCCGCCATGTCTTCATCAGTCAAACTGAAGTCAAAGATCTGAAACAGAAAGGCGACACTTCAAGTGAAATCTAGATTAAACAATGGTTTTTACATGTTCGGGTGATTACTCTCTTACGATCTTAAATAAATTGATACCACAATATAAATCCAATTTACGTGCAGTCATCGTTGACTGGTTCATGTACAGGTATATAATATACAGGTATATATTATTCAGGTGTATTATATACGGGAAAAGAATGTGCTGGGCATCTCATGGAGTATATAACAAGGGACGTTATATTTCTTAAAGATTTTTAGATGGTTCTCAATACTAGAGTGCATGGAGTTTTGTAGGAACATCAGATATGCTAATTAAGGTAAGAACAATTTGTGACCTAGTTTCATTGGGATCACGTTCCCACAATCAGGAGATTAATAATCTGATTTGTTACAGCGTCAGAAATTCTGTGAAAAACAGCAATTCTCAGAGCGTAATGTTCGGCTGATTTGAATCAAGAATTAGATTACAATCTAAGTAATTTGATGCACGATCCGGACTATTTGCCGGTGCGGATACGGCTTTGAAGTAAAACGAATAACTGCCGTAAACTTACATTGATGTTTTCGTTGATTCGGGTCGGAGTATTGCTTTTGGGTACCACAACCAGTCCTCTCTGCACCTGGTACTTTAAAGCTATCTGGAATAATCATCATTTGGTATTATCACATTGCTGATAAACGATATCCATGAATGTTGGATGGATCGAGAGATATTTCAAAATGCTTCGCCTGATTAAAATCCGTTTTTTAGATAATCAAACAAGGTACCCAAAGGTATCTACCGTTCCACTAAAAATCATTTTTTTAGATGAATTACAAATCTAAGTAAGACATTTTGCCTGACAAGGGACGAATTGAGTATTATCTGCTTAAATTCTTTACAAAAATATATAAAATATATATTTCAATTTTTCCAAAAAAAGTCCCTTTACTGGACAGGGGTTATAAAAAAGAACTTAGACAAAATAGGGAACTGAGACTTAACAGTTCTAGGTATCGGTAAATTTTGAATTTCGTGTTTAACTGAAGTAGATCTGTGTAAGGATATTTAATGTACTGTGTCGCAAATGGGACTGAAATATTCCATGTTGAATATCTTAAAGCAGGTATGGTTAACAGCTTAAGGTGAAACATGAGCTACACCTGCCCAAGATCACAAGGAAGTATGTCCCACCATATTAATCCGAGTAACAAGTGTCATACTAAAAATTTGAACAAATAAGGAAATCAACCGAGCACTACCAAAGTTAATAAGAAGTCGAGGTTATACTCAGGAACTCGTGCCCCGCCACTCATAGATGGATCTAAGTGATGGTGTTTGAGATATAGTTTTAAATATGTAAAATTCAAGGGAGGACAGAAAGACGGAGCTGATCTCTACATCTGTCATCCCGCGGTGGAGCACCGGGTCATAGATTTACACAAACAGTTTATAAAAGGAACAGTACTTGTGCGGGGGTTTTGTTGTACTTCTTTGCAATCTTCTGTAGAATTTCGTCGGTGAACACGCTTGGGTCTCCGTCTTTAGCCCTGTTTAAAAATGTATAATCTTTGTAAATACAGCCAAGAAAAAAATACCAAAGACCAGCCAGAGGTCTACGTTCACATATCGATCACAAGAGGGCGCTCCGTGTTAAAACGTAACGTCGAGATAAAAAAGAAGAAGAAGAAGAAGAAGAAAAAAAAAAAAAAAAAAAACAAATGTCAAATGCAAATTTGCCACCTAGGACGATTACCAACGACCGGTTTTGGGAGACCTAATGCATATATACATACAGAAGAAGAATAGTTAAACATGTAACCCACATGGGACATTGTTTGGGCTTGGTGAGAAGGTGTTTTGCTTAAACATATAAGTGCTTTCACTCTTGGTTTAATGGAGAAAAGTATAAATCTTAAAAGAAAAAAAAAAATATAAAAATGTCTAAAAAAGTATGAAAAGTTAAAAAAAGTTAAAAAATAATGCCAAATTATGTGATACTTCTTAACAAGCTTCAAGTAGAAAAGTAGAAAAGGAAGGTAGAAAAGTGATTTTGTAAAACACAGGCAAGATTGCAGAGAAAAAATCATCTCTAATAAAAAGCCACTGGTATCTTATATTGACAGAACTTGTTTACTACGCTCAACTGTTTCAAGAACACAGCCTATAATCACCACCTAAGATGATGATATTAGAAAAAAGTATGAAAATATTTACCCCTGGAAAGTATGAAAAAAGTGTATAAAGTAGTATTGCTTGAAAAAAGGATGTTACTTTTAAAAAGTATAAAGTGACATCACTGCCATATTCAGGCCACGGTTGTAAGAAAGGGAGACACATTATGTCTCCATTGGTTTGGCAACTTTACCTTGTAAAAAACTGCATATTCTCAGTAAACAATTATGTTAAAGTGGAAAAGTCCTCCAGGTGCAAAATGCATTAATTTTTATGGATGTCACACAATCATAAAGACATACTGATGCTGCTGTCATCTGGCGGCGGGAGAGTTAACTAGTCCAGAGGACCAGCGTTATTATTTTCAGATTAAAGCGAATGAAGTTAAAAGTATGAATTATAAAAAAAAAAAATCATCCCCTGCAATAGTTGCTTCTTTAGGACACATTTTTCTTCAAATAATGTTCATCCAATATCAACCTTAACGGTACAATATTAGGCATATAAAAGGTACTTTTACATTCTTGCCAAACTTATGTCATTTGTTATCACAAATTTAAAGAATCTAGAGTCCTTTAAAATATTCATATATGAAACAGTAATTCCACCTACCACGATCTACTGGGCTTGGCCAGAGGAGAGAAACATGACACCACAATGCCGTTAGTTTGATTAAACTCCACCAGGGGGAAATTCTGATGAAAAACGTGGATCTCGACCTATGAAGGAGACAAAAGACGTTTGTCTTGATTCCTTAAGATTCATCAAATATTTGTGTGATATATGTGTTCGTCTATATCAAAAGAATGCTAAAAGCTTAACGAATTATTAACAAAAGATTTAAATCAGTGAATATTTCACGTCCACTTGCAGATGGGCAAATGTGTTTGCAGGGCAGTGCATATGCAGCTAGGCTGCCCATCTGCAATATCGGATCTTAAGATTGATCAGACCAATCAACAGACGGAGCAGATTCGTGACAACCTCCTACATACTCGAACCATGGCTAAATTAAACTTGTTCTGTGTTTATGCAGAATTCGGGGAATCAAAGGTCATATAGTTTTGTTTCTAAATCTCGGCATTTATTACAATAAAGGAATTTCTCTGAACCTGTGGTTTTCTGTAGTTTCAAATTATAGTCTGTTCCACTACCCCTGTCCACCTTTTTTACGCGATTATTTATTTTTTCGAGTCAAAGGACGTCAAACTTTTTGCCCCTAGGACAGAATGAGGAAAATGGTAATACCAATTTTAATAATAATACCCCACCTTATGTCATTTACCTGTAAACAATTGACCTATCCACCACAGCCCATATGGTCCGCCTTTTTAACCTAATTATTATGAGACCCAAAACGCTCCTACATAGAAGGTCATCCATGCCCATGGCTGCGAGAGCTGGATACAAGACAATAAATACGTCACAAAAATCGATGAGGTGTGACGCCGAATTGACTAACGTAATCAACTCGATTGATCAATATTTTCCAGTCACTGTGAACTGTCTTGCCATATTTTTTATTATTTGTCTCATACAAATTACGTACCATGTAAGACATTATAACTCACTCGGTAGTAGGAGGAATTGCACCTTCAACCTATCGCCTAAAACTTTTTAGACGGTCTTCTTTGAACAAAAAACAAGGCCTACAGGCCTAATGCGAACCTGTACAAAGTTTGGGGTATGAATGGAGGTTTATTTTTTAAATTTAATATTGATCCTCTTAAGTCCTGCATATCTACCTTAGTCATTATGATTTCAGCAAAAAAGACGTTTCGGACCTGCAAGTTTCAGACTAGAACATTTTAAAACTAGAATATTGGTAGTCCACTATGTGTATCCGAAGAAATCAGGAGTGGGACGGGTGAAGTGAGGCATGGATTAAGTGGCAAGGGGAATAGAGTGAGGTGTGTTGCATGATAGCATGGATGTCTGCAGAGTAAACCTGAATGAAGGTGGTACCACCTGTCTTAAAATCGAGAAAACTGTCCAGAATGTATAAACCTGCAAAATTTCAGGTGGATAAGTCAAACCAATGCTGAGATACGAGTGATTTTATCCCAAGGCAGATGAACAGATGGACGCTTTGCATAAATGGTTGCAGGTGGCGCCACCAGTTTTGCCTATGATAAAGAGCTATGTAAGATCTATACACATGCAAACTTTTGGCCCAATCGGTCAAATAGTAACCGAGATATGAGCTTGGATGTCTGCAGAGTAAACCTGAATGTAGGTGGCGCCACCTGTCATAAAATCTAGAAAGCTGTCCAGGATGTATAAACCTGCAAAAATTTCAGGTGAATAAGTCAAACCACTGCTGAGGTATGAGTGATTTTATCCCAAGGCAGATGAACAGATGGATGCTGTGCATAATTGGTTGCAGGTGGCGCCACCAGTTTTGCCTATGATGAAGAGCTATGTGAGATCTATACACATGCAAACTTTTGGCCCAATCGTTCAAACGGTTCCCGAGATAAGAGCTTGGATGTCTGCAGAGTAAACCTGAATGTAGATGGCGCCACCTGTAATAAAATCTAGAAAGCTGTCCAGGATGTATAAACATGCAAAAATTTCAGGTAAATAAGTAAAACCAGTGCTGAGGTATGAGTGATTTTATCCCAAGGCAGATGAACAGATGAACGCTGTGCATAAATGGTTGCAGGTGGCATCATCAGTTTTGCCTATGATGAATAACTATGTGAGATCTATACACATGCAAAATTTTGGCTCAATCAGTCAAAAGGTTCCCGAGATATAAGCTTGGATGTCTGCAGAGTAAACCTGAAGGTAGGTGGCGCCACCTGTCATAAAATCAAGAAAGCTGTCCAGGATGTATAAACCTGCAACATTTCAGGTGGATAAGTCAAACCACTTCTGAGATATGAGTGATTTTATCCCAAGGCAGATGAACAGATGGACGCTGTGCATAAATGGTTGCAGGTGGCGCCACCAGTTTTGCCTATAATGAAGAGCTATGTGAGAACTATAAACATGCAAAATTTTGGCCCAATCAGTCAAACGGATCCTGGGTTTTGAGCTTGGATGTCTGCAGAGAAAAAAACCTGATTGTAGTTGGTGCCACCTGTCATTAAATCGAGAAAGCTGTCCAGGATGTATAAACCTGCAAAATGTCAGGTGGAAAAGTCAAACCACTGCTGAGATATGAGTGATTTTATCCCAAGGCAGATGAACAGATGGACGCTGTGCAAAAATGGTTCCAGATGGCGCCACCATTTTTAGTGTATGCTATAAAGCTATCAAAGAGCTACATTTGTGCAAAATTTTTAGCCTTATTGGGCAAACGGTTTTCGAGATATGTGGGTTTATGTGTGGAAACAGACGCACAAATGGACGCCGGGCAGCAAGGAAAGGTCAGAGGTCAACAAAAAATGAGGGTACAACAGTTCACATGTGACCTGATGATAAACCCCAATTCACTAAAATGTGTTTTTTTCTGAAAGATATAGTTCCAATAATCTGGAAATTCTGCATCTATACATTGTGTCTAGACGTCTAGACACATTGTCTAGACACCCACCAGAGCCAGGTCAGTTGCCATGGTGATGTCTTGACCCCACCTGTTTGTACTGAGTGACCTCTTGACTTGGCTGCTGAAACTCAGCATGTGGTCAAATCTGTTTTCAAACACACAAAGCCTTTTTCAATTGGCTACAATGCTTTTTTAAAGCTGTATTTACCCAGTCTATTCTTATAAAAGTGGCAGAACCCTACCACAGAATAATTCTTGTAAAGTTTAAACCAATCAGCTATACAGATTCATCATAAATCAGGGTATAAGCTTGAAGAGTTTAAAATTACATTTTCGCTGGAAAAAAAACACATCAATGTAGGTGGCGCCACCAATACCTCAATTTAAGATATGACATATACTGACAAACATTGGTATAAAATTTGGTGATTATAGCTCTAGCAGTTTCTGAGATTTTAATTTTAGTGTTTTTCGGAAAGATGACTAAGTTCAACCTCCTGTAACTCTGCCAAAAATCTCTAAACTTGAACCATTCGAACAAACTTGAGAGACATTGTTCCAGGGATCATTTCTGTGAAATATTGGATAATTTGGCTGGACAGTTTCGGAGAAGTAGATTTTTAAAGCTTTTTCAGCTTTTTCCCTATAAAATCTAAGAAAATGCATTTAGAAAAAAAATAAACAAAATCCGATAGAGTTTTTCAGATGACTGATTATTTGCAAAAAAATTGGTGATGCTAGCTTCTGCCGTTTTTGAGATAGCTATGGTTAACGTACAGACGACGCACGACGCACGATGTACGACGGACGACGCCGCACCATCGCATAAGCTCACAGATTCGCTAAAAATATATATATATATATATATATATATATATATATATATATATATCCCGGAAAACATGCCGACTAGGGTACTGGTACAGACTACACGTGTTCTGTTTGGCAGACCTCTACCAAATTATGCAAATTCTGTGCTTGTCAGATGATTGACGGTTTACAAAGCCAACGATCACCTGATTGGATGTTTGATTGCATATGATAATTCATTGAATGCATATGGGATTAAGGTCACATAGAGTTAATGGATAGGTCAATTTAACCATTTTATGCGTAACTAGTCTATTCTAAATCGGCATGACAGGGAACAATAATGACGTCATAAAGGCGTGATGCACAAAAGAGTTTACCCTCATTCACGGAACCAGTAAGCAAGAGCTGCCGACCTCTGTTTACAGTCAGACCTGTGTTCTCCTTGTGCACACGCTCCACTGTTTCCGCACAATACTACATAACCATATCCAAGGAGGATAAACAATGGTTGGACGCCATGAACCATGCATATATATGTATGAGACATGTTAACCAGACCGTTAGGGAATATATGTTAAGCAGATAGGGTACCACATTACTCATTTTCCTCTTTCTTCCATTGGTGAAAGTTTTGTTTTGCAAGTTTCTCTTGGGTGAAGATAACCGCAAAAAATCAGGTGGACAGGGGATGGTGGAACGGACTATACTCTGTTCCAACACCTCTATTCACCTATTTTTTCTCGATATTTCTTCCAAATATATTTTTTTGTCATTACAAATAAGCTTTTATAAAAGGAAGTAATGTGGCGATCCATGATGATTTAAATAGGCATCTAATAAGTATAACGTTAGTTACTTTGCGACGTCGGGGCGGTGTTGACCTGTCTAGAAAGGGTCCAAAAATGATAACGTCAGTTCAAGTGGCAATATTTGTTTATCCATTCAAAGTAGGATGGACGTCACAATGCGCAGATACGACTCTCAAGAGTAGAAACGACCTCGGGCGGAAGGCAGGGAGGGACTTATGTGTGACGTAACAAACACATGACGTACAAATACCGCTGTGACGTCATCAATACGAATCTTCAAGTGGATGTAATTTTAGTCAGTCATCTAAGGTCGTCACCGATATGTCGCACTGATCTGTACATCACTACAGTCATTTTTCTTTCTGAATAATCATATGAAATCCATACATGGGAGAGTATATTTTTGCTGTTAGATGATCGCCAGATTCATCTGATTTGCCTCTGGGGAAATTAAAGGTAACCTTTAGTGCATTGGATAAAAATGATCGCGAAAAACAGGTGGACAGGGCTACTGAAATGGAGTATAGTATATTACAGGCAGTCCAATAATTTATTCCACAGTACGTAGTTAACTACATATAAATTATTCAAGTATATACAAAGGCTCTTATTCTATTTGAAACCCAAATTAATAAGAGGTCGACGGATTATCCGATTTGTACTCGATGGGGTACCTTTAAATAAGATAATTATTATTTACAGTAACTCCGCATTTGCTTATCAGCGCCATCTTGCGTTCATTCAGTGAAACACATAACGCTTGAGTAAGGCATTAAAACTGGCTAATTCCTTTATATATATTCTTTTGAATTTGAGTGGATCGCCAACATGAATACATGAAGCTCTACTACGTTAGCTGAAATATGATTAAATTTAACGTTTAATCGAAAAGATATATATCTTAAACTTATAAATCGTTCAAAGTGTAAATACTGAATGGCGTTGATAAGCAAATGCGGGAGTTACCGTAAATAACAATACTCTTGTTCAAAGGTACCCAATGATTTGAATTAACGAGTAAAGTGTTTGCGCGCTACCTGGTGGTTGGCCGGCTTGATTTCACAGTTGTCTAGGATGAGTTGAAGCTGGCGACGATTAAAGTTGGAAATTCCGATCGACTTTGCTAAGCCGAGTCGCTTGCATTCCTCCATACCCTGTTGTAAAACACGCAAAAAAGTGTGATTTTTGTAGAAAACTTGGTTATACTGTTTTTTAACATTATGAAAAAAATTAAGCAAGTTCTAGGCGTTATTAAATATGCACTGTTTTCCTTTTCTTTTCATGAAGTTTACCGATAGAAAAAAAATCAGGATTAAATAAGGACAGCTTAAAGTTCAAAGTGTATTTTAATATACTCGGTTTTCCCATTTCCCTTTCAATATTTAAGGCAGTCAAGGTCATTGCTCACATGCATGAATTATAATATAATTAACAGCTGCTAACTTGCTAATATTATCTTAATATTCTATAACTCAAATTAGCCAAAATATAGTTGACAACACGTGACAGAAATGTATTCATATGAAAGTGTCTAGAAATAAATTATAAAATAACCTTTTCATTTTAAGAGGAAAAAGATCATTCATTTCTGCAAATAGAATTTTTAGACTATTTGCACATGATATCTAGACCTGAAATGCTTTGATAAATTAGGAAATAAAATTTGGGGCCCATTTGCTTGTTTTTGCAGCGAATGAACTCGAAAATAGACATTTGTGGTTGATTTTTTTATAAGTACAGTGTTTCACTTAAAGTTCCTACAATAAGTATGCATTCTGGTTCCTTTACTCAAATTTAGGGCTTAACCGATAAAATTAATCCTGGAAACAAATCTAACAAACGGCAAAATATATAGCCTCCTGATAATATTATTTTACAAGAAATTTTAAGTTGCTTTGTCATCGGAAGGGGCTCCAGTGAAGTGTCAAGTTCTCCCTAAATGACCGATACTTAAATGGCCAAAAGTTACGAGTGCATCTCAATTCCAAAATATACCAGAGAAACGTTTCAAACTTTTTTAATAATCCTAATATGGAGAAACATGTTTCCTAACAACAGAATGTATAAATATTTTTTCCTTTATTCTCGAAACTTTAGAGTTTATGAAATGGTTATAGTGCATGTGTCTTCAGGTTTTTTTTTTGCAAAGATGACGCATCTTCTTTGTAAACAAAACCTTGAGACGCGTAATTTGATTGGTTGAAAAAAAAAAATTATTAAAACACTTATGATTTTTAGTGGTTAATATGAATAATATTATATATTCATGTTAAAATAATTATAAACTTTTTTTACAAACAAAACTGTGACACCTGGGTCAGGGCCAAGGACGTCTTGTCCTGGTTTCTGGTTTCGGTGCAATGCACAATACGTCACAAAGCGAACACATTTGGTGATACGTTGACCTGATCAAACAACCCTAAAAAATAGCGCATGCGGGCTTGTCACTGTGTGCATCATTGCTGAGATTAATTCAAGTCTTCTCGATGTTTTACCTATTTTTCCTGTTGTTTCACGATTTAACACCGATTTACCGAATTATCCCGACGTTGCCCGATGTGATTCGAATGTTGCCGATCTCCTCCAGTCAGGCCAACTTCTGGTACTTTGTTTCCACGTCACGAAGGCCTCATCGGGTGTGAACGGGACGATATCTCATTAGGGAAATATTTAGTGGTTGGCTTTATATTCGCGAGGCTAATGTTTAGCGATTCCTCCATATACTGAACGTTTCGCGAGGGTTTCGTTTTCTAGGTGAACCAGAACGTATTCCACCTAACTACAGCAGTTTCTGTAACGAGTATAGACTATGATTAAATCCCACATTCCTGTTTCAGTCATTAAACTATGACAAGTCGATATATCTTTAATGATACCGCAGGTTTAACAATCATTAATGCGTGTTTGCATTGGCTCGTTTCGATACCATTAACATATTAAGTTACTTAATAATAAGCCTTGTTTTCAGAGATGTTATAACCCATATGTTGAGAAGCATCTTTGCTTCCTGTTCACCTCAGTTGATGGGGCATCTTGTTTATTTAAGTTTCATATTATTCCAATCCAATCCACGCGAACAAAAGGACAACCTAGGCTACGTGGGCACAGGCCTTAATTAACTCAACCAATGGATATAAAACCTACCTTCCACGTGTCTAATAATGAGGTCTTGTCATCCTCAAAGATTACGTTCCCATCCTCATCTTTGGAGTAAGGCCCTTCTTCACAGGGCTGAAAATTAAAATTTACTTATACTGATACCGTAGGCAAATTGTAAATCTGGTCTACTATAAACTCTTCCTTTTTCGACTTGTTTTTCATTGAGGATATGATTCGAATAATACGATGTTGTTAAATAATTTGTTTCGCACAATATTCAATACACAAGATTATCATGCTTTACATTAACGCCATCTTTCACAAATGTCTGTCATTTGCTTCAACATTTTCTGAGAAAAATACTTTTTTCACATTTGTTTTTTCGCTAATGATTGAGCCAAATCAATAAGATTTTAATTTTGTTTTTCAATATATATATATATATATATATATATATATATATATATATACCCTTATTTAATTCATAAAGGTATGTGTGTGTATAAGATAAGATGTAAAGTATAAGTTTAAAAGGTGTACTTAGTTACGAACCCGTAAAATGAGTAGTTCCAAAATTAGACACTAGATGGCACTGGGTTTCCCCATTGGTTTTGGGTATCTTGGTTTCAAAACTGGCTTACGCCAATAATCTGAATTTGAATGTGTTCTCCCAACAAATCATTTTCATTGAAACCTTTGAATGATGCATTCATTGTACGAGTATGACCAGATATGTGCTTGTTTTTATACAGGTCATATGAAGCCCGGCCAGGGGACACTCGTAGTCCATTCCCGACGGTTCCACAAAACGGGGGTTCTTAACGATTTCGGCGGTATTTTAAAAAATGAACAAATAATAACCAAACCAAATAAGATCCAAAAAATATCTCTGAATATCTCACTATAAGCTGATGAAAACAGTGTGCAGAACACAGCGGGACCTCAAGTGTACTGATGCTGCGTTCGTTACTGCTCGGAAATTTGGTAATTACGAGTTTCCCAGTGGAAAATACCAATCGAAACGTGATCCAAGTGGAACGTTCAACTGGAAAACTGAGATTTTGCGGAGCATGACGATCAGTCCTTCTTAGCGACCTTCACCTTTATTCACTACTATTCGAGATGCAGGAAGCATTTAAAGACAACAATATTTGACTGGTTTACATAAAAGTTTTAAATGACAAATAAAATTGAACAAATGTGACATGAAACATATTTTATTGATCAGTTTCTTTTTGGTTACTAAAACCACCTAGACATCCGGTCAGTGGGTCTTTTCACTCTTTTGTTGGGTACCGGACGTTTGCAAGTCGCACGTAGTAATTACCATATTGCCGGGCGGTAACGAACGCAGCATTACACAAGGGGCGACCTAGGGCTGGCCGAACACACGGAACGGAACATGGAACAGGGGCCTAATTTACGGAACGGAACAAAGATATAAAAAGTGTCATTACCTTTAAATGGGTGAATGTTTGATGACAAAACTTTAAGTAATCAAAACGTATTTCATTACATGCGATTTGTTAAATTGTTATTTTAGCCCGTGTTCCGCGTTCCGCTCTTTTTCTCGTTTTGGGCCAGCCCTGGAGGACCCCAAGGAGGTGTGAGAGAGGCCTTTTGTTTTGACTTTGCTCAACTGATTTCAAAAGGCCGAAGCCTAGTGAATGGGTTCGACCATTGTTAAACTTCGGAGTGAATGCTTACCGCCGTCGCTACTGGCCAATGGACTAGAAACATGTTGACGTAATCAAAACCCAGCACTTCAAGACACTTGCGGAGAGCTGGTACGACATGATCCCGTCTGTGGTCACCGCACCATAGCTATGTAGAAATAAAATAATCTGATATATCTACTGTAGTAATAAAATGTATATAATTATAAGTGTAAGACTATGAATTGGTAACAATGGTTTAAAACTTGTCCTGTAAACAATATAGCAGTTTAAATCTACTACTGCTTAAGGGTGCTTCACCTCTACCCCATATATATATATATATATATATATATATATATATATATATATATATATATATATATATTATATATATTCATATATATATTTAATATAATATTCAGGCATCAATGTATCCGAGCAAGATTTTGCATGACGATACATTTGAAGAAGGCAAAGAATATTCCTCAAGGTAATATATATGTGTAATCAACTGAAAAAATGTGCCCCTGCTGTTTTAGTCTGGGATTTCCGACATCTGATTTTTTACATCCGGGTTTTAGGTTACAAAAGATGGCGGCATTTGAACGCTTTTTAAATACTTGAGAAGAAGGCCGCCCTTATTGACACACGGGGTGTGTCAATAAGGTCAAGCTTATTGACACACGGTTTAACTGCGCATGCGTCAAATCTGTCACACTCCCGCTAGATGGCAGGGCGTTCACCGTGTGTCACTAACAACCCCCGTCGTGATACCCGAAACCGTGTGTCAATAACGCGAGTTGTTGTTACTATAGAAGGTCTTAATTACCGGGCCGTGTAGAAGTGGTAGCTTTGGACTAATCAGGTGTTACCATTGGGGTCCTTTGATCTCTGACACAAATGTTTCACATTTATAATAGTTTATTACTTTCATCGCCTAGGTATATTAATTAGTTTAAAACCTATTTTTACTAGGTGGGGTACTACTAATTTCGGGGATGAAAATTACATCCCTGATGAAAATTATTTAACTCATTTCAAAATTTTAAATATATTCAACAATTTAAAAATAAAATATAATTTACATACATATATCTCGTTTTATTCAATATCTTTTTTCTAATCAGAAAATAATAAACAAGGATAATAGGAACAAATAAGCTTTATTGAAATTAATACAAAATATAGAAGTTAATCATAGTTTTTTATTACTAAATATACAAACTTTATAAGCACATCGATACTGAATAATTAAATAATTGCTATTAATCTGTAGAAGTGGATACTTTATTACTCTAATTTTAATAGAGACGTGGTTACTGAGAATTTTGTCACATTCTTCTTTATGAGATGTATACTTTTCCAGATTTTCACGATTTAAAGTGGACATGTTCAAAATCAGAGAAACAAACAGAAAATGAAATTGGCTAAGTTACTACGAGCCATGGAATGGTCATATCTTTATCAACAACTCATCATCGTGGCCTGATCGATTATAGAATAACGCGTCTTACTTTAACAAACTTAACCCTATAGCAAAGGATCAGAATGGGGTTCGAAAAAGGTCGCTCCTGTCCTGATCATATTTTTTAGTTACTTCATTATTAAATAATCGTTTGCCTCAAGGAATAGAAACACGTCGCCCTGGTAAGTGGGCATGTGCATGCATGCAGGAAAAAAGCTGTTGATGGGTAAATATAGGAAACTACTCTTCACTCGCGGCTGTTTGGACTAAAAATTGATTACAAAATCTATAACACCATAAAAAAGTTTATACAGTAGTTATTCAGCTTATGTATGATTAAGTAATAATATTTTCAAAAATTGGTTTGGGGTACTATGTGAGGTACAAGGCGATATAATCCGTCACGCTGTTTAATATATATGTATTAACGGCTTAGCAGATAAAATAAAAAGCCTTATGTCGGTATAAAATCCATTTTTTATGTCCTAAACGTTCTGATTTCCTAGCGCCTGTTGGATTGTCTTGGTCTAGTATTGAGCAATTTAAGAATTTTAAGGATACTCTACCTATATGACTCCTTTACAAATTTAAATCCTGTAGTAACAGTCCTATAGATTATGCGTCTGAGTTATGGGGATATGCATAACCCCCGTCATGTGATAAAATTCAAAACAGACCACCCCGTTACCTTTTTTAGTGTTCACAGGTTCTGCATGTGTAATTGCTGCTCTAAAAGAACATGTAGATATCATTTGATTGAGATGTTACGGTTTTGGAATCACTATGGATTACACAAGTCTAACCAAGAAAGTATTCATATTGGATTATAACCTTGCAAGTCGCGGATAACTGAGTGCTCAGATGCAAAGAAGTAAGATACTCGAATCCATTGATGTATATTAATACACACATATAATGAAATAGCGCCGCATTGCCAACGTAATCTGAACCAGAAGTTACGTTCTGATAATCAACAAAAATTGCTTGAACAATACCGATCAGTTCTGAAATTAAGATTTTTTTATCAGCACTCAGTGCACGGCACATATTTAAGTATATACGTAAAAAGTATATGGCCCGATCGACGACAGCAAAGTTCAGTACACTTGCTCGGCTTTGGTGTGGGATACTTGGGCTGAGAAGTGAAACTGACAGATTTCAGACACCATATATAGGCTGATACCACCAAATAAATACAAGAACCTAAACACTGAAGCAAGGGGCTGTGTCATATGTAAAAACGGTGACATCGAAGATGAGAGGCACAATGGTTTTGAATGTTCTGCCTATATTATGAACCCCTAACAATTCTGCATGATAAAACATCTTACACAATTATGCAGTTTCCTATACTTGATAAAACAATTCAGTTGGTTTAATTCATAAATTATAACGGTAAGACTTTGGTAGAATACTTGGTCCGCTGTTGGAACAAGTGTAAAAATTTACTTGAAAAAAGCACAACCCGTACACTCTAATGATGAGAGAAAACGAGAGAAACATTTAGTCACTCCAGACTTAGTAGTTTAGAAATGGAAACAAGATTTAATTAATATATAAGAGGAGATTGTTTATATGGGATTCTCCAAGATTTATGACACAACAAATTTCGTACCACTTAGGAATTTTCAGTTTTATGAACTACAACGTCGGGTGACGTTAAACCCATTTCGTCATAGACTGAATGTAAGCTAATAGATTCTCCTACTTGTACCTTTTGTAAATTAGTAAGAGAAACTTTATCACATATTTTTGTTGAACTGTTCTCTTGTCGCTAACTTGAGGTTAAAAATACAAGAGGTTTTGAATAATTCGTCATTAAACTCCTCTGTTAAGTTTTCAGTATCTGAAGTTTTGTTAGGTTAAAGCGAACATAGATGGTTAAATATGCTAACACTGAATGCTAAAATGTATGTTTGTAATTGCAGATGTCTCAAAATGTTACCGAACTATCATGGATGTATAAGCTATGTTTAGCAGATTTATTCAACATATGATGTAATCGCTAAGAAACTTTGAGGAGGTAAATTAACTCAACATTATTCAAAATGGGAAAACCTTACCGACCTGCTCTCCTCTACATGATTAATTTCACGATTCAATTTAAATTGTCATTGAAATATTAATTTCTATATGTATGTTTGTATGTATGTACTGTTACGTTAAGCATGTACTACGTTTCTGTAATAAAAAAAGAAAGAAAATCCAAACAATTCATCATGCTGTATAAAATATACACAATTAATATACACAATATAAACATGTTAAGGTACGGACACAAACATGCATACATATTTTTATTATATACAAAATATACCGTACATAAATATTCAAGCAAGTTCCATATAAAATTAAATATTCCAATACAGTCTTCTTCAGTATCATCCTTCTCGACCTAATGCATGCCCTGCCATGCAGGGGCCCTGGATGAGGAAAATGTGCAACTAGAGAATTTTTAAAGGCTTGTTTCATTTATTATCGTTGACGCATTATTTTCAAATTTTTATTATTCTATAATAAATGGAAATGGATATCTATAAAGGAATAACTACCATATTTGATATTTTATGACTAAATGTGCTCAAATTAGTCAAACATAGCTTGTACAATGCAATGCAACGTTTTCCTAGCGACTTAATCAATATCAACGTCATGCATAACGTTACTTATGGTGGTAGATCAAAGTTTGAGCCGATAAATTCGACTTAGGATACACAATGACTCTCAAACAACACCACCTTTAATAAAATGCTTATTTTTTTGCAAAATTATACATCTCCTTTACATTACAGAACATTACTTTTGTTTATAATTTGCGTTAAAGATGGAAAATAGGCCATTGAAAAAAAAATTAATTACACAATTACCCTGGAAAACCCCTGTTACAAAAAGGCAAAAGAAACGTCTTCGCAATGATAAAAAAACACCACATTTCATGACGCCCAGTTTCCCTGGAAGCCTTTGAAGTTACCTGGCCCTTTGATCTAGGATACCAGTGATCAAAGTGATTAATTGGGGCAACGGTGCGCCAGCTTAATTGCAGTACGCATGACTGATCACTGGTGACACGGAGTAACCGAGACTCCCAATTCTCAGTACCCGAGACCTCAAAACACGGTAACCGAGACTTCCAAATCGAGGTAACCGAGACTTTCGGACCGTGTGTCAATAAGCACTTCGTGAGAAGAAAGAATCAATAAGTGTATCTGCGGAGAGCTCCTGGACCCGTACCCACGGAGAAGTGGTCGGAATTACGCATCTGAGTGACCAAACCTATCATCGTGAATTATATTAGGATTTATGACAGTAGTCGTCGAGATCAGGAACCCAGTGACTTTAAATCCCTAAATAAGCCCCCAACTGCCTGCTGACACCGAAAATGGGTTTGATGAAATCTTTAATTTCACAGTGATTTTGGGAAATTTAGGTTACAGCCCCCAGCATCTTACATGGGGTGCGTTCTGCTAGACAGGGCATAGAAGATTAGGCAGGGTATAGCCCTATAAAAGTAGTTAAATTATATGATTAAATGAGTTTAATGAGTTATATGACTGGACTAAACGATTTCTATATATATGGTTTGAAACTGATCACACTGAAACTGATGACGTAGTACGCACTTTTGTAGTGACAAAGATCTCGTCCCTTGTAACTTTTCCCTCCTGTATCTTGGCTCTGATGCCATCACCAACTCCCTTCTCGGTGTTATAGATGGCAGCAGTGTCGAAGTGCCGGTACCCCAGATCTATAGCTGTCTTTGTGGACTGCACTACCATATCATACACGCTCTGCAAACGGAGACAACGTAATCACTTATACAGACACATATACATGTAATAATAACCTGTCGATGTAAATAACCCATTCTTAATTATTGTGTTAATTAAAATTATGACTGCCTAATGTGCGCTTGAGCTTACTCTTTCTAAGAATTCAGAAAGAGTATCTTAACATTTTGTCTAAACCTCATTTTTCCTATTAACGGTCTAGTTTATCCTGATGTGCTTATACCTTACGAAGATTGCCGTAATGTGGATACATAAATAAGCTCATTATTATAACCCCAATATCCTCCCACCTTCGGAGAGAGGCTTAAATATGGATTGGAATTCTTATAGGGTAAAGCAAATCTTACTGTCATAAAACTCAACAAAAGTCTTAACACATGTTGAAATAGACCTGCACAGAATATCACTATGATTTAGGATAAATATGTGGTTTATCCGCAAAACTGGATGGATAAAACAAGCAGCACCAAAAGAGCGAATTCCTCCACCAATCCTTCGGTTTCATTTGAATTAAAGTAATAAATTATTATTGCTCTGAGACCACCGGGCTCGATTATCAGTAAAAGTTCATTTTTTTCTCACCAGATGCCAGCATTAGCCCAGTATCACAGAAACAAAAATGCAGAAATAAGCAAAACATGCAGAAATAAGCAAAATATAAAACAAGTGACCCATGGGTCCCTGGGAAGAGATTCACAAAAGGAAATTTTATCATCAGAATGGTAGTATATACCCATTCAACTGAAGCATCAAACAGATTAACCAACAGGCCAAGATTTAGTCTGTATTTATATATCTGAAAAATAGAGAAAAAATGTGTAAACTTTGAAAACTAGAATACGGGTAGCAGACAAGTGACTACGCTGTGCAAAAATGGTTGCAGGTGGCCCCTCCAGTTTTGTGTATGATAAAGACCTATGTGAGATCTAAAGACATGCACAATTTTGGCCCAATCGGTCAAATGGTTCCTGAGATATAAGCTTGGATGTGTGCAGCGTTAACTAGAATATAGGTTGCGCCATCCGTCATAAAATCAAGAAAGCTGTCCAGGATGTATAAACCTGCAAAATTTTAGGCAGTTATGTCAAACCACTACAGAGAAATGAGTGATTTTAGGCCACGGCAGACAAACAGACAGACGCTGCGCAAAATGTCCAATAATGGTTTCAGGTGGCCCCTCCAGTTTTGTGTATGATAAAGACCTATGTGAGATCTATATACATGCAAAATTTTGGCCCAATCGTTCAAACGGTTCCCGAGATATGAGCTTGGATGTCATCAGCGTGAACGTGAATATAGGTGGCACCACCTGTCATAAAATCAAGAAAGCTATCTAGGATGTATAAAACTGCAGAATTTTAGGCAGATATGTCAAACCACTGCCGAGATATGAGTGACATTATCGCACGGCAGACAAACAGACAGACGCTGTGCAAAAACGACTGCAGGTGGCGCCACCAGTTTTGCGTATGATAAAGAGCTATGTAAGATCTATACACATGCAAAATTTTGGCTCAATCGGTCAAACGGTTCCCGAGATATGAGCTTGGATGTCATCAGCGTGAACGTGAATGTAGGTGGCGCCACCTGTCATAAAATCAAGTCCCAGAGGAGCTCTCTGGAAACGAACGCGACAACGGCGGAGGAACCCGGTCAAAAACATATTATCCGCAAAACTTCGTTTTGGCGGATACAAAAATACAGGTGGCTCCACCGGTCTGCAGAAACTAATAAAAACACTTAATGGTCAATATCCATGCAAAGAATCATGGTGATCTCCGCATTAGTTGTTCAGATACTTCAGCTTTTATATCAAATTGTCCATTATTCTAAGGGATATTCTGGAGTCCTATAGCTTGAAGGATATGGGTCACAGAGACCTAATTTTAAGTTTCCACAGGCACTTTTCATGGGCCTCCTTGCATGACAAGAATGAAGATTCTAGGTCCAGTTGTTGCGATTTGTACCCTTGTGACAGATAACCACATCTTTAAAGGTATCAAAAAAAAGAGAAAAAAATTCGTAAAAATTTGAAAATAAATAGAGGTGGTGCACCCAGTCTGCAGAAACTGATGGAACAGGTCATGATCAATATGTATGCCGAAAATCATGACCATCAGTGTTGTAGTTATTGAGATACTGCAGTTTTTGTATCAAATTTTCCATTATTCTGGGGGGTAATTTGGAGCCATACAGCTTAAAGAATATGGGTAACAGAGACCTAATTTCAGGTTTCCATGGAGACTTTTCATGGGTTTCCCTGTATGTCAAGAATGAAGATTCTAGGTCCGGTTTTAATGATTTGTGCCCTGTTAACAGATGTTCATATCGTTAAAGGTCTCAAAAATAGAGAAAAAAAAATCGTAAAAAAACCCCGAACAAATACAGGTGGTGCCACCAGTCTTCAGAAACTGATGAATGACTCCATGATCAATATCCATGAAAACAATTATGGTGATCTCTGCATTATTTGTTCAGATACTTCAGCTTTTGTATCAAATTTTCCATTATTCTGAGCTGTAATGTGGAGTGCCATAGCTCAAAGGATATGGGTAACAGAGACCTAATTTCAGGTTTCCATGGAGACTTAACATGGGTCTCCCTATGTGTCAAGAATGAGGATTCTAGGTCCAGTCGTTACGATTTGTACCCTGTTGACAGATAACTACATCCTTAAAGGTATAAAAAAAAAAAAGAAAAAATTCGTAAAAATTTGAAAAAATAGAGGTGGCGCACCCAGTCTGCAGAAACTGATGGAACAGGTCATGATCAATATGTATGCCGAAAATCATGACCATCAGTGTTTTAGTTATTGAGATACTGCAGTTTTTGTATCAAATTTTACATTATTTCCGGGGGGGGGGGGGGTAATTTGGAGCCATACAGCTAAAAGAATATGGGTAACAGAGACCTAATTTCAGGTTTCCATGGAGACTTTTCATGGGTCTCCCTGTGTGTCAAGAATGAAGATTCTAGGTCCGGTTTTAATGATTTGTGCCCTGTTAACAGATGTTCATATCGTTAAAGGTCTCAAAAATAGAGAAAAAAATCGTAAAAAAAAACACCGAACAAATACAGGTGGTGCCACCAGTCTGCAGAAACTGATGAATGACTCCATGATCAATATCCATGAAAACAATTATGGTGATCTCTGCATTAGTTGTTCAGATACTTCAGCTTTTGTATCAAATTTTCCATTATTCTGAGCTGTAATGTGGAGTGCCATAGCTCAAAGGATATGGGTAACAGAGACCTAATTTCAGGTTTCCTTGGAGACTTATCATGGGTCTCCCTGTGTGTCAAGAATGAAGATTCTAGGTCCAGTCGTTACGATTTGTACCCTGTTGACAGATAACTACATCCTTAAAGATCTCAAAAAAAAGAGAAAAAAATTGTTAAAATTTGAAAAAAATACAGGTCGCGCCACCAGTCTGCAGGAACTGATGAAACACCTCATGATCAATATGTATGCCAAAAATCATGACCATCAGTGTTGTAGTTATTGAGATGTTGCAGTTTGTTTTTATCAAATTTTCCATTATTCTGAGGGGTTATTGGGAGCCCCCCCCCCCATAGCTCAAAGGATATGGGTAACAGAGACCTTATTTCAGGTTTCCATGGAGACTTTTTATGGACCTCTCAGTGTGTCAAGAATGAAGATTCTAGGTCCAGTTTATGATTTGTGCACTGTTAACAGATGTTCATATCGTTAAAGGTCTCAAAAATAGAGAAAAAAATTCGTAAAAAAATCGAAAAATACAGGTGGCGCCACCAGTCTGCAGGAAGTGATGGAACATCTCATGATCAATATGTATGCCAAAAATCATGACCATCAGTCAAGTAGTTAATGAGATAAGTTTTTGTATGAAATTTTTTACATTTCTAGGGGGTACTTTGGGGCCCCATAGCTCGAAGGATATGGGTAACAGAGACCTAATTTCTAGTTTCAAAGGAGATTTTTTCATGGACCTCTCAGAATCCCAAGTTACAAGATTCTAGGTCCAGCGGTTACGATTTGTGCCTGGTTAACGGACGGACAGACGGACAGACAGACGGACGACCGACAAAGAGTGATCGCTATAGCTCAGATGACTTTCAGTCAGCTGAGCTAAAATGTAGATGGTTGATACCAAGAAACTGTGATCAGATAAAACAACTTGGTATACAACGATCAATAGATGGCTCGGGACAATAAGTTTGGGGGCGTTTTCAGTATTGATAAAGATAAGCGTATAGATATTACCTATTGTGTGACGCGAGAGACAAGGTGCTCGCCGATACGGGTCACTGTACGACAACAATCAAACAATTCTAGACTAATAGGGAATGGGAGTGAGGGCTAAGGGAATCTAACGCGCTATCAGTTCGCAAGGCGGTACAAGTTAAGTTTGATCTAACATGCGTTTTCGTTTCGGCCCATATTCCCAGGTTCATTCGTGCATTAGTGATCCGACATTTGTGCATATTCCTTGATGACTTTTCTGAATCCGGTTCATTCGCTGGATCCACACCATCCACGAATCCAATGAAAATTTCTTGAGATTCCGTTCAAGATTGTGTGAGTCACGATCAAACACACACACACACACACGCGCGCGCGTGAACGGGGTTCAACGCACACCGTCCTGGCGGAGGCAACTGGCGGTCTACATGGTTTAACCCCCATGCCCTATCAAATCTTAATTGTGAGTGTTCTGTACTAACATTTTAATGGTGTCATAAATTTGTTCAGATGTGTCCATTTTAACTCTGGCATGTAAACGTCAGCTTAGTGTATTACATGAAAACTATGGTCATATATATTATATAATTCAGGGAGAAACAATTCTCTCTCTCAATTATAACTATACTTATGACTTGACGGATATTATCTCTTTATTGGTAACATATATTTTGTCCAGGAACGTCAGATTTTTCATCTCTTTAGGCTTTCATCCCCAGAGTTGAAATATACCTATAACGTTTATAATGTATTCTAAACCAAATAAAAATAATAGCTACAATCTCTAACCTTTCAAAATATCTCGTATACGGTGGTCAAAATATAACCAGGGAATCCCTAAAAATATCCTCTTTTGTGTTGCCGAGGGAGCTAGCTGGGCACAGCTCTTGCTGGGCACACTGTGCGAGTCGACGCCATATTCTACCCTCGTTATCGTATACCGTAGATAAGAAAACTGATATGTAGAAGTAGCTTTTTATTTTTATTAGTTTGCACCTGGTCCACTTTACTTAAATAAATATATATATATATATATATATATATATATATATATATATATATACCTATATTATATATACTCCTTTAATTAAATAACCAATATTTTTGATTCGTGAAGGGATATACTTTTCATTTTTACATGTAAACATTAATTACAAGGGCTTTAAATTAGACGAATTTAATAGCTGAGGAATATAATAATCATTCATGGATGTCACGCGACACGAAATTCATTAAATATAGCACCTGATACCAAAATTATCACGTAACATACCTATAAAAAATGATAATTAGTCTGAGTATGACTCCCTGGTAACCGATAATTATTACTGTGCACCAGATGTTGCTTGGAACGGAGTGGTTTTGACTAACAATAGCCTATATATATATATATTCTGTTAAACCGGGCGGTGTTGCCTGCAAAAGTTTCAAATATATTGATTTTCCCTCAAGTTTGAGAGTTTAATAAATAGGGGCGGTAAACCAATACCACGCTCATGCGAATTGCCCCTGTTATACGTTCGTCTTGTACGTTCGTTTTCAAATGAGACACCATTTCCGATTTGTCGGATGAAATAAGTTTCGAGTCATAGGCTCTGATAGAAACCTCAACTTAAAAAATAATTGATCTGTTAAGAGATACAGCAAACGAACCCGAATAACTAGTGCCTTTCGTCACCGAGAGGAGTCGCTAGTGTTGTGGGAAAGGTCCATAGCCCAACTAATGCTTTGGCTAATTTTGGTTATAGCATTTTAACGATTCCTCAAATATTTTTAAGAATAATCACCAAATAAACATTGATTTTATTGAGACATATCCACAAATATTAATTATGCAATAATTATACCTCCGCCAGAAAGGTGTTAGCTTTTTCCTTTGGTTGGTTGGTCAGTCTGTTTGCAACTTGATTCAAAATGTTAACAATAAATTTCGATGAAATTTTTAGAGGGTTAGGATTACATCCGAGGAACAATCTTTGATGGCATTTCTAAATTTTTGAGGTAATCTGGATCATCATTATATATTTTAATTCAAACGATTATGTGCCACCGTGACACATGGTAATTCGTTCGCCCGAATAGATGCCGCAAATTCATAGGCATTAGGGCTGCGTTAATTCTGGCACTCACAAATTGCACTCTATTTGTGAAACGTGACACTGTAAAACACACGAAAATCTAATAAGGACACCATGACCTATATGTTTGTTCACAATAGCCGTGTTCATATTGAATCCATATTCACTTTAACTTATAAAATTGATCATCAGATTTTGCTTAATCGACTGTCGACGCGCTTCGGACTTTGTTGACTTTGCACCTAACAGGTCGATCACAACGTGTTACCATTCTAGGTACAAACTCACAACCCAAACCTTTTTTGTGGTGTGCCACGGGGGAGTGTGTTAGATCCGATTCTATTTACACTCTATACATCTCCTTTGGGTGAGATCATTCGTGAACATGGTATCAAATATCACTTATATCCTGATGATACGCAGCTTTATGTTCAGTTCAAACCATTCGGTCTGTCAGAGGAATCGACATTAACAAAACTGCAAATATGAGTACAAGAAATTAAAACATGGATGCGTCATAACAAACTTAAACTCAATGATGATAAATGTCACACCACACACGCAGCGGACATATATTCCAGAGTTCTTTAACTCTGAATTGAAAAACTCAAGTTTATTCCGGTAACATCCAACAACTGGCCACCACCGTCGTTGACTGGCTCTAATCTCACAATAACAACGTCTTCAACAAAGTACAAGTTACGTAATTTTCTAATGTTCTGCTTGGCTGTAACTCCTATTTTCTGTCTCGAGGACTAATAATTTTCTCGCGGTATTTCACATCTACACCCCGCTCGGTGTACACCTAATCTGTCGTTGCTATAACACGACCCGTCATGCACCAGTTGACGCCAACTTCCAAATTCATTCACTGACTAACCGGCCCTGACACCACCTATTTATATTTTGGTATCCGAAACTTCGAGAAGTCTCTAGAAAAATCAGGTCTTTTCTCGTCAAGACTAGCATCTACGGGATTTTCTGGAATTTACCTATTGGAAATTACACATTGCCTGAATTCTCTAGAACCTTCCGTCATCTGATTATAATAAATCATAGTACAGTAAGTTCATTTGCTTACATAATAAACAAAACACTATTGAATAATCCACCAGCCTGCTCGGCACTGATGTTAACAATCCGGATGACAACAACAACATATAACTTTAACAAATATTATCAGCTCCGTTTCTCTGACCACACTTTATGAGTTGATGTTCCAAATTAATATAGACTGACCTGTTAATGCACCGTATAAACTATGTTTTCCTTAATTAATTGTATTATTATATGAAATTCTATTTGACATACACAGGGCGGGTAGCACATTTGTGTCAATTAAACTGAATATTTAGTCACTGGAACTCAAATCCAGTCATACTTTGATTGGGGAAACCACAGTAAATCATGTTATTACCGCCAAGAACTTGGCTGTCATATTTGATAACAACATGGATATGACACCTCATATCAACAATATTTGTGGATCAGCCTTCTTCCAATTGAAGAACATTTATGATATTCGAAAATACCTTACTCAACCCGCCACAGAGGCTATAGTTCATGCATTCATCTCGTCCAGGATAGATTACTGTAACAGCCTACTTTATGGGTTACCTGCATTTAATATTCAAAAACTCTAACGTGTCCAGAACGCTGCTGCTAGGCTTGTACTTGAGATGACGAAGTATGAACACAATACACCTGCACTTGTTCGGCCACATTGGTTACCAATACAGTATAGAGTTCTGTTCAAGTTTTTGCTGTTCACTTATAAGTCATTGCATGCATGGTTTAGCTCCACCTTATCTGTCTGAACTGTTGAATATACAGACACCTGTATACGATCACTTAGATAATCATCTTCCACAAGTTTATTTATGCCACGATCAAGACTGATGACGTTTGGTGATTGCGCTTTTGCAGTTACTGCTCCAAAACTATGGAATTCTATTCCTTGAGGATATTCGTTCCGCTAACAACATCTAAGCATTAACAAGTGACCCGTGGGTCATGATGCTCCGCCGACTGACATGTTGATAATATGTCCTTGCACAGACAGATGGGTGGCATCATTGTTGTGCATATTTGCTTAAGTTCATCAAGACCCATAAGCGCAACAAATTTGATGACAATCCAACCAGCCTTTCATGAGGAATCTGGCAATTTGTGTGTAATTTGCATTATTTCTGGGGTGCTCAAACATACACCAAAACTTTGAGAATACAGGTTAACTGTGACCCAATTTCAGGTTTCTAGGGAGAACTTTTTAGGAACTCTCAGGATGTCAAGTTAAAAAATTCTGGGCCCCATGGTTATGATTTGTGCCCTACTTTGGTATCAAATTTTCAATTATTCTTAGGGGTGCTTATAAGCCCCATAGCTCAGAATATATCGGTAACAGAGACCTAAATTTACGTTTCCAAGCAGACTTTTACAGATGTCAAGTTTTTAAGATTCTAGGACCAATGGTTACAATTTGAGCCCTATTAAGGGATGACCGCATCTTTTAAGGTCTCAAATAGAGAAAAAAATCGTAAAAAATCGAAAAAAAAAAACAAGTGACGCCACCAGTCACCAGAAACTAATGAAACACTCAATGATGCATATGCATGCAAAGAATAATGCCGATCAATGCACTAGTTGTTCAGATACCAGAGCTTTTGTATCAATTTTTTTGTTATTCTGGGGGGTACTTCTGAGCCCCATGGCTCGGGCAATATGGGGGACAGAGACCTTATTTCAGGTTTCCATGGAGACTATTGATGGACCTCCCAGCATGTCAAGACAGATGATTCTAGGTCTAGTCGTTACGATTTGTACCCTGTTAACAGATGACTGCATCTTTTAAGGTCTCAAAAATAGATCAATAAAATAGTAAAATATCGAAAAAATACAGGTGGTGCCACCAGTCTGCAGAAACTGATGAAACACTCCATGATCAATATCCATGTAAAAAATCATGGTGATCGATGCTTTAGTTGTTCAGATACTTTTGTATCAAAGTTTCTATTATTCTTGGGGGGGGGGGGGGCGGTTCTTGAAAGCCCCAAAGGTCACAGGTTTTGGGTAACAGAGACCTTATTCCAGGTTTCCAAAGAGACTTTTCATGGGCCTCCCTGCATGTCGAGACAGACGATTCTAAGTCCAGTCATCAAGATATGTGCGCTATTAGCAGATGACGGCATCTTTAAGTCTAACAAATAGAGAAAAAAATCGTATAAAATCGAAAAATACAGGTGGCACCACCATTCTGCAAAAACTGATGGAACACCCCATGATCAATATCCATGCTAAGAATCATGGTGATCCATGCATTAGTTTTTCAGATACTTGAGCTTTTGTAACAAATTTTTCTTTATTCTGGGGGGGGGGGGGGGGGGGGGTACTTCGGAGCCCCATACCTTGAAGAATATGGGTATCTTAGACCTAATTCTAGGTTTTCAAGGAGACTTTTCATGGACCTATCTTGGTGTAAAGTAAGAAGATTCCAGGTCCAGCGTTTACAATTTGTTCCCTTTTAACAGATGACGGCATCTTTCAAGGTCTCACAGTAGAGAAAAAAATGTAAAAAATCGAAAAATACAGTTGGCGCCACCAGTCTGCAGAAACTGATGAAACACTCCATGATTAATATCCATGCAAAGAATCATGGTGATCGATGCTTAAGTTGTTCAGATACTTTTGTATCAACGTTTCCATTATTCTTGGGGGGGGGGGGGGTTCTTGAAAGCCCCAAAGCTCACAGGTTTTGGGTAACAGAGACCTAATTCCAGGTTTCCAAAGAGACTTTTCATGGGCCTCCCTGCATGTCGAGACAGAAGATTCTAAGTCCAGTCATCAAGATATGTGCGCTATTAACAGATGACGGCATCTTTCAAGGTCTCACAATAGAGAAAAAAATCGTATAAAATCGAAAAATACAGGTGGCGCCACCAGTCTGCAGAACCTGATGAAACACTCCATGATTAATATCCATGCAAAGAATCATGGTGATCAATGCATTAGTTGTTCAGATACCAGAGCTTTTGTATCAAATTTTATATTGTTCTGGGGGGTACTTCGGAGCCCCATAGCTTTAGGAAAATGGGTAACAGAGACCTAATTCCAGGTTTCCATGGAGACTATTGATGGACCTCCCAGCATGTCAAGACAGATGATTCTAGGTCTAGTCGTTACGATTTGTACCCTGTTAACAGATGACTGCATCTTTTAAGGTCTCAAAAATAGATAAATAAAATAGTAAAATATCGAAAAAATACAGGTGGTGCCACCAGTCTGCAGAAACTGATGAAACACTCCATGATCAATATCCATGTAAAAAATCATGGTGATCGATGCTTAAGTTGTTCAGATACTTTTGTATCAAAGTTTCTATTATTCTTGGGGGGGGGGGGGGGGGCGGTTCTTGAAAGCCCCAAAGGTCACAGGTTTTGGGTAACAGAGACCTAATTCCAGGTTTCCAAAGAGACTTTTCATGGGCCTCCCTGCATGTCGAGACAGACGATTCTAAGTCCAGTCATCAAGATATGTGCGCTATTAGCAGATGACGGCATCTTTAAGTCTAAAAAATAGAGAAAAAAATCGTATAAAATCGAAAAATACAGGTGGCACCACCATTCTGCAAAAACTGATGGAACACCCCATGATCAATATCCATGCTAGGAATCATGGTGATCCATGCATTAGTTTTTCAGATACTTGAGCTTTTGTAACAAATTTTTCATTATTCTGGGGGGGGGGGGGGGTACTTCGGAGCCCCATACCTTGAAGAATATGGGTATCTTAGACCTAATTCTAGGTTTTCAAGGAGACTTTTCATGGACCTATCTTGGTGTAAAGTAAGAAGATTCCAGGTCCAGCGTTTACAATTTGTTCCCTTTTAACAGATGACGGCATCTTTCAAGGTCTCACAGTAGAGAAAAAAATGTAAAAAATCGAAAAATACAGTTGGCGCCACCAGTCTGCAGAAACTGATGAAACACTCCATGATTAATATCCATGCAAAGAATCATGGTGATCGATGCTTAAGTTGTTCAGATACTTTTGTATCAAAGTTTCCATTATTCTTGGGGGGGGGGGGGGGGGGGCGGTTCTTGAAAGCCCCAAAGCTCACAGGTTTTGGGTAACAGAGACCTAATTCCAGGTTTCCAAAGAGACTTTTCATGGGCCTCCCTGCATGTCGAGACAGAAGATTCTAAGTCCAGTCATCAAGATATGTGCGCTATTAACAGATGACGGCATCTTTCAAGGTCTCACAATAGAGAAAAAAATCGTATAAAATCGAAAAATACAGGTGGCGCCACCAGTCTGCAGAAACTGATGAAACACTCCATGATTAATATCCATGCAAAGAATCATGGTGATCAATGCATTAGTTGTTCAGATATTTGAGCTTTTGTATCAAATTTTATATTGTTCTGGGGGGTACTTCGGAGCCCCATAGCTTTAGGAAAATGGGTAACAGAGACCTAATTCCAGGTTTCAAAGGAGATTTTTGATGGACCTCCTTGGATGTAAAGTAAGAAGATTCCAGGTCCAGTGGTTACGATTTGTGCCTTGTTAATAGACAGACGGCCGGACGGCCGGACGGCCGCAGGGACGACTGATAAAGACTGATCACTATAGCTCAGATGACTTACAGTCAGCTGAGCTAAAACAAGTACCTTAAAACTTACCTTTTAAGAGAAGCATTCTGTTAAAGTTAACTTGTCAATTGTAGTTAGGTATTCTTTTTAGCTTTCAAGCATCAACTTCTTGTTTTTACAGTGGTTACTTGGTATTAACATGTGATTTAGTATTTTACCTTTTGATATATCAGTAATATACCTGTTTTAGAATATGATTATTTATTAGAGTACAACAGTGAGCAGGTGTACCTGGTATGAGCGCAATATAAATGATAAATTATTATTATTATTTTTATTATTATTATTATTATTATTATTATTAAAAAGAATTTGGTCAACATTTGTTCTCGATATTCACTGAAACTGCTATGTGTATAACACTGTGTTTTACCTCAGCCAGTATGAAATCTAATATGGCCGTACATAAAGAAAAATGGAAATCAACCCTAGTCTTGTTCTTAAACTACATATATAAAGTTTAAGCAAATCTTTGGTTCGAAAAATGTATCCAAAATTTTTGCAGTATCTATAAATGCCACATAACGACCTTCACCGTTTCAATTGCTGTGTCTAATGTCTTTTATAATCGAGCTAGTCGGTCATACACTATGTGCATGAATGTGTGAAATGCTAGCAACAATCGGACTGAAAATTCGATCGGTAAAAACAGCTCGACGCGTCTTTAAAGCTGAGATACTTTAAGATAGTTATCCTATTTCTTATAGGATATCGTGTCATTATAAATGACATATTATTGATATGATAATATTTCTTAGTGGAAATGTTAAAGGGGTCGCCAATCCAATATCTTGTATAAATGTTCTTTGTGGAAAAGCTCTGTTATTGACTGGCCCA
Organism: Sipunculus nudus; assembly: GCA_026874595.1. NCBI lineage: Eukaryota > Metazoa > Annelida > Sipuncula > Golfingiida > Sipunculidae > Sipunculus > Sipunculus nudus. The sequence continues at coordinate 63,003,224 of CM049319.1, forward strand.
GTTTACGAAATGGTTCAGACTTAACTGTAGCCTCTGACAGAGAAATCAAACGTTCTCTCATGGTTTTTTAACGTTTAGTGTCGGTACTGCCACCTTGTGTCAAATTATATTACCATTTACCACTCTGCAAACACGGGTGCCACGTGTGTAGGTGCATAGAATCATGCATTTTACAACAAAAAAAAAAAAAAAAAAAAAAAAAATTACGCCCTGGCAGGGCTAGCTCCATTACTGAGCTGGTTGAAGAGGATGCCCGTTTATTCAAAAGCTACAGTACGTGCGGTGTAAAAAAAAAACATATGCCATGGCGACGGGGCGTAAGTATTAGTACAGACTGGTACCCCGCTCTATTATGGCACCGGTGCTCTAAGCCAATCATAGAGACGGGCGTACAACGCCATCTTCAGGACTCCCGGCAGACTGGTTCCAACTCAAGTATGATTTATATATGATAAATATAAGCATTTCGCTTGCTCAGAGAAGTTGTCAAAAGTTGGCTGTACATTTCTTGTGACATTTATGATTAGATTAATAGATATTGATAATAAACCAGTGCCACGTACAGTGGAATATCAAGTATTCAGTATATGGTATCATCTATACATCCATCAGTGAATTTTTGTGCAACAACTTATTTTTCAATATTTGGAAACTATAAATAACTAAAGAAAGCAATTTTATTAGAAATCTTCACGGATAACCAGCCAGGATCGCGTGAACGACTGAACGTCCATGACAATCGGTATGAGCGTGCAGACTACAGGAACCAGTCTACAGGTAGGTCAGGAGTTGCAACTGGGAGTACTTAAGATGGCGTTGTACGCCTGTCTCTATGCTCAGCTGAGGGCCTTAATAGAGCAGGGTACCAGTCTAGTATTAGTATTACACCGTCATGTACTCACGCTGTAGTCATAGTTGCCTTGAAAGGTTCCCAGGCCAACCGCAGGCATCTTGTTGCCATCGTTCAGTGTCACCATAGCAGCCCTCGGAGGCAATGGGCCATCCATGTTGTTGCGCTTGGTGAATACTTCTAGAACAAACGCAGAATTCAGGAAGGCCTGGTTCCCGTGCACTTTCGCACACACCGCAGCCCGTATAGCGGAAGTAATGAGTATACAGTTAGCTTTTTATTCTCATGTGGATGTTATGCTAAACATATAGGTTACATGAACTTATCACAACAACTGGTTATCAGCGGTGTACTTTCAGTAATGGGATGGTCCGAATGAAGTGAATGATATTATCGGCAAACTACGTCGTCACCTTTGACCTTATCCCGTCAGCTATTTCAGTCATATGTCGTTTCAGCCTTTGCACAAGAGCATGTTGTGTAAAGTTAATCGACTGACTTTTGTAATGATCCCGTTTCAGGACTTAATCTACATTTACAATAATAATCATTATTGACAGTGGCCAAAATGCAGTGACGGGCAGAGTTTTTATACTGGGCAGACTCGCTTCACAGATTGGCCATTGCATGGGGTATCGGGATAAATTACCTCAATTTCCCCAATACGTGTCATTTTCCCCTTCAATGTGTCTATATATCACCTTATCAAAATGCAGATGGTTGGGAAATGGAGGTTTACCAATGTGCTGCCTCGCCTAAAATCCCTCTACCCTTTCAGACAGCCCCTCCCCATGACCTCTGCGACAATGTGCGACATTAATCTAAACCCTCTACCCTTCCAGGCAGCGACACACACTCCAGGATATATCTTACAACTGTGACAATGCGACAATGTGCAACGGTTAGCCATAGTCTCAAGCCGACAGGCGACAATTAATACCATTGCTGTGATGCAAGCAGATTTGAACGTACAGTTAGAACAAAGGAAAATTCACCGCATGTGCGACAAGTGTAGGTTGTTTAACATAGCGCCACCTGTTATCGAAAAAAGAACTGATTTGAATAGTTGCATGGTTGCTACACGCTGTAGCGAAAAAAGTGTGATAATTATGTCACATGTAACATATCCTTTCTCATTTTAACTTACAATTCTTTTTTTAATGTGATCTTTCTGGAAGATTTCATTTGAATAAAATTATTTTATACTATTTTAATAAAGGATATTTATGAAATATGAAAGTATTTGTAAAAATATTTTTATTTTAAAATATTCGCTTTTATGTGAGATATAATTGAAATCAAAATATTGAAAATGTAGAGTGGGTTTGTGTTTTATTTTAAAATACGTTCTTTATAAAATTTGTACATATTATAGTCCGTTTTACCATCCGGTGTCTACCTTTTTTTGTAGATAATTTTTTAAAAGTTTATATTTTTCAATAATGTCCTAGAATACTACATATGGAAGTGACAGCCTTATATGGCAATCAAGAATTTTACAATAAATTTGCAGTTTATGTTTCACAAAATTTTAGTCTATTCACAAAGATCTGGCAGATACAGATAAATAAATAAATATTATATATATATATATATATATATATATATATATGTATGTAATGTTTTGTCAAACTGTTTATTTCATAATCATTTTATATAGATTTTCATGCATTATATATATATATATATATATATATATATATATATATATATATATATATATATATATAATGACAAAGGTACTAATTATCCAGCGAGTGAAGCAGTATAGGGGTCACTCCACAGAGTCGTGATCTGAATTAACTTATTTCACTGGCTATGAAGTGGAGGACGTGCCACCAGACTTGTTTGTCCATATCTTTCTCATTACATGCTGTAATTGGCTTAATATCCTAAGAAACGAATGTTAATACCTGGAATTTAAATCCTGGATGTGATAAAACGTTAGGTATCAGAAGTTTCAGGTCAGCGGGTACTCTTGGTCGGCGGTGGGCAAAGTATCCTTCTCGACGGGCATATATGGAACATCCTTAAAGTTTGCATTTCATGTATGCGTAGGCAGAACGTATGCGTTATGTATGAATATACGCAGATAGTATCATAGTTATCAGACACATCATTTTCGCTTTAGCTATTCTAAATATACCTGTAAAGAATATTTCAATTAAATGACCATCGTTGGTGGTGTGTTTTCGAGCATGCTCAATACCGTTCAATATGCGGTCATGTTACAGTAAACATACACAGGTGAATTGCATTAATAAACCCACGCACACACGCGCATCCCCCCACACACAACAGTGTATATCAAACATTTATTCAGGTAAACATGTTTCGCCATTTCGCCCCTCTGACATAAGAAAGTTTTTCGAGATTTCAGAGTGCCTCGACTCGTTCTGACGAGAACCTGAATGTAAGTCTCGAGGAAGATGATAATATGTTCTGGTAATGAATAAAGGCTAATGAATTCAAGGTGCTCTGTCGCTTAAAATAAACCAGACTAACTAACCAATGGTTATAGATATGTTTGTGTACTTTATAACAGCACCTACCATGTGCTAGAAAAATAACGTTAATACCTCAGCTTACTGGTAAAAACGCCTTGCATGTTAATAGATTTTCTGTCTTCATGAATACAGGCGTGTCTCGCATGGGTAACTGGACGATAGCTAGCTTGTATGCGACATAAGAAATGTATTCTACCATAGAGATGAATTCTTTAGTTTTTTGTCATCACTATTGTTTACAACAATATCGAGGCAATAGGATTGATGGCTCCTAGCATTGTGTTTCTCCCTATTACTTGTGTCAAGACTCCAAGTAGGGAAACTAGTCCAACATAAATATATCTTTGATTGTGGTGCATGATTGCCAGAATACCTTGTCCGCTCCTGGAGCAAGAAAAAAAATTAATTTCAGCTTAAGCTGTTAGTTAACACACATCCCGTATATTGTAATGATGTTTTATGTTGTTTAATGTCTACCACTCAGTATTTACAGTGTTTATATTTGAGGTTTATATAATCCGAAGGAGGTCGGGTAACTTTATTTATGTACCTGTGATAAATTTTAGATCGTGTATGTAACCCTTCGGGCATGAATTACTCCAGTTAGTGTATTTCACTATTAATATATGCTTTATTGGGGATACGGTTTACCGTAATCCATCGGGCAAGAAATACCCCAGTAAGTGTTTGTCACTGTTAGTATATTGTATATCCTGGATACGGGTAACCCTAAGCCTTCGAACATGAAATAATCCAGTAAGTGTTAGGAACCAGTTATATCTGCCATATCCGTGATACGGGTTACCCTAACTCTTCGAGCATGAAATACTCCAATAAGTGTTTGACACTCTTAATATATGCTTTTCCGGGATACGGATTACCCTAACCCTTCGGGCATGAAATACTCCAGTAAGTGTTTGTCACTGTTGATATATGGAATATCCTGGATACGGGTGACCCTAAGCCTTCTGACATGAAACACTAGAGGTTAGTGTTTGGCACTATTAGTATATGCTTTATCCGTGTTACGGGTTACCCTAACAGTGAGGACATGAAATACTCCAATAAGTGTTTGTCACTTTTAATAATGCTATACCCGGGATACAGGTTACCCTTTCCTTCGGGCATGAAATACTCCATTTAGTGTTTGTCACTATTAATATATGGTATATCCGGGATACGGGTTACCCTAACCCTTCGGGCATGAAATACTCCAATAAGTGTTTATCACAATTAATAAATGCTTGTCCGGGATACGGGTTACCCTAACCCTTCGGGCATGAAATACTCCAATAAGTGTTTATCACAATTAATAAATGCTTGTCCGGGATACGGGTTACCCTAACCCTTCGGGCATGAAATACTCCAGTAAGTGCTTGTCACAATAATATATGCTATATCCGGAATACGGGTTACTCTAACCCTTTGTGCATGAAATATTCCAGTAAATGTCTGTCAATATTAATATATGCTATATCTAGGATACAGGTTACCCTAATATTTCAATAAATAAGGGCGGTCGATAGGCAGTGTGTGACTTTCCTAGTCACACTGGACCTCAGTGCCGCCCTTTGACACCACTGATCAGAATGTCATTGCAAAAGAATTATTGCACAGAATGTCTACTTGTCTTAATACATGGGACTCGGCATTAGAATGTTTTCATTCATATTTGCATTTACAATCCCAAGTTATTGTCACCGATTGCCAAGTGTCCCACAGTCGTCACTTGACTTATGGTGTCTCAGGGTTCAGTTCTGGGACCCATGCTGTTCAGCATTTACATGCTTCCATTTGGCAATTCACTCAGAAACCATGGTATGTGTTTTCATCAGTATGCGGATGATACTCAGCTCTATTTGTCCTTTGTACCAGATATGAATTGATATCAGTTAACCGTATTGGAGAGTGTATTAAGGATATAAATAATTGGATGTGCTCAAATATGCTCAGGTTAAACCAAGGAAAAATCGGAGTACCTGCTCACTGGAAGCCTTTACTATTTGGCAAGGAATACACCCCTTCAACTACATCTTGAAGGAACTGTCGTTGAACCTATCAAACCAGGGCGGAATCTTGGGGTGATATCAGATTCAACACTAAATTTAGACAAACATATAACATCGATTTGTAAAACTGCAAACTTACACTTATTGAACATTGGTAGGATAAGACAGTATCTGACGCAGGAAGCAGCAGAGCGTGCAGTTCATACCCTAATCACATCACGGTTGGACTACTGAATGGACAACTTATGGTTGGGATTCCATCTTATATGGTCTTCCTTCAGTGCAGTTGGATAGGCTACATGCGGCACGTCTTCACATTACTCCAGTATTACAATCACTACATTGGTTGCCAAAAACAGGGGATTTTATATAAAATTTCGATGTTCACCTGCTATGCCATTAACAACATCGCTCCTGAATACATTTCGGAATTGATATCTATTCATCAGCCTAGTCGTACTCTAAGATCGAGTTCCAGTATAATACTTGTGCAGCCTCTGTCACGAACATTTAATATATGGTGATAGAACAATTGCATGTGGCACACCATCAAAGTGGAATAAGTTACCGACCACTATCAGACATGCTGAATCCCTCAAATGCTTTAAATCAAAGTTGGAAACATATCTGGTTGCATGTGCTAATTTTTGATGATTTTGGATATCTAGGATTTTAGTTTATATTATATCATACCGTGTGCTATTTTATGTTATGCGCTTTGAGCGGTTTTATAAATGAATATGTAGCGCAATATAAATAAATATGATTATTGCTCGTTATTAATAACTGCTGCATGAACATACGTAAGTCAACCATGAATGTAATATTTATAATTTTTCCCAACAGAATAAAAAATTTTGCCACTTTATGCTTGACTTTGGAAAAATATCAATTCGACCAGCAGATGTAAATGAACAAAAATTGAAATGGCGTGAACATCTGCATGTGCTAGAATTGATGCGAACCCAACAGCTGGTACTGCCACCCAAACGTCTTCAGTTAATAGGGGCACTTCGGCTAAGTTGCTGGCAGGGTGCCAGATGCTGGGGTGGGCCCAAACACTGTGCTGGGCTGAGCTACTGGTCAGTATGTCCCCATACATACATGAAGCAGCCCTGTAGTGTGTGTGTGTGTGTGTGTGTCCGTTGCATGCTGTCCTTTGTTGTTGTTTTACTAACTGTTATAATAAAATGGGAAGGGGTCTGCTAAAGGTATGCAAAAGAACAAAACTAACACTCTTTTTGGAATTTCTGGTGACACTTGTGCATATCAGAAGAGGCTATGATGGTGAACATTTCATTTTCTGGCTTTCCATTTTTGTTTATCCTAAGCTCATGTTGCAGGGTTTTTATCATCTAATTGAACTTTCTTGCCTAAGTGTTCAAACCCCCAAATGTAAAGGTTTATCTACCTGTATAATTTTACCTAACAAACAGGGCTTAGCAAGGTTCATCATTATCTACACAGAATTAAGAGTAGAAAATCCATTTGGACCAATGAATCAGAGAGGTACTTTGTCCAATTATAAACAAATACATTCCAAATGCTTGTTTGGATTATGCTAAGCTTCATCTTTTCAAAACTTTATCCTGGGTCCATCTATGATGCTGCCATTGTGAAACAGTACAGGTCCCTGTAGTGTTTATAGCCTAGGGATGAAATAATGGCAGTTTGAGAATTCAACATTAGGCCTTTGCTACTGCCCAGGAGAGCCACGCTCAATATGCCTATTTTCAGTCTTGGGGAAAACACTGGGGTAAAAGCCATCAAAACTTGAGGAAAGTTACCAGTGTATGCATAATATATGTTGAACGTGCCATAAGACAAATCAAAACTTAAGATATAGTCAGGGATTATCCCAATAAAAATGAGATATTTGTCAATAAATCTCACTCTTGTGGCAGGGCTGTGCGTTTTATAGCAGGGCTTGGCATAAATTGAAATATGCATTAAATATGAGATAGAATGCATTATGAACTGGGCCAATTATTACATTTTTCAATGTCACCAGTAGTGTTGGGACGATACAGGTTTTTGATATCATGATTATTATTCAAATTTTATCGCGATATACCGTGATATCGCGATATATTTAATTATATATAATGGCAATAATAAGCCATCAATAATGATATTTATAACAACCACCTTTAAAGTCTTGACTTTATACAAGGGGTTAAGTATTAATATCATTTATACCTATTGTGCCAGTACCACAGAATGACTCATTAAGTGATGTAAGTTGCATGAAGGTCCTGCAGGTGTGCAAGCTTGAGGCGCGGGAAGTCCTGCCCCCATCGTCGAATCACGCTTGTCAGAACTTTCCATCAGTTTCCTATAGCTACATTAGAGCCGGAGAATCCCGGCGAATTTTCGGAGAGCGTGTCATACCAATCATGGCTAAATATACCATCCTAATTTTTTATGGCAAAATATGCAACCCGTATGGAATGTTCGATTCAGTTGTGACACTTTTATGTTGACATTTTCGTTCCATGTAATAAAAGCATAAATATGTGTATTTATTATTCTTCAATTATAATGTTATTTTCTCCTGAAATTCTCAAGCTTTTGTCCTCTCTGATTCATCCTGCTACTTCCGGACATTTCCGACTAATCCCGAAGTCTGTAAGCACACTTTTCCACCTACACGCGGACATTTCCGACTAATCCCGAAGTCTGTAAGTACACGGTTCCACCCACGCGCGTGTATTCAGATACATGTGGTTTATAAAAATAAATGTGATTCTTTGAAATAAATTTATTTTGAACCTAAAGGGCTTGCTTGTGAACCAAAATCATGAACAAAAAATGATATCGTGGTATCGCGATAATAGGAAAGTTGACGGTATGATAACCGTAGCTGTCAGATATCATGATAATACCGTATACCGGTAACCGTCCCAACCCTAGTCACCAGTAAAGCTTTTGAGCAAATGAATTTCATAAAAGTTAATTAACTTGTACAATATTTAATTCCTGAACACTTCATTAAAGGTTACATTAACAACATGTTTTCCTTTATTTATGTATCCCACGAAAGAACAGTTGTGAATTCCTGTGCATGCTATTTGTGCTTGTACCTGGGTGAAGTCAGTGTGTTTCTTGTTAAGGATAAGTTTTCCATCTTCATCTTCGAATATTATTGACATGCTGTCCTACTCTGTGCAATTATTATTCCCCTCTCTTTTAAATGTTTGAAGCTCCTTTACAGACTCAATACTGAATATAGTATCCATAGCTATATGCTGCAATAGACAATAAAATGTGCGTGCTGACCTATATACACAGTACATACACACAGCAGTGCCCTGGTCAAGCAGGGCTGTGTTTGGGCCCACCCCTGTGCCTGGCAGCTGGCCAGCAGCTTAGCCGAAATTGCCCTATTCAATTTCGACATATGGATTGCAGGCTGCCGCTAGCGTAGGTGCTGGTGCTCTGCCTACTTGTCCTGCCGCTCATCTTGTCCTCGTTATCAGATTGTCTGGAGCTAGGCTGGAACATGAACCTTGGACACTTTTGCGTGTGGTCTTGAGTGTCATGCCGTCTACAAAATTTATAGGTGTCTTTTATAGATATCATCCCTGTCTTTTCAAAAATGTCTATTTACATCATAATGAATAGAATAAAAACAGTCAATTGCGTCAATGGTTCAGTTCGGGCACCGTCTTCCCCTTCTTTATTATTCATATTTACAAATTAAATGGACCACGAAAGGTTGCTATAGCGACACATTAAGAAGATGACATATATTCCTTTTTGCTACTGAAGTTATCTTATATGTAGCGCCATTGAAAGTGAGCACCCTTTTATATTTAAGGGTGCTCTTTTTTTCGCGAGTGCTGCTGCGTTCACATGTTCACTTGATCTCTCATATACTATCTTGTTAATAGATAGTGGTGTTACGGAACCTAATATAAACAGATCACGTATGCGTGATGAACACAAATTCTGTAACGGAGATAACAAAAATCAGATTCCGCAACACTAGGCAGCGTGAAATGTCTAGGGGAATGAATAAAGAAGTCAGTGGTCCTTTGTTAACTATAACAACTATAATTTATTCTTAAAACACCATTAACATAACAATACACTAAATCAATACAATTATACAGTAAAACAGCGGTATAACAACAAATCAATACAATCACATAGAAAAATAAACAATGTGCACAGTACCTTGATACCAACACCGTCACAACGATAAGTTCTTTAAATGTATACTCTCGGAGAATGACAGTCCAGTGTAAAGCTCTTGTAACAATCCAGAAAGTAAACTGAAGTCCAAATGCACAAAATCCAGGAGAAACTCTGAAGAAAATCTATAATTGCCGCACACGTCGGATAAGGTCCCAGAAACTGACACACGCTTCTGCGTCCGTTGGAAATCTTCTCTGCTCTCTCCTACCGGCTCTAAAACACAGCCCCTTTATATACTCTTCACCCCAAGCCGAGAATTTTCCACCTCTAGAACATTCGAGGAATAATACACTATACACGGTAAGCACGGGTCACAGGAATCATCTAGAAAAAGAACGCTGTGTGTATCTCAACATACCAGGGTCATCACGTGTCCTACGACCAAGGAGGAAAGCCCTAGGCTAACATGACACCGAGAGTTCAACCAGTACGGGTTATACATAGAATGTAACAAACGGCCCGGCGAGGGTGTCACAACACGAGTTACGCCCGTTTCACACAATAAAAAGAGCACCTGTAACAATGGTGTCGATAACAGTAAAGCATCTATAGCATCAGGTGATGCAGCAGTGATTAAATAAAAGATGAGATGATCACGGCGCCATGAATCGTGAATTAATTATACCCTATGGTTGCTTCCATGCATTGTCGATTCCGTTTGTCCAGCATCCATGCGCCATTCTTTTTAACATCAGCCATTCGCAACATCCTCGCTGACATTAGTTTAAACATATTAAACGCTCGAGCGCTAATATAAGTACTCTCCGAACAGTTTATAAAAATTTATAAAAGGTTTAACCGGATATAGTTCATTGTCATTCAATTTAAATTAGTAATTACTAAATACTTACTCAAAAAGTTTATTGACAGACTCTACATTTATATCAGACTATACCGATTAGATTTTAAAAGAAATACGATTAATCAAGCCAGTTATGACATAAACATAGTGTCTTCCTGCGCAGGTATAATTTCGGTTGATCACAAGGCGCAATACATGATTATTAAACAATGAGCCACAGTCAAATAGGCCAACGTTTGCTTCTTAATCTACCAGGCACCATCCCTTTTTCTTACTTTTTAATGATTACACCAATTGGTATGTTAACAATATGGTATGTGTTATGAGATCCGATGAATTTATGTAGCCATGACTATACATATTGAAAGAATATGTTATTGCGAAGTAGGCCTGTTCGTGTATAATTCGAGAATTTGCGTGGGCATGTAATTATAAATATGGACATTTGATAATGTCTAGAGTTATCAAATGTCCAGAGTTTTCCTTCTTTTTATCTGTTATCAGTATTTCATGCACACGTGTATCTTCGGTCATAATTGAGAAGACAGAATTGCCAAGAAGTAATGTGACCTGTGGCGCGTCTGTAAACAGAACCAGTTTAATACAAAAGAGACGCTGTATGGCGGTAGTTCATTGCACGATCCTATGAAGAATAATGGTTTTGTTAAATTGGTTACTTCTGTGGTTGGATGGTATATTTATAAGCGAATTTACTCAAAACTTTATGAATGGATTAGATGGGAATTTGCGGAGGGTTTCGATGAAAACAACTGAATTTTGGATAACCATAATGAAATGTTTGTTTATATGATTATTTATCGTTTGTTTAACACAGCCTGCTTTGATGGCCGCCAGCTGACCTATGATGCGACCATCGAATTAATGAACCTTGACAAACATTTTATTTCATGGGCATACCTTAACTGGACATATAGGTGTATCCGGTATTGTGTTTCCAGTGGCTATCTACTACGCACACGTCGGCGTCCAAGTTCTTGAGAGATTGGAGTGGCAACTCGGTTGTTAACAATTTTAAGTTAAGCAGATATACTGACCGTGCTTTTTCAACTTCATCTGGCTGGAAACTGTATTTTCAATTTTTGATACCACATCCCGTATCAGGAATTAATATCATCATTCCAAAGTAAGCTTACATAAACTCATGCCGTGAAATACTGATAACCAGGGATTTTTACATCACAGAACCTGGGTAACCAAATCTGCTTTGAAATGGTATGCGAGACTGCCATGGTTCTACAACCTGCGCAGATTAAATCATGACACGGTTAATATGGAATTAAGGATCCATATTAGCGCAAAGAATATCATTATAATTATAACTTTAAATTTTCCCTAAAGGGGCAAAATATTCAAAATGAATATATAGAGAAACGCGGATCTATCTTAAACACGAGGCGCTCCCGTGGTAACCAATCATCGCTTTGCTCATAAAAACTCGTGCTGCGGAAAGGTAGTGGAGGTATTAGGCACGACGAGACTCAGGTTTTAAGTATATATTGTATTGTAGTGTAAGTTACAAAAAATCTTTTAATGTTTTCATTAAAAACAATAGCACTCAGGCAATATAATGATTTGCCTCTTTGAATGGATATTCACTTATGACAGGCGTCATGACTCCCAGGCCCCATCAGCTTATCCAAATAAAGTCATGTGAGTCATGATTTCATGGCTATCGTGCTTCCCGAGCTCACATCAAAGTTTGACCAAATCCTTGCGGGGTATATATGTAATAATTACTAAAGGTAATCAATTTCTTGAAGCTCTTATAAAAATAGGCCAGAAAACGTGTATATCAGCACACACAGGCTGCTTGTTTTGTATCAAAGTATTTATGTTACGTGGGAGCTTGCCAAAAAAAAATTCAACATGGGCATCTGTTGGCAAGACATATAAGCCAGAGCAACAAGTGACTTTCTACCTCCGCATGTAAACAGTCACCACCATAGGTTACATGTCTTTCCCGTTTGTCAACAAAGCTGACAAACAAGTTCAAACATCCTTCACGGAGGCCCTATAAGAACTTTCATAACCAGAATTATTTAGATCATTAAAACATGTATATTCACAGAAGAAGCCAGAAATCAAATAAATTATTTTTCAATAGGTAGGTGAATGGAGACTTTTAGAGGTGTCTGTGATCTGTTCTCAGGCTTTCTGTTGAATGAAAATGAAAGAAATCATATAAAATAGGTTTTATATACAAAAAGAAAGTGGTCAGAAACGACAACCTCCGCCACGATTTGTAACAAACTACAAAGCAACAACGAAAAGGTTTGTCACGAGTCATTATCCGAGTCACAGATCACCTCCACTTTGAGAAGAAACAGACAGTGGGCTTATCCTTTAAAATGTGAATGGCGGGCAGTGGCAGGGAGACATTTACATTGGACTGGTAGGACTTATGTGAGGCGTGATACACTCCATAGTGAGAATGTACTGCAAAGGCCACCCATCCTGTGGCATTGATACTTTGGAATTCAGCTGATAATCTTAACATTAGGCTACGAGGTACGTATTATTACAAAATAATACATGTGAACTCACAAACCAAACTGAAAGTCCGTGTCTATGGTAACGAGTCATTTTCTGTATCGCGTACAAGTTCCTATCATCCTGTTACCCTTGCGAGCCATACTTATATTCATGCGGTCTGAAATTCAACAAACATGCAGAAGGATTTATCAGTATCACGAGTTTAAACCGATTTTTTTCTCGCACATGGTAAGGTGCTCTTAGAAAGTCATATATACTACAAAAGCTAACGATTGGTCTGGTTTATATAAAATGACAGCGAATTTGTAGGCCAAGAGGCGTAAAAAATGACAAAAATATTTGCATTTTCATCGAGCATTACAGTGCGGTCCTCGGTGCAAGATGTAGAGGCACTCTGACGCTTGTACGTTGGTGGTCAGAGGCCCGAAATTGCGCTATCGTGGGAGTCTAACTGAAAAAAAACTTAAAGAGGTGTATTCCGATATCTGAAGTCTAAAGTTAATCTCTTGAACCATTTTTTCAAATACCACAGAAAACACCGATCTCACCATTAACTCACAGGCTTTTCGTTTTCAAAACATGAGGGACCGCCCCCTTAATAATCCAAACATATTCAATAAGAACATCTGGCAGGAAGTCAGACGCCGTCTAGTCGTACAAGTCTTTTATCTCATATATATATATATATATATATATATATATATATATATATATATATATATGTATGTCACAGAGGCGTTATAAGAACTACATTCGTCTACAGTTGATTAACAGATACGCAGATTAAAACAGAAATCACTTAGCTTTCAGTGAAAAGACAGGCTTACTTTAAGTGCTAATCAACCGGCTACCCTTCTGTACGGGTATCTTTATTTTGACACATCAGGCCATGCAACTATCCTTAAAAAATTCTCATGAACCAAGCTGCGAATATATTTCGAGTGATGTTTAGTTCCAGGAAATTTTAACCATCGTGCTTATTATAATACCAGGAGATACAGCTTAACGTTAGTTCAGATAGGACAAAGGTTGCTCTTTTACTTGCCAGGCACTGTCCATTTTTTCGTACATTTAAACAAATTTTATACTCACTGCGTGATAGGGTTGGGACGGTTACCGGTATACGGTATTATCATGATATCTGACAGCTACGGTTATCATACCGTCAACTTTCCTATTATCGCGATACCACGATATCATTTTTTGTTCATGATTTTGGTTCACAAGCAAGCCCTTTAGGTTCAAAATAAATTTATTTCAAAGAATCACATTTATTTTTATAAACCACATGTATCTGAATACACGCGCGTGGGTGGAACCGTGTACTTACAGACTTCGGGATTAGTCGGAAATGTCCGCGTGTAGGTGGAAAAGTGTGCTTACAGACTTCGGGATTAGTCGGAAATGTCCGGAAGTAGCAGGATGAATCAGAGAGGACAAAAGCTTGAGAATTTCAGGAGAAAATAACATTATAATTGAAGAATAATAAATACACATATTTATGCTTTTATTACATGGAACGAAAATGTCAACATAAAAGTGTCACAACTGAATCGAACATTCCATACGGGTTGCATATTTTGCCATAAAAAATTAGGATGGTATATTTAGCCATGATTGGTATGACACGCTCTCCGAAAATTCGCCGGGATTCTCCGGCTCTAATGTAGCTATAGGAAACTGATGGAAAGTTCTGACAAGCGTGATTCGACGATGGGGGCAGGACTTCCCGCGCCTCAAGCTTGCACACCTGCAGGACCTTCATGCAACTTACATCACTTAATGAGTCATTCTGTGGTACTGGCACAATAGGTATAAATGATATTAATACTTAACCCCTTGTATAAAGTCAAGACTTTAAAGGTGGTTGTTATAAATATCATTATTGATGGCTTATTATTGCCATTATATATAATTAAATATATCGCGATATCACGGTATATCGCGATAAAATTTGAATAATAATCATGATATCAAAAACCTGTATCGTCCCAACACTACTGCGTGACTATTGTATAACTATTCCATTTACTCCAGACGAAAGATAAGATTGTCTTCGTGGAATTATGTCGGCATGAAAGTTTAAAACCAATATTTTATCACTTCAGGGCAGACAGAATAGGTCCTTTTTGTAAGTTATCAATACATTATGCTCAGGTGGGTTCCTCAGTATATATATACTGCAAAAAGCAAGTGATCACCTGGCCAGTCTCTGTAGGGCGGCCACAATATCCGCATAGAGAGCGCCTGCAGAAGTGGCCGAATCCTGTGCCGGATACGTTGCAATTTTTTTAAGGGGTTAGATCTATTTTTGCAGCCTAGACCCTGCTTTTGAAGACCGGGAACCTTTTTTTAGGCTTTGTCATTATTTCTCCTGGGTTGGAACCTCTTATCCTAAATCCTAGATCCGCCTTCTGGCCTGTTAGGGTATTCAGGTCTTATGATCAGTGACCGTCAGCAGAGTGATTTTTTTGGTTGCATTAAGCCTTTACGCAAATATATGCTTACTTTTTTTCCTTTTAAATTTGTTGTCCGTGTGACCAATACTGAAGCTTAACCAGGAATGTTTTTTTTAAGCGTACACATTCCAGTATGGTTGCCTTTTCACAATATATCTCGCGCAATCTTGAACGGAATCTCATGAACATTTAAGGGCATTTCGGGAATCGGCCAGTGAAGAATATATTAGATTTTGGTGTTGATCTGGCATATGACCCGGTTTCAAGAAGTTCATCAAGGAAAATTTACAAAAGTTAAGTCACTTAGGCACGAATGAATTTGGGAATATGGGCAGAATGATTGAATACAAACACATAGAGGCTTGCTTTCCTTAGAATGCAGATTTCTAGTTTCAAAATGTTTCACCGGATATTATCCGTATCGAACAAGGACGTTCCATCCAATGGAACAACGATTTGCGTGGCCTAAATTCACCAAAATATCTATCGACACTCCTCCTTAGTATAGTAGTTTCAGATTAAATAGCAACTAACAATACTGATTTTAGGACTCCGCGTCCAACTTCTTTTTGATGTTATTTTCTGACAATTTCATATTTTTGAAGAAAGGTTTGAGTAAACTGGATGTAGGAGTAACAATCGACAAAACTACAGCTCATTTATTTATAAATAACCATTTTATAAGTTAGGACATGCTGAGCCCTTTTTATGTTCTAGCGTGCAGATTGATTGCCTCCTAGCTTGAGAAGTATTTGTTTTTTTTTATATGATTTTATATGAATCTACGGTGGCTGATTTAGGACACAGAAAAAAAAAATATTTATCTCGAGATCTCGAGATAACATCTCGAGATCTCGACATAGAATTTCGCAAAAAAAAAAAATTTTAGAAAGCAAAAAAAAAAAATTTTAGGAAGCAAAAAAAAAAGATTTTAGGAAGCAAAAAAAAAATTTTAGGAAGCAAAAAAAAAAATTTTTAGGAAGCAAAAAAAAAAATTTTGGGAAGCAAAAAAAAAAATTTTAGGAAGCAAAAAAAAATAATTTTAGGAAGCAAAAAAAAAAATTTAAAAAGCAAAAAAAAAAATTTTTAGGAAGCAAAAAAAAAATTATCTTTCGAGATCTCCAGAAAAAATGTCACACTTGTACGAACCATTCGAAGCTGAATGGACATAAAACAAAGCAACCTTATGGGGACAGTATACGTTAAGAGTGCTTACTATTGCAATTATAATACAAAGACCATGTATACTGTGTTTAATTGAACGGTAATACAATATAATTAATTTAAAATCAATCAAGTTTGTATATCCCCTGAGATAAGGCTAGTTGAAGAAAAGTTCAATATAAATTCAACATTTAATATTCATATCCGAAAGGAAGATGTCAAAGCCTAAAGAATCTGAATCATTCTACCTGAACGGCGGATTCGGAGCCATGTCAGTTAAATCACTCAAATAGAAATGTTTAGGTCTGCATGCATGCATTGTGGGTACCTTATTTTTTTAAGAATACAAACAAATATGAGCTTTTTATAGAAACACGCTTTTTGTACAATTTCTTTCAGCTTTTGTTTTATTGAAATGGTGTGTCGTTTTATGGAACATGTATTAGACCATCATAAATTAAAATATGCTAAAACTGATTACTGTGTTTTCGGGTAGGTACGGGGGGGGGGGGGGGGGGAGGGGAGGGGCGTTGCTTCAGCCCCTAAAGCCCAAGTCTTGATCCACTATAGCTCTTACTATAGCTCAGATCAATTTAATCAACCTATCTTCATAAATGTTTTATATTCATAAATAAACGGTTTAAAATTTCGATCATCTCTCATCATGATTTTTCTTCAGCAAAATGCTCTGCTTTGGTCTTAAAGTCGCTATTCACCTGCCTTATTTATAGAATCTTTGTAAAAACTCTGCATATACATATTAAAGAAGTGAAAGTTATCATAAATATAATCTAGGTAAACATAATCTATTAATCTTTCATAAAAATGAGCCAATGCCATGGGTAAAGGCGGTGTCTTTGTCTATATCCACGTTTTTTTATAACATGGGTCGGGGTGGGGGGGGGGGGGGGGTGCAAAAATTGCCACCGATCGTAATAGAAAGACGTCCGGCAGAAACATCTGGCTTCAATTCAGAGATTACAGATTTCTGTAAATGACAAATACTGCATTGCTTCACATGCTCTAACGAATATCAACTAGTGATCTTTCAATAACTCGGTTACATGTTTTTATCTGTATGTTAACACTTGCTCAAGTGGCTTGTATACAAGTAGCCTTTAGATAAAATGTTTATACGTCAAAGTGACGTTATAAGACCCATTCCCAGCTGGGGTTTCTTTCTTTTTTTTGCTTCCTAATTTTTTTTTTTTTGCTTCATAAAAATTTTTTTTTTTGCTTCTAAAAATTTTTTTTTTTGCTTCATAAAATTTTTTTTATGCTTCCTAAATTTTTTTTTTTTGCTTCCTAAAAATTTTTTTTTTGCTTCCTAAAAAAATTTTTTTTTTTGCTTCATAAAATTTTTTTTTTATGCTTCCTAAATTTTTTTTTTGTTTCCTAAAAATTTTTTTTTGCTTCCTAAAAATTTTTTTTTTGCTTCCTAAAATTTTTTTTTTTGCGAAATTCTATGTCGAGATCTCGAGATGTTATCTCGAGATCACGAGATAAATATTTTTTTTTCTGTGTCCTAAATCAGCCACCGTAAATTTGATTTTTATATGGAAATAAAAATAAAGTATATGTAATAAAGAAACAGTCGTCTCAAGAAGTTTCATGACTGTCGTAGAGGTGAAACATATTTGATTTTTCTTTTATATGGAAATAAAAATCAAGTATATATGTAGTGAAGAAACATATTATATCCGGGCATCATTCTTAAAACAGAAGTAACCCACCCACCAGACGAAGTTTGATTGTGGTGTTTATTAAAAATATTATGATGATTGGCGTTTTTATGTATTTTTAACATGAATTATGTTGTTTTTCTTTAAAACTTACGTTAAAAAAACTGTGAATGTAGGGATAAAATGCATGTGACTATGGAATGGAATGTACTCTTAACGCGATGAAATATATAGCTGTAAAGAGAAATTCGTCTTTATTAAATAATTTAAATCTGATTTATTTCAAAATAAAAATTGGTAAATTACAATTATATCTTTAGAAATCAACCGGTATTTGACCCAAAATCACTACAATTGTGTGGAAGACATTTTCAATTTTAGAATATGTAACTGTTCAGTTATACCAGAACAGTAGTTTTGTTCACATGAGGGAATTTCATTAATGTTTACTCACACTTCTGAAATAGCCATCTGACCTTGAATGTCATCATCGACCTTGACTATCGTCAGTAGATATAACATGTGGTAAAAAATATTTCTTACTTCAAGGCCTTGCTAGCGTATAGCATTTTCATAAGAGAAATAATACAATATGTTTAAATATTTTATTCAATTTTAATTACACAATTCAGATTATATTCACGTGTCTATATGCAATAATAGAATGCAACAAAAACAACGCGCATGCAAGCATGCGCGGAAAAACAACACATATATTTATCATTCAAGACTCTCTTAAAATTTGTATATGAAACTGATGAAACTTTTTAATTCAAATGATCTGATATTTATGGAAGGTTACAAACAGAAAGGAACATATATTTCTCTTCACCACAAAGAATAATAACAAATATATGTAATGAATAAATATACAAACTGTCCAACTGTAAATAAAGTAAGGATAATATAATAGCAATAGGAACTGTAATGAAGTTGTAAAGAAAATCCAAGTAAAACTTATGATACACAAACCGAGAGTCAATTCAGATTTTTCAATTGCATTTCAATTTAACTTATGAAACTTCAGTTCCATTTCAGTTAAACATGTTTGAGCAATTATCAATTCCATTTTTAAAATTTTAATTTAATTCAAGATTAAAGAATTTTCTGATTGAAACAATTCAAATCCTATTCAAAGTTCAGTAATTATTCATTAAATTAAGAAAGTTAGAATAAGCAGTATTCATGTTCTCTAAAATTGGTCATCTTTAAAGTAATCACAGCATAACAGTAATATAACAGTAAGCTGAGCAATGGTAAATCTGAGAACTGGAAAATTATTCATCAGTTAGACTAAATACATTTAAGTCTCTGAAGTATAATATCCATTCACTTTCAATTCATTCCATTTATATTTCTTTTAATTCCAATTCAATTCCAATTCATTTAATTTTGATTTTCTACTGATTCCGATTCGATTTCATTTCAATTCCATTTCATTTCCAATTCAACTCCAATTCAATTCCAATTAATTTAATATGATTTTCTAATAATTCCCATTCGATTCCATTTAAATTCCATTTCATTTCATTTGATTCGAATTCAATTCCAATTCAATTTTCTATTTTTCAATTCCATTCCAATTCATACTACTTATCTTTAAATTCAAATTTTCTAAAGAATATAAATATTATTACATTATAACAGAACGACTGTTATGAATCTCTGCTCAGAGTCATACATGTGATATAAAAAAACTAATTAACAAACATTTCTTATTAAAAAAAGGGGGGCTTCTTTTTAAAATTAACTACCCGTCCCTTCATATGCACGTGCTATGTCTGGTATCCAACAATTAATAAAACCAATACATTTCTGAACAAATTTATAGTGGATTCATTTAATACTACATGTTCAAATCTTATGTATATAGACAGGAAAAAATACGTATAATACATGGCACTGGCTCTACGTCTTTTTAGAATGTGTCATTGCATCAAATATATTACATCATCAACAAATATAGAGGATATCACATCAGAATTCTTTTACCTGCAGCCTTCTAATAAACCAGGATTTTTAAAGAAAATTATTAAGCAGTAAAAACCATATACGATTTCTTTTTTTAGCTAATTTCTAAAACCTAAAATTTATGTTAAGCTGTCCCCTGGCGCAAATGTTACAAAAGTATAACTTTGTAATAGACTAAATATGCTTTCCATTTTTGTGGTTACCACTGGCAACCGGAAAGAATCGGTACTGTACTTAAATGCATTATTGTCTCCCACGGCAGCATGGTTAAAGCCTACGTTCTTGCGATGATTATCATAAACACTGCATTGATTAGCATAAATTACTCCATATATGGCAAAATGCATGATTAGTGTATATTAACATAAGGTATTATAATGTTCCTCTATATGTATTACTGTTACATTGATATACATAACAAAGGCCACGTTTGTTTTGTATAATATTCTTCTGTTTATGTCTACAAGTGTTGCCCGAATCACGTGATCGGCGACAGCGAAACAGAAGTGATATCTACCGGCAATGGCCCAACACTCGAGAAGACCGCTCCAAGCATATCACTGAAATGAAACATACAACTTTCATTAGACGCTTGGAGGCAACTATAATAAGCACTATAGATTGTTTATCTTGTCGTTGTGCCTGTCGTGCCCTCTTTACTTGTTTTTGCACTACAGGTTTCACATTAATTTTCTATTAATACCAATATGGATTACTTTAATTTGTGCCACCATTCATCATACACAACGCCTTTTGCTGTATATTCTTGGTAAGGCAAACAATGTTTTTGCACCAAGGACCGAAATAGCCAAGAACCTGATTAACTTTTGTAAAAATAAGAGATGTCTTAATGTTTTTTTCTGTAAATAATTTATCACGTTTTACGAAAATGGTCCATGGATATATGACGTGTTCTACGAGAGAGAGAGAGAGAGAGAGAGAGAGAGAGAGAGAGAGAGAGGCGCAGACAGACAGACAGACTTACAGAGAAACAGAGAGTGTTAAGCATAAGAGAAACAGACATATAAATAACAATATCACAGAGAGACACGTGATGAATCAACTCCTTCCATATTTGCTTCTGACAGAGAGAGACATAATCCTTTAGAGCATTTCATGTACCACACCGGGGGTAGGTGAGGTTTACTGACCTTAACTAATCAAATTCCACCTTGGTTATCGTGGTCGTTGTAAAAGATCTGAACTACCCTTGTAATATACATATACGTATAATCGATCCGGATGACCACAAGGTTTGACAATACTTCAATAAGAGCCGTGTAGGAAAACTAATTGGTAAATGGTAGGTAGGCGATGTGGTCATGGACACAAAGGCGTATTCCTAATAGCCATGTCGTAATCTATATTGACCATGTTTCCATTATTACATAGAAAATAATCAGGTATTAATAGTCCCTCCGAGCAGTGGTCAACTATGATAGAATCGTAGTTTTACAAAAAAAGGGAAAAAATTCGTCACATTTAAAATTTTTGTTTCTGTTTTTCCTGCATTCAATTTATGAACGTGACGTTCTGTCTACGTCTGTCGCCGAAAACTGACAAACAATGTCTGGGAGTTATGTCTGGCAACCAAGATATCAGCTCATCCGATTTCTATGGTGTACCTTGTCTAGGAAGCCCGGAGACTGACTATTTAACAGCTCAAAATATCCAATTACTCATTTCCCATACTTTAATTTAACCTATGCCAAGACATGTACTTTGAAGTCTAGTTTTGTTATGACGGTTTTCTGTGTATGAAACTGTTACTTGAAAGTCTGTCAAGGATAGTGGATGTTTGAGCCCTGACAGAGATGTGTCTCGTAATGCAGCATTTCAGAATTTTTGATGTATACTTATAATTAACTGCCATTTCATTAATATTGCTTATAACTCATATGGCATACGGCCACGAATCATATCAGTGAGAGTGGGTGTCGCATGTGAAAAATTTGGAGCTGGATACACGATGCAATATCAGTCTGATTACAGTTCTGTGCTTTGAGTGCACCACGGTGTTCCTGCCCAGAGACACTTGCCATGTAAAGTAGCGGTTACACGAAAGGATGTTTGAGACGACTGCAATGTGAGGAGCGTGACCCTGGTCTAGATCAGGGACTAATTATGAAAAACAAACTCTGACCCCAACAATGCCCCGCGGCTTCTTAATAAACAGAAAGCGTAGGTCTGAATGTAGTGAAGAGGAAAATAGAGTCCTTTCAAGCAAGCTGGATAAGAAGGCAAATTACATAAGCATGTGTGTTTTTGTTACAAGGACCTCACGGAATAAGTAGTATTTTAAAAGCATGCGCATGTAAACTGTAAATCGAAGGTGTTTCCTTGCTATGTAACACAATTTGATATTAAAGTTGGACAGAAACGACCTCTGGTCGAAAGGTGATGTAGTTGTTTTAGCACGTGACCAGTTACCTTTATCTTTATAAGTAGGGTTGATATGTTGTGCAAAATACTGTCTACTCAGATATCGCATAACGTAAACACTTTACAAGGTATGGTTTTAATTGCGTTCTAGTTTATTCCGTCACAACAGTATACCATTACGAATTACTCATGAAACCGAAAAACATACTTTAGCAGATGCTGTAGGACCTGTCTTCCAATAAGAGCGTATAGGAACTTACCCAATTCAAAGCCATGACGTCAGGAGATCGGCGATGACGTAGTAGGTATGGTGTAATCACGCTTGCCGACGTATGGAGGTTTGCAGTAAAGACATATACCCGCCAGAAAACACTTGAGCGGCCTCAACCAGCACGTCTTGACTGGACAACCGCATTTCCCTGCAACTGCATAGTTACCACTATTAATATGTTGAAAAATTCAAGGCATTCCTTGAAATACATTACTCTAAAGACATATTATGCAATCAAAAGAACATGGTATACTATGGTTATTATTTCATTCGCGAGGGTTTTAATCTAGCGATATGCGCGAATGTGAAATACTGATGATCTGCACAAACAAATTAGTTATTAGACCACTGGAAACAACCTAATCAGCATCCTAATCTGTGCATGGTATCGAAACCGTCCTATGCATATTTGTAAACTTTAATAATTATAGACACGCCGTCATCACAGGAGATATAGTGACTGTGACCTGAGTCATAAGTTAATGACTGAACCAGAAATTAGTAAGATAATGTAGGATTCATTCTAAATTTTAATTGAAACGGTTTCCTAGGTTCTGGTGCTATCACGAAAATGAAAACCCCTCGCGAAATGTTCAAAATGAAGAAATCGCGAAATTTCAGCCACGCGATTTTTCAGCTGCCACAGTATTCCAAAGCACTTTGTGTATGAGAGCATATGTAAGTCCTGATGCCGGACACTGTAGTCCGTATTGATCCCTCCTGTCTACCTATGTTTTGCTCTGAAAAATGTAATTAGTTACATTTCGAGGGATAAAATGATATTTAAGGACAAAAGATTAAAGGACCTTTTTTCAACAAGGGAAATAAACACCTACCTTAAAAGGTATATAAGAAAAAGAATTATTTTAAAATATAAAAAAAAATCAGTATACATTTTACAAAATATCAGATCCAGTTAGTTGGGTCACGTTCACTTGTCAGATGCAAAAAAAAAAAAAAAAATCAGTTGACAGCTGCTGATTGGATGATGTCATGTAACACTCTGGACATTTTGTTACAAATTTAAATAAATGTGTTCAAATTTATTATAGGGGTCTTAAGAGGAAGAAAATTTGAAGAGTCAAGGAATAATGGGGGGAGTCCAATCTAAGTTCGGAGCGTCCAAAGTGGAGAGGATTTGTGTAAATTCTTTATTTTTTGTTGATTTTTCTTAAGGATGATATGTCATTATCGTATCATATTCGATGAGAAATTTGCATTATATGATTATAGTGAAACGTAAGGGTCAGTTGTCAGTGCCGAGTTTCACAACTAACTTATTCACAAAAAAACGAGCGTCCGAAAGAGATTTTGAGCACCACAGGCGCTTATCCCCCGAAAGCCCTAGTTACGTCTAAAGCCTGCTAAGATATCTGGATGTCCGTGCAAGGTCTTCTCATTTAATGAAAGATTTACTCGGTCCATATATATATATATATATATATATATATATATATATATATATATTTAAAGTATTTTGTCAATATCAAGATAAGGTGGTATGAGATATATTTCATATTATCCCTTGCAAGGAAATTACATATTGTGCCCTCACTTAAATAAAATGAAAAATAACAATCATTGTATACTAATTAGTATTCTAAATATGTAAAACAGCATTGTAAATACTAGAAAATAGCGTTAAAATTGAAGAAGTACAAAGCACCTATGCAATGCACACTATTATATGTAATACAGGAAATAAAATACTTCTCATGTCATCACAGAAAAAAATCTTTCATATATCGCCCTCCCTTACCTCCAGTATCACGCAACAACACAGACAGCATGCTACCGCATGATTAAAATTCAAATGACAAAAATAGCTCTTCAACATGTAAAAAGGAAAAATTTCGAGACGGCACGCGGAAAGAAAGAGTTTTTTTATCATAACGTTTTCTATTGACGACTTGTGTCCGTATATATGCTCCCGCTCCTCGAAAACTGGCTTTCGTCAAAACACTGTCGCATTGGGCGTGGGGCGTCTCTCATGATATCCAAGAGTTTTGTATGACACAGAGTGTTTATTTAATACTTTTTATTAATTTATGTGTTTTTATTTCATCAATTTTATTCAACTGATGCGGGATCATAAAATATAAAATTTCTCGACATATTCCTTTTTACCTGTTTACGGTCTGTGAGAAAAGTCCCGTACCCTGGTTGGGAACAGCCAAGTAACATGGCAAAAATAAGATTGATTTTTCTCATTAAATTCATAAATTACGTCAATTTATCATTTATTTTTTATTGAAACTTAATGAATTCCTCTACTCTCACGTTTCGAGGTGAAAACAAATACCTGACGCGGTCTCCGTGTTTGCACCTGACTTTTTCATTAAACCTTTTAAGGTCATCTTGGTCTTCTTGTTTTCAGGTAAACAGAAAAGAAGAATTTTTGATTGTATCTAAGAAAACATATCAAGAAGCATAAAGAACATGTGGATGATGTGTTATAGAGGTAACTTGTTTGAATCTGTGCCACTGGAATTTTTAAAAATGGATTTAAGCCTCTTTCATTTTTATGTGCAGGAAATTAACCGACCTCAATGAATTTAATTGTCTGTTCAGTGAATGGCGCCAATTTATCTACAAGGGTTTAATGACAGAGAAAAATTTCCTAATTTATCAAAGAATGTTTTAATTTAAATTTAAAATTGAAAGTCTTAGGAAAGATGATACACATGCATAAAAACGCCTAAAGATATTTGTGTAAATTTTATGATGATATTGTTAAATGCATACTTACTGCCAATTGTCATATTTATCGCGTTTTTGGTAAAAATAATAAAAAAAAATCATCTTCAAGCCAGCAACAAAAATTATGCTAATATGTCAGGGGAAGATCCAGGATCTAGGAAATTGGGAGGGGGGGGGGTTCCAACCAAGGAGGTATAGTGAAAACCCTAAAAAAAGAAGATCACCAGGTCCAGGAAAGGGGGAGTCCAGGCCGCAAAATTCTGTCTGAAGCCCTTTAATAAAGCTTGCAGCGGATGAAAAATAAAGGGGGGGGGGGGGTGGTCCGGACCCCCTGGACCCCTCCCCTGGATCCGCTTCTGTATATAGCAGAACGATATTCTAGGGATTCAAAAATTGTATCTCATTGTGACATTGTATTTCAAAAATTAATTTTAAACCTAAACTGAACAAAGGTAGTTTGACAATATTTAGACCTTAATATGTATCTTGCCAATAATCCCTATACCGGTACGAACAATTTACGCCTTTGCATTTTTTCTTCAACACCAGCTGTGGTCTGGCGTTTAATTTCCTGCAAACATTCAAATGCAAACACTAAAATTATCTTCACGGATGGTTTTCATTTTGTTCTCTTTTCTCCTTTGTATTTGTGTAGATCCATGCGGATAAATCATCGTAGTCATACCCAAACAAACGTTATACGCCTTGAAAATGCGATCCCTGTTTTTGAGCGTCATTTTGCTGAATTATCTTATAAAAGTTAAAATTAGCTAGCACATTACTGTTTAACAGTTTTACTGAGAATAAAATGGTCACATATTTATGGTAAACAACTGTAATGCAAACAAATTAAACTTTGTCCTACAGATTTGTGGATTATTTTTTGGCAAATGATGGCAAGGTTGGTAATGAAGCTAATTTGTGCTTTGGCACGAATTCCCTTTAAATGATTCTTAAAGCTTAAGAAAATCCTCTAAATTAAGTGTTAAGCATTTTCATCTTATCAAGAATTGAATTGATCCTTTTTAAATTTTGAAAATAAATTTCGATCCAAATATAATATAATCTTGGGAAGGTAAATGGATAACACAACTGTTTTGCTAAACAAAGAAAAGCACATCATAACAAAACAAATTTGTATTATTTATCTTTTATTAATAAGTAAAAAGCTGTAAATTTCCTCTGAAAATCATAAAAAATATTTTCTAGACCGGGGTCAAAATTGAAGCGCGCGGTGCCTGAGAAACAAACATTGTTTGGCCAAATATAGCATGTGAAAAATAAGGATTTTAGGACAACAGGAACAATGCATGATAGGTGGTGTAGTGTAAAACTTGAGCTAAAGTCTCGAGGATTCCTTTGGTATCATTCTGGACATAGAAGACGCAACACGTTACCGCACGCACTACAAATAATTTCTCCGGGATAAACCACAGCAATGTTGTTATTCTTGAAGTTATTATTAGTTTAAAATTGTAAAAAATAGCGTAAAATCAAATGGTCCAGATAAAATGAAACAGGAATCATTCACGTGAACTTAGTCTGTGTGTGGTGTTTAATAAGAACTCCATTAAGGGGTTGGACCTAGCCAAATAAACTACGAACTTCAGTCCTCTTAGAAACGCCGCCACAGTCTGAATGGTAAACTGTTATTAGGACCTCAGAGATTCATATTAACGACAGATTTTATCTCCTCGATTATTGGTTGCCCCATACATATAAAACTATGACTAAATAGTTATAAAATTTTCATTAAATATACAATCTCAATATAGAGATATTCCATTTTCTTTAAATAAATAATTGAATTAAAACAATAGAAAAGAGTCTCACCTATTATTTTTCCTCTGAGACGTGCTAACTGTGTGGCTGACAACATGGAGCAGGCGACATTAGTTACCACCAAGACAAGAAGGCAAGCCCAGGTGTTCATGATAGTTGCAATGCAAGGGGACATATGCGAAGCAGACGACACTTTACCGGCTTATGAAGGAGTCAGCGAATGTTCACCCCCGGCCAGCCCTCCACAGCCCACGCGCCACGTGTTAGCGAAAAGGTCACATGGTACAACAGCTTTGTGCCAGCACTGCCCGCTATGCGACAAGCAATACCAGGAATGCTGGAGCTTGGGGGAAACCATCTGTAGATCAGTGTTAATTAGTCGTCGTGTCTTGTTCCCTTCTTCTTTGAACATGTTCTTGGAACACGGTGTGTATGCTTATGTATTCATATATTCTGTATTGATACACTCAAATTCGAAGAAAGAAAAATAAATATTATTTATCGGCACACGATGGCGGAACAGAAGAGAAAAGATGAAGCATCTAAGAAAAAATAATCAAATTAAACTAGCAATTACCTGTGCTACGCACGGTATGGAGGGAGCAGTTAGACCTGATGTCAAATAGTCTTCCATAGTTGAATGTCTTGGTTGTACAATGTTATCGTCATAAGATCTCTTTGAATCCGACATTTGGTTTGAACTTGTGCCTGAGTCTGGATGACTTAGACGAATACGTTTCGGTTCCAATGGTGGATTGTCTTCGGAAATTCTGGAGCATATGTATGTCGGAAATCACGGCAATCCGTACGGTGGTATCAGAGGTGATACGGAAAATAGGACAAATCGCGTTACGCAGTTAATATACATGTATAGATCAATATATGTATGGTGTTATGCATAAAAATCTGATTGAAGCCAAGAGACTGGCCGGAGAATTTTTCGGAGAAGTTAATATGATAGGTAAAATCAATTTTATATGAAAATATATTAGGTTGAACATGGCCATTTTAAGTTGCCGTCCGAGCCAGTCAACCCGCCAGAAAAAGAACTTGTTTTCTTGCATGGTAGTTCAGTTGCGCTGAGACGTGTTCTCGATAATTGCATTCCCATTATCACACACAAAAACTGAGCACTCCCATGGTCGGGCAACCCCGCTGCGCAAAGCTTCGTGGTAACATTATAGTATGTGGTATATTTAATGGCTGTATATATATTTTTTTAATATCACGCATTCCGAAAGACCATTTCTGTTTAAAAGCTGGGCCAATGTTTTCTATTGAGACAGTCACTGCATTCATTACCGTTCTTGAAATAATGATTCTTTTAAAGATCCCCTTTTTGAGCATTCTCCTCATGCGAGATCTCGTCTATAAAGGGATTCCTTGTGCACAATAGACCTTATTCCTGCGCGGAGGTTACCTTTTGGGAAGGGATCACCAATGGGAATTATTTCAGACCATTGACCGCGAAATGCACGAAACCCCAACATCGCCCCCGGAGAAAGCTCGGTCCCGGCATCACATACTCTATGGCCTTTCTGTAACCAGGAACGCAAAAAGAAAAGAGGCGCCCGTGGGGGCAAAATATTCAAATTATTAATTATGCACGTAATACGCAAATGTTGCACATAAAAGTTGGTTGAATCTCTTCGGACAAACCAGTAGCATATGTATATCGAAAATCATGGCAATCCGTTCGGTGGTACCAGAGGAGATATGGAAAATCACACGAATCGCGTTAGGTTTTTAATATATAGATTGCACCCTAAATCAATGTAAGATATCTGCATTTATGAAAATATTTTCCAGTATTATTTTTCAAAATGGGTGGAAGTAATATACATAAACGTTTGTTAATAAATTAAACATCGTTTAAATCAGTGAGAATTAAATAAATAAATATATATACCATCAGAAAGAGCTCTGTACCAGGTTTAAGACGGTTAACACTTCCTGGATCTTACATTAATTTTGGAAGACGTTTTGGCTGAAGTTTATTCAAGAGGATTTGCCAGATTGCTTCCTTAAAGTTAGTCTGAGAACAGTTTTGGGGTTATTCTTTGCCTTTTTATTCTGCGATATCTATACATTATACGCAGCGTATATGCAGTCCAGTTAGTTCAAGCGAGATCATTTTGAGGCTCGATTATGAGCGGAAGCATTACAACACAACAGCTGATAGGAATGACGTCCGACCTTAAAGCAAGGTATGTGGGACAATTCAGTTATAGCCCAGTGGAATGTTATGCATCATGTAAAGTTTTACGCTCGGCTTCGCATCGCGATTGCCATGTATGACACACGCCTCGTAAAGCCTTACATGATGCATAACATTTAATAAGGGTATAACCAATATATATAAGAAGAGCGCTACAATAATCAGGGCCATTAAGCCTGCAGCGCGCTCACCTTTTTTGGGAACCAACCGTGAAAAATCTCATTTGCTTGGCTGAGATTTGAACTCACGACCTGCCGGCTTAGTGACCTGTGCTCTACCCCATAGACCCCGGAAGCCGGTTGACCTTTTCGTAAACCCCATGGAACGACTGTGTACCAACCAGAGAGGAGGGTTTACAGGGGACACAAGGGACGCGCATCCCTCTTTTCGACCTATAAACATCAAGGAAATACAGGCTTAAGACCATAAAACAGCAGATTTTGTTTCTCGCACCAATTGTTTCCCTGTTGTATGCGAGACATAAGGTAAAATGTGGTCGATTGTTGTAGGCGAGATTTTGGGTAAAACGTATTAAACCGGCCTCGCAATGTGACCCTCTCCTCCCAACATCCTTAAATCCACCCCTGAAGGTGGCCAATAATTGGAAAGAGTTGGATACCTGCGTCATCTCGGGATCTTATTTAGGAACTACGTATTGTTTTGACCTAACGAGATTTTATTCACCAATATATTATGGATACTTTTATTTATAAGACACGACTCTGAGGTTCGTTGTTCTTTAAGCTTATAACCGCACACCCGATGATGTCTTTATTTTCTTTTTTACATCTATATTGTGATTCGCGGTGGTCACATGAACTTCACGGTGGTCACTCCTCGGGTATGCACATTCTTGAATGATGCAAAGTGTGTCCTAAGGGGGGTCATCTGACATATTGTCACCTAAATCTCGAGATGCGTCACTTTATTTTATTTTAAAAGAGCGAGCGATTGCCGCGCCCTCTATCACCCGGCCATTCAAGCTGTATTGCAGTTTTACCATTAGGGAATTGCACTACATCCCTTAAAAAAGTGCCTGAAAAAAAGAATAAAAAAATCTGATGTTTTGGTCTCGTTTGAATTGATTAATAATTAAATTTCGATATACTTCCACAACGTCTACATTTCCCACTTTTATGGCTTGAATGCAGTGAGGCAATTATGACCCCTCAAATCAGTCTTGAAGCATTTGGATTACCATCTATTTTACTATTCACAGATGAAAACAAACAATACACCAACATGTTCAATTTTTCTGAGATTATGCTTTTAAGCCAAACAATGCATTATATATACCACCTCAACTATTAAAACATCTACATCATCCTGGTGTCTCTGTGACTCCGGGTAATGGTCCATGTCGATTCACCTGTGGGAGGGTGTCCCGCACTTACCTTGCTGGAGTCACGCGGACGTTTACAAACGCAAGCATAGGTACTAGCATATATATATATATATATATATATATATATATATATATATATATATATATATATATATATACATATATATATATATATATAATAGGTGGGACTGGTAACTAGATAGACAAACAAGACAAAATATATCGTTTCACTAAAAAATATGATGGATGGTAAGTGATTAAACAGAAAAGACAGGACATATATCTTTTCACTCTCTAGATTATTACTGATCGTGGTGGCAATCCCTTAAGCAATTCCTCTACGGCAACTGCTCCGAAAAGCACATTCACGGCATGAAGTAATGGAAACGATGCCAAGTGTATCCTAAGGGGATAATTTCCATATTTTCTCATCAATCTTGAGAAATTTGACAATATTTCGCGGAAGTTCTATCGCAGCGCCATCTATCGGAATGGTCATTTATATGGTCAGCCCGTCCCCCGGCGTGTACCTGTGGACCGGTCCCACCTATCCCAGGATCACAACGAGTAATATGCTGGTAACCGATCGGTGGTCGTATATCACAGGTTTCACTTTATTCATCAAGTCGAATTAAGAATTATTTTCAATTAGCGTCTTTATAGAATTTTAAATTTGCTTGATACCAAAAGCAGCCAATCTGAGGTCGCAGCTGAGATGATGTAATGTCGGTTGCCAAATATTTTGGAGCCTTGAGAGCTATTTTTCACAGGATTATTCACCCTTCCTCCAGATGCCGTTTCTGCTCAAAGCTAATCTCTTTCTGTTAGGCAGTGTGGGACGGCCGGGACTACTTGTCTCAACCGTTAGACTAAAAAATCAAACTTGATATTTGTTACATTTCAAGGAAACACCTTCTGTTTACGTATCACATTGCGTATGCTTACAAAATATTACTTATTCCGTGAAGTCCTTACCATTAAAACACCGATGTATGTTTAATTTGCCTTGAGACGATTTTTATTTGACGAACTTATTTGAACGAACTACATTACCCTCTTGCTACATTAAGACTACATTAAGGGTCTACTCCGCTGGTGTTATAAACTCCCGGTGCATTGTTGGCTGCAGATATTGAAGCTTAAAATCGAGCGTCCGAAATACATTTCGAGTGTCAGGGACGCTAACATCCGCATACTTGAAAGCCTCGATATTTTAATTATTGATTTATTTCCACCTTTCTTGTTACATTTGGATGATGAAGCTTATGAAGATGATGAAGGTAGTAAGCTTATATTTTTGTATGTTTCTTAACCGCGTACATTTATTAAATATACGCTCCATTTTCACAGTTTCCTGGTGGTCAATGCAAATTCCCAAGATTTTCCCCCGATTGAGGTATTTATTTTTTACCCGAAATAAATCATTACTGCATCCAAAGACGTACAATTAAAAGGGGCTTGGCACAAATAAAAATAAATTGACCCTCGCCAAAGTTGGGGTCAGGTACCTGTACTTAAGTACAAAAGTCAGAGTATCGTACCTGTGTGAGGCTAGCTGGGCTGGCAGCAAGCTAGAGAACCTGCAGCTTCTGTACAGAAAAAAGTTCAATGTGGCATTATCAGCACAAGGTAAAGGTTAACCAGCAAAGGATATAAATATAGTAAGGTTGATAAATTTTCAAAAGTTATTAATACTGAAATCTAAAACTTTCATTCATTTACTCAAATGTCATGAATCTGGCTGTCTTTAGCAGGAAGAGCCTGCTACAGGTAAACCTGTACCTTGAACTAACGTAACTCTACCTTGCATAAAGAACGCCAGTTATATATTTATGATACTGGAAATAGACATCAGCCTTGGGTTAATTACATTTACACAACTGCCACCACTGTCAGGACAGTTACCTAACTCAGGCAAGGGTAATTACACTGGAATTTACATGTACTACACATTCAGGTTGCTGTATTGTAGATAATGTATTTATGAGCAGTAAACTGTTTAAATATGTCAAAAAATTTTGTGTTTAAACTAATGACATTTCTGATTCCTTACCAGTACGCTGTACAATTAATATCAAGAAACATAATAACGATGTACGATTGGGAGAACCAATCATATTACAAAAAAAAATTATGAATTATCACGAAATGAAATTAATAATATTCCTCCTAAAATGCAACATGGTAAATGTGGAAAACCAATTGATATGTTTAATAAGGAAATTTCATTAAATCCAAATAATGCAAGTGAGGCACTGGTGAAAATACTTCAGTGTGTGATAATTAAAATGAAAGCAAACAGTAAAAACACCAAGAATACATTTCAAGCAGACAAGTGGAACAAAGACTGTGAAGTCGCTAAACAATTTTAGTACACATTACTTAATAAGCTCAGGAAATCGAATCAACAATCAGACCTACAAGCTTTTCGGCAAAGCACAAAAGCATTAAGAACCTATGTAAAGATAAAAAAAAGAAAATAATATTAAAGTAGGTGTGCAAAAGTACTATGTGCACCTGGCATAAATACAATATGGTGAAATCTAAAACCAGGAGAAAAAAATGATGAAATTACCCCATTGATTTGGTATGTACACTTTAAAGAATTACTGAATAACTCTAAGAATGATATTGACAATAATTCCAGGCAGCAAGTTTCTTAGTACCTGTAGGCACAACAGTTTAAAAATGATGAAGAAATTAAACAAATTAATAGGTTATTAATATATGAGGAGGTACTAAAAGCCCACAATCAAATGAAGAATGGAAAGGCCCCCGGGCCTATTGGAATCAAAGAGGATATATTGAAAAACATATTCCCTTTCTTTTCTAATTATATAGTTGATCTATTTAATAGTATATATGATAAAGTGGAATTTCCATCAGAATGGAGTAAAGCAATTATATTTCCCGTTCATAAAAAGGTAGTACCTATGATCCCAAAAACTTTAGAGGAATTTCTCTGTTAAATTGCATTGGTAAGCTTTTTACTAAGATATAAGTCAACAGGCTACATGAATATGTGGAATCCACAGGCATATTATCTCCGGCTAAGGCTGGGTACAGAAACGATACTCAACTATAGACAATACATTTACATTAACGGGTTCAATCCAGAAGTACTTATCAAAGAAAGGAGGTGGGCTCCTTTGTTTTTTTTTTATAGATTTCAGTTCAGCTTGATTGTGTTCAGCATGATCTGTTGTGGTTAATGTTAGCAAAATCAGGTATAAATGGTAAAATATTATTAACTTTACAGTCTATTTACAAACAAATGAAATCAAGTATACTTATAGAAAAGGCGCAACAGAATCTATTTTTCATGTGGACATGGGACTCGCTAGGGATGTTGTTTAGCCCTGTATTATTCTCGTTTTTTATCATGTTACGGAACCTAATATCAACAGATCACGTGTTTGTGATGGACATAAATTTTGTCAAGGAGATATAACAAATCACATTCTGTAACACCATGCAGCGTGAAATAACTAAGGGAATGAATAAAGAAGTCAGTGGTTTTTTGTCAACAAATAATTATTTTATTTATTTAACTATAATTTTAACTATATTTATTCTTAAAACAACCCTAACAATACAATACACTAAATTAATACGATTACACAATATAACAGCTGTACAACAACAAATCAATACAATCACACAGTAAAAAAGTGCACAGTATCTGGATACCACCACTGTCACAACGATAAGTCCTTTTAAATGTATATGCCGGATGAAAAGTCCACATAAATCCTCTCGGAGAATAACAGCCCAATGTAAAGCTCTTAAAACAATCCGGAAAGTAAACTTGAGGCAGGCAGCATTAAATTGTATAGATTTAGTAATAGTAGAATCCCTGAAATTACTGGATAATCGGACAGGTCCCACAAACTGACATACACACGTCTGTGTCCGCTGGAATATTCTCACACCTCTCTCTGCTTTAAAACACAGCCCCCTATATATAACTTTTTGTCCCAAGCCGAGAATTTTCCACTTCTCGAACAGTCTAAAGGATTTAACATAATACACAGTAAACACGCGTTACAGGAATCATCTAGAAGAACATCGCTGTGTCCCTACATACCATTATCCACACGTGAGCCCCACCCGGCTCGGCCAGGCGAGAAAGCCCCAAGCTAGCGTGACAACGAGAGTTCAACCAGTACGGATTAAACTGAGAGTACAACTAAAACTCGAGTTAGGCCCGTGTCACACAATAAAAAGAGCACCTGTAACAATCAATGAATTCCACATTTTGATCAATGATGAAAATTGCCATGGTTTATTTAAGATGAAAATCTCCCCAACGTGATCACATTAATGTATGCAGATGATTTGGTCAATTTTAGTGATACAGTCGGAAGACTTCAACTACAAATCAATAAATTACAGGATTATTGTACTATGTATGGTATGAGGGTAAATTTGCAAAAGATATTTTTGTAATGGTATTTAGACATAGAGGACCCCTAAAACATTGAGAATTAGTAATATCAAAAGAAACTGATTGAAAGTGTATCATTCTACAAATATGTAGGGATACATTTTACAACTGGATTATCTTTGAATAAAACACAGCAGGTTCAAGCTTTTCAAGGAAGTATAACAGGAAGTATAATAATGTCACATTAAATCAGTTATTTAATTTGTTTGATAGTATGATCAAATCAATATTACTATACGGATTAGAGTTTTGGTTATTTATTATAATAACTTATCAATTATAAATTTTTCATGTATGTATTAAGAGTAAGTTCATCCACTCCAAATGCAGCAGCGCTTGGAGAATGTGGTCGATTTCCGATGTATGTTAGCCAGACTTACAGATGTATTAATTTTTGGACAAAACGTATTCATATAACTGACAATAGATATTCCAAACACGTTTATAAATTATTGGTTAATTTAGATAACAAGGGAAAAGTAACTTGGGCAACACACATTGAAAACATACTTTTAATTGCAGGATGGCTATGTATGGATGTTGCAGGTAATATGTTTATGAGACAGATCAAAGAAAGAATTAAAGACAAGGCTATCCAGAACTGGCACAATGACATTAACTAATGTTGCAAATTAAGTTTATATTGCTCATTCAAATCAATGTTGACTGTAAAAAAAGTATTTATTATGTGTTTCAAACAGTAAACAAAAGCATGCATTAACTAAGCTGAGATGTACTAATCATGCTTTAAATGTAGAAAAGGGGAGACATAATGGTTTGGAAAGAGAGGAGAGGTTGTGTCAGTACTGTATAAATTATGGCTATAACAAAGTTGAAGATGAATACCTTTTTTTAGTTTAATGCCTTCTATATAGAGACAGCCCAGACAAGTATATTGACAAATATCTGCAAATACCAAATGAACATAATTTTGTAAATTTATTTACCCAGGAAAATGTGTTTGAAATATACAGATTAGCTGCCTAAACATATTCTGCATTTCTTAAGAGAGAACCATTTTAGATAAAATATGCTATTATGTAACATAAAGCTAATTGTTATCCGTGTATATGAACAAAAACATTCGCTTTGAATGTTGGTTGTAAAATTAATTAATTAATTTATCTATTCATTTTTTGTATGATGAATATGCACCTTACGTGGATGAATTACACAATGTGACACATTTATTTTGTAGATAATTGTATTTCATTTGTCAAATGTTAATTGCTGTTGTTTCATTATGTTACATGTTATTAACAGTTATATGATGAGTTTATGACATCTTTGGAACTATTGACCTGTGGCCTTTATTCCTGAATAAAGTATTCATATCTGCAAGAATAATTACCATGCATTAATCCAAGCAGCCTTTGATGTTGAGTGGGCTAGCTGGGCTGCAATCAAGCTAGTGAACCTCCAGCTTCTAAACAGGAAGTTCATTGTGGTATATCAGCTCAAAGTAAAGGGCAACCAGCAAAGGATATGAATAGTGTTGTACTGGTGAAGAGTGAATGAAGAAGCAAAGAGCTTACATTATAACAGAACTCTCAACATCGGGAAAAAGTAAAACATTCCATTATACTTAATAATCAGTTGCTTTTAATTATCAAAACATTCCTCATTGTGACTTTTTGCAATCAACATGTTTATTAATCCTTACCTCCTCTTGCGATTAATGATATTTGACTATATGATTGAAAGTTTATGATATCCGTATGAATTACTTTGTAAAATTTATAAAATTTGTATATATATATATATATAAATATATATATATATATATATATGTATATATATATCACTTTTACTAAATGCGGTCCTGTATATTTTGCAAGGCCAATTCATTTTTTTTCTGGAGATATAGGTTGCGATCATTGAATAATTTAAATGATATAATCTGCTACTTTACTACAATTTATTATCACATATTTAGATGAAATTGATCCGTTGTCAGGTCAATAATTTCTTTGAAATGTAGGTACTTTACACATATGCTGTTCCTATACCTGGCCATTTCACTAGCACCTCACTGTACCTGTCCAAGGTACTGTTACATGCGGCTGGCCGCATCCCAGATGCTTGCGTGCTTGTGTGCAACCGCAATTTTTACAGGCCGTGATAAATTATTCACCGATTGCCATTTATTTATCACGCGTTAACGCGTTACGAAATTTGGAAACGATGGGATATAGCTAGCAGGATACATCACGAAATCCTGGCTTCTAGGCTTCTTATCGCAACGTATATGTTGTATCGTATCTTATTTTTTTCGAGCACGTTCAAAATGTTCGTGTCGTAACTGGCAATCGCAATTCCGTCTCATGAATAAAAAGCCATACCAATAATTTTTCCGTTCGGTAGATCCCCTTCATCGCTACCTAATAATAAGGCTACGAACCCCTAAAGCCAATTTTCTGCGATGTAAAGAACCAACTGTGTCATTGGCAGCCATGTTGCTGATCAGTATTTGATTATCCCGATATTTCCTGTATTGCGCGCTAGGCCAATCAGATTTCTTCTACCAGTTCTGCAGATTTTGTTTAAACGCAGAGCCAATCGGATTTTACTTTATCCAGCGCAAACTGACTGGTGTTGGCAAAACCTGAAGAATCCTGCTATTTCTCACAGCGCATATGGAAACGCTCCAGTGATACAATAGAAGCGATTTTAATCGCGCACACATTCGCTATCGCGCTTATGTAAACACAGCTGTGGGTTCAGATATCACTTTGTGCTTTAATATACAAATCCAAATGTTTAAAATTAATATCAACGCGGATCCTGCTTTAAAATGCAACTCCAAAATTTTCAAGTAGATAAAATGCCAATGCGATTTAATACTACCACATGCAAATGCAAATTACAATGATCATATGCAAAATCAAATGCACTGAGGATATTTTTCAAATGCACTTTGTAAAGCAACGAATCACTTTCATACTAAAGTTACTGTATATTTGTAAATATATTCCTTGATGATGTTCCTAAATCCGGAGCATGTGTCGGATATACACCAAAGTCTAATCGATTTTTGAGTGGCCAATTCCCGAAATGCACAGGAAAATGTAATGATGATTGCGCGAGTTATGTTGTGAAAAAAAAAACCCACACACATCGACACATAAACAAACACATCCCGGATGGGAAAAGACGCATACCAACATGGCTTATAGGCAATAATTATATAATACCTCTGTTTTGGCGGTTATTATTCTAAGAGGACACTTGAGACGTTTTGAACTTGAAAATCAAATGTTTTCAGCTTTGTATTTAAATGCAGTTGCGACATTTTCAAACTGACGACGAAGCGCCTCAAGTGCAGTATGATTAGTTTGGTAAGGTCACCAGGTGCATTCCAAGAAGACGAGAGGCGTAATTAATAGAGCAGTGGCGCAGACTACAATTGCTGACGTCACGATAGTTCATGATTGTGACAGCTCAGCTTGTCAAACATTATATATGGCAGATCAGGTAAATACTTTGCACTTGTTGATCCCGTGACCTTGAACTTTGACCCTACTCTCCACTCAGTTCACTATATTCAGTGTTTTATTATTACGACCTTAATAAGTCCTACAAGTGACATGTCTTTAGGAACCTAATAGTGTACAATTTGACACGAGGCTAAAGTTCGGGTATTGTATTGATAAGCTGCACAGGAAAACAATTCTTATGTGGCTTGCTCTCCAGCTAGTTCTGCAAGCGCACCCATTTGAAGCGCCTCCATTGGAGTGACGCACCCTTTCCCAAGCGGAACCGGAAGTAATGATAACTAATTTCCAATCCTTTCAGAAGCATGCTGCTAAGGTGCATAGAGGTACACTTCACAGTTCACCTCAGTGTTGTACTAATCAGTTAATCAACGGTAAGTAACTAGTCATCACTTAACACATGTCTGATCATAAAGTAATTATGACTTGCCTAAGTGCATGGAAGTAAATTTAAAGCCAGCTATTTCCTTACCTTTTGTGCAGAATTTATGTGATTTCTGGCTGTTGAATTGGTGCCGTCTGTTAAAATTGGCACCACTTACTAATTTTATTTTATGTGAATTAAGAAGATATGGAAAAATGCATATGGAAGGAGAGTTTGAGCACTGGGCCGTTTGAATTGTCATGATTTTCAAAGTATTTGAAATATCTCACTCTTTGAGTATCAGAAAATGGGAAGACTGAGTAACAAACTGCTCTCGGCAGCGATAGACACCCATAGTAACCGTCAGGTGGCGCTGCAATCGCCCCTTGGGGAAAAAATAAAGGAAAATATCTCAAGATTTATTTGAAAAATGTGGGAAATTACCCCCATTAGAATATACGTTGCATCATTCTGGACTGTCAAAAAACCAGAAACGTTCATATCCATGGCGTGACAAGGGAGGAGATGCGTGACAAAAATCTCACGTGACCATCGTCAATTAAAAGTAAAGAAACATATAATAATACAGAAAACATAATGAAACAAGCGTTGTTAGGGGGTGAATTGAATTTCAAGTAGAAAATGATTCAATCCCATACACCTCATGTGGATGCAATGTCACATGGCATGGTAATCTTTAATCGCTGCACGTGGACTACCAGACTAGACACGAAACCATGTCAGTAGTGCAACAGAGTATATTTTTCATTGGCTGCCAATAAAACAGAAGATTTTCAATAAAATCCTCACAGTCACGCATTGTGCCAAGAACAGCACTGCTTCCTGACTGCCTTCCTGCATTACTCAACTAATATCTACAAAGCAGCCCAATCACCTTTAAGTGCGTTTATGGCTGCCTGCATGCTTTTATGCTCCCAAGAGAGCCGAGAAAAGTCCCAAGAATGAACATGTCCAAGAAACCAGGAAGGCAACGTGTGAAAATAGATATTAGACTTATATTGTTCGTGATATCAGAGTATAGATCACCTAACCTGTCTTGACCTGCGCTAAACCTTATGCGTTCAAGTTCTTTATTATCTTTACATGCTGGCAAAACAAAGCATCTATAAATGCCTGTAGTGTTCACCTTGTTCTTTGAATCATACTGAGTTAATCTTGTAACCCTGTATAATATCCCGTGTAATACTGATTGGCGTTACATCTAACTTAGGCGGTATAGCCCCGAGTTTCATTCCATTGCTTTAGTATACATGGAAGTGGTCGGCGTTTGCAGTCCACTCTGGTTTAAAAACTCCTTCCTCCTGTAAGGAAGCTTTAAAGCTTTCAGGGGCGTATCAAGGGGGGTGCCGCAGGAGGCCATGCCCCCACCCCCCCTTATCCGACTTATCATGTTATGTTGAGTAAAAAACTTCCAAGCAGTAATATCTACTAAAAATTTTCAAGCATAGAAGTAGATATAAAAATATAAACATACCAGTCATTTAACTTCAAGTTTTATTACTCCAGGTTTTCAAATGTAGGTAACAAACTGTTCCTCTTGTTTTCAGTCATATATTGGTAAAGGTTACTGAAGTAAGCTCATTTTATATTTGGTGTAAATGCACTCCTTGGCCAGCGCATATGCTATATATAATTTATATATATATATATAAATTACCTCAATTTTAGAAAAATTTAAGCACTTTATAAATATGCTGTTACATTAAGTCTTTAGTCCATACCAATCTGCTTTCTAAAATGTAAAAAATATAAAAATATACACTACTGTATGTTTCTGTGTGTTGCAGTAAGGTTAAGTGTAAGATTCCTCCACCACAGTATCATGATCTGGCATAAACCGAGTACTGTCATCGCACTCCGCGCTAATGATGAATTTGAGGCACGGTAAAATCAAAAGGCAACAGATTCAAAATAGAAATGGGCTCTGAGAGCGAAGGCCTCCGGCAAGCCAGCTCATCACTCTCATATTGGATTGTCAGAAATGCCAGATTTTTCCTTAATATAGATTTTTTTACATTGATTTACTGACGTCATTGTCCTCTGTATCTTCACGTCTGTTACGTCACGACTCGCAGCCCAAAGATAGCAATGTCGTCACCCTATAAAATACTCATTTCAGGTTTATTTACGCATGGATCATTAATTTAATCAATTCTTCACTGTATCATTGTCGAGCTATCCTGAAATTTTCATCATAATCCGTTAAAAACTTTTTTTAGTAATAGCCAATAACGGGTAAAGATTTCTGTTTTTTCGATGTTTTCTTGGGTCCTCGTCATATTGTTAACATTTTGCGCACATAATTAATAATTCATATAACAAAGTATATATATGCTGTGCGCATTATTGTATAGTGAGCTCGCGCACAGAGAACCTAAACAAATCAAAATTGCGAATATATAACCCCGCAAACATGAAACAAAACAAAGAGGTTGTTCTACGGATTCTCCACTTCTGTTTTTCTTATTTTTTTAAAATTAGGACCAGAAAACGGAAACGTTGCCAATTTATGGTCTTGCCTCGATTCCTTCGTTGAATCCTTAAAGGTATGGAATGGTCTATTTTTGTCATGATCATACGCGCCATTTTAAGAACTGAAGGGAACCTTTTTTGTATTTTTCCTTGTAAATTACACTGTGTGTCTACCGTTTAATGAAGAAGTGGATTACTAGCGCGTGACAACATAAAATTATGCCCTTTCATACACTGCACTGCTCACCATAGAAAGATTTTATCTCATTTGGTACCATCTAGAATTATCTGTAAAACTCGGCACCTCACGTTATCGGATAAAACAAATGAAATGAAATCGGTTAAAAAAGGAGCATTCTCTTGTGATTTTGTAAAATGTTTGTATGATTAATTAATTTCATAATTCTGTGTAGACGTTTCAAAGGGCGCTCCTGGCTATATCTGATAAAATAAGCAGAATTAAATCAGTCTAGAAATAAAGAAGCATCTTTTTTATTTAAAGAAAGTTTGCATAGATCTTTGAGATTTAAATTAGAATCCGACTCCGGTAAGTTAATTTTTTTCATTTCACTACATTTACATACGCATAAATTAATGTTACTTATAATAAATCAATGTATTGCATTTATTCCCCCTTGACAAATACCCTAAATAATGGTAACCATTCAGCATTAATTTAGTCTTAAACAGGGCATTCAGGAACGCGGGGGGTAAGCGTCTCTGACGTTGGAAATCTCTTACGGACGCTCGGTTCTCAAAGCGTCCTTTGGGACGCGCGAATGTCTGGCTTAAGGGCCTTGTATCAGTCAATCAGTCAATATATATATATTATGTACGTTTGAATCTTTGTATATTGTTACGGAACCTAATATCAACAGATCACATATGCGTGATGCACATAAATTTTGTCAAGAAGATAAAAAAACAGATTCTGTAACACTTGGCAGAGTGAAATGTCTAGAGGAATGAATAAAGAAATCAGTGTTTTTCTTTTAACAAATAAATATAATTTATTCTTAAAACAACCATAACATTACAATACACTAAATCAATACAATTACACAGTACAACAGCAGTATAACAACAAACCAATACAATCACACAGTAAAATAAACAAAGTGCACAGTATCTGGATATCACCACTGTCACATTGATTAGTCCTTTAAAATGTATTAGCCGGATGAAAAGTTCACACAAGTTCTCTCGGAGAATAACAGTCCAATGTAAAGCTCTTGTAACAATCCACAGAATAAACTGAAGACCAAATAAGATTCGTCACAAAATCCAGAAGAAAATCTATAATTGCCGTACATATAGGAATAGTTCCCACAAACTGACATACACGCTTCTGTGTCCGCTGGAATATTCTCTCACCTCTCTCTGGCTCCAAAACAAAGACCCCCATTTATAACTTTTCTCCTCCAGCCGAGAACCTTCCATTGCTCAAACATTCTAAAGAATCTAACACAGTACACACGTTCGAAGAACATACCAGAACAAAGAACGCTGTGTATCTAGGGTTCAACCAATGCGGATTAAACCGAGCCTGCAACATCCGGCCAGGCGAGGCCGCCACAACACGAGCTACGCGTGGCACACAAACCAAACGCCAACAACACATGGAACATCCGTGTGCAAAATAAAACAATCATCTGTAAGACACAAAGGGGCACCTGTAACAATGTCTTTTAATTATGTATGTCATCTCTTATTATTCAGATCGACTTTCCGTGATGTACCTTATCCAGCACGCAATTAAGTGATACTGTGACACGGAACACTGGATATTTCGACATTCCCGATGTTCTAGAGTTTATCACCGGTCACATATTGCATCGATTCTACGCAGACATATGGTTTTGGATAGACGAATTGTATACTGAGAAACAATACATTTGTCCAAGGGACTTGCATGTGTACGTTTGAATCACTCAATGAGGCGTATCCTCGGTACTATAGCCACACATCGTAATTGACACTTAGCATCACCTGCCGACTGCTGTTTGTCGATTATATGTTACCATGACTTTGTAAAACAGACAACTATTAATTTTTAATACAGATATACTACACAAGAGGACCTGGAGTGACAAGAGATAAACATTTACCAAAGAACACGAAAAAATATATATTCATGATGTACACTAGCTATCAAACTCACAAAGAACAGCACATTCTCGGGTACATTGAATGTTAATTCTTGTCGCCTTGTTGTGTGTGCGGATAAGAAAGACAGTACAACTACGAAGTATGCGATTTCATTGTTAGTACAACAAGCAAAATGATTTAATTGCAGGCAAAACGTAAATTTTCTTGAAATATCAAAGACTTGATCTACGCTGAACGATTTCAAGAGAGAATGGAATTTATAAGTATTCATATTTAGGAATCGACTATGAACTGTGTGAGGTATTTACGAACTCTGCATCGAAAATGTCAAATTATATTATTAAGGTGCATTCATATGCAAATCTTTTTTTGCTGTTTCACATTTTTCACATGTCGATCTTAACAACAAAATAAAAAAATGTGTTCCCTTAAAAGAAGTGTTTTTTTTTCATTTGGAATGATTTATCATACTTACAGGATACAAGATTAAATATGAATTTTTTCAGTTACCCACTTTCTATGAGAAATGCTTTTCATATTTTTATCAAAACTGTTTCCCTTAAATAT
Organism: Sipunculus nudus; assembly: GCA_026874595.1. Taxonomy (NCBI): domain Eukaryota; kingdom Metazoa; phylum Annelida; class Sipuncula; order Golfingiida; family Sipunculidae; genus Sipunculus; species Sipunculus nudus. The sequence goes on from CM049319.1 coordinate 63,047,554, forward strand.
GGACATGGCTGGAAATTAATTTATCCTAAGCGCATGACATGACATCCCAGACTGCATTGAAGGTTCTATAAAGAATCTTACACATAGGGTTCCACCAAAAACCTTTCAAGGTTTGTATTGGGTTCGAACTCAGGTTCAAAATGATTCTTAAACGAAGCGGATGGACTGTGGACTCGAAATGGTAAGGACTTGACTTGGACTCGGTCTTGGGTAGTGTGGACTCGACCATATCACTGTAAGACTTGAAAACTTAAAATAAGTCCTCTGATCAAGAAGTTGGGGGTCTAGGCCGGAAAATTGGTTTTAAGCTCTAGGACAAAGGTTGTTGCGGCTCAAAAGGAGGGGTCCGGACCACCTGGGCCCCCTGAGGATCCTCAGCGATAATCCAAGTGGCCGGAAGTTAAAATTAAGGAAGTGATACTTGTAATATCGCTCTTCAAGTGAATGCTTTGTGTCAAGTGCCTATGGGATAACCCTATAGAACATGACATCCTTAAGAGCCCGCCATCCCTGTATATTTTCAGATATACATCGTCAGAATTACATCGTCATCAGTCATACGATCACTCCCTAAGAATCTTATAACACAACCTTAATGCAATATCAAGAGTCCCTCCCCCACACTTCTAATGCCCTCGATCCTAATTTTATTAACTACAAACAGATATACATGAATAAGATTCCTGGAAGTATTCGTCAGAGAGGCTTTAATCTAATTGGGTCCCCCGGCTATGAGGCTCCGAGCGTCCAAGATGACGCCAAGAAGTCAGCGTTGGCTCTACTCAGGGTTGGTGACCAGAGCGATTACCTCAAGCCGGTCACTTAGGTGAGCAACGTGCCTGATTTTAGGGTCTCGCTTTTCCCAGATGTGACGCAAGATGTGACGCAAAGTCGAAGTTCTTGTTGATTTAAAACTTTATATAATTAAAACAAATGGTTTAATCAAATGATTTATTATTCTATATATTGGAAATTACCATCATCTAAATTTGTAACAAAATAATGGATTACAGAACAAAGATTTTTCTGCACAGAACTGCTTTAATATTTATCCTAGATAATACTTAGCTAAGACTCAGGGCTTTCAATAGGAAGAAAATTTGAAAAGTCTGGGACCCTCAGGAAAAATTTGAGGAGTCCCATTTAAGTATAGAGCGTCCCAAGGGGAGATGATATGTGTCCAATTTCGAAGAGTTTTGTAAATATGGAATCTTTTCGTATTTTATATAATTGTCAGATCATTAAAGGATTAGAAATCGCGTCGTGATATTAATATTTGCTTATAGCAAAAAGTACGCCTCAGTTTTCAGCGCGGTGTTTACACAACTGACGGGTTCGTCGTAGGCACCCGGAAATGGTCATTGACTGATACAAGGCCCTTAAGCCAGACATTCGCGCGTCCCATAGAACGCTTTGAGAACCGAGCGTCCGTAAGAGATTTCCAACGTCAGAGACGCTTACCCTTCGCGTTCCTGAATGCCCTGTTTAAGACTAAATTAATGCTGAATGGTTACCATTATTTAGGGTATTTGTCAAGGGGGAATAAATGCAATACATTGATTTATTATAAGTAACATTAATTTATGCGTATGTAAATGTAGTGAAATGAAAAAAATTAACTTACCGGAGTCGGATTCAAATTTAAATCTCAAAGATCTATGCAAACTTTCTTTAAATAAAAAAGATGCTTCTTTATTTCTAGACTGATTTAATTCTGCTTATTTTATCAGATATAGCCAGGAGCGCCCTTTGAAACGTCTACACAGAATTATGAAATTAATTAATCATACAAACATTTTACAAAATCACAAGAGAATGCTCCTTTTTTAACCGATTTCATTTCATTTGTTTTATCCGATAACGTGAGGTGCCGAGTTTTACAGATAATTCTAGATGGTACCAAATGAGATAAAATCTTTCTATGGTGAGCAGTGCAGTGTATGAAAGGGCATAATTTTATGTTGTCACGCGCTAGTAATCCACTTCTTCCTTAAACGGTAGACACACAGTGTAATTTACAAGGAAAAATACAAAAAAGGTTCCCTTCAGTTCTTAAAATGGCGCGTATGATCATGACAAAAATAGACCATTCCATACCTTTAAGGATTCAACGAAGGAATCGAGGCAAGACCATAAATTGGCAACGTTTCCGTTTTCTGGTCCTACTTTTAAAAAAATAAGAAAAACAGAAGTGGAGAATCCGTAGAACAACCTCTTTGTTTTGTTTCATATTTGCGGGGTTATATATTCGCAATTTTGATTTGTTTAGGTTCTCTGTGCGCGAGCTCACTATACAATAATGCGCACAGCATATATATATACATTGTTATATGAATTATTAATTATGTGCGCAAAATGTTAACAATATGACGAGGACCCAAGAAAACATCGAAAAAACAGAAATCTTTACCCGTTATTGGCTATTACTAAAAAAAGTTTTTAACGGATTATGATGAAAATTTCAGGATAGCTCGACAATGATACAGTGAAGAATTGATTAAATTAATGATCCATGCGTAAATAAACCTGAAATGAGTATTTTATAGGGTGACGACATTGCTATCTTTGGGCTGCGAGTCGTGACGTAACAGACGTGAAGATACAGAGGACAATGACGTCAGTAAATCAATGTAAAAAAATCTATATTAAGGAAAAATCTGGCATTTCTGACAATCCAATATGAGAGTGATGAGCTGGCTTGCCGGAGGCCTTCGCTCTCAGAGCCCATTTCTATTTTGAATCTGTTGCCTTTTGATTTTACCGTGCCTCAAATTCATCATTAGCGCGGAGTGCGATGACAGTACTCGGTTTATGCCAGATCATGATACTGTGGTGGAGGAATCTTACACTTAACCTTACTGCAACACACAGAAACATACAGTAGTGTATATTTTTATATTTTTTACATTTTAGAAAGCAGATTGGTATGGACTAAAGACTTAATGTAACAGCATATTTATAAAGTGCTTAAATTTTTCTAAAATTGAGGTAATTTATATATATATATAAATTATATATAGCATATGCGCTGGCCAAGGAGTGCATTTACACTTAATATAAAATGAGCTTACTTCAGTATCCTTTACCAATATATGACTGAAAACAAGAGGAACAGTTTGTTACCTACATTTGAAAACGTGGAGTAATAAAACTTGAAGTTAAATGACTGGTATGTTTATATTTTTATATCTACTTCTATGCTTGAAAATTTTTTAGTAGATATTACTGCTTGGAAGTTTTTTACTCAACATAACATGATAAGTCGGATAAGGGGGGGGGGGGGCATGGCCTCCTGCGGCACCCCCCTTGATACGCCCCTGAAAGCCTTAAAGCTTCCTTACAGGAGGAAGGAGTTTTTAAACCAGAGTGGACTGCAAACGCCGACCACTTCCATGTATACTAAAGCAATGGAATGAAACTCGGGGCTATACCGCCTAAGTTAGATGTAACGCCAATCAGTATTACACGGGATATTATACAGGGTTACAAGATTAACTCAGTATGATTCAAAGAACAAGGTGAACACTACAGGCATTTATAGATGCTTTGTTTTGCCAGCATGTAAAGATAATAAAGAACTTGAACGCATAAGGTTTAGCGCAGGTCAAGACAGGTTAGGTGGTCTATACCCTGATCTCACGAACAATATAAGTCTAATATCTATTTTCACACGTTGCCTTCCTGGTTTCTTGGACATGTTCATTCTTGGGACTTTTCTCGGCTCTCTGGGGAGCATAAAAGCATGCAGGCAGCCATAAACGCACTTAAAGGTGATTGGGCTGCTTTGTAGATATTATTTGAGTAATGCAGGAAGGCAGTCAGGAAGCAGTGCTGTTCTTGGCACAATGCGTGACTGTGAGGATTTAATTGAAAATCTTCTGTTTTATTGGCAGCCAATGAAAAATATACTCTGTTTCACTACTGACATGGTTTCGTGTCTAGTCTGGTAGTCCACGTGCAGCGATTAAAGATTACCATGCCATGTGACATTGCATTCACATGAGGTGTATAGGATTGAATCATTTTCTACTTGAAATTCAATTTACCCCCTAACAACGCTTGTTTCATTATGTTTTCTGTATTATTATATGTTTCTTTACTTTTAATTGACGATGGTCACGTGAGATTTTTGTCACGCATCTCCTCCCTTGTCACGCCATGGATATGAACGTTTCTGGTTTTTTAACAGTCCAGAATGATGCAACGTATATTCTAATGGGGGTAATTTCCCACATTTTTCAAATAAATCTTGAGATATTTTCCTTTATTTTTTCCCAAGGGGCGATTGCAGCGCCACCTGACGGTTACTATGGGTGTCTTTCGCTGCCGAGAGCAGTTTGTTACTCAGTCTTCCCATTTTCTGATACTCAAAGAGTGAGATATTTCAAATACTTTGAAAATCATGACAATTCAAACGGCCCAGTGCTCAAACTCTCCTTCCATATGCATTTTTCCATATCTTCTAAATTCACATAAAATAAAATTAGTAAGTGGTGCCAATTTTAACAGACGGCACCAATTCAACAGCCAGAAATCACATAAATTCTGCACAAAAGGTAAGGAAATAGCTGGCTTTAAATTTACTTCCATGCACTTAGGCAAGTCATAATTACTTTATGATCAGACATGTGTTAAGTGATGAATAGTTTAACTGCCTAAAACCTTACTTACCCACAGCTATGACTTGCAGTTTAACTATGTTTTATTGTTACACAGCTAAATACATTAAAGAAATATGCTAAACAAATTAAAAGTGAGGAACACTTTATTCAAACTAAAAAAATAAACCATGATACCAAAAAAAAAAATTAAATGAATACAACATTATTTAAGGTTTTCCATATAAACACAGTTCTCTGACAGTTTTAGATTGTATCCCCAAATCTTGATCTTAGGTCTTTCACCTTTGCATGCAATTACTGCCATTTTATAAATGAATGCTCATACTGTAACTTATAACAAGATAAATTATTTGCCTATTTGATCACAATGGATTAAATTATGTGATATATGTGAAAGAAGTTTTCCCGAATTTTAAAAAATGTTCCATTTATACTGATGAATAGTCATTTATATTGTTGAGTAGTCTCACCAACATATCATGTATGTTTTGTATGCCTGAATCTTAAAATGGCAAAAAGCAAAGGATTGATTCTATAAATAATAACAGATCTTTTATGCTAGCCATAAACTAAAATATAATAATATCTTTTACATAACCTGATAATGAACAAGAATTCCCACTAGTTGTTTATTCCCATAGCTAGTTCATCCTTTTTCAGATTTTAAGATTTTGTGCATATACTTATTGCCAATAAAATGATGGATACGCTCTGTTAACTGTATGATGAGATTGTGAAAATGGAACCCTCCCGAAACACTATAATTAGTATAAAACTGAAAAACGCAAAAATATATTGTGGTGAATATGTTACAAACCAATCACTTTTGGATCGTGTTCAACTTCAAGGGTCTAAGAAACCAAAAGTCATGATCAGGGACCCTGACTACATCTCCCAGTAAAAGTATGACTCAAGAAGAGTTTTCAGGGCACGGGCTTTGATTGCATCATACTAGTCATGTATGAAAGTTCACATGAACATCCACAGCACTAGGATTTATATGACCATTGGGTCTTATGACCCCATCAACATGATAAATAGTAATTAACTGGTCTAATCAAGCATGTCCTCCCCATCTGATATCCTGCCTTTCTAGAAGCATAATGGATGCTCTGCTACATCATTCCAGGTAGCAGGGCACTTGTCACCAAACCCAAAGGGTACTGATAATGACATTACCTTGGCCAATGAAACTATGTGCAACACAAACATGGTCTCCTGCCCAAGAAACCTGTACAGGCTCCTTGAAGACTGCATAATGCCAGCCAACAGGAAATCAAGCATTTCCCATATCTGTACCTGAAACCTTCCTGGACCCCAGCAAATAAGCCTTGTGACTGCATCACCCCAGCCAGTTTGGTATCTTTTATAAATCTTTGGTGCCTAAAACCTGTTATAGGCGGGGCAATTTTAACCAGGTTATAACCTTCCTGCCCAAAAGTTGCCAACCCTGGTTCTGTCCCCATCCCCATATGTTTTGAAATCTCAAATATTCAAGTTTACAAAACAATGTAAACATAATAAAAATATATTGAATATGTGTGGATTTGATTACAACAATATATCAATTAATTAAAAAGTAACCAGTCGTATTTTTTTTTTTTTTTAATTTAATTAATATTTTTTTGTTGGAGGTAACCGCCTCCATTTTTTAATGCTAGCTTAACTAATTATATGAACATCTGCAGATTTCCATTTCGGTTTCGGACTACGTGACAGGGCAGTATCACACGCTTCCTCTCATTTGATATCCTGGCGTTAACCAGGCCCGGTGACTACTGGTAATCATACCACCGAGGACCCCCGAAAGGCGCACTCGTTTGTGAGTGAAACACGGCCGTTTGGCACGACCTTCCCATTAAGCCTGCAGAGCGCTCACCCTGGGTGGGGGCCGACCGTGAAAAACCTCACCGCCTCGGCTGAGTTTCGAACTCACGATCTCCCGGCTTTGAGTCCTGCGCTCTACCCCTGAGCCACAGAAGCCGGTTCCAGTCGTATTCTTTAAAATAAATTTCAAGTTACTAATAATCAGATGTAAATTCAGACCAAAAAAATCTTAGACTTGTTTTTTATACATAAATTCATGCGCATTATAAATATTTGAGACGGTACAATTTAGAAATAACTTACCATATTATAATCGTCAGAACATTTTAAAATAAAAACTCCTTTATACTTTTTTAATATTTATACTTTTTTTTAATGTACACTCTTGCTTGGCAGGCAGATGTATCTGGTCCCTGCAAAGAGAAAGAATGGATGGGTGACTTTAGTCAGGTGCACGCTTGGTAATAATTAGTCATTATAACACCACATTAATTGGCGAATACCTTTAGTGAAAGTGCAATTAAGCATAAGCAAACATTAGGAGGATGAGTCCTATTTGACGGTGTCATCCCAAATGGACGGGTTTCAGATAAACGGGTCGGATTTTTTCGATCCCATCTGGACGGGTCCCAGTCCGACGGGTCCCAGTCAGATGCTCTATAAATAACGAATGGGTTTAAGAAATGACGCAGGCTATAATACATGCATTATATATTATATATAATATTATTAATGTATATATAAAAATATCAAGCAGTTAGAAATGTCCTGAAGGATGAACGGTTCATTCGCATAGACCACCCGGCTGTTTGGCGATGCCGACATCATGTATAGGCATTGCATTGTCTCATCTTATGATCACTTTTATTATCGTTAAAACGTCATATTTATGTTCAGAACATGTATTTTGCATCGTTGAAGTCTATATTGAATATATTTATTGGAACGATAATTTATGAGATGTTATTATTCAAGAAATGCAGTTTATAATTTTCTGTGGAATGTGTACATGCAGAGCATAATTATGCATACTTGCTTGTGATATCAATAAAATCAGAATTATCCTTATTTGAATGCCGAGTTACGTGGACAATCTATAAAATATGAGTTAATCATTTCAAATGTTAAATATTTTTCTTTCATAAATATCCTTTGGTTATTAGATTCAATGCTTCTTTAAGGGCATGTGTATCCTACACTGCCTATTGTTTTAGTGGATAGATAGATAGATAGATTCCACATAGATTTATTAACTCCCAAAAAAAAATTTATGTAAAAATCACTGTCTTCAAGGACCTTACCAGAAATGAGAAACTGTACACCCAATATTACCACGTTTCACAGAGAACCCATATAAGTGCATCTTCTTGCTAATTAACCAGTTACTGTGATTAGGTTTCGTTCCACACCGATTGTTTAAGCCATGTAGTAACTGTTATAATAACAGCACAGTGGTCTTTGATAAATAATCCGTTGATTAGCATGAACCACCTAACATTAAAGTCTCCTGTTTATAAAGAATGTGTATTATAATAAATTTTATTTTTCAAACCATCGATTTTATGAACAATGTTTTCCTTTCTTTCTATCATATCCCTTTCAAGCTTCATCATCTCTCTCTCTCACTCTCTCTCTCTCTCTCTCTGTCTCTCTCTATCCATCCTCCTTCTTTCTCTAGCGTTATCGTATGGATATTCTCTCTTTTCTCTCTCTCTGTTCATTCTCTCTCTATCTCTCCTTCTTTCCCTTAGGTTATCGTATACAAGTATTCCCTCTTCTCTCTCTCTTTGTTCATTTTTCTTTCCGTCCCTCCTTCTTTCTCTCAGGTTATATTGTGTAAAGTATTTTGTTTTTTCTCTCTCCCACTCTCTTTCTCACGTGAATTATTATTTTGAAAATATTAAATAAACCATATTAGTTTGTTTTTTTTATGCAAGAGACAACTAATGAGAGAAAAAACAAAACAAAAGAGAATAGAAAAAGTCTAAATGATATATGTGAAACAGTAATAAATATGAAATAAACGTTATATATGATTTTATACATAAGAGCGATAACATGAACATTTTGAGAGTAATGAGAGTTTGTGGGTTTGTGTCTAATTGATTAATCAAAGGGTAATCGATTGTTTTTACTGCACTTGTGAAATACCTTTCCGTAACAATCATTGTTAAACGCATATTAATTAGTCCCGTTATTCAAACAATTAGTTAATTATTAAGCGACCTCGCTTCCTTTGAAGTGCAGTGATCGTGTCATAGGTGCAGGTTTCTCTGTCATATATACCTGATGTGGTACGGAGTTTCCAAACTGACTTCCTACTCTTGTTACTTGGAAATGTGCAGAGATTTTGAGTGACAATATGGCAGCACATGGATTATGTGATATATCGGAATAAAAATAAGAATTAACCGAAAACCTAGCTTAACTATCTTGCATATTTACATTAGTTGGCATAGCATGTTGACCGCACGTCGGTTATTATAGTAGATATCGGTTATTTATTTGACATTTGATTGCATGTTGATTCGTTATTTTAACTCTGACGCAACAGATACTATTGGGCTACAATTATTTCAGTTTTCACGAAAGATACGTCAGGGAGGAAGACAATATAACGGTAAAAACCTATCGCTCTTTGAATAGTAATTCATGTACACAGGTAAAATAAATTTCATACTTATACCATGTTTGATCAACATATATAAAGTTTTATTATTTTAGTATGGCTTTCTCATAAAACTTCAATCCCCAGCTACTTACGTGTGTAATAAAGTCATGCAAATATAACATAGCGTCTAAATGGGACCCGTCCAACTCGGACCCGTCTAATCTGGAACTCGGCCAAATGGGACCGTCTAAATGGGAACCGTTCATCTGGCGCCCGTCCAACTGACACCTAAGCACTCAGGCCCATGCACGTTGTGAAAACCCAAATTACATAGTTTCTAACAACGTCCCCAACTGTCCCATTTACTGGCTATACTCAAAATAGGCTTAGCGATGTGTCCTTTCGCCTTTTGTATGATAAATCATTTGTATGACAATTTAAAGATACGACCAAGTCTAAGAATACTGTAAACACTACACAAGATGTTACGTATTCCGTGTATGGTGGTCTGACTTTTATAGTTATTAATCACTGAAGCCGAATTTTAATTCTGTTTGGTAAATATTGTTAGAAGTGGTGATTTTCCTTAAATGCTACTTAACTGTTTCCAGTTCTACATGATGGGTGACATGACAATGAACCAGCATTATTCATGACTGCAATAATTCATGCACGCCATGTCTGTCATGTTTATCACCGGCCTCTGTCCTCGTTTAGAATATACGTGAATTCTTTCGCAGACAAGGAATGATTGGATACATTAAGTCACTGGACAGTTCACCTCTAGACAGATCACTTCAACATTCTTCATATGAAAATATACATAATCATATGTCTTATTATTTTTCTCTTCTAATATGTCGGGTGACCAAAATATCCGCCCAAAATCAGTTGACCTCATTAGTTAAAATAACGTGCGCATGCGCGTCCTAATCATCGGGGCGTCCGTTCACAAGACGTAGAGGCCTAAATATATGCCCCCACCCATATTTTTGCATAGGGAGAAGGTCAATTTAATGACACCCTCCCCATATTCAGGTGATATTAATATAGAGAAAATGAAATATTAATAATTGGATTCTGGTTCTATTTCTGAGATTACTATGAAATATTATAAAATATTATTAAATTTCTTAAGCTGGGTTAGAATTAACCTAAACGGGAAATATAATTTTTTTTATAAAAAACCTTATTCTAAATTGTAATATTTATGAGATATGTCACACAGAAAATAAAAGGTTAATGAAAAAAGTTGTCCCAACTTTGACTTCCCTCACAGGTCTGTAACTCATCCCCACCCTTGAAGATAAATTGACGCCACTGACAACACGGGATCCATCTGGTACCTAATTATAAGTAATGATCACCGCAAGAACCTCTAAGTGCCACATAGAACCTTTTAACTGAGAAAATGGTTCCTCCTGGAACCTTGGTTCTAACCAGAACCATGTGGGTTCTTAAAAGAACCTACAAGAACCCTTTTTTTTATAGAGTGCTCCTTATAAAAAGAAATTTGAGATCTCCAAGTGTTTATATGTTAATTCACTGCTTTTCACTTGACCGTGTAATTACTTTTTTTTTCTCCATACGCAGAGCAAAAGTTAGGTATATTACTTTTTCTTGTCATGCTACGTTAGTAGACAGGAATTTGAGTCTCCATGGTAATTGAAAGAGTCTTTCTTTTTCTACTGGACTCCAGTTGGACTCGTCCTGATTTCTCGAGTCCTTATGTCCGAGTCTGAGTACAAGTCTTAATTCCAGTACCCGCGAGTCCAAGCCCGATTACAGGTCCATAAAAATGTGGACTCGAGTCCAAGTCCGGACTCGAGTCTTACATTATTGCATTCTTATTTGTCTTTTGGGATGGACGTTCCGCTTTCCATAATCCTGATTATGCTAAAAAATGTATTAACTTCGAAATAAGGCTTAAACCGAAATTTTAACTTACATACTTTGTCGCTTCCAGTCCTATTCATTAAAAAAAGACACAACTTGTGCGGATCTGTTTTCGTAGAGCATCACACGTACCTTAGCCTTAATGTTTGCATGTCTATAGATCTTGGATTCGTACACAAGTTTAGGAGAGCCACCTGCAATCGTATTTATGTAGTGTTCTGCCATGCACATATCTCAGGAGTTGTTTAACGTATCTTTTTGAAATTTTGCATGTCAGTACATTTCGGATAGCTTTACCTCGCTTTCTCGTACACAAGACTGGTGGCGCCATGTACCACACTAGTTTTTTTTTAGCAAGTGTACATCTGTGCACATATCCCTGGAATGGTATCACGTCTCGGATTTAACATTGCATGTCAATGATCTTTAATGGATTTACTCCGTGTTTGAAACTGGTGGCACCAATCACAATCTTTTCTTCTGCGTGGCGTCAATCCGAGGGTTTGTTTTCGTATAACATCAAACATATCTTAGCCTGAATGATTGCATATTGATAGATCTTAGATCTTAGTCATGCATACGGCTGTTGGCGCTACCTATAGTCATTTGTATAGCGTCAATCCATACAGCTATCTCCAGAATGGTTTGATATATTGGCTTGAAAATATGTAGGTCAAAAGACTTTGAATAGCTTTAACTTGTACACAAGACTGGCGGTGTCACCCTTTTTTTTATAAATTTCTATTACCATATTTTTGTTGCAGGTAACGGCCTCCATTTTTTTAACGCTTTCATACTCAAAGTAAAAGTTTATCTGCAAAATTCCATTCCGGTTAAGAACTACGTGACAGGACAGTATCACACGCTTCCTTTTATTTATATTCTGGCCCGGTGAAACTGCACAAGCAGGCCCTGGGCGTGTTATCGTCCCCATTGCTAGGTCATACCAGCGAGGGATTCCCGATAGGCGCACTCGTTTGTGAGTGAAACACAGTCGTGGGGCACGGCCTTCCCATTAAGCCTGTAGAGCGCTCGCCCTGGGTGGAGGCCGACCGTGCAAAATCCCACCGCTGCTAGAATGAGATTCGAACTTGCAACCTCACTGCTTCCAGTGCGGTACTCTACTTCTTAGCTACAGAAGCCGGTCCCATCTGCAGTCCTTTTCTACGTGAGGTTCATCTGTGTATCTAGTTTGAGTGAAAATCATCTCATTATCATTCATTTTGGTCAGAATGGCCTTAACGTCACTTACTGGTAGGTGTGCAACAGTGTTTTACAAGATTAGACAGACCTTTATGAAAGGTGGTATTTCCAAAGTCTGGGGATTCTTTCAAGGGCTCTCAGGTCAGAAGACACTGCATGCTTCACCATGCTTCTTTGCGATCCATGTGCACAGTTAAGAGTGGCAAAGTTAAGGGCAACTACATATAGAAACATCTCCTTTGGAACTTCCGTTTCCATATTATAGGATCATATTGTTAGTCAAATCAGAGATGAACTCGCATTTCTCGCTTCTAATATTTTATTTTAAGAACAAGCGTATCTTATTTGATTGTACATCTATTTGTGGTATTATTTATGTTCTTAGTAGAAACATTATATTTTGTATAACGCCATAGAGCATGTGTTAGAATCTGAATATGGCGCTTTAGAAATACTGTATATTATTATTATATTACTTCGTCCATGTCCCTATTATTCGGCGGGTATTCGATTTTACTATGCACTGTTATTAGGATGGCCTACCATGCGAGTTTTATATGCAGCACGTTCATCTATAGAAAATGTATTTACTGGCAACATAGCCTAGAGAACGTAGGGACTTTTTATGTGAATGGTGTGGTGTGTAATTAGTTGTGCTTCCGGCCTTCATGCATTATGCCAACTGACTGATTCCATGGGTCGATATATTGACTATGATGAGTTCAGACACTGTAGAAAAGCCGAAAAAATGGCGAAAATTTATTTTCCATATGTTGATTACTACAACAATACCATGAAAATCATTTATTTAAATTCACGAGGCTGTTATTAGAGCGGGTCTCTCTCTCTTTCTCCCCCCCCCTCTCTATATATATATGTTAGTGTGTGTGTTGTGTGTGAGTGAGCTGTAAACAGCAAACATAATAAGAACGTTCAACTTTCAGATGGGGTTGCCACCTCCGGTTAAAAACGCCTGTGTAACCTGCAGCGTAGCCTTGACAACCCGACTCAGTAGGCAATCGGATAATTGGGCTGGTAAGCCTATACTCGAGTCGTGATACTAGTAATATGGAGGAATGTATCGCAGTGGTCTTGCATCTGGTTGCATTCATATTGTGGTAAACGGCCCATAATTTCAATATTATGCTTAAAATGGTGAATAAACACAATAGTATATATGTGAGCTCGCAACCCAAACTAAAACACCGTCTCCATGGACACGGGTCAATTCCTGTGTCGCCTGCAAGTTGCCTGCGTCCTGTAACCCGTGCGAGCCATGCTTGTGTTCATGCGGTCATAAATTTAATAAACATGCCGGGGGGGGGGGGGGGGTGGGGGGGGGGGGGGGGTGGGGGGTTTACCAATGTGCTGGGTTAAACAGGAACTTTTCTCGCTCATATTTGGTATTATTAGAAAGTACACAAAAAAATGCTAACGGATGGTCTCGTTTATGTTGATACACAGTGTACCTGTAGCCCATGAAGCGTTGTCAGAAATTACGAAAATAATTGCATCTTCATAAGGCCTTATAATGCGATCCTCAGACGTAGATGTCATGACACTCTGGCGCCAGTAATCTGGTCGTAATGCCAGAGGGTCAATATGACGCTACCTGCAGCGTCGCAGACAGCAGGGTCAATTTCCTTGTACCGGTGGCGTTTTAACGTCTGAAATGAGGAAACTGAACACTCTTGATGTGACAACTCGCGGACGGATCAGACATCATGTGGGCGATGATTAATATTCACCATGCGCTGAATCCCCGTAGCCATTGTCTGATTTTCGTTACCTCATTGGTGCACATTTTCATGATAAACCTCATTTTCAAATATTTAAGTTTTCATAAATAGAAAGGAAACTAGTATGATCAATGGATGTCAGGATGATTTATAATGAGAGCCGGGTAATAAGCTGTAGAGGTGTACAGTGTATGCGAACGCAGCACTAGCCGTGAATACACAACTCAAGCTATAGGCGAGACCTCACTCTCACAGCCATCCATATTAGTGCATTGTATACAATTGTAACAGTCGGTGACCTTAATATTAGGTTGCGAATGATGAATTAACACAAATTAGTGTATGTGAGCGCACAAACCAATGAATGTATAAATGCACTTCTATGATAAGAGGTCAATTGTTGTGTGGCGTATACGTTGGCTATCATCCAGTATCCGGTGTGGAACACGCTTGTATTCAAATACTGTCAGAAATTTAGCAAACAAGCAAGGGGATTTGACAGTATGCTAATTTAAAACGGATAGTTTTCGCACAGGCCAGGTGTTCCTAGAAAGTGCGCAGGCATAATAAGGGATTGGTCTGGCTTATTTAAAGTGACAGTGCACTTGTAGATCATAAGGCGTGGTCAAAAATGACGAAAATATTCGCATCCTCGTCAAGCCTCATAGTGCGACCTCCATACAAGATGTTAGGACACACTGGCGTTGGTGGGAGACTCTTAACTGCCTGAGGGCCCAAATGGGACTAGCATAGCAACTACCTATTCACATCTATTCACGTTAATAAAACCAATAATGATAATAATAATGATAATATTAATAATAATTATTATGATAATAGTAATAATTGACCAACATATTATAGATAGGAGTCTTTTGAATTGTATTTATTAGAGAGGTGTCAGGTTGGTTGTGAGCAGAAACTGGTTGCTGGAGGGCGCATAAAATGATGCTGTTCCTGAACAAAATGGAGTCTGTCAAATGACAAAATTCACGTCAAATATGTAACCACTGTTAAAATAAAAAGCTGTTTACTGATAAACATCGATATACTCGAATTCACGCCATCCGAGTCCGAGTCCTAGTCAGAGTCCTTGTGGTCCGAGTCCAAGTCGACCTTCATAGAGTCCGAGTCATCTGAAACCAAAATCCAAGTCTGAGTTCAATATACAACGGAACGTTAAGTACTTTTTTTTTTTAGTTTAAGCATGTCTTTTACTTTAAGAAGGACGAATTAAATTTAGTCTCAAGTGCAGAGCAAAAAAGCTTCGTATATACATGTTTTTTTAATTATAATAAATATTATATTATATATATGTATATTAAATTTTAAATATTATGTCAGTAGTTTGCAAATGTATATAAATGTCTTCTTGGTACGTGACAGAGCTTTCCTTCTGCCGGATTTGAGGTGGACTCGGGTTTGATTTCTCGAGTCCTCACGTCCGAGACGGTGTAGAAATCAGAGTCCAAGTCCCTAAAAATGTAGACTCAGTCCAAGTCGAGTTTGAGAGTCACATACAATTGAAGCGTTCAAAGGTGACGTTTCAAAGTTTGAAAGGTTATGTAAAATGTAATATATCGTGTACACGATTATCTCATTTTAGTTAAATGCTGTCAGCTGTAAGCGCAGTTTTTGATTGGTTAGTTTGAGATAGTCGGCAGTACTCTGTGATTGCTTCCTTAACCAGCTTCGACGCTCTCGCGGTCCTACAGCTAGAAACTCTGGTGTCGCATCGAACGCTCGGACACCCAGAACCGAGCGTCCGACAGCGATTAACTGTGACCGTTTCAGACGCTTATCCCCGTGTCCTGAAAGTCCTGGGTCCTTCCATCGTATTATGTATGAGGATTTATGTACCGTCTTCTCTTTGCGCAGAACCCTGATTCGTTCTCGATCCCGCTTTATCTTATGGTAGGTTCAACTTAAATAACCTGTGAATCTAAGCGCCAAAGAGGATTTCTCCGTAAACAAAAATATATCCAGCTTTGGACAGATCGCCAAAATACGCCCTTTACAGTTACTAATTTTCAACGGAAATATGCGTTAAATAATATATAATATTCTAGAGGACAATGACGTCACTCCACGTGCCGTTTCCTTGAAAGGGATCAGTATATCAACCTACAACATGGGGGCCATGGTTATTGTTCGTTGTGTTTATAGTCACGGGCAACAATACCACGATGTCTAAGAGCGCTTTTTAATGATTTTAATTGAAAAGTTCTCAGGAGACACAGGTTTAGTTAACATTCCATGGCTCCTACTATCGTCAGCTCATGGTTGTCGACTTTTCGTCTACATATCGAACGTTCTTTTTTTCAAATATTATTATCTGCAGTCAGACATGCATACATAGACAATAAAAAAGTCAATATGAACATTCATACTGTCAGATGATATTATGAAATTTATTTATCTATGCGGTAAATACACCACCTGTGTTATAGCATTACACGTATATTCATTTACATATATATACATATATACATATATTTTTCAGTTTACTGGCAAGCGCGTGTGGCTCCCTTGCATGCAGAATGCACAGATAAATATCTTTTGAAGTACAAAGTAACATCATTTATAAAAGGAGTATACTATTTCTGATGATCTTCCCCTAATTTCACTGTGCAAACTTTAACAGAACAGGTCGTAGTCAGTCATAATTTACTGGTTCATTAAAAATATTTGTAACATGTAGACATCAATAAAGGTCAAAGGTCGGAGGACCTGTCAAAATCAACATGGTCGCTTAAAGCAATAAGAAAAGGGGTAGGCCTTGGAAAATCGAGTCGTTACCAGAATATCGAAAGCAAACACACGTACCCTAAACACAAAAGTACACGTTTACCGAAAAAAAACCGCTATTCATACATATTAAGGCCTTATCAAACTGGATAAAATAAGGACTCTTGCTTTTGTACGTAGTAAGCTACTTACCATAAACACTATATTCAAATGACTGAGAAATTTGGTATTAACTGTCCATTTTTATCGTATGAACCCATTGGTAAAAATATTCTCTTGCGTTAAATAAATATTTTGTAAATTATATTATGTAAATTATATGTGCACATATTTCCCATTGGTTTATTTCTTGGGAAATGTCTCAATCGGCGTTGTCTCATTGATCTGTTTATTGCCGTCAGAGGTCGCTGGAGGCGGTCTTCTCAGGGGCGGAAGTCCGTTTGGTTTCCTACAATCAGAGATGCAGGAAATGAATAATTTAAAAAAATGAGACACATCTTTAATTATGAAAGAGGCTGAATTCAAATTTATTTGAAGGGGCAGCACAGGAATTAATAGCCTTTGCAAATACTGTCGCAAAGTTGGTGCAGTTTTATAAGTTCCTTAAATAATATTAAACTAGAAAGAGATTGTATTCCAATGGAAAACCAGATATGATTCCCCTCAATATGGGCCTCCTATCCCCAGATTTAGGGAAAAAAATACGGACTACTTTAAAAGTTTCAAAATTCACAAATAATTTCTATTCCGGCTGAGTTGACCTTGAAGGTCAAGGTCACCGGTTTTGGACACTTCCGAGATTTGGGTAGAACATTTCACGAAACCCTTCCCACAAAATATTTACCCAAATTCGTTTATTGATATAGAAATTAACCAGTATAACCTTCAAACTTATATAAGTATTACAACCGAGTGCGGGGTTTAAGAGAAATCCTGCTTTCTACAGATAAGAGATGGTCAGGTCAGTGGCCACTCAGGCAAAATGTGACGGAAATCCAGTAGTACCAGATAATGAACTTTCCCGCCAAAATAACCTCAGAAGTGTCACCCCCATTAGCGCTAAGAAGTTCAACGAACCAGTGGCGTTTCATAAGGTCACTGGCATTACAGATATTTTTACACCGTATAATATTAAGCACTGTTTTACATACTGACTTTTAAGCGTATAATTTTTAAGTTCAGAAGACATGAGATGCACTAAAAGGCGAGAAGAGGGGCAGACGAATGAACTAACGAAGCTCGTTCATTTGTGGCTTCCTAGGCCATTCAGGTGAGAACGTCATTAGCAGGGCGTATTGTGATATTGTTTTGTTAATATCATTAATGGATAGTTGCTGGACATCCTGCACTTGAGTCCCGACAATTCATTAATGAAAGTTTGATATATGATATGTATCCAGCAATTAGGACGTGGTGCATGGTGGTCAGTCGTCTTGTAACAGGTCTGGGATGGGGTCTCCGACTCAGTCATGGGCCTTAATACGTGAAGCAAATAACATTTTTGCAAGCTAATTCCCGTTTGTGTGTGTATGTTTCTGTGTATTTGTGTGTGGTATTGTTATAATTATTATTGTTGCAAATAGAAAAGTGGTATGAGACTACATGTTTACCACCGCCATTATCAAAAAACAAAATTTGCCGTGAGCTACACAATGTCTCACAGTTCCCCAGATCCATGGTTGGATGATGGGTAAACAAAGGGGGCAACATGACACCAGTGAATTGCTTTGGCCGATAAATAAAATGCCTTATCTCGAAATGGTATAAAATACCTTTTGTTGAAAAAGACATTAAAGTGATCCAGCTTACCTCCAAAATGAGGTTTTATCCAAACCCTTCAGAAAATTCCGTTAAAATCAGTGAACATTAATTTTGAAGTATAGGGGCTAACAAACAAACGAATGAAGCTACCAACCAAGATCAAAACAATACCTCATCACTGACGGCGTTTTAACTATATCTTACGCATTGTGTGTACATTTAAATCATCAATATGTGACTGCTTACCTATGTCCAATCATTTCTTCTTCTGATCCCGTTTCACTAATTCTTCCTTGTTTGCTTTTCTTCAGATTTATATGCGAACTCTGTAGCAAAGAATAATAATAATAATAATAATAATAATAATAATAATAATAATAATAATAATAATAATAATAATAATTATTATTATTATTATTATTATAGAAATGCTGCTGCTACAACTACTGCTTCTGCTACTATTACTAATACTTGTACTTCTTCTATTACTAAAAATAATACTTGGAGATAATAATAGCATTAATAATTGCTTATGATTAAAATAATGATTAAAATTATGATGATATGGTTCATGAACTTGACATATTTATTTTTAAATTATTTCTGTTCATTTCAGAAAAAGTAAAACCATATTAATAGAAATAATGATGATGATAATAATTATAATAATAATAATAATAATCAAATTAAAAATAAAAATAAAAAAAATTATAATAATGATAATAATAATAATTATTATTATTATTAGTATAGTAATAATTAGATGACAGTAATAAAATTATCAATTTACTCTTCTGATTGTTATTAATTATTTTAGGTCAGTGATTCCAAATAAACTACATGTATTTATTTCCCCAGAACGATGTCATTGACCAAAGTCAGCGATTCAAAATGAGCTATAGGTGCAGAGCGGTGTCATTGATCAGAGAGCTGACAAAGCCCATTGCCTAAAGGAGCGGTCATCACTGGCACAAACACTCAGCTGAAGTGAATTTCCTAGGCGTAGCCTTGTAGTTAAGGCGTTGAACCTTGGACTCCGCCCTGGGCCTTGCTTCGAGGATTTTAAAGATTTTACAGCGAATTTTGACAGAGATGCCCTCTAATGTATGAGCTTAAGGTAAAGATGTCTGAACCAAAGCCAAAGAAATTATAAATATTATTGTAGGGAATCACCGTTCATATTTTCAAGAATAATATGAGGAAGAATAAAGTATTTCCGGTTTTCTACAATTCTCCTAAAGAAAACCATAAACATTTTATAAGAAAACTTGAGTCAAAATTATCGGAGTTTATGGGAGATTTAAAAAAAAATATAGGCAAAATACTTAGGCTTTCATTGCATGCCACGTTTTACCTAGTTATTTATTTTACCATAACCATGCTCCCAGCAGCATAAAAGGTCTGCTTAATTTGCTTAATAAACTAACCCAGACAGTTCTACAAAACAGCCGAATCTGTACAATGACGACGGAAAAAAATAACAATATTGGCAGATTTATAAGGAGAACGATTGTGCTGTGAAAAGAGATTTAGGAAATTATGGTCTAAATTCTGGATTGTATAAGAAAATATAAGAGAATATGTCTAGATACTAGAAAATTTAAGGAAACTATTGGATATTTGTCTATATACTGGAAAATATAGGAAAATATTAGAGATTATAGTCTAAATACTGGAACATATATGAAACTACTAGAGATTATGGTCTAAATACTGGAAAATATAGGAAACTATTGGAGATTATGGTCTAAATACCGGAAAATAAAGGAAACTATTGGAGATTATGGTCTGAATACTGGAAAATATAGAAAACTATTGGAGATTATGGTCCAAATACCGGATAATATAGGAAAAGATTGGAGATTATGGTCTTAATACTGGAAAAATAGGAAACTAGTGGAGATTATGGTCTAAATACTGGAAAAAATAGGAAACTATTGGAGATTATAGTACAAATACCGGAAAATCTAGGAAACTATTGGAGATTATAGTCTAAATACTGGAAAATAAAGGAAACTATTGGAGATTATGGTCTAAATACTGGAAAAAATAGGAAACTATTGGAGAATATGGTCCAAATACCGGATAATATAGGAAACTATTGGAGATTATGGTCTAAATACTGGAAAATATAGGAAACAATTGGAGATTATGGTCTAAATACTGGAAAATGGAGGAAACTATTGGAGATTATGGTATGAATACTGGACATAATAGGAAACTATTGGATATTATGGTCCAAATACCGGATAATATAGGAAACTATTGGAGATTATGGTCTTAATACTGGAAAATATAGGAAACAATTGGAGATTATGGTCTAAATACTTGATATAATAGGAAACTTTAGGAGATTATGGTCAAAATACTGGAAAATATAGGAAACTTTTGGAGATTATGGTATGAATACTGGACATAATAGGAAACCATTGGATATTATGGTCCAAATACTTGAAAATATAGGAAACTATTGGAGATTATAGTCTCAATACTGGAAACTAAAGAAAACTATTGGAGAATATTGTCTAAATACTGGCTTTAATAGGAAACTATTGGAGATTATGGTCTATATACTGGAAAATAAAGGAAACAATTGGAGATTATGGTCTAAATACTTGATATAATAGGAAACTTTAGGAGATTATGGTCCAAATACTGGAAAATATAGGGAACTATTGGAGATTATGGTCCAAATACTGGAAAATGAAGGAAACTATTGGAAATCATTGTCTTAATACTGGAAAATGTAGGAAACTATTGGAGATTATGGTCTAAATACTGGAAAATATAGGAAACTATTGGAGATTATGGTCTAAATACTTGATATAATAGGAAACTTTAGGAGATTATGGTCAAAATACTGGAAAATATAGGAAACTTTTGGAGATTATGGTCCAAATACTGGAAAATGAAGGAAACTATTAGAGATTATGGTCTAAATACTGGAAAATATAGGAAACTATTTGAGATTATGGTCTAAATACTGGAAAATATAGGAAACTATTGGAGATTATGGTCTTAATACTGGATATAATCCGATACTTTTGGAGATTACGGTCCAAATACCGGAAAATCTAGGAAACCATTGGAGATTATAGTCTAAATACCGGAAAATAAAGGACACTGTTGGAGATTATGGTCTAAATACTGGAAAATATAGGAAACTATTGGAGATTATGGTCTCAATACTGGAAAATATAGGAAACTATTGGAGATTATGGTCTAAATACTTGATATAATAGGAAACTTTAGGAGATTATGGTCAAAATACTGGAAAATATAGGAAACTTTTGGAGATTATGGTCCAAATACTGGAAAATGAAGGAAACTATTGGAGATTATGGTCAAAATACTGGAAAATATAGGAAACTATTTGAGATTATGGTCTAAATACTGGAAAATATAGGAAACTATTGGAGATTATGGTATGAATACTGGACATAATAGGAAACTATTGGATATTATGGTCCAAATACCGGATAATATAGGAAACTATTGGAGATTATGGTCTTAATACTGGAAAATATAGGAAACAATTGGAGATTATGGTCTAAATACTGGAAAATGGAGGAAACTATTGGAGATTATGGTATGAATACTGGACATAATAGGAAACCATTGGATATTATGGTCCAAATACTTGAAAATATAGGAAACTATTGGAGATTATAGTCTCAATACTGGAAACTAAAGAAAACTATTGGAGAATATTGTCTAAATACTGGCTTTAATAGGAAACTATTGGAGATTATGGTCTATATACTGGAAAATAAAGGAAACAATTGGAGATTATGGTCTAAATACTTGATATAATAGGAAACTTTAGGAGATTATGGTCCAAATACTGGAAAATATAGGGAACTATTGGAGATTATGGTCCAAATCTTGGAAAATGAAGGAAACTATTGGAAATCATTGTCTTAATACTGGAAAATGTAGGAAACTATTGGAGATTATGGTCTAAATACTGGAAAATATAGGAAACTATTGGAGATTATGGTCTAAATACTTGATATAATAGGAAACTTTAGGAGATTATGGTCAAAATACTGGAAAATATAGGAAACTTTTGGAGATTATGGTCTTAATACTTGAAAATGAAGGAAACTATTAGAGATTATGGTCTAAATACTGGAAAATATAGGAAACTATTGGAGATTATGATATGAATACTGGACATAATAGGAAACTATTGGAGATTATGGTCCAAATACTTGAAAATATAGGAAACTATTGGAAATTATAGTCTCAATACTGGAAACTAAAGAAAACTATTGGAGAATATTGTCTAAATACTGGCTTTAATAGGAAACTATTGGAGATTATGGTCCAAATACTGGAAAATGAAGGAAACTATTGGAAATCATTGTCTTAATACTGGGAAATGTAGGAAACTATTGGAGATTATGGTCTAAATACTGGAAAATATAGGAAACTATTGGAGATTATGGTCTAAATACTTGATATAATAGGAAACTTTAGGAGATTATGGTCAAAATACTGGAAAATATAGGAAACTTTTGGAGATTATGGTCCAAATACTGGAAAATGAAGGAAACTATTAGAGATTATGGTCTAAATACTGGAAAATATAGGAAACTATTTGAGATTATGGTCTAAATACTGGAAAATATAGGAAACTATTGGAGATTATGGTCTTAATACTGGATATAATCCGATACTTTTGGAGATTACGGTCCAAATACCGGAAAATCTAGGAAACCATTGGAGATTATAGTCTAAATACCGGAAAATAAAGGACACTGTTGGAGATTATGGTCTAAATACTGGAAAATATAGGAAACTATTGGAGATTATGGTCTTAATACTGGAAAATATAGGAAACTATTGGAGATTATGGTCTAAATACTTGATATAATAGGAAACTTTAGGAGATTATGGTCAAAATACTGGAAAATATAGGAAACTTTTGGAGATTATGGTCCAAATACTGGAAAATGAAGGAAACTATTGGAGATTATGGTCTAAATACTGGAAAATATAGGAAACTATTTAAGATTATGGTCTAAATACTGGAAAATATAGGAAACTATTGGAGATTATGGTCTAAATACTGGATATAATCCGAAACTTTTGGAGATTACGGTCCAAATACCGGAAAATCTAGGAAACCATTGGAGATTATAGTCTAAATACCGGAAAATAAAGGACACTGTTGGAGATTATGGTCTAAATACTGGAAAATATAGGAAATTATAGAAGAGTCTTTTTAAACAGGAAAATATAAGAGTCAGCGGAAACCCTGTTATTGGGAACAATGTTGTTTTTCTCTGGGCTGTCATAATCCTATTTAAAGTACATAACATTTCAATAATACTTTGCTGTGTAGTTATACACTTCGTCGTCCTTTTTTACCGTTGCTTTGTATGGCAAGGTTCTCCGTGTCGTGTCACCAGGGTGGGCCAGAACTAAGAATTATAATCAGATAAATGAGAGCTTAGTATCACATTTTGCATCCAGCTGCAGATTTTAAACATGCGACTCCCGCTGTCGCCAGTGTGATATAACAGCTCCTAAAACAGGGCCAAGAATCAGACCAACGACACCGGGTATCTAGGTGTGATCAGACCAATAAGAGCTAGTGTCGTATTAAAAAATTGAATTTCCGCTTTCTGGGTAAACCTCCCAACTCTGGTCCCCCTTAGTAATAAACCTTTGTCATAATTCTGGATCCTGTTCTACTCCCGATAGAAGTAACCGTTTCCCTTAGCCCGGATCCTCCATGGTTCTGATATAAGTTCCCCTTTCTATGATCGTTGATCTTACCAGCACATAATAAGGTTTGATATTCTTATATGTTCCTTATAGCGCCTCAATTCCCTATCAGTCTGGATATTCATTTGTCCCTGATAGCCCCCCCCCCCCTTTTAGGTGTGGATATCCACCAGACTCAAATAGTCCACCTACAATCATGTCTTGATATACCGCTGTCCCTGACAGAATCCCCCTTCCCTTTAAGTCTGGATATATTCCTCTGTCCCTGACGGAGTCTCCCCTTTAAGTTTGGATATTAATCTGTCCCTGATAGAATCCCCCTTCCCTTTAACTTTAGGTATCCTCTGCCCCTGATAGAGTCCCCCCTTTCAGTCTGGATTTTAATTTGTCCCTGGTAGTTCCCCCTTCTCTTTAAGTCTAGATATTTCACTGACCCGGATAGTCTCCCTTCCCCATGCGTCTGATTATTTTGCTGTCCCTGATAGAGTCCCTTATTTGATTCTGACCGCCTACTCTTTGGGAAAAAGGCCTCTATGGGGGCCTGGACAGTGGAGGGGTGAAACGCTTGGCTCCTTCCGTTGGCGAATAGGGTTCGATCCCCGGCGTGACTATGCGTGTGGGCTGTAGTTGCCCGTCCGAGGCTGGTGGTTTTGTCTGGGTTGTCCGGTTTCCTACACCTCTACAGACTACCAAACGGCATCATCTGAGCCGTGGAGAATGCCACGATTTGTTATTTAAACTATTTGGACCATCCATGTAACAGTTTATATATAAAAAATATGTTCCCTGTGTTCCTCTTGGTTATAGACGTACCGTTGCACTGCCTGAAGAAGAAACACTCATATCACTTATTCTGGCCAGTAATTCTGTACGATGTTTTGAGGCGTGCCTCAGACAGAAATGGCTGCCTGGGTCGATGACGCTACCCCTGCGGAACCCCGTGGCAGACCCTCTCCGCTCATGTATGCCCGATTCTCTGGGGACGAAAAGGAGAATTGGTTTTTGTGAATTATCGTGTTTGGGGATGAGCTTTTCTTGTGCTATATGAATGGCACATGGTCCTTTGTATATGTCCCTTGTTGTATTGCTGACAACCGTGCCGTTGATAAGACACAAATCCGACATGGCGCTTGGGTCGACTTCAAAGTCTAGGCAGTTACTCAGGTCCACAACAACACATTGTTCCAGGTGTAGGCGGACTTTGTCTTGTGTCCAGCCCTGAAAAGACAGTGTAAAAATAACATAAGTGAAAATACTGTAGATTTAAATACCGTAAAATACCGTTAAAATCGTAATATAGAGTAAAATACCGTAGAATAAATAGCTATACCGTAAAAAAATTTAAAAAATATTTCAAAAGCTACACTAAGGCTACACGCTGTCCCTGTGTTTAAAACCTATGCAAACGATATTACCGATTATTATGCATGTAAATAAACGCATATACACACACGGGGGGGGGGGGGGGGGGAGAATGTTGTACTTACGTAAAACGATGGTTGGCTCATCAGGATGCTGACAGAAAGACGGAGTGCGCAGACCCGCCACAGACGGTGTTCGAGGGAGGGTTCTTCCCTATACAAGTCAAGAGCGACACGCATGGCCTCCAAACTGACGAAATATAGCTAAAATAAATAAAAAAGTTTTTTATATGCAACACTGAATCAAAGGATTATTAATTTTGGAATAAGGGTTGTAGTCGTATTTTAGAAATTACTGAGAGAACTGGCTTTTAAGAATCAAAACTAGAAATTATTGCGACCATGAAGGTCCTCAATCATAGGGTCCCTCAATGAACTCCAAGATGGCTGCCGGGATGTAATATTGGACTTCTAATAGGAGTGGAAATCAATAGCACACATCCGTTCAAAGTACGAACTTCAGTAACAAAATCATAGCAATTGCTCACACAAATCTCAAGAATATGCATAGAAATAAAAACTAAAACGCTCTTACGTAGTTCATGTAGTTTCTGACAGATAAAGCTTTGATAAAATGTCAAATGTCTTAGGATTTAAGTGAAATTATGGAAAATGCCCCCCCCCCCCCACCTAGCGGGACACATTTGGTACGAGAGTTCAGGAATAAAAGCGTTTTGATCCAAGGCGCTGCAATAGAGGTAGTGCGTGACAAAAGTCGAATGTCACAAACGTACATTATAATATGATATGAAGACAACTTGGGCGGGGATGCGGGGAAGCGAAAGTCTCAGTGTGCGTGTGTGAATTGCGGGGGGGGGGGGGGGGGGGCGTGTAAAGTGGCTCAGTCGTGATGCTTTCCCCTTGCTATATGGCAGCATTTACGACTTTGTGGGACATCTGTTGGTATACTATAAATAACTACTTCAAATTCCTACCCAAATTCCTATCCTGAGCCAGTTTAAAAATTCATGACTCAGTTAGATCTTTCAAGTTGCGCTATAACGTGTTAGTTACACATTTTAGAGGCAAATAGAATAACTATTAGTCTAGAGGGGATTGAGGGGGAGGGGGTGTGTACGTACCTGTACAGCGGTCTCACATATAACAGTTGCTTTGCGTTGCTCACCAGTTAGAACGGCCATCTCACCTAGAACGTTACCAGTGGTTAGATAATCACAGAATTTTTCTTGGACCTTTTCAAATTGACCCTTGTCATGGTGCATGTTTGTGATGCTTGAACCCCTCTGACTGTAATTCAAACATTTGTCCACCTGAAAAAAGAGGAATATAATTATCAGATTATAGTTAATTGAAGGGAAAGGTCAGTTGACATCATCGTTTATCTGGTTTGAAGAAGTCGGCAATAGGCAGTGACTATTACAACAGCAGGCTGTCATCCTCTCATATTTGTTCTACAGAATAAACTTTGGCCTACCTATTATTTCTACAGACTTAACAGTGGCCTACCTATTATTTATACAGATTAAACTTTGGCCTACCTATTATTTCTACAGATTTAACAGTGGCCTACTTTTTATTTCTACAGATTTAAGAGTGGTTTACCTTTTATTTATACAGATTTAACTTTGGCCTACCTATTAGTTCAACAGATTAATATTTGGCTTACCTTTAGTTCTAGATTTAACTTTGGCCTAGCTATTAGTTCTACAGAATAAACTTTGACCTGCGTATTAGTTCTATAGATTTAAATTTGGGCTCACTATTATTTCTATAAATAAAACTTTGGCCTGCCTACTAGTTCTACAAATTAACTTTAGCCTACCTATTAGTTCTACAAATTAACTTTAGCCTACCTATTAGTTCTACAGATCAAACTTTGGCTTACATTTTAGTTCTACAGATTAAACATATGCCTACCTGTAATTCCTACAGATTAAACTTTAGCCTACCTATAGGTTCTACACCTTTAACTCTGGTTTACCTGTAAGTTCTACATATTTAACTTGGGCCTATATGTGGGTTCTATAACGAAGAACATTCTAAAAGCGGAATCATTGGTCAGGGAAACACATTCATGGGGCACAGTCTTCCCAATAAGCCCGCAGAGCGTTCACCTGGACAGGGACCGGCCATGAAAACTCTCACCGCTCCACGGCTGAGATTCAACCCTATGATTTCCAAGCATTACTCCACCTTCTAAAGCACAGAAGCCAATGCCTACCTGTACGGTTCTTTGGACTTTTATGAGTCCAGACACGACGATATAAATGCCGCCGGTCGGGTCTCCCTCCTTCATGATCGTCTCCCCAGGTCCAAGGGATATCAGCTCGGCGTGATGCTGAGGAACAAAATAAACAAACAATAGTAATAATAATGATGATAATCATACGACATAAAACGAATACTTGGTGCGTTATATAACGAAGTTAGGTAAACACTTCTAGTATTTCAACCTTCTAACAATATCGACATTACAGATGAACTACTCTGATATGTTCTGAAAAACTTGTACTCATATCTTTTATATTTCCGTCCGTTGGTCCGTTCGCTCGTGAATGAATGTATGAATGGATGAATGAATGAACGAACGAACACGTGATCGAACAAACGAACGAAAGAACGAATGAACGAAGGAATGAATTTATGAATGTAAAGTTGGTGACCAAGCTGCATTGCTGGCTCAGTCAAAGACCGGAGACAGACACAAAACATCAAGCGCAGTCAGAGACCATACCGTGGGCCGGGAGAGAAGACGTCCGGGTCGGGAGAGCAACAACAACCACACCTAAGCACCATCTAGAACTCAATGAATGATGACGATCCATCTTTGTTCTGATCATCATGGGTGTGTTGCAATAAAAGTGACTTCAGCTCAGTGTCATCTGCACGTCACCATAGTTACCATTATCACGTCACTATTTAGGCCCGTTACTGGGCTTAAGTCCAGTATAATGTTATTGCATAAGGCCCTAATATATCAATATAGTTTATATAACTTACCTTGATATAAGCGATCAGGTCCACGTCATTGGCCACCCAGGTAAGGTTGCTGACCACGTGATCTGGAGGCGGGGGCGGGATGAGAGGCGGAATCTTCAATAGACGCTTCATCCTGACTTCCACCATCTACAGTGATGACGTCATACAGTAAAACCTGGACCATTCATTAACTCCACAGGAGAAAATGTGTATTTGTTATGAAAACAGGTGTAAATATCTGGTGTCAGTTAAATATTAATAACATTAACCAACAATTGGACCTTAAATTACCACTGTTTGTTATATATAGGATCTGCATGACACTTTGCTTAGAATTATACCGTAAGATAAGTTAAATAAGCTTATACCGTTCCATACATTTCTGAAAAAAAAAACATGGTAAAATATCCTAAAGGGCGCATGCAGTTGATTTAGCACTATATGGGACAAGATAGCATTGCCGTATTATCTATCGGTGATTTATTCCTGTATCAACACCAAATGATCGCCTTATCATCTTCGTATCATTGTCGTGTTAATGTGGCATCAACGTCTTATAGTTGATAAATCATCATGTTAACGTCGTATCAAGAGTTTATCATAGCTGTATCAGTGTCGTATTATAATTATATCATTACCGTATCATAGCTGAATCATTGTCGTATTATATTTGTATCATTACCGTATCACAGCCGTATCATTGCCGTTCTATAATTGCATCATTACCGTATCACAGCCGTATCATTGTCGTATTATAATTGTATTATTACTTTATCATTGTCGTACTATAATTGTCTCATTACCCTATCGCAGCCGTATCATTGTCGTATTATAATTGTATTATTACTTTATCATTGTCGTACTATAATTGTCTCATTACCCTATCGCAGCCGTATCATTGTCGTATTATAATTGTATTATTACTTAATCATTGTCGTACTATAATTGTCTCATTACCCTATCGCAGCCGTATCATTGTCGTATTATAATTGTATTATTACTTTATCATTGTCGTACTATAATTGTCTCATTACCCTATCGCAGCCGTATCATTGTCGTATTATAATTGTATCATTACTTTATCATTGTCGTACTATAATTGTCTCATTACCCTATCGCAGCCGTATCATTGTCGTATTATAATTGTATTATTACTTTATCATTGTCGTACTATAATTGTCTCATTACCCTATCGCAGCCGTATCATTGTCGTATTATAATTGTATCATTACTTTATCATTGTCGTACTATAATTGTCTCATTACCCTATCGCAGCCGTATCATTGTCGTACTATAATTGTCTCATTGCCGTATCATCGCCGTAGCATTGACGTATATTCACTATATTGGTATCATCATCGTATCATCGTTATATTGCTGCTTATCATTGTCGTCTGACTCCTCTCCTTACCGTATCATCGCCGTTTGTCACATCATCGTATGATTACATGTCGTATGTTCGTCGTATCAGTAAATGCTCATGTACGCATCAATGATATATATATATATATATATATATATATATATATATATATATATATATATATATATATATATATATATATATATATATATCAGCATAGTATGTCCGTCATTTGTTCCCTACCGTATCATCGTATTATTGACGAATCAAAGCCGAATCATCGTGGTCGTTTCGTCGTCCTAAAAATTTCATTCATTTCTATGTCCTGCGTGTGTTTGACTTTATGAAAATGTCAAATATGTCCTTGAAAAATGGGTTATTCTATGAAAACACATCTGCGAAGATATGTTTCTTATGTGTTCTAAAGGACGATATTTTAGATGATGATGAAAGTGCTCCTTAACGTTGGTTATCGGTATTCTTGGCCTTCAAAGTATTAGTTAATGTACTAGCAAAACTTGTTATAACTGATAATGTTATGATCATCTTATTATGTAACACTAACCGATAATGTAATAAGAAATCAATCAATATTGTAACACAAACTGATTACGTAATAATAAATCAACTGATAATGTAATACTAACAGATAACGTGATAATATTATAGCCGATAATGTAACACTAACCAATAATACAAATTCAACCGATAATGTAACAACATTTGCTCACCGATAACGTAACACGAATTTAACCGACAATTTAACAAAGTTCCCTTACCGTTAATGTAAAATAATATTAATCGCTAATGTAACATTACTTAAACAAACCTGTCCAATCAAAGAAGCCACTTTGAATCCAATGATAACCCAACGTGTAAGACCTTCCACATTTGTCATGGATTTAGCAGTCCATTAGATGCATCATTGTGAGCTCAGTTGACCATAGATCATCTAGGCTTAATGATTACCCCTTGTCCGTACAAGCACAAATCGTAAGATGATTATTACATTATTAGATGTAACAAAGCTTCCAAAAGGAAGAAAAATTG
Source organism: Sipunculus nudus (assembly GCA_026874595.1). NCBI lineage: Eukaryota > Metazoa > Annelida > Sipuncula > Golfingiida > Sipunculidae > Sipunculus > Sipunculus nudus. Next base: position 63,078,471 of record CM049319.1, read on the forward strand.
AAGTGTCTGGGGCGCTCAGAAATAAAAATATTTTAGGATCACATGGCTATTAGGAGCGTCAAAACGGATTGGTGATCTGTTTTAAAGTTTTATTGGTTGTGTAAAATTTAATCTTTATTTTGAAACATTTTCATATCGTTACATAGTTGAATATTGTGTCAATATATTAATTTTTTAGTCGGCAGTGGTATGTCACTGCCACAAAAGCCACCTTTGATCCTCTCGGTCTATATGCTAGAAATTTCGCGCAAACGGTCGGACGCCTGGGCCCCCAGGACCGAGCGTCAAGGTGAGATTTCGAGCGTCACAGACGCTAATCCCGCTTTTCCGAAAACCCTGAGATAGCCTAAAAAATGACCTAAAATTTGTGTTGTACATATGTAAAAGATGTGAAGAACATTTTTATGTTTTTCCGTTTTATCTCGAATGATAAATTAAAATAAAAATACTCTGGGCCCTATGTCAGTAAAATAATTATTTTGGTGTGGCCTAAGGACAGGAGCTTCAAATGACTAACTGACCACATTGAGTTTTCCAGCCTCCGTTTCGTCTAGGACACCCTCCCCTCGCAGTTCAAATATTTTGTCTCGGACATTGTTGAGAATTCTTCTAGCAGCCTGCTGAGTTTTCACTGACACTGCGATTCCCGGATGTTCACGAGCAAGTATTCCTTAAAAGACAAAAAAAAAAAAAAACAAGAATGCTGACATACAAATAAATGTGAAACATAAGTGGTGTGTTATATAGGTCACTGAGCAGTAGAATGGTCTTGTTAGTAGCCATTATGTTTCAGAAATGAAATATATATTTTTTTAATAAAGAAAATGGTCGTAGGCAGTCATGTTAGTGGGAGGTGTTTTAGGATAATTAACATTAGAATTATCCGGACCAAAAAAAGTGGTCGTCTCAGCGGGGTGGTCGTGAGAGGGATTTATATATATATATATATATATATATATATATAAACATATATATATATTTATATATATATATGTATATATATATGTATATATAGATATTTATATATAGATAGATAGTGTTCCTATGAATCGATTATTTGTAGTTTTCTTGTACAATTGATATCATAGACTGCAGTTTTTAATTATTGTTTAACCTAAACGATTATGTATGCACATGCAAAATAGTCATAATATCCAGAAAAAAATGTTTTAATCTTTTAAGAGATATATAAAAAACCGTACACAAAATTGCAGGCAGCTTTAAATTGAACCTTGTGCAGGGAACAAGTGTCAATATTGTAAACAACCTGGCCGTAACATTAAACTTTCAGCGTGAATTACAAATCAAGCTGAATAAATCGGTTAATAAATTAAGTATATTTATATACAGCAAATTTTATGGTAATATGTGAGTTCATTTAATAATCGATTGATAAATTGATCATCGTTCGTTTTTCTTCTTTCAATCCCCTAATATATATATATATATATATATATATATATATATATATATATATAGAGAGAGAGAGAGAGAGAGAGAGAGAGAGAGACGGAATTTTTACCAGCAATATTAACCAATATTTACAAGCGAGACATTGACTAGATAAGAACGGACCAGTGAGCTCGACATGCAAGATCATTGCTCATGGCGCTCAAAGAAAAATCGAGGCCTTGGCATGACACGCATTGAAAGTGTTTTGCCATAGACCCGAGCGTAATAGCGAGAGAGACACAGGTGGCGGTAATTCAGGTAATCAGTTCTGCAGCCAATTCGCAAAAAAGTGCACAAGCGATACGTGTAAATCTTCATTATTATAATTAGTACGGATGTGTATTAGACATTTAAATCAAGGATAACCAGGAACAAGTTGAAATTAAATTATGAAAAAAACTGAATTGCTTTTTATTCACTTCTCCTTGGCTCCTGAAGATTATCCCTTCCATTGGTATTCAGTGAAGGAAATCTAGATATACCAAGCACAGCAGTAAGAAATGTAGGTCAAGTCGCCGCTCTGACCAGCGTACTACCGTCAGAGTTCCTTTACACCTTGCATAGAGGACTGCACTGTAACGTTATATTAGGATTCAAATATTTTCGTCATTTTGACAACGGCTCATGGCATATTAGTACTCTTTCACTTGACATAAACCAGACCGGTCGGTCGTTAGCTGTTTTAGTATATGACTCTAATCTAGTAATACAAGTTTTTTTCTATTCTTCCCTGATAATATGGTGCTGGCTGTATCAGAAATAAGCTTTTGATGATATCTAGAATTTTTAGTCACGGAGGATTTGCCTGTAGCTGAAGTCAGAGCCGAGTTGACAATGCTCGCCGCTGTGCCAGTATTTGTTAAGCAAATCACACATTTTTTTGTATGTGGAAAATTAAAAAGAAAAAAGTTTTCATCTTGGAATTGGGTACAGTTTATGCAATAAATATGTAAAATAATTTTCAAAGGCAAATGTGTTATATTATATGATAATATAATGAGATTTGGAATACGTTTGCGTGACCAAACTCTGCCAAGATACCAAAACAGGTATGCAAAGAGAGCCTATGCAGTCACGGCCCCAATCCTGTGGAACTCTATACCAAGTGCAATGAAAGACAAAATGTGCTTCACAACTTTAAATCACGTCTTAAGACATATTTAGATAAAGATTTCTTTAGTTTTTAGCTCTAACATGGTCTTTATGCTAGATTATAACCTGGTCCGTTTTCTTTCGGTGATACATGTTTTTCAAATTTTAATCATTTAAGCTGCACATATTTTCATTTTATGTTTTTAACATTACATTACAGTGTTAAGGAACTTTGGTTTTTAAGAAATATATTATTATTATTTTTATTATTATTATTATTATCATTATTATTATTATCATTACTATTATTATCATTATTATAATCATTATAATTTTAATTTTAGATGGTCACCCGGTAAAATACAGTGAAAGGTTAATCTACAGGCATATTAAGCTATAAAACCACTTTGAAAACACGTTAGAAAAGGTTGTAATATAATCAAAGATTTTTTTTTCAAATTTCAGAAAGAAATCAATTCAATCCGTCTGGTAACTAGTACGTCACACATTTTATGGCTCGATTCTTTTGGTGCATTGCTTATCGTCTGCTTAATTCTATTCGCTGTAAATTGGTAAATAATCTTCTAAAAACATTACAGGAATTGTTACGAAGACAAATAAATGAGGGGAAAAACCCTAGCCGCTCCGGGAGTCGAACCCAGGTCGGTGGCGCACAAGTCCGGCGTCCATACCGCTTCGCTAGCAGTTCGGTCCGCTTTTAAAGTTAACCCGTAACACACCCCCCTAAGAGCGTTCTGCTATCAGAACAAGACTAATTATCCCAGGAGTCACACTTTGGTGAGCTTATTCCCTGGGCCACAAAGTTAACCGTCACGTTAGACGAGCCCCCATTTTGATACGAAGAAAAATAAATGAGGGGAAAACCCTGGGCCGCTTCGGGAGTCGAACCCAGGTCGGTGGCGCACAAGTCCGGCGTACTAACGGCTTCGCCAGCAAAGCAAGCTTCTCTAGCGAAACAGTTCGGTCCGCTTTTATGTCACCCCGTAACACCCCCTCTTATGAGCGTTCTGTTATCATAACAAGACTAATTATCCCAGGAGTCACACTTTGGTGAGCTTATCCTCCGGGCCACAAAGATAACCGTCACGTTAGAGAATACATAATGCTGACCGCTAACAAAGAACTTGAGAGAATTGTTTACCTAATCTTTCATAAGTCTTTCGGAAGGTAAGACACAGGCCGTCGGAATGGTCATTAACACTCGTTAAATTACCATGTCAGCATGAGAGTGTCATATAATATGGCCTTATTGTTGTACCCATATTTGTACGAGGGTATTTTTAAACAAGTGTTAATGGCAATTCAAGGGGCTTATCGGATGGGTCAGCACGTGGGTTCCATGGACATTGGGTCATCCAAGATGAATTGCGCCGGATGACATCACTAATGCGGTCAGCGTCCGAAAGGTCACATAGGATGACGTTGTAAGAACATCGAATGCCATCGCGTAGAAATGTGTGAATGGTAATGTCCCTTCATTAACATAGTTAAAGAAATTTAACGGAGGTTATATGTTCACCCATGTTTTTTGGCATAGATTTCTAACTCCTTTAGGTCTGGTTAGTTGTCCGTTTACAAAAAAAAAAAATAAATAAATAAAATGGATGAATGCAAATATGAATAAATACATAAATGAGCCAATAAATGAAGGAACAAACAGATATACGAATAAAAAATAAATGAAATTAAAACGAATCGTTATAAGGAATGCGGGAGCATATGTAATCGAGAGGGGCAATGGTATTTCATTCTTCCCTTAAAAAAACCGGCCGAAATAAAATAGTGAAATATTTTTGCAGAGGGACTTAATTATTTTTTCTTTCATTCTTGAATTGGTTCATATGAAAAACTATCAATTCAATCTAGAAATTCAAATAAGAAAACAGACTGTAATGAAGCACCTGGGCTCGTGACCCAGTGGTCACATTATATTCGTTCTACCTGATTTCATATACACACTGCTTGAAAATCCTGCCTTTACAGTGTACGACCGCCAAGGCAGCATAACAGGACTGAGAACGTTCCGACCAATGAAAGAGCGGGATAGTACGGGTTCTGAATCCGAAGACATTATGTCTAAATAGGAATCTACGCTGTCTAGTTTTATGAAAACTTAATGGATATTTGGATAAATGATATAAAAATAAGAAAGAATATATATATATATATATATATATATATATATATATATATATATATATTGAAAAATTCATTAAAGTTACCTAAAGCTCTGATAATTTGAAGACGACCGTCCTCTAACACTGTCTTCATCTCGTCAGCGATACGTTTGTTGTCGACCATGTGATCCACCAATTTCGCCACTTCCTCTTCGCCCATGACGTAACCCATACCTACGTCATATCCGAAACGCAACTGTATGCTAATGCGACCATTAAGCCATCCGATCACTTGAGGAATTAAACCCTATGAAAGAGAAAACAAAGTTCTTCATACTTAAAGTGACCTTCTCCGAAATCTGACGACTATTAACTAAAGACCATCCCTTCAAAGCCGATCCCAAGCTGTTAGAGCTGTTCGTTTCGTTTATATCCATGTTTTTGTGACATGGGGGGGGGGGGGGGGCATATAATCAAACCATTCAACAAGAACATCTATAGTGCATTAAGACGAACCACAGGTTTTCAAAGGGCGTTTTGCTCTCAACTTCCGCACACATGCATCCAACCACCTGAGGTTACGTTTTTTTCCCTGTTTGTCAACAATGCTGTGTTTACTAACTACTTGCAGATAAACAGACTCATACATCTCTTTCACAGTGTGTTTTATGAACATTTCTTAACAGGATTTACCCGGAGTTCATAAATATGCATTGAGAGTATGCCAGAAATCATTTATATTAGATAGAAAATGTATGTGAATAGCTGACTTTAGTTAAAAAAACCGCATGATATAGGATTAAATTTGATAACAGGTAAAGTCTGAGCTTTACATACAAAAAAGCATATCATAACACATACGTCTTAAACACAACTGTTTATGACATATATATACCCTGATTGTATTACGTTTCCACCGATTGTTGATAACTACCGTTGCATGGATTCATACAATGTTTCTCATAGCAAAACAACAGTCGCGACTTAATTAATTTTTTTATGAAGTTACTCAAGGACAGAGGAATGACCGGTGTTGCCGAGGGTAGTTATTGTTCCGTTCATTGTTAAAAAGGACTCAGTGTTAACAGACAAATTGTGATTTAATTTCTGCTCATAGTTTAGTTACTGCCAGTGCAGTCACACTCAACAGGCTTCCTTGGTGGGTTACATGTCCCGCCATCTGTCGGATTTAAACCGAGTCTGAGTTGGCTGCTGGTCACGGGTTGCCATTAATAATGTGGTTGCTTTTTAGTCGCATGGGTTTCAAAATCGTGGTATTAGAGAAAGAAAAATTAAATGACCCGAGAAATAAAACCTTCGTGAATAAGAGTTTAAATAAGGCAATTTTAAAAAAGAAAAAGATTGACATTATGCAAAAAAAAAAAAAAAAAAAAATGACCGTGTATGTTCAAAGATTATTTTTTTAAATGAAAATATCTGCCATTAAAGAACAAAATTTTTAATAAGATTTTGTGCACAAAATATTTGATAAAATTTATTCAAATAATAATGGTCTTACCCTGTGTATAGGTCTTGTTTTGTGAAATTGCAAAAATTGGAACCTTCGCGAAAAAAATGGAAAAGTGAAAATCGCGAAATTTTAACCCCGCGAATATGAAGCCGACAACAGTAAGTATTCCATGAGTCACGACACTGACGATATAGAGAAGTGAATGGTTTGCTGTGGTTGGCTCTAGTCATTATGCCAGGCTGTATTAAAAAATGTTTGATTGTAACGTGTGTCTAGCATAATTTCAACCAATACTGACCGCGTTGTTCAGTAGTTTTAAATATGTTGCAGATCAAAGAAATGTTGTCCAAATGCCTGTTTGAGATTGACTGGAAGGCTCATTTTGGTTTCACTGTGTCGGGGAAAGAATTATTATCTTAGAAGATCTAGAATCTTCCCGCAAAATAAAAAGAGAATTCTCAGTCTTTCTGGGATAAATATGAATTGCATTCTCTTCCGGGAGGATTGAGAATTCCAATAATTACCAGAAGAGACTAAAACATGGAATAAATGACGTTTGTCATTTATCCCGGGAATAACAAAAATCATTTTATGCCAGCTTTGAATCGGCTAAATGCACCTATAACGTTCGGTAATCAAACGACTTTATTGTATTTTCGACATTAACATTGCGTTCAAGGCAATCCTGTTTCAAGTATAGTCTGTGTTAACTGCCAAACTTCTGTGGTAAACATAAACCCTTCTTATTGTCCTGTTATTGTCTATAAATACGATATATTTACATATATTGTCAAACATAATAATAAGCTGTGATTATTTTTATTATGTCTTTATTGATTCTGTCAGCATGTATATACAAAGTTTATTAGTGATACTTACGATCAATCCTTTTCATATATAATACATGTTCTCTTGTAATTAACAAATTAATGCATGGATTTGCCAACATAGCATTTGTATCACTCATAAATATCTTATTGCCATTCCCCCTTAATTCACACAATATTATACCAAGTTTTACGGTCCCAGTTCCATAAAACAGAGGGAGTTCACTGCTAAAAGCGTGGGTGACAACTAAGCCGCAGGTCACGCATATTGTCATGTAATGTCACATAATGGCGAAGCTTTTCCACAGGTGTCGAGGCAAATGGAATTTCCTTGAACGTAACCCATGCATTCATTAACACTTCAAAAGACAAATTTTCTGCTTGTATTCGTTTTTTACATTAAAGTTCACCAGTACTTTCAGTTACAAACCGTAATGTATGATATTAGCATGTGGGCGATTTAACCTTTGTTTTACTGGCCGCGTCGATTCCAACCAGACTTTCAACTACGCGCTTGTACACAAAAATCTCAGAAAAGTAGCAACATGATATAGAAAATCATAAATTAACCAAAAAGGTTAAGGTATTTAAAATGCAAAAAAAAGTAAATTTATAACATGTAAATAATGTAAAATTGCAACATTAGGCCGATAGATTAAAGCGTTTTAAATCATACCACACTACGTTCAATACTAGAAAGCAGAGAACGCATGCCTCCACCAATATTCTGGATCACCAGATTATACCAGGATCCTGAACCAAAGAAGGAATGTGCTGCGTAAGCGCAGGAACTACATGAATCCAAGATGTTTTCATAATCCCCCTGTGATCTCTTTTTCTCAGCCACTCGTTAATGACTGGTGTCTCACACGTGCTTTCCTAGCCTATACTTCGCGTCATCAAGAAGTTTCCATGTACAAATAATTTCTTTTCTTTCGATTCTTGCTCAAAACATCTACTACTTTATTGTTTGCTGCTGGAATTTCATTTGGGGTACCAGCATAATACATAAATGGTCGCGATATATCCTTTCTAAGTCGTACAACTAGAACACTGCTTGCAGAGAGAGAATATGCCGAAATTTTACAGCACTCTCAACTTTTAACTTTGTATATGTTCAAAAGTTTTACTGTGATCTTAACGTGCTCCTTTTTAATTTTTGAAACATGTCATAGACAATGCCACTGAATATATATGTATATATGTATAATAGTAGGCGTTTAATCAAAACGTTAAAGTTTCAAGGAAATATGCCGATGATAACTAAATATCCGTGAGTCTAACACTGATTTTTAGTTCAGCTGAATGAAAGTCATCTGAGCTACAGCGATCACTCTTTGTCCGTCTGGTCGTCTGTCGGTCCGTTAACAGGGCACAAATCTTAACTGCTGGACCTGAAATCTTCTCACTTGGCATCCTCGGAGGTCCATAGAAATCTCTTTGGAAACCTCAAATTAGGTCTCTGATAACCATTCTCCGAGCTATGGGTCTCGTAAGTACCCCCCAGAATAATCAAAAGTTTGATACAAAAGCTCACGTATCTGAATAACTACTGCATCGATCACTATGATTCTTTGCATGAATATTGATCATGGAATGTTCCATCAGTTCCTGCAAACCGGTGGCGCCACCTGTATTTGTTTTCTTATTTTTACGATTTTTTTCTCTATTTTTGAGACCTTCAAAGAAGTCGTCAATTGTTAACAAGGCGTACATCGTGAACGCTGGTCTTGGAATCTTCTTACTTGAGGAAAAGTCTATGTGGAAATGTGAAATTAGGTATCTGTTACCCATATTCTTGGAGCTATGGGGCTCAAAAGAACCCCTCAGAATAATTATAAATTTAATACAAAAGTTCCAGTATCTGAATAACTAATGCATTAATCACCATGATTTTTTGCATGCATAATGATCATGGTCTGTTTCTTAAGTTCTGCATACTGGTGGTGCCACCTGTATTTTTTTTTCGAATTTTCACGCATTTTTTCCTCTACTTTTGAGACCTTCAAATAAAGCCTAATTTGTTAACAAGCACAAATCGTGAACGCTGGACCTAGAATCTTCATACTCGACATCGAGTGAGATCATTGAAAAATATCCTTGTAAACCTGATATTAGGTCTCTGTTACCTATATTCTCTAGGCTATGGGGCTCGAAAGTACCTCACAGTATAATTATCTGAATAACTACTGCATTGATTGCTGTGATTCTTTGCATGCTTTTCGATCATGGAGTGCTTCATCAGTTCCTGTAGACTGGTGGCGCGACCTGTATTTTTTTTTATTTTTCATGCATTTTTTCTCTATTTTTGATACTTTCGAATGAAGCAGTCATCTGTTAACAAGGCACAAATCGTCAATGTTTGACCTAGAATCTTTTAACTTGACAATCAGGGAGGTCCATAAAAAGTCTTTATGGAAACCTGAAATTAGGTCTCTTTTACCCATATCCTCTGAGCAATGAGGCTCGTAAGTACCCCAAGAATAATTAAAAATGTGATACAAAAGCTTCTGTTTTTGAATAACTAATGCATTGATTGCTATGATTCTTAGCATGCTTTTTTGATCATGGAGTGCTTCATCAGTTCCTAGAGTGGTGGCTACACACCCCGCCCCCCCCCCCCCATCATGAGGCCATGAGGCATGTTGTTTTCAGTGCCGTCGTCTGTCATCGCCGTCCTCATCTGTAGGATATCTTGTGAACGCGATAACTTTTGAAGGGCTGCATATTTTCTGCCTAAATTTGAAACACTCAATTGTTCATACCAAAATCGCGCATGAGTTTGAAAACCAGTGACCTTGGCCTTCATCTTCAAGGTAAAATCTGCCAAAATGTGAATTTTTTTGTGAACCCCATACCTTTTGAAGTATTCCACATTTTTTCCTCAAATTTGGTACATATATTATTTCTGCCAAGTTCTTGGAAGATTTCGAAAACCGGTGACCTTGACCATCATCTTCAAGGTCAAATCTGCCAAAATGTAAAATAATAACCCCATAACTTTTGAAGTATTATATATTTTGTCCTCGAATTTGATACAACAATTGTTCCTACTAAATTCAAGGACAAGTTAAAAAAAAAGTGACCTTGACCTTCATCTTCAAGGTCAAATCTGCAGAAATATGACAGTTTTTGTGAACCCCATAACTTTTGAAGTATTTTACATTTTGTCCTCAAGTTTGATAGACCAACTGTTTCTACAATGTTCTCTTACAAGCTCAAAACCTGGTGACCTATACCTTTCTCTTTAAGGTTAAATTGCCGAAATGTAACATTTTATGAACCCCATAAGTTTGTAGTATTCCAATTTTTTCCTCAAATTTGGTACACCAATTGTTACATCAAGCTCTCGGACGAGTTTGAAACCTGGTGACCTTGACCAATATCTTCAAGGTCAAATCAGTGGAATTATAGTTATTGTCCTGTGGACAAGATAATTTTTGAAATCTTGGACGTGATAGAAATCCTGTGACCTTGACTTTGATCTTTAAGGTCAAATTTATGCAATTCTAGGCATATTTTTACCCCAATAACTTTGTACACAAGTTCTTTCTGCTAAAATGTTATCAGAGTTTGAAAAGCGGTGACCTTGACCTTCAAGGTCTTATCTGCTTAGATCGAGATTCATTGTTTAAAGATATTGCATATTTTACTCCTAATGTTATGGGATGACCCATAGGGGGAGACATATATATGTTTAGCGCTGCAAAAACAGAGCCATTCTAGTTTCAATTATTTACACATTTTATGTCTATTTTTGAAAACTTCAAATGAAGCTATATTTCGCAAATTAGGAGAGAAAACATGATTTTGAAGCACCAAGTGAGTCAGATGAGGCATAAATTGTATCCATTTGGCCTAAAATCCTCATACATGACTTTCAGGTAGGTCCCTTAAAAACTCCTTGGAAATCTGAAATGTCACTCTGACCCATTTTCTACAAGCTGTGTGAAAGAACTTGATTTTAACACTAAATTAGTCAGGAGGGCATAAATGGTAGCAGCTGCATGTAGATTAAGGTCACTGTAACCTATATCTAAGGGCTATTGGCAAAATGCATGATTTTGACTCTGAGAGTCTTTTTGCCCATTGTTCAAGGCTCCTTGAATTCAGCTGAGCGTCATGGCCTACGGGCCACTTGTTTTCAGTTGGGTCTGCGATATATGCATTTCAATATTGAGTTAAGTACTAATTACAAATCAAGTAAACCAAACATAATATACGAAGCACGAGCCAGCATGTGAGAGAACCGCTAATTGAATTAATTGATTAACATGTCTGCAGGCGAGGAGAGTTTCAGATCACTGTAAATTAGACAGTACCCATCTGGTCTGTTTTTGTACTGTACAGCCACAAAGCAGTCTCTTCTTAAGAAGCACTGCATCAGTTCTGACCAAAACTGAAAGATTATTACAACGTGCGATGTATTTTGACCACCAGTGGGCGATCATTATGTTGTAACATTCAGTTATTAAATTTATTATGCAAATGTAAAAGTTAGGTTCCCTGTATTACCATTAGTACTATTACTTTCAGTGTTTCTTCACTTTCTACATGAAATTATTGTGTAGTTTATCCTAATCTGGTACAAAACATTAAAATACTGTACAGCAAATTACTGTACTTGTTGTATTTATCTTAATAATTGGTACCTAACCATGGCCTTTTCAACTTGACCTTTCGTTATAAATAACGCTTTAAGAGCTGATCTCGGTACCAGAGGCGCAATTTTCTTACGCAGTGTTGGTGGTGGTGGTGGGCGCCGGGGGGGGGGGGGGGGGGTATTTTCAAGCAGGGGCAACCGTCGAGGGTGCAGTGGCGCGAACTATCTTCATTGGGGGATGACTTGCAGTGGGAGGGTAATCAAAGTCAACTTTTTTTTATTAATGCACACACACACACATACAAGGTTTTATGGGGCGACCGTCGAGGGTGCAGTGGCGCGAATTATCTTCATTGGGGGATGACTTGCAGTGGGAGGGTAATCAAAGTCAACTTTTTTTATTAATACACACACACACACACATACAAGGTATTATGTTTTCCATATAGGTTACTTCAGATCCAGGTTTAGATGTATAATATTTCATAGTAGACTCAGAAATGGAATCAAAATCTGTATTTCTAATTATTAAAATATTTAATTTCCAGTATATAAATATAATTCTCTGTATACCAGGGTAGATGATTACACTGACCATGCCCCCCCCCATGCCTTGCTGAAGTGTGTGGTGTAGGAATTTGGGGGGGGGGGGGGGGTCAGGGTGGCGGTGACGTGGTAGTCATGCCCCCCCCGTGCGTTTTGGAAATCTATAAAAATTTCATTCAAGATATAAGCAATATTGGAGCGATTTGAAAATAAAGAACAGGGAAAAGTTTTGCTTCAGAAACCAACTAAAAGTAAAACCACATTGCCTTAAACGTTCTAATCTATAAAACCGGCATGATTTTTTTTTAATTTGAGCAATTTGACTGGATATTACGTTGTCATAGGACATCTGAATCATGTCATATTGTTAGTCATATTGGTATTTTATCCATCTTTATTTCATTATATCTTAAAGACTGCGGTTCATTGATAGTTGAGGAACATTGCAAGAAAGTGGCACATTCGTATTAAAAGGTTGTATTTTACAAATTGCAAATCGAGCCTTTTTTAATGACAAAATAACATTAAATTTACTAAATGCGGGGGCGGATAGGGGATATAACATGATATGTCCCCGATAGTTGAAACAAGTGACCCTTGGGTCATGACGCTCAGCTGAATGGGAAGAGATTAGCTAAAGGAAATTTTATCATCTGAATGGTAGTATATACCCATTCAACTGAAGCATCAAACAGATTAACCAACAGGCCAAGATTGTGTCTGTTTTTATATATCTCAAAAAAAGAGAAAAAGTGCGTAAAAAATACAGGTTGCTCCACCAGTCTGCAGAAACTCAAAAAAGACTTAATGGTCAATATGCATGCAAAGAATCATGGTGATCTCTGCATTAGTTGTTCAGATACTTCAGCTTTTGTATCAAATTTTCCATTATTCTGAGGGATACTTCGGAGTCCTAAAGCTTGAAGGATACGGGTAACAGAGACCTAATTTCAGGTTGCCACAGACACTTTTCATGGGCCTCCTTGCATGACAAGAATGAAGATTCTAAGTCCAGTTGTTACGATTTGTACCCTGTTGACAGATAACCTATTCTTTAAAGGTCTCAAAAATAGAGAAAAAAAATCGTAAAAATTTGAAAAAAATAGAGGTGGCACACCCAGTCTGCAGAAACTGATGGAACACCTCATGATCAATATTTATGCCAAAAATCATGACCATCAGTGTTGTAGTTATTAAGATTCTGCTGTTTTTGTATCAAATTTTTCATTATTATGGGGGGTATTTTGGAGCCATACAGCTTAAAGGATATGGGTAACAGAGACCTAATATCAGGTTTCCATTGAGGCTTTTCATGGGTCTCCCTATGTGTCAAGAATGAAGATTCTAGGTCAAGTTGTTATGATTTGGGCCCTGTTAACAGATGTTCATATCTTTATAGGACTCAAAAATAGAGAAAAAAATCGTAAAAAAGCTGAACAAATGCAGGTGGTGCCACCAGTCTGCAGAAACTGATGAAACACTCCATGATCAATATCCTTGCAAACAATTATGGTGATCTCTGCATTAGTTGTTCAGATACTTCAGTGTTGTATCAAATTTTCCATTATTCTGAGCTGTACTTTGGAGTGCCATAGCTCAAAGGATATGGGTAACAGAGACTTAATTTCAGGTTTCCATGGAGACTTTTCATAGGTCTCTCACTGTGTCAAGAATGAAGATTCTAGGTCCAGTCTTTACGATTTGTGCCCTGTTAACAGATGTTCACATTTTTAAAGGTCTCAAAAATTGAGAAAACTATTCGTAAGTAAACGAAAAATACACATGGCGCCACCAGTCTGCAGAAACTGATGAATCACCTCTTGATCAATATGTATGCCGAAAATCATGACCATCAGTGGTGTAGTTATTGAGATGTTGCAGTTTGTTTTTATCAAATTTTTCATTATTCTGGGGGGGGGGGGGGGGTGGTAATTGGGAGCCACACAGCTCAAAGGATATGGGAAACAGAGAGACCTTATTTCAGGTTTCCATGGAGACTTATCATAGGTCTCTCAATGTGTCAAGAAGGAAGATTCTAGGTCCAGTCTAAACGATTTGTGCCCTGTTAACAGATGTTCACATTTTTAAAGACCTCAAAAACAGGGAAAACAATTCTTAAAGAATCTAAAAATACAGGTGGCGCCACCAGTCTGCAGAAACTGATGGAACATCTCATGATCAATATGTATGCAAAAAATCAGTATGAAATTTTTGACTATTTTGGGGGGGGGGGGGGTACTTTGGGGCCCCATAGCTCGAAGGATTTGGGTAACAGAGACCTAATTTCAGGTTTCCATGGAGACTTTTCATAGGTCTCTCACTGTGTCAAGAATGAAGATTCTAGGTCCAGTCTTTACGATTTGTGCCCTGTTAACAGATGTTCACATTTTTAAAGGTCTCAAAAATTGAGAAAACTATTCGTAAGTAAACGAAAAATACACATGGCGCCACCAGTCTGCAGAAACTGATGAATCACCTCTTGATCAATATGTATGCCGAAAATCATGACCATCAGTGGTGTAGTTATTGAGATGTTGCAGTTTGTTTTTATCAAATTTTTCATTATTCTGGGGGGGGGGGGGGGGGTGGTAATTGGGAGCCACACAGCTCAAAGGATATGGGAAACAGAGAGACCTTATTTCAGGTTTCCATGGAGACTTATCATAGGTCTCTCAATGTGTCAAGAAGGAAGATTCTAGGTCCAGTCTAAACGATTTGTGCCCTGTTAACAGATGTTCACATTTTTAAAGACCTCAAAAACAGGGAAAACAATTCTTAAAGAATCTAAAAATACAGGTGGCGCCACCAGTCTGCAGAAACTGATGGAACATCTCATGATCAATATGTATGCAAAAAATCAGTATGAAATTTTTGACTATTTTGGGGGGGGGGGGTACTTTGGGGCCCCATAGCTCGAAGGATTTGGGTAACAGAGACTTAATTTCAGGTTTCCATGGAGACTTTTCATAGGTCTCTCACTGTGTCAAGAATGAAGATTCTAGGTCCAGTCCATACGATTTGTGCCATGTTAACAGATGATCACATTTTTAAAGGTCTCAAAATTAGAGAAAAATATTCGTAAAAAATCGAAAAATACAGGTGGCGCCACCAGTTTGCAGGAACTGATGGAACATCTCATGATCAATATTTATGCCGCAAATCAAGACCATCAGTGTTGTAGTTATTGAGATGTTACAGTTTGTTTTTATCAAATTTTTCATTATTCTGGGGAGTAATTGGGAGCCCTACAGCTCAAAGGATATGGGTAACAGAGACCTAATTTCACGTTTCCATAGAGACATTTCATAGTCCCCTTAATGTGTCAAGAATAAAGATTCAAGGTCCAGTCTATACGATTTGGGCCTTCTTAACAGATGTTCACATTTTAAAGGGTCTCAAAAATAGAGAAAACAATTCGTAAAGAATTGAAAAATACAGGTGGCGCCACCAGTCTACAGAAACTGATGAAACACTCCATGATCAATATGTATGCCAAACATCATGACCATCAGTGATGTAGTTGATGAGATATTGAAGTTTTTGTATGAAATTTTTGTCTATTTTCGGGGGTAATTTGGGGCCCCATAGCTCAAAAGATATGGGTAACAGAGACCTAATTTCAGGTTTCCATGGAGACTTTTTATAGGTCTCTCACTGTGTAAAGAATGAAGATTCTAGGTCCAGTTTCTACGATTTGTGCCTGGTTAACAGATGATCACATTTTTAAAGGTCTCAAAAATTGAGAAAACTATTCGTAAAAAATCGAAAAATACATGTGGCGCCACCAGTCTGCAGGAACTGATGGAACATCTCATGATCAATATGTGTGCAAAAATCATAACCATCAGGGATGTAGTTAATGAGATATTGAAGTTTTTGTATGAAATTTTTGACTATTCTGGGGGGTACTTTAGGGCCCCATAGCTCGAAGAATATAGGTAACAGAGACCTAATTTCTGGTTTCCAAGGAGATTTTTATGGACCTCTCAGAATCTCAAGTTACAAGATTCTAGGTCCAGTGGTTACGATTTGTGCCTGGTTAACAGACAGACAGACGGACGGACGGACGGACGGACAGACAAACGACGGACAAAGAGTGATCGCTATAGCTCAGATGACTTACAGTCAGCTGAGCTAAAAATGGGGGGGGGGGGGGGAGACATGTCCCCACCAATGCTTTGTACACGGGGGGGGGGGGGGGGGAGGAGACATGTCCCCACCAATGCTTTGTACACGGCAATGGATGCCTTACTTCAGAGACAGCAGGCGTTTCATTCCCGATGATACTGAAGAAAATAGTAGTCCTCACAGTATTACATAAAGTGATTAATCCAAAATCTTTCCTAGGGTCTTTTATTAATTACATTTCAGAAAACGCAGGGTTATTATCAAGACAGGGGGTCAACAGTTGTTCTATTACTATTACTATTACTTTCAAATCCTGATATTACTATTAATTATACTGATCGAAGGATTCTAGACCGTGCGCAGCCAATAGTGCTTTAAACTAGCAATCCATGTATTATGTATTATTACAATCACATATATAAATAATATTAAAAGCATCCATATCACACTGTTACTTATACAATTTTCTTATTTTGTGTCTCTCATTTACAGAAGGCCTAATGAAACTGGAGATCTTTATCATTTCTGCTTCATTATTTCTGTTCTTTTATATTTTGAAACCTCAATGATATTTGTACATTTTTTCTTCATATTAATTTCACATAAATTTATTTTATAGTACATACTTCAGTTTAAATTTTATCTTCTTTCTCATACTTTTTAAGGAT
This sequence comes from Sipunculus nudus, assembly GCA_026874595.1. NCBI lineage: Eukaryota > Metazoa > Annelida > Sipuncula > Golfingiida > Sipunculidae > Sipunculus > Sipunculus nudus. The sequence goes on from CM049319.1 coordinate 63,095,396, forward strand.
AGGTCGAAGGCCTATTCTATTGAATGAGGATGAAGGTATCAATATGATAAGAATGATATATTCTAGATTTCAGAAAAGTATCATAATAGTATCATGAGTGACAATTATTAAGGTTTATTATTTTTATAAACGGTTGAAAATACTATTGAAGAAAATAAACCTTTTATCCATGGCGAGAATCTAAATGTTTAATAAATCCGTACTGAAACACTGTACTTGTATGTCTCTTATCAAAGTTTTGACGAAATATTGTGGTTTTTTTTTCAGGTTAGACCCAAGAAACCGCCTTTTAAATTTTAGAGGCATTCTGGATCACGATAATTTATTTTCATTTACCCTGGAGTAAGGGACCCCTTTGTTCCAGAAGCGGATCAAGCGGAGGATCTAGGGGGTCCGGAACCCCCCCCCCTTTTCAGCCGCTGCAACATTTTTAAAGGTTTTCTGACCAATTTTCCCGGCTTGGGCCCCCCTTTTTTCGGACCTTTTTTAGGCTTTGTCCTTAGTCCTCTCGAGTTGGACCGATCCTTTTCCTCAGCCCCTGTGTTCTAGAGTTCGCTTGCGACTGAACCATGGAGCTGGTTGACCGTGGCACACATTTTTTTCCTGTGAATAACACGGTAAAGTTTGACAAGGAAACCGGTTTCTGTAGGTTTCAAAGCCGGGATATAGATGCTAATGCAAATAAATGGTTTAGCCACTTCGTATCTGTGTGATAGGTTTCCTATGCCTAAAGATACTCACCGTTATTATACAGGCTTAACCCATAACAATAACTGTTTCCTTTCAAACCAACGCTTCGAATTATTCAAGGTTATTCATTTTATGAAAGCAGTGTCTTTTGGAACGCCTCTTCCCCTCAACATCAAATTCGCCACAATTGTTTACAGCGTTTTGATTAATATCGCGTCCATACTTCATCAGTCTTGAAGTTTTCATGGTCATTATATCGAATATAATCGTTTGCTTGTTGCTATCGTGGTGCTCTTAGTTCACCGAAATGTACATTATAACCTAAAGCTTTTTAAAGTCTAATTTATTATTTTGTATTAGTTCTCCTTCTTATTATTTATTTTACATTTGTATTGTAACTTGTATTTTTATATCATTGTAATTGATCAAATTTTCTTTTAATTTATATTGGGCACAAAGGTCTTGTTTACAACATAAGTATTCAGCTGTTGCAGGCTACCCTGCAATATGCTGAAATAAATTAATAAATCGTGAGTTCGAATCTCAACCTAGGAACGGTAAGATTTTACATGGTTGGCCCCAACCCAGGGCGAGCACTTATTGGGGAGACTGTGTTCCATTGTTCGATTTCACTCAAAAAAAGAGTGCGCCTTTCGGGGGTCTCTCGATTTTATGGCCAAGCAATGGGGATGACACACACCCAGGACCCGCAGAGTGGTACACCGAGTCTGGTTGACGCCAGGATTATCGCGTGTAATCACCTGTGACGCAGTTTGAAACCTGAATTTAATTCTGTGCATAGTACTTAGTTAAGGAAGCATTAAAAAGTGGAAGCGATGAACAAAACAACGAAATACCTTATTAAAGGGTTTGCATAGGATCCTGGCGGAAAATTATATGTTGTCTCATATTAATTTTCTGGTTTAAATAAGTTTTATTAAATGTTCACTCTGAACTCAAAGCGTGGGCCGTTATTCTTTAAAAACATAGTGTCTTGAACATAGGACGGACGCCATTAACACCACCATACCACCGGAAATTAAATATTTCGATTACAAATAGTTAGACTTACCGAGTATCAGATAAAACGATAACTGGCGCACCAATGACGTTTCCGTTTCACAGATATCAACCTGTTATCTTATTTTATCTATAAATTAGTCAGGTTAGTATACCGTAATTTTATTAATTTCACATTGCCAGAATAATTAGTATATCAAACCAGTAATTTGTTATCTGTGTGGTTGAAATCAATGCCTTCTAAGTCGTTCTTGATTGGATTGTGGTCATGTGTCGTGGTTCAGACAGATCTGATTTTGAAACAGGGCATTAACCTAAATGTCTGTTCTGACGGTATTAAGAAAATTATTGGTGAACCGCGAAAAATATTCATCACTGATTTCCTTTACAGTCGGGCGGGAATCAGCGAGTTATGCATAACCGCAGCCGCTCACGCACTGCAAACATAAATGTTAGATGCGTGTAAAATCAAGTCCTTATATTGAAAGAAGTTGAGAAGCTCATTGCCTTATAGGGCAGACAGGATATTAATTTCATGGAAAGCTTTTGACGTAAATAAACTTTCCTTTTTGTAGGAAATGAAGGAACAAAGTTGTGATTGAATTGATTTATACCTATTACGTTAATTTACATATACAAGGTTTAAGTCTAAAACTAGCGTTAAACAGTATATCTCTCTGAATATTTGATAAATCTCCAAATACAAATTAATTATTAATAAATAAAATAGTAGAACGAAGCTATACTTTAAGAATTATTTAATTTGGCCAAGAGAATTGTATTTAACCTCAAAATAACAGCTATGACTTCTGAAATATTCAAAACGTTAATTAAAATCTTAAAATTAAACTAAAGAGATATTTAAAATATATTTAAAAATAGGTTTATTGAAAACAGACGGGATATTGAGTTTTCTCCTTAAGATATTATGTTACCTGCCAACATTTCGCTCTTAAGCCGTTTGCTTACTCCTGTACACACGTGGAAACAAACTTCCATCGAGCGCGAACAGTGGTGCAAAATATAAACAAATATACCGCGCGACTTAAGAAATAGAGGTTTTCAAGATTTTAAAGATGTTCAAGATTGGGAGTAGCCGCTCATGCGCAAGAACGGACATCTATTCACGCCGTCTTGCTAAGGTAAACAGACACACGTGGACTGTGTTTGCTCACACACAGAACCATAACAACAAATAGAACAGGCGAATGGGGTGCCTTTCAACACGATGATTGTTATGGTTACCGCCGCTTTTGCTTCTCAGCGCCACCTAGTATTCAAACGTTGATCGATTTAGAGGTTTAGGATATCTATCCTTCTGATTAAACGTAAGCTTTAATTCAACAATTAAATGAGACTTACCTGTAAGTTGAAATTTGATGGGAATTCTACTGAAACATAGCTGAGTACGAAGGTTAGCTAGTGTCCGAAAAAAACAACCGCAGCCCTGTTAGTAACAGCAGCCAGGTTGCTTAATACGAAGCGATCTTGAGAAAATATGAATGGTAAAGATAATCCAGAACCGAACAAACTGTACTAGAGCGTCTTAATCCGTCCGTAATCCAAATTGATAATGACTGAAATGACCAACGTGACCTCCCGGCGAGAATCCGCGAACGCATTGGCCTCCGCGAGATCTCGGCGCAATCTCGCGTGACCCTGTAGTACGAAAAGCTATGTTGAGGTAGAATCATATTTCAGCTCAACGAGTTGAAACGTTATATATTCTCTTTGGCAATCCACTCAAATGTATAAGAGTACTGCTACAGGTGCCCTTTTTATTGTGTGCAGCGGTCTTACAGATGATTGTTTTATTGTGCACACGGATGTTCAATGTGTTGTTTGCGTTTGGTTTTGTGCCATGCGTAGCTCGTGTTGTAGCGGCCTCGCCTGGCTGGATGTTGCAGGCTGGGTTTTATCCTCATTGGTTGAACCCTAGATACACAGCGTTCTTTGTTCTAGTATGTTCTTTGATCGTGTGCACTGTGTTAGATTCTTTAGATTGTTCGAGAAATGGAAAATTCTCGGCTTGAGGTGAAAAGTTATAAAAAAGGCTGTGTTTTAGTGCCGGGAGAGAGGTGAGAGAATATTCCAGCGGTCACAGAAGCGTGTATGTCAATTTGTGGGACTCATTCCGATACGTGTGGCAATTATAGGTTTTCTTCAGATTTTCTTCTGGATTTGTGACGAATCTTATTTGGTCTTCAGTTTACTTTCGGGATTGTAATAAGGGCTTTACATTGGACTGTTATTCTCCGAGATAATGTGTGTGAACTGTTCGTCTGGCTTATACATGTTGAAGGACTTATCACTGTGACAGTGGTGGTAACCAGGTACTGTGCACTTTGTTTATTTTACTGTGTGATTGTATTGATTTGTTGTTATACTACTGTTATACTACTGTAATTGTATTGATTTAGTGTTTTGTAAAGTTAGGGTTGTTTTAGGAATAAATTATAGTTATTTGTAAACAAAAAACCACTGACTTCTTCATGCATTCCCCTGGACATTCCACGCTGCCTAGTGTTGCGGAATCTGTTTTTTTGTCTCCTTGACAAAATGTTTTGTTCATCACGCATACGTGATCTGTTGATATTAGGTTCCGTGACAGTATACAAAGGAATTAGCCAGTTTTAATGCCTCACTCAAACGTAATGTTTCACTAAATGCACACAAGATAGCGCTGACATGCAATTGTGGTTTACTGTAGATAATAATGAAGACATATGCTGAGTTACCCCACTGGAGTTAGTAAACCCATATGCCGGGATGGTTTTACCTGGAAAGTTTTGTACCCAGCCAAAACGAGCTAAAGGCGTGAGATAATGCACATATTCTTGCAAATATTCACGCATCTTTAAGGTCACGGGGTGATATGTCGTATAGTAACGGGAAATTGTACTTTTCTATTTACGGGTATAAATCTTTAGAGGGTATCGGTACAACGGGATTGTGATACTTTTCTTCTTAATTTTTAGTTTCATCAAATCTTTTGTTTCTGCAAATGATAAACAGTGTCATGCTTAAAATGCACTATCTTGTACAGAAATGAAACAGCCAGGTAATTAGCCCACTAGATTAGATACCTAAATCGCTCTTTTCAGTGAACGACGCAGTGTGGAGTCCATTGTCATTAAACATAGATTTCCCCTGTAGCTGCATATAATTATATCACTTCGTAAACAGTAGTATAAAATCACGTAATTCCATTGATTTATGTCCAGTAAACTATCCGCGGTGACTGGCCAGCCATAAAAAGTGCCTTATTCTCTACTCGTTATTTGCATTCAGGGAACAAAAAATACTTGCATAAAACACAGGCCTGAGTGTGATACGTTATACACAGGCCTGAGTGTGATACGTTATACACAGGCCTGAGTGTGATACGTTATACACAGGCGCTAATTCGTTTTGCCATTTCCTTGCTTGTAAATTTAACCGGGATAATGAGGCATATTCATTTGCAATAACTTGTGTGGGGGGGGGGGGGGGGGGGGGGGGGGGGCCTGCGTGCAATCTTAGTTTGTGTAATGCATCATGTGTTATTTATTTCAACACTTACTTTTACAAGTTTGAGACTTCTGAGAAGACGCAATAAGCGGAAGATCTTGACCAATCGAAGGATGCTAGGGCTGATGAAATCCATGATTTCCGCATTATTGAGAACAGTGAGGTCAAGGATTAGGTCAACGATGGACATGATGATGATGACCAAGTCGAACTGGTTCCAGTGGTCGAAGAAGTACCATTTGTTGAAGGCGAGGATCTGTAACAGAAAACTGTCGGATCAGGAACAGTTATTTTTTATTGATACTAGCGATATACCTATAATATCGACATGCGACCTAAACATCAGGGTTTTGGTGTATCAAAACTAGCAGCCCAATAAAGTGAAGTGAAGCTGCCAGGGTTATATAAAATCACCTGGATTCGACACAAAAGTACTCCGAGTACATTGTTCTAGCGCGAATCTGTCTGCGGAAAGTGTTTGGTGACAGGGACACGTGCATCGGCAAAAAGCGGTTATTAAGGACCACGCTCAATTCGTCTAACTGTAGTAATATAATAATCAGTGGCGGATTTGCTTATGGGCAAATCCAGTATTATAAAATTGCCTATTTTTCAAGAAGTGATTTTAAAAAAGAAAATAGATCTTAAATTATGACATTTCTTTACTAATTTAATTTATGTTAGTAGATTCTTAATATTTCTTTATCACTGTATATTATAAAGTTCCTCGAATCAACATTTTGTACGACGGTAAAACAACTTCTGCTGAAACATGCATGGCAAGAAAAAGAATCTTTGCACATCACCCAGTAAACAGATTCAGTTACACAACTCAAAAACTTACCAAGTGATAGTCATGTAAATCGCACAGTATTGTAACAAGCAGAGTAACAGCAAAGTAAGTATGATAAATATCACTAAAAAAGCAAATATATATATATATATATATATATATATATATATATATATATCTAAATATATATATATAAGCACAATATATATATATATATATATATATATATATATATGAAATATAACAATCAAGTATTAGTCTCTAATTCCAATTATTGATTTATTTTATTTCAAGTAAATCTTACTTCCTGAATTTCAGGGGGGAGGTGATTAAATTTATCATCCCCCCTTGCCAAGATGTGGGGCTTTAATAACCCCCCCCCCCCAGCACACGTATTGACGCCCCTGCTCAAAAAGTTAAATTCACGGGTAGCTATATGTTCAGGGTCACTGCATCTTGAGTATAAAGAGAACATTGGGACGGTTCGGGCTGAAAATAAACGAGGAAATTTTGCTTAAAGCCAGCTATTCACCTTCTTCTTTTGAATCTGTGATTTCTGGCTAACTATGTGTACTTATTTATAAACTGTACGTAATATTTGTCAAGAAAAGTTCTTAAAATGCTTCTGTGACGGATGTATGCGGTTTGCTTATCTACAAATGGTTAGTAAACATGGTATACACGCGCCAGTGTTGACAAACCGAAAAAAAACAGTAACCTGAGGTGGATGGCTGCATACATGCAGAAACTGAGAGGTCATAAGTTGCAAAACGTCCTTTGAAAAACTCTGGTTCTATTAATTTGCCTCCAGATGTCCTTGTTGAATTTGTTTCGATTATTTGGCGGCCCCGCACATGTTATAAATACATTTGTAAGTGAATATAAACAGAACGCACAGCCTGTGTACAATTGGGATCGGCGTTTCCGGCCAATTTTCAAAGAATGTTCATATAATTATCTTTAGTTAATTGACGTCAGATATCGGTATAGGCCCCTTTAAGTTTAAGTTTTACAATCATGTATGTTAACCTTCTTGGTATGAGTGACAGGTTAACATTGCTTTAGGTCATTGAGATGACAGCGTAAAAGTATTATTCATTATTAACCATTAATAACATTTGACCAAAAATAAGGTCGGTTTGTTGATCGTAAATTGGATAATACATCTTCACATATTAGTGGGTACATCCCACCCCTTACCACATTAGAGAAAAGAATTTGCACCTTTGACGAAAGGTAAGCATTTGTATGATACCAATGGGATGGACCCCCTCCCCTAACCACACACACACACACACACACATACAAAGACTTTTCAACCTATGCATAGATACAATATTCAAGATTTAAAACACACCTCCTCTATTGTTTTGTGAACAAAAAGAATGTAAACTCCCAAAAAAATTTAAATTCTGCTTTAAATCCATAAAATTGCAACATTTAATTTTAGCTTTTAATGGCTGAATGTCTCGATGTTGCTGAAGAGAATGAATTTTGTCCTATCGTTTGTGTCAGCTTCACATGAAACGCCGTGCGGATTGTCTTTTAAATATACACCATGGGTATTTTTGCAAGGAAAAGATAACCCACTGCAATATTTTGGAAATGTCTGAGACTGCAATGCACAGAAAATTTCTTAAACTGCATGAACAGATAATTTCTGAGACTGTGATACACAGATAGTTTCTGAGACTGCTCTGCAGCACTGTGACGCTTGACTGTTACTAATATAACTCCTATGTTAATTGTTCAAATCAGCGCTAAATGGTTCTGGTGAATTGGCATTCTTTTAATTTGCAAATCGGGGGCAGGGCTTATAATATGCCAAATCTGTGAGGGGTCGCGGTTGAGTGAGTGGGTGTGGAGAATCCCTCCCATCCCCTCACCTACGTCTCCCAAGAAACCGCGGCCATGTTTGATACCAACCTTTGAAAAACTCTGGTTCTATTAATTTGCCTCCAGATGTCCTTGTTGAATTTGTTTCGATTATTTGGCGGCCCCGCACATGTTATAAATACATTTGTAAGTGAATATAAACAGAACGCACAGCCTGTGTACAATTGGGATCGGCGTTTCCGGCCAATTTTCAAAGAATGTTCATATAATTATCTTTAGTTAATTGACGTCAGATATCGGTATAGGCCCCTTTAAGTTTAAGTTTTACAATCATGTATGTTAACCTTCTTGGTATGAGTGACAGGTTAACATTGCTTTAGGTCATTGAGATGACAGCGTAAAAGTATTATTCATTATTAACCATTAATAACATTTGACCAAAAATAAGGTCGGTTTGTTGATCGTAAATTGGATAATACATCTTCACATATTAGTGGGTACATCCCACCCCTTACCACATTAGAGAAAAGAATTTGCACCTTTGACGAAAGGTAAGCATTTGTATGATACCAATGGGATGGACCCCCTTCCCTAACCACACACACACACACACACACACATACAAAGACTTTTCAACCTATGCATAGATACAATATTCAAGATTTAAAACACACCTCCTCTATTGTTTTGTGAACAAAAAGAATGTAAACTCCCAAAAAAATTTAAATTCTGCTTTAAATCCATAAAATTGCAACATTTAATTTTAGCTTTTAATGGCTGAATGTCTCGATGTTGCTGAAGAGAATGAATTTTGTCCTATCGTTTGTGTCAGCTTCACATGAAACGCCGTGCGGATTGTCTTTTAAATATACACCATGGGTATTTTTGCAAGAAAAAGATAACCCACTGCAATATTTTGGAAATGTCTGAGACTGCAATGCACAGAAAATTTCTTAAACTGCATGAACAGATAATTTCTGAGACTGTGATACACAGATAGTTTCTGAGACTGCTCTGCAGCACTGTGACGCTTGACTGTTACTAATATAACTCCTATGTTAATTGTTCAAATCAGCGCTAAATGGTTCTGGTGAATTGGCATTCTTGTAATTTGCAAATCGGGGGCAGGGCTTATTATATGCCAAATCTGTGAGGGGTCGCGGTTGAGTGAGTGGGTGTGGAGAATCCCTCCCATCCCCTCACCTACGTCTCCCAAGAAACCGCGGCCATGTTTGATACCAACCTTTAACCCAGCTTCTAAGACGTAGATGCTGATGAATACGTAGTTGACTGCTGGGAATACCACGGTCTCTAGGTAAGGATGCATTGGCTCCGCCTGGTTGTCGAGCACCACCTCCCAGATGATGGGTATCATGTTTAACACAATCAGGGCCGACATGATGCCCTCAAATATGTCCGACGAACAAATCTTGTACAGCACCTGGGTTAAGAAAAGCAGACCACGTGTTAGCAAGAAATCACTGACTTCTGTAACCAACTGTAATATTATGTTATTTAAAAGAATTTTATATAATATCTGCCTTTATTAAGACCGGTCCGGTCCGGTCCAAAATCTTGGGCTGGACCGGACCAGACCGTTAACACAAACTACCGCAGCTCTTATTCCTTGTCCGGACCGGTCCGGAAAGCTCTACCTATAAGTATATACTAAACAGATGATTTTTAGAATTCAGTTTCAACCAACATATCGTCTTATGAGCTAGGAGTAATTAACCACTCAAAGAAGGACTCATTTGCTATGGAAAATGTATTTAACGTAGGCAGCTGCAAAAGTTTAAAGGGGTCCAATCACCTATCTGACCTTTATAAACAAAAGGTAACCCCTTTGGGCTTCTATAAAAAGAGTCCAGAAAATGTGGATATCGCCACACAAAGGCTGATTGTATTTTTTATATCAGCGTGTTTATAATATGTGGGGGCCTGCCAAAATAAACAAAACAAATTCAACAAGGGCATCTGAAGGCAAGTCCAATAAGCCAGAGCTTTGCAAATGGCATTTTGCAACAAATGACCTTTCTGCCTCTGCATATATGCAACCTACTCCCTTGGTCAACATGTTTTTCTACTTTGTCAACAATGCTGTGTTTACAAACATGTTGTTGATAAACAAGTGCATACATCCATTCACAAAGGCCTTATGACAACTTTTCAAAATCAGAATTATCCTAAGACCATTAATAAATACACGGAGGAAGCAAGAAATCACATACATTTTTTTTCAAAAGGAATGTGAATGGGCACCTTTAATTTTCATGTGCATTATTGTACACTTTTCTCTGATTAACAGTTAAGGGTCATAAGTTATTAACTTATGATTGAAGTGACATGTTCAGCATTAGATCATTGTCATCTGCTGTGTTGCGCCAAGCTGATACCTTTCCTCTGTATCACTGTGTATCACAGTAAAATGAGACCAATTTCTAAACGTTACAAACATTAAATATACTCTATATAAAAAAAATCATCTTTTTAGCGTCTGTATGACACATTTTCAATATATATATATATACTTAATCACATTTCAAATATATATTTTTAATCACATTTCAAATATAATAATACAATTCAGTATAAAGTTTTAGAAAATAAAATATTATGATTCCAGTCAAAGTTTATTCTAAAACAGGATAAGATATTATATTTCATAGTAATCTCATAAATTAAACCAAGTTATATAATTTTCTATATTAATAAATTTCATTTGCACACCGGTATAAATATTATTCTCTTAATATTTGGGGGTGGGGGGGGGGGGGGATGATAACATTGAACATCCGACCCTTGCCAAAAAAGGGGGGGGGGTATATACCCCTATCTCCCCAATATATCCCCATTCCTATACTGACGCCCCTGTTTATAGGTCTGCATTTGTATATAATGAATACAGTTGCATAATATTCACTTGCTTTAAAAAAATAAGTGATTGCCTCATATATGTTTTATCACGTATATTACGTTTATAATACCATAGACACATGAAGCTTGATTTTAAAAAGTGTACACTCAATATTTCAATTAAAATCTTTTATATTCATATAATCTGGTTCTCAAGGGAAATTTCGTTCCCAAATAGATATTCTCGTTTCAGCGAGATTAAATTGAGTTTCTACAAAATGTTAATAATTAATAAATCTTAATATCAACTCTTCGGCAAGTAAAATAATACCAAGTGTGGTCCATATGTTTATAGGTCATGTATAACATGAATATCAATGACGTATTTGGCATTTACGTAGAACTTTACCCCGTTATCCACGCACAGGACTAAGGACTAAAACGTATCTTTTTTACACGTCCTTGTACAGGTTTGTAAATATTGGAGGAATAGAAATTTAAAAAAAGGAAACAAGAAGATAAGGCGAAAAGTAATTTTCAACTGAACTTCTCATATTGACTCTAATGAATAAAAAGGAAATGACCTTCCTCGGCTAAGCTGCATTTGGAATATATGCTAATGTGGATTTTTTAAATAGTGTTATTCAGTGGTAAAGCGAAAAGTAATTTTCAACTGAACTTCTAATATTGACTCTAATGAATAAAAAGGAAATGACCTTCCTCGGCTAAGCTGCATTTCGAATATATGCTTATGTGGATTTTTTAAATGGTGTTAAGTAGTGGTAAAGGTCTTTAACCGTCAAACTGGCTTGCTCAATTTAGCTTTACATTTTATATTCAAATGAATATTAGCCCATACAAATAAAGTAATAGTTGTGGCTATGACATTTTATTTTAATTTCGTGCAAAATATTTCATATCTGCATGGCGGTCAGTGTGCATGTAGTAACTGCGTTACCTGGAAGAACATACAAACATCACCAAACATTTTATTGTATATTTATATTCTTTCCATCTTCTTGAATTTTATTTTAAAAATTTGGGTGATAAACAGACGGTTGTTCGTAAAATATGGCCTGTATCTGCTTTATAAAATAAATATAAAAAATAAACGCTATAAAAATATAAATAAACGCTATAAAAATGAATTAACGCTATCAAAAACATGAATAAACGATATAGAAAAAAACGCTTTCGAAAACATAAAAAAGAAGTTATCGAAAAAATAAATATACGCAGTCGAAAAAAAATAGCTAAACGCTATCGAGAAAATGTATAAACGCTATAAAAAATAATTAAACGCTCTCTGTAAAATGAATAAAAGCTATCGTAAAAAGAAATAAACGCTATAAAAATGGAATAAACGCTATCGAGAAATATGAATGATCTCTATCGCAAAAGAAATAAACGCTATAGCAAAAAAATAAATAAAAGCTATTGAGGAAATAAATAAACGCTTTAAATAAAAAACTTTAAAATTAATAAACAATATCGAAAAAATAAAATAAACGCTATAAAAAAATAAACTTAAGTATTTTAAAATCCTTTTCCAAACATGTGGAAATTTAGAAAAGCATTATTTATAATTGTTTTGGAGAGAAATTCGCCTAAAGAGCGTGAAATGAGGTGATAAAGGTGCTGAGAAAATGACCATACACTGTTTTGAACGAATTGTTTTTTTTTTCTGGCTTAGTAAATGATATGTGAGCGAAAGTGACAAATCCATAACGCGAATCTGTTCTATGATTTGGTTTTCTCAGCCCTGGATTAGTCTGAATAATTAATCATATATAAACCAGTGATTTTAATGCCAAGTCTGTGAAAGTCAGAAGGGGGCGGAACTTGTCATCCAGAGGTCTGCCCAAATGTAATAAGGCACCCTGGCTTGCACTAATTAGTGTCAATAAAAAGGGCCCATCATATCAAGATCAGCATGCCCGCTCGGTCTCACCTGCTTTGCTCGGTACAAAGACAATTAAGAATGTGTCGGGACTGTCAGACCTATCAGTTCATATACACGCCATGCACCTGGGGCTGAAAAGTCAGTTTAAGTTTTTTTTTATGGTGAACTACGTTGTTGGCAACACATTTTTCCGACAAGATAGATATAACAGCGACCAAGCAGTTCAACAGTTTATAAGGAAAAGCATGATCTTTAAATACAACAGTTTTTCTTTAGCAAAGTTATTGTGAACCAGTCAGAATGCTAAGCTTACTATATGCATATTAAATTTGCATGTCATGCATAGGCATGGGTGTGTGGGTACTCTGTGTTGCCTCTAACGTTGCCCCTTGGCATGCGGAATACTGTATAAGACGTGAATAAAATTGAGCAATTAACTGTTACAGTTGAATTCTCGAACCGCGCGGTTTGCCATCATGGGACCTGGTATACATGTGATGTATGGTATACATGTGATGCAGCCTGTTCTAGCGCTTTATGACATCGCCGTTCCCATACCACAGTATTTTACTGCCCTCTTATATATATATATATATATATATATATATATATATATATATATATATATATATATATATATATATATATATATATATATACTACGCAAAATTATACCGCATATCGCATAACCGGTTTCAGTTCGCAATCTACATCCCGCATTACAACTATACGTAGCTTTGGAAGCGGAAAAGATAAATTGAAAACTTACTCTAGCTAATCTATTTTTTTTATTATTATGAAAGAGGCTTTGTTGAATTTATTTACAAAGTGACAAGAACAAGTCAATAGTAAAAGTACTAAAACGACTTCATGAAATAAACAGAGGTCTTCAACCCCCAGTCGATGACAGGGGAAGACTACAACATACCTTCGCCTGCATCTCTAACGTATACAGCTCCATAAATACACCTTTGAAAGTTCCCTGGAGGTTACAAGACCTTGACTTTTGATTGTGAGTGGTATTTTGTGGCATAAAATAAAATATTTAAGGGGGCAAGCTCTCCATCGAAGTAATCCGAGTCAAAATCAATTAAGCGATAAGGAAATTATCAGTCGTTCACGACCTTGAAAATTAGGTCAAGGTAAAAAAATCTGTTACCATTGATCTGACTATAGATAGGGTTGCCAGCAGCCAACTCTGACAATATTCCTGACTTTTAGCTGATTTTCAAGGATAAACAAACCTGCTTAATTCAAATTCGGTCTCCAAAACATTTTAAAATTCTTTAAAAACTCTTTAAAAATATTGTAACTGGAATGCTGCAGAAAGCACAGCAAACTAAAACCAGAAATTTGGAATTGACAATGCAACCTTCAAAGAACATTACTCTGATATTATACAGTTATCATGTTTATAATTTTATCACACAATAACAACAAATACCTTCAACGGATCAAAGTAACTACACTGTGTTCAGCCTTTGTAGTTTGTAATCTATGCAGGTTCATATACTATATATTAGTTGCATATTACTGCTTAGAAACAGTTGGCCTATCATTAATGGTTGGTGATATATATTTTGTGTATCCATAATACTCTGCATCTTGAACCTACATATGTGTACAAAAATCATGGGGACACAAGATCAAGCCTAAAGACACAATACAACTTTAATTGAAAAGAAAAGTGAATATGTAGTATGAAATTATCAGGAGTGAGAGATGCCAAAGTCTTCCTACCTGATAATAAACTACAGTCACCTGAGCCATTAATGATTCCCTGACTTTTTTCCTTACCGCTGGCAACCCTGAAAGATCAACAGTGATGTAGGTCTGGTGCAAACAATGGGCAGAAGAAAAACAGAAACACGGAAGGAAGGTCACACGTGCTGCACTTTTACCCTTACACTTTTAAAACGTGAGAGTGTTTACCTTCAGTCCTTTGATCTTAGACACGGGTGTTTTGGTGTCTTTGGTGCTGTATTTGATTGTCTCGAGGCGCTTTTTTAGGTGCGCGTAAAGACCTCGGATCTGCCAGGTTTTTTTTACTTCCGTAAGGTCTATGAAGGCGTCTTCCTTGTCGGTGGCTACTTCCGCTGCTTCCACCAACTTCCGGACCGCCTCACGTGACAACATGCCATGTTCAAACTGCTTCCAGTAACTTGTCTGTGGTATTACAAATATACATATGTATAAATTGAAAGGAAACGGTGAAAAATACAAACCATAAGCGATATGACGCCGCTATTCTGAACATGTGTTTTATTTTAAATTCATATTTAGTTCCCAAAGCCAGCTAGTACGTTACAAAGGATTCCAGGTTTTTTTTCATGAACCGATACGTCCATACATGTATTAGGTAAAACATATATCAAATAATATTACAATATAATGATAATCTTGAGTATACTTATAATATTAGTAAGTATAATATTTATGTTTATAATGTTTTGTAAGACAAATAGAAACCGTCATCATTTTACGCAATATTAATACATTTTGAGGATATTAAAGAACATATCGTGCGTAAAAGTAAATTGTAAGTATATACTTTAGCATATACCATCTGATACATTCTGGGGAAGTTTAAGGCACCAAGGCAATCAGACCGCATTTTTGTCATCCCTAGTATTTCTAATATGATGTATATGTGTGTACAAGATAAATAACTGCTATTTTAAAACAAGATGTTAAACATATCCGGTATGCTGTTATGGGAATCCAAAAGTGGTTGACATTCATTAAGGACCTCATATAGTATACATTATTTTAAACCTGGTAACGTGACCTTTCTGATGGTATACATATTCTTTTAATTTTTAATTAATTTTTACATGACACACTTTGAAAAAGTGTCTGCAAAGTGTCTGGGGTTTTGTGTAGTTCGTGCCAAATAATTCCAATTTTATATATATACCGATGTGAAGAATATCTTGTTAAATTGTAGGCTTCTGCCAGGCTTTTGAAGAAACATAGGAATTTTAATTTTAATGGAGCATCATGACAAAACTATAGGAGTTTATTGGAGGTTTAAGCCAAAAATATTAGAAAAAATAAAGGAATTTTCACTGCACGATCATGCGTGACCTGATTACTTATCATGACCACCAGTCCTCCATTCAGCACGTAAAGGTCAGTTTATTCGGTTTCGAGGGCTGGGCATTGTTTACTGTGGACAATTTTACAAAAGAGCATATATGTTCATGTTAAGAGTCATAAAAACAAGTAGTATTCAATAGTAACAATTACTTCAGAAACATGATTAATATATATATATATATATATATATATATATATATATATATATATATATATATATATATATATGTGAATGAAAATGTAGGAGGTTATGGTCTAAATACGGAAAAAAATAGGAAATTATAAGGGACGATTTTTAAACAGGAAACAGTAAGAAAATATAGGAAATACAGGGAGTCAGTGAAAACACTGCCATAATCTGTGTTGTCACATTGTACTCACCTTCTCAGCTTTGAGGACTCGCATACGTGCCTCGTTACGCATTTCCTGCATTTCTTTCTTTGTGGGTTCATTGGGCACCTCTGTATCACAGGTAGGACACTTGCTAAACCGGTCGTACGTGTCAGAAAGGCTGTTTAACTGAGCCTGATAACATAATAGAGCAATGGCATTAGTCGACAAAAAATATCATGATTATCAATATGTACAGTGTCGACTTGTTAATACGAATTTCGTTAATCCGAAATTCAGATACACGAACTTTATGTTTAACTCGTAGATCCACGCAGCTGTTTCATGCATACACCTATAGGATAATTACTCGCTTTATTCCGCTTATATCTGGATAAGTTTAGGTTGTCAGGTTACTGGTTTGTAAAAGATTGGCTATACCCTGCGATAGCATTATTTCAATTTCATACGCGCAGCATTTGATTTGTAAGGGGTGTAATGGAACTGTCCATATAAAAAAATATATAAACAGATTTATGCTAAGCGATCATTGGAAATCTCCCTCCCCTCCCTCTCCCTCCCAAATGGTCGATAACCGGGGATCGGATATGAAGTGTGCGACCTTGGGAATCAGGTCAAAGTCAAAAATAAATATCAGGTGAAAATCTGACCCTGGATTGAAATTGTGCCCATATTTCAGCTCTTGTCATATTAGAGATCAAACAGAATATGACAGAAGAAATAAAAGGAAAGGATAAAATATTGAAATCGATGATTTTCCACCTGGGGGGGGGGGGGGGGGGGGGGGGCTAAGTAGATCCATCCACAAAATGTTTGTAGTCTAACAACAACCTGATGAAAACGTTAACTGTAACCACAGATATTGGGTTTACGTATTATTTTTTTTTATTTGCATTTTTTCTTTTGTGTGAATGTCTCTCTCAATCGTAGTGTTAAATTTACCGTCCATGAACAACGATATCTTTTAAATGATGTGGGCGGCAACTGCAGTGCAGTTTTCAGCAAGAGTGGCTTCATGAGTCGAGGTAGGCCATCTGGGTGCACTGCAAATACGTATTGGATCGTGTATTCAAGGTTATTTGATTCCACCTACTGATTTAACAATGTAACAATGATTTAACTTACCTCTTCATCCAAAGTATGATATGGATCTTCAATATCTGTGAATTTTTTCACGACATCCCAGTCCGCATCTGCCAGAAACCTGAAAATATAATAAAAATGTACAGAGAGGCCACAAACATGACCAATGGTGGTGGTGGTCATAACTGGATGGTCGTGTTACCGTGTCGGTAGTCATAGTGGGGTGGTCGTGTCACCGTGGTGGTAGTCATAGTTGGGTGGCCGTGTCACCGTCGGGTGGCCGTGTCACCGTTGGGTGGCCGTGTCACCGTGGTGATGATCACAGGGGGATGGGCGTGATATTATTCGTGACCGTATTTATGACATGTTCGTTAATTAAGCTTGTTGGTCATGCCATCTGAACGTTGCCGTAGCTGAATGGTTGTCGGTTGACATCATATTCGTGTATATATATATATATATATATATATATATATATATATATTAGAGAATTGTGACATAAGGGCTGTCGTATTTTCGGGGTGTAATTTTAGCGGGAGGCTTCTTTATATACTATCTACGTCTCTGCAGCCAACGCACATTCCGTCATGTTACATGAGGCAAAATAAATAAAATTTAAAACTTCCTTCAAATGTTAAGGCGAATTTAGGCAAAAGCTTGCATGTTTAGGTAATATTTACTGAATACCCCTGTCTTTATCCTGTATCACGGCTGAGCAGTCTGCTTGTCTCTGAAGACCTACTTTGTTGACCCACAACTGGGTCTGGTGGTCACTGAAATAATGTTTAATAAACAAAGATTTCGTTAATTTTATTATCAAGACTTTCCTTTTATAAGTATTAGGGTAAATACTGATATGGAGAAATTTTAAAATGCTAAATTGAGTAGTGAGTATGTTTCTCTTTTTAAATTTCGATAAATTTATTAACATTTTGTGTTTTCCAACTCACCGGTCTGTGCGAAGGATGTTTAGGGAAACACCGGCCCAGTCTTTCAGCGTCCGCACTGCGGTCGCCATGGCCATTCTTTTAGGACCCGAAATATCGCTCATACCTGCAAGAAAATCAAGCTAGCTAATTAACGAGAGACAAACAGACAGACAGAGACAGAGAGAGAGAGAGAGAGAGACAGACAGAGACAGACAGAGACAGAGAGAGTTTGAATAGGATTAATTTTTCCCGGATAGTGGACGAGAGCTGGTATTGCAAAAATATGTCAGTTATGAAAACATATTTAAGTCATTACTGGCACCGTCACATGTGTACATGGTGCCTGGTTTACTTTGGATATTAGAAAATATAAATAAATATTACCATTGTGTTTTTATATCTGACCAATGAACGGGTTCCAGAAACAAATATGTTATCTGGCCATCTAGCATAAAAGTAGTATTTATACAAAAATCTTCGTCGTGCCAGCTACCTTGGTCAACATTTTGTGCGGTCAATAAATAAAAATGCATATCTAATATACCAGGTTACGGGTCATAGAGTTCATTAATGCCTGACACGAGGACTAATGGTAGATATATCAAGAGAAGTTAGTGACAAATTGCAGGAATTTTTGTTTATGTCGAATTTGGGCCCAAAAGTCCTTGTACTTGAAGTACTCGTACTCTTGAGTACTATTTAGAGTACTTAGTATTCGTACTCGAGTACTTTCTTCAATCTGACCTACTTATTTTTATACCAGTACTTGAGTACTAAGTAAACGAGTAATTTATGAGTACTTTTGAGTAAATATATATAATAATAAAATAATATATATTTATATACATCCTTCCATCCATACATTCACCCATCCATGCATCCACACATCCATCCATATGCATGATGGGAATTGAAAAAAGTAGGGAGCTCTCATAGTGGTCCAATGTGTCGTACATATTATACTACTTGGTTCCTGTCCGCCACTTTTCGGGATCTCATGACCAATAACGTGACAGCAACATGACCGATATATCCGACAAAATTAATATGTCAGTTCCGTATTCACGCTATGCCGACGCCGATCTTGTCGTGGGATTTTGCCGATAATTCGCAAAGAATTGTTTGATGCCAATTATTTCGTAGGGCAGGGTAAAAATCGTGTCGGATATTAGCCCGACAACGCCCACGATTTATTAATTATGTCATTTCCGGTGTTATATGCAGCACTTGGTCACTGGGACTGTTTTTTTTTTCACCGGGACTTTTCCTATCACATTCTGCTTAGGGCCACTGAAATATTCTATGAGCACCTGAAACCTACACTGGGGTGATTTCTGAGATTTGTAAGAGGGGTAGCTTTTGTAACAGTACACCGATCACTAATACTTCACGATACAAAGTCAGATATTCCATCGGTATCGTCATCGATGCCCTGAAACATGGATGCGTTAACGATATTTGATCATTCGGTGGAAAGTGGTGAACGAAATGATATAATAGTTTAATATTGCGCCATATCGGCCTCTGACATTAGTCTACTACCAGCGGACTATCTGTCAAGTGCGGCTAACCAGCCCAATATTACGCTCCCGAGGCAGCGGAAATCTTACGCTTTTAAAGCGCTGTGTAAAGAGCGTAGCCCAATATACTCATGGCTAAGTTTTATATTCAGCCGTAGCGCCGTATAAGATATGCACAGTGAAACGTCATCAGTCGAATCATTTCTCTAAAGCTTAAAATATAAAAGGGACATGATCAAGAACAATATTATGCTTATTATTTCACACTTTCAGTTCATTTTGCTTTAAACTAAAGTTTTCCAGCAGAACCATCCCAGCACTCAGTTTCAGTACCTGCAATACGGTTGTTAAACACCTTGTTATTGTTCTGCGTGTTAGTAAACACAGTCCATGCGTGCCTGTTAACCATTGTCACCAGAAAATCGGTGACAATATGTACGGTGTTTTGTATCATAGTTTAACGAAGTCTGTTCTCTATTGATATTGACGTGAAGCGTCATCCTAAAGCGTTGACAGGTCTTGCATTGTATATATATTGTGTATTATTATTTGAAATCCCATCGGCTATCAGCTGATTCATCTGTGTCACGCATTGCGTGTATTACATCTGGTATGTGGGTCGCCATGGTGACGCTAGCAGTCATACTAGATCACATATATCCTTATATGTGACACTTGAGCCATAAGCCAATCAGAGAACCGGATCGCCGTACACAGTGCACAGGCGATTGTGACGTCGGAGTTCAGTGAGAGACGCGGGACGCTGCTTCAGTTGGGTCTTGAAGCTTGAAGAGGCAGCACGCACGCACGGCAGAAAGAACATTGAAACGCTTAAACCCGCCAGGAACGGCATAGAAGCAAGCTTCTACATGAGGCAAGGGCCCAGCTCACGAGATCACAGCCGTGCTGCCGACAGAGCATCGTATTGGCGGTAAAGTAAGTGCGCACGCGTCACCTGCTGGCCTAGTTCAGCTTGACCTTGATACATAATCGCTGTAAGCCGTGAAACAATTGCTACACGAGTAAGGTCAAGGACTCTACGCTCATATGTAAACAAAGAGAGCTATTACCATTCATGTAAACGTAAACCTACCCGGATCGCTGTCAAGCAAGATCAGTTGAAGATCGCTAAACTCAGAAAGACTATATGGTACTAGCCATACGCTAGATTCTACACAAAACAGTAACCAGAGATCTCTGAAGGAACTGGACTTTATTGTTTTCATACAAACCATTGACTCAGTAAATATCCTGTATTTTTAATGTGAAGGACTGTCGTATTGACACATCAACGCACACACACTCACATCTATGTCTCTGTATGTATTGTCTGTGTGACATTGAATGGCGAGCGTGCTAGGATATAATTAGCCTTAAAAAAAAAAAACTGGCTAATTACAGTAAGTTTCAGAAATTTTGAACTGAGAAAACAGTACTGAAACCAGACATTCATATACTCAAACTAGAGTTGATCTGAATTAATAATTGGATATGACACCAAACTGATGTTATAGTGTATACTTGCACAATGAAATTACCCCCACTTTTAGGAGTTAATATTTATTCAGTGAGAATATTACCTGAAGCACAACATTGTTTCAGGATTAGCATATACATTGTAGATTTGGCTAAAACACATGCATGTTTTGTGAGTAATGCTAGTTCAGTGATACCTGAACATCATTTCTGGTTTGATATAAACCCAGATTAGAGTGAAAATTTTTGATGTTGTAAGATACGCCCTGGTATAATTTTTTCTACACTGGTTTGTGATTGGTCACGTGGTAGGGTCTCTTGACAGGTAAGTTTACCCCTTCCGATTGGCATGGTAATCATAGGTGCATGATGTTTATTGATATCTTGTTATCCATCCGTCCATCCGTCTGACCCTTCGTCCGACCTTCCGTCCGTCCGTCCGTATAAGTAGATTTTGATGCGTAGAGCTACCGTAGTGTAATTGTACGGATACCGCCGGTTCGTTAGGTTGGCTTTAGAAGTACGTATTTACGGATTTTTAAGAGCGGATATTACTAGATACTGGAATCTTACTAGGTTAGAGCGTTACCATGGAGTCGTTAAGTTCACTTGTTAGATGCGGACAGGCCTTGGGACTTAAGGACCAGGCTTTACAAGATTATGTTGAGGCTAGACGGCGTGCGGATGAGGAACGTGAGGAAAGAGCTAGGCAACGTGAAATAGAGAGTGAACAGCGGGAATTAGAGCGCGAGCGAGAGGCTAGAGCCCACGAATTAGAGGTTCTAAGGTTAAAGTCTGACTCTGGGGTTAAAGAAGAGAGAAGTAGGGATGTATTCCCGAAAATCCAGCTTCCACCTTTTGATGAGGCTCACGATCAGCTAGATGCGTTTCTTGAGCGATTTGAACGGTTAGCTGTATGTCAAGGCTATGATAGGGAGAATTGGGCGTTACACCTGAGTCCGTTACTGCGGGGTAAGGCGCTAGGGACTTACACACAGTTTTCGGTTAGTGAGGCCATGGATTACGATAAGTTAAAGATAGCCTTGTTAAAGCGATACCAAATGAGGGTTATCGACACAAGTTTCGGACTTGTAGGCCTGAGCGAGGCGAAACGCCGAGTCAGTTTGCGGTGAGACTAAGTGGATACCTAGACCATTGGATAGGGATGGCAGGGGTCGGAGGTGACTACGACGGGGTAGTTAACCTGTTGATGTGCGAGCAGTACGCAAACTGCTGTAGTAGGGATCTCTCTATGTTTTTGAAAGAGAGACGGTGTCGTGACTTTGATAGTATGGTAGACTTAGCCGAGAGTTATACGGAGGCTCACGGTGTACACAGCCTTACAGCAGGTCCTAGTTATGGCAATAATGTGCCGCGTCCAGCGCAACCGGTATCTCAGCCTAGAAAGAAGCGAGAGGTTGGGCGCAGTCCGGGCGGTCAGACATTTAAGCCATCAGGAGGCATCAGATGTTACTTATGTAATCAACTGGGACATAAGGCGCGGGTGCGTAAGACTAGTGTCCGGTCGAGGCCTAGGTTTTCCCCTCAAGTAGGGCGTGCTGCTGGCGATCAGCAGAGGTATAGGACTAATTTTAGCCCCCCGTATAGCCCAAAACAGAAGCCTGAGACTATGTCAATGGCAGGAGTCGAGGCGGAAACGGAGACAGTCGGTGCGGTGAAACCGGAAGTAGAGAGTCCGAGTCAGTCGTTAGGATTTGCTGCCCAGACAGAAGGCGGAAACTCGTTACCTGTGTGTGAAGGGCTGGTGAATGGTAAGTCAGCGAGGGTGCTGCGGGATTCGGGATGTTCCTCGGCAGGAATACGTGAGTCGTACGTCGAGCCGAATCAGTTCACCGGACACCAGGTCGAGTGTAGGTTGTTCGACGGGTCTGTAAGACAATTTCCTACGGCTAGTATTAATGTGGACTGTGCGTTCTTTGTCGGTACTATCGAGGCAATGGTGGTCGGGGATGCTGTATGTGATTTAGCGCTAGGTAACGTAGCGGGAGCGCGTGATCCGTATGATCCGGACCCTACGTGGAAGTCTGAGCGGTCCTCAGGCATAGTGTGTGACGGTGTAGAGTCACAAAAGGAGGTGTCGTCCGCGGTGGAGACACGGAGCGCTGCACGTGAGAAACAGATACCGACGCGTAGCTTGAATGTTGCAAGCCCAGTTGCCGATGTGAGTCCGGCCGAATTTTTGAATGCGCAGGAGGAGGATCAGTCTTTAGCGCCGTATTGGAGGCTAGCTAGAGAGCTAGAAATGATAGTCCATTTAGAATTGAGGACGGATATTTAGTTCGGGTTGTGAGTGATAAACGGGGAGATCAAGATGGATCTCGAGTGGTGGTACCTCAGACGTTACGGTACGACGTCATGAGGATGGGCCATGAAGCGGTTATGGAAGGCCATCAGGCATAGACAAAACGCACGACCGCGTGAGAACTCAGTTTTTCTAGAAAGGGATGTATAATGACATTGCTGAGTGTCACCAGAAAATCGGTGACAATATGTACGGTGTTTTGTATCATAATTTAACGAAGTCTGTTCTCTATTGATATTGACGTGAAGCGTCATCCTAAGGCGTTGGCAGGTCTTGATTGTATATATATTGTGTATTCTTGTATGAAATCCCATCGGCTGTCGGCTGATTTATCTGTGTCACGCATTGCGTGTATTACATCTGGTATGTGGGTCGCCATGGTGACGCTAGCAGTCATACTAGATCACATATATCCTTATATGTGACACTTGAGCCATAAGCCAATCAGGGAACCGGATCGCCGTACACAGTGCACAGGCGATTGTGGCGTCAGAGTTCGGGGAGAGACGCGGGACGCTGCTTCAGTTGGGTCTTGAAGCTTGAAGAGGCAGCACGCGCGCACAGCAGAAAGAACATTGAAACGCTTAAACCCGCCAGGAACGGCATAGAAGCAAGCTCCTACATGAGGCAAGGGCCCAGCTCACCAGATCACAGCCGTGCTGCCGACAGAGCATCGTATTGGCGGTAAAGTAAGTGCGCACGCGTCACTGCTGGCCTAGTTCAGCTTGACCTAGATACATAATCGCTGTAAGCCGTGAAACAATTGCTACACGAGTAAGGTCAAGGACTCTAAGCTCATATGTAAACAAAGAGAGCTATTACCATTCATGTGAACGTAAACCTACCCGGGTCGCTGTCAAGCAAGATCAGTTGAAGATCGCTAAACTCAGAAAGACTATATGTTACTAACCATACGCTAGATTCTACACAAAACAGTAACCAGTGATCTCTGAAGGAACTGGACTTTATTGTTTTCATACAAACCATTGACTCAGTAAATATCCTGTATTTTTAATGTGAAGGACTGTCGTATTGACACATCAACGCACACACACTCACATCTATGTCTCTGTATGTATTGTCTTGAATAACCTGATGTCTCATAGTTTCTATTGATCTGGGTGTATGATTGTCTGGTATTTTTATACACGTCCTTAAAAGAACCTGGAAATGTCACCTGTAATGACCGGGATCTAATTTCCTGATTAGTGAAATCAAGTGGCGAGCGTAAACCCATCCTATTGTTTTATAGGATATATCCGTTGTAAAGTTATCACGTTAAGTCAGGGGTGACAACCATATGCATAACAATGCCGCGTGTCCGTGAAGGTCCGATTTTGCGTATGCGCGACAGATCCGAAACTAGTCCATTCATATATATGGACCTTCATGTCCTTCGATATATCTCTGCTTCATTGACATTACGGACCTTTGGCCGAATGTAAATTCATTTTAGAACCTGTCGCCACGGATCTGTAAGAAGTATCCAGGGGCCTCAGCTGAAATGACACGCACAGTGTGTGCCCGTGTATCGGGTCCCTGAGCCACCGCAAAACACGATGTTTCAAATAGCGTCAACATGTATTACATTTTTGGGGGCCAAGTCAGTTAGGGTATCTCCTGATTGATAGGTGTTGTGGCTCAGGCGGTGAAAGGATTTCAAGGCGCTATGTTTATATTGACGCCTGTGACCGCGCCAGGTCCACTTTCTTTTTATACTCGTGTACAGGAGTAAGCCAACGGTTTCAGGACAATGTTTTTTCAGGTACCAATTTTAAAAAATGCTTTAAGGTGATGAGGCCCCTTTGTCCATAGTATTACTTACATTCAAAGTATCGTGTGTCGCACGGTGAGCGATTTCTGAGAGACATATCGTATTGTGAGATAAGGTATCGTTACCGCCTGTGATGAGTAAGGGTATTCAGAGATGGGAGATGGTCTTTTTTGTGATAGCATACATTTAGAACAAACCGGGGGGGGGGGGGGGGGGGGGGGGCTCCCAGGGCTTATTAGTAAGTCAAGCATGGTACACAGCCCTAGTATCAACTGATCCTCACAATCGACCTACCCCTCCGTCGTCCAGTATTGTAGCGGGTGAGTAGGTGTAAGCCTCTGTTGGATCATAAGTATCGTAACGTGTGTCGTATGGAGAGTGAATAAACGAGATACCGTATATCGTGTCGCAAGATCACGTTTCGTATGGTAAGATAATGCACCGCTACAGCCTTAATAACCATTGGTTGTGAAAACATTACTTGTGGCCAGTTACATATGTAGACGAGTAGTATAATTGCCTCTGTTGGATTCTGTCGGACACTGCCGGTGACTTACCTAGGACTTTTAAGAGATGTCTGATGGAGGTAGCGTTGAGGACCAGAGTAAGTAACACGATTCCGGCCGTGTGGAATAAAATCTACAAAACACATAAACAAAGCAAGTGAGTCAACCAGTACCGGACATGATATCATCATTTAAATTTTTATCCTTATTTTCAAACTTTAAACTATATTTATTTTACATTGATTGTACAACAAGCTATAATAACTAATACAGGGCACTCTCTATGGCTCGGTGGTTGCGTTTGGTAGTCTGTATAGGTGGAAGAAACCGGAGGACCCGGAGAAAACCGACCTTGGCAGGACCATAACACCTGCTCTCATGGCGGATCGAACGAGGGTCGCCAGCGGAAAGAGCCGAGCGTTTTGTCCACTCGACTGTCAAGGTCCTAACATCAACATATAGTTCATACTTTCAAATTAAAAATCCGGAGTCAAATCTCAAGATAATAAGATTTGTATACCTAAAGGGACTTTATGACGACCTGTGAGTTAGCCACTAGGTGTTACAGCCAATTCAACAAAAGGCTGTTGCGAAATTAAGCCATTTTGGAAATCACCTTTTCATACAAAAAAAGTAAATTGTAATCGATGAATAAAACATGAGCCAATTTTACTGGAACAGAACATTTCCCGTTAAATATTATACCAATTCCAGTATCGCAAGCTATACTATTTATCAATGACACTCAAAATCATTTAAGCAAATCTCGTTTTTATCTATCTTTTTAAAATTGAATCTTCAAATTGTTTTAATTCCATGTTTGGTAAATCATAAAATTGTAATGGGATACCTGGTACAATGTCTTATATAATGGTATGCATATCGATGACATTTACATTCAATTTTGTATGACATTTGAATAAAAAATTGTCAGAATTAAATGTTAATAAAGCGAATCATTTTAAGCATCCATTAAGAACAAGATACTTATAACTTTGCTCATGTTTCAATTACATATGAAAAATATCCCAAAGTGATTTTTTCTCTGTCATATTTCATTTGTGTTGAAAACGGAAAAAAATCATTTGGTTAAAATAAAATAAAATAAAATTTTTTACAAAAACATGATGGAGACAACAGACGGTTCCGGAATATTATACGTGAAAGGGGTGTTTGTCATGTATGTGAAGTTAATAAAGATAAAAATATGTCGGTTAAGTATTAGGACGAACGTGTTACTTTATAAATCATTGGGTACCGTTGGAAAAACAGATTTTCTGCCTATGAGACATCCAAATTGCAGTCTGGGGACATGCAAACCAAAGCCGATAATTTGTCCTCTCTCTAGCAGAGGGCAGCACGGGATTGGTTTACAACTTCACATAGCTGGTTTCTGATTACAGGGTCCTATTATTTAACAATCGTCAAGAAGCCGAGGTTATGTCCGCTAATGGTTTGACTGGCTCTGGTTGACTGTAGGCTTTCATTACTCTCTTGCATTTCAACTGGCATTAAAGAAAACGCCTGAATTATTTTATTTGTGTTAAATGCTTTGTATAATCTCAGGAAAAATGGACAATATTGTAAAGTATTTTCACCCATTGCTAGTCAAAAGAATAGTGTTCAGTCGGACACTATTTGCGTGACTCTATAGATCACATATAATTGGCCAGGAGCAGCGGTAAAACAATTTAATGCTAATGGTCGAGTATACCAGTCTATGGCCGAGTAGCGAGACTCCGTGACCACGTGATCGCATGACTGGTCATCTGACCTTGTCTGATCCAACCATGTGACCTAGCGACTGGTCTTGTGACCTACCTTATTACCGACCACCAGCTGATTCACGGAACTGTCCTGAGCTACAAGTAAAGCCAGGGTGAGGCCGACAGCACCCCTCAGACCGCCCCACGTCATCACGGCACCATTCTGCCACGACAATCCGTACCCGATACGCATCAACAGTGGACTAAACAGAGCGATGGTCACTCCTCTGAAATAAATTGAAAAAAAAATTTACAGTGATTTTAATATGTCCAGTGTAGGTTTAAAAGTAAAAGAAAATCCGTACCCGATACGCATCAACAGTGGACTAAACAGAGCGCTGGTCACTCCTCTAAAATAAATTGAAAAAAAAAATTACGGTGATTTTAATATGTCCCGTGTAGGTTTAAAAGTAAACGGCATGTGAATGGATGAATGAGCCATCTACATGGGCTACAAATGTTCCGCGTTTTCGCAGATGTCTATTAAATTTATTGCTATTGTTAAGGCTACTGACACTGTTTCAACTTAAAGTAATAATAATAATAATAATAATAATAATAATAATAATAATTATAATAATTATTAAAATCATCATATTAATCATAATTTCCATCATAATTAGAATAATCATAATCATTATTTGGATCATTGTCATAACATTCGATAACAATAGTTAAACATGCACAATTCTACCATGAGACTTTATAGTATCACTTCAAATAAAATATATTTGTACCATATCGTTTAATGCCATATATGAAGCCCAAACATAAAGGCAAACAAGGAAAAACAAAAAAAAAACAAAAAAAAAAAACGCCATATGATGGCCATTAACCTTCGATTTTGCAGTTGTACGCATACATTGGCGCCACCTGAGGCTTGTTTTAATTATAACTAAATGAGCTACGAGAGGGGATATGAAAGACTCTGACAGTCATCGGAATATTAATAAAACAAGCTCATATTATATAAAGGGATCATTATTCCGTCAGCATTATACCTGATAATATTGATAGCACAGTATAATGCCACCATGTAGAACCAGTCACTTCCCGACATGCCTTGCACGGCACGCTGCGTGATGACCACGCCCACAACCATGAAAATAAGAGTATTACACAGATACGCCAACATCTCCCAGAATCTGAAAATATAAAAAAATATATGCGTATGGTACCCTTTGATCCAAGCAACAGGCAAAGCAGTGGTATATAATAAAACTGTACCGATATATTTTATATAAAAATAACCCTTAACGCCTCCAGTATAGACCTTGCCTCAATTTACAGTCCACTTTGGCCTTGACCTCCACACTTCACCCTGTGTAAGTGTCTTCACTATGCAAAACCGAACGTATCAGAAGTCTTTTTATTCTTATTTCATTGGGGTCTCCAATGTAAAATCCGGTATTTATTCTCATAAAATTATCCCACATACATCCCAGGGAGTTCAAGCCGTGTTTGTAGCGACGATTTGTTGACAAGAGAAGGCAGTGCATATGTACGTGTCCGTTCTGTAAATTTATGTACAGGAGAACCTCTCATCCCTGCTACTGCCACCTCGCTATAACAGGCTCATGTCTGTTATGGGCACGTAAATAAAGTTTTCCAGGAAATATGTAAAATATAAAAAATGCAGTACGCAGATAACGCACACTGCGTCGGGAACTGGCTCGAAACGATTACGTGGGCAGGTCGTAGGTACTGCCATCTAGCGGTAATTTATATAACTAATTCATTAGCTCGGGGCAATCAATTTTAAGTGGCATTCCATACTGTGTTCACAGGATGCGTGCTGCGTGAGAGAGAAAAAAGGCTGCAGTATGAATACCCTAGCTGTCACTAACGTCAAAATTGGGATACCCCATCTGTTACTTCATATTCCTCATTTGTTACAATTTTAACTCCCTGCATAAAAAATATTGATTTTCATCTCTCAAGAAGATAAAATTATACAATTTTGAAGTCATCCATGTTATATAGTGATTTTACTTGTTTAGAAAAAAATATGTTGTTATCATGCTTTTTCCCTGATCATATAACATTTTTATCGAAACATACAAAAAAGGTAATAAAAAACTGCCCGCCTGCACCGATTTCCGAAAAAAATGCCTGAGATCCATACCTTTTTTTTTTGCCTTAATGGAATCAATACATATAATATGTGACCAACTTCTAGGTGCATACGCACCGCATATGTCCTGCATAGGCATGTATGAAAAGCCACTTCTGTACGTGTGCGTATGCATTATCATAACGCCACGATTGCCCACTGAGGCGATTGAAACGCATATATATATATATATGTCCGCTTTGAAACGGCTAGATGAATTCAATAAACGTCTCTGCGTTGGTATTCCCCGGGCAGATGACTTCTCATCTTCTGCAACGCTTGACTATGTTCCCATTTTCGCTGCTTATGTACAACATACACAGACATATTAATGGAACCATAGGCGTCCGTTTTCTTACTAGTTGTATACGTATGATAATGAACCCTAGCTTCAGCCATACCGACAGTGCCAGTCTAACCTGTGTAAGAATTTTTCCACCTCAGGGCTGATACTGGTTCTCTCAGCACTGAGTACCAGGCCTAGTACTACCACAGCCAGAACACCAGATACCTTCATTATCGCCTCCCCTAGGGAAACAGAACAGTCCAGCATTAAAAGTAAATCGTGATATAAGGAATTTCAGCTATATTGTTTATATCATCTATATATATATATATATATATATATATATATATATATATATATATATATATACATATATATGTATGTATATAATAATAATAATAATAATAATAATAATACTATTATTATTAATAATAAGTCCGACAAGGAGCGTGGCGGTTAGCTGTGCCTTGTGGATTCGACACTGCTAAGTGATACCTTTTCAATTGCGTGGTGTGTGTGTGATGGTATGTGTGTGGTTATGGGGGGGGGGGGGGGGGTCAGTTATATACGCAATGGGCGAGCAGAAATTGATACAGATCTCATACTCAAAAATGCGAAGGCTTATTAAATATGTACATTTAATTGTAACACATGTCATTCATGTACAGCTACTGTTGTGTTGGGGGCCGATGAGTCAGTATTGCATATCGCGAGTTTTGTCAAGTGAAATTGTATACAAACCAGGGACCCTGACAAAAACATCGCCATTATCTTGTAGTCGAGACCGAATTTGTAACTACAATCACTTGTGATAAAAGGGTCCCAATGACCTATCCGACCATAAAAAAACTAAAGATAATCCCTTGGAGCTTTTGTAAAAAAATAGGCCAGTAAACGTAGGTATCACTGCACCCAGGCTGCTTGTTTTGCTTATATCAACCTGTTTGTAATATATGGGGGATCACCAAATAATCAGAACAAATTCAACACGGGCATCTGGCAGCAAGTCAGATAAGCCAGAGCTTTGCCAATGGCGTTTTGCAACAAGTGACCTTTCTACCACCACATATATACAATCTTAGGTTACATTTTCCCCCATTTATCAACAATATTGTGTTTACAAACATGATGTTGATAAACAAATTCAAACATCCTTTACGAAGGCGTTTTAAGAACTTTTCACAACCAAAATTACCCTTAGATCATTAAATATACACAGAGGAAGCCAGAAATCACGTAAATTCTTTTTAAAAAAGTAGATGAATGAATAATTCAACAAATCTGATCTTATTTGTCAGTGTAACTGACTCGTAGACTCAGTGTCAGATGTCACCGGCACGAGGCGCTTGAGGTTGAAAGGTGCATTATTTATGCACGAAATTTCAAAGACAAGAAAAAGAATCAACCTCTAAACGGTCAAGCGCATAAACGCAGCAGTGTGGAAATATATGTAAATTCGATATAGTGCTATAATGTATTTGGGACCAGCTGTGTGTGTGTGTGCGTGTATGTCGACAACTCACCAACATAGAATGTGATGTAGGTGGCAGCCAGCGTAATGGTGATCTCAGTCAGGGCGTCATTGAAGATATTAACCAACCAAAAAGTAGTGATCTTCCCCATGAGGAACCCGAACGCTGGCCCGCCCAGCGCCACCTGCACGAAGGACTTAATCACATAGCCAGCTGTTAAGACAAGAAAAGATTAACCGAATATTCACTGCTTATCTGTGTAAAGAAACTCTTGTGAGAGTTCTTTTTTTATTCCCAATGTTGAGGGAAATTTTAAAACTTAAAACCTGATAATTTAAAATTTTAAACCTACATTTTAAACCGGATAAATTTTATAAAATACTTCTGCAAACCGAACATACCAGAGGAAATTAAAAGGTGCACCTTGTATTACATGATGTACGAGGTAAATGCGCATTACATCACCAAAACCTGTTCCCCAACAGCAGGGACTCATCATTTTTGTCTTTTACATGTATGGTATATGGATGTTGCTGCGACTAGTAAAGACTATTTTAGAAATCAGGAGGAACGTTGAATAATGAATGAAAGACAAATGACTATACTTATTCTAAGTAATAGCATTCGCCTCTTTTCCCAGAATGTGTCATATATTATGATATATTTATGCAAATTTATGTAAATTTCTTTTTTTGGAGGCTAGCTTTTAAGGTGTGGCAGTTTTATACCTTTCCCGATGTGCTAGTTCTCAATATTTTAAACACGTTCGTACACAATCGGTCCTTCATATCTTCTTGCAAGCAAGGCTTTGGCAGTTACGCTTTCAGAGACCTTGCTTTATCAAGCCACTCTGTATGCTATTTCGTAAATTGTGAAGCACGCACCTGATAGGGACCGAAATCGTACACGTAACGGCCAATCAAATTCAACGTGACAAAAGTAAATAACATCGAGGAATTAAACTTTTCACAAGCTGTATAAACGACAACACATGCATCGAAAACTGGCTATGTTGACAAACTATCATTTGATTCACCAGATTCCCGATTTGTTCTAACATAACGAGACCGTTCTTCTGAAAAATATCAGCAAACTAGTTTCACTGGTGCATAAAGGAAGTTTACATGACCTTTTTGATTGGTTCAGTTGCCTAATTCATTATTCATGAAACAGCTGTATCAGATTCGAGAGCGCCTTGAAGTAAGGTATCATGAAGCGTTGCTGCCAGACATTTGCTTACAAGGTTATGGCTGTTTTTTACCCGATCTAAGCTTATATTCAACTGCCTGGCTGTCTGCTCCAAGTCTTATGGTAAAGTCATGAGCCTTGTCACTGCTTATTGTTCGCACATGATTGTGTTATACATGAAAGGTAAAAATATTTCCAGTTGGATTCTGATTCTGCAATAAAGCCCAGTGGATGATATCTACTAATCTCAGATTCGAACCCATATCTCCTATAGTGCTCCGAGTAACCAGGCATGGTGTTTACAGTAGAAGGTCAACTGAGGTATGGTTGTGCGTTCTAAACTAGTCTCGTGTGTGTCACTTATGAAAACTTTAACAGCCGTAAGTGTGTATTTCTCCCACAGATAAAATAAAAAATCACAGCAATTAAAGTTTTGATTCAGCAGCTAGACAAAAGGTCTGTCCGAATTTGGAATGACTGTTAATACTAAGCCTAAACATATACTGCCAGTCCGAGGGTTAAACGTGATTGTTAAAAGGCTGTACTATCGCAGGGGATTCATGCCAAGAGATTTCCCCTTATGTCGATGAACATTTCGTCCCTTAGCACGTCATAGCACTTGACCTGACTCTGATTTGTCTTGGACTTGGGCCAAATCGCCCACGTCTAAATCATTCAGGCGCCAGAGGACAGATGTTTATCTTTTCAACCCGCCCAAGGGCATCCTAATTTACCTTAGGGGTAGCCTATTAATGGGTCAGTCCTTTTATAGTTAAGAGGGATGGAAGTTAGCTCTGATGTCTTACAAGGGTAATTTATGACCTTCATAAAAGTGTGAATGTGGTGGCGGGGAAGGATGGTGCGACAGATATACCTGTGGTATTCTTTCTTTGCTGGAGTATCATATTTTTGTCAATCATATAATATTGTGTATTGTATGTATAATGTACATCTTCAGTTTTAATACTTTTTTATAGTATTTATTATAATATTTGGTGTTTTAGTAACGATGATTACAGTTTCCCCCTTTTCATTGATGTTCGGGCACAGTGTAGTTTCCTTGCAAGGGATTAATAAAGTATTTCTTATCTTATCTTATTAATGTATATGATGTCAATGATGAACAATTAAGGAAATACATACATTTTTAGTTCTGAGACATCATAAAGAAGAAGAAGCAGTAAAAAAGTCTTACGGTCGACTGTTGTGCTCTGACTTCCGGCAATTTCTTTCAAGACGTTGAAGAACACAATGGCGGCCCCATCGTTCAGCAAAGACTCTCCTTCCATAGTTGTTGCAAGCTGTTTGGACGCACCTTGAACCGGAAGTGAAAAGTTAAAAGCAGTGATGTAGAAATCGAGTCTGTATCAGGCATAATGTATATCGAGTCGGAAAAAGCTCCGCCACATACTATAAAGAGCTAAATATACATGCTCGAACTACCAAAAGAATATTCACCTACAAAAACATTATATTTACCGAGCCTGAGTTAGGCGCCGAGAGCTAAATGATATTTAATATTTATAGTTAAAAGCATGTGTAAATTAACATAAAAATAAATGATACTCAAATAAAAGTTTACAATTAAAAAATGATTTGTATTGGACTCAGACTTGGACTTGGGTTCCAAGTGACTCAGAACCGAAGGTGGACTTGGACTCGACTCTCATAGACTCGGATTTGGTCTCGGATTTGGACTCGGATTGTGAATTGTGAGGCGTCTTTTAATCGATTCAATGACTCGATTCTTTACCTTCGATTCCATTCTCGATTCAATCATTACTACAGTGGTAAATTTCAGACCTTCTTGTAATTAAATAACAATTATTTTACCACACTGGACGTAAGTTAATTATGGCAAGTACTGGAACACTGTAGCTTGCCCTCTTTTTATCGCCACTTTTTATGTTTCTGTGCAGGTGATTGGTTTAATGGTGATTGTTGAAACACATGCACAAATTTATCATTGATGGTGGGCCTACTCAACATTTGTCACAGAACTCCTCCGTGGTCACACATCGGATATCTAAGTTTTTGGTCTCGAACTGTCCAGAGAGATGCAGATTGTGTCCTTAGGCGGATCATTTTCCATATTTCCCGACCTTCTGAAGGGGATATCACAGCGCCTTCTATATATCTGCAACTACGATTTTTGAGTGAGAAACTATATCTGTCTCTTTAGGATCAACTAAACTCCATGTATTCTTAAAGTGCAAAATAATGACCCCCTTATAAGCTAGTAAAATAAGGATAGTAATGATTAAGACTCACCAAGATCTTTTAGCAGGGCAACCACAGCCACTGGATCGGTGGCGCTAAGAACTGTACCAAACATGAGAGCCACGCTCCAACCCCAGTTGTAAGAGAAAACATTCATGGCGAACACCCCCGTAAGTAAGGCCGCCACAGCTAAAACGAAACAAGTAGGCCTACATGTAGTACAGAAACTGTCACTGTCATATAAAGGGGTCGGAAGTCACTACACAGGTATTCACTCTTTACAATGTGTAATAACGTTATACTGCTCCAAATCCGTGTTCTGCTCATGCAAAACCCGTATTCATAATAAAATATAATATAGTATAATATAATATAATGTAATATTATATAATATAATATTCAATTCATATTCATATTAGTGATTGCATGAAATTAATATATTCAAGAAAATTGCTATATGCTTACAAAGACCCGGCAGGGCTAAAATAACAACTGTCCAGATGGTTTTGATGAATGTGTATGTTTCCATGGCGAAGGCAGATTCAAACACCAACACAGGTAGGAAGACGTGTAGGATGAGATGGGGGTCTACGTCAGCGATTGTTGTGTACTCCCGCACTATGGGCACGTGATTAGAGATAATACCGATCAAACATCCCAACATCATCAAGACGACTGTGTAGGGCACGGGGAGTCGCTTCATCGTCGTCCGCACCAGCGCTGATATGACAGAAATCACATTATATAACAGTGTATGTTTAAAGGTGCTTTGCGCAATGTGCAATATCTTCCGGTATCAGTTCATTTTGGTTAAATACAAAACCTAGCGAAACCAGCCCCCAGCTACCTGCTAACTATCTCCTTCACCTGTTTTACATATTCTTGCCTTCGTACGGTGGGTATGCGTTCCTCCCCGTTCGTTTATGTGTTGTGTGTTTGTTAACAACATGATTCACGCAATCATGAACGGAATCTCATGCATGTATTATTTAGGGCATTTCGGGAATGGGCCAAT
The DNA here is from genome assembly GCA_026874595.1 of Sipunculus nudus. Lineage (NCBI taxonomy): Eukaryota > Metazoa > Annelida > Sipuncula > Golfingiida > Sipunculidae > Sipunculus > Sipunculus nudus. The sequence goes on from CM049319.1 coordinate 63,131,125, forward strand.
GAAGAATCGATTAGACTTTAGTGTTGATCCGACACAGAACCTGGATTTAGGAAAGTCATCAAGCAATATTCACAAATGTAAAGTCACTGATGCACGAATGAACCTGGAAATAGAAGCCGAATAAGTGAATGCAAGTTAGGTGATAAAATAAGTGATTTCTATTTTTTTATATAGTTGTGTTCATAAATACAATCCAAGCGTGTACGTTTCCTGTAAGAAGACCGCGTGGTCGAAGGTGCGACATTGCGCATGCATGAAAACGTACTGTCAATTAAATTCGATGTACTCAAGTATGATTGTATTTAGTCACAAATAAATTAAATGTTTCATTGTATTGGTCGCCATTTTGATTTATGATAATCGTGCTGGACGTTATTTTTATGCTTTTTTTCGAGTCACTGCTCGCGCCCATTGCATGTTTATATTTGATGTGTATAGGCGTAGGAAAATGGTTTCAGAACGAAATATTGGCAGATTATATTATATTTCCGGGAGAGAACATTGTTTGTCATTGACACCTAATAAACCCAATAAAGGAAGCATGGGCACCTTTAAGATAAAAGGCTCTTTTCGAGGACAGTATGTTATTGTACTATGTGCACATATTTTTTCTTTCTTCTTTCTGTACTGAGCATGTCGAAAAGGCAGGACCTAGGGGCTTTAAAAAGAGGTTAGTGAGGGAATACCCGAACGGCGCGTGTAAAGCTGTTTCCAATTATGCGGTCCGGAAAAGGTTACGGGTACGGATACGTTTTGTATATTTTCACTATACGTTTGCCGAATTTTGGCCCTGAGGCCAAAGTCACAGTTTCACCGAGGTTATTGAGCAAAAACACAGTTAAAATAAGTTTCAGAAGTGCTATTTAAAGTCATAGTTTAGTTACGTCTTGTATTATTAATTTATTTAGTATATATATATATATATATATATATATATATATATATATATATATATATACACACACACACATATATGTTTCCAACCGTAGCTGTGTCGGTATCCGTGTTTTTACAAGTGGTAACTCCGCTGAATACAAAGTGTCTTGGAGTTCTGTTTAAATGCTGAGAAAATGCCTTCACAAATGTAAACGCATTAACACTTAAACATAAGCCTGGTGAAAATCTGGAAAAATTTGGATGGTATATCCATGGACAGATTCGTCGTATAGTATATACGTGGTTAGGTTTAATATTCAATGTCATGGTGGGCCAAATCATTGACTTTTCGTACATGAAGGGGTCTGTCCACGTCTTGCTGTATAAGCTGCATTCTCCACACAGAAGATCAAGCGATGAATGTCGAGGATAGATCTCCTGCCTACAATCATGCGTACAGCATGCTTTACCGCCGAAATCGAGCTATTTTGCTGGGAATTGTAAATTATAATAATTATGCAAATGAAGCAAATTGTAGAGCATGCATCGAAAACATCAATTCCAAGTATAGCCAAGAGAAAGAATTTGTCGCTTGAACATATTTTATATATTGCCAAATATGTGGGTCTATTTTGTGATATAATATCCTTGACGTGGCATTGTAAATGTAAACAGAGACTCATGCACGTGCTTGCTTGGGGATTTTACGTGATACATCTGTTTCTAGAACTGTTGAAGATGTATGAAGATGCAATGTGATCATTCAGTGATACATGTTATGGGCAGTACAACATTAAGCAACAAGATGACATGACTGAAATCAAGGGATGTAATATGCTGTCATTACAAGTAAGGGCCAAGGGAAAGAGGGTTACATTTTGTTCACACTAATCACAGTAATGACAACGCAACTCGGTCGGTTTATTCAGGACAGGCACCATTGAATCCATAATAATCTGCAAGGTCTATTCATATGACACAACAGAGTTTAACCCTCACGCCTGCGTTGGAGATTGACAGACATAAATGGTAGCAGGGGCGTATTATTTGTTCGAATATATAGATGGTGTCCCTGTGTGGAGGTTGTATCAGCTGGTGCTAGGGTCCTCGTACATTGTTCGCATGCAGGCCCAGCAAAAAAAAAAAGTAAAAAATAGCTACAGTTGATATATTCGCATGGGGGATCCGCGCCTACCCACACGTTTATTAAAAGGGGTTAAGATTAATAACTAGGATAATTTCCCTCAGCGTGGGACCCGTATATAAGCGGGGAGGCACCCTAATATCATCCACTATGAAGGCTTATAATATAATTAATGATCATATACATGTACATGTATATATGCTATCGATTCGATGTCCATGAACTGGAGTAATAAACACGCACTGTCATGACAAACATATGTACAGTTAAAATCTAATTTTAATGCTTTATTGGCTTCTTAAAAATGCATTCAAATGATGATGATGATAATAATAATAATAATAATAATAATAATAATATCTGTCAGAACTCGGCCTTATCACTTACCAAACCATCAAACCCTTAGAAAAATGTGGCTTCATTTTTTTTATTGGCGGACCAAAAATATAGAATATAAAACATGTAGAATTTATATATACATGTTGCATATAGGAAACAACCTATATAGGTCAGCAAAGATAGTGCATTTTTATAGAATGACGTCATCCATGAATGTAATGGTAAAAGTGCATACAGTCCATGTAGGCGATCTGCCGCATACTGGCAGTACTCTTATACTGAATTTTTGGTATAGGTGCATTATGCGGGGTTGAACTTCAGGGGGCCAAAAGGAAGAAGTGAACCCACAATGGCCACATATTTATGCAGGAAAATGTGGGTCAATGCGTAATAGACACTCAACTAGTGAACCCACATTTTATTTTTTACGAGATCCCACATTTCTGCCTGTGAGCCCTGTGATACTTATTTTTACTGCATATTTCTAACTTATAAAATACTATTATATATCACCTATATTAGTATATAGTAAAAGCCTATTGGGCGTTGAACCCACATTTTTTAAAGAAAATGTCGGTTCATGTTTTAGTTGATCAATGTATGTTTATGGTGAACCAACATTTGTTGTTTTTGTCAATAACATTGCGTATACATATCACGTAAAAAATGCCAAAAAATGATGCTTATTTTTCCTATATACAACTTATACAAATGATAAGATATTATATATTATAATCCGGATCCAGGATTTTTTTTTGGAGGGAGGGGTCAACGGGTGTTATGCATGAAAATTGTTTTTAAAAAAGTCGTTGGTTAAGAGCAGGGGGGGGGGGGGGGTCTCAAAACCCACCCCCGTCATGCATGAGATTGGTCTAAGAAATAGGTCGTATGTTGAGAGCGTGGGGCCCATAACGCCCACGAAAAAAAATCAGGAAGAAAAGTTGAAGTACCTAGCCCAGGCTATATTAAACCAAATTATCGCTCATTAACACTGTATCAGAAAAGCGACTAAATAAAAAAATTGACAGCTTACCCCCTGCGGCGCAACTTGCAAATATAAATAAAATGACACTGGGGCCATGGGTGTCGTGACCGTGATGGTCTAGATGTGGTCCATCATCCGACAGTGTGTGATTGTTGCTTGTGTGGTTGTCATTGTGCCCTACCACACTTGCTAAGGTGGATAAAATAGTCGACAAAGTCGGATCACTGGTGGCTGCTTCCAGTATGGTCCCGTGGTTGTCGGCCCCCATGATTTTTATCAGGTTTTTCACCACCGCCGGACTTTTCAAACCCTAATGAGACAGACCTCCATTTTCCGTTTCCACAGGCGTGACGTAATTTGAAACGTGACGTCACAGAAGTGCTAAGCGGTGCATGTGAATATTGCGTCATGGCAACGAACTGGATGATGTTACCGCAACGTCACGTTAACGCCGTTCTATCTTGTTTGAAACGAACGACTATAATGAACCTGAAATGATTCTTGGCGGGAGATATATATACATTCATTTCTAGATTTAAACTATATGCCTCTGATATTCGGATAACACCCTCGGAAACAACATTGCTAGTGATTTCATTAATTTATGCTGGGGAAATGAATAAATAAGAGGAAAAGAATAACATTTTCGAGGAAGTTTTCGAAATTGGACAGATCACAGGCGCTTGAATTGCTATTCGTGTTAAATTTGTTCCTTTTCTTGGTCATTTGCTTATAACTATTACTTATCTCACATTTCCCCTGCGTTTTTTTGCACTATATGGTCCATCTCTTCATTATTTACTAAAGAAGCCCCCGTTGTTAGACCCGGCGCCATGGCATAGCAACCGAGACGCACCATCTGATTCGCTGGTATGTCTACTACTGGAGTCTTCAGATGGTGACACCGCTGGTACAACCAATCACGCATGTACTCCAAGTTTAGCCGGAAACCAATGTGCCATGGCTGTCGGCTCTGACAACGGTGGCTTCTTGCCAGCCTATCTCAGGTGGACTACAGGTGGATACTATTAAATCGAACTTGAAAGTTATTTTGCCTAATTAAAAAAACTTTATTTAACAGTGTTTTCAATAAACATGACTCCCTGGTGACTGGGATAAGGCAATATTTCCCCTTGGACTTTTCCTTTTCCTAAATTCTGGATCTGCCGCTGCTTATCAAAATCTGTGTTGCCGTAACATGCTAGTTCTATTTATTTAAAGAAAATTTCAATTTCAATACTACCCAAAATATCTGCAATTCTGCGTAAAAAAAAGAGTGAACTGCGCATGAGTACAGGCATAAGGTAATCCTTGACATTACATGGGTAAATCCTATGTCTGGAGAATGGAGAGATGTGTGAGCCCTCTTATTGCCGTGTACTTTTATCGGTCCTCGTGGTCTAGGGAAAGAGCACAGTGCTCAAAGCAGGGAGATCGTGAGTTCGAATCTCAGCTGAGGAGCTGTGAGATTTTCCCTGTTGGGCCCCCACCCAGGGTGAGCCCTCTGTAAGGGGGAGACTGTGCGAAACAGTCGTGTCTCCTCACAAGCGGGTGTGCGCGTTTCGGGAGTTCCTCGGTGTTCTCACCAATAAATGGAGATGAAAGACACACAGGAGTAGACGCAAGTCACAAGGAAGTACTCTGAAAGCGTTTTTTTTATCTATCTCGAAATATAGGTACTTCTGGAAAAGGGTGTGAGAAGAGAAGGGTCCGTTTGTTTCTGGGATTTAATTAAATTCCCGCCCCGTTAGATTATTACCACTACATCTTGCAGGCTCACACCTGAACCGATGCCCAGCTCTTTGGATCCATCTCTGCCCTATCCCCACAGTACAGAGCCCGTCCCTTCGTCTGCGTACATGCGACCCATCATCTCCCAAACTTAAGTGTATCTCAGAACGTAGGTAAACAATATTTTTAAGTGTATGTTCTGTATTTCACTTAAACATCTTTTCTTGCAAAAAAAAATAAATAAATAAAATTTTATTATCGCGATTAAATTGACTTCCATTACGAAATACAGCCGTGTTTCCTTGAAAGAGAGGTTTGATGATATGTTGGGCGTTTCGAAGAGAGAACATGGTAATTGATAATACACTAACCCTGAATACGACTCAGTGAATACATAATGGACCGATAGGGCCTATTTATTTAAGAGTCTAAGGTAAATATTGCGGTCTTAATCTATGTTTTTTATTTTATACCATACCACTGTCAGACATCCAGCCTCTTTCACTATAGTTGACTAATCCACTGTTTCCCCTATCACAAAATGGGCTGCCCTGTAGACCAGGACGGTTCAGGGTCTACACTTACCCATCAGCCGGCCATGTGGGAATCAAGCCTCTGTCAAATATGACAAACCTGCATCCTATGGCTGTTGGACACGTCAGTTAGAAGCTAGGGTACCAGCTTAAAAGTGATACATGTGCACCGGTGGAGTTCAGCATCTGCGATGCTTAGTAGTCGAACATCTGCCCATGTCTATAGCACAACGTTGAAGAAAGGACTGGCAGTATGATCATTATCGGCATATGAATAATAATCTAAATTCTGAGATCATTCGGCCATTTTGAATTGTTGCATTTTATCCGTGTAAAAAACCCTACACTACAACTCAACTTTTTTCTACCTCGGAATTTAAAACCTATCCAGGATTTCACACTTTCATCAGCCATCCGCTGACTTTAGTGTACATAGGTGGCTTACTATGAACCCGCTAATTCTGCATATAAGTACGGATTATCTCCTTCATATTTAAAACCTTCCTAAATATGGTCAACTGACATATATGACCAACTGACATATATGACCAACTGACATATATGACCAACTGACATATATGACAGATAGTTCCCTATTCGTTCAAAACCCAAGACAGACCAAAAACGTGCACAAATGTTTATTTATTTCAATATGAAGTCTAAATAACAATTGGTACATCGGCAATAGGAGCATAAATTGCATCACATCCACGCACAATGCGCATGCGCGGAGTCACGGGTGGAATGTAGTCATTTTTATCTTGCCACATGCTAACTCACGATGTATTCATATTATCATTCCCCTTCTACATAGGCATTACACAACCTTTCAAACTTGCCATATACTATTCAGATCCTGCCGTCGATCCATCCGATTTTTTTACCCCGTGATATACCCCTTCCATTAGCAGTTGGGTTTAAATAATATTGAGCAATGGTTTTTTTTCTTCAAAACTGTTTCAATATGCTTCGTGCGTTCACACGCGCGTGGTACACAGGCAAACTACTGAAGTTAAAAACCAGTATCAGCCGTTGCCATGAAATACAGTAACCCTGATGGAAAGCAAGGCATTTGTTTAGGCCAAGCAGATAGAAATGGAATCATTCTCCTGTACGGAATCTGATAACAAAAATAATGGTGCGAGCAAATTCTACGTTTCCTTTGTTATAAAGTTTTTCACAATTCAAAAAATTTTACAACCTTGCACAGCAAATACAATAAAAAATACTTTCTTCAGTTGGTGTATATGATCAATACGAAATTTATTCCGTTCTCAATACCTTTAACAAATCTTTATGGGAGTTTGTGCCATAGCACAATTAGCAACAATATCAAGGCCTTGGTTTTCATTATCAAAACAAAAATTTGATCCACTAAAAATGGGAGCGGCAAATCCATAAAACAATTTTTTTGTTACCTGCCATATAGCACTTTAATATTGTGCCGAAAAGTCGTGAAACTTACACATGGTACAATCAGAATTTTTTTTGCCTCGATTTGCCTTGAAATGGTTTGTGAAACCACCTGTTCAGATTTACAAAGGGTTTGTGAAACCACCTGGTCCGGTTTACAAAGGGTTTATGAAACCACCTGGTCAGGTTTACAAATGGTTTGTCAAATCACCTGGTCAGATCTATAATGTTTTGTGAAACCACCTAGTCAGGTTTACAAAGGTTTAGAGTATTCGCAAATGGAAACACTTTGTACTGCCGTGTGAACGCTCGAATTTCCACTGAAAAAAATTTTGACCCGTGCAATAACACACTTGGCACCACCCCTTCAATTTGCAAGGCCCAGAACTTCCAAGTTCCAGGGTTCGCTGAACTACGGCGCTTGAGTAACAAGCGCTCACCAGGATGGGCCGTTCTGTTGATAAAACTAAATCTAGGAAAATGTCACCCGGCATTTATTTGCTCGTGGACTCCATCATTAAATTCATGAACATGTATATACAATATATATAAAAAATAAATATTTACAAATATATTCTGAGACAATTAAGCCTAGGAAGCATAGCCATTGCATTTGTAAACACCATACAGATCAGATGGGAACCCAGTGCTGTCATGGCCCAGTCAATGCTTTAATAGGTAATCATGTACCATGTGGCGACTGAAATGATGACTTATTATTTGCCAGATATGTCCGTGCATCAGCATGGGCTCAAAAAGGCATGGGTAAAAGTGTCGCCCACAAGCTCAATTTATAAAGTATATTTATATAATGTGACGGACGTTTTTTTTCCGTTGATACCATTAGCTAAAGACAGAGGGCCATAACTGCGCCGGGTACCAGTCTATAAAGAAGTTTCATCATAACAATATGAATAAAGTTTGCGTCTTTAACTGCCCTATCCTAATTCTAAAAATTCTGTACCTCTCATTTTTTAACATAGATGCTAATGACAGGATGTTAGCGTGCAGCCAGGCGATGAGATTATACAAAACAGTGAAGTTATGTTTGCGTGAGATCAATCAACAGTTCTAATTTAAGAAAATAATATATTAACACTACCAAAACAATCTTAGTGTGGTCATCCGATTAATGCTGCGCACATGACTGCGGACTATTCAAGAGTAAACATTTTATTCTGGAAAATGCATCAACAGTCCGTTCATGACCATGTTTGGAATCATGGGAGCGTGACATGTGTATGTTATACTTAGATTATTACTCAATATCAGGCCTACCCGAATCTGGTGAATACCCACTCAAATTCAAGCATACGACCCCGGGGTGTGTTTTAATAATGTGATACAAGTCATGTAGGCGACTCAAGCCTAGTGGCATCTGTGTGTCACCAAAGTAAACGTTGACGTCGCAATTGAAACAACTGTATGTAGGCCCGTTACTGACTGGGCTTAAATCCAGGTTAATGTTATTTGTCCCTGATCCAGAGCCGGATCAAGGGGGTGGGTGGCTTATGAGGGTTGTACTACCCCCATCCCTCCTCCTTCACCAGAGAACTATTAATTATATTTCTATAAACCCTCAACCATAGTTAAATATATTCATTTAAGTTATATAAAACATTCTCAGTAAATTACCTGTTATGTTATTATATGAAATGTAGTTTTTCAGCTTGCTTTTCCATCCTTTTTACTCAGTGTTTCTAAATGGAAGATTCAAGGAGCCCGGTGGGAAAGAAGCAATGTCCCTTTATCTTCACAGCAAGTACTCTCACTTTAGAACATACGGATTATTCATCATTATTTCTGGTACTATTAAAATGACAATATGTTTGTGCTATAATTTTTGTATGATATTTATGATGATGTTTGTGCTTAATATGGAATATGTTCCCAAACCTAGATATATATATGGCCAGATCTGTCCAACGATCCGTTAACTCTTACAATAGCCTGCTGTAGTGTGGCGTTTAATAATCATGCCAACCAACACTGCAGCAACATTAATACCGGGTACTTGGTAGAAAGACTACGAAGTATACTGCTTCATAGTGTTTATTCTGCAAATATTCTGTTAATAATATACAAAACATAATCTTTGGTGTGTATGTGTTACAGCGCAACAATGAATGCACATCTAACAAAAGCTATATAAACATGAACAGAATACCTACAGTCATGGCTTAATAATACAAATAAGACTAATGGCTAATATAACCGTATTGTCTTAGACAGGTATAAATATAATACAAATTTAAGCAGCATATCTGGCTTTATCTGTGACCATCGAAAACCATTCAGAGCTGACATAGAATAATAAAGCTGAAACAGACTGAAGAAGCCAGTCGCTAAATATGGGTAAATTGGAATTCTGAATTATATTTTTAATAGGCGTATTTCTACCATAACATATAAAAGTATAAATTGTGTTCAGCAGCACAAGTCTAAACTCACTTATTTCAATATCTACAACTTCCTTTCAGTTTGTCATACATTTCTTGATTCTGTAATATATATAACCTGAATTTTTTTCATGATGGAATAGACTTGTCCCACAAATTTCAAGCATGATCAGAATTCGTTAACAACAGACAGTTTCCTTGTCAAACATCACCAACATCACCATAAGACTTCTGAATTCTACTTTTGATGTGGTGTGATTTGCATGGGAGGAGGGTCATTTTCTAACTAATTCTACAATGACAACCCAATCCTAAACTCAAATCAACCTACCATGACAGTACCATGGCTACACGGTCCTCTATGCAGGCAAGATACCATGACAACACAGTTCTCTTGTCACGTGGCAAACCATAGAAATGGAAGCCCCCCTGTAAAGCATGCTTCCTTGACAACATATTTTCGTTGCTAAGCATTACGTCATGGAAACACTCTTGTAGCCTGGCAACCTGTCATGAAAACTTTACCCTCGTAAGGAAACATTCCAAACAGCGCAATTATTTTTTTCTGTGATGACAACAAAACAATTTTGCTATGAAACTATCATGATAAATCAAACAGAATCTTAATACAACACCTGAAATTCGCCCAAAAGGTCTGCACAGTACATTTAAGTTCAACAGTGCCTGTATGATGCACATATTTAATGAATGGTTTCTTCTGACGTATCTTGTAACATCATAAGTTAAAGCTGCAATTTTTTATATGAACTTTAACGATACACCATGCACAAATATTTTGCACTGATAGGCAATTCTGAGCATATATTTCATCAAACAAACTCTATGGATCACAAAAATCTTATGACCTATGTCTTCTGTGGAGAGAACAATACACAGCAGATAGACAACAGCATGGAAATAGTCCAGTCTTCAACAAACTTATATTCTAATATGCCAAATTACGTTCTTTGAGACTGGCAAGGGTGTAAAGTGGTTGGTTAAATTCAGCTGTCCTTGCACTTGTAACGTGTGCATAAGGCTGTATGAACAAGGGCACATAACTGAACAACCTCTTGTATGAAAACATGATTGAAAACTATCAAATTTAAACATGTCTGTACTCAACGTTGGCGTTTTCATACCATCAATAACAGTTTATAAACTAACTAATCTTATTTTATACAGACTCATTCAAGTGTAATGGACTGGATCAGGAATTCTCCGAATTTCTTCTGGCCTCTTTTTACGTTTGTGACGAGGTGCATCGGATTGGTCACTTGCTGGTGTCACAGGTCTGGTTTCAATGAAAGGAACAAATCGTGCCAACAGTCCCTCAAAGAATTTGGTCATGGTCACCCCTGCCTGGCCAACCTCTGACATTGGCTGAAATAAAATTAAAATGAAACATTTTTCAGTTTATAATACATGAAAAAAAAAACCAAATGATTTGATTTGCTTGTCAGAACAGTTATTTCATTTTCCTTGAAGCATTCTGTAAATAATTTTGCCCAGTCTAAAATGTCTGCATGACAAGTTTTTATTGGGCATGGAGCTAGCAAAATATGTTATAAATTATTCAGCAATCTTGATACAAGGTGTGGAGTGGGCTGTTTGAAATGTTTTACACAAACATTTTTCACAAACCAAATTACTATACACTGTATAAACTAAATATATGATACTGCATTTTTGTGACATATATAATTAGGGCCCTATCTTACCAAACAAAACCAGTTCTCTAAGACTCCTTTGTCATTTTAAACTGGCTCTTGTAATCATATGAAAATGTCATAGATATTGCCAGGAAGCTGAACTTACAGAGTTATATGTAGCACAGTTGGTAAACACAAGCTGGACATCAGCAGTGAATTCGTCTATTGTGGCATAATGGTTGAAGTGTTGTCGGTTCAGTTTACGGCGGATGCTACCAAAATCCATTGGGTTTGAGATGATTTTATAATAGTTTGGAATCTGCAAAAGAAAAATACCCATCAATAATTAGAACAACCTAACAACCAAGCATTCAGTTTATCAGAATATTGGAATATTGTTATAACACTGTCTTTATAAAACGTAACTGAACTTTTGTCTATTCATTGACGAGAAAGTCCTTAATGATGAAACAGACATATTGTAAAGGTTTTTCAGGAAAAAAATCCAAACACTTCGATGTGTTTATAACAAGGGACCCATGGGTCACAGCACTCAGCTGTTATATATGATAAAAAATATGATTTGGGAAAGAGGCACATGCTTGTTTTGTGTGGTTATAAATATAAGCTTTATTATGAGTTGTTGGTGTTTAGCTTATGTATGATTTTGATAGTATCTTTGGAGACAGGGAAGAGGATTGATTTCATTTATTTTATTAACAAATGGAGTGCTATTGTCACACAGATTTTGACTTGGCCATATAACTTATAAGCAGCACATATAATAAAAGAGTTTAACTATTTATTAAAATTCAATAACAAATATTATGCCAATATAATTTTTATTAAAAAAAAATAATAAGAAAATCATATGATTTTTTAAAATAAAATATAACTGAAATGATTATTGAAATAATATTATAGAATATATTCATGAATGCATTCATGAATATATTTTGAAAGTATCTGCACTAGTATTCAAATACTTTCATTTTTACCTGAATTCCAATTCTTATGCAATAAAATTTCTTAATGCATTACATATTCATATTCGTATTCAAATACATTTGATAAGCATTCGCACCATGTCTAGTATTTATTCAGTTTAAGCCAAACAACAAATTTAAATAATGATCATAAGTACCTGGTTTTATGGCTTTTATTTATGTTAAAAAAATAAATGTAATACATTCACTTTGGACTACTTTCACATCAATCTACACACTAGACACAGTAGGAATCTAGTTTAATATTATCAACTGCATCTTTGTCTATCATTAATTTCCTTCATATGATCCCTAATGATTAGTAATTAATAATATTATTTATTTTTTTATCATTAAAATTTCACTGAAAAATACCATAGGTGACTGCTTGGTGTTATTTGGAATAACACTGACATTGACATTCTATCCATCCATACAAGATTCTTACATCATCAGTAACTGCAAGTTAATTTTCTGTTACTCATCAACTAACAAATTCCTTTTCTATTAATTTTTATTTAATTTGTTATAAAAAACAAAATTATTAATTTATTGTTTATTGTTATGTTGTTTATCAAAACAACTACTAGATGAGTTGGGTTGGACACCTGGATCAACTGTGGCTGGGCTTAGCTGCCTGGCTGCCCCAGTGTATGCTTCGCTCAAGCATGCATAATCTGATGAAAGGTCAACAAGGTCAACATACAGGTGACTGAAGAGGGGCTGGATTAAGCCTGGGTCTGACATGGTCTCATATAAACATTAATAAAAGCTACAATATTTAGCCAATTTCTTTCAGCTTTCTAAACTACAAAGATGAAATCCTTATGTGTGCATGATATGAAAATTATATCAACAGTGCTCGCAGGAAACAAACCTGCCATGGTCAAAGTTGGGCCAAATTTAAGGTACTAATTTTATATTTATACTAATAACTTTGAAAATAAATAAACTTTTGAAATAAATTTGAAAAATTCAGAACAAATTTTTGGTATTCAATTAAATCTTGATTATTAATGTTACATCCCTGACAAAAAATCTCTAGCATTTTTTTAAAGGAGTAAATATATTTCTTGATTTTTTAAAAAGTGCATTATGTTTTGGCCCATAACAATTACGCAATACTGACATCATTTCTGGCATGTGCATAGCGAATGTATAGAAAAATATGTATATCATATATGATCAAAGTCAGATCAGTGGTTTTGATATTAGGCTGTCTTACAGTGTAACAATGGGTTTTTAATGGAAAAATGAAGTTTTTCATTAATATTTCGAAGGAATTAAGTCCTAGTGATAAAATTCTTGGCATGGTAGGGGATTTTGGAGACATCTAACTGTATGCTAAATTTAAGGAACTTAGAGCTGAAGCTGGGGAGCTGAGCTCCAGCAAACTGCATGACACTAGCTTGATGTAAACTTGATGTGACATGGCGCTTGAAAACTTGAATAAAATCTAGAGTTTTTGATTAACTGGTTTCAAATTTTTGGTGTTAACAGACAAAATGCTAAAAAAAACATGCTGTGAAAATTAAATTCACAGTACTTACAGGAAAAAAACATGCCATGGTCAAACTTGGGCAAAATTTAAGGTACCAATTTTATATTTTTGCCAATATTTAAAAAAATTTAACAGATTTTGATCTAATTTTTGGTATACAATTAAATTTTGATCAATTAAAGTTGTATTACTGAAAAAAAGTCCCTACCTTTAACACTTTTGGTCTTAAGTGACCAAATATCTTTCCTGATTTTTTTACAAAGTTTGGGCCCATAACTTTTTAAAATTAAATAATACTGACTTAATTTCTGGCATGTACATAGGAACTATATATAATAATATTTATGGAAAATATGAAGAAAACCAGATGAGTGGTTTTGATATTAGGCAGTCCTGAAGTGTGAAAATAGATAGCTAATGAAAAATTGAGGTTTTTCCTTAATATCTCGAAGGAACGAAGTCCTATTGACCCAATTTTCGGCATGGTAGGAGATTTTTGGGACATCTATCTGTATGGCAAATTTCAGATTTGTAGGTCCAATGGTGTCGAAACGTGCCAGTCTTATGGACAGACATCCGGACAGACGGACGGACAATGGACCACGACAGACGGACGGACAATGGACCACGACTATACCTCAGATGACTTATAGTCAGCTGAGCTAAAAACTAATTTATGAATATTATGATATTAAGATCTACTGATAAAATGTGACTATTTTGTTGAAAGCTCTCACTCAAACAAATTTCACATTTAATATTTATTTTGGTTCTGGGATGAGATATAAAATTACCAGAAATATTTACGATCTAGTGATAAAGTGATATCATACTTACAGATTTTGGAACTGGTTCATGGAATGGAACACTAGAATCATGACAAAACAGCTCCAACAGAATCCGCTCACATACCTACAAAGAGGAAAAGAAGGTACACACTCTTGGGAAACGTTTATTGTACCAACAAAACACAACAAGGGACCAACGGGTCACGTCGCTCAGCTGAATTTTGGAAAATATTAGCAAATGCAAAATATACTAATTTTTTTATATATACATTAGCATTTAAAAGCTAAGAGGAAACAGTCCTGCTAACTGGTGATAATCAAGTAATAAATATACATATTTGGCAAACTAATACTGTACACTTTTCATGGACTATATCAAAGGTGCAGGAGTCTCTCATGATCAAATATTTCTAAAATTATCATTATTTTAGCTATGTGACAGTTAAATGTGGATAAAACTAGAATACGGGTAGTCGACAAGCAACTACTTGTATCCGCCTAAATCAGAGTGGAACGGGTGAAGTGTTGCATATTAGCATGGATGTCTGCAGCCAAATTGTGTATGTAGGTTGCGCTACCTACCAAAAAATCCAGAAAGCCGTCCAAGTTGTATACATATGCAAAATTTAAGGCAGATAAGTCAAACCACTATATTGTATATGAGTGATTTTTGCCCTTGGCAGACAAACAGATGGACGCTGTGCAAAGAAGGGTTGCAGGTGGCGCCACCAGTTTAGCGTATGATAAAGAGCTTTGTGAGAACTATACACATGCAAAACTTTGGCCCAATCAGTCAAATGGTTCCCAAGATATGAGCTTGGATATCTGCTGCATAAACTAGAATGCAGGTGGCGCCACCTGTCATAAATCAAAAGAACTGTCGGGGATGTATAAACTTGCAAAATTTTAGGCAGATATGTCAAACCACTGCCGAGATATGAGTGATTTTATCCCATGGCAGACAAACAGACGGGAGCTGTGCAAACATGGCTGCAGGTGGCGCCACCAGTTTTGCTTATGATAAAGAGCTATATGAGATTTATACACATGCAAAATTTTGGCCCAATCGGTCAAACGGTTCCCGAGATATGAGCTTGGATGTCTGCAGCGTAAACTTGATTGTAGGTGGCGCCACCTGTCATAAAATCAGAAAAGCTATCCAGGATGTATAAGCATGCCGAATTTCAGGTGAATTAGTCAAACCACTGCAGAGATATGAGTGATTTTAACCCAAGGCAGACGAACAGATGGACACTGTGCAAACATGGTTGCAGGTGGCGCCACCATTTTTGTGTATGTTATAAAGCTCTCCAAGGGCTACATTTGTGCAAAAAAATTTTTCTGATCGGTCAAATGGTTCCTGAGATATGAGCTTGGATGTCTGCAGCGTAAATGTGAATGTAGGTGGCGCCACCTGTCATAAAATCAGAAAATCTATCCAGGATGTATACGCATGCCAAATTTCAGGTGAATTAGTCAAGTCACTGCAGAGATATGAGTGATTTTAACCCAAGGCAGACAAACAGATGGACACTGTGCAAACATGGTTGCAGGTAGCGCCACCATTTTTGGTGTATGTTATAAAGCTCTCCAAGGGCTACATTTGTGCAAAAGAATTTTCCTGATCCGTCAAACGGTTCCCGAGATATGAGCTTGGATGTCTGCATCGTAAACATGAATGTAGGTGGTGCCACCTGTCATAAAATCAGAAAAGCTATCCAGGATGTATACGCATGCCAAATTTCAGGTGAATTAGTCAAGTCACTGCAGAGATATGAGTGATTTTAACCCAAGGCAGACGAACAGATGGACACTGTGCAAACATGGTTGCAGGTGGCACCACCATTTTTGGTGTATGTTATAAAGCTCTCCAAGGGCTACATTTGTGCAAAAGAATTTTCCTGATCCGTCAATTGGTTCCCGAGATATGAGCTTGGATGTCTGCAGCGTAAACGTGAATGTAGGTGGCGCCACCTGTCATAAAATCAGAAAAGCTATCCAGGATGTTTACGCATGCGGAATTTCAGGTGAATTAGTTAAGTCACTGCAGAGATATGAGTGATTTTAACCCAAGGCTGACGAACAGATGGACACTGTGCAAACATGGTTGCAGGTGGTGCCACCATTTTTGGTGTTTGTTATAAAGCTCTCCGAGGGCTACATTTATGCAAAAAAATTTTCCTGATCGGTCAAACGGTTCCCGAGATATGTGGGTTTATGTGTGGAAACAGACGCACAAACGGACGCAGAGCGCAGAGGAAAGGTCAGAGGTCAAAACAAAATCGGGGCGCAGCAGTTCACATGTGACCCGAACATAATCCCAGGTTTCGGAAAATTCTGCCCAGCGGTTACAGAGGAGTTCTCCGGACACCTATGCGGCGGCAGCAGCGTGCAGCTGAAAACATAGTATCCGCAAAACTCTGTTTTGGCGGATACAATAATCATGGGAATGTATGAACACCTGTTAATGATAGAATAAAGAAGAAAGTGGAGAACAGCTGAAGTATAATATACACATTTAATTTATTAATTGAATTAAAAGGCTGTAAAAATTTGACCATAATATATTAGACCAAAAAAAATGTGTTAAAGTTAATTATATGTCTGGAGGGAGGAAGGGAGGGAGGGAGGGAGGAGAGAGAGAGAGAGAGAGAGAAAATGAGAGAGAAAGGGTCTAGAGGATGAGCATTCAATAGTGCTTATAGGAAATAAATTAAGTAATAATTATTATATAGCAAATGCTTAACAGAGATGGACAGATCAAGCTGACCATTTATGTTCAATTCTGCCAAGGCAAGAAAATATGTTTCAAGTAGATCCTAATTATTTTATTTCAGAATTTTTTTTTCTCAGTTAATAAGTCCTTATACAATTACTATGAAACTAATGGACAAGTCTACAGGTGCAAGGGCTCAATGGCAAAAGGGGGGGGGGGGGGTTATAATGATGAGAGTTAAAACAAATCAGCATATTCATGCAGGTTATGAAATTTAAAGCAACAGTGCTTACACAGAGGAAAAATTTATTCACAATTATTTAACATTTAAAAACGGACAAGAGAGATGGACAAACAAAGCCAATCAATTTATTTCATATTCTGCTGAGGCAGGAAATAATGAACAAATGTTTGCATAAGATCCTTTTCATGACATCAATTTTTTAAAAGTTTATAAATTTCATACATTTGCAATATAACATATATAACTGAATATATAAGCTGATTCACAATTCTAAATTGCATCGTCATTTATCACTAATTTGGTCAGATAACAACACATTATGCAAACACATGTATTTATTTTTTTATTGCAAAAATACATATGTATATTTTATAAATTTGCAAAACAATAAATTACTGAAAATATAACTTAATTCAGAATTTACAGTTTTAAAGTGCACCTTTATTTATCCATGAATTGGCTCATATATTTTCAAATTATGCTTCCCAGTGGGTTTAATTATATTTTAATTTGTTAAAATGATAAAAAAAATTTACATTATAACAACATGGCATTATGGATTACTCCTTGATTTAGAACAGTTTTGAACAATGGAGTGGAAACAGCTTCACAACTGAGGAAATATGTTTCAAACAATAACAATTTTGCACAACACTTGGTTTGGGGGGGGGGGGGGGGGAGGGTGATATGAAAATAACTGAACATCTCTGACCCCTGCTCCCCAGTGACCCATTATGAATCGGGTAAACAGAGAGAGCTGCACTGAATGACCTCAAGTGACCAAAGTGGGCTGCTTGACAATGCAAAAATTAATAACTAGCTTAATTTTGGAGCTATTATTATCAAATTTAAGATTTTAGCAGATTGAATCCTTATTTGTACATGCTGTTTAGTCAAATCCACAGTACTTATAGGGAAAAAATGTGCCATGCTCAAAGTTAGGCCAAATTCATGGTACTGTTTTTATGATGCTAATAACTTTAAACAAGGGACCCATGGGTCACATCGCTCAGCTGTATATTGAAAAATATTAGTAACTGCAAAATATTTTTATTTCTTTTGGTTTTTCATGTATATTATCATTAGAAAACCTATGAGAAAATGGCCCTGCTAAAATGAAACTCTGTAAATTATAGAACAATGAACATGAGCTAAACCATTTAGTGATGCACCAAGGGAACAAATAGGCCTACGGTAAGTGTTATATAAAAGTAACATTTCATAAACAAATAATGTTTGAAGGTAATCAAGTTTTCAAAAGTGAAATATATGGCCATACAAGTATGAGTTAAAAATTAATCCCACAAAGTTTGACCAATATTCCCAATTTTAATACTAAGTTAACAGTGTTATTCACAACTAGGCCCCGCCAACTTAAAGAGATATGAATGAAATGCTACAAAGTATTTATATCTTCTTAAATCTTGTCAGTTAGCACTAACATTAGATCCTACTATTTTATCACATTTGAATATTAGGATAAAATTCCTGACATTTTTTTCTTAAAAAAATCAAAATTGTCCAAGTCTCATCATAAAGAATTTATTTAACATTAAAATAATAAGATTCATCTTGTTTATTAGTCCTGTGTATTGAAGAGGTGGGTGGGTGGGGGGGGGGGGGGGAGGGGTCTCCATTGTTACTGCTCATTGCTGAAAAAAATGTTAATTTTAAGATTCATCTAGTTCATAGTACAGGTCTGTCAACAGAATGGGGGGGGGGGGGGGGGGGGGGGAGGGCTGCTAGAGAAAAAGGCTCCCTGTAGTATGGTATTAACTGCAGACAGCCTGATCAAGCTCAACTCAGTGGAGAGAGGGCTTGCCCTAGTGATGGGATTACATAACATTATGCCAACAGCCTGGGGAGCATAGAGATGTGCACTGAATGACCTACAGTCACCAAAGTGGACTGCTTGACAATGTAAGGGAATACAACAAGAGCCTAAAAAAATTGAATAACTAACCTCATTTTGCAGATTTTATTTTCAAATTTCAGATTTTAACAGATTAAATCCTTATGTGCACATGCTGTGAAAATAAAATCCACAGTACTTACAGGAAAAAAACGTGCCGTGGCCAAACTTGGGCAAAATTTAAGGTACCAATTTTTATTTTTGCTAATATTTTATAAATTTAAAAGATTTTGATCTAATTTTGGGTATACAATTTAATTTAAATTAATTAAAGTTATATTACTGGAAAAAAGTCCTTAGTTTTAACATGTTTTGTGTTAAGCGATCAAATATCTTTCCTGATTTTTTACAAAATGCATTATGTTTGAACCCATAACTTTTTTAAATTATATAATAAAGACCTTATTTCTGGCATGTACACAGGAACTATATAGAGGAATTTTATGGTAAATATGAGGAAAAACAGATGGGCGGTTTTGATATAAGGCAGTCCTCAAGTGTGAAAATATATTTTTAATAAAAAATTGAGGTTTTTCCTTAATTTCTCAAAGAAACAAAGTCGCAAAGACCCAGTTTTCAGCTTGGTAGGAGATCTTGGGGACTTCTGACATTATGCCAGCAGCCTGGGGAGCATAGAGATGTGCACTTAATGACCTACAGTCACCAAAGTGGACTGCTTGACAATGTAAGGGAATACAACAAGAGCCTAAAAAAATTCAAGAACTAGCCTAATTTTGCAGATTTTATTTTCAAATTTCAGATTTTTACAGATTAAATCTTTATGTGTACATGCTGTGAAAATTAAATCCACAGTACTTGCAGGAAAAAATTGTGCCACCTCCAAAGTTGGGCAAAATAAAGGGTACCAATTTTATATTTTTGCCAATATTAAAAAAAATTTAACAGATTTTGATATAATTTTTGGTATACAATTAAATTTTGATTAATTAAAGTTGTATTACTGAAAAAAAGTCCCTACCTTTAACACTTCGGTCTTTAGTGACCAAATATCTTTCCTGATTTTTTTACAAAGTCCATTATGTTTGGGCCCATAACTTTTTAAATTATATAATACTGACTTAACTTCTGGCATGTACATAGAAACTATATAGAGGAATATTTATGGTAAATATGAAGAAAACCAGATGAGTGGTTTTGATATTAGGCAGTCCTGAAGTGTGAAAATAGATTTCTAATAAAAAATTGAGGTTTTTCCTTAATATCTCGAAGGAACAAAGTCCTATTAACCAAATTTTTGGCATGGAAGGAGATTTTGGGGACATCTAACTGTTTGCCGAATTTCAGATTCGAAGGTCCAATGGTGTCGAAACGTGCAAGTCTTACGGACGGACAGCTGTACGGACGACAGACAATGGACCACTACTATAGCTCAGATGACTTATAGTCAGCTGAGCTAAAAATTACAAAATTCTCATCTGATTTATGGTATATAATAGAACTTGATCAAATAAATATATATCCTGGGAAAAAATTTTCTAGCTTCAGCAATTATCTTGTTAGGTGAGAAAATATATTTCCTGATTTTTTACAAAGTGCATTATGTTTGAGCCCATAACTTCAATAATTTAACCAATATTGACCTAATTTATGGTATTTACAAAGGAAGCATATGCAAAAATGGTTATAAAAAAACATGAATACAATAACACCAATGGTTTTCAAAGTGGGCAGTTCTGAAGTGTAATAATTGGTTTTGACTCTAAAATGGAGGTTTTTCCTTAATTTCTCAAAGGAACAAAGTCACATAAACAGATTTTTTGGCTTAGTAGGAGAACTTTGGGATGTCTAACAGTAGGCAGAATTTTGGATTCATAGGTCCAACGGTTTCAAAAAGTGCCCTATTAATGGCAGGATGGCTGCACGATGACAATGGAACATCACTGTAGCTCAGATGACTTGCAGTCAGCTGAGCTAAAAAGGGTATTCACAACCAGCTGAACTATTTGGATAATTATGGACCAGACTGGTACAAAGCTTATTATGCCCTTTTGAATCTCAGCTGATCGTTTCTAGCATATGTGTAGTGGATATCATAATATCTTACAGCTGTTTACCTAATACTGAGTTTCTGGGAACACACGCAAGACCACCAGCAAAGACTGTCTCCCCTATTCAATGGAGATCAAACAAGCCATATTAATGCTGAGAACCAGTCTTATTTAAAGACTGTTAATTCTTTTTTACAATCTGCATTAGAAATAACTGAATAAAGTTCAGAATTTCTTCTTTTACCTTAAGAATCTTCCCCTGATCCAGGATTCCTCTATATACAAGTACATGTGTGATGGTATAAACACCAATCTAGTAAAACCATAGATCCTACAAGGACAAAGCCTGCTTAGAGTTTGTCATAAGACAAATTTCAATCAATTTTGGAGTACCGTTGCCCCTAGGACAAATTCAGATTTTCCTTGATCAAACTTTGACTACAGGACTTTCCATTTAGAAGGGCAAAAATATTTATGTCCAATTTTCTTAACTTGAATTTACAGGAATTTAAAAATGGTTATAGCTATTAAGAAAAGAAGTGAAAGGTGACAGAAGGGACAGATTCTACTCCTACAGAATCTGAAAAAGGTGCACCATGGATATATCAGTAAAGGGTAGTAGTAGTACACATAAACTTATGTCAAACTTGGTCATGTCTTCCTACATGTATGTCACACAAGGCTTATAAAAGCAAGACTATTTATATCAACTTTTAGCTCTGCATCAGGGGTTAAAAACAATTTAACATACAAGTAAAGGGCACTTGTAAACAAACAAACTTTGCATGATTATCTCAAATATCCTTTTTAAATTTCTTTGAATAGGAAGATTTGTACTGTGTTCTGACTTGGACTTGAGTTCTAAATGAACTGGACTCCAAGAAGAAGGCTTGGACTCAAAACTAAAGAACTTGGACTCGAGTGACTTGGACATGGATGGTGCGGACTTAGTGAGGGGTTGAGAAGAAGAATCATGGTGGGCGTCGGGAGAAAACATGGGATGAAACTGAAGCAAACAACTGTGCTGTACTGTGCATAACTGAAGCAGTTGCCCTGGACAGGAGGCAGTGGAAGAGGATGATAGATATACATTCATCCCAGGGACCTGAAGGCGGAGATGAAAAGACAAAGAAGAGGACAAAGATGTGTGTATCCACCTATATCTATCAAACACACTAGTATGTATACATTAGTTGTGACTGGGAGTTAATATCTGACATACTGGAAGCTCACTATCTGTGAGACCTGAATGTACACATCAGCTGTGACTGGGGATTTGTATCTGACATACCTGGAGCTCGCTATCTGTGAGACCTGTATGTACACATCAGCTGTGACTGGGGATTTGTATATCTGACATACCTGGCGCTCGCTATCTGTGAGACCTGTATGTACACATCAGCTGTGACTGGGGATTTGTATATCTGACATACCTGGAGCTCGCTATCTGTGAGACCTGTTGGTTGTTTGCGTTTAGAGGCGCCTGGGGTGGGCAGTGTATCAACAAGCTTTTCTGGAGCCTCCATCCTGACTGCTTCATCAGGCTGACACAACCGACACTGCCAGTCTCCCCTGAAATCACATTTGAAGGTGCACTTACATTTGCAAAAATGTCTCCACTGTCAAACTTTTAAATCAAAATTTGTTTTCAATTCAAGGAAACACCATATGTTTACATTTCACATGTGATTGCTTACAAAATATTACTTACCACATAAACACCAAGGTTTATGTAATCTGCCTTGAATCAATTTTTGTCATATATAGTTGAACAAACTACATAACTTTCTTCACTACATTTTAATGAATGCTGCTGGTGTTTTTCATGCCTCAGTGCACTGTGCATGGCAGTTTTGAAGCCCACAAACCTTAACCAGCAGATTGGTATTCTTAAGAGTCAAATTCTGGGCAGGGTTAACTTTTACATTGCTGAAGGAGCTAGGTGGGTGACCCTCAACCCCAATGTTTTAGCACCCTGATTAAAAGGACAAACTTTAATGATAATCACAAGCATATTATTTAATAAACCAACTTTGATGACAATCAAAAGCATTTGATTAAAAAAGAACAACTTTAATGACAATCACAAGTATCTGATTTACTGGACCAGCTAAAATGACAGATATTGTTAACTTTTTTTGTGCTTTTTTTTAAATCAGTGAACTTACGTGGGTGGTGCTGACAGGGCCGGCACATGGCACTGTAGATGGTAGACTTTTGGGCAGTTTTCACAGCAGAGAAGATCGCCACCGTTATGACACACTGCACAGTAGTCCTCGCTAGGATCCGATTCGTTCTGTGGCGCCTTCATGTAAGCTGCTTGGATGATAAGATAAGTACATAGAGAATTTGTGAAATGTCTAGCCATTTCATCAGCTTTAATTATAGGTCTACACAAATCTTCAACTGACAGAGCCAGATTCATTCAAGAATATGGCTGCATCAAGTTAAACTCTCATTCCCAGGTGTGACCTCTTCCAGGAGGTACTAGATTTTTCCTGCTGTTTGTAGGTTTGTCTGTCAAAAACTTTAATCAGAATGTTATGAATAGATTTTAATTAAACTCTGTCAAGCTAATGGTCCTCACGTATCCCGGACCAACACAGAATATATGCATGCTGCCATGCTGGTATATATGAAATCTCACAATACTTTTTCTGCATTTGGTACTTAGCTTTAGGGGTTAGCAGATCAACTAAGGCACAACCAAGGATACATTTTTTTTGTTTAAAACTATTCTTAACCACAGAGATATATGGTAATCAAGACCATCATCATTTACTAGTATTACGGAAAACTTTAGTGCCAATGGGGTGAAAGTGTCCCTGGTGTGCTATGTACACAGCTGTCACCAATCTGGCAAGCAGAGCTGAGCTGTGATGCAAACACTGAGCTTGTGAACTATGACACATTTCTCTGCTGTGTCCTTTGAGGAATGCCCACTGGGACACATATAATTATTGTATCCACCTAAACAAAGTTTTGCAGATACTATGTTTTTGACCGGGTTCTGCCACTGCTGCGTTTGTTCCTGGTATAGAACTCTGAGACCACTAGACAGATTTTTCCAAAACTTTGCACGATTATCGGGTCACATTTGAACTGGTGCCAAAATATTTTGCGTTGACCTCTGACCTTTCTTCTCTCCAGTACATCCATCTGTTCATCTGTTTTAACCAATCAGAAAAACATTTTGCACAAATGCATCCCTTGGATAGCTTTATAACATACATAGAAAATGGTGGCGCCACCTACAACTCCTCCATCTGTTCATCTGCCTTGGGATAAAATCACTATTATCTCTGCAGTGAATGGACTTATCCATCTGAAATATTGCACTGAATACATCTCGGACAGCTTTCTCGATTTTGTGGCAGGTGGGGCCACCTACTTTCTAGTTCAGGCTCCAGACATCCAGGCTTATATCTCAGGACTGGTTTGACTTATCTGTCTAAAATTTTACAATTGTATACAACTTTAATAACTTTCTGGATTTTGTGGCAGGTGGCGCCACCTACATACACATTTCAGCTGCAGACATCCATGCAAATAAGCAACACACCTCTCTCTATTTCCCCTTGCCCCTCAATCCATGCCTCACTTCACCCATCCCACTCTGATTTCGGTAGATACACATAGTCGCTTGTCGACTACCCGTATTTTAGTTAGCTTAGAACTGCGTACACCTTTGTATTCTTGATATATACGTTATGCTTGTATAATATTAACCAACATGGGTTTTAACATAATCATGATAAGACCATACATGTCCTTGTACATGTATATGTCGAGGCCCAGATTAGAATCTGGCCTAATTCAAAACTGGGCCGGCCCAGATCAAAATTTTGATCTGGACCAGCCCAGTTTTGAATTCTAAACTAGGTCAGACCAGATTAAAATTTTGATCTGGGCTTGTCCAGATTATAATCCTGTGGTGAAGATCTCAGGATTTAAATCTGGTCTGGACTGATTTCAAACTAGGCCAGGCCAGCTAAGAATTTTAATCTGGCCGGTCAAGTTTACAATCCTGTGGTGGACTGCTTTTAAACTGGGCCAGCCACGATCAGAATCCTAATCTACTCCTATGCTGGCTTCAATAACATTATATTTACCTAGCTGGTCTTAAATCAATTTAAAGAATTTGCTAAACACTGTAAGTCCATAATAATTAATATCTTATTAATTTATTTCACATTCTATGAACATATCATTGGTTGTTCTCCTGTCATATCTATTTTGTAATTTACCCTCTCATATGAAATGACTAAAATATAATAACAATATAATCATGCTATACATTGGTATTTTACAGCTGAAAATAACACATATAGCTCGCAGAACATGTGCATTCATTTAGAAACTAAAACAAAATTTAATCAATAATTATTAATATATATGTTACTTAATGTTAAGCCTTTGATCCAAGACCTGTAAATTCAAAAATTTATTTGTTATTTAAAGTAATTTATCATTTATCATAAGGTGGGGTCTTTGTTCTGTGATCTTTCGGCCCAGTCACCCTTTGAAAAAATTGCACATATTGTGGCATTGGATGTAGAACTTAAAACTTAATATTTAGGAAAGAAGGCCCTGAAATATCTATTGAGAAGCCTGAACTTAAGTCATTGATATTAGGCGACTGAAATTTAGGAAAAATATGTACCTAGTGTACATAAGTTAGGTTGATATTAGCTATCATAATGTATTTAGATAGTGGGAACAATATCCACCATCTCAGCATTTTAACTATTGCAGGTAGAGAACATTTTTCTTGCGGCATTTAACTATCTTCAATTTAGATTAGTTATCAGTTATTTGATAAGTTTTGTTTTTAAGTTATTAACTCCAAAGTAAAAGCTCCACAATGTTTGTCACCCTCCTGCATACTTATTGTTTTAAGATTTTTCATTATGAAAAAAATTATAAATCTAATTTTCATGCATGTTCACCTCTGTTTTTGAGACTGCCAAATGACAGCAATCATATGATTTTTCTTTGCTGTGGATTTTCTGCTACTGAAAATTACACTTTACAGTAATGGTATCAAAAACCTCTCCCTAGCCTCATGTTAGGGTACAATGTCATGGTGCTAACATATATGAGCATTCAGACTGATAAATTACTTTTGTCCACTTATAAATGAGTAAAGCTGGTACTTAATTATGCATGTTATATATTTAATATTACATATCTACTTATGATATTCAGAACAGATAATTATCACAGTTAAGTTGAAAATTTTGATATTAAGTTAAGTAGATTTCTCAGAACTGATACATATTCTCAAACTGTGATTAATTATGGTAGTTGGTTTAGGATAAGTTGATGTGAACTTGCATCCTAGAAGAATAGATCAAATTAAAGAAGCCAATACATTTGTTAGCCTTTTTGCTCACTAAATTATGTTTAATGATCTTGTTCATTTTGTGTTTTGTGCCATTCAAAATGGTGTATCTGGAATAAATGTTGACTGTATTATCTGATTTAAGAGGATAAAAATCAAGCTAGCCAAGGATTAGATTGGGTTTGATCTGGGCTGGCCCAGTTTAAAATCTGTCCACCACAGGATTGTTAACTTGACCAGCCTAGATTAAAATTCTAATCTTGGCCGGCCCAGTTTAAAATCAGTCCAGACCAGATTTAAATCCTGAAAGCTTCACCACAGGATTGTAATCTGGACTGGCCAACATCAACATTTTAATCTGAGCTGGCCAAGTTTAAAACTGGTCTGGCCCAGATTAAAATTTTGATCAGGGCTGGCCCAGTTTTAAATTAGGCCAGATTCTAATCTGGGCCTCAACATATACATACCATACATGTGTACTTGTATATAATAAGATGTAAGCTTCAAATAGACAATAATAATTTTACAAGATTCATGAAAAGAATCAAAGATGACCCGAGTTCAATTAAGTCTCAAAATTCAATAAAGAACTAGAATACGGGTAGTCGACAAGCGACTACTTGTATCCGCCTAAATCAGAGTGGAACGGGTGAAGTGTTGCATATTCGCATGGATGTCTGCAGCCAAATTGTGTATGTAGGTTGCGCTACCTACCAAAAAATCCAGAAAGCTCTATACACATGCAAAACTTTGGCCCAATCGGTCAAACGGTTCCCAAGATATGAGCTTGGATATCTGCTGCATAAACTAGAATGCAGGTGGCACCACCTGTCATAAAATCAAGAGAGCTGTCGGGTATGTATAAACTTGCAAAATTTTAGGCAGATATGTCAAACCACTGCCGAGATATGAGTGATTTTATCCCATGGCAGACAAACAAATAGGAGCTGTGCAAACATGGCTGCAGGTGGCGCCACCAGTTTTGCGTATGATAAAGAGCTATGTGAGATTTATACACATGCAAAATTTTGGCCCAATCGGTCAAACGGTTTCCTAGATATGAGCTTGGATGTCTGCAGCGTAAACGTGAATGTAGGTGGCACCACCTGTCATAAAATAAGAAAAGCTATCCAGGATGTATACGCATGCCAAATTTCAGGTGAATTAGTCAAGTCACTGCAGAGATATGAGTGATTTTAACCCAAGGCAGACGAACAGATGGACACTGTGCAAACATGGTTGCAGGTGGCGCCACCATTTTTGGTGTATGTTATAAAGCTCTCCAAGGGCTACATTTGTGCAAAAGAATTTTCCTGATTGGTCAAACGGTTCCCGAGATATGAGCTTGGATGTCTGCAGCGTAAACGTGAATGTAGGTGGCGCCACCTGTCATAAAATCAGAAAAACTATCCAGGATGTTAACGCATGCCCAATTTCAGGTGAATTAGTCAAGTCACTGCAGAGATATGAGTGATTTTAACCCAAGGCAGACGAACAGATGGACACTGTGCAAACAAGGTTGCAGGTGGCGCCACCATTTTTGGTGTATGTTATAAAGCCCTCCGAGGGCTACATTTGTGCAAAAAAATTTTCCTGATCGGTCAAACGGTTCCCGAGATATGTGGGTTTATGTGTGGAAACAGACGCACAAACGGACGCAGAGCGCAAAGGAAAGGTCAGAGGTCAAAACAAAATCGGGGCGCAGCAGTTCACATGTGACCCCTGAACATAATCCCGGGTTTCGGAAAATTCCGCCCAGCGGTTACGGAGGAGTTCTCCGGACACCTACGCGGCGGCGGCGGCCAGCTGAAAACATAGTATCCGCAAAACTCTGTTTTGGCGGATACAATTAAACCAACAGCATGATACAAGCAACTGACTGATAAGATTCTATAGGAACCCAACTTGACCTGGTGAAAAAGAAAATTGTGGATACCAATTTATATTATAAATTAACATTCTCTTTTTTTAGCAAACATGCTCTTAAGTCCACTACAGCAGGCAATCTGAATCTATGAGGTACAAGTCAACATGGATTGAATTACAATTCCAAGAAATTTAAAATTACTATACCATAATAAACAGAGACTTAAAAACCTTCAAAACTTCAACTCAAATGATGAAAATACCTTGACATGCAGACAAAAGCTTGGCCATGCTCACATAAACAGTAGAACAATCTACACTTTAATTTATGATGGTAACAGCCTGACAAAACATATGTGAACAAGAGTAATTATAGCATTATTGTTTGAGATGAGCAATATGTCATATGTATCACAGTATTTATAAGATTAACCCAAATACATGTATAAATATTTCATCTTTGTATGTATGATCATGATATTCTGTTTCTCATTATTATAACAGAATATGTTGCTAGATTGTGAGATGAGAGGTTCTTTCAGCCAAAGCGTGACGTTATATCATGTCTAACAGACCTTTCCCATAGCAGATGCATGGCCCATAAAGATTATCTCAAGTGCTGGGGTTGATCAGATAGCATAGTACCTTTTGTCAAGTAAAATTAGATACAAGCAAATGACTCTGATCAGACTTTTGTATTTTCAGATTTAGCAAAATATGTTTATCTTTGGCATATTTTAAAGGACCTTGTCACTGACAGCCATTTTCTTTAGAAAGCTCATGGAAGAAAGGAGATGGACGGATTACAGATGGAAGGCACAGCAATGGCTCATTTTTTTTTTTTTTTTTTTTTGGGGGGGGGGGGGGGGGGGATACAAAAACATCATAGATGTCAATGAATTTGAAACTTGGGGAAAACTGCATGATAAATCAGACTTAAGCATCATGTGACCTTCACTACCACATGTGATTGGGGGAAACAACGGAATATGTAGATGTGAAATGTGGAGTTAAACCTATAAAATAAGGCCGCCAGTGAGACGGGCAAAAATGGTCTTAATTCACAGGTAGTCTTATCGGACATATCAGTTATCACAAAAGTGAATGAGTTTGGTTCACTCAAAGGTTTTAAAAGAAAGTTGGACTTAATGACAGGTTCCACTGTCTGAAGGCAATCCTAAGCAGCTAAGCTCCCCCTCTAAAAAAGGCTGGTTTCTCAGGCATTGCTGTATCAATTTTGACCCTTCATCAAAATGTTTTATTCTGATTATCCGTGGAATTTTACAGATTTTGGAATCTAGCTACTTGGATATTTCTTTCGGGAAAATAAAAGTATAAAATTTGAATAAAATTTCATTTTGATATATTGTCCTTTTGCATGTTCTGTTATCAACAGCTTGAATCCTGATCATATGATTTTTTTTTTATCAAAAACCTATAATCAAAAGGAAACAAATATGCTAGCCCATATTTAATTAGGAAAAACATTTGCCTGAGAAACCAACGTTTTTTTGCCTGACACATGCACAGAGACACTGAGAATACAAAAACAAAATATGTTCACAATTCACCTTGTCAACTACACATTTAGTGCTGCCACTCTTGAACTTAATGAACAAAAGATAAAATATTTTTTTTGGAGGGGGGGGGGGGAGAATTTGCTTGAAGATGTATACATTATTAAAAACAAAGAATATAATACATGCCACTCAAGAAAAGTAATTAGGTTTACAAAATGTGCAGAAAGTGTTGTGAGAAATATTTTTCTTAAGTCCAGAGTTGTGTATGTTTCATTTATTTTTACTAATTGATGATAGCTGTGCAAAACCAGGCTCCAACAAAAGCACATCACTTTGGCTACAAGCAGGCAGGATGGAATACTATGTCCTTTTATATGTGTGCGAAACATCAACGTTTTATCATCATGCAAATGACTGATTCATTCTGTGGAGTAAGCATCGGTCACTACAGACTGTGCATATAAATTACACTTCTAATTTTACATGACACTGAAGTAGTTGGGTCTGGAGTGACCTATGACATTCACTTTCAAACTGCATCTCATAGCTGCACGCAAAAAAATATATCTTTATGAGGTATTTTTTCTTAATTAAATATACCTAGGCAGTCTTTCCTCTGAGGGCATCTACCAATATTGTTTAATTGTTTATATTTGTTTAATCAACAAAATTTGTCCAGCAATTGAAAACTAGGGTGTGTTTAAATTGTGAATTAAAATTTCTGTGAATTATTTAAGGTTTTGAACAATTAGAATAAACACTGTAATTTTTGTTGTTGTCTTGAGTGGCAGCACTCACTATACCAACAGTATCTTTTCAAAAGTTCTCTGACAAGCACCATCAAGACTACAACAGAGACGTTTCTTACTGTTTGTTAAAGATAATCTGATGGTTGTCAAACTCTCACCAACTGAGGCTGTCCATTTACCTGTGGAAATTTAAATAGGATTAATGTGGAAAACTAGGGAGCTAAAATGCCAAATAACTGAAAACAGCAAAATTTTGGCAGTTCCAGTAAAGAATGTTGGGGGAGGGGAAGGTTTGAGGATAAAAAATGCACAGAGAAAAATGTAAAGAACAAAATATTTTGAGATCATCAAAAGAGGTGCTATATGAATAGTTGTGTTAGAAATTCACCATATGCCAGGCTGGAGCTACATACTTTACAGTGGTCACAAGTCACTCAGTCTCATTCATTTCACTTAGCAACTGCTTGCAAAGAATAAAAGACTGTCTTTGCCATATAAATGGTGCAGGGGAACCAGGCATTACTAGTGCCTTCCCTTAATGTAAAATTAGAGAAACTTTTCAACAAAGGACAAACGAGTGAGCCCTTTACAAGTTCATGCATCCTCTTGATAATAATACTCTTCTGAGGCTGTCACAAGTGCTTTGTAGCACTGATTTTCCATCCCTGCTGAAACACAGATCATACAGTCTTATCCTTAGATAGCATGGAAATGAAAAGCGGTCTCTTGGTATTTTCACAGTCCATCAATCCAGGAAGACCGAGTTCATTTTGTCGTGAATAGCAAAGGCAACAAAAATTCCATGGGGCTGCTAGATTGCTTGAACAAACCATGTTATGAACAGCCAATAATAAAGACTCATTAGAAAGTAAGCAAAAACCTATAACACCCTGCTCTCATTGACTAACACTTTTTAGGCCCTGTGCCAGCACTCTGGCAGCCATATACAGTGAAGGCATTTTTTGCAAGGAGATAAATGTGTCCACTGCAGAAGGCATGTCGACGGGAGCAATTGTATGGGTCTTAATTGTGTTTGATTGGTAAGCATGCAATCATATAGAATTTTAAACAGATCTGGACATGTGAAACAGATTGAAGTCTTGCTTGTAGGTACTGTGTGCAGGGAATGAGCACAGACAAAAAAGTTACAAAAGTAGAGTGAAACAAACTCAACAACAAGAATGAATCTGAAAACAATAAATATCTGAACACGAACCAAGAGATGTTAGTGTCATGTTAATACTGCATTTACAATCAAGGTGATCTGATGAAAGCACACAAACCTTGACTGGTCATATGATCTGGTCAGCAAGAGAAAACAACAACTGTTTTTACTCCATCAAGTCACAACCAGTCACCACAACCGTTTGTTTAATGTGCCTAGTTGCGATCACATGTAACCATAGCTCAGATGTGACTGAGTGCTAAATTTTCTACCAGAAAAAAATGCAACCTTTACTACCTCTTGCTCCCAAGCGAAGCTGTCCGCTGGTGCCTGGTTTGTTCATGGCCTGATCTGTGATTGGTTCGTCAACGTTGTAATTCATCTCGAAACTCTGAGACTCTTCAGACATTGGGGGTGTGATGCTACCTTCTGACTGCCTGCGGTAACGATCCTGTTGATGAACACATGTATGGTAAATCTCATGCACAATCAAGTATAATAAATAAACCAAACTTCACTTGGGTGGGTGTAAAAAAGACTTGATATCCTCATCCCCAGTTAAAGGCAGTGATATAAACTGGAAAGGCTGGAGGACTGAAACATTTAAGAAAATAAGTTAAATATGTTAACAGAAATTGACCAAAGCATATCAATGCATTATTTACCTGAGCACAAATAAGTTCACTACCAACTAAAATTTAAAACAAGGGACCTATGGGTCACGACGCTCAGCTGTTATATATGATAAAAAAATATTATTTAGAAATGAGGCACATGCTGGTTTTGTGTTGTAATAAATATAAGCTGTATTATGAGTTGTTGTTGTTTAGCTTATGTATGATTTTGATAGTACCTTTGGAGACAGGGAAGAGGATTAATTTCATTTATTTTATTAACAAATGGAGTACTATTGTCACACAGATTTTGACTTGGCCATATAACTTATAAGCAGAACATATAATATAAGAGTTTAACTATTTATTAAAAAAAATTACAAATATTGTCCCAAATATAATTTTTATAAAAAATAATAAGAGAATCATATGATTTTTTTAAATGAAATATAACTGATATGATTATTAAAATAATATTAAAGAATATATTCATGAATGCATTCATGAATACATTTTGAAAGTATTTGCACAAGTATTCATATACTTTCATTTTTACCTGAATTCCTATTCTTTATGCAAGAAATTTTATAATGGAGTACATAATCATATTCGTATTTAAATACAATTACAAAGTATTCACACCATGTCTGGTATTTATTCAGTTTCACCAACCAATGATGTTGAGAATCCAGAATATACAAAATTCACAAATTTAAATAATGATCATAAGTACCTGGTTTTATGGCTTTTATTTATTTTAAAAAATAACTGTAAAAAATTCATTTTGGACTAATTTCACACCAATGTACACACTAGACACAGTAGGAATCTAGATTAATATTATCAACTGCATCTTTGTCTATCATTAATTTCCTTCATATGATCCCTAATGATTAGTAATGAATAATATGATTTACTTCTTTATCATTAAAATTGAACTGAAAAATGCCATAGGTGACAGCATGGTGTTATTTGGAATATGTGACATTCTACCCATCGATACAAGATTCTTATATCATCAGTAACTGCAAGTTAATTTCCTGTTATTATAAACTAACAAATTCCTTTTCTATTTTTCTTTAATTTGTTATTAAAAACCAATAAAAATTTATTAATTTATTGTTCATTGTTATGTTGTTGGTTAAAACTACTAGATGAGTTGGGTTGGACACCTGGATCAACTGTGGCTGGCCATAAGCTGCCTGGATTCCTGTATGCCTCGCCTCAAGCGTGCATAATTTGATGAAAGGTCAACAAGGTCAACATACAGGTGACTCAAGAGGGGCTGGAGAGAGCCAAAGTCTGACAGGGTCTCATAAAAAACATTAATAAAAGCTACAATTTTTGGCCAATTTCTTTCAGCTTTCTAAACTAAAAAGCTGAAATCCTAATGTGTGCATGATATGAAAATTATATCAACAGTGCTCACAGGACACAAACGTGCCATGGTCACAGTTGGGCAAAATTTAAGGTACTAATTTTATATTTATACTAATAACTTATAAAATTTGAAAAATTCAGAACTAATTTTGGTTATTCAATTGAATCTTGATTAAATAATGTTACATCCCTGACAAAAAAATCTCTAGCTTCAGGAATGCCCTTGTTAAGGGAGTAAATATATTTCTTGATTTTTTACAAAGTGCATTATGTTTGGGCCCATAACTTAAAACAATTACGCAATACTGACATCATTCTGGCATGTGCATAGAGAATGAAAAATATGTATATTATTTATGATTAAAGTCAGATCAGTGGTTTTGATATTAGGCAGTCTTGAAGTGTAACAATGGGTTTTTAATGGAAAAATGAAGTTTTTCATTAATATCTCGAAGGTATTAAGTCCTAGTGACCAAATTCTTGGCATGGTAGGGGATTTTGGAGACATCTAACTGTATGCCGAATTTAAGGAACTAAGAGCTGAAGCTGGGGAGCTGAGC
The DNA here is from genome assembly GCA_026874595.1 of Sipunculus nudus. Taxonomy (NCBI): domain Eukaryota; kingdom Metazoa; phylum Annelida; class Sipuncula; order Golfingiida; family Sipunculidae; genus Sipunculus; species Sipunculus nudus. The sequence continues at coordinate 63,165,551 of CM049319.1, forward strand.
TCTTGCAAACTGCATAACACTAGCTTGATGTAAACAATATGTTACATGGTGCTTGAAAACTTATTAAAATCTACAGTTTTTGATCAACTGGTTTCAAATTTTTGGTGTCAACAGTTGAAATGCTAACAAAAACATGCTGTGAAAATTAAATCCACAGTACTTACAGGAAAAAAACGTGCCATGGTCAAAGTTGGGCAAAATTTAAGGTACCAATTTTTTATTTTTATTAATATTTTAGAAAATTTAAAAGATTTTCATCTAATTTTGGGTATACAATTTAATTTTGATTAATTAAAGTTATATTACTGGAAAAAAGGTTGATAGCTTTAACATTTTTTGTGTTAAGTGATCAAATATCTTTCCTGATTTTTTACAAAATGCATTATGTTTGGGCCCATAACTTTTTTAAATTAAATAATACAGACATAATTTCTGGCATGTACATAGGAACTATATAGAGGAATATTTATGGTAAATATGAGGAAAAACAGATGAGTGGTTTTGATATTAGGCAGTCCTGAAGTGTGAAAATAGGTTTTTAATAAAAAATTGAGGTTTTTTCCTTAATTTCTCTAAGGAACGAAGTTGCAAAGACCCAGTTTTCGGCTTGGTAGGAGATCTTGGGGACATCTAACATTATGCCGAATTTTGGATTCCTAGGTCTTATGGTTTCAAAACGTGCCACATCTACGGACGGACGGACGGACGGACGGACGGACGGACGGACGGACAGACGGACGGACGACGACAATGGACCACGACTATAGCTCAGATGACTTATAGTCAGCTGAGCTAAAAATCCAAATTTGAAAATTATGTCCCATTTTCTGAATGAACATTTTTTTACTCATTCTAATGCATAATGCATTCATAAAGTAATTAATATGGACTTTTTTATTGCATACTGAATTTTTATTGTTTTCATTCTAATATTCAAGGAAACCTGAAATCCAAACACTTCAACACATTATACCCTTTGTTATCATTGGATTCTCATTATGCTGATTCATTAGATTCATATGTCATTTTTCCTAGATCAACTGCCAATTTATTATTACTATTCATTATTATTGTTGCACGTGTTCCTTGAGTTTATGCTTTTTTCCATTTTCATAAATTCAGTTGGTTTGATTGTGCAGTAGATAGCCAATCAGACACCAAATAACCAAGGAGTTTATAACAAATGGAGTCCCAGCTCTGTGCAGCTCTGCCAGCACTTGCATGTCAGTCGTACGCTAATTGCAATTAAGACACGATAAGCCCATTAACCCTATTATGGGCCTATTGTACCCCGGTGTTAGGTGCAGCCGCAGCACAAACTTTTGATATAGCAAGGCTGTTGGACCTTACTGACACAGTCCACTGAAGCTCGTCAAGCTGAGAGCAATATATCCAGTAACCCTGAGCAGTGAATCGCTGGAATAACATTTACCACGAATATGAATGCGCAGATCATTTTTGTTAAGAATTTTCATTTTAAACTGTGAACCTCACTTGCTGCATCACTGATGGCGTTATTCTTGTATTATTGCCCAAGTTTACCACTGCCCAGCGACAGCTCAGGCATCTCTAGCAATGACCATATCACACCAATTCTATGATTCCTGTGCCTTTTCAATTAGTGCAGGTCTTTTCAGCGGCACTGGCACTTCCCTGTGCCTGAGCAACAAGTATTATGACCCCTGTCAGCAACATTCAACACAACAGGATTCAAGAGCTGGGACATCATTTGTTATAAACTTCTTGGAATCACAAATCAAGCAATAGTTCAGGTAATGGTAAGAATAAACAATTTTTAAACGTGTTCCTGAGACATTAGGTAAGCAGACTTACCAGCATGTTGCTAGTAACTGCAGCAGGGTCGTTTTCACCTTTGATATCAGGGAAGTAAGCAGCAGTGTCAGGACTCACATTCAACACAGCCATAGAACTCTGTATCAATGATACAACAAACTCAAACTTGGCTTTCTGTGTGTAAACACTAGCACAAGACTGCCGCTAACTGAAATTTGATGCTCTGTTACATAAAACATATAACATTGTTCCATGTGCAGACATTTTTTGTACATACATAAGATCAACCCCAACCATACAAATTAATCTAATTTCCAAAATTTAAGATTATGCCATTAGAAAAATGTCTCTGCAAAACACATGCTCAGTTGCACCTTAACAATTAACTGGAAACACCTTTTTTTCAGCTATTGTGCTACTAAGCATCATGTTTAAGTGACAGGTTGGGGTCATTTAAGTTAATATCAATGGGCTTTTATACTCGCTGATTGTTCGATGCTCTGTAAATAGACTTTATTTTATTCACCAATAAATTGTGGTTAATAATTCATCACTAGCAAAAGACATGAATAATTAATACCATACACTCCAGGTAGTGTTGGGAATTAGTTGTAATTTCATGATCAATCATCAGCAAAAATAGGTCGACCTCTACAGTCCATTCATTGTAAAAAACTGGTTGTTCAAAGTATGAACTTTCAGACAATACACAGACCAGTTCATTTTCTCAACTGACATGTATGATGTAGGCCTACATGCAGGCTAATAATGTCATAATTCTACAGCCTACATGTCTATATAGTTACTTCGGAATTTTTTTTAGTAAACATACTTTTCTCTAGTTTGCTTGCATTATGTATATAAAACTACATATTGCCTCATCACAAAGCCTAAGTTGTGGGCAAAAATTTGCAATCCATTATGGCACATTATGGTGATTGATCACTGATTATAACTGATCACCAGCCCATCACAAACTCCATGTCCAATTTCGGAGACTCATTGACTCACCTGAATTACCGGATGTTTCTTGCTCGCATCATCACTGCTTGAAGCTTTGCTTGTGGTGCCCCCTGCATAACTGCACGATGTACGACCAAACCCACCGTCAGGTTGCTCAGGTTTAATGGTTACCACACCGGGGTGGGTGGTGGAAGGCTTGTTACTAAAATAATAACCATAATGCTGGTAATTAGGATCATTATGATAACAAAGAAATATATGATAAAAATGTAAATAATAACCATTCTGATAATTATGTTAAAACTGGGAAAATTACTCATATAGGTTAAAACTGGATATTAACAATAAATTTTTTTTTAGGAATCATGGTCATTCTCATTTAAAGTAGTACCTTCATTGTCTATCAGCTGCCCCTGGTGTGGATGATAAAGACTGAAAATGAAAAGATAAATTTCTTTGTTGTTATCATGTCCCGTGTGTTTGAATCAAAATGTTTTTGGTTTAACATCATCATGTTTATTGTTATATGGTCTAGGTGAATTTGATGTGGAAATAACCACTGTTGGACTCCACCTAGTCCAATACTTATAAAAGGAATTCGGTTCACGTTTGTGCGCAATGTTCTCTAAAACCACGTTGTGTACAATATTGTGCCATACATCATTTTAAAGGTTATTATCCCCGCAGTGACATAGGGGATATTAAATTAATAATTTTAATATACATATAATTTTTAGTGATTTTTCCGGTATTTTTTACCGGACACAGCCGAACTGCCTTCGGCAATCATCGGAATGCATGCATCTTGGTCACTTACCCTCTAACACTAAGGACTATTGTTCATATGAATAACGCTTGCTTTCAATGAGGGATTTGACCCACGTGCGTGGTCAGTAAAAGAGAAAAACACATGTTTCTCGCTTTATGAAATGGAGAGTTCAACCCAGGAGGATTAATGACAAAACCAAATTCAAGGTCCCAATTTCAGGAACAGGGCTGGGGTGGGGCGGGGTTGGATGGTGGCGGGGGTTTCAGGCCTCAAAATTTGTCTGATACGATGAAAAAAAGGTTGCGGTGGCTGAAAATGGGATACAGACCCACTGCATGGAGTCCCGCTGGGTCCGCTTTTGCTACTTACGATGTTTGCATATTTGTTTCCTTCTTCAGGAACAGTTTCCTTGCAACGTACATTTAATTAATCTTTCATGAGTTCCTCACATCAACCTATTCTTTATATGTCCAACGATAGAAACCAGTCAAATATCAACAAAACACTGTAAGCCTCCGCGTCTCATTCCGGTTCACTATGTAAACCATCACTGACTAGGTCTTCAAGGTAAACATACCGGGGTTTGATTTTTACCACGAGCACAGTGCCACAAAATAACAGTAAAAAAATATTTGTACATATTGTATTCTGAGAGTATCCCACTAAAAATCTATATTTTCTTTTACCTTTTATTATAAAAAATGAGCCAACATTCAATATCTCAGTAAATATATCTCCCAAACCCCGGTAAAAAGCCCGGTATACCGGGTTTATCAGCTAGTCTTTCATAAACTCTGTACATTTTAGGTATAAATACTGTTTGAAACCCCTAAATTCAATTCAAAAGTGCTTTAAAATCATATTAGACCCCATAAAGTGTATATTTTTAAAACCTGGTACTGTGACCTTTCTGATAGTATACATATTTTTTAAACTTTTCATTCATTTCCATATGATTCTGTAACATTTAAAAAAAATCAAATATTTAAAGGGTACACATTTTAAGCACCCAGTAATAATTATGCCAATAAATAGAATAATGGACCCTGAGTTGTCCTTGTGTTAATTTAACAGGCCTTAAAATGCTTGTGTATCACAGGTAAAAATATCCACAAATAATTTTTGCATAATAGATTACAAACAATAATGTGTGGCTATGCAAAGAATTATTAATACAAGTGACCCATGGGTCATGACGCTCAGCTGCCAAGCATGACCTGTGACATCATGGACTGAGATTCACAACTTCCAGTCAAATTTTGAAGAACCAATTTGCCAATTTGTTGAAAATTTTCTATGACAACAGAAATATATATCACCTATGTCTGGTTAAAACACAGTGAATTGATGGTCTGAGGAAAATGCATGATTGTTAAGCTATCAGGAACTATTCCAACAGCTTGTTGAAACCTGTCAGTCTCAAAAGGAACACCACAAAGGGCAAATATAAGATCAAAATATATAGCAAAAATCAAGGAAATACATGCAAGAATTATTGAGAAACAGGTGCTTCTGTATGAATTTTTATTCAATACAAGCCAACTGTACTGCACTTTTATAAATGATGGTAATATTTATTCAGAAATATTTGACCCAATCCTTTACAAGATTACATAAATATACATCCAACTGCATTCACTTTAACTGTTCTTGAGATAATATGATCAAAAGGAATTAAACGATGGTTGCCTGGTGGCCATATTGGACTTCTGACAAGTCTGAAATCAGACAACAAACATTCTCTAAATCGGACCAAACATTAAAGAAAAATTACTGAAACTGCACTGAAGAAAGAATTTCTAAGGTGGCTAACTGGCAGACATAATGGATTTCTGACAAGTATGACATTTGATATCCCACATTCTCCAATAAGAGACCAAACTTGGGGCAAATTATCCAGTAATAAATGCCCAAAATAATTCAAAAGGCATGTCCAGGCCCTCATATCAGATTTATAGATATGCAATTGTAAAAAGTGTAAGTCCAATATTTTTTATTATCACTCTGCTTTTCAATGGGGTCAGCAGGGTAGGTAAACTGCCAAACCTGAAAGAAAAGAAATGCAGAAAGCATGACTAAGAGTCTTGAAATAAAACAAAAAGCCATCCTAAATCAAGGTACACATCCACATATTATGAGAACAAACACTTGCTTTTATATGTGGTGATATATTTTAAAATATTCAGATATCTAGGAAACTAAGTTTATTGCTAGGATTCCATAAAATAAACTGCAAAATGTTCCCATCATCTTATAAATCAGTAGCTAAACCTTAATACTATACTCTCATAGTCTTAATGCCTGGCTGAAGCATTCTGACAACAGTGTTTTTGTTATGAAGTAACGAGGTACTTATCACTGAGCCTTATCACTTAATAGGCTGATACAAAAGGGAGTCATATGTCACCAGTGTCACTCACAATTACAGCCGCACAGGCAGATGTACCAGCTGGAGTGGGATGGTTATATATACAAGAAAAATAGAGATGGTCTATAAAATAAGTAATTGTGGACATCCCTGACCTATGACCTTGGCCTTTTGCCCATATATCAACTGGATTCTTTCTAAATGATGGGTAACTACTGACCACTTAAATCTGGTGTAATTACTTGGCAACCAATGGGTGAATAACTTTGACCTGCAACCTTTAACCTGCTGACCCCAAAATCAATAAGTTATTTATTCAAGCAAAAAGACCCATAAATATGAAGTTTGAGTCAAACTGAGTGATGCATAGATGTGGCATATGTGAAAGACTGAAGGTTTGGGTTTAACAGTTACACATGAAATATGCTCACAAGCATTTAGAACAATTAAATATTGTGACCTTGACCTTTGACTTTTTGACCTCAACATCAATATGCTTCTTCCCTTATTGGTAGGTAAGCCATATATGACAGATGGAAGGTACAGATTGAAAAGTTTGCCTGAAAATGACTCGACGCAAGAAGTGGGTGCTGTGAACTTGACCTTTGACCTCAAAATCAACAGGTCTTTTCCCCTGTTGGCAGAGAAGCGATATCAGTGCTGGAAGGTTTGGAATGAAAAGTCTAGCTTGAAATGTGTCCACTACCTTTTCAAAGAAGTGGATCCTGTGACCCTGACCTTTGACCTTGTGACCTCAAAATCTATAGGATTCTTCTCCAACTTAGTAGGTGAAAGATCAAAGAATTGGGATGAAAGGGTTGGCTTAAAATGCATCCACAGGCTTTTCAAAGAAGAGGCTCCTGTGACCTTGACCTTTGACCTTTTGACCTAAAAAAAATTATGGTTCTTCCCCTGTTGGTAGGTGAGCTGTATGTGAAAGATGGAAGGTTTGGGATGAAAATTTTGTCTCAAAGAGTTATTTCTGGGGGGTGCAAACACACCCCATAACTTCGAGAATATAGGTCGCAGTGACCTAATTTCAGGTTTGCAAGGAGATCTTTTTATAACCTCTAAGACTGCATAGGGTTCATGGCCCTAGCCCCTACGGTTACGATTTGTGCCCTGCTAACGGACGGATGGCCGGACGGACAGACGGAAGGACGACGGACAAAGACCCATCGCTATAGCCCAGCATGACTGAAAGTCAGCTGAGCTAAAAAAAATACTCTTGTTCTGTTAGAGAATTAAGAAAGATGGGATACAAATTAGTGGACAATATTAAATTGAACATTGTTGCAGCAAGTGTAGAGAACCTGACTGGTATCTTGACCTTTCAGGGTGATACAAGACTGAATTCTCTCTGTCAATATTATAGGTACAAAGGGATATAATATAGATTAATAATCTATCATTAATCCTTTTAATTTCTCCCAATCATTGAACATGGCTTTACAACCTGTTCCTACCATTCAGTGCAGATGTCTTTGAACTAAAATTATCTATTGTATACACACCAGTGTCTAGGTACATAATAAAGGTACTCGATTATCAATTGTATACACAAGTTGTCCAGGTACATTATAAAGTACTGGGACTTGAACATGGGTACCTGTTCCTGATCTGCACCTATACCTAAGTAAAGCTGCATGTACCTGGATTCAACCATGGTTGGCAACTCAGTAATAACAATCAGAGGAATATGGCAACTGATCCTCCAGAATAGACTGACAGACAAGCAGAGACTGCATATAGCCTAACTAGACTTGAGCCAGATTACTGTGACACCGCCTACCTGTCTGAGCTTGAGGGGCGGGAGCCGCTGCTCATCTGTTCAACAGGCGTCTGGTTGCCCATCACATTCCCTGTACCTGTGTAATATTATTGATTATTAACAAAAGCTTATGTCATGTAACATTCCAAATCAAAACTTGGACACCTGTGACTATCATCTGTTTACATTTACAGGTAACAAATTACTGACTGTCTCACTTTGAAATTTTCATCTCTCTAAGGAAAAAGCACAATCTCAGATTTGCCTTTCTTCGTGTACTGATTATTAGCAACAGAAAAATTAAGAAGAATATCTTCCAAAAGCTCCTCTCACCAAACTGAAACTGGTATGAAATTCGAAAGTATAAAAATTAAATAAAATCCCCCAAAATTATACTAATATGAAATTGAAAAGTATTAAAGTTAGTATGTGACGGCCCTCCTATGGACTGTACTTGCTCAAAATTTAATACAGGTGCAGGCTGAACATTAACTTTTAAAGTACTTGAGCAGAAGGGCAAGTAACAGCTTGCTTTTACTTGCCCTACATAAATATTTATTGTTCCACAAAAATCAGGGACTGCAGCCACAAGTACAAAGAGTTTTCCAGAAGTCTGTGTTGCTTGTAATATACATGTCTGAATGTTTGTTATTAACCATAATATTTCTCTAGTATTTGCACAGATAATCATAGGTATGTAGTAATCAAAAATATGTAAAGATTGTACGGTCCATTTTATTTCAAATCTTAAATAAAGAAAATGGTGAACTGAATATTAGTTGAGATTCAGACTGTCAGGGTAAGGTTTTATGTTGGTCCCACTTGCCAGAGGGGCAAGTAAAGAGCCATCCTCTGGTTGCCTTACCACTATATTTTATTATTTATAACTTCTACTTGCCAAAGGCAAGCTGTTTTTAATTAATGCCAAACACTGCTGTGTTACACATACCTGTGGCAGTATCAGAGGAAGCCGGGCTTCGTTGTTGAGCACTTAAAGGAGGGGTCACCAAACCCTGCCGTGTGACCTCAGGCTGGATGATGATTGGCTGTGGGGTCGGTTGATACTGACTCTGATTTGTGCTGGTTGGCTGCTGTTCAGGTTGGCTCTTTTGACGATTAATAATGCGGTTTTGCAGCTGAGCTAGATTGATCATGTGAGCGGCTCCATGCATCCCACGATTCATTTCCGGGCGGCCATTTGACAGGCCAGACTGTGGATAGAAAACACCTCTGGTACGCACAAGACTGCCTCCTGTACTACTGCTGGCTTGCATTTCGTGATTGTTTCCTTGGCTCGGATAAGGCAGGGCGGCTTGTGAGCGACCTGGAGACTTCTCTGCTGCCCTGTTATTGGTCAATCGGTGAATTCCTTCTAACAGAGTCTGTTTCTGCACCACAGACAATTTATCAAAATCTGGTGGGAGTTTTAAACCTGGATGTAAACGAGGCGGAGGAGGATGATGGGATTGCCCACCAGAGTTTCCTGGTGAGCCTCTGAATGGTACGGTATCCACAACTAAGGTCCCTATCTTCTGTATCTGGGTTGCAAAATTTGGGTCTTGTACAAATCGAATATCTACAACATGATTTGGATTGGGCACTTCACATCGGGTACGAAGTGTGTTTCTCAGGTTGTTCACTAGGAGGCGCTTGCTGTGCAAGAGAGCAGTGTTATCACCATTGTCGACTATGAACTGTGTAAACTTCATACAGTGGTCAAGTTTCTGTGAGAGGGTTAAAATTTCGGACTGTTTCTGCCCAAGCTGGGTTTTCTTTGCACCGCAAATGGACACCAAATCATGGATCAACCGTTGCGCTCTTTTCTTCAGTTCGTCAATCAGAGACAATGTATAGCCTTTAATTTCCTGCGTTACCTTTTCTTCTCGATGAACAATTTCTTGGTTTCTCCTGCTGATTAGACTCTTTGCATTTTCAATATAATTTCGTTTTTCTCTGATTTTATCAAGCAATGTTTGCAAGAAGAGCTTATACTGGGTGGACGCTTCATGTACAAATAAATATTTGTGTTCCTTGTGTTCGAGCAGCTGGCAATCTCGACATGTCAGTTTGTCACAGGTTTCACAGTATAGCTTCAGTGACTCTTGCTTGTGGACAGGGCAGTGCATCGCCTTATGGTTACTCATTGACACAGAGCTTCCCCTAATGACGTTTTCTTTGGCTTCGATTGTGTGATCTTTCGTCATGCGTACACGTCTGTGTGCCTGGACACACTGGTCACAAAGCCATTCTGTACAGTCTATGCAGTATGATGAAGCCTGGGTGTTCTCCTCGCATGCAGTGCAAGACGGGCGCTGCTCTTCTTGTTGATTTGACGACCCATCCCCGCCAGGTGATGCGAGGGAGTAAACAAATGGGTTGCTAATCACCTCGCCCATCTTGTGTTTGTAATGGCAGGTTGGGCACTGAACTTCATTATCTGAAAAATAGGACATCACCAAACAATAACACAGGCACTGCTGTTACTATGGTTAGCTTCATGTTCACCAGGTTAAACTGCCTAATTTTTTCTTTGTTTTGTGAGGGCTCCATATTCATCATGTGACCATACAGCATATACACTATTCATATTATACATATTAATTTCAAAGAAAGAATGCTGAACGAGTAAGAATTCTAGTTCATCATTGGGCCACTGGCAAATAATACAAGTTAAAAAGATTTTTAAAAAATATAATTTATCTATCTTCTATTTATGGGAAAATCAATTATAATTTATATATCAATATTTTGGCCTTTTGACACTTGGCATTGATAACATATTTGAAATGCCAGTAAGGCTACAAGTGGACTGTAAAACTGGAATGCAGATGGGAGCCTGATTCATGAAGGTTTCATTTTGGGGATAAATTCTCTTTCATGAATATTGCAAACTTGAAACCTGGCCAGCAATGTACAAACACAATACTGGTTTGATCTTTTTTTTCAATTTTTAGTCCTTTTTTGTTTCAAACAACTTGATTATCAATAATGGCTATCAGTTATTTAATCAGTTCGTTTGAATATCATATACTTGTTCAATTTGCATAAAAAACAATCAATTCATTGACAATCATATTTTTTTAAACATTTTAAAATGTGTATTTAAATATACAAATGTGTGCATTGTTATTTTATCCATAATTCTAACTAAGAAGGGGGGAAGCACTCCGTAGATTTTTTTTTAAATTTGAGAAATAAATGGAGCAGCATGTTATAAAATTGTTATAAAAGAGTAAGCATAAAGTATAGCACGTTGTTTAAATTTGACAGAAAAAAATGGGGCACCATGGCATGAAATTGTTATAAAAATGTAAGCATAAAGTATAGCACACTGTAAAGCACACCATTATGAATAAAGGGGATAAAAGTAGGACTTGACATACAGAAAATGAAGGACAAAAGTAAGAAAATAGAAGAAGAAAGTACCTAACAGTATTCATGCACATTCTCTGTAATAGTTAATTTTTATTGAATAAAAAAGTTATATTATTGAGAACATATTTTGAACAAAAGCGTTCATGTGGTGACCAATTTTTCAGATTACATGGTGTTCAAAAGTGGCTGTGATAGTTCATTTACTAGTAACACAAAGACAATTTCACAGCAAGTCATAGCATTTTGAACCATTTTGCAGTAAAGAAAAAAAAAAGTAGGAATTTTCATGAAAAAGTAGGAGACACATGATTTTGACAAAACAGTGAGGAAATATGTAGGATCACTTTACAACCTGAATATCGCACTATGGATGGGAAAATATTTGAAATTTGACAATAAGTATGAACTGATTCAAGACGGACCACTATGATGCAGAAAGCTGAGAGCAAACTTGACAGCAAATAATGCAGCAAAATTACATTTATTAAATCATTATTAAATAATTAAAGAGGGGTTAAAAAACAATACTTGAACAAATTGCAGAATGCAATATTTTTGCTGGATAACTATCAAGATCTATTTAAACATACTGCAACTTAATACAAGCAAACAGCACTTTGTGACTAATCAGTTGCATAGACCACTGCCATGTGAACCTTAGATTCATATTATAAAGCTGGGTTATAGTGTAACAGTTCATGCCCACGATATCATGAATAGATGACCCCCCCCCCCCCCCCACCCAACTTTTTCAGAATCACAACAAAGCATTCAACTTGATCAGAACTATGAAACAGTGGAACAATTTTTTGTTCTTGCTACAAAAGTTGGGTTTACCCTCCTTATGAAAACTGCCTAAATCTAACTGAAGGAATAATAATAACAGACTTTCTTTCCCCTGTTACAATTTTAAAATTGAAAATACCAAAAAGAAACACTTGCCCCCCCCCCCCCCCCAGTACATACATAAATTTTATTCAGTCATCACATCATTATAAAATATACATATATTATCACAACACTAAGATCATTATAGGGTCATTTATTATAAAAAAAAGCATGGTTCAACCTGCAAATACATTTTTTATAAATTTTTGGAAATTCATAAAACCCCAATTGATGGAAAAAGGATGTCTTAACAACTTAGATTTTATGATAAAATACGGTATATTCAAAAACAACCATGGTTTAATTAAAATATTCACATATGAACAAATTTGTGACAAGGTGTCATACAACATATATAATGTTAATTTTTTTACAACTCAAACAAGCAAGTTTATCACAGCCTCATGCAAGTTTGTTTACAGCGACTTGGGGGTGTGACTAATTTCAAAGTGACAGTCTCAAACCATGGGTTACTGTCGAAGAAAAGGGGCCTATAAAACAGAATTAATCTTTACTGGTCAATATACCGGCCTTAACTTGCTGGCTAGGCCTTGATTTATACATGTGTGCCAGGCGCCAACCGAACGGGGGGGGGGGGGGGGCTATTACTGATAACAGTACGGAAGCGAGATCGCGCACACGAACCGACTGACATTTGTCAATCAATCACAGGACCTCATTCTAATCAGTTATGGGTATTTTAATAAAATTGGGATGACTAGGGAGGGATCGCAGGGAGGTGAGCATGGATTCAAAATGCACCATAGGCATAGAGCGTATACTCACTGGCGTCAGCGGACGACAGAACACAAGACCTACAAAACGTGTGCAGACACGGCATCAACATGGGGTCTTTCCCAGATAGGTTCTCCTTACAGGAGCCACAAACGTTCATCAAGCTCGAAAATGAGCTTTGAGTTGTTTGTGCCTCCGACTCTACAACTTTCTCTCCGCTCATCTTGAATAATATCGCTACAAGCAGACGACCGAGTCAGGGAATCCCTGCAAACTTCTCATCAATCCATACAATCAGCCATGATGGATTTCCCGAACCTCGTTTTGGGCCCCAGCGATGCCGCTCCAATTTTCCCACGCCAGGGGTGTCACTGCGATATTTTCCCCCCTAGGCATTGGACCAGCTGACGTGTGGATCCACTTTCGCCGCAGGTTGGCTTTGCGTGTCATACAAAACGCACACTCACTTTTTTATAGCAGTTGTGTTTACTTACATTATGAAGTGTAAACGGCCTATCATGTTTAGGCTTCTTTGACATACTATATATGTGAAACATAATTACTATTATGTTAATGGAATATGCATAGAAGTGAAACAATTCTATTAATTATATTGACCGTCACGTGATCTCTCCTCGGCTGTGCCCATCCGATCATGTGGGCTGATATCTGAAACAGATGGCGTGATGACGTGATCACTTTGGACAGCTGTGAGTCTGTCACAGATGGTCTGATGACGTACGCATGGACCTCGTGGTGTTCGGGGCTTTCCAAATGTAACAACATTAACCTGGTGGCAATTTATCCGTATTATATATAGGATACCATGGGGAAATCCCCTTAATGTGGGAAATACAATAAATGGGGAAACTATTTACAACAGGGGTAAACTGGGTAGGCATATCCATACATATTTTTGATGAGGGAGTATTTAATTTGAATAACATAAGTAATGCCGACCTGTTTAATAAATCAAATATCTTTATTTATAATGTAATTGAGTTTAATGAATTACTTCCATATATATTTCCCTCTTATTGGCGGTCTTCTCGGGGGGGGGGGGGGTTAATCACCTTTTTATCTTATTTATTATGACATTACTGGGCATTTTTAGGCCTTTCCCGTTTTATGTTTCTGTTTCATTATTTATTATTAGCTATTAGTAAGTTTTTTTAGGAATGAATTTTGAACACATTTGACCAATCGTCTGTTTGAGAAGCGCAGGTTTCGTTATCGTCAGGGCCAGGGATTTACATTTTTATAGCCAGGTAAGCCTCATATCCTAACTTATTGAAAACCTGAAAATAGACCACTATATATATGACCCATTTTCCCGCAGTGCTAAATTGTGTCATAATAACCATTAATTTTAAATGTGCAAATTCTCATAATATCACATATGAAGGCCTACATATATGACCTATCCTAATTCCCTTATGGCTATTATTTTGCATTCGTACAATTTTAATTTCACTGAATTAATCGGAGCATTTTAATTGGAGCATTATTTAGTATTGAAATACACAGACCTTGTACGTTTATCTATACAGAGCCTATATAGCTGTTCCAGCTATGTCTTTATCTAGAGCCTGCTCTTCGAGATAGTTGTATATATTCTGTTCCCAACCTGTATATGTCCACCTATTTTCAGGATAGAATTTTCTTTAAAGTTGAACTTTTCAGTTATTTCCTAGACGGATGAATATGGAATTAACGACCTAATATGGCAATTAGGAAATTTACAATAAATCTCCAGTTTATGTTTCACAGCTTTTTGGACTCTTTACAATGATTTGACAGATCAGATTTGATCCTTGCATGAGTATCCATCTTTGCTGGTTATACATTTTAGAGTGTTTACATTATACATATCCAATCAGCAGCTGTGAATTGATACCGTTTTGCATGTGACCAGTGACATTGACTGCCATAAGGTGGGTCTAATTTGTTGTAAAATGTATCAACACTAATTTTTCTCATATTTCTGAATAATTCTGTTTAAAAATATAAGTAAGGTTAATATTCATTAACCTAAAGTGGGCCCTTTAATATTCTACTTTCCATTACCATTTTCCCATGAAGTATAACTAATAAAAATTCTAGATAAATAAAAAGAAAAAAAAAAAAAAAAAAAAAAAAAAAAAAAACAGGTGGATGTGAAGGGATGGGCCGTACTATAAATAGGGCAAGAGAGCCAGGGAAAGATTTTGCCCACTTCAACCTGACTTCATGCAGCGTCTAAAAAAATGAACTTGAGGAACATACAATATAACCAATTTATCTAAAATATTATTAAATTTACTCATATGATACTTTAAGTGTCATAACTATGTTTCTCCGTAATATAAATAAACAATGGGAATCTTGTAAGTTATCATGTAGAAAAACTGACTTTTTTTAGCATTATTTAATCATTTTACCATTTGCTCCTATAAGGTCTAATGATCGTCCAACTACCTTGGTTTAATTTAGCTATAAAATCCAATATGATATGATTTTTAGCCATAATGATATATACATATTCAGAATCTATAGAACTTTCTCTGTAGGTAAGATTTACATGAGCAGTGTCTCAGCTTTTGCTTTGAATATTTTAAGCAATAGACCTTTTCCACCACACTAACGACAACTGTTGGTGAAAATTAACACGAATAGTTCGGGTCTGTCATTTTACAAAAAAGAGAGTCTGACGTTTTCTATGTATTAAATGACAAAAGTTAAAGATTCTTGTCTTTTATATAATTTGAGGTGGGGTTCCTTTCTGTGTCTGTTGCATGTATCTGCTTTCATTTAACAAAACCCACAATGCTGCACCCCCCCCCCCCCGTTTATATACTTTAACGTCAGTACCGTGATAGATATAACAAACAACTGGAAGGGCACGGTTTTTCAAGAAACAATAATTTTACGAGTTTTTACTATTGTTAGACCTTAATCACTAGCACTGCCATATTAAGGGATATGATGTAGTGACCAAGGCCTATGGAATTTGAGGTATCCCCTGCACGCTGACAGGGTTTCTTGCAAGAATCCTAAACCAGCAAAGGACAGAAAAACAAAGTAGTGCTCATGTCTCCCGCTGATTTTTTTCTGTAGGAGTTCTTTATAGAAGCATGTATTTATTCATGGAGAAAGTTCAACGTCCTATGAGAGTTCTTTTAGCAAAATGTGAGAGCGTCATGGAACATATTTGTTCCACAATTACGATAGTATCGCTGGATTAAACCCATATAGGTATCTAAAATAAATCAAAAGACGTTTTAAAGCCATATATATTAGACAATAAAATATATTTATGGTACACATATATTTTATTCATTTTCATATGATATTTTAACATTTTATTGTATATTATACTTTAAATAATACGCTTTTTTAAGCACGAAGCGTAATAGCCAGCTACTTTTTGACAGACATATATATATACATTGCAAAATCTCAAAAGACTTTTATTTTGGTATTTCCTTAACCGTGTCTCTAACTACTAAAAACTGAAATTTTACCTTTTGATTAAAACGTCCAGCAAAGGAGCAGATATACATACTTATTTTAAATTTTACAAGGCTTATATATTTATATAAAAATCCCTCATCTAAGATAAAGCGATGTTCGCAAGTAGCCAAAACAAAGTGTTAAATATAGCCGTGTGCGGTAAAATGAGACCGTCTGCTGGTAAGGTTCTGCTGGGAAACATTTGTTTAAAGCAAAACTGAATTGATAGTGTGAAAGAAAAGCCATAATTAAGCTCATGATTTTGTCCCTTTAAATATCACTATAATCACCATATGTGTCATGTATAGTGCCTGGCTTTTTGAATGGGTATAATTTGGACAAGAATTGTGCAGAAAAGTGTGAGTCTAAACCAAAATTTCTTTCCCTGTGTGTGAGAGAATACGGAGACAATTTTTACCTGGAGAACATTTTCTTTATTCCACTCCGGTAGGAATTCAGAAATAAACCCTAAAATGTTACCATTTGTTCTACTTTCTCATAAAAGTGTGCTTTAGAGCCTTTCCTATATATCAATTAAAGGTAACCTTTTTATTTATCCCCTCCCCTAAAAAACTGTCGCCGACAGAGATCTTTATTTTGACGTTGTGAAGAGATGTGACTGCATATCTATATATTGACCACCAAACTCTAGAAAGAAATCCTGGATTAGCACCTGGATTTTTCTTGTGAGTTTCAGGCGTGTAATGTTCTTTACCCATTCAGGTTTCATTATTGTCTTCTACACCTATATCTTAAATCAATGCAAAAGTAGATTATATTTTATATAAAACCCCATATATTATACATAATGATAAACCTGGTACAGTGACATTTTCCATGGTATACATATTTCTGAAATTTTCACTCATTTTCACATGATTTTGTAATATTGTAAAAAGAAGTTTTTAAAAGGTACACTATTTAAGTTAAGCCTCCAGTTACAATAATCTTGTTTAAATAATAATGGAGTAATATTAAACAGCATGACAATATCTTATTTTATTTTGTTTTTCCACTATCATGTTTCTGTCCAGTATAAAACTGAAATTTAAAATTTTTATTGAATAAATTCATTATTCATATATTCAATGAAGAGCCCTCACTGAAAAGCCTTCATTTTCTCACGTTAATGATGTCACAAATGAAGGACAGTTACGTGCCTCTGTTGAGTTAGCGGAACCCGAAGGTCTCAATATATTTGTTTGGTATGTATACCCCTTTGTGAGCTGTTGTCCTCGCTGGTGTCCGCATGTTGGACCGGGCGCGATCACAGGTGTAAACGAGTGTTAAAAGCACTGGACAGGGCGCGATCACAGGTGTTAACATAAATACAGCGCGTTGGACTTGCTGAGCCACAACACCTGCCAATGATCAAATGCCCTGACTGACATGGTCCCTAAATGTATTACATTTCCTGCTGGCTGAAACATTGTGTATTGCTGTTCACAATCGGACCTCCGGTCGAGCGGCCTTATTATGGTAAACAGACACACTCGGATTGTGTTGACTAACACACAGAGCCATGACAAGGTGTAATTACGTCTTATGCGAGGTACAGAGAATGTGTGCTGGGATGGTTTCGCTTGGAAACTTTTATAAAAAGCAAACCTGAACTGATAGTGTGAAAGAATAAGTAAAATATTGCTCCTTATTATGTCTCTTTAAAAGAGCTGATTGGAATATACTATCACCCTTGCGGCCCTGGATTTAATTATAAATACACGGCCCTTTTTACGTCAAGTCCCACCCCCCCTCTCTCTCTCTCACTCTCTCTCTCTCGGCGCATATATTTTCCTAACTAAATATTTCATGGCAAGAGAATCAGTAGAATCGGTGGCGTACAAGTCCGGCGTACCAACCGCTTCGCTAGAAAAACATGATTCACTAGCTAGACAGTTCGGTCCGCTTTTATGTCACCCCGTAACACACCCCCTCTTAAGAGCGTTCTGCTATCAGAACAAGACTCATTATCCCAGGAGTCACACTTTGGTGAGCTTATTCCCTGGGCCACAAAGTTCAACCGTCATCCCGGACGAGCCCCCATTTTGTTACGAAGACAAATTGTTGAGAGGAAAAAACCTAAAATTGAACGCTAACTGTTTGTTTCCTTGCAGATTACAGCCCATCACTTCTTTCTACTTTGATTCTGCTTGTTTGGTCACCACGTGACCAGATAAAAAAGTTGACCATTCCACTGTGTTTAACTTACCTCAAATACTACGATGTAATAGATGTCTAGACTTTGATTTTCCTATACAATACACATTACAGAATAACCAAGTTAGTCTGTCAGTGATACTTATATATAAATATATGTCACTTTATGGAGATTATTCATGACACATCTATATATGGTCCTAATCGCATGTGTCCATGGATATTAGTGCTTAAACTAAGTGAAAAGTGTATCTGGGTATTTGAGTCAGATAAATTCCAACCAGGAACTCGTTTAGGTCTACATTTATATATATTTAGGCATTTATTAATATAATTTTTAATTATGCCTGGCGATCTAACAAAAATTCTATAACCTACACAGATAAGCTGTTTTGCAAATTAAAATAGCACATAGATTGAAAGGAAAGATATTATTTTTTATCATATCTGCATGGTAGTACTATAGAAAAAAACTGTTGTGTTTTTTTTCCACAATAAACGTTAATAACCATGCAAGTTAGAGTCATGGTTACGCGTATTCGAGTCCAAAGGGTTGTTACCAGTGTGTTTTGTGCGATTGCTAGTGTAGGCCTATTGATCTCATTGTTGTGCCGCCTTACTGAGAAACACCAGCGCATGTTGCTATTCACACGTATACACCCACACATTGACAAACAAAACGTATATTATTACCAGAACAACAGACAGCATAGGCCTTTGTTCCTCTCTAAAAATTACTGCATACTCAAAAGCGGATCCACGGGTCCAGGGTCCGCCCCCCCCTTTTCATCCACCGCAACCTTTTTTTAAAGGGTTTTGTTGCATGGACAACCACGCCCCCCCCCCCCTTTCCGTGCCTGGGGACCTTTTTTTAGGGTTTTCATTAGTCTTAGTCTTATTAGTCCTCCTTGGTTTTACCCCCCCCCCCTTTTCTAAATCCTGGATCTGCCCCTGCAACTAACGAAACACTTTCGTATATACTTGCCATAATTACCGCATGAGGCACTGTTACTTATATCATCAATACATGCTACCGTATATATTACCTATCCACAAAGATTTGTGTATATACACAAATGAATGTTGAAAACGGATATGGTGTTTCTTGTTTGAACATATTGCTCATACCAGCATAAATATTGGTGTAAACATATTAAATTATATTTTTAAAGGGGCCCAATTTACCTATCTGACCCTTATAAACTAAAGATTATCCCTTGGAGCTTTTATACAAATAGGCCGGAAAACTTAGATATCACCACACACAGGCTGCTTGTTTTGTTAATATCAAGGTGTTAATAAGGTGCGGGGGCCCGTCAAAATATTCAAAACAAATTCAACAAGGGCATCCAGCTGCATGTCAGATAAGCCAGAGCTTTGCAAATTGCGTTTTTCAACAAGTGGCCTTTCTACCTCCACATATATGCAACCTACCACCTGAGGTTACATGTTATTCCCGTTTGTCAACATTGCTGTTTATACAAACATGATGTTGATAAACAAGATCATATATCCGTCACGAAAGCCTTTTAAGAAATTTTCACAACCAAAATTACCCTTAGATCATAGGGTATGTGTAAATATATACAGAGGAAGCTAGAAATCACATAAATATTTTTTTTTCAAAAGGTAGATGAATGAGCACCTTTAATAAAATGTTCGCGCTTCTGTGTGTAATAATCCAGATAGATATGCCGACTCTGTCTGTCTGTCTGTCTGTCTGTCTGTCTCCCTCCCCCCTGTTTTCGACAGTTGTTTCTTGATGTTGTTTTGATTTTGGGTTTATTAGGACGGCCTTTACTTATTGTAAAGCGCCCCTTTAAATTCATTATAATGTGGAGTATATGGGGTTTCTTGATGTTTGCTTCAAAACCTGCTTGAGGTATGGTTGAACCTGTTGAGCATCCAGGTTGTATGAATACCAGAGATTCTATACTAGATGTTGTAGTTATTTTACGTTTCTTTGCACCACCTCTGTCTCGCCTAAGTCTCCAACGTATATGATATATATATGGTCCTTGCAATCCTCCCCCCCCCCCCCCAACACACATTTTTTTCTTATATGTAAAAGAAGGCAGCTCCCTAAGCGGAGAAAAAACATTTATTTTTTTAAAGAATAAACTCCAAGGATATTCGTTTACCCGAACCATATCAAATGAACCAGAACTGTTCGTCTTTTATTTAATAAATGTTGTGTTCTCCTATTGTGTAATAGTTCATTTTATTGAGCGTGAGAGATTCCTGGAATGTCAAATAAGTCACACTTGTTTTGTGACGAGCCGAGATAAATATGACGCAATATATATATGTGTGGGTGTGTGTGTGGGTGTGTGTGTGTATTTAAATTTCGAACAGAAATGCTCTGCATGCTTGGGTGGCATTTCAGCTGTTGTCATGGAAACGTTAACATAACATTTTTTCTCGCCAGGCTGCCACCAATATACACCGCCAGTATGTTTATACAATTTTAATGTTTATATTTTGACGCATGTTGTGGTCATAGGCGCCTGACGCGTGCAATTGATTATATCTGTGTGCCACAATAGACGGCCATGTTCCTGAGGCATTTTCTACCCACACCCGCACATACAGTGAATTCAGCCAATACAACCGCCAGGCCCGCATTCAAGGGAAAATAACTACCCGGTGCCCGCGGCCGCCCGCATATCCTGTTTCCAGCCCGCAACTGCCCTGTCCCGCGAATCTAATACAGGAATCTGTTCACTTTTGTCCTCCTTGTTCTCTGAAACCGCGTTGTGTATGACACCGTGCTATACTTAATTTAAAGGTTTGTCCTGCAGTGACCTGGCCGATATATTTTGAGTGATTTTTGCGTGTGTGTGTATTTTATTTTCATTGCGTGGAGGTTACCACCGAAAACAGCCGAACTGCCTTCGGAAAAGACCGGAAGGATGTGTCCTGGCTTGGTTAATTAATGTGACACAATCAAGCTCAAGCGCAAGATTAAGGCCTATTGTGTATATGAATAACCCCTGCTATCAGTGACGGATTTAAACATGTTTCATTTTCGGGACAAATACCTTCTGTTGGTTATAATTGGAATGGATGTTGTCAATGCATACTCTACTTTTTGCTTCAGTTACTTACGCTCCCGAGGTAACGGGAATCGATATATAGGGAAAAGCGCTGTGTAAAGAGCGTACATTTACTTAATTTTTTTAATTTACACCTCTCAGGCTCGCTTTTTGCGAGAATGAATATGGGCAGGTGGTTAATCCTTGACATTCATAGAAAGATCTTCTGTGTGGAGAACGAACGCGAGCCTGTGATACAAGTTTTTTTCTTTTGTGCACAGAAGTTAGCAAATGCACTGAGAACGAAATATTGCCAGATCCCATAATATTTAATGGAGATAATATTAAACTCCATGTTTATTGATCTGACACTGGATCATAGTAATGAGGTTTTACTGCTGCCTCTTGATCTCTCAGCAGCGTTCGACACGGTTGACCACACAATTTTGCTCGAAAGATTTTACTCCACCATTGGATTGAAGTGGATAGGAAGTTAATTAACATCACGGTGTCAGTGAGTAGTGATAGAAGGTACCCGGTCCAAAGAAAGTCTTCTCACACCGGTGTACCGCTGGGATCAGTCATTTTTCCTCTGCTATTTTTGTGTTACCTCCTGCCGTTAGCTCGGGTTATCGAAGTTCGCCCATTGAAGTGACATGGTTAGCTGACGACACCCGGATAATTGTAGGTCACTTTTAAGCTGATGATCGATATCAGCAGCCTGTGGAATGCAATTTCCATCCTCGAAGAATATGTCCATAATTTTAGTGCTTGGATGGTCAGAAGCACACTTAAGCTAAATGATGACAGGACAGATCTTATTTAGTGGCACCACAGCATCATGTGACCAGGGTACTAGAATTTGATCCCAAGGTTTCTGTAGGGAATGCCTTCATAAGGACATCAGACTAAGTGAGGAATCAAGGCGCTATGTTTGACAAGAACATAGACATGACTCTTCAGGTGGGCCATGTATGCAAGGCCATGTACTATATCATCAGACAGATAAGCAAAATAAGACACCATCTTTTTGAAGACACCTTTGCCACAGTTGACTATGACATGGTGACTTCCAGACTAGATTGCTTGTTTGTTGGACTACCGTCTACCCCCGTTGTTCGCCTACAGCTTGCTCAAAACTCCGCTGCAAGACTGATTTCAGGGAGGAGGGAGCATTGACATATATCACCAGTGCTCCACAGTCTCCACTGGCTACCTGTTAATGAACGGATTATATATATAAGATCTTAATCTTGGTGTAAAGGGTCATCCACAATCTGTCTCCACCTAAGTAACTGTCTTTTTTTACTTCTGTAGTTACACATTCCGATCAGAAATCTGCGCTCCTCTGGGCAAGTTCTGCAGCTTCATATCTCACGCATAAATAAAGTCACGGGAGAGAGGGCTTTTAGCAGAGGAATCACACGTTCACGTCAGTTATATGTCAGTCACGGCGACAGTTTTATAATTTATTCAACGTATCATGGGAATATACAAGCAAACGAAGCGTTGGTTGTTATCCAGTGGCGTGAATTTATCTTCCCGGGGGGGGGGGGGTGACTCATGCGCACACAAACATACACGCATATATATATATATATATATATATATATATATATATAAATTTATATACCTTTTTAGCGTCTGTATATATATTGCAATAAAGTTGAGCTTTTAGAAAATAAAGTATTATTTTCCAGCCTTAGTTATTTCTAAATCAGGTTAAGATATTATATTTCACAGTAAACTCATTAATGGAACCAAAGTCTATATACACTTGGTTATTAATATATTTCATTTGCAATATAAAAACATTATTCGCATTGACCATCCCCCACTGCCAAAAAGTGAGGAGGTTATATACCTCCCCCGCCCTCTATATTGACGCCCCCGTTATAAACGTATGAACACTGAATAATTCGCTTGTTTATATTACAAATTGGCCATCTATATTATATATATATATATATATATATATATATATATATATATATATATATATATATATTTTTCTTATGCTTAATTGTTTATTGGAATCCTGTCAGAGGTGCAATTTGCTGATCGTTCAGTAGAAAATGCATGTATGGCAAAGCAAACATTTCCTCTATCTCTTTTTTATAAACTACATTCTTAATCATTGTGAAACAAATTAAATTTGATATAGGTGTGCATGCTCCAACTTTGATATGCAAGCAATTGGGAATTGATAACCCCCTTATGAACGTTATAATATACAAATGGAATGAAAAGCTATGTATCTATTTAAAAAAAGTATTAATTGTATTAATTAGTATTGCTTAAGTATTATTATATTAACAATTTATCTTTAAAGCTAACTATTCACCTTCCTTATGTATAGGATTTATGCTCCCTTGTTTATTCTTAGTACATATTTATGAACTGTAGATGATTTCCGCTAAGAACGCATTTTATAACAACTCCGTGAGAGCTGCAAAAGCGTGTGTATGTATATACAAGTTGGAAACATGGTTTATGTGTCCATGTTGACCAACAGGAAAAGCGTGCGCCCATGTCACCCAGGGCTGTATCCAGGAGGTATGTTTTTTTTTAGGGGGGGGGGGGTATCTAACCCTTTAACGCTCCCCCCTATCCATTGACAGGGCCACAGAGGGTCCAGAGCTCTCGATTTCTCGGGTTTCACCCTCACACAATTTTGAAAATTTTGAAAAAAAAACACACCATAAAATATGCATATCAGTGGAGTATTTTGACCATTTTTAACACTTTGATTCACATGCTGCACCACGCATAAACATTGCCAAACATAGAAACATTTAAAGAATCATACGTGCCAAATTGATAATTATATTTTTTGTCCCTAATTTAGTCTTTTACAAAGCTAAATAAAACACAAAGATCACATTAAAATGTTTTTCATTTTACTCAAAATAAAATGCGTGCATGTTTTGAAGCATGAAACAAATATACTGAGAGGCAAAGGATATATCTTTTTTAAAGCAGACCCCGTTACCAGGTTATCATATTAAATGTTAAGCATACACGTATATCCCCTACGTTCTCACTGAATAGAATCGTATTAAGCCTATATTTAATTCCCCTATATCACACTTACTTAACACACACAATTGAGAAATAAGGTCCCAGTTGTTTTCACAGTATATAGTCATGCTAGAGTCCTGTAGACTAGGAAGATATACAATGTATGTTCCATGAAAATCGATGGAACTCGTACCATTTCTCAAAGAAATTTCACTCTGATCCCTCTTGGGCCAAAGCCCCTCCCGGCTCCTTACCCTATGCTGTGTGTATCGTCGTACGTAAGGGCCAGAGCTTTCAACCTTGTTTGATCCATTTTTATCTGAGATAGGTTTACAACATTCTCAGTATACTAATGCTTCTCTCGCACCCGCAACTGGTGACTGGAAGTGTTGCGGATATTTTCAACACTGTTTTGACATTATGATAAAATTGTTCATAACAAAATTTAGATGACTCCTCAATAGACTGTGCTGTGTACACGCTTGGGCCACTGGCTGGAGCAGTACCTACCGTTTTACAAAATAAAAAAAAAAAATGGGACCAACATATGGGCATGAATGATATTTTGAGTAGAATCTTATTTGAAATGTTACAAAAAGGGACCAGAATTGGTTTGAATTCTTGGATTAAAAATTAATTAAAGGAAACTTCGAGGGGGGAGGAGCAGTTGCCCCCTTTGCCCCCCCCTGGATCCGGCCCTGTAACCAAAGGTGGTTGGTGCCATAAGTATGGAAATTGAAAGCTCACTAATTTGAAACGCCATTAGCATAACCCTAATTCGTGTGACCAGCCGCAAGATGGCGTTGTTAAATTGTTTGGATTATAATTCTGGCACGCCTCCCACTTGTAATAGCATATGGATATAAACAGCCTATATGAACCGCGGGATCGGCGAATTCTGGCCTTTTTTTATAAAAGGTTCCAGGATTGATCATTACTTAATATACTTCAGATATCGGAATAGACCCCTTTAATGTTTACCCCTCCGGCATATGAAGGTCTACCAAGATGTCAGAGTGGCACCACAGGTTATATGGAAAATCTAGCTAAATGTTTCGATGAGTAAGTAAATTACTTTGTTATTTTTGGCAAAGCCTCGCTGCTTACAAATTTCCATGAGACATAGAATGAATAAGAATAAATTTTTGATATGTTTGTTTTCCTTCTAATATCATCAACCATGTGTACAAAAAAGGGTATGGAATGACTTATCATATTTAAAATTCCTTGGATGGTTGCTTTATTTCTAACCGAATACAAACATGTGTTTGTTACTTTGTTTCGTTGGCGAAGTCATTATTGTATTTATTTTCTTGGTAAATTATGCCTGATTTAAGTGTTTCCTAATTTGCTGAATGAACTCAGCAGTGGCCGGCAACCACTATGGCTTGACATGACGGTTAAGCTGCGTCTGACAAAATAGCGAGGTGGTAAATGCAGCGCCACCTGTTGTCTCATATCTGCATGGAGATTCCTCTCCTGAAATCCTAAAGGATGAAAGGGAGAAGGAATATGGAAGAATATAACGCGAATGAATAGTTTGGAGAATACCTTGTTGAGCATAATTGACAGCTCTTTGGAGAAGAAACTTAAAAGTGATACCAGAAAGCGTCATTCCAACGTTCATGTGCCGTTTCTTTATTGAAGTTATACATCAACCATTTCCGCCACACCCACTGAAGTTGAATCAAGTCTCATAAAGTAATATTCCTTTGTTTGTTCTTCCCAAACCACTCCCTGTTCCTGAGTAGGTAACTATTGATTAAAAATATGATTCACTGCGAAGATAGCAATCACAAAAAGGAACAGGTGTGGTTGACTGAATACACGTAAATATATGTATATATATATGTATATATTATATATATATATGTATATATATATTATATATGTGTGTATATATAATATATATATATGTGTGTATGTATATATTTATATATATGTGTATATGTATATATATGTATGTGTATATATATATATATATATATATATATATATATATATATATAGAGAGAGAGAGAGAGAGAGAGAGAGAGAGACAGAGACAGACAGACAGACGGACAGAAAGACAGAGAGAAATAGAACATGAATACACGGAAAAGTCAGATCACCGCCAAAAGCTATTCTTACATCTTTAAACCTCTCTCTCTCTCTTTCCCTCTCAGTATTAGGCCATGCAGTGTGTGTGTGTGTGGGGGGGGGGGGATGCTATTTTTTTATATCTGTTGGCCATAATCACAGTTAGAATGTGACAAAACTACGTTAACAGTTTTTTAATACAGCCTATGGGACTGGCCAAAAGTGGTCTTAATTCACAGGCGACCTTACCAGACAAATCAATACCTAGGTGGTCTTATTGGACAGTTGGTCTTATTAGACAATACTGGACTGCATATGGTCAGCATAATCTCTGATATCGCTGGTCATTTTTTTAATCTGTTGACCAGTCAAAGAATATTGTGTCCAAATGATTGATTTGGACGAAACAGAAATGGTGATTTTTGGCTTAATTCTATTGGGGCCATAACAGTGAGAAAAGCAGACAGGCAAGCTTCAGTTACTGGTCTTCGTAACCTCGTTGCCACGACAAGCTGGCATGATTTCTGTAAATAACGAAACGAGAGAATAGCAATTTTAACTGATTACTCAAAGTCATAGTATCGATTAGCACGCGAATGGAAAGTAAAAATACCACCGTTTCATACGTTACACCGTCGTTCTTTCATGTATACGATAACGACAGAAAGAACAGCATAGGAAGATCAGTGTCTCCAGCCAATGTCGTGAGAAAGATTTAATTAAAAGCAGCACGACTTCGGTTTCAAAAGACACGTATGACACAATGTCACAGCTCACAGCAAACATGTTTGATCATTGTTAAAGTAAACACGGATGGAGTTTATTATAAAAGGTTAAAATATTTGTTCATGGTTAAAATGAAAATAGATAGAGTATACTATAAGCTGAAATAATATCGATTGGTACAGACAGAGCCGAAAATCGGTGAGGTACAGCGTAAATAATAGAGGTCACTCAGAAGCGCGCATTCCTCCGCCAAAATCCGTAAAAAATTAGTAGGGTTATCCACATGCCCTACCCGTTTACAATGTTTTGTGAAAACCATTTCAATAGTTTTGAATAGTCCTGCAAAACAACCAAACAAACTTGCTAATAAATAAACAAGGCTCAAAACATAAACTCCTTGAAAGAAGGAATATAGTGATTGCTTCCAAGTGTGGAAATTGTTCGGCGAGCACGATCGTGTGTTTCCGTGTACCTGTAGATCTGTCGAATATTCGCAGGTTTTTAAAGATTATTCTGAATCATACGTTTACATAGGGGTTGTCTCCCTTAAATCATTACATATTTGGTTTTCAGATACATTGAAGACCGTGTATGTCTTGATCACGATAATCAAATATTGTATACGGTCATCTCTTGTACCTGTTAAGGGGTTTTGAGAATAAGCTATCTCTATGTCTATGTCTATGTCTCTTAAAGGGGCCTAGTCTGATATCTGACGTCTTATAACTAAAGATAATCCCTTGATCCTTTTATTATAAATAGCCCAGAAATGTCAATCATACTGCACAGAGACTTGATTTTTATAAAGGACGTTTTGCAACTAGTGATTTTTCAGTTTCAACATATAAGCAACAAACCAGTTTAGGATACATTTTTTTCTCTAGCATACTGATTTTGTATAAAATATAGGCAAAAGCTATTTTTCCGGTTCAGGTAATAAAGCCTATTACATACAAATTGATATGTAGCCGGTACAATAAAGACACCAAACTAAAACTTTGCTTTTGTCATACATTAGAGAGCTTACATGGGGCTACTCAGTGTATTAGATGAGCTGTGATAGCAAGTGTGAGCCTGTGCCATAGTGGTCACATCATAAAAGGAAGTACTGACTTAATTAAGTCATTTGGGTCACATTGGTCACATTTCCAAAGAGATCTCTGCAATGAGGCAATCCTCGATAAACAGCCACACGTGTGTTTGTGTATGTTTGTGTCACGACTACACAGTTTACAAAAACTTTTAGGAGTTTGTTTGTGGCACAACTTTAAAGTTTTCACACGACTACATGGAGTTGTGAGAGTAAACAGATCTCCCCTATTGTCCTATGATCTGCCCTTATATATGGGTTGCACAATTCCATATGCAATCAGAAGAAGTACTCATGTATATGGACCTGTGCCATGTATTACAGCAAACATGATAAGGGAAGGAGACGTATTTCATTCTTGGAAGGAATTTGAAGAAAAACTCGTTTCTTTTGTAGATACCCACTACATTGACCTTTCGTGTCGGGATTCCATTACAATCACCACTGCACAAAAGTTAGCTCCAAGCCGTGTATTCAATTAGGGAATTAAATTTATAGAAATCATCTACAAATGTAAACATGTAAAGAGTCGGTCCCAATGGTTTTTATGATATGCATAGCCTACTGGGTAGAGGCTGTACGTGTATATGTTTGTCTCATTCTCAAGTGCAATAAAAATGATTATACACTTAATTGATCTGTTTTTTTATGCATAGTCTACAACATAGCCTGAGGTGTTATCTTGCCTGACGCATGACACAAACTGTGATACAAACAAACCCAAACAACCCACTGAATTAAGTCATAACCTCCTGTTACAATGTGACCTCTATGAAACAAACTCGCCTTTGGTATTTTACAACTCCTCTCATTAAATGAGCGGCCCCATGTACCAGGTAAGCTTTTAAATGTATAACGAAAACTAAGCTTTGTGTGTGTCTTTATATTGTATCAGCTACATAGACATTTTTATGTAAAAGGCTATTTTGCCTGTAACGGCAAAATAGCAACTTTGTTAAATCTATCCAAACATTGTTGATGGATTTCAGTTACATATTATGAAGACATTGATTCTGGGGTTCACCAGAGCTGGTTTGAAGTGATCTAGACTTTATAACGCCGTACAACTGGTGATGGCACCTCATAGAGGAAGTTGGTTTTATAACGACTGGTCAGTATTGAGAAGAGAAATGGTTGGTTATATTAAAGAGATAATACAGGTGAAGCGCAGTCGAGGCTGCCAGAGGAAAAAAAAATGCGTATGAATAACAAAAAAGCACTCAGAAAACGTGTGCCTCCGCCCATGTTCTCAGTCACCGAAATATTACCAGGTTCTTGATCAAACGCTGGTGTGTGATTAAGAAGCGCAGGAATTACATAAACCATGCCGAGAAAAACGTGTTACGGATCACAAATGGTTGAATCACAGGTCAACTCTTACTGCCAGAACGAAGGCGGCTACAATTAGGCCACATCCGTTCACATTGCACGCCGATGTAGTGTGTGTGTGTGTGGGAAGGGGGGGGGGGGGCACTTTCACCCCGTTCGAGAATTTACACTTACTAAAAGTTTAAACCAACACTAGTGAATGATGATTGCCTCGTCCTAGGCCGGGACAAATAAATATTCTTATCTCGCAAAGTCAATACTCCTTTATACAAAAACATAAATATAACAGCAATGTAGATTGCTTGCCCACTTAATCAGATTTCCCTTGGGTTTTACCCAAACCCTCAACAAAAGTTTATAAAATCCGTTTATAAAAGTTTGAGTATTATTGCTAATAGACGTCCACCCATCCATCCAACTGTCCAACGAACAAACTAAAATCGGCGGCTAAACATTAGCTCCTTTTTACTTCCGCAGTAATCAGTATGTTTTACATGAGCGATTAAAATGAAGTAATGTGTGATGAATATTCACCAGACTACAGTAGATTTTATGACAGTGATTAAATTAACCATGCATGTCCAACATAACAAACAGCAGATATAGTTGTGCCGATTTGTCACTTAGTTATCGTACATGAAATGCATAACCTTAAACTCGCTAGTCAGCTTATATTTATAAGTTAGGTAGCAATGATATAATCAACTCGTAATCTGTCATACCGTGAGCTGACAGTTTGCTCATAATCTAAGAAAAGCATCATAACTGATACTATTAAGACTGAGCAAACCCATGTATATAGGGTGTCTAAAACTGGTTTCCCATAAGTGGATGATCAATATTAGTGTAGTATGTGTGTTTAGTGCGTATGCATATATCACATTTCATAACTTAAGCATATTCCGCTCTCTATGTTCAATAGGTGCTTGATCATGAACAGTTATTTTCCATCTTATAATATTTGTACTTTTTTATTTTAATTATTGTAACGCTTTTAATATTTAAAAAAATCTGTTGTGTGTGTAACGTATATAAAATAAAGGGAAAACACAAATCGACCAAATGCCAGTAAGTTCAGTTACCGAAAATAAAATAAAATGTTAAAATACCTAATAAAAATGACACGTCCATAAAACTGAAAATCGTATGCATAAACGTTATAGAAATTGACATGATATTGGAGTGGACTGATATGCGCACCGAGCAGAATTCGCTTCCTGCGGCGTGTGGATATACGGACATTTTTCTATCCGGATGAATGGGCGGATCGGGATGACTGTTTTACCTTTGCGGAGCTGTGTACAACTATAATTTCCACAGTGTTATACATATATTGACGTTTACATATTTAATTCTGCTTAGCATTCAAATAAGAGTGTGCCTGCATACATAAACTATACATTACTAATTCCGCTTGTCATTCAAAGGAGGGTACATCTGCATATATGAAGTACACATTATCATTTCTGCTGGTCCCTCAAACCCGTTTATGTCTGCGTGTATTTATGAGTTACATTATCAATTCAAATGAGTGTATCCCTGCAAATATAAGCCACATTATCAAATCTGCTTGTCAATCAAACAAGTGTATATCTGCATATTTAAACTGCATTGTCACATCTGCTTGTCAATCAATTGAATGTATTCTAGCATATGCATCCATATATATATATATATATATATATATATATATATATATATATATATATATTAATATATATATATTAATATATATATATATATATATATATATATGATGGATATTATTAATTTTATTTATGGTATTATGGTTAGCATATTTTCCTACCTTTTTCAGCGATGGCCAATTCATGGCTTGTTATTATCGTACCCCGCCAGCAGGGGTGGATTTAGAGGGACGCAAGAGGGCGAGCCCTTGTTTTTTCGAGCGTTCAGTATCTCTGGAACAGAAAATATTCGCTTAATACCGAAAAACAACGCCGAGTTTTTACGTTAATATACATGTATATCTGTATTCGACAGATATGTAAAACAGGGATCGTTATACTTTGATATTTTCATCTTTTAGACGGAAAGGCATTAATACAGGTTTGCCTTTCCGCACAAAAAAAGCCTTTCCGCTAAAGATGCATCCTACCATCATACTCAACTTTCAGTCATAATTCGCTCAGAGAAAACCTGATTTTGCCAATCTTCATGCACACTTACTTGTAAAAAAAACCCGAATGTTTTCAATATTTACACTGTTATATCAGAAACACGATTGTACAGGGGAAAAACAGGAAAATATAGATGAGGGCCTAAATGCCGAAAAGTATAAGAATTATAGACGATTTTTATAGGAAATTATCGAAAATATAGGAAGTCGGTGGAACACCACAGTAAGATATTTCGTTTTTGTGTCATGTGAGTTGCTACTTATAAGTTGTAGTGTGGAAAACATCAGGGTGTTAACCTTTCCGACGGATTTGTACCCAAAAAAAATTCCTTTCCGTGCACGTGTTTGCCTATCTGAGACTGGCGCAAGGGCATTATTACGACCCCTGTATAAAGTTTATTGGCATTCATCGTTCAAATGTTAACCTTTGACAGGTGCCCCCCCCCCCTCCCCCACCACCATCAATAATATTCTGTATTTGCCCCTGCAAGAAGGTATACAGACTTAATCATTATTGATTTGTCTTTTAGCATCTTTGCGCAAAATGTTATGAACTGAGTTTGATGAACTAATTTGAACAGTCTGAAATGTGGATGTGAAAACCTCTTAAACGTTTCCAATCAACTACCTTTTGAAAAAAAATGTGATTTATGGCTTCCTCTGTGTATATATTGATGATCTAGGATAATTTTGTATGTGGAAATTTCTTATAGAGGCCTTTGTGAAGGATGTGTGAACTTGTTTATCATCAACACGCTTGAAACAGAGCAAGGTTGACAAAAGGAAAAACACGTAATCTAAGGTGGTAGGTTGAATATATGCGGAGGTAGAAAAATCACTTGTTGCAAAAGGCCATTTGCAAAGCTCTGGCTTATCTGACTTGCTGCCAGATGCCCGTGTTGAACTTGTTTTCAATATTTTGGCGGGCCTAAACATATTATAAACACGTTGATATAAACAAAACAAGCAGCTTGTGTGCGGTGAAATCACTTTTTGGGCCTATTTTTATGAAAGCTCCAATTAAAGGGTTAACTTTAGTTTATAAAGGTCAGATATAAAGGTGAATTTGCCCCTTTAACACACTATAAATTTCTCCCGACATTAGGTACATACAAATATTCGCTATTCGCGGCTCCCCATGCAGTGTGCTTTGTTAACATTTCAATCCAAGTCGGTGAAACCACTCAGGATTTGCATGGTTACCATATAGGATACAAATAATCAGGAATATCGGTATCACGACATGATATTGTAAATACCAGTTTACAGGGAATTTACGTTCTTTTTTATGGCCGCCATAGTGATTAGCGAAAACTATTATTATTATAGGCAGTGGTTAATAGTACCCGGAAGAATTTTCCCTGGAATTCCGATGAAAGAATTCGGACAGTTTTTATCTTCCTAGGTGAACAAAAGAAAGGGCACGAATAATACCAATATCAGTTTATATATCTACCATAATTTATATACATCACACCAATTATCAGGTAATAATTATATAAAGGTATATAAAATAAAGTTATCTGTGAATCATTAGAAGCGTTAGGCCATGCGGAAACAGGAAGATCTTTCACCTTTTGAAACCAGTGTTACCGCCCACAGATGAATCAAATGGGGCTTTACAAGTCTTTCGTGATCTTGTTATAAAGTCAATTTCAATTAATACAAAAGTTTTATTTATATTCAAAATGTTCAGAGAAAGAAGTTGTGGAAAGGTACAGTGACGGACTGCACATTTTAAAGTTGATATAAATATAATAAAACCATAAACTAATATATTCAATATGGATTACACAAAAAGGTATTATAACTAATCGTGGCACACTCCATGGCTCGGATGGTGGCGTTTCGTAGTCTGTAGGGGTACAGGAAACCGGAGAACCCGGAGAAATCCACCGGCCTTGGACAGGCAACTTCAACCCACTGTCATAGCCACGCCGGGATCAAACCCGGGTCGCTATACGCTTCCAAGATATGCTTCGTATATCTTGAATCATTAAATGGCTCATGTGCACGTGCATTATGCGGCCCCGAAGCATATCTGTTGTAAATTTCAATTTCATAATTCAAGCATAGCCAGAAGTGCATGGATAATCTGACCAATTAAATAAAGCCTTGTAAACCCATCGCGTTGCTAGGGTATGTGTCCTTGTGCAGACGGCGTTCAAACAGTGTATTGTGAAAATTGTTTCATCGGAATTGATAAGCAGCATTGATTGCGACCCGAACGCCGGCAGGTTGGTTCATTATTCATAAAATAGATGCCAGAGCGACTCGCTAAAGCAAGTGATCTTGGTAGCGTATACAGCGGCTAGGTCCTTACAGGTAGGAAGATGGTTTTGCTTTTACCTGAGACATATTGACTTGCATGTTATGCGTTTGTCACCGGACATCTCTCTGTTAGCATATTTTCCTGTCAACAATTTGCCCGAGCGTATAAAGATTTGCAAAAAAAAAAAAAAAAAAATATAGATCTGTGTTGCTAAAGAGGTGGTGCCACTCGAATTTTTCAAATCAATGCTTTAAATTTGAGTTTACTGGAAATTCTAACTGCGAATAATATTTTCCAGTTATAATATCATGGATTACCTTAGATATTTTTGCATGATTATTACCGTTTGACTATTCTCCCCTTTGTTTCACCTACATTTGAGGCACGGCCTAAATTTCTTTTGATTTTTTTTCTTCCAGTTTGAGGTGCAGTCTGCTCAGACTATCCTATAGTGATCACACACACACACACACACACACACACACACACACACTATAATAGGCCTTTTTAAACTGGTCTATCAGAATACAAGCCCTAGCAGGGACGAATCGATGGAATCATGTTTTCAGCAAGCATGGGGGAAGTGATAGAGAAAATGATATGTTGAAAGGCTCGGAGTGTGTACCTTAGGTCAAAGATTTGCCAATACAGGTACTATTATATGAAATGATTAAAATGCTGCTATTTACAAGTCACTTGATTAGCTGGAATGTTATCAGAGCCATAATATGAGTGTTAATATCAGCGTGCCGGTTAGCGTTATATATCTGAGTGGCTGCATTCCGAATGTTTTCACGACTATACTGGACGGCATATTTTTTAACGTTTCGAAAGAACAATCAATCTACCGACGTAGAGCCTACAATGAAAGGTAGACTATTTTTTAAACGGTGAACCCTCTAAAAATACGCTTTCATTTGAAATATATCTGATGGAGCCCCGTAGACGACAAAAAAAATTCTCTCATGAGAAAATTTCGTGGTAAAGAGAGAGAGTCCCGTGGGGCGCATGGTTTATGTGTTGTAATTTGTTTATACGGTGTTTCATTTTTCATACCCTGCCGGATATCTTGCTAAATGAACTTGCGCTTTAAAGGGAACTTCTCAGTTCTCACATACCAGGTATATCACATACATTTGAAATATTATGCATTTTCCTTGAAATATTATGGTTTCTGTCAATATTTCGTTCTTAAACCGGTTGCTTGCGCCTGTACACAAGTGGAAAATAGCTTGCACCGGGCGTGACCAGTGGCATAACATAAACAATACCGCGCTCGCCAACTTCACCAACCGAAATTTTGCAAGTTCCAACCAGTGTTTCTTCTGTGTTACTTCTTTCATGTTTCTTCTTCTTGTTATGCGCAAGATCGGACCTCTGGTCACGCAGTCTTGTAATAATAAACAGATACACGTGCACTGGGTTTACTCACACACAGAACCATAACACAGGGTATGAAATTAGAACTCGAGACATAAATCCCTTGTGCCGGGATGGATTTTCTGGCAAACTTTTGTGATCAGCCAAAATAACGTGAGATAATACATATATTTTTGCAAATTAATATAAACCGTTAAGTCATTATCTGGACCCAGAGGTGGTCCGGGGAAGGAAACGGGTCAAGGAAATTTGAGTAAAAGCGGCCCACCGGCATTAATATTTAGTTCATACCATCGGCCCGTAGGTATAAAGATATTTTTCTTAGCAAACATCCAACCCAGAAAACGTACCGTGTGACGGTGGGCGAGTCCTGCCATGTACATAACCGATTGATCTCGGGTGTTTATATGCATCTTGTTTATATATGATGTATATATGATGAATAAATTATGAATAGAATATACAATCAAATACATGTGTTTAAAATTATCATGCATAGAAATATAACAGAATGTTTGCAAACTCACACCAGAGCCAGGTTTAAGGTATACCACCTTATGAGTGATCGGTGATATTCAATCACGCATGTACTCATGTCCAGCAAAGTATTTTCACTCAGTGAACGGAACAGACTTTTTTTGGAAAAAATCGGAACTATGCCAGTCCAGAAATACAACTGCAAAATTTTTGTTTACAAGTACACGAAAAGGGGCCTAATGCACGTTAAAATGTAACCTGTAACAATTAATCCGGAGATGCGCTAATGGGTCAAAATGTTGAAATATTATTTAAGAAGCCGTGATCAAGAAATTAAAAAATTGGCCTCTCTTTAGAATGATATTTATATCATCTGCATGTCATAATTTTTATTTCTTCATTTAAAAATTTATTTCAGTCACTTCGACGTTCTGTCATATGGTTGAAAAAAGTTGACACGTGATTAGTCGGAATATTCATGAGAAAAACTCGGGCAAGAACGGGTAAAACTTAGTCACTGTGATTATATACTCGATATTTACAATATACAGTTTAACCTGTCTGAAAGACCACCTGTCTGTTAAGATCACCTTTGAGTGAACAGAACGCATTCACATTGGTTATAACTGGGTTGCTGAATTAAGACCACTTTTGGCCAGTCCCATGGGTGGATTTTCTACACCGATGTCACTGTAAATGCCCTCAGATTGTTCACAGGGTCATGATACCTACGAACCCAGGATGGCATCTCGTGATTTTCAGTATTAGTACTTATGATATGCAAGCGATGTTAATAATCTATTTTACATCACTTTCGGTTTCCGTATGTTAGTATCTATGATTTTAGTAACGATAGATTGCGTACGTCCGTCGTGAGCACAGAAATCAAGCATTGTCGCTGCCACACAATACGAATCCTATATTTTTAAAAGAATTTATGCGTGGTCCTAAAAAGCGTTGCTCATCTTAATACTTTACCGAAACGCGTGACCTTGCCATCAAACTATTTCCGCAGGTAGATTCTCGCCTTGGAGCTGTACTCGGAGGACTTTCGTGTCGGATCCCCGCGCCCATATCGAAACCTTACTGTTGAATTACTCTCAGTTATACTCGAAACCGCTCACAGGAGCTGCCATTCTGTCCTCCCAATAAAACCCGGACATCAGAGGTCGCCTGATAAAATAATAGGTATAATGTTAGTAACTAAAACAGCATTATATATGGAGGGCATCAATCCCTATATCCTGTCCCGGACCAATATCTTCCTATTGTCCATTCATGTCTCACTCCTCCACATCACAATGAACGTACGCATCGGCTCCCTCACCAACGACAACAGCTAAGAAAAAGCTGTTTCCAGGTATTTGGCTTCCAAATATTGAAAGAAGAAAAACAAGACACTTGTAGATGCCGCACGTAGCAAGGCGCACATGGATACAAGACGCTCCCAGGTTAGCTCCAGAACATTCGGCACCGAGGTCAAGACAAACCAACAGAGCAACAGCTTCCCCACCCACTCTGTAATGATGGCCTGAGTATCCCAGCCACCAGCAGGAAGACATTTGTACTAGTCGAGATCCTTTATTTGAATGACGACAGAGTGAAAAAAAAGTTCTAGACTATAGAGTATGGTCTTCTTTTGCGTAACCCTGCAAGACATATACAAATAAAAAATAAACACGGATGGAAACATATTTTCCTCATCCCAGTTAAAAAAGTCAGTATTTGCCAGCCGTTATACAGGTCTGAGTATATAATACATAACAGCCTTGAGCTAAATTTTAATATCTTTCCGAATAGTCAAAGGAAAAACAAGAAAAAAGGTGTCGGGTATCCCCGTTTCATTCAGCTCGCCTGCAAAACACAGATCTATAAATAAAAAGAAGCTATTTCCGCACAGCGTTCTATTTATAATGAAATACATAGACTCAATATATATATATATATATATATATATATATATATATATATATATATATTTAATTTTGTTTATCAAGCAGTCCTCCTATATTTGTGAATGTTGTAAAAGAATTTGGTTTAATCATTAATTTGTTATGGTATACTGGTTATTAGCACACATAAAATTGTTTACATACATGCATATATATAAGAATTTGTAGTATATAAAACGGATATTTGATGGGATACCTATTATTTAACTTATTAAGAAATTATTTCAAATACTGAACACTCAAAATATTTACAGAGGAAATATTTGAAAAATCAAGAGGGAGATTGATTGCCTGATGTTCACAGTGTAGAACTTAATGCAATATAAAGTAAATATAATCTTTTTTAGGCTTGGATTATGTAATGAACGGGTTTTTTTATCCATCATCTACACGTAGAGTGCTCATTGAAATTTGACAATACTTTCATAAACTGACAGATCAATTATAAATGGTATGGTGAAATGAAGAAATGTTTAATAGGCTATTAAATAATAATACTATTATTAAATTAAAGCCATACCTTGCAAAATAGTTATGTAATGCAATAAAAAAATCACTATCTGAGTAAACAGTTTACATATAATTTCATTCACGAAGGTCAAGGTCACTGGTCACATGGCCAAACAACTACACTTTAAAGGTGCTGATTGGTTGTTGAGTGTCAAAAATATTCTAAAAAATAAAAAAAAGTCAGCGCGAGGCTGCTAACCAATAACAGACGCCATGTTACTTGGCTGCAAAAATTAGATGGACCAGAATGTTGGAGAACATAAATGTTGGTTTTTGTCATGTTGTTTACATCTCACATTAAGTCTCCGGTCCCTCATGAGCTTTCGGGTCAAATTGTGTGATCATATTTAAGTGGAAGAGAATAATCGCTGAATTTTAATGGGCACCTATTTTTGGAACAGACCAAAGCACTTTCATACTGAAGTACTAAACTGACGCAGAAATCTAATAACGAATATTTATGTTGATAATATCGATGGTTAAATATATAGCCAAACTGGTCAGTAACACTCACCGAGCCAGAAAAAAA
The DNA here is from genome assembly GCA_026874595.1 of Sipunculus nudus. Taxonomy (NCBI): domain Eukaryota; kingdom Metazoa; phylum Annelida; class Sipuncula; order Golfingiida; family Sipunculidae; genus Sipunculus; species Sipunculus nudus. Next base: position 63,204,400 of record CM049319.1, read on the forward strand.
TATAAGATATCAATTCACCGATTGAATCAAAAAGGAATGTGCAATCATAAGACGAATTAAAAATATCACCATACTTTAGACATTAACTATATTAAAGCAGTACCTTATATGACATTGGATTCAGCTGACAAAGACAACACATATTTTAGATTCAATAATGTGATATTTTGCAATAAAGGTTCTATTAGGTTATATTTATTTGGACGAGCGTGTTATAATAGTAACAATTATGGCGTCAAAACCGCAACAATGGCAATACTTCTTTTGGAATCAAGTGAAAAGCAATGTTTTTGCAACAATCTCCTAGTTATACATTATCCAGTAACTCTTCAGTCATTCCAGCTCTCCTTCGTTTTATCCGCTGCTTTGTATAACAAGTTTCTCCGGGTCTAACCACCAGGGTTCGCACAGGGCAAACAATAGTAATCAGACCAATGAGAGCGTGCATGTCATTGCAATGTGCCTTCAGCTCAAAGTTTTAAATCCGTTGGTCTTATTCTTGGCCAAGTGACAGCCTTGGGGTTGATACTCAGAAAATTTTGATAAAAAAAGCAGCGATAAAAACGGAGATCTTGAAAGACTGCAGTGTATAACCGCTGCCCGAGTATTGCAATCGCCAGTTAGTTTGTACGGTTTAGTGTGACATAAATGTACAGTTAATAAAACCATGGAGAGTTTTGTTCCTCTGAGTCAGAACGGGAAGTAAACGGTAAAATATGTCATTTTTTCCAGGATACAAACATCAACGGTATTATATCTATATATAGGAAATGAGTAAAAGATATTTTCTGTATGTTAAACATGAAAGAGGAAGTATACTCGGTGTGTACAAATATATATTTATATATATATAGGGTTTTCAATGCAGGAAAAATCTGGAGAGTTCGGAACGCTCGGGAAGGGATTTGTGTAAAATTTTGAAGGGCTATGTTAACTTAATAATTTATACTTACTGTCAGTTACTATATCTTTATATTATTGTATAACGTGTCATTATTTAATTATATACCGTGTCATTATATTGTTAATTGATTATTTAAAACGTTACGGTTAGTTGTCATTTGTAAGTACATTGTTTATACTATTTACTGGTGTGTTTGCTTGAGTCAGCAATGGACAGTGACCACTAACAGAGCCAGCTTTTTACTCCTGCAGCCATAAATACAGGTGTCCGATCGGATACTCGGGAACCGAGCGTCCGGAAGGCATTTTGAGCGCCAGAGACGTTTTGGTTTATTAATAACAACCATTCCAAATTCTGACAGGCCTTTCGGAAATTAGGTAATTTAATACTCTAATTGCTGTTTTGTTTTATTATATCTGCGTTAGAAATTCTACAGTGTGACACTACTGTGTTACATTTAAACCTGCAGCAACGCTAAGAAATATTCAAACGTGTAACAACGCTTCATAACATTTCAAAGTGTGACAAAGAAGTTTAACGTTTAAAACGTATAATACCACATGCTCGGTGAGGATCGAGCGTGTGACACCGCAGTGTAACATATAAGCGGGTTACAATGCAGTGTAACGTTTGAATGTAAATACCACATGCTTGGTAATGACCAAACGTGTGGCACCGCAATGTAACATTTTAACCTGTGACAATGCAGTGTAACGTTTAAATGTAAAATACCACATGCTTGGTAATGATAAAACGTATAATACAGTCGTGAATACAATCCTGAGGAGGCTGGTTGGCCTGTATTTGAGTCGTGACAAAAGCCATAGGTGAAAACGCACTGCAGTGGCCATCCATCCTCACCGTGGTAAACAGTTTGTAATACCAGTTAAGAATCAAGACAAAAGAATACATGTGAGCTCATAATCGAAAGTGAAAATCGATCCCTATGGTGACAGGTCATTTGCTTTTTGGCGAACATTCTTTTATGGAAGACATTATTAGAAAGTAAACAAAACATATCTCACAGTTGGTCTGATTTTAAGAGAAAGCGTACCAGTAGGCCATAAAGCGGTGTTAAAAATATACTACTAAAATACTGCATACTGGGAAACGTTAAAACGTTTAACACCGCATTCTAACATTTAAACGCTAGAATCTACTAATGACTATAAGAGACATGTTTATTATACACGGTATTCCCATTGTTCTGGTTCAAAAGATATTTTCTTATGCATCAACAAAAATAGATTGTGTACTCGGAGCCAGATATTAATAATCGCATATTCCTGTGTTGTATGTACAGTGTTTTTCGCTTCAGTATAGTGATATATATATATATATATATATATATATATATATATATATATATATATATATTTATAATATTACAGAACCTAATATAAACAGATCACGTATGCGTGATGAACACAAAATTTTGTAATGGAGATAAAGAAAAACAATCAGATTCTGTAACACAAGGCAGCGTGAAATGTCTAGGGGAATGAAAAAAGAAGTCAGTGGTTTTTTTGTTAACAAATAACCATAATTTATTCTTAAAACAACCCTAACATTACAATACACGAAATAAATATAATTAAACAGTATAACAGCGGTATAACAACAAATCAATACAATCACACAGTAAAATAAACAATGTGCACAGTACCTGGATACCACCACCGTAAACGGCACTCGTAAATTAACATTAAATTTACATGATAAACTCAGATATCCTTTTTAAATTTCTCTTAATAGGAATATTTGTTATGGACTCGGGACTCCAAATGACTCGGTCCCGGAGAAGGTGGACTTGGACTCAAACCACAAGTACTCAGACCCGGACTCGGGTAGCCTGGTCTCGGATTTGCATTCTGATTCGGATGGTGTGAACAAGACTATATACATCACTGCGTCCGTGACACGGGTTTACCCTGTGAGTGGCAGAAATAAAGCCACTACCGAGGTAAAAAAGGTTCGTTTCTCAGGAACTTTTTTACCGAACACTCAATGCAGGCGTGTAATCTGTTTTTACCCTATATTAGGCCAAAATAAAAAAAAGGTATGATTCTCAGGCACTTTTGTTCAGAATTCAATGCGGGCGGGCGGTTTTTTTTAATTTTAATTATTTGGTATGTTTCGATAAAAATGTCAAATTATAAGGGGAAAAGCATGATAATAACATATTTATTTGGCTAAATAAGTGAAAACTCTACATAATAAAGAAAACTGTATGATTTTATTTTCTTGAAAGAAATGTCCGAGCGGCTGAAGCTCAAAATTGATAAGTTTCTATTGAAAATCAAAATAAAAATTTTTGATGCGGGGGTTTAAAATTGATGCGGGCGGTGCCTGAGAACCATACCTTTAATTTTTCTTGGCCTTATACATTTTTTTTTCATTAAGAAAACGTCATATAACCAGGGGACAATATTACGACAGAATTGTTTTGCTAAACAGGTAATATAACAACATAAAAAAATGATATTTTATTTTTTAGAGAAATATATATTTTCGAGCTGCTAGAGCTCAAAATCAGTACATTTCTTGATAAAATCAAGATGAATATTTTTGTTTCGGTGGGGGGGGGGGGGGGGGGCGCTCAAAGGTGATGCAAAAACCAATCTGCCAAGGCGTCTGTCTGGGATAAAGAAATCGCCTCATTTAACATCCTTTAAATTATATATATATATATATATATATATATATATATATAATGATCAAGATTATATCTATAAAATGTTTTTTTTTTCATTCAATAATAGCCCCTCAATACTTTTTAAGATGACCAATCACTTAACGTTTGTGAAAGAATTTATGTGATTTCTGGCTTCCTCTGTGTGTAGGCCTTCTTGAAGTATGTCAACCTTATTTTTTAACAACATGTTTGTAAACAGAGCAATGTTAACAAACGGGAAAAACATGAAACCTAATATGGTATAGGTTGCATATATGCGGGGGTAGAAAGGTTATTTGTTGCAAAATGCCATTTGCAAAGCCCTGGCTTATCTGGCTTGCTGCCAGATACCCTTGTTGAATTTGTTTTATTTTGGCGGGACCCCAGATATTATAAACACGTTGATATTAACAAAACATGCAGCCTGTGTGTGGTGATATCCACGTTTCCTGACCTTTTCATATGAAAGCTCAAAGGGATTACCTTTAATTCATATGCAGGCCAGATAGGTGAATGGGCCCCTTTAATAATCCATGTAACACTTTTTATGCGTGTAGTTGCCAACAAAGTGGAAAAGGGAATACGTCAAAACCTGACGTAGGTGTAATAATGCATTTACTGTGGTAAAGCGTTTGGTTCTATCCGCTGACGACGGGTTCGATCACTACGTGGTTAAAAGACACGCATTATAGCTGCCCGTGCATTCTAACTGCCCAGCCTGGTTTTCTCCGGTTTCCTACACCCATATATACAGACTACAAAAACGCCACCATCTGAGCCATGCAGTGTGCCTTCATTGGTTTTATTATATTTATTTGTACAATTCTGGCAAAATAAATAAAGTTGATATTTTCTGATTGGTCTAATAACAATTGAGCTGTATAATTTTTTTTTACATTTTTTTGTTTTATTACATATATGTATATTACACACACACACAAACGGAACCTTGTGCAACGAATAAGTGTCAACAACACGCCCTCCCCCGAATTTCCAGCGTGATGTTCAAGTTAAACTTAATTTATTCGGTCAATTCTTTAGGTATATTTCTATACTGGATATGTCACGGAAATAGATTGTACATAAAACAACCCAAAAAGAAAAATTAAAACATTAGATTATCTTTGCCAGTCAGACCTTTGCTGGTATCTCTTTAATGTTTCTAAAATCATGGCAAGTGCACGGCTGATAAGACTATATGATAACAACAATAAGAAAAAAAGGTTACATGTTGAACCCTTAAGAGTTCTTTAGAGTGAAGGCAGTGACGAACCTTTAGAGGTTCCAGGTAGAATCCTCTAGTCAGGGTTCTTCACGGAAACCTCTCCGGGGGTTCTTTTGGGGAACCCTAAAGTTTCCATGTGGAGCACTGACAATGGGTGCTTCTAAGAACCCTAAAGGTTTTTCCTGGAACCATTTATTCATGAAAGGTTCTAGAGTGTTTTATATATATATATCAATATATTTATATATATATTAGGTAGTATTTGAAAATATTATAGAAAGTTGTCTGGGATATCAAAATCATTTAGAATAAATTAATCATACGTCATGTCCATATTGAAGAGAAACAGTTTGATTGATAAAAAAAATTCGGTAATTGCAAAGACCACACTTTAAAACGGAATTTAAACTAAGTTTTATCCTCTAAATATGATTAATCTTTCAAGATGATATGAAAATAAGGTTTAAAGGAAACACATTGTTTTATGAAGTTTTAAATATCCATTTGTGTAAAATATGCAACAGCCAAAAGCATTAGCATACGTATGCACCTGAAAAAAATATAATCTTGTATCTGTGATGTGGAGTTCGTGAACACGTCACAGTTCTCTCTCATCCGCACACACAAAATGGCGACAAGAATGAAAATCCAATGGGGCCACAGGGTGTGCAGTTCTTTTTAGGTTAGCAAGTAGCTAGTAGCTGCATGGTGCACATTAAGAATACATTTTGATTAATTTTTTGCGGGTTCTTGGCTCAACTGTTGTGATTGTAGATCCTCTTGTGTAGTTAATTTGTATTAAATAATAAAATTAAAACTTGTCTGTTCCATGAAAGAAAACATAAAAAGTCAAAATTATCATATAAAACATATCAAAATTTTATATATATATATATATATATATATATATATATATATATATATATATATATATCCCTTGGGCACGCACATAAGAGATTTCAATATATATATATATACTAGTATTTGTATTTTCTGGGAGAAACGTCAGTTATTGTACTCTTCGTGATGAAAACCCAATTATATACACATAGAAAATGAAAAAAAAAACTATTGACAGAACCAACAAATCCAATCCTTGCGAATCAGCGAGCCAACTTTGCTTCAATTAGGAACAACCGGTCCAAAAAAAGCAAAGAAAATATACAAGCCTAACATGCATCCATTTTCAAAGATTCATACGTGAAAACCATCGAGAAAACCATCTACTCGTATCATGTAAACCTTTTCGAAATCTCATCACCGTTTATCTATTTAAACTCTTTAACACATTCGCAACTACAGTATGTATTGTGTACTGTGTAGGATTAAGTCACATTAAGGAGATTTCAAGAAATATCACCAGGGTAACACTTTTCTCACACCACGGTTCGTCAGTAAAAACTAGCGGCAGACAGCTGTCTAATCACGCTACACAGCTAGCAGGTGTGTCCCAGTTGGAACGCAGCCAAGCGTCCCGCTGGTGTAATCACGATCGGCAGTGACACCCCTGGTTCTTTTGAGCCACACGGCATCCGCTCCTGGGCGGCTGGACCCGGTTTGAGCCGGTTTCGTCTGATACTTGCCTTTGCGCACGTAGCCCATGACAGCGGAAATAGGTTTCTATTTATAGATTTTGATCTGTCGCTCACCGGTCGTTTGCTTGTCTGTAACCACACAGGTCAGGTACCCTGCAAGCAGCTCCATTTTTCACTCCGGAAGCGCACTTTAAATATAAAACCTCAAAGTGTATTCTATAGTTAAGTCGCACGTAGTGCATATATAATACAATATATAAATCAATAAAGATCGAGTAGTTAGCGTCAAATAATCACAGACAGCGGGGAAAGCAGGAACTCGGAGAACAAAATGAGGATGTTTTAACTTGCGATTTCAGTAAAAAGAAACCATGAAACTATAATGACAAAGCGGAAATTGAAACATAAATAAACATATTTAAAGTATTTACTTAAACATATTACATGTATAAAGTATAAATGTATGCTATTTGTTCATGTTTTTCCATGACCTTGACCTTCAGTAAATTATGTTCACGACGGTATGAGACGATCCTGTTGCATAAACAGGAACTAATCACGTTTTGCTGGATATGTAGTCCATTTATCGTTATGACTATCAAGTGCTCGATTTAATTATGAAAACTGAACTGAATTTCGAAAATGAAAGGCCATCCATGCGTAGAGCGGCAGTCAGGAGTTATGGCCAAGTTCTATTTATACACGCAGTCAGCCGGCCTCGCTCAAACAGGCCAACTTCAGTTGAAATACATTTTTAGGTAATTTAAATAGAAGTGCTACATCAGTAATTTCTGGAATTTATATTGGCACAGGTCCAGAAATGCCTTGCACAGGCTTATATTATGCTATACATGTGTACATGTTCACATAAACGTCTCAGTTTTGAACCATGGCTCACGGTTCAAGTGAGGGGGCAACAATGCAAATATGCTCACAATTGATAAGGGAATAATCTGCCGGACAAGAACGTCTGCATGGGGTCTTGCGATGATTTTTAATTTCAGCCCCAGTCTTTCAATTTTGCTCTTAAATATGCATTAAAAATGTGTGGGCGAACAATTATATATATTCGTGAAGTATAAATACACTACTGAATAAACGCATTAAACAAGTATTCTATAATCATAACGGCAAAGCGTGGCCACTGTTCAGCAGAAATAATTCAGACTGCAACGCACATCATATATACATAATGTTATCAGATATTCCGTGCACTGTTATAGGTATATTACGGCGCACGTGGCTTCCATATAGTAGTACCTAGAATAGTCGCAATAAACTGTCGTTGTATTCCGGGAAATTTCCATGCCATTTGCGGGAATTCCGTAAGAAATTTCACATAGCGCCTGACCGCTCTGAATTTGTTCTCGCTATCCCCGGATCATACCGTTTATTTTATTTTTGCCATCTTATTATACACATGCATTAACTGATAAAAAGTGGGCCTAGGGTGAACGTTGCTAAATACGTGTATCCTCACACGTAGCTGTAATTAGTAGTGGCGGCTTGAGGGTTCACGATTTGATCGCATTAATTATAGTGCTTTAGGCGGAGGATCTTGGCGGAGCTGAGATCAGTTTTGACCTCGATGCGTCAATGATGAGTCACAGTCATAATGCCTGAGTCACTGCACGGTTCGCGAGATGAGGTCACCCTCGCTGATGTGCACATTTAGGCTTGCACGGAGTGGTTGTTTTATTAAACGACTCTAGCGTTCAAATATTAAAAAAAAAATCCTACATCCTTTTCTTTCACCTCTAAAGATGTGACGGTATTACCCTTTAATTCAATATTTATTAAATTCACACTCGCACAATCATATATAGGCTTATATATATATATATATATATATATATATATATATATATATATATAATTGATTATGATAACCTCTTTCAAACCTTCAGTTGTAGAAATTATTATAATCTATAGAACTGAAGAAAAAGGACGCCACTTATGATATAACAATATTAATATGTGTAATAATAGTATTATTATTATTAATAAGAATAATAATAAGAATAAGAATAACAAAAACACAATAATAATAATAATATTAATAATTACAATAATAATAATAATTTTATTATTGTTGTTGTTGCTGTTGTTGTTTTTGTTCTTGTTACTAAGGTTTTTAACCTGCAAAATGTATGCTCCAATATATAATAATTACAAATGTATATGTATACTATCGCCGGAATGCTCGCATGTGTCTGAACTTTACACCTGAGGGATAAAAACGTATAGCTTTATGTCATATGGATTTGTCAAAAACCCTAGAAGTCCCCGTTGTGGAATAAGCTGTTATTGTAAAAATGTGCATTCCCTACTAAACCATGAAATTTCATGGAGTGATAGCTCATTCCGTTAATCGTTTTATACCTCCGCAGCAACGCGAAGGTATTAAGTGTTTCCCTTGGTTCGTTAGTTGGTTTGTCTGTTAGCAACTATGCCAAAAAATGTATTGAACAGATTTTGATGAAAGATTGATAAGGGTACACCAAAGGAAAGGTCTGTTGTTCTGATTACACCGGGACACCCGCTCTCGTTGGTCCGATTATTTTCCTTGTGTCAGAGTGTGATCAGAGCCAGAACCGGTGTAATCAAACCAACGAGAGCCGGTGTCACAAGTTCAAAATCTGAAACTTGACGTTAAATGCGGTATCACGCTCTCATTGGGCTGAATACAATTCTTTGCTCTGTGCGCACCCTGGTGGTGTGACCCATAGAATGTAGCTACACAAAGCAGCGGTTAAAACAAAAGTGGATCTTGGACGACCGGAGCACATGTATTACGGCTGCATAATATATTTTATCTCCATGTCAAACCTGCCTTTTGATAGGAATAAGGGCCATATCTTGGTCTCCCGTTGCTCTGCTACGGAAGCGTGGCACTTTGTAGACACACTTATGTTATCGGCCCCAGACTACTCATTCTAGTTTAGATAAATTATGTCATTTATGACATGACCTCGGCCAATCTTGTTTTCTATAATACAAGGTTTTCAGACGGCCCTGTAAGCATCCTGAATCTTGTAATTCCTTTTCAGATTTTTTTTTTCATTATTAAAACTGCGTTCTGAAGTGAAAATATCCCCACTAAAATTTATGACATTGATTAACAGAAATTTTCAGTTGAAGCATTAAAGGCAAATAAGGCGTTTTCTGAGTTCGATCCCCTCATAAAGACAGAGTTGCAGATTTGGTATGGGAAATTTCCCCCCAAAATATCTCCTTTATTTGTAGAATTGATGGACCCGGACATTTGGGTAAGTCATCGCTTGAAGGTGTCGCTAGTGTGAAGGAAAATATTTATTCAAGAATCTGAAGCATCCACTAGATGACAGAGACCACATTTCCAACAGCTCTAGCTGATAGTTTAGAACATTCAGATACTCTGGACTGTCTACACTAAACACCGTACTGGGCCGTGGTGTGCAGCGCTACAGAGCAATCCTGGAAAAAAAAACCTCTGGACTTTCCCCGTTATGTAGCGCCGCAAAATTGTCCTGTGGTTATATTGTAAAAGTATTTGCAGCGCCGCACGATGCTTCCCTGTGTAGTATTTAGTGAATGTGGCCGGGTCGTATAGGCTAAACTGAAAAAAATGGGTCTTACTTTCCAGGAAGCTAACCAAATGTCTTTATAGTGTGTTTTCTAGTCGAAACGTCGGACCAAACGTGACAGAATTGTTTTTACTTGACTTGTGATAGACTCGGTCTGATTACGCGGATCCTTACCTCCGAGTAACTGAAAAAGGTGGGATGGAGTAGATAACGGACACAAGTCCTGTTTCACGGGTTTTGAGATTTTTTTTTTTAGAAAAATAAAAGTTTTAACAAACATTGCGCATAAATAAAAATGACAAATTTATAGAAAATTGGTTATAAAGTAGTCCATATGTTGTTAAGCACTAGAAATTCAGGGCTAACGCTCACCAGTTCCAGAGGCGGGTCCAGGATTTAGGAAAACGTAAGGTTCAACCCACGAGAAGTTATGACAAAAGGAGGGGTCCAGGCCGCAATAATTGGCCTGAAACCTTTAAAAAAATCGCGGCGACAGAAAAAGGGGCGGTCCGGATCCGATTCTTCGCTACCCCAAACAGCCCCCCCCCCCCCAAAAAAAATGGTAATATCTCGATAGAACCTGAGAGATTCGCTTTAGTGTCTAGGCGACAAGTTTTGACTTCTGGGTAATTCCCATCCCCTTGCAAGTAAAACCTGAAACTTGTAACATAGCTTCATGCGGTTGTTCTTTTTTAACCTCATTCAGTAGAAAGTGTCCGCCATAGACTTGTCCTTATATTAAGGTACGTAAACTTTGCAATGGTGAGTGTGTATTATCTCACATATTCTCACATATATCTCACAAGTTCATATGACAGAATGACAGAATTCCTAACAATTCCATCCCGCCATACGGACTTCCCATCTCCAGTTAACCTGTTGTTATGGTTCTCTGTTTGAGTAAACACAGTCCACAGTCCGTGTGTCTGTTTACCACAGTATAACAGCGTGATCAGAGGTATGATCGTGAGAAAGCGCGACAGCTCCAACCCAAGGAAAAGAAACATGAAAGAAGGAAGACAAAAGAAACACCGGTTGGAAGCTTGAAATTCTTTATTTGTGAAGTTTCGAGGCCCGGCCACCAGGTGGTGTGGGTTCTGTTGCGTCACTGTTCGCGCCCGGTGCACATTCTTTTCTCCTTGTGTACAGGAGAAGCAAAGGCGTTTAGAACGAAAAACTTGCAGGAGAAAATGCTATAATCCTTATATATTTAACACACCATGATGTGAATAGTACACTGAGAAACTATGATATTATGTACAAAGCAAAATATATAATCAACAGAATCAGGAGGCATTCTGTGCATTCAGTCGGAAAAAATTGAAAAGGTTGGAGGAGGGAACATTGCCATGCATGGGATCGAGGTACTGGGACTAATTTTCCCTCATTCTAGTCATTCCACGCCGGCCTGCTGGCGGGTGAGAATAGTCTGCGGGTACCGCTTACCTACTTAATCTCCCATCATTTGTGACCTCATCCATTTTCTGTCACATTAATACGACATTATGAAGACATCATTTTGGGGAGCGTCGAACTAAACCGCACTACGCTAAGACTGACTTTACTCAGTTACCATAGTTCACTGGTCCCCTCAAAAACCAAAAGGTTGATGGATAGATAGACCAGATAAAATAAAATTATTTATCTGATAACTATCACACTATCAGACAGGGCACCACTATAAAACTCCAATCATGCATTCTTGATTAAGGATGATGAAGATTATGGTCGGATCAATTTAAAATGCTGACCCAATCAAGTTTCCGGATACTATGTCCATTTGTGTGGTGCCGGTTGCGGTTCTGCATGCGGCACCTGTGGCGGTAGGTGTGGAAACACATACGCGGAAACGCACAAATGAACTTAAAGGTCATGTGGTCCTATTTGTTTACATGACCTGGGGTCAACGAGCCCTGAACTTTCTCTGGTTGGCTCTAGCCATCACGTGGTGGAGCATCAAAAACACCCCATTGTTTGATTTTTAAGAGTGTTAGGCAATATTTCATATAAAAATGACAGTATTGGTCATTTTTTTTAATCTGTGGCCAATCAAAGAGATGTTGTCCAAATGCTTGTTTGGGACTGCTTGGTGGGGTATTTTGGACTTCACTGCATTCGGGCCAGGATGGTTAAAAAAGGAGATACACAAGCCCACTTTTTCTTGGTCTAGTTTGACTGAAGAAACAACAAATTCTAAGGTAAAAACATTTAATATCAGAATTTATTTTGAAAATTATTAAAAAAAAAGGCCCAAACCTCAGGTGTTTTATAGATGTTAAAGAGGGAAAATAAATACAGCCACCTGTCCTAGAACCTTATTGCCTTACGTACATTACCACTAAGATAAAAATAACTTCCTTGTTATTTCCGACAGTCATCATTGCATTGGAAGGCATATATATGGTAAACTTTCAACCGAGATTCATAAATGCCAAGACATACTTGGAATTTCCATCCATCAGACTGCAATTCCTGTACGAGATTGTGGTATTTTCCTGCTCATGTTTTTTCCTATTAAAAGGTCATTGTCGACTTGTAGTGATAATTAAACATACCTATAAAAGGTGTCTTATTTTATTTAACTCCCCCAGACAACCATGTATCCGACATATTTTTGTCGTGACTTTGCAACTTGTATGCTAAAAACGCAACCGGGTGAAAGAAAGATTTATCGGTATTTACCAAAAACTTCCTCATTTTGAACGACTATATCGTCTTTTTCAAACTTGGTTGGTAGGCCATGTGCTTGTATGGAAAACGACAACAAGCTGTGAAGGACAACACAGGCCACGCATTTATCAGCCGGTTTAAAAATTTCATACAGTTAGGCCAGGTATAGATATGATGTCCCCATGGATCTTTCACGCTTCGTGAGTACAGAACATTAGGTTATATTCATGTCGCAAGTGCAAAGCCCTCGTTGGAGCCTCTTTAATGACGTGCAACCACCACTGGTGTTTTGTTTTTGTTGTTGATGTATTTTTTTCTTAATTTTCCTCACTATGTAAGCTGTTGCATACATATAATAATATGTTCCTTTTGGTCCAGAAGTTGTCATCTCGATGTACTGGATGCCATCTAGCATAGATGAATATCTTGAAAATCTCACTGATAAATGTATGAACACCCACACAAAGTTTTATCCGTAGCCATATCCGCACTGCGTCCGTATATTAAGCTGGTGACACATAACAGCGTTTATTGCATACGATTAACGCATCCGGTCATCTCATCCGTCTTACTTTATTACTTCCGTATAACGATTATCAGCTGCGTCTAACGGATCCGCTGATCGCAGAAACGGAACACTGCTCGATTTTTGCGGTGTACGCATCCGGTAAACGCATAGGGGATTCCTCCCTATGACGTGAAATTGGTGAAGCCCTATCTTCCATTATGACAAGTCCGCTCACAAACTTATCAAAATATGAGTTTGAAATTTCATTAAAGGGGTTTTATTGTAAGGAAGCATCCCCATGTCTACAACACTCAACATATATCACTGAAAAATAAAATAAAAATAATGCCTTTGATGCGATAAAAAGTTACATTTAAAGTGGAAACAATGTTAAACATTTAGCACGGGCGCCAGGACAATTATTTTCGAGAGGTCCTATCCAACATCATTTTAATAATAATAATAATAATAATAAAAAATTATTTGTTATATTTATACTGTAATATCTTTAGTTTACAGGCATAAATCTTGATATGAAAGGAAAAACCCGACGTATCATCACATGTTTGATGCATGTATGTGTCACGTGTTGCCTGAAGGTTACTGTCCGTTCATTGCTATAAAGTTGAACAACGGATGCGATAAAAGCTGGTATGTGTTACCAGCTCTAGCGGATAGGTAGCTTCATACAGCTATATATATATATATATATATATATATATATATATATATATATATATATATATATATATATTTATATATATATATATATATGTGTGTGTGTGTGTGTGTGTGTGTGTGTACGGAATAGTATAGGCCTTTACAGAAACGTGTTTGTCTGATTTCGGGATATTTTTTTATCGCAAGGGAAATATTGTCTACCCGGAAGTGAAATTTTCTGGAACTTTTACAGCGCAATGAATCGAGTCTGAACTCGCAGAAAAGTTAAACGCCGAAATATAACATATGCAATGCGGTTATGTGTTTCCCAGAAATTGAAAGGACTCACACATAATGCACCGGGCTGGATAGCTGTTTTATTATTTGAATAATCAAATATACGGCTCCAGAATGATCTGGTATAGTTGGATTTCACCAATAAGTTTGACGCAAGTACTGCATGGTGTAGATTCCATTAATTATATGTTGTTTCGTGAAGAAATGTGATCTATATTTATCTCAGGGATTCCCGGTTATATAACGCATTACGTTGGGATTTGCCAAACATCAGCCCCTTATTCTCACTGAAATGACTAATCAGTTTATAGATCTGTTACAATAATAGGACTTTCAGTCCCGAATCATATCTGTGCCCGTTATGGTGCATGTCATAATTTGAGCTTTTGCATTAAGGCCAGATCCCAGACTGCATGGTAAATGTTTTTGCAACAGATGTCACGTATATGTTTGTTACCTGTTAAACTCCAACATGGTTCAGGGTGCGAAATCAAACGAGGGCACACATTTTTAGGTATTTCCCCTTCTTTCTTTGGATACTTACAAGCAAAGGGAAATTTGCAACGTTCCTGGAAGAAAAAAAAAACAACTAGAAAATCACTCAGAGAGTGCAGACCTTCGCCAAGGCAGTTTATTACCAACATATGGCATTATCAGAAAGGCAGCATTTTTGTAAATGTAGAAATTTTCACATGAACCACAATTGTCCTTGATATACCTTTATAGATAAAAGACTAAGCGTAAATTTACACCAGACCCCAAGGAAAATATGCCATTTTTTATGTTGGTACAGTGTTCTTTCTGTTGCGATAGTTTATATTGTGGAAGTGACTGGCTGATATTAAGGTATCTGGTCCAGCTATCGCAGAAGCCCATGCACATATAGGGCTTTTCTTCTCTTCTGTTGTCCACCAATTTATTTCTACGAGTATTCATTCTCTTAATATAAAAAGCAAATAAGTTCTGAGAATTTATTCTGAATATTATCAGTTCATCCTTTAATATCAAAGATGATAACTTCATGCAATTACAAACAAATCAGAGTCGCCCATCCACGGATTGCTCTGTAAATATCCCAAATAAGCCACCTTCCCCTAATTTATTTCATACCTGACGGGAAACTCCGCATTTACTTACGTCTGTTGTTCATTATAATGATTTAATTGGTAATACTTGCAAAAGGAAGATTTTATTTTTTTACTAAAATAAAGTTAAGTGCTAAATTAACTCTATTAAATTAAACACCCTAAGGCAATTTACACAATTAGATACTTTAGGATAATTTATAATAGAATTGAGAATCCTACAATACAATATATAAATTTCAGAAATACATGAACCTTAATTGAGCCTTTTCAACGGCTTTATACGTAACCCAAATAATATATTTTGCCTAAGTGGTGTCCATCATTTTTTTAAATTACCGGTATATTATTATTATTATTATTATTATTATTATTATTATTATTATTATTAGTAGTAGTAGTAGTAGTAGTAATAGTAGTAATACTAGTAGTAGTGGTAATAGTTAGGGCTATTGGCAATGATAACTGTGTAGTACTCCGGTAATAAAGAATGAAATATTTCATCCCGATGTTGTCATACTTTTAAAATATGACTCTTTTGGCGCCCCTTCGTCAAGTGATTTCAGCTGTTGTATTCCATAGCCTGTTCCAAAACCATTAAACGTATGTTATTGGAGATAACTTTCTCTACAAATTATAATTCATTAATGATTTCATAGAAAAGTGCGTCAAATAATATTTCGATCAAGAGTTTAAATATAAGCATTTATTTTTAGTTAGTTTAGATGATTTTTGGACTTTCTCTCTACCATGCATGGTCTAACATATCAGATGTGTCCATGCATAAGTAGCCATCTTGATGTTGGTTGGTCATATCTTTGTTTATATGACATCATCCAATGAGAAGCTGTCAACTGAGACTGTTTTTGCATGTGACCAGTTATACCTTGACCGCCAAAAGTGCAGGGTGCTGAATAATTCAAAATAAAAACTGATTAGTTTCTAGTTTTTTTTGGTTATATGAAATATAATATTTGAAAAGGTATTTCTTTCCTTTGTGGAAATAAGGTCATCCCCTTGGGTTTGTATCGCAAATGTATTTTCCCAAAGAACATTCTGCTGGAAAAATACCCCCACAAACACACGTTAACTGTATGTAGAAAGAACCATAACTATATTACATCATCATGTGGCACTATTTGTAAATAATATCCTACATCAGTCAACATGAGACAAGACTTTCCAGTATATATTAATGGTTTAACTCAAAATCTTTACAGTGTATGGATTGGATTTCCTTCTATAAATAACTGTTGGAATACCTAATTCAGTCACTGACGGGTACCAAATTAAGTCACAGACGGGTTCCGGGATTCAGTCACCGACGGATTGATGGGTGGATCAAGGATTTTGGAAGAGGAGGGAAAAATAATTCAGTTATAAAGGTCACCCAGGTCTGAAAAACGGAGGGAGGGTTTCTTGCGGCAAATATGCTTTGTACCCTTTTAAATAGGTTACAGTAGCTGAAAATGGGGAATCCCCCCCCCCGGGTATAGGACATATTGTCAAAAATGTTTTATTCTGCAGCCTCAAAATTTAAAAAATAAAGATTATTCACAAAATAATCATACTATAGATCTTTGAACTCGATTAAGCCGGTTTACCGTCAACCAGTTTAATTAAGGGACCAGTAGGTTTAAGGGTACTGTCGGTCCGATGGTGATGACGGAATTTTCCTCCTTCTTGTCCTTTTTTTCATCGTTCGTTTCGAAAATAGCAGTCTATATTTAGGAGACAATAGGAGACGGAAGTGGCAAAAAATTGGATGAAAATGTTGGTGACGTGTATGCTAAATCGGTTGGTGTGGGGCATGTGCCGGCCTGCGAGATACCTGCGTACGTGAACTGCAGCTTTTTCAGGTAAAATGTCAACAGATGGGAGGCCGTCTTAGAGGGATATAGATTTTGAAAAAGAAAATAGAGTCAACGGTTGGAAGACACAGTGTTTAGCTAAAGTGGAGTGTAATATTCCAGAACTAAGCGGGCGTGGCAATTCCCCCCCCCCCCCAAAAAAAAACAACATTAAATCCATTATTTCTCCCGATTTACTTTGTTAAAAGAGAAAACGCTTGGAGGAGGGAACATGTTTCAAATCAGAGCTTCTTAATTAATATGCCCAAAACGAAGCTAAAACATATTCAGTTTTACATATGTGGTATTAAATATAATATAATTTGTACTGAGTAACTTTGAATAGTTTTTTATTTCCCCATATATGATGATTTTTTTACTGACCACGAAATTAACATTTACAAGGTATCTGGGGCCTCTCGGATATCCCTAAAGTGTAGAAAATGTTGCTCCTGTCAAGAATCAATCCGTTATTTCTATCATCAAATGGACCCCCAACCGATGGTTCTCCAGGCATTTTCCAGCCAAATGGGCAGACGCCCGGCCGTGCTCATGATAACGCTGATGAACAAATATGATTGATTAATTTTGACTTCTGCATGCATGTCTGCTACCATGTATGGAACTGCACCAAAAAGGGGTCTTTCGAGGTCTGCTTGAAATGTTTTAGCCTTTACGCACATTTGTATTTTGATATAAAAGCATCGTTCTCACTTAATGTCCTTCCATGCATAGGGTGTTACACAAACACGAATTAAAAAAGTTACAATAAGGCCATACAAATTTTTTTTCCACAGACTATGGAATAAAAAATATGGTGCAGGCGGGCGAATTTTTTTCCCCGTCGAGGCACAACACCTGGAGTTTTGCCAACTTCCTTCCATTCTTGAAATGTACGGTGGCCCGTTATTGCCACAAAAAAATAATTGACATAATTGACTCCTGCGCACGAGTTATTGAGTCGTACACACAACGTAATATTTTTTAATCGTGGCTATAATGGGTCACCGTAAGATTGGTATATATAATCAACTCAAAATTCAGTCCATTTCAATCAATTAAAGGGTTTTTTAGGGAATGTGCATAGCACAATTAGGCAACACTACCAAGGACCATGGCTGCATTTGCAAAGAAGAAAAAGATCCACGAAAAAAATCGGAGAGGTTCATGAATATAATTATAGAACATTTTTTTTATGCATGCATGAGCTAAAGGACAGATGTCGGGTTTTCCGTTCTTTTTGATAATATGAGGCACATGTACTTTGTAGGACGCTTTAAAGTGAATTTCTCGCAGAATCCAACAGGCGAGGACTTTTAGCCAAGGAGGTTACGTATATGGAATGGAGTTACAACTCGCGGACTCAGAACAGATCGGTGTTAATTGGAAGTTCCTGACGGGGCTATAACACTATATAGCTTATCTGTAGCACAGTTTCCTTTCTTAAGCGTAACATGATGAAGGGCATGAACTCAAATGTTTGTACTGTTTTTTTATATAACTTCAGTATTCTAATTGAAAGGGTGCATAGTTATAATAAAGCCACGGGTGACAGGTTTTTTCTTCTTTATAAAATATAAAAAAAATTTCTATTTATAAATAGGTGAGCAAATACGCTACTACTGAAGTAATCAAACACGACCGGGATTCAGACGCACTCCCAGAAGCTGTTTTTTGGCAACATACTATACACTAGAGCCCTGCGCGGGTCGGAATTTAGAGCCCGCTCGCGCCCCGCAAAACAAAACTTCAGCCCGCCCCGCAGTTGTAAAAACCCGCCCCGCACCCATAAAGAATAAATCGACCCACACCCGCCCCGCACATTTAGCTCTCAGCCCGCACCCGCCCCGCATTTTTACCAAAAAGTCAGCCCGGATTCAACCCGCAAATAAACATAAGGGAAAACCTAAAAAGGTAGCCAACTAACAAAAATTATTATTGTATCCCCAGACAAAGTCGGGGGATACTATGTTTTCAAACCGGTCCCGCCGCCGCCGCCGCCGCCGCATATGAATCTTGTTGGCGCGATAACCCAAAAAATATTTCACGGAACTTTACCAAACTTGGTATATGTATAGATATGGGTAAGAGGACGACGCCTATATAAAATGAGGTCATGACCTTTACTAGGAGAGTGTCCTTGACCTTGAATAGGTCCAATTTGGGGAAAATCCCACAAATTCTTAAATATCTCAAGAAATCTTGCATGGATTTATCCCAAAATCAAGTTGATGGAAGATCATGGATAGGGTTGTCATGTTCCAGAAACTGGTGACGCCACCTATTATTCTTTACTTGTTTTCGTGCCGTTTAATACCCCCAAAATTGCCACGTTACAGCACTGTGAGCATTATAAGTCAAAAACTAATGGACAGATTTATTTTATATTATGCATATACATAGGTATGGGTTATGGGATGATGCTTATTCAAATTGGGGTCATGACCTTCCCTATGATAGTGGCCTTGACCTTGAATATTGCCATATATGGTGAAAATCACACACCTCTTATGATATCTCCAGTGTTGATAGCCATATGGATTTCAAACATGACTTATGTATGGCCCACCACTAAAGTAAGAACCCTATAGGTTCTAGGGTCATGAGGTCAAAGGTCAAGGTCACTGGACTGGCATTTTAAAAGATACTGTGGATGCATTTTAAGCCAAACTTTCATCCCAGGTCTTCCATCTTGAATATATAGCTCACTTGCCAATAATGGATGATCCATATAAATTTTGGGGTCACAAGGTCAAAGGTCAAGGCCACAGGAGCTGTCTGTCCAAAAATTAGTTTCTGGATGATAATTCCTGCTTTTATTGATGTAATGATTTCAAAATTGACTTATATATGTCCCATTGAAAAAAGCAAGACCCAAATTGATTTTGGGGTCATGAGGTCAAAGGTCAAGGTCACAGGAAACCTCTTTAAAAAGATTGTGGATGCATTTTCAGCCAAACAATTCATCTCAGATCTTTCATCTTGCACATATAGTTCACCTGCCAAGAGTGGAAGACCCCTATCAATTTTGAGGTCACAAGGTCAAAGGTGAAGGTCACAGGAGCCATATGTCCAAAAATTAGTTTCTGGATGATAATTCCTGCTTTTATTGATGTATGGATTTCAAACTTGACTTATATATGTCCCATTGGAAAAGCAAGACCCAAATTGATTTTGGGGTCATGAGGTCAAAGGTCAAGGTCACAGGACACATCTTTAAAAAGATGTGGATGCATTTTCAGCCAAACATTTCATCTCAGATCTTTCATCTTGCACATATAGTTCACCTGCCAAGAGAGGAAGAACCCTATCAATTTTGAGGTCACAAGGTCAAAGGTGAAGGTCACAGGAGCCATCTGTCCAAAAATTAGTTTCTGGATGATAATTCCTTCTTTTATTGATGTTTGGATTTCAAACTTGACTTGTATTTGACCCATTGGAAAAGCAAGACCGGAATTGAATTTGGGGTCATGAGGTCAAAGGTCAAGGTCACAGGAAACCTCTATAAAAAGATTGTGGATGCATTTTCAGCCAAACAATTCATCTCAGATCTTTCATCTTGCACATATAGTTCACCTGCCAAGAGTGGAAGACCCCTAACAATTTTGAGGTCACAAGGTCAAAGGTGAAGGTCACAGGAGCCATATGTCCAAAAATTAGTTTCTGGATGATAATTTCTGCTTTTATTGATGTATGGATTTCAAACTTGACTTATATATGCCCCTTTTGAAAAGCAAGACCCAAATTGATTTTGGGGTCATGAGGTCAAAGGTCAAGGTCACATCTTTAAAAAGATGTGGATGCATTTTCAGCCAAACATTTCATCTCAGATCTTTCATCTTGCACATATAGTTCACCTGCCAAGAGAGGAAGAACCCTATCAATTTTGAGGTCACAAGGTCAAAGGTGAAGGTCACAGGAGCCATCTGTCCAAAAATTAGTTTCTGGATGATAATTCCATCTTTTACTGATGAATGGATTTCAAACTTGGCTTTGTTATTGACCCATTAGAAAAGCAAGACCCAAATTGATTTTGGGGTTATGAGATGAAAGGTCAAGGTCACAGGACACATCTTTAAAAAGATCAAGGTCACAGGACCAACATCTTCAACAAGATGGTGGATCGTTAGATGGAATAAACAATAAATATGCCAAGTGTAAGTATATGCTGCTAAAAATGGGGGTCTGTTCTTGTAGGAGGGGGGCCTACTATGTCTGGGGATACTCTGGCACCTGCGGTGCCAAGAAATGTCTAGTTTATTTTCATATATTTATAATGAATGACCATCTTTTGTCAGTAGATAGGGTAACCTTTTTTTGCTGATGATATGAATTTTCCCGTTTTTTTTTTCACTGGTAACAACAGTGTCATAGAGTTACCATTTTTTTTTTTAACAATAACTATATGCCAAAATACATTTATTTACCGCCATACATGTGGAAACATGAGTAACTGGGACACACTAATCAAAAACTGCATTTGTGTCTCCTCACAATATTTAGTTTTTATAAATTCAGCATATGCAGATATTTAGCTAAAAACAAGCATAACAAAAGTTTACAAATTTTCCATGCATTTTGGATGTGGTTGGCTTTATATTCGCAAGGCTAATCTAGGCGAATTCTTGATTTTTAACGTTTTGCGAGACTTTTATTTTCGCGATTGAACCAAAATGCATACATTATATCAAGTAATGTTTGTTTTCATGGGCCAGTGCCGATACCATACATATTTTAGACAGGTGATTAACCAATCATGTTTTCAAATGTGTGATAACTACAGTGAAATCTCGCTAACACGACCACCTGCAGGACTGGCCAAGGTGGTCGCGTTAGCGGGGTGGTCGTGTTAGCGGGAGGTTTATATGATAATTTACATTAGTCCGGGACCATGAGATATGGTCGTCTTAGCGGGGGTGGTCGTGATAGCGGGGTGGTCGTCAGACGAGATTTCACTGTAGTTTGTTTGTGCAGATGCATCATTATTCATTTAATTCCATTGGGTATCTTATTCCCGAGCATTTCACGTGTTATTTCACATTTGTGAATATCGTGAAATTAAACCCTCGTGAACAAAAAGGTAACTACAGTGCTATACGGAAATATATAATAAAACTCAAGCATATAAAAAGCAATCAATTTCTTTTAAGTTTGTATGCCTAGAGTTACAATAGTAACAGGTAGACTGGTACCCTGCTCTATTATTGCTCTTAGCCAGACATATGTCAGGGTAGAGACTGCGATCTGGTAGAATCAGAGTTTCTACTGGTAGAAACTACGATCGGAGTCTCTGCTGGTAGAAACCACGATCAGAATCTCTACCAGTAGAAACTCCAATTCTACTGGTAGAGACTCCAATCTCAGTTCCTACCAGCAGAAACTGTGATCAATCCAGGATCACCTATAAAGCATACCTTTCAGATGCGGCATCTATCAATGAAAAGAAAATGAACACTTTCATAATCATACTTTATTATACACAAGAACACGGCAGTTTCTACCCGTCTTTATTCATTGAATTGTACTTTATAATACACAAGAACACTGTGGTTTCTGAAAAAAATCTTTGTTCATTGAATTGTACTTTATTATACATAATAACACTTAGACCCCCCCCCCCCCCAAAAAAAAAGCTATTGTTTTTGGGCACTTTTTTCAGAAATCAGTGCGGGTGGGCTGTATTTTATTTTTACCTTTTTTTGTATGTTTTGATAAATATTAACTGCTAAACAGGTAAAAGCACTACATAAATTGTATTATTTATGTTCTTGAAAAATAAAATCAAAATAAAATTTTTTGATGGGGGATGGGGTTAAAATTGACGCGGGCAGTGCCTGAGAACCATACCTTTTATTTTTTTTTTGGCCTTAGGTTTCCAAACTACTTAATTCATTCATAGTTAATTATACATAAGAACTCTCTGGTTTCTAAACTACTTATTTCATTCATTATTTTACATATAAGAACACTTTGGTTTCTAAACTACTTAAATCTTTTAATGCAGAGTTTACTTCGCACAAGAACTTTACACAAGACATTTCTTAACATCTTTTTCATTGAATGCACTTTTCTACACACAGGAACACTGGTTTCTGAACTATATCACAACTTTGTCATTTATGACCAAAAATGAAAGCTTTCATAATCAATAAATTCTTTATTCAATAATTCACATCTATTTTACATACGGACATTGTGATAAATTTCTGTAAGTAATACTGTCACATTTATAAATTACAATGTGTGAAATAATTACAGCTTTTTCTGGCACACCCAAACAGATGATGGGTGACATTTTGTTGAACATGAGAGTCCTGTCTTTTTATATTTACATGTTTTCAGTCGGACGCCGCCGCCGCCGCGTAGGTGTCCGGAGAACTCTTCCGTAACCGCTGGGGGAATTTTACGAAACCCGGGATTATGTTCGGGTCACATGTAAACTGCTGCGCCCTGATTTTGTTTTGATCTCTGACCTTTCCTCTGCGCCCTGCGTCCATTTGTGCGTCTGTTTCCACACATACACCCACATATCTTGGGAACCGTTTGACCGCTCAGGCTAAAAAGTTTACACAAATGTAGCCCTTGGGTAGCTTTATGACATACACTAAAAATGGTGGCGCCACCTGCAACCATTTTTGCACACCGTCCGTCTGTTTGTCTGCCGTGGGATAAAATCAATAATATCTCGGCAGTGGTTTGACATATCCACCTAAAATTTTGCAGGTTTATACATCCTGGATAGCTTTCTCAATTTTGTAACAGGTGGCGCCACCTACATTCATGTTCACGCTGCAGACATCCAAGCTCATATCTCGGGAACCGTTTGACCGATTAGGCCAAAATTTTGCATGTGTATAGATATCACATAGCTCTTCATCATATGCAAAACTGGTGGCACCTCCTGCAACCTAAAATCTTGCAGGTTTATACATCCTGGACAGCTTTCTGGGTTTTATGACAGGTGGCGCCACCTATATTCTAGTTTACGCTGCAGACATCCAAGCTCATATCTCGGGAACCGTTTGACCGATTAGGCCAAAATTTTGCATGTGTATAGATATCACATAGCTCTTTATCATATACAAAACTGGAGGAGCCACCTGCAACCATTTTTGCACAGCGTCTGTCTGTTTGTTTGCCGTGGGCTAAAATCACTCATATCTCTGTAGTAGTTTGACTTATCTGCATAAAGATTTTGCGTGTTTATACATCTTGGATTGCTTTCTCGACTTTTTTTGGCAGGTTGCGCCACCTGCATTTATTGACAGCTTTCTGCATTTGTGGTAGGTGGCGCAACCTACATATACATTTTGCCTGCAGACATTCATGCTAATATGCAACACAACTCACTCTATTTTTTCATGCCACTCAATCCATGCCTCACTTCACCCGTTCCACTCTGATTTCGGCGGATACACGTAGTCACTTGTCGACTACCCGTATTCTAGTTTTAAGTATGAAAACAAGTCACATATTTAATTTTTAAATATATCCCTTAAACAATATTTTTGTTACTGTATTTCCTATCCAAATTTGTGACTTTTCTTCCTATGACCTTTTTTTTTACAAGCATAGAAACTTGTTTGGGGATTGCACAAACATTGTTAGAGTTCCTATCAGTAGAATTGAAGTTCCTACCAGTAGAATCGCAGTTTCTGCTGGTAGGAACTGTGATTGGAGTATCTACCAGTAGAATCGGAGTTTCTATTGGTAGAGATTCTGATCGTAGTTTCTACCAGCAGAGACTCCGATCATAGTTTCTAACTGTAGACACATACATTGGCCTATAGAGCAGCGGTGCCTATAATAGAGCGGGGTACCAGTCTATGTTCCAGGTCGCAAAAAAAAAGGTTGCGGTCGCTCAAAAAGAAGGGGTCTGAATCAGGCGTTCCCAAGCAAATCTATCCCGGTACACAGACTCAATTTTTCTACGTTGTTATATGGATCTGTATGTAGATAAACCATGATAACCTTGCAACGAAAGACTGCGTGACCAGAGGTTGGATCTTGCACATTCATTAAAATTGCCAAACAAGAAGAAGAAACATACAAGAAGAATGACATTGTTGAAGTGCGAAAAATTGCCAGTTGGCGTGCGCTATGTTTGTTTTGTACCAATTATGGCGCCCGATGCAAGCTTATTTGCCCTATGCACGCTCATTTGCGCCTGTGCACCGGATGTAACCAAACAATTGTAATACCAAATATTGGCGGATACCATAATGATTTAAGGAGAAACACCCATATTTCACGTATATTTAACATACCTGGGTGTACATAAATAGATCCCTTTAACAACTCTAGCACCACTTCCTTTCAGAGGCAGAATCTGCTTTTTCTTCCAGTGGCGTAAATTTATCTTCCTGGGGGGGGGGGGGGGGGGTTGGAGGAGGGGGGGGGGGGTTGGACTCGCCGGCATGGGAGGAGGAAGGATGATCAAAGTTTGTACGAGACAACTTGATATGTATATTTATATACAGTAGAATCCACCTAATTGCATAATTGCATATATAATTTGCCAGACAAATCAATTGCAAATCTCCTGGTCAGTGGGGACGCCATGGCATTCTGCTGTGTCATCAATGGCAATGTAGTTAGCAAAGTCTTCAGAAGACAAGATCGGTGGTAGCTCCATCATCTTGAGCTGTTACTGATTCCACTGTAGGTGTACAGAAGCTGGCTTTACTGAAACGGTTGACAAAAGTAGGTGTGCTGACTAGTTTTCATCACCTTTGAGGGAAGCGGCAAACATCGTACAGAATCAAAGGCAATGTTCATAATCTTTTGATCTCTTTATTAATGAGCTGACACGTAGATAAACAAACTCTGGATTTCACAACAAAAAAGGGAAGCGGACAGCATCATACAACATCAAGGGAGGATTAATTATTCAAGCCAGGTTCTAACAAGGCATTAATTAATTGTGCCCCGCATGTGCTTGACTAGAGCTCAATCAGTGGAGCTCGTGCCCCGGTCCCACTCACACCCGAGCGCAATCAGTTAAATAGTAGTCCGTCACGTGTCACTGGAGCGCGAATGTAAGACTGGCTTGCAGTTAGCAGGAGTACTGGAACAAAAATCACGTAATTTCCCTTGCAGTTGCCCGGAATTTGCAACTGACCGAATTGCATTTAGCCGAAGGAATATAGTGGCTTTTTTCAGGAAATGGTTTTAGTTTTCAAAAATACTTGCAACAACTGCTTGTTTGCGATTGGCCGACTTGCAATTGGCTGGAGGCGACTGTATATCTATGTTATTGTTTGTGTGAGGAATGTCTATAATATTACAATGAACTGTGTTTAAAAAATATTGGTATTATATGTCTACTTATATGATTACTTCTATTATATGAGCAAAAATTTGAGCAGAGATTCTTATCAAAGGAAATACAAAACGCATTTCCGTTCTCTTGGTGTCATGCCGTTCGTTAACAGGACAAAAATCATAAGCGTAACTTCCCTTGCCCATTTATTATAATTGTGTCATTATTCATCAGTCTGGCCGTGATTGAAATAATATTAAGTTTACCGGCTGTTTACAGCGATAGTATTATCAAAATAATATTAAGTTTACCAGCTGTTTTCAGCGATACTATGGACGGTAATTGCGGTGCAGTTTTCGTCGTTTCCAGTTTGATAGTCAAAGTAGGCCTTATCGGTATAATCAGAATGTCCATCCTAAGTCATGCTTTCACGAGTTCCCCAAAAGAAATCTTATAAATTTACTGCTGCATCCCGCACCATTTAATAAATTATAAGGTCCTCCAAGGGATCCATTGTCAGTAGTGGCGTGTCACTTTGGTATAAATTGCCCCCTAAACGAAGGCCAAAAACTGTGCCCTTTCTGTATGACCGGAGACTGCTTAATGGGGACATCCTATGAATATTTAAGCGAGAATGATTATTTATTCATACTTTTAAGTCACCCTACGTGAAGTAACATGTCGCACGCATGCATTACTCATGAGCAGAGTTCCACGCATTTAATAAATAATTTAGTTCATGTGACTTCCTCCTTCCGATAATGAAATGTCGACCTAAACTATTGACATATTTCTGCGGGAGGTCGATATGTATGAGCAGAGGATCTTTACAATGTTCATATATATATATATATATATATATATATATATATATATGTGGGTGTATGTGTGTATTGAGTATGAGCTTTTCTATACCTTAAATCATCCTTTTAATTGAATAATAATCTTACTGGTAATAATAATAATAATAATAATAATAATAATAATAATAATAATAATAATAATAATACGAATTAGAACAATAAGAAGAAGAAAATTAAGAAGAAATACAACTACTATTACTACCTCTTCTTCTTGTTCTTATAATGATAATAATAATAATGATAAAAATAATAATAATAGTGTAACCTTGCAGATCAGGACAGAAAAGAAATATGTAGGAACTATATATGTTTTTGGGATGATGTGTTATCTGCCTGGTGTAAATACAATTATCATGTTCCAGTTGTGTATGATGATATAATACGGCAAGGGTTGTGGTTTAATTCTCATATCAGGATAAATAACAGAGTAGTTTTCTATAGGAAACTATTTGATGCTGGAGTGAAATATATTAAAGATATAGTCAGTACTTCACAGTCAGATTCAGTTTGGATGAGTTATTAAGGGTTTTGTGATAAGTATAATGTACATATTGATTTCCTTAGCTACCATGGACTATTAAGGGCAATTCCAGAAACATGGGAAAGTACTATAAAAAGTCACGATAGGCTCACAGCATTATCGCCAAGTATTAGTTTAGTGGATAGACTTATAACCAAAAAAGATGGCACAAAACAAGTGTATGCAGATATATTAAAGAAAATTTCAGAAAAACCATACAATACGATTTTAAAATGGAACAAAGAATTTAATGGTGAAATAGAAAATAAGATATTAAAAGGATTTGAAAATTTATATTCATCAACAATATCTAGTAAACTGCAATATTTTCAGTTTATAATCCTGCACCGCAGAGTGACACTGAACCCTTTCTTGTTCAGGATTAAGAAAATAGATCATAATAAGTGTTCCTTCTGCAAATCTTGTGAAGAAACATTATTACACTTTTTCTGGAAATGTGATTTCACGAAACTTTTGTGGAGAGATATATTGTTGGAGTTAAAGCAACATGGTTCAGTCAGTTCCACATACAGATGGTCTGTAGAGAATGTTATTTTAGGGTGCGATGATGATAACTGGATGAACTTTTTAACATCGATGGTAAAGAGGTATTTATATATTACTAGATGTGGTAATGAAAAGCCAACGAAAGGGGGGGGGGGGGGGGGTTCAATATTTTATTAAAGCCACATTGAATATTGAGAAAGAAATTGCAATAAAAAATGACAAGTTAAACCAACACCATATTAAGTGGGCACCAATACTGTGTATACTCGAAGAGTAACTAAATAATTGTTTAATTTTATCAAAAAGGTAAACTTAGTTAAAAAGGATGCTGAAAATGATCGTATTATTGTGAAGGTTCAATATGTATTTGTATGTTTTTATGTATGTGTGTATGTTGTATATTTTCTTTTTGTATGATAAAAAAAAATAATGATAATGATAATAATAATAATAATAATAATACGAATAAGAATAATCATAAGAAGAAAATTAAGAAGAAATACTACCCTACCACCACTTCTATTAATAATAATTATAATAATAATAATAATAATAATAATAATAATAATAATAATAATAATAATAATAATAATAATAATAAAAATAATAACAATAATGCTTATTATAAATACTACTACTATTACTACTAATAAACCATATGTAGGCCCCTTAGACGAAAAAGATAATGATGGTGAAGAAGATACAGAAGAAACAGAAAACCAAGGACTTTTATTATTATTATTATTATTATTAGTAATGTTAGTACTAGTTTAATATTTATAGCTTTATAATTACAATTTTCTCCTGATATATCAAAACAAGTAGTAATAATATTCATCAATCGAAACAAATATATATATTTTTTCTGTTTTGATACTGGTATATGATCGTCCTTGGCGAGTTAAAAAATTAGTAACATTCTATAGTATTTCTATATGGACAACATAAATAATGATTATATATGTATACATGCAGGGCAACCATGTATAGAGGATAGCAATATATACGTCACTTGATTTCGAAAAGCACATAAACCATCACTACATTAAAATTGCTGATTCATCATGATTCGGCAAACAAGTTTGTAACTAGTTTAGAGAATGAACACCAGGTGTCGTGCAAAGTCGGTCTTTAGTTCTGGTGCCAGAACGCGTGTCCATCCGTGTTACCTATTATATGTAAGACTTAGAGTATGATTGGCTTGTTATGAAAAGAAATTATATTTGTTTCACTTCACGAGAAGTCAAAAAAGAACTCATAGAGCGCATACACCCGACGTCGAATTCATCAACCCAAAATGGATGAAAATGGATAAAAAAAAAACAGGCTGAGCAATTACAGACACTATGTAAATACCTGGCAACTCAGCTCTGGCATTTGAATACACAAAGTCCCAATTAACCTTAACACCTGCAACTTACATAATATATAATCATGATGAAATACAGAGAGTGGGACTTGTAGTAATAGACTGCCCCTTAGTACATTACAAGGTGGCCAGTGAGGTGAACTTTAATAATAATCATAATAATTAACCTCCGCTTGTCGCTACTAGAGACCCAGCGCCACCTATGGCTAGTGTCATAAACTAACTCAACACCATCTTAGAAACGATTTCCATGCATTTAAAATTTTATTTGTTAAAAGAAAATTAATACCAACTCCATATTTGATTTTTTTTTTCAATCAAAGTTTCTTTAAGTGGCGGATCCAGCGCGGTATTTTGGGAGCTATTGGTCCCCCATGAGTTTCCGGCCTCTGTGAAACATCTTGTTGGTAGAAAAATTTTTACTTCAAGTACATCGTTACAGAGTGCCCACTCCTGCTTAAGTTGTGGACAAGTTTGCCTCTATGTCTGTAGATGGCTGCCTTTGGTGATTTTATTTATTAAAATTTCACTGAAGTTTCAGATCAGATAAGATAACATTAATTATTATAATCATATACAGATATAGTATATATTAACTGTGCTTAGTTAATATATGCAATTTCTTTGTTATGTCGATCAATTTTACTATTCATGATAACATGTCTGAACTACTTTAAATGTTTAGGTCCACAGCCATGAAAAAAAAGTTTAAATCCATTTAAAAAGTTATATCATAACTTCAAAGTATTCTTGGAAATGAATAAATGGGTTGCAAAATTCAAGAGAAACCTGACACGTGACTTTGAAAAAAATAAGCATTACTACATTTGAGCTTATACACAATATCATTAAACTGAAATGGTGATCCTAATACTAGTATTCATTTATATGATTTTATTTGTTATAAGTGAGTTTGTTCCCCAGTGTATAGTTAAACGTATATTTGAAAGATTATAAATACTGCATTATTATACATTCAATTAGTAAAATGATAGATTGTACACAAAGCAAGGATTTCGTTCTAAGTTACAGAGACCTTCCCACTAACCTCACACTGCCTTCCCCCATCCTGGTTTTGCATACATTTTAGATGCCAGTGAACACTCTGCGACATATGAGCCCCCCCCCCCCCCACCTCCCCCCCAAAATCATTAGGCAAAAAAAAAAATAATAATAATAAAAGGTATGGTTTTCAGGCACCGCCCGCGTCAAAATTTTTTTATTTTGATTTTTATTTTTCAAGAAGATAAAAGAATACAATTTGTGAAGTGCTATTACCTGTTTATAAAAAATGTTATTTTCATGCTTTTCCCTGATCATATGACATTTTTATCGAAATATACAAAAAGGTTAAAAATATAATACCGCCCGCACGCACTGATTTATGAAAAAAGTGCCTGAGAACCAAAGATTTTTTTTGCCTTATCCTCCACTGTTTTCATTTTTACCTATATAAACAATATTTGATGAAGTCTCGGCCGATATTCCGTCAGTATCCATCGGATATCGAAGAACAGAGACGCCAAAATAGCAGGTTGACGGTTGTTGGATATAAAAAAAATTTATGTTCATATATTGTGCACTTAATTTTTTGTTAGGAAAATGTAGTTAAATCATGTAGTCAATTTTACTATGTAGGCATATAATATAATATAATATATATATATATATATATATATATATATATATATATATATATATATATATTTATATATATATATGTATAATGTGCCTACATAATTTATTTATTATGTTATATCATATTATCCTTTATATTAATTATTACTACATAATATATTCAAATAAGAATATTTGAATTTTATTTCACCTAAGAATAAAATCTAAAGCCACGTGTTTTTTTTTTTTTTTTAGTCAATTAAAGGTATATTGGTCAGGGAATGCCTCCCATGCATATTGGATAGAAAAAATAATAATAGTAGAGAAGTACTAATCTACGAATTCACATAATAGTTTACTTGCTAAAGAATGAAAAGAAAACTCAAAATTGAAACTCTGGATCCTCCAATTATAAGTTAGATAATATATTTCCCGATGAATTAAAGGCATAGTGGCAAAAAGGCCAGGAACAATTAGACTGGTACCCCGCTCTATTATGGCACCGCTGCTCTAGGCCAATCATAGTTCCAGGAACAATCTGCCAATAAACAGCTGGGGAACAATCTAAATGGTATCCGGTAGACTGGCACCCGACGCTGTATTTAGATGACCATGTTGTGGCGTTTGGTGCAAGTCTTGGAGTAGTCGTGTGTGCGTGTGTGGCTGTTTTCTAGTAATCTGATTGGCCAGTAAAAGGGTCATGACAACGCTAATATCCAATGAGCGCGCTCCCTTTCCAACCACACAGGTCACGAAATCATCACGCGATAAGACATAAACACCGTCTTCATAAACAGAGTCCAGACCCAATTAATGTGTTTAGACAGAGGGGGCGCGTCAGCACAAGAAAAAAAGCTAGGGCCTGACCTGCCTAATTAATCAAAACAGCTGATAAAAGTGCACCCATGGTCAAAGAAGAAATACTAGAACAATTGAGCTTGGGCAACATGGAGGCGGGTAAAGACATTACGGTGTCGTTTGCGGGTTGTGGCTTCTTGGGCATCTACCATGTCGGGGTTGCCAGTTGTTTGAAGCAGTATGCGCCCCATCTCGTTGAAGGAAAAAAGATCGCTGGGGCCAGTGCTGGGGCTTTGACCGCTGCAGCTTTAATTAGTGGCTGTTGCTTAGGTATGTATGCTGCCATATTAGGCTATATATTTATCATTATATCCACCTTTTCACAACATGCTTTGTCATGCATAAAATCTAGACGTTCAGGTAATGACAGGTATGGCTTGAACAAGAAGTAAACAAACTTGTCTTCAGTTATAAATATGTTTGTTTACATCAAAGAGTATGTGACAGAATGCAATGTTTTGAAAGATTTTTTTTGGCGTAAGCCATTTTAGCATTAAACTGAAAGAACTGTTACAGGCACTGAGATCAATGAAGATAATTTGGATATTGATAGTGTATTATTAATAATAATAGTATTACTATGGGGAAACAGTATTTTATAGTATAAATAGACCATCATTTACCCAAATATTTTTATTTTTTGCTGCAAACTTATTTGATTTTTTTTTCATTTTTAGCAAATAAAAGAATCATTATTTTTTCTAATTTTTATTACAGTAATATTATTTTAATTATTTTTTAAAAATTATATTTAATGAAACTCTCTTTAGAAATGTGATTCCCAGGTTGACAGAATATTTTGAGCATGCACCCTCACATGATATATGCAGTTTAATTATGTTTTATGGATACCAGCAAAATGCACTAAGAATTATGCTCAACAAATTGGAAGTGAGGACAACTTTATTCAAACAAGTGCTTAAACCATCATACAAAAAGAGCTGCAAAAGAAGCAACACGCCGTCATGTAGTCCATATAAACAGTTACGTGTGACATTATGTAATTAAAATAGAATAAAAGAATTGACCATACAGATAGGTTATAAGTTCTAACTGGATACCGTGGTAGGGTTTGTGTTGAAGAGGGTGTAAATTTTGTTAATGGACTAAATCTGGAAGAATTAGTTGTCCCATCTACACTGATGAACAGTCATTTATACTGTAGTCTCAGAAACATATCATGTACATTATATAAACCTGTAGCTTCAAATGACAAGAAGCAAAAGAATCATTTCATCAATTATTATAGGTCTTTCATGTTAGCCGTAAATTAAAATATGACAGCTTTTACATTGTTTAATTTGCGCACCAGTTGTTAATTCCTGTACTTCATCCTTGGTCAAATTTTAAGTTTTTGTGCATATGCCTATTGTACATTATGATGCATGAATATTCTCTGTGCTGTTAAATGTATGGTCAGATCAGGATAATAGAACACTGTTACCCTGGCAAACACTATTAAACTGAAAAATGTGAAAATTTAATGCAGTGAATATGTCCCAAACCACAATATTTGTAATCACTTTTAGGCCAGGTTTATCCTGAAGGCTTGAGAAACTTGCATTTCATGAAATTAGCGGGCCACTCATCAGGAAACCCAAAGGGTCCTGATAATATATATAACAACATAACCTGGCTCTTTGAAACCACATGCCATGCAAACATGGTCTCATGCACAGAAACCTATATATATATACAAGTGTTCGTTTAGAAGACTGAATCATCCAAGTCAACAGGAAATTATGCATTTCTGATAACTGAAACCTTCCAGTAGTCCAGCAAAATGTTGTGACTGCATCACCTAACCATTTTGGTAGTTCTTTAAACCTTATGTCATAAATTTAAACAAAGTTTTAAGGCTGTATCTCACTCGGTTGTGACAGCCTTGCAACTAGTAAGACACACACCAAAATGCAAGTAAATAAGCTGTTACGAGGTGACTTAAAACGGGACCGAACTGTCTTGCTAGTGAAGCTTGCTTTTCTAGCGAAGCAGTTGGTACGCCGGACTTGTGCACCACCGACCTGGGTTCGACTCCCGGATCTGCCCAGGATTTTCCCCTCGTTTATTTGTTTATGTAACAAAATGGGGGCTCGTCTAACTTGATGGTTAACTTTGTGGCCCAGGGAATAAGCTCACCAAAGTGTGACTCCTTGGATTATAAGTCTTGTTCTGATTAAGGAGAACGCTCTTAAGAAGGGGTGTGTTACGGGGTGACATAAAAGCGGACTGAACTCGCTAGTGATGCTTGCTTTGCTAGCGAAGCGGTTGGTATGCCGAACTTGTGCGCCACCAACTTTGGTTCAAAACCGGGATTGGCCCAGTGTTTTCCCCTGACTATTTCTCTTCGTAACAAAGCAAATTTGCGACAATTTTCACTTGCAATCACACTGAATCATACATTCGACACATTTGCATCATCATACAAGTGTTTGGCCCAAATTTAGGATGGAGTTTGTATACCCTTTGTGTGAATGTCATGCGATGTTCACAGTTAATTGAAGACATTCGCACAACCTTTGTGAAATATTCACACAACAATTCGTATCCAGAATGTCCGGTTTCTCATTTTTATCTCCAAATATTTGCAATGTAGTTGCGTAGGTCACAAACCCCTCTCAAAGTTGTCTCGCAGATCTCTCCCTTACTGACTTGCTGAAACTGACTTGGGAATAGTTTGAGACACCAGCAACTTCTCTGTGAATTTTTTTGCAAGAAATTTTGTTTTCTAATTTTTCATACATAAATGTTCAAAATTAGTGTGACAATTTAGCGACAATTTGCGAATCAGAGGAGGAAATTGAGAACCACGGTGTATGTTCTAAGACATTTTTGAGACACTCGCGAATGCATTTGCAGTTTGTCGCAGCCCAGTGAGAGACGGGCTTTAGGCACTTTTGGTACCTAAAACCTGTTTTAGCTGGGGCAGTTTAAACCAGGTTATGTCTAAAACTTGCCTACCCTGTACAATGGTGGGAAATATTTTATCAGTGCACTGTGTTCAGAGGTTATTGTAACAAGCCATGGAGTGGCAATGAAGTATATATCATAAATATCTAGGTTGACTCAATGCCAAGGCTGATGTAAGAAGTTTGTATACTCTACTGCTTGTAGTATATGCAGTAAGTTAATCAAGAGCCATTACAAGATTTAGTGTTCAACAAAGATTGTATAAAAAATAGCATGTGCACAGTAACCCTGTTCCTCAACCATAACCACATGACGCACAAGCCTTCAGAAATAAACTGGTTGGGCCTGGATCGTCTTTAGTTCAGCAAAAATTGATGTTTGGGGTGACAGGCTGTCGCTACTCAGTTCCAGGGCTTGATGTATTATCCATCTGATAATGAAAACTAAGAACAGAAATTTGGACCGTTATTTCAAAGTCCAAAAATTGAAAAAAAAATTATTCACCTGTGAATCGAATTGTGATTTTTTAGGGACAAATAGCGATAATTTCAATCAATTTTTCATTGTAAATTGATTATTTTAAAGGAAACCCAACATAAATGCTGCCTCAAACATTGGACTAACTATACATTAATTTATTGGGCTGTAACAATGCATAAAATAATCAATGCATGGAATAGAAGCCAGTCATAAATCGATATAATTGAATTGGGCATGAAATATCATTAATACTTCTTAACTTGACACCCTAAGAGTTCCTCAAAGGTTCTCCTCAGAAACCAGAAATTAGGTTACTGTGACCTATATTCTCTGTGTTACAGGCCTTGTTTGAGCACCCCAGAAATAATGCAAGATACACACATATTGCCAGATTCCTCAGGAAAGGCTGAATGGATTGTCATCAAATTTGATGTGCTTAAGGGTCTTGATGAACTTGAGCTAATATGCATGAACCATGATGCCTCTTACATTATCTTAATTAGTTGCCGGTGCAAGGACTTACTGTCATCATGCTAGTCGGCTAAGCATCATGACCCATGGGTCACTTGTTAACTACTTAAACAGAATCTATGCGAAAGGAAGATAATAAAAGTTTCTCTTTAAAAAAGACGTAAGATAAACATAAAAAAAAATGACAAAAAATAAGAGTTATAGGTTGCCATAAACAATTCTTGTTCTTCCCAGGATAAATGAGAATTCACGTTTTTCCTCAGGTTTGAATTTCAAAATGGAATACTAGAGAATTTTGATTTTCCCGAGAAGAATGAGACTTCTCATTTTTCCCAGGAAGTACAGGAATCATTTCATATCATCTCTTGATAATCATTTTTCAGTGCAAGAAGTTGGCAAAACAATAATTTGTAGTCATTGAAAAATGGTGGAAAGTGCTACAGCCTACAGGTTTGATATGAAGACCAGTACTTGAGTTTCTATGCCAGACACTAATATACTTTTACTGCGATAAATTTTGTATCATGTTCATGATATGAAATGACCAACCTTGTTCAGGTCATATTTTCAGTTTATTTTTAATACAGATGAAGTTCTGCCCTTTCCAGTCTTGACCAGAATAAATTATTCTGCCTATGTGGCTGTGCATGTTTGGAAAAGTAGATACCTAGTTCACTGAGTAACCAAGATTCCAGGAGAAATAAATTCCTAATGAATTAGAAAGATCTATATTTAACATCGAGGTGACAATTACCTAGATGTAGCTGCTGTGACGGAGCATCCTGGTATGCTCCGCATCCTGATTATGATGTGATAAGTGGGATGTGATCATCCTAGTTCCTGTTGCACCTCATATGCAGGGACATTTATGTGTGGGTAGCAGTAGTGTTAAGGTGTGTTAGGAATCTCTTAACATCACTGTAATGATTGATATAGGATATATAATGCCGATATGTTAAATGTTTGTGTAATACATGGTAAAGTAGACCTTCCAAATTACAAAACACTAAAGATCTCTTATTTATGAGCACTCTTAGTCTTACACTTAGCTTACAATTTAAAGACTTCCAAGAATCACTTAGATTGTGTGATCATCCCAATTGCCTGTTATATAGAGGTTCCGTAAGGAGAGGTTTTTCTGTATATTAATACATAGTTATTAGTGGTTGGTTTATACTTATATGACAATTCAAATTTACTCCTACGGTCACCTGAGGGATTTCAAGCAAAGTTCACAATCCCAGGCATGTAGTTCACATACTTGACATAATAGGATTAGGAGAGCAATTTATATTGATTCAATATAAACATTGTATGGATTACCAGCAGTGGTTATTGTGACTGATTTGTTGCTCCTAGTGCTAGGTGCTTAATTATAATACAAGTACCTGTTGTACCACAATAAAGGATACTCATGTTTGTTTGCATATATAAGGAAAGATTTTGTAACAAAAGAAATGAGCATTGTGGGTGTCATTGAAGTTCAACTTTCTTCTAGACACCCTTCCAATTACTTGATGTGCCTCTTGTCACAAATAACAACATAGGTGTCCTGAGTTCATTGAATTGGTTCAGTGACTCAGTGCTGTTACATCTAGTGTATGTTACAGTAATACTTGCCATTATGCTTCTTCACTTTTAAAAATAAGTGTTAACTAGTAAGCTTACACAATCCAATGCCACTGATTTTGTCAGTGTTTTTTCACCTTTATTTTTACTTTTGGTCACTTGCAGCACAGGTCAAAATGACCACTGAATTGAACATGTGAGCTACATTGGCCTTGTGTATGATATTTAGTATTATATTTGAAAATTTAATATATTTATATAAAAATGATTTAAAATGGATAAACACATTGACAGTGGACATGGGTGAGCACCGCCCATCTCTCCAGAAAGAACCTATGGCAGACCATGTACCAGTATGTCATGTTGAGACTGGGGTTGGCAGGCCCTGGGTGACACCCACCATACATGCTTGGTCAGAAAGGTATCCTTCACTTTCATACCTGTATTATGGAGACCTGACAGGAAACTGAAAAGGTTCAACTGCATGGTATGAACTAATCAAAGACATGATAACCTCCAGGAAATTTCCTTACTAGTAATTAAATTATAGGTGTTTTTGTAAATTCATTAAAATAATACCTAGCAGGCCTTTTATTGGCAGTATCCTCATTCTTCTCTTAATCAGTGGAACCTTTCAGAATCTTGCTGTACAAGTAGTCATACAGCTATACATTAACATAATTACATTATTATACACCTGGGTATATAAACACATACACCGAGATGGGATCTTTTATACAACCCTCCATACCCAAAACATGACCACTGTATCATATGAACAACCAGTGAAACAAGCTTTTACATTAAGCCGGCCATACACAAGGCGACATGTCGTGTGGCATGTCGCAGAACATTTGTGTCCTGCGACATGTCGCTCAACATGAACAGTTAATACACACAACGACATGTTCTGCTACATGTCCTGCAAAACTATGATAAAAACTACATGCATCCAATTTGACTTCCAGGGTTCAACCATTATTTTGTATGGTAACATTATATTTATCAATATATGTGGGTGTGACAAAAAATGTTTTCTACCTTGGACATATTCTGTCTTGATTCTCTTTATTAATATAGATATATAAGAAAAATAGGCATTTTGGGATAGCTACACAACTTCTGAGTTTCCTGTTGACTGCCGAACACATGGCACCCTCATCAGACACAGTGAAACCATGGATGGTCACATTATCACAGGATCACATGATGAATGGTTATATATTCATTCCATTTTTCCCTGACACTGGGCCTGATGTCTTCTGCAACATGTCGCACAGCTCATGAAAACGTGCAACTAACCCCCTTACGAAGTGTGACTTGTTGCAGAACTAGCGTGTGCATGGCCGGCTTTAAATGAACTGACCAGTATAAGATGATAATGCATAACACAAGGCCAGAGCTGTCTCTGAACAGGTCAGGGACGGATGATATAAATATCTGATGGACCCCTTCACCCAGTAAGCACACTATATCAACCTATATAATGATGAACCCTGTCCTGTATAGACCTGGTATCTGATAAAGGACGGGACAGCTGCGTGTACTTATTGAGGACAACATAGCTCCACCCTGTATGCAGTTTCTGGCGACTTTGACATGGTTGTTTTTTTACATGATTTTTTTATGTCATCTGACTGTGTTGTACTTGTGTTTAATATAAAATTAACTGCAGTTGGGTTATTCAGGGTGAGTAATTGAATGAGGTGAGGGATTATATTTTATGCTGCACATTTTTTCAGCCCATCACATCGTTATCATTTGAGCTAGAAAGTTCTGACTTGACATCAAGAAAGGTTTTTGGTAAATCTCCTTGCATTTAATAAAGCAGGTCACTGTGAAATATATTATGCCTGCTTTTGTGTGTTTTTAGCTCTTAGAAAATCAGAATTTTGTTAGTGTTCTGAGCTGCAAAACAAAAATTTGCACTCCACAGTCAACCCTTAACCAAAACATTGTGCATCACTGTGACATATTTTTTTTAAGGAAATCAGCCTTTCAGAAAGTTGTGGACACATGTGAAAAATTAACATGTTAATTGTCAACATGTTAACATGTTAATTTAAGTGTAATCCATCAGTTTAAATACCTATTCAAAATGCAAAGGCATACTACAATATTTTGACCTAGTTTTCAGTGTAAATATTCAGGACATGTATACCTGAGCACAGGCATGAACAGCTGTAGCTCACCAACCAGCTGACCAGTGGTAACTCAAGCCTTAGTGTACCACACTCCAATGCCTGGCCAGGGTTCACTAGCACACAGTTCACATGCTTATACATGTGACTATACTTTGTAAACATGTGATTTATGGGTGGCGCATATTCCAATTTGTGTTGCATTATATTGCATACTGTTACACATATATTAAATGTGTGACATAAATGTGTAATGTAATATTATGTGGAGTGTATGTATATGTCAGTAAATAAAATGTGCTGGTCTTACCAGGTTGTTTTTGTATCTGTATCAGCTGATGTGAAATTTTCTTTTCCTGTTACATTTTTTTTTTACTTTTTCAAGTGAAATACATGCATACAAAATACAGTCAAACCTGATCTAGTGACCACCTCAGTTTATCAACATCTCAAAATTGGGACCACTTTTCACGGTCCTTATATCAGAACTCCCTCAGACAACCACCTTAAAAATGCGACCACATTGTGGAGGTCCCATTCATGGTCATAATTTTGAGGTTTCATTTTATAAAACAATGTTTGACAGTGATGTAGGGCTTCATTTTCAAGCACTTCTGATATGGATGTGTAACTCGGACTCTGATTGCAAGGCTTGGGAAATCAGGCCCATTCCATCTGTACTCTTGTGTTCAAGAAAAAAACTTTCTTGAAAGATTTATACAAACTCATTACAGAATATTATGGACACTAGTAGCTTGGCCAATATTTGATTCCACTCTTGGATGTTCAAACATTATTCATATATTGCACTGTGGTTCAGAATTGCCATCTAAGAGTGT
Source organism: Sipunculus nudus (assembly GCA_026874595.1). Taxonomy (NCBI): domain Eukaryota; kingdom Metazoa; phylum Annelida; class Sipuncula; order Golfingiida; family Sipunculidae; genus Sipunculus; species Sipunculus nudus. The sequence continues at coordinate 63,244,780 of CM049319.1, forward strand.
AAAGTGACCAAAATGTAAATGATCGCTCTTAAGGAAAGAAAATCTTTGTTAGGGCAGTTTAATACTTAAAATATCTTTGTTAGGTCAGATTGAGTTGTTAGGTCAGTTAGATTTAGGAAAATCTTTTGTTTTGTCAGTTCAGTGTGTTAGGTCAGTTTGAGATATAGAAAATCTTTGTTAGGTCAATTTAATGTGTTAGGTCAGTTTGAGATAAAGAAATTATTTGTTAGGTCCATTTAATACTTAGAAAATCTTTGTTAGATAAGTTTAATTTGCTAGCTAGATCAGTTTAATTTGTTAGGTCAGTTTGATACTTAAAAAATCTTTGTAAGTGATAGTTTAATTTGTTAAATCAATTTATTACAAAGATAATCTTCATTACTATGTTAGGTCATTTAATTTGTTTGGTCTGTTTAATATATATAAAATCTATCTTTTTTTTTCAGGTCAGGCCACAAGTTGGACACTTGCAGTGGCACGAAAAGCAAGGGCTAAAACACTAGGACCCTTCAACCCAACATTTAACATTGTTAAACTGATCCGAGATGGATTTGACCAGACTCTACCACCAGATGCCCACATTGTGGCCAGCGGGCGACTACACGTCTCACTCACTAGTGTGCCAGACAGGAAAAACGTAGTGGTTAATCAGTTTGACACACGTGAGGACCTTATCCAGGTAAAATTAAACTTTTTTTTATGTATTACCTAAGAAATGTGAACATTCAGCACATTACCAACATTGCTTTTTAGCCCTCAGCCCTTAGGCTGATGGGCTATTGTCGTCACCCAAGCTGTCCGTCCGTCCGTCCGTCCGTCCGGTGTCCGGTAACTTTTACCTTGTGAGCGGGATATCTTGAAAAGGATTCACCGTCAGAATTTTATTTCCTCGGTAAAGATGTATATCGACAAAATCTCGGTCAAGTTCGAAGATGGGTGACCTTGACCTATTTTTCTACGTTTTAGAGCTGATTATAGAAAAAACATTTAGAAGCTTATTTCTCAGGAACCATCGGCTGGATTTTCACAATACTTACTATGATCATAGGGAGTGATGGTCTGTAACTGCTGCACAAGTTTGGGGGCGCCACCTGCAATTTCTGATTTTTAATGAATTTTTCTTGGATTTTTCAACTTTGGCCTTGTTAGCGGGATATCTCTAAAAGGATTCACAATAGGAATTTTATTTCTTTTGTGAAGATGTATATCGACAAAATCTCGGTCAAGTTCGAAGATGGGTGACCTTGACCTACTTTTCAAGGTCACAGAGCTGATAATAGAATAAAACTTAGAAGCTTATTTTTCAGGAAGCATTTGGTGGATTGTTATGAATCATGGTACATACCTCTCCATTTTAAATTTATAACTGAGACATATACAGATATACATCCATGTGAGAACAGATATTTAGTACTTGTAATGCATCACCTCTAAACATTGTTATTTTGGCTGAGGGCTTTTGTCAGCTTCTGCTGATATTCTAGTTAACTCTTTGTTTCATTCTTTGAATGCTTTGCATTTGTTTTCATTATTTCTATATTAAACTATTCCTTAGACATAAATTAAAGAAAAAAAACAAACTTGAATTTGCTGAAATGTAAAATTTTACATTTCTATATTAAACTATTTTTAAGTCATAAATTGAAGAAAAAAACAAACTTGACTTTGCTGAATCGAAAATTGTGTCTTGTTAGAATTTGCTTTGGTGACAGTGAAAACATACTTGAGTTTATACTTTATTACAAATTGGAAAATGTTAAATAAAGAATAAAAGTTTAGATTTGTGAAGTAAATTAGGAATATGCTAATTGATCATTGTTCCTCCTTGAAAGCTTCAGAAGCAGCTGCTTTTCATGGTTTAAGCAGCTGTTAACAATAATTTTGAGTAGCTGTTTGAAAAATATAAATATGAGCCGACGTTTGAAAGATATGTAAACAGCTTTTAGAAAATAATCATGAACAGCAGAATTTTGAAAAAAAATAATTGTCAGCAGCAGTTTAAAATATTGATTAGCTGTTTAAAGTATAACTAAGCAGTTGAGTATAACTGCTAGTAAGTGTATACAAGGGTTCCATTTCATGAGCATGCCATATAATAATCTAAACTATAGTCCGTCCCAGAACCCGTGTCCGCATGTTTTTTCGCGATAATTATTTAAAAAATATTCTTTAAAAATGTCCTTTGGCCTGAAGTAGATAAATGGATATTCCGCCGATTTTGTGTAAAGAAGTTATATATCATGTAAAATGTATTAGCTTTGCGACTCTTTTGCGTTATTTTTGCTGAAATACCATGAATGGCGTCTTCCCGGCACTGCTGGACAGTACATTCCTCCATGTTACACTTTCCGTGTCTATGGCTGCGTTTGGTGTTTGTTAGACAACAGTGACGTCACAAAGACGTCAGTGATCGGTTGCGCGTCACCTTCAATTGACTGACGTCATAAGTTTGACTGGCTTGTTTATTATCAGTTCTCAGGCAAGGAATAAGTCGTAAACGCTGTAACCTGTTTTGTCATATTTTGGTTTATTCGTCTCACACAAAATTAAAGCAAGGTAAGGCGTTACTTTTTGCGCAGGTAGTCGGCGGAATAGCTCCTGCAACCTTTGGACAAGAAAAGTTTACAATGCTTTACTTGTATAAAAAGTTATCCCGGAAAAACATGCTGACACGGGTACTGGGACGGACTATACTTTATGGATTTATGACAATACATTATATGTGCACAGAATCCCATCTTTTGTACTGGGACTCAAGTTAATATGGAATGATTAGAAATCACTCTTCATTATTAGCAGAAACGTTTTGACTTGCCTCCGATGATAGCCCTTCTTATTCATGAAGGTATAATTTTCCTGATAGTTTTCTTATAGCAAATATCACAATTTTTAAACCCTCGCAAACAACAAGGCAACCACAGTACATTTTTTCTAACATGAAGACAATATTTTGTTCCTCAGGCTCTGATCTGCTCCTCGTTTGTACCACTCTGGTCAGGCGTCATTCCTCCCACCTACAAAGGCAAGGTAAGAATAGTCTATTAATGATAAAGAAAGACTTTAATGAGAGTGTATGAGTGTTTAGAGCATTGACGGTGGTGGACACAAACACACTCGTCACAGCAGCAAAAAGTAGGGAAGAATCAAGTGTCAGTCAAGGTACCTGATTAAAATAGGATAAGTTCCCCTCTACAAATTATACCAGAATCACCTAAGAGAAGGTTGCAGCCGTTATGCACTACAGTTGTTCCAGGTCTCCTTCATTTTAACCGCTGCTCTGTATAGCAATATTTTCAAGGTTTCACCACCAGGGCAAAGAATTGTAACAAGAACAAGGCAAAGAATTGTAACAAGACCAAGGCAAAGAATTGTAACAAGACCAAGGCAAAGAATTGTAACAAGACCAAGGCAAAGAATTGTAACAAGACCAAGGCAAAGAATTGTAACAAGACCAAGGCAAAGAATTGTAACAAGACCAAGGCAAAGAATTGTAACAAGACCAAGGCAAAGAATTGTAACAAGACCAAGGCAAAGAATTATAACATGACCAATGAGAGCTTGATATTGCATTGTGCATCCAACTACCAAGTGCTTAACCAGCGACACCCCTCTCAAATTGTTCTGACTTTTGCCGTGTGCCAGCCCTGGTGTTGAAACAGGAAAACTTGTTATTCAAAGCAGCAGTTTTAGTGAAGAAGATCAGGAATTACTGCAGTGTATTACTGCCTTACATGGGTGTAGTTCCTCTATGATATTATGGTCAAATGAGCTGGCTTGGAAGCTTTTTGTCAAGTGGTCTGAGGTAAAATCCAGACACTCCTTCAATCCTTCTTCCTTGGATGAATTGGTATACAACAGAAGACTTTTTAATTCCCACTTCTGACATGCAACATCCAGATTTTGTCTGTACAGTAATACTTGTATCCAACTTGCAACATCAGAGATTTAGTCCGTGTGAAAGATGGCAACAGTGGAAAAGCTTGAAATGCTTGGTACGAGTTAATCTCTTGGCATTTGATAAGAGCATATATTTTTCTAAGCATGACACAAAAGCACCCTTAAGGACAAAGTCAGGGTGTGAATATATGTGTGAGATAGTTAGGCTGCAGTTGGACCTGTAGCAGCAGAGAAGAGGCTGTAATCTAGGATGGCAAATTATAGTAGGATGACAAAATGATCATACTTTGTAAGTTAACACACAGTGTCTGTCATTGCAGATAAATATTGCTGGTTAAGCAGGAAAGTTCTATTTTCTGAGTAGCATATTACAAATTTTTAGAAATAAATATTGACATAATTATGTACTTGTCACTTTTGCTTTGGCATGGCACCATAAAGTAGGGTGCCATCAGTACAGGTAAAGCCCTACATTCAGCCTTGCCAGCTGTTATCACTAATATTTGTCATATAATGAGAGCCATGATATCACATGCACTATGGGAGCAGGGATTCAGGTGACAACACTTTTGATTGTTATGTCTAGGGAATGTTCAGTCTGGATTGAAACTGGATCATGTCTGGTCCCATAAATAGAAATATTAAATCCCTCTAAGCTTAACAATCATATATTATTCATCAAGGCAAATGATTAGATTCATGTTCATTTTACAGGCCATTGTCCAATCCTTGAACTAGAAATCTGCATTTTAATTAATGCAAACCTCCGCCATATTGTCGTCCATATTGTGGGATGCTCCCAAACCTGTGTTTGTATTCTCTTATTTGGCTTACATTTCCAAGTTAATTTGTGCATAAATGACTTTATATTTGTATATATGCCTGGATGACATTCCTGAAACCAGATCCTGTGCTGGATCCACACCAAATTCCCAAAATGTCCTGAAAATTTCATCAGATTCTGTTTATGATTGCATGGATTAATTTGTGAATACACATGCAAACAGGGATGAATGCATGCCCTCCTTGCGGGGGCAAAAATTACACTGAGATGAGGCTAGACAGTCATCATGCTTGTACCATGAACCCGGGAATTGTTACAGTGAAATCTATCCTTGATATATTTATATGATAAATGGGGTCACTGGGTGCTTTCCTGATAAATGTTACCTGAGAAATCCCACAAATATCTAATCAGAGATAAACCACATAACACCACAGCTAGGTCATGAAGTGAGTTAATGTCTACTTGAGTATGATCATGCCAAAATGGACATTCATCACCTCTACACTAAAAAGAAAACAGAAAAAGCACTGCCCTTTGTACTTCGTGGTCCGGTTAGCCTGTCGAGGTTGGGCTCTTCATGGACTATAGTCTCATGATCTGCTCGTGTTCATAACTTTTAACACATATTTTAACTTTACCTCCATCATTGGAATCCTTTTAATTTTGAATTAAATTCTGCTGTATAGTGAAGGGGGCATTATCATTTGGATTGGTAATAATAAATTATCAATACTAATCTGCTATTACTGTTATGAAGTGGTAGTGTGAAATATTTGTAATTAGCCTAAACCTTAAAATGCATTATTAATGGTTCTTAAAGATTTCCGTCTAGATATCTTGGTACAGTTTCTGTATTCTGGTTTAGGGATTTACAGCCGGGAATATTGTTTGCTCACTGTACATTGCATTGTGAGTTACTTAGTAATTAGTTAGATCAACAATTACTGCTTACCCAGATCTGTCAGGACAGCTAAATTAAGAATTCAGAGAAAATTAATTATTTCAGTGACATAGGAAAAGATATTAGCTTCATATAAAAAGTTCATGTTGAGTCAGACTTTGGATTTTCTAGGAAGATTGGACCAATCATATCAGATCAAACAATTAGAGTACACTTTCAACTCTGATGTAATTTTGACCTACTTTATATCATCCAATAAGGTTTAGCTTTTATGACAAGATAGTCTCATATGTCATGAGACAGCTCTGTATCAAAACTCTTGTATCATGCATGCAAAAGGCTGAAGCAGACTGGGTGATTATCTTGGCCAGAGAGAATGGCCTAGACCACATGCAAGGGCTCGACATTAACTTTTGAAAGTACTTGTCAAGTCGTGCAAGTAACATTTAGCTTTTACTTGCCCTTCATGAATTTTTATTTGCCCTATATCAATCATTGAATGTATTAAAGAACACAAGCATCCTTTTTCAGGCCTTTTGATAAAGGTTTATGTTGGACCCACTTGCCTTGTCGGGCAAGTAGGAGGTGACTTCTATCATCTAACTGGTCTTTGAACATGGTCAGCAATGCACATCTTTAACTTCTTGTGATACAGTTAACTCCTTTATTCTATCTCTATGGATTTGGGTCAAATGTATGCATGAAAATTTAGGATATTTTATACTGTAAGCCTTACAGCGTTAGGCAAAATACATTGTATCCCATTTTCCACCAGTGTATCTGTTGGTCCACCAGTGTATCTGTTGGTCCACCAGTGTATCCCATAATCCACCATTGTGTCCCATATTCCACCATTGTGTGCTATATTTGAGTGTATCCAATGTTTCCACCATTGTGTCACATATTCCACCAGTGTATGCCGTACATGCTGTAATGAAGTGTGTTAATTTTGTCTTTGAACAGAGGTACATTGATGGCGGGATCAGTGACAATATCCCTCTGCAGGGAGAGAACACCATCACCGTATCACCGTTTGCTGGGGAGAGTGACATCTGCCCTAGGGACACTTCAGAAAACTTCATGCACATCAACCTGGCAAACACGAGTATCCAGTTCACGATGGGGAACATGTACCGCTTTACCCACGCTCTGTATCCCCCCGAACCTCATGTCCTCAGCAGCATGTGTCAGCAGGGATTCAACGATACTCTCAAGTTCTTGCAAACTCACAGTAAGTTAATCCAGGGTTGTGGTTTGTAGAAAGCCACGTAAAATTTGGTTGCTTGCCACTTTCTCAAGAGTTTATACCCAAAACAGCAAAGGCTATATATCATATATGTAAAGGGCAAAAACAGAAACAGATCCAAAATGTAGATTCAAACCCGCAGTCTGTGACACAGAAGTCAAATGTCCTAGCCAAATGTCAGTATATGCTTCAGAAGGAGAGGGCCTGTTTTTAAAGGGTATGCTCAATGTATGGGTAAACTATGGCATCTCTGATGCCAGAAAATTTTTACTTTCTTAGTTATTAAACACCAAGTAAAGTTAATTGCTCAATGATTGCAACCTTTCTTTGATCTAGCTATTGTTTGGTCAAGCTTTTACAGTTGTGTTCTTTTGTAACCAAGAGATAAGGGCCAGGTGCCTCTCATATAAGTATACATCAAGAAGTCTTCATTGTATTAAATTAGTAATTAAGAAAAATAATTGTGGAAAAAGTCATAAAATGCAGTTTAAAAAAATGGTCCTGTGATCATGACTTCTCTTCTGTCCACTGTTTTAATATTTTACAGATCCTGTTACTTGTTCTTGTCACATGAGGGTCCAATTGTTTTACAGTTCTGGTTACATGTTCTTATCACATAAGTGTCCAATTGTTTTACAGATCTGGTAACCTGTTCTCGTCACATGAGGGTCCATTTGTTTTACAGTTCTGGTTACATGTTCTTATCACATAAGTGTCCAATTATTTTACAGACCTGGTAACCTGTTCTCATCACATGAGTGTCCAATTGTTTTACAGATCTGGTAACCTGTTCTCGTCACATGAGGGTCAAATTGTTTTACAGTTCTGGTTACAATTTCTTGTCACATAAGTGTCCAATTGTTTTACAGATCTGGTAACCTGTTCTCGTCACATGAGTGTCCAATTGTTTTACAGATCTGGTAACCTGTTCTCGTCACATGAGTGTCCACTCAAGCATACAGTCAGTGGTACCAGTGGAAGGGGATGAACACTGGGAGGATGAGGCGCACTCTAATGCCCATAAGAAACACCTGAAAGGCGTCTTGACAGAACACGGTGACATAGAATCAGGGTGTGATGAGTGCCAGCGCCTACAGGCACCTTTGTACGACAGTTTGTCTCCACCTATAGTCACAGGTAAGGAGAATGCAGCAGACATGTTTTACTAGAAGCAGGTCCCTTGCTTTATTGCAATTAGACCTTTATTCATCGACCCCCCACCCAATAGAAATCTATGTACAAAAAATTCTGCTGTAAAAAGTGCAGTGGGACCCATTTTATTTGAAAATTAGATATGTAGAAGGTCAGCATAATATTAACATGAAAGCCTCTTTTTCTATTATTTGCATCACATACCTACATTGTTCCTGAAAAGCAACTTGTAAAGGGACCTTCTCCACACTAGGTATGTTAAATATTCATGAAGTGTAATTTTTTCTCTTTAAAATATTATGGTATGTTCTAATATCTCCTTCCCAAACTTTTTGCCTATGTCTCTGCACAAGTGGAAAAAAAACTTGTACTAGGCATGATAAGTGGCGCAAAACACAACCTGGTGGCCAAACCAAGCAACTTCACAAATCAAAAGGTTTTCAAGCCTCATGGTTGTTTATCTTATATGTTTCTTATGTTTCTTCTACCTGTCTTGGATATGCAAGATCAGATCTCTGGCCTTGTATTCTTGATATATAATAAACAAACACATATGGTCTTGTGTTTACTCAAACACAAAATCATAACTATGTATGGTATTGCTGGGAAACTTTTGTGTTCAGCCAAAGTGACTTCATAGCCTGAGATACTGCACATGTTATTGCAAATGTTTATGAACTTTTAAAACATAAGAGATAAAAGAAAAAATAATTTGTTATGATTTATGTCTTGTTCCCACAGCCCTCCAGTCCGCATGTGAATCTGTTCACTCAGGAGTGTTTGGACCGCTGTACAAGTGGCAGGCGTTCCGGGTTCTCTCCCTTATGGTGGCACCATGGACAGTGCCAGTCGATGCAGCTCTAGTCCTTGGCAAAAAGTGAGTACTCAGCTGGGCTGAAATCTGGAGCAAAGTTTCAGCCAGCCTGACTCTGAACACTGCCTGTTTCATAACTTTACTAGCCCCACCAAAATCAGTGATTGCAGCCACAAACACAGTTTGTTTGGCGTGATTGTTTAAATTTTTTGTTTTAATGTTAGACAATAAACATGTTCAGATATTTGTAAATGATAACTCTCTTCAGTTTTTATACAGTTAAATGTACAGATATTATTTATATAATTACATTTCTCCAAGACAGAAAATGGCTTACTGAAGATTATTTAAGATTCAGGCTTTTGGATTAAGGTTATGTGGAGTTACTCTCTCTTAATTAATACTTGATAAGCCTCTCATTTAAAACTGTAAAAATACATTTTACTTGAACCAAGCTTAAATGTAGTTTCCCTTACAATCTACAGTTCAACTAAGGATAGAAAATACATTCTACAGTTAAAACAGGGATTTGACATATTCATACATGAAGTCCAAGTTGGTGCATAAATCATAATTATTTTCTGTGCACATATTTCATAAAATATTGGGTTCTGCCATAGGTGTTAAATTTTTTAAAACAACCTAAATAGTTTCATATCATTATTCTGAGTCCTATAATATATGGTGTTTCTGAATTTTATGCAATAAATATATTGTAAATTTGTCTACTGAAATCAGTAAAGAAATTTTAACCATACAAGAAGGTAAATACTTATAGAAAAACCATGTAAATACAGGCTCAGCATTTGTGACAATATTGAATATTACAGATTCTTTACGTGGGCCCCGTATATGCCAGCTGATGCCAGATGGTTTGTGGTGGAGTTCGTAGAACTGTTCAAATACATGGTACATTATCTGCACCATCGTCGCAAGAAGTACAGTGCCAGGTAGGTGCACTTAATACTTCAGGATATAGTCAATATCCCACTAGTGATATACACAAACTCTCCCAGAATGTATTCAAGTACTCCTGGAATTAGTGGATAAAGAAATTGCTTCGACTTCCAAGTCTTTCCCTTTATTGGTGGACATTATATTTGGCTGAATTCAATAGATACTTAAAAAAGGGCATTAATGTGACAAAATTATAAAAAAAGGGCAAAAACATTATGTGGTAAAACTTGGGAGGTTTTTGTGGAATAAATGGCTGGAAACTTTTTTGAAAGTTTGTCATAGCACCAGTAGATAAGGGTAAGAAGCTAAGGGATGTAGGTGATATCAGTGTGAATTTCTGGATGGTTTGTCATCTCAGGGATTAGATGAGATACATGATGATTACTGGAATCCTCGGAGCTCAGGCAAAGGTTCCTGTTTTGTCCTGTCAGGTAGAGCCAATGTAATATGAAACCTTCCACAAGATTCCCACAAGATTAAACATCCTTGAATATTCATAGCATGAATTTTAAGGCCTTGAAAGTACTTAAAAAGCTTATTTTGGAAATTTCTTTGAAAACAGCAAGAAATTCAGTCCAATAGCTACCTTTGATAATAATATGTTGTAAAAGCTGGATTGATGCAAGATAAAAGTTAATAAAAAAGGACAAAATGTGGGAGAGTCAATAGTATAAGTGGGGTAAGGTCGAGGCAGAAAAGAAAAAAAAATATATGAAAAATCAATATTGTTTTTTGTCCTTTAAATTCTCTTTAAAATGATATTGCAGTTTATTTTAAACCTGGTATATACAACTATACTTTTAACTTTTAATTAAATTCATTTTGTTCATCTCTTTTAGATTCACCTGCCAGTTGGCTATCACAGAAGTTGAGTTCAATAAAACACGGAACAAGACGATGAGGCCAGACAAAACTAGAGCGGAACGTCAGCTTGGTCCCCATCGGCAGCGTAACCTTAATGTTGGCTTCTCCATGGATTTCAACTCGACGCAGAGATCCCCTGTGGAGCAAGTGGATGAATTCTTGCATCACATTGAGGAGTCTGAGTCCTCAAAAATGGATGTCCGTAAGCTTCCGACTGTGTCTCAGAGTAACTTAAATCTAAAAGCGAGCGAAGAGGCAGTAGAGAACTCGAAGGTAGTTGATCATACCACATATGACACATTTGAAAACTGCCTCCATATTGCAAACCAAATGGATTCGGTGCTTGCTTACTATTATCTTGATGATAAGAATCCAGGTGTCATCCGAGTAACAGAGATTTTTGGTTTGGATAATCAAGAGCCAAGTACTTCTCAAAACACTGATGCCATGGATCTTGCATGGGATAATTATGTTGGTGTCCATGGTAGCCACGACTTGCAAGAGGTGTCTGAACCAGGAACGTCAAATAACGTCGAAAATGAAGCTAGTCAAGTTAAGTTTAGTTTAGAAAGCTGAAAAAAATATATTTAATAGGTACTGATTACGGTGCAGCTGTTGTTGTTTCATTTATGATACAGCTCTTAGAAAAATCACTTTTGTTATCTGCTCATCCAAATGTTTGTTAACTATTTGTTGTGACAATATGTTTATGAACTATTTATTGCATCGTCTACCAGTAATGTAAAATATATCCAGTTCTTTCAGATAGAACAGAGTCTAATCCCCCTGTTTTCTGTATTTGCTTTAAGGTAGCATTCATGTGTGCATGCAGTTTGTGTGGTCACGTATGCATATGAAGCTAGGATTCGAACCCATTATATTCTTTTGGAGTGATGCCATATATGTGTATTCAGTACATATGTGTATATAGATATGCCTATGCAGCACATATCAGTTGCTGAGGATAGCGATTAAAAATGCATACGCATGATAACATACGGGGAAATTTTAAACTTTGACGTCAGTGATAGGGTATTCTTCTGGCAGATGAGTTCTCTACTCTCTGTTATATGCCTGATTTTGCTGCACACGTACTGCATATGCATAGATATTAATGAAATCACAGGTGTCAGTTTTCTGGCTGCATTATGCATACGTACTGTGTACATACGGAATGCTAGATTCATGTTTTACCCGGTGGTATCACCAATTGTCGATGTGGTCATGCATTTCTCATGGCAACATGGTTCTGTTAGCACATGGGGCTTTTGGCAAGTGTTCTCTCTGTGTGTTGCTATTGGCAACAGGGTGCATTTGTTATTCGTGCAGTTTCCATGTGTTACCCTTAGTTTACATGTACCAATTGTGATTTGTGACGCTTGGTAACTGTTGCAGTTGTTATGTGTTACACTTTTTGGAACATGATACTGTGATGTGTTGCTCTGGGCAAGAGGGTGTAGTGTATATGGGTTGGTCTTGGCAACATATACACATGTTCATATGTGACTAATATATTAGTTACATGGTGTTCTTACTATGCATTGTTACTGGCAACCGACTGTGATTCAAAGAGGTGCTCTTAGTAACATGAGACAGTCTCTGGTTTGTTTTCTGGTGTTGCATTTTCTATACCGGACTCTTGGCAGGATGATATAGTTGTGTGGTAATGATTTAAGAAATATGGTGCGGTTGCCATTTATGACTTGATAAAGTGATATAGTTTGTACTGTTTCTTAGCTTTTGACTACATTAGACAAATGAAGGTCGTGGTAAATTTTAAATTGATTGATGACTGATGGTAATTATGAGGTGACAGGACTATAGGCTGGCTGGAAAGGGAAAGATACCAGTTATTGCAATGAATTTTGCAAATCGGAACTTTCTCAGAAAAATTAACATGAAGATTATCAATAGAAATATCAACACATTGTCATTACAATAGTCTTTTTAAGTTATTTAACTACCCATGTCTGGCAGCAACATAGCTGTGATACCTATTAAGCAATAAAACAACATCACCAGGATTAAGCAGACAAAAAAGGCCTTATATTTTATCTACATGATTTGCCTTAAAGTACATTAATATAGACTATTGATAGTAGTTGTCATGTTTACGATGAAGTATAATACAAAAACTTGCATTGTTTGCTTTTATTATTTATACAGTTCTTGTAAGTGCCATCAATAATCTTATCATTTTTTATGCCATTGATAATCATCTTGTCAAAGCCATTAAAATCCCATTAGTGAATTTGCTTCATTTGATATATTGATATATCATATCAGAACATGAATCATGCCAGCACAACTAGATATTACAATTTTATGACTTAAAAGCTAGCTGCTTGCCCTTATTTTAGCTCAGCTGACTGAAAGTCATCTGAGCTATAGTGACCATTCTTTGTCTGTCCTCCATCCATCTGTCTGGCCATCTGTTCATCTGTCCATTAACAAGGCACAAATCATAACAGCTGTACCTAGGATCTTGTCATTTGACACCAAGGGAAATCTCCTTGGAAAGGTGAAACTAGGTCTCTGTTATCCATATCCTCCAAGCTATGTTTCACTTGAATGGGGATACCGCCTACAAATTTGGGCATTCAGATGATAAAATTCCTATTGTAAATGTCTTCCTAGTCCGCTGAGCATCATGACCCCTGGGTCACTTGTTTCTGTAGAGTTTATATGATATTTGGCTGGCTCTACATATTAATGAACACCTGTCAGGAAAAGTTCATATAATGCCTCTGTGCCAGTTGTATGAGTTTTTTTTATCTACAGGCTGCCAGTAAACACAGCAGTGTTGAAAAATGGGAGAATAATGTACAAGATATCTGATGTGGTTGGTATGGTTGCATATATGTGGAAATTGAAAGGTCCTGCCCTTTGCAACAAGACTGGTAAATCTGGCTTGTAGCTAGATGACCTTAATGCGTTTGAAATATTTTTGTTATAAACTTGTGGTTATAAATGAGATGAACAGCATGTATTTGGTTTTATAAAAGGTTCAAGGGATTATATATATATATATATCATTAATAGACATCAGGTATTCGAATATGCCCCTTTAATAGACATCAGATATTGGAATAGGCCCTTTAATATTTATTTATTTAGTGCATTTGGTTAGATTTTGGTAAAACTGAGTTAATGTTGCTTAGTTATTAAAGAGTACAGGGGGGGGGGGGGGTGTCAGGATGTGATAGAGATTATATTTTGTGTGGGAGATTATGAAATGGCAGTTTATAAGAGCTCAGGGATATGACAAATTGTGGGGAAGTTTGTATGTAAGGTTATATAGTGTGTATGTTTGTGTTCATGGATGAAGATATGGACATGTGGTCAAATTGTTTATTTTGTCAATGTATATCGACTTGTGTGAAAATAAAGGACCATATCGTTTGAGTGGGAGTGGAAATGATGAGAGAGTATTGATTTGCAAAACATGACAGAAATACAAGGAAGTGTTCAGGACAAGTGAGTGAGGAAAGAAAGAGAGTCATTGCATTTGATAAATATTACTGGTATGGTTGTAATGATACATTTCATGATGTATGTATTGTGATACTTCACATAATGACAAAACAGTATGAAACATTTTAGTGCTGTTCTGCACCTCTGAGGCTCTTCAGATGTAACTTTCACTTTGTTACAATGCCTGCTGTCACTTATCATAAATTGTTAGATTTGTTTGTATACTTTCAAAGAACATATACCACCACTTAACTTAAATTGTTAGATATGTTTGTATACGTTCAATAATACATACCACCAACATGGGACTGCATGAATACAAGCATATCTTACTCTGGTTAATTGAAATAACCTACTTGTACATGACACAGAAATGACTTGCTGTGGATAAACTCGTTGGTTTGTGAGTTCACACATAATCTATTGTGTTAAATTATCATTTGATGCCTAATGTTTACATTTCTTAATGTTAACCTTGTATAATTTTGTGATATCGATCCAATTGGATGGATTTCCATTGCAGTGCATTTCCCTGTATAACTTGTGTAACCACTCAAGTAGGTTTACTAGTCCAGTATGAATGCCTAGATAGTCAGGTATTCAAAGCTAGATACATTTTAGGTGCTTTATTTTTTAGAATCCAGGTAAATATGTTATTTTTTTAAGGAATTTATTAAGTGACAACAATGCATAAAGATGCTCTTCCAGTTATTCTGATGCAGTAATATATTTATTATAGTTTTAACATTATTTACAACACCAATACCTGTTAATAGAGCTAATGTTCTTAAAAATAGTTCATTGAAAGGCGGAAGTGGTTCACTGTAACCTACTTTATGGGAACTGCAGGTCAAATTTCATTTGTCAAATTATACCAAAAAAGTTTCCTGTGGGAAATATTTAGTTCATTTGATTTATTGACTTTCATCATCAACTGGAACAAAAGCAAATATATACTGTCACATATATGGTCAAACAACAATAATGTTCTTCTGAGATTTCATTCAGTATGGTTTATGATTGGAAATGGTCTAGTGATACTGAATATTTATAAGCCTAATGATTGGTCATGGTCAGGCAATACTAAATATTCATACAATTTATGACTGGACAAGGCCAGACAGCTGAATATTTTACCTAGTCACTGCATATTTACACATCTCTTAATTATTTTTGTTTCTGATATTGCAAGTTTTTAAGTGAAGTACATTTTTTGTTATAGATCCCATAATGTATCTGTGTAGTTGATGGCTATACTATTTTAGAAAGTGCCCTGCATCAGTGTGCACTATACTATAAGCCCTTTGCTTGGGCAGACACTATTTTGTGTGCATGGCCAGTCCTTGGCATATTACCCACAGGTATTTCTTAATTATAGTATGTCCGATGGTTGACATGGAGGTGTGGTTGTTTACCTGAGGTTGGTGATAATGATTTTCTCAGGTAAACCATACATTTACTTAATTCAAAATACAGTAGCACCTCAATTTTCAAACCACCATTATCATACACCGATTTTCTGTACTTTCATTTATGTTAAATTATTTTAAAAAGGAAAATCTTTATTTTTCTCATGATTAAGGATATTTTATATTTGTTGTCTTCATGTGTTTATCAGTTATCCTAACATTTTAGTTTCCCTTTGAACTGTTTGGATAATCCAGGATTTACTGTTTGTACAAATACCTCAACATTATAGTCCTTGTCTATAAAGCATTTATTTTTATCATGATATATACATTATAAGACTTGTATGTATTGCTTTAGTAGTGTTTGTATAGTTAAGAGTACGTTTGTTATGTAATTATAGGTCCAGGTATCCTTTCATATATAGGATGTTCTTTTTAGCACGCCCACTAAGATGTTGTAACAAGTACAATGAAGTCTAGCCTTGCGACCACCCCACTATGACGACCGCCCCGCTATCACGGCCCCTTTTTTAGTCTGGAACTAACGTAGATCATCATAAAAACCTCCCACTAACATGAACACTTTGGCTGGTCCAGCAGGTCGTCGTGATAGCGAGATTTCACTTTGTATGTCTGGGCAGCTTAAATTTTTAAAAATATTGGAGAATTATGAGTTATATCACCTGCCCAGACATACAAAACTCATTCTCCAAGAGAGTTTGCTCCTGTAGGCTGTCTGGCCAGCTATTTCATGGATATGCTATCAATTTGGAAGCTATACTCTGGCAATATTACAGCACCTACAGCCATGTAGGTTCTGCCATCTGATGACAAACCATATTACTAATCAGCCTTTATTGCACAGCTTGAGTTATTGAGCCACTATAGATAATCCTAGATTCATCTTTTGAAGCATTGGATTCCTTAATATTTTACGTTTTTCAGTGGCAAATAAAGTTAATAAAGGTATGTAAGGTCTAATGGCTTGTTAGAGTCTGCAATATTGAACCCTTTTATTTCCCTTGCACGTACCGTCAAATCAGATAATATATGCAAGCATTATGAATTATAGTGTGTTGTTTGTAAATAGTTGTGTTTTTATGCTGTACGCTTTAGTGCCTTAACTGTGCCACAAAAAAGCCAAAAACCCTGTACATTTGGAAAGTGGGGAATTTGACATAGGGACCTCTGATGGGGAGAGAGTGAACTGTTATATGCTTCCAGATAATCAGCCAAACATGCACACATACATACTTTTATCACGAATTACCATGTAATTTGCGCTCAGGGAAAAGGAAAGTATTTGTTATATATACACGATCGTGAAGACTGTATGATGATTTGTATATATGTACTTTATCCTTTTTATTATAATATAATAAATTATCAAAACAGGTGCCATGATTAGTTATTTGTTTTTTGCATGTATTGTATGGACTTTTGGTATCCTCATAAAAGTTGGTGCTGATACTAATGTGAGAGCCTCTCCTCAAAATTTTATCCAAAGAGGAATAGTCTGGGATACTATGGTTATTTTCAAAATCGTCAGGATGCAGTGACTGTCACCATGGAAATTCTTGCGAGAGGTCACAAGCAACAGATGTATTCTCATTCTTTTGCACAGCCTGTATCAGGGGCAGATTAAGAGTTTGGCACGCGTCCCCCTTTTTTTTCGACCTAAACAAATAGAATAGGCCTACCAGTGTTGAGTTCAGCAAAAATCTTCAAGTCTTAGAGCACTATTGTCCACCTTATATCGCGGATTAAAATTAGAAATGTACGCCTAATACGGTAATATTTCTTAATACTAACAAGTGACCCATATTGACAATAAGTCCTTGCACAGGAAACTAATTAAGATAATATAGCTTAAATTCATCAAGACCCATTAGCACACCAAATTTGATGACAATCCAACCAGCCTTTCCCGAGGAACCTGGCAATTTGTGTGTATTTTTCATTACTTCTAGGATGCTCAAATATACCCCAAAACTGAGAATATAGGTCACAGTGACCCAATTTCAGGTTTTGAGGGGAGAACTTTTGAGGAACTCTCAGGATGCCAAGTGAGAAGATTCTGGGTCCAATGGTTATGATTTGTGCCCTACTTTGGTATCAAATTTTCAAATATTCTAGGGTGTGCTTATAAGCCCAATCGCTTATAGAATATGGGTAAAAGAGACCTAATTTCAGGTTTCCAAGGAGACTTTTCATGGACCTCCCTGGTTTTAAAGTTAGAAGATTCCAGGTCCAATGGTTATGATTGAGTCCTGCTTTGGTATCAAATTTTAAATTATGCGGGGGGGGGGGGGGGGATGTTTATAAGCCCCATAGCTCAGATAATATGGGTAACAGAGACCTAATTTCAAGTTTCCCAAAATATTTTTCACATACCTCCCTGGATGTCAAGTTAGAAGATTCTAGGAACAATGTTTACAATTACAAATTTGTGCCCTGTTAGCGGACGACCCTAACTTTGAAGGTCTCAAAAATAGAAAAAAAATGTGTTAAAAGTGTTTAAAAGTCCAGGTAGCGCACCAGTCTGCAGACACTGAGGAAAAACACTCCATGATGCATATGCATGCACAGAATCATTGCATATCACTAGATGTTTACAAGATCAATCCACTAGATGTTTAGATACTATAGCCTTTGTATAAAATTTGTTTTTGTTATTCTGGGGGGGGGGGGGGGAGGGTACTTCTGAACCCCATAGCTCAAAGCATATGGGTAACAGAGACCTTATTTCAGGTTTCAAAGGAGGCTTTTTCATGGGCTTTCCTACATGTCAAGAAACAAGATTCCAGGTCAAATAGTTATGATTTGTGCCCTGTTAACAGGCGACCACACTTTGAAGGTCTCAAAAACAGAGAAAAAATATTAAAAAATGGGAAAAAATACAGGTGGCGCCACCAGTCTGCAGAAACTGATGAAACACTCCATGACCAATATCCATGCAAAGAATAATGGTGATCAATGCAATAGTTATTCAGATACTTGAGCTTTTGCATCAAATTTTTAGTTATTCTAGGGGGTAACTTCTTAGCCCCATAGCTCGGACAATATGGGTGACAGAGACAAAAGTAGACTTTTTCATAGGCGTTCCTGCCTGTCAAGATACAAGATTTTAGGTCCAGTCATTACAATTAGTGCCCTTTTAACAGATGACCACATCTTTAAAGGTCCCCAAAACAGAAAAAAAAAAATACCAAAAAAATGGAAAAATGCAGGTTGCGCCACCAGTCTGCAGAAACTGATGAAACATTCCATGACCAATATCCATGCAAAGAATCATGGAGATCAATGCTTAAGTTATTCTGATACTGGATGTAAAGTAAGAAGATTTCAGGTCCAGCAGTTATGATTTGTGCCCTGTTAACAGATAACCGCATCTTTTTAGGTCTCAAAAATAGAGAAAAAAAATCGGAAAAATACAGGTTGCGCCACCAGTCTGCAGATACTGATGACACACTCCATGATCAATATCAATGCAAAGAATCATGCTGATCAATGCATTAGTTGTTCAGACACTTAAGCTTTTGTATCAAATTTTTCATTGTATCCGCCAAAACGAAGTTTTGCGGATACTATGTTTTTGACCGGGTTCCGCCGCCGCCGCCGCCAACGCCGCGTTCGTTTCCGGAGAACTCCCCTGAAACTACTGGACGGATTTTTCCGAAACTAACACAAATAATCGGGTCACATGTGAACTGGTGCCTAACCAAGTGACCTTGACCTCTGACCTTTCCTCTCTGCCCAGCGTCCGTTTGTGCGTCTGTTTCCACACATAAACCAATATATCCCGGGAACCGTTTGACCGATCAGGAATTTTTTTTTACACAAATGTAGCCCTGGGATAGCTTTATAACATACACAACGAAAGGTGGCGCCACCTGCAACCATGTTTGCACAGTGTCCATCTGTTCATCTGCCTTGGGTTAAAATCACTCATATCTCTGCAGTGGTTTGACTAATTCACCTAAAATTTGGCATGCGTATACATCCTAGATAGCTTTCTTGATTTTATGACAGGTGGCGCCACCTACATTCACATGAACGCTGCAGACATCCAAGCTCATATCTCGGGAACCGTTTGACCAATCAGAAAAAGAAATTTACACAAATGTAGCCCTTGGATACCTTTATAACATACACAAAAATGGTGGCGCCACCTGCAGCCATTTTTGCACAGCGTCCATCTGTTTGTCTGCCTTAGGTTAAAATCACTCATATCTCTGCAGTGGTTTGACCAAATTACCTGAAATTCGGCATGCGTATAGATCCCGCATTTCTTTCCTCATTTTATGACAGGTGGTGCCACCTACATTCACGTTCATGCTGTTGACATCCATGCTTATATCTCCGGACTCTTTCAATCAATCAGGAAATTTTTTTACACAAATGTAGCCCTGGGATAGCTTTATAACATACACAGAAATGGTGGCGCAACCTGCAGCCATTTTTGCACAGCGCCCATCTGTTTGTCTGCCTTGGGTTAAAATCACTTTTATCTCTGCAGTGGTTTGACCAAATTACCTGTAATTCAGCATACATATACATCCTGGATAGCTTTCTTGATTTTATGACAGGTGGCGCCACCTACATTCACGTTCACGCTGCAGACATTAATGCTTATATCTCAGGAACCGTTTGACCAATCAGGAAAAAATGTTACACAAATGTAGCCCTTGGATACCTTTATAACATACACAAAAATGGTGGCGCAACCTGCAGCCATTTTTGCACAGCGTCCATCTGTTTGTCTGCTGTGGGATAAAATCACTCATATCTCTGCAGTGGTTGGCCTTTTCACATGAAATTTTGCATGTGTATACATTTTGGATAGTTTCTCGTTCAAATAACAGGTGGCGCCACCTACAATCATGTTTATGTGGCAGAGATCCATTCAAATATGTAACACATGTAACTCTATATCCCCTTGCCACTCAATCCATGCCTCACTTCACCCGTCCTTCTCTGATTTTGGCAGATACACGTAGTCGCTTGTCGACTACCCGTATTCTAGTTATTCTGGGGGGTACTTCAGAGCCCCATAGCTTGATGAATAAGTATGACAGAGACGTAATTCCACGTTTCCAAGGAGATTTTTCATGAACCTATCTGGATGTAAAGTAAGAAGATTCCAGGTCCAGTGATTACGATCTGTGCCTTGTTAACGGACAGACGGCCGGACGGACGACGGACAAAGAGTGATCGCTATAGCTCAGATGACTTTCAATCAGCTGAGCTAAAAACGTGCCAGATTTTCCGCCTTCCATTGTTTTGTTCCTCAGATTTCTGCTACTCCCATTTGTTTACCCCTTTTCTAAGATCCTGCAACCCCCCCCCCCCCCCCCACCACCACCACACACACGCCCTATGTATGACCAAAGAGTGTGAATGGACAACAATTGCAGTTCATATGGCATATCGTCAGGCATGTCATTAAAGCAAGAAATGCTTTTTAGCTAAACTGACAATAAGTCATCTGAACTATATAGTCGTGGTCCTTTGTCTGTTGTCCTGTAACAGGGCACGTTTTGAAACCGCTGGACCTTTGAATAAAAAATTTTGCATACAGTTAGATGTCCCCAAAATCTCCTACCATACAGTAAATAGGGTCACTAGGGCTTCGTTTGAAGAAATTTCTTTGAGAAATTAAGGAAAAAAAACCTCAATTTTTTATTCAAAACTTATTTTCACACTTCAGGACTGCCTATTATCAAAACCACTCATCTGTTTTCCTTATAAATAATTCTCTATATAGTTCCTATGTACATGCCAGAAATTAGATCTGCATTATATAATTTAAAAAAGTCATGGGCCCAAACATATTGCACTTTGTAAAAAATCAGGAAAAATATTTGGTCACTTAACACAAAAAAATGTTAAATTTAGGGACTTTTTTTCAGTAATATAACTTAATATAACTTTGATTCATCAAAATTTAATTCTATACCCAAAATAAGATCAAAATCTTTAAATTTTTTTTAATATTATCAAAAATATAAAATTGGTTCCTTAAATTTTGCCCACATTTGACCACTTTTTTTCTCCTAAGTATATTTAATTTATTGTTCACAGCCAGGATACATGTGGATTTAATCTGTTGAAATTTGAAACTTGAAAGTAAAAGCTTAAAAATTATTCTAATTACTGAAGTTTTTCAGATGCTCTAATGTATTTGCATTTTGTATATCCAAGACCCCACTCTTGCTCACTACAGCCTTGCCTAGGTAACCTCAATAGTGATGCAGCACTGGCAGAACACCCCTGCTGTAAAAAACATACACTTATTCTCATGAGCCCTGTTGTTACGCCCCCCCCCCCCCCAACCACCACCACCACCATCACCAATTATATTGCAATACGTGGTTTGCTATTGTCAACTGTATTTCTTTAAATGTAAAGTTTTTGATCCAATGTGCACAACTTTTCTTTAAATATTAATTCAAGAAGTAACCAAGAGATGCCATATTGTTTTGATTTGGCATTTTTAAGAAATTGTTTCCTTTTAAATAATTAAACAAAATAAAATTTAACCCATCAGTATAGGCATAATTTGATAATATATGAAACAAATAATGGATAAATAAAGGTGCAATTTAAAATTGTGAATTTTTGAGTGTTAATTTCATATATTCATTGCTTATATCTTTGTGCATAATGTGATGTTACCTGACTAAATTAAGCATAAATGTTATTGCAATTTAGATTTGTCAAAAATTTAAATATTCAGGTATATATGATAGACTGTAAATATATAGTAAAATTTATAAACTTAAAAAAATGACTTAACAAAAGAAAAAATAGGATCTAATGCAAAATTTGTTCATTATTTTCCTGTCTCGATAGAATGGAAATTAAAGTCATTTGCTTTGCTTTCAATCTCTCTGCCTGTTATTTTTTTTAATATTTAAAAATAATTTCATTTGAATTAAATTTTATCCTTTACGTATATGCAGAGGTGCTGTAACTCCCACCAGTCCCTGTAAGCACCCTGGAATTTAATTCCGTATTCTGTATTTATATCCAAAGGTGTTGAAACTCTCCCCCTCCCCCTCAGTCATTGAGCACTAGTTCCTGAGCACTGAGGAAAGTATTTTTATTGCAACTTTAAAAATCTATGGTGATGCAGTTTAAACTGTCACAATCAGCTGAGCGCCGTGACCCATGGGTCCCTTGTTGGTATTCGCATTCTTCCATATATTTTCTATGAAAATACAGAAATTTGGTCAGTATTGCATATTGTTTTGAAGTTATGGGCCCAAATATGATGCAATTTAAAAAAAAAATCAGGAATTTACTCACTTAACATGAGAATTGCTGAAGCTGGAGAATTTTTTTTTCAGGGATATAATTTTTTTATCAAAATTAAATTGTTTATCCAAAATTTGGGTACTACGGCACGTTTTTTTCCCCCTATAAGCACTGTTTTTCCATTTTCACAGCATATATGTATGAGGATCTAATCTTTTCAAATCTGAGAATTCATTGATTGAAAAGAGAAGCTTTTATTCAAGTTTTCATACACCGTTTCAAATGTTGTTTACATCAAGCCCACTTAGTAGTACAGCCTTCATTTGAAAAGATGTTTTATTTTATCAAATTTACTGAATCTTTTATTTTAGTTTTGCGGATACTATGTTTTCAGTTTGACGCTGCCGCCGCCGCCGCCGCCGCTTAGGTTTCCGAAGAACTCCTCCGTTACCACTGGGAAGAATTTTTTTTTTAATTTGGAATTATGATCGGGTCACATGTGAACCGGAGGCGCCACCTGCAACCATTTTTGCACAGTGTCTGTCTATTTGTATGCCATGGGATAAAATCACTCATGTCTAAGCAGTGGTTTGACTTTTCTGCCTAAAATTTTGCATGTTTATACATTTTGGATAGCTTTCTGGACTTTGTGGCAGGTTGCGCCACCTACATTTATGTTTACGCTGCAGACATTCAGGCTTATATCTCAGGATTGGTAAGACATATCCCCCTGAAATTTTGCATGTGTATAGATCTCACATAGCTCTTAATCTGCACGAAATTGGTGGCGCCACCTGCCACAATTTTTGCACAGTGTCCTTCTGTTTGTCTGCTGTGGGATAAAATCACTCATATACAAGTAGTGGTTTAACTTATCTGCCTAAAATTCTGCATATGTATACAACTTGGATACCTTTCTGGATTTTGTGGTAGGTGGCGCCACCTACATACACATTTCGGCTGCAGACATCCATGCTAATTTGCAACACACCTCACTCTATTTCCCCTTGCCACTGATTACGGCGGATACACGTAGTCGCTTGTCGACTTCCCGTATTCTAGTTCCAGAAATAAATTATAGCTGAGATAGCAATTAGCACAGTGATATTATTTGTCCCTCATTCAACCAAGGGTGTGTATACTTTATTTGAAAAAAAATATAATTTAATCAAATTTACTTAATCTTTTATTTCGGTGAATAAAAATAAGCATGTACTGAAAACTCCAATGTACAAATTTTTAAAAGTGATTCTAGGAATTATCTTGAAGATGCAATGTTGTGGCATTATTTTCTTTAAAATTCAGTTTTAACATTTGTGATTTAAAAATAATAAAATATATGTGTATGCATAATATGACCCGATATAAGCTACAATAAATAATGATTGCAACTTAGAATTCTGATATTTTAACTTATATTTTCAGATTTTTATATTACAAATTTATAAAAATTGTAAATAGAAAAATGAATCTGATAAAAACTATTGATGGAAAAAGTGGATATGCTTAAAAATAGGGTTTAATATAAACTTAAATGCATTATTCCCTTAAAGTGAAATAAAAGTACAAGTGCATTCTGTTCACTTGCTTTTCCATCTGTACGTTTTTCATACGCATCACAGTATCTCAAAACTTATCATCAAAACTATAACCAAGTAGGAGGGCCCCTTACCTCTTAACTTTTCATATGCTTATATATATGAAAAACATCACAATAGATTATTTTGCATTTGCAAAAATTTCAAACTTCAGCTAAGAGACGTGAATCATGGGTCCCTTGTTTTAGCATATGACCTACCGGTAAGTCATCTGAGCTGTAGTCATGGTCCGTCGTCCGGTTGGAT
Source organism: Sipunculus nudus (assembly GCA_026874595.1). NCBI lineage: Eukaryota > Metazoa > Annelida > Sipuncula > Golfingiida > Sipunculidae > Sipunculus > Sipunculus nudus. The sequence continues at coordinate 63,269,385 of CM049319.1, forward strand.
GTCCGTTAACGGGGCACATTTACGAATCCAAAAGTTGCATACAGTTAGATGCCCCCAAAATCTCCTTCCATACCAAAAATTGGATCAGTACGACTTCGTTCCTTTGTGATATTAAGTACAAACATCAATATTCCATTAACAACCGATTGTTACACTTGTAGACTGCATAATGTCAAAACCACTGATTTTTATATTGATCATATGTAAAATAACTATTCCTCTATATATTTCCTATGTACATACCAAACATTAGGTTAATATTGTGTAAATTCTTAAAGTTATCGGCCTGAAACATAATGAACTTTGTAAAAAAAAAAAAAACAAAACAAAAAAAAAAAAAAAAAGGGAAAGATATTTGCTCAATTTTACATGATAGCTGTTGTAGCTAGAGACTTTTTTTCACGGATATAACTTTATTTAATCAAGATTCAATTGTATACCCAAAATTAGATCTGAATCTTGCAATTTTTTAAAGTTATTAGCATAAATTAGCCGAAAATTAGGTTAGCTATTGATTTTAGGCTTTTATTGAAATTTAGGCTCTTATTGTATTCATTTGCTTGGTGAAACTTCAGGCAGCCCACTTCTGGTCACTGGCGATCAGCTTTGCCAGGGTACATCAATTTTCATGGGTCCTGGGGGAGATTCCCTTCTGTGGCAGGTCTGCAGTTATTCAGACTGCCTGTATACATGTAACCACCACAGACCTCCCCTCCTCCTCTGTCTGTCTGTCACTCTGCTATTTCCAATTGATAGGTCAATAAACAAGATGATTCTTATATCTCCATCATAAGTCATCAAAAGTATACAAAACGGTTTTTTCTTCATATCTGTGCGACTATAAGTCGTATCTACTTCAACGGTAGCTCATTTTAAATGTCATTCCAAGGCCTGTCTTCTGGTGTGTAGCTGACTTAATTTGCGGTTACCTTGGTAACGCATTTTCAGGGAAAAGTGCTGATATTTTTCTGACTTTGTCAGCTTTAAAGCTACAGAGGTCTAGTTTTTTGCATCAGGTAGCATTCAACTAGAACTACAAGGTTTTATTAAAGTCTTGCAATATCTCATATAATATCTCGTTAAACGAGATATTTCGAGATTTCAGTAATCTTGCCCTGGAGGCCACAGTTTTCCAGGAAACTTTTTGAAACTGACAAATCATAAGTCTTACACTATTATCTCGAAATTGTTTTTTCATTTTTTTTAATGCGACCGCTAGGGGGCGCTGTATGCAAACCTCCCCAACATATTATGTTTTGGACATATCTCCAAAATTATAAGCCTCAATTACAAAAACTATAGCTTATTTTCTTCCTCTTAGTCTTCTCCATGTTGCTGATAGCTATGTAGTGTCCCATATATAATTGTGAGAGGGAGAGACAAGTTGTTAATTGGATTAGGGCATATGCATGGTAGTTTGAATGAGAGCGCAGAGTAAACAGAGTGATCGTTCTTATCAGTCACTTCACACCTGACGCGTGCCCCGGCGCGGTAGCCAATGACCTGATTACCGATGACCGACCCCTCGGACCAGTAAGCTCCGCCTACTTTAGTTTGACAGTTCTCCAGTTGTCATCATGCCTAACAAAATCCCTTTTTTAACATTGATAAACCATTAAATTTTATAATTTATATATTGAAACCTATTCTCATCGGAACATTTAGTGAAAAAAAACAACTGTCACTTGCGCTTATATCCCTGTTTTCCACTCAAAACGAAATTTCTCTTCCCAAACAGTTTTTGGCCGTTTTCTCAAAACAGTATTTCAGGAGACTGTACGGTCTTCAGAGCGATATTTCTCAAAAACCATCAAATATAGAGTCTTCAAATTTTGAATATAGGTAAATCAACGAGTATTCTAAAATGCGATTTTTTCTTTTTCCTATATCGTTTTTAGTATAGTAGAAATACGTTATTTAAACAAAATAAGTATTGTAAACATCACACATTTTTTTTTAATTTAAATTTAATTATGAAAAAAAGACTTTAAATATATAACCAAAAAAACGCCTGGAGATATTTGTATGTAGTTTCAAATGATACTATTTCCACACACATACCCTATGCCAATTTTGAGATACATCCAATTAAAAAAGATTATTTTAAATCATTTCAAGTTTTAAATTTTCAAAGTGGACACTGTTACACTTTTTAAATATACCTCATCTGATAGAGAATTTTCTGAGGATTCTAAATATATATACATCACTGTGTCTAAAATTATTATTAATATGAATTCTAAAGCTAAATTAACCCAAGGTTGTTTGACGATGATTAGACCTTAAGTCATCTGGTCTCAATCTTGTGTCACTTTGTCAGTATGTCTCTCTGTTTGTCAGTTGTCCTCAAATTCGCCTGCTTTCTGTTGCTTGCGTCTCACATGGAGCATTCTACAGGCCACAGTTTTGAAAGAATCCTTTTGAAACTATTACATCTTATGTCATACAGTATTATCTCGAAAGAGGTTTTTCATTTTCCGGATATGGCAACTAGGGGGCGCTGCACTCGACCCTTCCCAACATATCATTTTATTTTTGCCATATCTCCAGAACTATTAACATCAATTACATAAACTATAGCTTATTTTCTCCCTCTGAGTCTTCTCTATAACCTGGGGTAGTCATTTGGACTCAATCTTGAGTCACTTTGTCAGTGTGTCCGTCTGTTTGTCAGTTGTCCTCAAATTCACCTGCTTGCTGGTTCTTGCGTCTCACATAGAGCATTCTACAGGCCACAGTTTTGAAAGAATCCTTTTGAAACTGGTACATCTTTTGTTATACACTACTATCTCGAAACGAATTTTTCATTTTCCCGATATGGCCGCTAGGGGCGCTGAACACGACCCTCCCACTCATATCATTTTATTGGCCGTATCTCCAAAACTCAAAGCCTCAATTACATTAACTACAGCTTATTGTCTCCCTCTTAGTCTTCTCTATAACCTTGGGTAGTCATTTGGACACAACCTTGAGTCACTTTGTCAGTGTGTCCGCCTTTTTTTGTCTGTTGTCCTCAAATTCGCCCGCTTGCTGGTTTTTACGTGTAACATATACCATTGTACAGACCACAGTTTTGCAGGAATCCTTATGAAACTGGTACAGCTGATGTCATGCACTAAGATCTCGAAAGTCTTTTTTTCATTTTCGGTATATGGAAGACCTTAAGTTGGATTAATGTCACCCCCTCCTCTGACATGAAGATAATGTGGGAAATTGACTCTCAGGCAGACATACATTACTAAAACGGTATTACAATTTTTTTTTTCAATAAAGATGGTATGTACAACACTACATGATACCATCTGTATCAGTTCTGTAGCATTCATATTCTGGCACACAGCAGCAAATCGTGCATTCATTTTGTAGAATACTGTTTCGCTATAAAGTAAAAAAAAATAGAACTTTTGGGCTTTTTTTGGGAGATGAATTTGAACCATCTGCACTTCTGACGTAGTAACTAACAAAAAGAGGTAGGCCGCATCAGGTGTTATCATACGCTGGGACAGGATTCGTAGACACACGCGCACACACACACATACACACAGTCAGTAGAAAAAAGTCATATAAAATGGAGGCTCAAACATGCAAACACCTGTTACTGGATATGTGAATACTGAATCAAAGTTATATTTCATCATATAAAGAATCTGAAGTAAGCTTCCTACCTGGTATCCATGCAGATATGATGGAGAATGCAAAGCAGTCAGTGCAATAAAAAAGAATGCCCGTGCAATAAAAAAGACTGTCAAGTACGGTTCTCAGGTGTGGTTCTCAGGCACCACCCGCGTCAATTTTAATCCGATATAGGACGACCGAAATGCGCATCCCATTTGTTATTTGAAGAACCTGTATATGGTGTTTTTAAGAAGTTGATGGGTCTAAATTTCCTATAGAATCACATTCTTCACATGATTGAAAATAAAGAAGTCTAACTTGATTTTATTTTAGCCTAGTAATTCCCAATGAGGAACAAGTAAAAAGCTCGAAAATGATGACGTGTTTAACGAAAAGTTAGAGTTTCTAATAGTGAGTGATCCAAAGGGGCCCGGGCCCGTCAGGAGTTTCCTACATGAAAAAAATACTTGAAAATTAGAAAATCTCCTTTGGCTTTTATGTTTATTTGCATTTATATAGCTGTCATCTGGTCTTTTTAATTATTGAACAATTTTATCATATATGACGAATGTCCCCAGAAAGTAAACAAAACTTTGGTAGTTCCTTCCATCTGTTTGGTGGAACATGATGCAAGTTGATATATGTAAACCATGAGCTTTTGAAAAAGAAAGAGGTTGTCACAGAATCACAGTGGTCATCGATACAGCTTCCATGCTCTGCTGGTCTAACACCTGTCAAAGTAAGTGAGTCAGACGCATCTGCACTCGACATGGCTGCGGCGGCACCTGATGATTTATCGAACTATTTAAACCCCTTATATTCCTGTAATTTTTTTTTTCATCCAAGATTCAATTGGTTTTGTCTTTATTTTGATAGTATTGTGGTTGATAGTACATATAGCATGAGAAGCACATACTGTAGTGTAGGTAACCTCTTGTTTGATGCTTGTCTTTGGCCTGAGAAAATAAAGATGCCTGCTAAGACCTCCATATGATTTTCTTTTAGTTTAGCATGGTGGATAAAGGATAGCCTATACATCATATAAGAATATACGTAGCATTAAATGGACAATACTATGCATCCTTCTGTTACGGACTCTTCTTTAGTAAACCGCTTCAATAAGTAGTTAGCCTTGGTTTTAAATCGAATAAAGAGTTTATTATACCGTAAACCTGAATGAGTATTATAACTAAGAAAAGGAAGGGGCCGGAAACCTTTTGTACCACCTCAGATTTTCTCTCGGAGGCCCTGCTTAGTCTCATTCAGAGCGTCAACATATTATCTCCAGAAAACTGAATGAAATATATCCTTTCTACTCAGTTTTAACTCATCTTAATAATTTGATCAAATATATAGACAAATTAACAATCGTCAGTGACTCTCATCCCTGACGCGAAATAGGCCTAACTGTGCAATTCTTCAAATAGGGGTCAAAATTGGGTCCGACTGCTTCATAGGGTATTATTAACACACAATCATGGTCATAATTATATCAGAATGAGTTTGATGATTTATTTCGATTCCCTATGTGAGGGTTATATTGCAAGAGTAAGTCCAGATACAATTTTAGGGCCAATTTTTAAGATCCAAAATGAAGCCTTAATAAAAAATAGATTTCCTAAAAAGGAGGTTCCAATGAAAATATAAATAAATTTTGTATCCATCAGTAATAATTGGGGTATTTTTGTGTTTGTTTACTATAAACAAGATCTAATGTGCTTCCTACAAAATTTCTATCAGCTGCTCCTCAGTATTTTTCACTCGCTGGACTAATGAAGCCACGTGTTAAATTTTCGTCAACTCCGTTACAACTGCACCAATATGCCATCTACAGCCATCCAGTGGAACAAATCGAGTGGCCATCCATGAACAGAGAGAGGCATCTTAAATCTATTAGAAATGATATATTTGTTTGAACGATTTCATGTGAATTATGTCCGCTGATCAGGGTAAATTTAAAAAATGATCAGCTCCGTTACCATCAACTCCGTTGCGATTCTATTGTAATGGAATTGACGAAAATATAAATAAATTTTGTATCCATCAGTAATAATTGGGGTATTTTTGTGTTTGTTTACTATAAACAAGATCTAATGTGCTTCCTACAAAATTTCTATCAGCTGCTCCTCAGTATTTTTCACTCGCTGGACTAATGAAGCCACGTCCTAAATTTTCGTCAACTCCGTTACAACTGCACCAATATGCCATCTACAGCCATCCAGTGGAACAAATCGAGTGGCCAATCATATCATTCGTTACAGTGTAGGACATTCAAAGTGAAGAATCATGGCTTCAATCCATTGTTTTGATTTTTTTTTCAGTGAAAAAGTGTATAAAAAGTTAAGTAGCTTAATTCACCCATCAACTCTGTTACACCATTTGTGAAAAAAAGTAATCGTTGAAACCTATAAACATCCATGAACAGAGAGAGGCATCTTAAATCTATTAGAAATGATATATTTGTTTGAACGATTTCATGTGTATTATGTCCGCTGATCAGGGTAAATTTAAAAAATGATCAGCTCCGTTACCATCAACTCCGTTGCGATTCTATTGTAATGGAATTGACGAATCACCAAAAATTTTTTTCTATGAAAAGTACAAAAGTTGTTCAGCAAATCCATGCCGATACACGGGCTTAATATCTCCTGTTTACCGCTTTTGTATCCGTTATTATGGTTCTGTGTGTGAGTAAACACAGTGGACCTTTGTCTGTTTACAATAACAAGACCGCTTGACCAGAAGCAAGATCTTAGTCTAGCACACGCGACAATTATAAAAAAAGAGAAGAAACATGAAAGAAAATCACCCAGAAAAGCTTGAAAAACCTTGATTTGTTTTTTTTTCACTTGTAAAGAGGAGAAAGCAAACGAAGAACGAAATATTGAAAGATCCCGTAATAGTTTAAGGAGACTAAATTTTACTTCATGTATACTAAAAATACTTGGTTTGTAAAATGTAAATAGGTCCTTTTTTTCATTTAAACTCTTTACAATACAATCGGCTCTCTCTTTCTCTCTCTCTCTCTCTCTCTCTCTCTCTCTCCCTCTCTCTCTCTCTCTCTCTCTCTCTATATATATATATATATATACGTTTATGTGTGTGTGTGTGTGTGTGTGTGTGTGTGTGAAAAGACTGAAAGCCTTGGGATATAATACCAGCGCTGTGTTAGAATGGCTCAGCCGGTAGATACTATATATGTCATTAGTAATACATGTAATGTCTATCAGATGTTCTTTTTTGACCAGATTAAATATCCCGACATGTGCAAGGGACGCAATAAGCTATTATTACTTGCGGGGAATTCCTATGCTTATATGGCAAATTTGAAATGGAAATAAAATTTAGAAACGAGAACAATCATTTAGAAACGAGACAAACACAGCGCTCACGCCACCTGGTGTACAGCATAAATTCACAATTCAAGGGTTTTCAAGCTTTTCTAGGTGTTTCTTCTTTTATGTTTCTTTTATTTTTTATAATTGTCGCAACTGCGCGACCAAGATCTTTCCTCTGGTCACCGGGCCTTCTTATGTAAACACTTAACAGACACTTATAGAGGTTCTGTAATACAGAGATGCCCATTAGGAGAGGTTCATGATTCATGTTTAATTAAATGAAGTGTTTTTGATCCAATAAGTTGAACTTCATGCCGTTTACAAAAGGGCGAGTTACACGTCCATGTACCACATGATCTTATACCAATCCGCAAATGAGACAAATCTGAGGTGTAGATTTTACCAACACTTCAGCCTGACATATGCGTTTAAGACTTATTTTTTAATTTCGTATTCTTCTGTCACAGATTAATCGCACGTCCATGAGTGATAGTTTTTAATATATTTTTTTTTATAATTTAGTTCAAAATAAAAATTATACGTACCCCATTAAATGGATCGTTTTCTATTCAGCTACCTAACAATCATATCAATGGCTGTATATGCATTAAATAGTTTAAAAGGTCAACTACACGATGTGTTATGTATAAATCTAGTTCTTAGAAAGGTCAGTTTAGAATATTAGAAACCTGCCGTACAAATAACCATTCTCAGTTACTTAAAATCAGGCTATTTGGGAGCTGTACCTCTTATGCGAACCCTTCTTTCTAAAAAAGTAGTTTCAGTTTGGCAAAGGCAAGATTTGTTTCTTATTAACATTATGACAGGCTCACTATTATAACATCATATACTGCTAACATTATTTAATCACCTGTCGTAAAATGAGTTCTTTATATGATTGTCAGACAACGATTTGATGTATATTTCGCTTGCTTGAAATATTACAGAAACCTGGACACACAAAAATGTGAATCGAATAGCATTTAAATATATATTATAAATAAATAGATATATGTGATTGTGTGTGTTGTTTCCAATGGTGGTCCAGCTGTTTGCAAGGAGTTGGAGATGTTGTATATATGTTGGAGCCCATTTGCAGATCTGGCCCATCTGCCGATGGGCTTTGCCCATATGAGGATCCGTTATTGGGCTGCCCATCTGCAGATGGGCAGCCCAATAACGAATTTGATACCACGAACTTTCTGGCCCATCTGCAGATGGGCTTGGCCTAATAACCGATTTTAGTATTTTGTTTGTAATACGTTATTATTTTATTATCTTTATGACTTTTGTACTCAGACAAACATTTATCAGAACTTAATGAGTGAATTGAAACATAAATCACTATCACAGCCTTACATCAATAATTTTTTCATTAAAATTACATAGATGTGCATAGAAAACTACATAGATGTGCATGCAGTGTTACAATACTCTATTAAATAACTTTTTACAAACAATTCTTAATTAGTCTACATTGCATTCGTGTGATGTTAAGAGTTTTATTAGGTTCACTTTTTACCCAAGAGTAATTACAGCTGTTGCGAAAAAATCTCATTTACATTACCACATAGATGCGACTTTCACGGTACATACAATTTACTAAAGAGAAATTTATGTGGTACAAATCAGTTTCTCATATTTATTTTTAATATCCACATATATATCAAGGTTACCACATACATTTTGACAATAGAATAGTGTAATATATGAAGCAAACACTCTCTCATGAGTCATTTGATCTCACAGTCAATCACAATCATGCACTTTCACCACAATATTACATCTTGATACAATTTCTTTTGAAGAAGTGTCTTATTGATAAGCTCTCTATACTAAAGAATTCGTACAAAATTGTTGGCGTCCTGGTGATGCGAGCAGCAGGGAAGTCAGACATTACTCCTTTTTTTCAGGGTATCACAGAGATGATGCCGAGGTTAAATGTAGTTTTGGCTGCAGGGGTCATTGCTGGAGAGTAGTGTCTTTGCTAAGGCCAGGGAAAAAAAGCCACAAAATAATTTAAACAAAACGATAGGGTTAGGTTTCACATATCTTTCACAGTAACATGGAATTGACGAATCACCAAAAATTTTTTTCTATGAAAAGTCCAACCAGTAATAAATTATTCCCTGATGAAGGGATTTATAAATCAACACACTTAAGAGAAGAAGCAGCTTTACTGACCACGTGATATATAGTATAATCCCTTTAAATGCGTTTATCTTGGTCTGGAAAATATTGTTGCTCTTTGAAAAAAAATAATTAATTTTGGTAGTTAAAAAATGCTTTAGTCTTGAAAGTTGACAGCAATAGAAACATTAAAACTTATATATTAGACATATTTTATAAGTTTGTTTTAGAAGTGCGGACGGGACCGGACCAGACCGTTCGATGCACCAAATAAGCGTCCTGTCCTTGTCAGGTCTTACTGTAGGCGTTCCGGTCCATAAGGTGGACCGGTCCAAGGGGTTCGGTCCATTTATTAAAATATCATTAAAATTAAAATATGTTGTAATTCCTTTTATTCTACGTTTGTTCTACATATTTTTTTCATTACATATATTTGTTCAAATATTTAACAAAACCGAATATCATACACAGCAAAACGTGCTATAAATGTAATATTATAATCTATACTTTAATCGCAGGATCTGGGTGTGATTTTTAATGACAAATTTAAAATTACAATCTTTGTTAATAATTTTACAGTGGTATATATTTTGTGTTACTGTGTGGGGCATAGTGATTAGAATATAAGCCAAATGTGCAGGGTGGAGCGAGCTGATTTAAAGAATTTGCTTGGCGGGGATAGATGCAGGCTGACATAAGCTGATTAGTTTTGTAGCGGTTCAAATGCGGTATGATATTTAAAACCTATTAATCTAATGTGCAGGGTTGGGCGAGCTGATTCATAGATTATGCTGGGCAGGGATGCGGATTGACAGCAGCTGATAAGTTATGTAATGGTTTATGTGCGATTTGATACAGAAAACTTATTAATCCTTTGTTAATAATTTAATATAAAGAATATATTTAATGTATTCATCGTATAGAAATTGGTCTTATTATACTGAGCAAAAGTATCAGCATTGTGCAACACAGCAGGGACAATGATCTAATGCTGAACATGTCACTTCAATCATAAGTTAATAAAAAATTGACCTTTAACTGTTTCTCAAGAGGAAAAAAATATAAAATAATACATGTTATACGTATATAATTGTACTATTGCAGCTGTCATTGCTTTAAATACATTTTATGTAGCCAATGAGTCTTTCTGAGATGGTTTATTGCCCCTTGTTCATAACACGATTTGTTGGGGAAACTAAATCCTTAAACTCATCTGTTTAACTTAAACCTTTAAACATTAGGTATAGAGCGGTCAAACCGGTCCGGTCCAGGAATAAGCGGTCCGGTATTTTGTGTTATCGGTCCAAGCGGTCCGGTCCGCACCTCTAGTTTGTTTATGAGCTTATAACTTAAATTCATTGGGTTTACAGGCTAATCACCATTGCTAAGACTGGGAAAGAACGAATGAAGGTATATAGACATTATTATTTTCTGTTGGATTCGTCTAAAGAAGTGTTAGGCAGACTATAACCTATATACGAAAGGAGAACATTTCAATTATGAACATTGTGTGTTGTGTATTCCGTTCTCTGTTCTACACCTGACAGCTTTTAGTGTAACACGAATTCAGGTTGATTACAAGGCCGCTGAAAGTGTTCAGCTCAATCACATTTTAGCATTGCAATAACCATCCAAGGACATTATGACTTCTTAATAAAACATGAAATCTTTTGCATTAAATTAGGAGAAAGTTTTGGAACATATTACTGTGTACAATTTTTTAGTGGTCGAGCAGGCCCTTTTTACTTAGGATTCACTGTTCAATCAAACAACTGGTATAAGTTTACTTTAATATTTGCGTTGTTTTAAATATTTGTGAAATTAATGGAAATTTTTTATTAGTTTAGATGATACTAGCCTATAATGCCAGTTGCATATAGAGCACAGCTCTTAATTTTATAAGGTAACAAAACTATAATTTTTGTTTAAAATGGATCAACTCCGTTACAGCTCTTAATTGTTACAATATTTTCCTGGATTAAGATAATGTTGGCATTTCTTTACATTCTCAAGTATTTTTTGTCATTAAAGGAGAAATATGTTTTTATTGAATTCATATTGAAATGGTTAAATACCAAGTAGATAGTCATTTTGCAAGTTCTTTCTCGCAATCCCAAGCTGAGCTGTTCAATTTAGCAGTAATTTACATTAATTGACTTTATGTGTTTAACATAAACGTTATGTGGTAAACTTCTGTTTACCTGTGAGGGTAACTTGTGTCGATCCATTTGAGCATGATACAACATGATAGTTATCTGTTTACTTTTTGTTCAAATGTGTTAAAAGTTTAGGTAAGAATATCTTTATAATTTATTGCGTAATCAACTTCGTTACATTTCAGTAAGCGCAACATTTTAGCCAAAAACTATTTTCGATCGTTTTCCTTCAGACTTTGCAGCAGTTAACGTTAGAAAGAATTGTCAAATTATGGACATTTTGTAGGAGATCAGTAATATTGAGCGTACATGTCTCTTTTAGCAAGTTCTCTTCAATGCACTTTATGGGTCAAACATATGTGTGCACTATCACCTTATTATTCAGCATTAATACAAGGCCTACAGGCCTAATGGGAACCTGTGCATATGGATATACACCAGGTATAACGCTTCAATGCTGAACCACTACTTTTCATATATATGAACAATGCAAGTACTAAACATCTGAACAAGAAACAATACACAAACATCACTGCTGAAATTCTCGCATGTGTGCACACAACACAAAAATTATTGTAGGTGGCACCACCAGTCTTGTATACAACAAAGCTATTTGACATGTATGAATATGCCCAATTTCAGGCTGATATATCAAATTCCTCCGTAGAATTAAGCAGGCACATACACTTTGCAAAAGTCATTGCAGATGGCGACACCTGTCTTGTGAACGAGAAAGCCATTAAAGACACATAGACAGGTCAGAATAGCAGGCCAATACATCAAACTTACCTTGAGTCTGATGCATGGGGCTGACCAGGCTTAGGTGAGAAAGGCTGTTGCCCCGAGTGTACTGTGACAAATTACTAGCTCAGGCTACTGCACTGAGTGAACTCTTGACCTGCACCTTGCTAGACTGAGTGAACTTTTGACCTGTACCTGGCTGCACTGAGTGAATTCTTGACCTATTGTATAATCTGACACAGTTGGCAGTCTGCCAAAGCTATAAATAAATCCAGACTGACCTTTTGCCTGTTGCCAAATCTGAAATAGTAGCCACACAATTGCATAAGCTCACAGATTGGCTCCATATGCAGCCCTGAGGGGCAGAACACCCATATGGTGATCAAATGATACTCATGATGTGATCACATGCTACCCATGAGATGATCACATGCTGCCCATGAGGTGCTCACATGACACCCATGAGGTGATCACATGCCTTGTGCTTGGCTGCACTGATTGAACTGTTGACCTATATTTGGCTGCACTGAATGAACTCTTGATCTGTTGCCAAATCTGAAACAATTGGCAGTTTCTCAACCTATTCAAGAAACATACACAAACTTGGCCTGTAATGTAACTCTGCTAAAATTTATCAAACACAAACCATTTGAACAAACTTGAGAGGGCTCGCCTCTGGGATCATTTCTGTAAATTTCTGACCGTTTACAAGAAGAAGATTTTAAATTTTTTTCTCAGCTTTTTCCCTGTAAAATCTAAGTAAATGCATATAGCAAAAATAAGCTGAATCCATCAACATTTATTTTGTGACAGATAATTGCATAAAATTTGGGGATGGTAGCTCCTGCTATTCCTGAGAAATTATGAATTAGTGTACAGATGATATCTAATATCATAAATCTACATTTCTAAAAGCTTTTAAAAACATTCTTGTCAATATTTTCCATAGATAACCTGAAATCTAAATGTCTAGAGGCATGATGTAATGGATGCTGATAAACTGGTGCTAGGCTAGATGTATCTGCTTCACACAGCTAACATGTATGGTAAAATGACTTAATTCAATCTTTATAAATCAGCCAAAATTCATTCTTTGGAACCATAAAAGACAATTATTATAAGAATGATTCAGGGAATTATTCTTGCAAAATATTAAACGAACTGGCCTCAGTATCATCAGTCAAAAAACGTTTTGTAGGTTTATAACTTAAATGGGAAAATACAGCAAAATGGCAAAGTTCAGCTTCCCATAATTCAGCCAAAAATCATTGAACCAAAACCATTTGAACAAACTTGAATTATCAACATCTATGGATAATTTATGTGTGAGATTTAAGAATTTGGCCCAGTGGTTTTTGAGAAGAAGATTTTTGTAGCCACTTAGCTAAAATGGGCTGTTATGGCATATGACCAAATTCAGCTTCCCATAACTCAGCCAAAAGTCACTGAACTGAGACCATTTGAACAAACTTGAATTATCAACATCTAAGAATAATTAATGTGTGAGATTTAAAAATTTGGCCCAGTGGTTTGTGAGAAGAAGATTTTTGTAGCCACTTAGCTAAAATGGGCTGTTAAGGCATATGACTAAATTCAGCTTCCCATAACTTAGCCAAATGTCACTGAACTGAGACCATTTGAACAAACTTGAATTATCAACATCTAAGGATAATTAATGTGTGAGATTTAAGAATTTGGCTCAGTGGTTTTTGAGAAGAAGATTTTTTAGCCACTTAGCTTAAATGAGCTCTATGTCATATGACTAAATTCAGCTTCCCATAACTTAGCCAAAAATCACTGAACTGAGACCATTTGAACAAACTTCAGAAAGCACTTCCCTAGACCCATTTCTGTGCGATATTAAACAATTTGGCCATATCGTTTCAGAGAAGAAGTTATTTGTAGACTGCAGTATGATACGGGCACTGATGACCCTCGTACAAAAAAGGCCGATGCAGGTGGCGCCACCAATACCTCAATTTCAGATATGACTCATGTGACCAACATTGGCATAAAATTTGGTGATGATAGCTCAAGCCATTTCTGAGATTGTAATTTTAGTATGCTTTTTTGGACAGATGACTAAGTTCAACTTCCTGTAACTCGGCCAAAAATCACCGAACTTAAACTATTCGAACAAATTTGAGAGAGATTGTTCCAGAAATCATTTCTGTAAAATATTGGACAATTTGGCTGTACAGATTCGGAGAAGATTTTTTCAGCTTTTTTAGCTTTTTCCCTATAAAATCTAAGAAAATGCAGTTAACCAAAAAATAAGCAAAATCCGATAGAGTTTTTTAGATGACTAATTTTATGCATAAAATTTGATGATGCTAATTCTTGCCGTTTTCAAGATAGTATGGGTTAACGTACAAACGACGGACGACGGACGCCGGACGACGCCACACCATCGCATAAGCTCACAGGTTCGCTAAAAATGCCAGGAATAATTTTCATATCAAACTCTAGTGTTTATGATGATTGTTTACCATATTTTTGTTAAATCTACATACGCGCCACATTCAATCTTCTTTTTACCGCATTATTTTGTGATTAAAAAAAATAAACTGCTGTAACGGAATTGACTTGCTGACTAAAGAGTGCCATTCTTCTATTGTGGAGAAAAAGCAAGTATGGAGAAAAGTGCGCTGCTGATGATAGTTTTTGACCTTTCATATATCCCGCTTGAAAAGGAAAGAAGAAAAAATGAATTTGGCAACAACTTTTTTCCCTCTGTTTGGGAAGTCAAAATTGACCCCCATTCGGAGAGTAACACAACTCTAGGCACAACTCCAGTAGAATCTGTGGGTTTGTAATTTTATACAATTTAATACAAGGCCTACAGGCCTAATGCGAACCTGTGCATTGGGAAATACACCAGGTATAATGCTTCAATGCTGGACCATTACTTTTCATGTATATGAACTATGCAAGTACTAAACATTTTGAATAAGAAACAATTACACAAACATCACTGCTGAAATTCTGACATAGGTGCACAAAACACGAAAAAGATTGTAGCTGGCACCACCAGTCTTGTATACAACGAAGCTATCAGAGATATATACATACGCCCAATTTCAGACTGATATATCAAACCCCTCCTGAGAAAAACGTGTGCAAAAGTCATGGTAGGTGGCGACACCTGTCTTGTGAGCGAGAAAGCCATCAAAGACACATAGACAGGTCAAAATATTAGGCCAATACATCAAACTTACCTTGAGTCTGATGCATGGGGCTGACCAGGCTTAGGTGAGAGAGGCTGTTGCCCCGAGTGAACTGTGACAAATTGCTTGCTCAGACTACTGCACTGAGTGAACTCATGACCTGCACCTGGTTAGACTGAGTGAACTTTTGACCTGTACCTGGCTGCACTGAGTGAACTCTTGACCTGTTGCATAATCTGACACAGTTGGCAGTCTGCCAAATCTATAAATAGAATGCAGCTACTGCACTGAGTAAACTCCTGACCCATACCTGGCTGCACTGAGTGAACTCTTGACCTGTTGCCTAATCTGATACAGTTGGTAGTCTGCCAAAGCTATAAATAGATCCAGACTGACCTCTAGCCTGTTGCCAAATCTGAAATAGTAGCCACACCATTGCATAAGCCCATGCAGGGGCTCTGCCCTGAGGGGCTTGACACCCATGAAGTGATCACATGGTGCCCATGAGGTGTTCACATGTCACCCATGAGGTGATCACATGCCATGTGCTTGGCTGCACTGATTGAATTCTTGACCTATATCTGGCTGCACTGAATGAACTCTTGATCTGTTCCCAAATCTGAAACAGTTGGCAGTTTCTCAACCTATTTAAAGATAAAGATTCAATCTTGGCCTGTTGGTATATCTGTTTACACATACTGAAGGACTTTGGTTAAAATTTCTTTTTTTTTTCAAGCCGACATATTCATAAACTTTTTATCAAAATATCTAGAATAATAAAAGATGCAGTACTTTCATTGTTAAAGGTCCAATAGTTCTGCCAAAAATCATTCTAGTAAACTTGAACAAAGGCCAGCTAAGAATAATTTTTGTGCAATGTTACAGAAGATATAATTGAAATAATAATTTTGTAGAAGAACACTATTGCAGTCCTCAGTTTGAAAAAGACATAATAATGGCCATAAGACCAACTTAAGCTTTTCACAACTCAACCAAAAATCAACAAACTCAGTATATTCTGATATGATTGAAAGAACCATGTCCTAGGATAATTCTTTTGAAAAATTGAACAATTCAACTTGACAGTTTCATCATTAAGCTGAAAGAGGCTAAAATTATGAGTTTTTTTGCCCATAAAAAACAGGTCAATGTAGGTGGCACCACTAAATCTACAACTTCAAATATGAGTCATGTGACCAACATTTGCACAATACCTGGTAATGCTAGCTTCTGTCATTTCTGAGAGTACTATGTCAGTATGCTTACTTGGCCGAATGACTGTTCAAATTTGTGTAACTCCACTAAAATTCATCAAATGCAAACCATTTGAACAAACTTGAGAGGGCTTGCCTCTGGGATCATTTATGTAAAATATTTAACAATTTGGCTGGACCGTCTACAAGAAGACGTCTTTTAAAATATTGTCAGCTTTTTCCTTATAAAATCTAAGTAAATGCAGATAGCAAAAAAGTAAGCTGAATCCCACAAAAATTTGATATGTGACAGATTATTGCATAAAATCTGGGAATGGTAGCTCCTGCTATTCCTGAGAAATTATGGATTAATGTACAGATGACCAATGACCCCCGTACAAAAATAGGTCAATTCAGGTGGCATCACCAATACCTGAATTTCATATATGACTCATGTGACCAACACTGGCAAAAAAATTTGGTGATGATAGCTCTGGCTGTTTCTGAGACTGTAATTTTAGTATGCTTTTTTGGACAGATGACTAAGTTCAACTTCCTGAACAAAATTGAGGGAGATGGTATAAAAGATTATTTCTGTGAAATATTGAACAATTTGGCTTGAGTGTTTCGGAGGAGAAGATTTTTAAAGTTTTTTTTAGCTTTTTCTCTATAAAATTTAAGAAAATTTTCAGATGGCTAATTTTTTGCATTAAATTTCATCATGCTAGCTCCAATCATTTTCAAAATAGTATGGGTAAACGTACAGAAGACAAACGCCGCCACACCATCGCATTAGTTCACAGGTTCACTAAAAAATAATACAGATGCATATTGAATGCAAAATTGTAATACAGATACATCTCACTGATGGCAAAATCTTGAATTAATTTGACTATGGATACCAATTATTTATAATCCATGTACAGCCGTCTTTATATACCCACAGAGAGCTGTATAGCTGTGATTGTAAACATTGCCTGGCATGAGGAATATGTAACAAGTGACCCATGGGTCAAGACGCTCAGGTGACTGGGAAGAGATTCGCAAAAGGAAATTTTATCATCAGAATGGTAGTATATACTCATTCAACTGAAGCATCAAACAGATTAACCAACAGGCCAAGATTAAGTCTGTATTTATATATCTCAAAAATAGAGAAAAAAATGTGTAAACTTTAAAAACTAGAATACGGGTAGC
This sequence comes from Sipunculus nudus, assembly GCA_026874595.1. NCBI lineage: Eukaryota > Metazoa > Annelida > Sipuncula > Golfingiida > Sipunculidae > Sipunculus > Sipunculus nudus. Next base: position 63,286,922 of record CM049319.1, read on the forward strand.
CGACAAGTGACTACGTGTATCAGCCAAAATCAGAGTGGAACAGGTGAAGTGAGGCATGGATTGAGTGGCAAGGGGAAAAAGAGTGAGGTATGTTGCATATTAGCATGGATGTCTGCAGCCTAAATGTGTATGTAGGTTGTGCCACATACCACAAATCCAGAAAGCTGTCCAAGTTGTATACATATGCGGAGTTTTAGGCAGAAAAGTCAAACCACTACATGTATATGAGTGATTTAAGCCCACGCCAGAGAAACAGACAGACGCTGTGCAAAAATGGTTGCAGGTGGCCCCTCCATTTTTGTGTATGATAAAGACCTATGTGAGATCTAAACACATGCACAATTTTGGCCAAATCGGTCAAATGGTTCCTGAGATATGAGCTTGGATGTGTGCAGCGTTAACTAGAATTTAGGTGGCGCAACCTGTCATAAAATCAAGAAAGCTGTCCAGGATGTATAAACCTGCAAAATTTTAGGCAGTTATTTCAAATCACTACAGAGAAATGAGTGATTTTAGGCCTCGGCAGACAAACAGAGGCTGTGCAAAAATGGTTGCAGGTGGCTCCTCCAGTTTTGTGTATGATAAAGATCTATGTGAGATCTAAACATATGCACAATTTTGGCCCAATCGGTCAAATGAGTTCTTAGATATGAGCTTGGATGTGTGCAGCGTTAACTAAAATGTAGTTGGCGCCACCTGTCATAAAATCAAGAAAGCTGTCCAGGATGTATAAACCTGCATAATTTTAGGCAGTTATGTCAAACCAATACAGAGAAAGGAGTGATTTTAGGCCACGGCAGACAAACAGACAGACGCTGTGAAAAATGTGCAAAAATGATTGCAGGTGGCCCCTTCAGTTTTGTGTATGATAAAGACCTATGTGAGATCTATACACATGCAAAATTTTGGCCCAATTGTTCAAACGGTTCCCGAGATATGAGCTTGGATGTCTGTAGCGTAAACTAAAATGTAGGTGGCGCCACATGTCATAAAATCAAGAAAGCTGTCCAGGATGTATAAAACTGCAAAATTTTAGGCAGCTATGTGAAACCACTGCCGAGATATGAGTGACATTATCCAACGGCAGTTAAACAGACGGACGCTGTGCAAAAATGGTTGCAGGTGGCGCCACCAGTTTTGCGTATGATAAAGAGCTATGTGAGATCTATACACATGCACAATTTTGGTCCAATCGGTCAAACGGTTCCATAGATATGAGCTTGGATGTCTGCAGCGTAAACTATAATGTAGGTGGCGCCACATGTCATAAAATCAAGAAAGCTGTCCAGGATGTATAAAACTGCAAAATTTTAGGCAGCTATGTGAAACCACTGCCGAGATATGAGTGACATTATCCAACGGCAGACAAACAGACGGACGCTGTGCAAAAATGGTTGCAGGTGGCGCCACCAGTTTTGCTTATGATAAAGAGCTATGTGAGATCTATACACATGCACAATTTTGGTCCAATCGGTCAAACGGTTCCATAGATATGAGCGTGGATGTCTGCAGCGTAAACTATAATGTAGGTGGCGCCACCTGTCATAAAATCAAGAAAGCTATCCAGGATGTATAAAACTGCAAAATTTTAGGCAGATATGTCAAACCACTGCCAAGATATGAGTGACATTATTCCACGGCAGACCAACAGACGGACAGTGTACAAATGGTTGCAGGTGGCGCCACCAGTTTTCTGTATGATAAAGAGCTATGTGAGAGCTATACACATGCAACATTTTGGCCCAATTGTTCAAACAGTTCCCGAGATATGAACTTGGATGTGGTCAGCGTGAACGTGAATGTAGGTGGCGCCACCTGTCATAAAATCAAAAAAGCTATCCAGGATGTATACGCATGCCGAATTTCAGGTGAATTAGTCAATTCACTGCAGAGATAGGAGTGATTTTAACCCAAGGCAGATGAACAGATGGCCACTGTGCAAACATGGTTACAGGTGGCGCCACCATTTTTTGTGTATGTTGTAAAGCTATCCAAGGGCTACATTTGTATAAATTTCATTTCCTGATCGGTCAAACGGTTCCCCAGATATGAGCTTGGATGTCATCAGCTTGAAGGTGAATGTAGGTGGCGCCACCTGTCATAAAATCAAGAAAGTTACCCAGGATGTATACGCATGCCAAATTTCAGGTGAATTAGTCAATTCACTGCAGAGATATGAGTGATTTTAACCCAAGGCAGATGTACAGATGGACACTGTGCAAACATGGTTACAGGTGGCGCCACCATTTTTTGTGTATGTTATAAAGCTATCCAAGGGCTACATTTGTATGAATCTTATTTCCTGATCGGTCAAACGGTTCCCCAGATATGAGGGTTTATGTGTGGAAACAGACGCACAAATGGATGCTGGGCAGAGAGGAAAGGTCAGAGATCAACACAAATTGGTAAGGCAACAGTTCACATGTGACCCAATAACTGGTGTAAGTTTCGGAAAAATCGGTCTATTAGTCTCAGAGGAGTTCTCTGGAAATGAACGCAGTGGCGGCCGAGGAACCCGGTCAAAAACATAGTATCCGCAAAACTTTGTTTTGGCGGATAAAAATTACAGGTGGCTCCACCAGTCTGCAGAAACTAATAAAAACACTTAATGGTCAATATCCATCCAAAGAAATATGGTTATCTCCGCATTAGTTGTTCAGATACTTCAGCTTTTGTATCAAATTGTCCATTATTCTGAGGGATACTTCAGAGGCCTATAGCTTGAAGGATATGGGTAACATAGACCTAATTTCAAGTTTCCACAGGCACTTTTCATGGGCCTCCTTGCATGACAAGAATGAAGATTATAGGTCTAGTTGTTGGGATTTGTACCCTGTTGACAGATAACCACATCTTTCAAGGTCTCAAAAAAAAGAGAAAACAATTCGTAAAAATTTGAAAAAAATAGAGGTGGCGCACCCAGTCTGCAGAAACTGATGGAACAGCTCATGATCAATATCCATGCAAACAATTATGATTATCTCTGCATTAGTTGTTCAGATATTTCAGCTTTTGTATCACATTTTCAATTATTCTGGGGGGAAATTGGGAGCCCCCCACAGCTCAAAAGATATGGGTAACAGAGACCTTATTTCAGGTTTCCATGGAGACTTTTCATGGACCTCTCAGTGTGTCAAGAATGAAGATTCTAGGCCCAGTCTTTATGATTTTTGCCCTGTTAACAGCTGTTCACATTTTTAAAGGTCTCAAAAATAGAGAAAAACATTCATAAAAAATCGAAAAATACAGGTGGAGCCACCAGTCTGCAGGAACTGATGGAACGTCTCATGATCAATATGTATGCCAAAAATCATGACCATCAGTCAAGAAGTTAATGAGATATTGAAGTTTTTGTATGAAATTTTTGACTGTTCTGGGGGATACTTTGGGGCCCCATAGCTCAAAGGATATGGGTAACAGAGACCTAATTTCTGGATTCCATGGAGACTTTTCATGGATCTCTCAGTGTGTCAAGAATGAAGATTCTAGGTCCAGTCTTTATGATTTGTGCCCTGTTAACATCTGTTCACATTTTTAAAGGTCTCAAAAATAGAGAAAACAATTCGTAAAAATTGGGAAATACAGGTGGCGCCACCAGTCTGCAGAAACTGATGAAACATCTCATGATCAATACGTATGCCAAAAATCATGACCATCAGTGATGTAGTTAATGAGATATTGAAGTTTTTGTATGAAATTTTTGACTGTTCTGGGGGATACTTTGGGGCCCCATAGCTCGAAGGATATAGGTAACAGAGACCTAATTTCTGGTTTCCATGAAGACTTTTCATAGGTTTCTCAGCTTGTTGAGAATGAAGATTCTAGGTCCAGTCGTTACGATTTGTGTCACGTTAACAGATGACAGCATCCTTAAAGGTCTCAAAAAAAGAGGAAAAAATCGTAAAAAGTCGAACAATACAGGTAGCGCCACCAGTCTGCAGGAACTGTTGGAACATCTCATGATCAATATGTACGCCAAAATTCATAACCATCAGTGATGTAGTTATTGAGATATTGAAGTTTTTGTATTAAATTTTTTACTATTCTGGGGGGTACTTTGGGGCCCCATAGCTCGAAGGATATGGGTAACAGAGACCTAATTTCTGGTTTCCAAGGAGATTTTTCATCGACCTCTCAGTGTGTCAAGAATTAAGATTCTAGGTCCAGTCTTCACGATTTGTGCCTTGTTAACAGATGTTCACATTTTTAAAGGTTTCATAAATAGAGAAAAAAAATTGTAAAAAATCGAAAAATACAGGTGGCGCCACCAGTCTGCAGGAACTGATGGAACATCTCATGATCAATATGTATGCCAAAAATCATGACCATCAGTCAAGCAGTTAATGAGATATTGAAGTTTTTGTATGAAATTTTTTACTTTTCTGGGGGGTATTTTGGGGCCCCATAGCTCCAAGGATATGGGTAACAGAGACCTAATTTCTGGTTTCCAAGGAGATTTTTCATGGACCTCTCAGAATCCCAAGTTACAAGGTTCTAAGTCCAGCAGTTACGATTTGTGCCTGGTTAACGGACGGACAGGCAGACAGACAGAGGGACGACGGACAAAGAGTGATCGCTATAGCTCAGATGACTTTCAGTCAGCTGAGCTAAAAATCATAAATCTATATTTTTTAAAAGCTTTTAAAAAACATTCTTGTCAATATTAACCATAGATAACCTGAAATCTAAATGTCTAGAGGCATGATGTAATAAATGCTGATAAACTGGTGCCAGTCTAGATGTATCTAGATGTTTCTGTGTATCTGCTTCACACAGCTAACATATATGGTAAAATGACTCAATTGAACCTTTATAATTAAGCCAAAATTCATTCTTTGGAACCATAAAAGACAATTATTATAAGAATTATTCATGGGATTACTCTTGTAAAATATTAAACAAATTGGCCTCAGTAGGGTCAGTAAAAAAATTTTTTACAGGTTTATAACTCATATGGGAAAATACAGCAAAACTCAGCCAAAAATCACTGAACCAAAACCATTTGAACAAACTTGAATTATCAACATCTAAGGATAATTAATGTGTGAGATTTAAGAATTTAGCCCAGTGGTATTAAGGAGATGATCTTTGTAGCCACTGAGCTAAAATGGGCTGTTACAGCACATGACTAAATTCAGCTTCTCATTACTCAGTCACTGAACTTAAGACCATTTGAACAAATTTCAGAAAGCACTGCCCTAGGATCATTTCTGTGCGATATTAAACTATTTGGCCATATGGTTTCAGAGAAGAAGTTTTTTGTAGCCGTCGGTATGATACGGGCACTGATGACCCCCGTACAAAAAAAGGTCGATGCAGGTGGCGCCACCAATACCTCAATATCAGATATGTCTCATGTGAACAACATTGGCATAAAATTTGGTGATGATAGCTCCAGCCGTTTCTGAGATTGTAATTTTAGTATGCTTTTACGGACAGATGACTAAGTTCAACTTCCTGTAACTCGGCCAAAAATCACCCAACTTAAACCATTCGAACAAACTTGAGAAAGATTATTCCAGGAATCATTTCTGTGAAATATTGGACAATTTGGCTGAACAGTTTCGGAGAAGAAGCTTTTTAAAGCTTTTTCCCTATAAAATCTAAGAAAATGCAGTTAGCCAAAAAATAAGCAAAATCCGATATAGTTTTTTAGATGACTAATTTTTTAATTAAATTTCGTGATGTCACCTCTTGCCGTTTACAAGATAGTAAGGGTTAACGTACAGACGACGGCCGACACCACACCATCGCACAAGCTCACAGGTTCGCTAAAAATCCGATAGGGGGGGGGGGGGCACGTTTATAGAATAAAGCGCTTCTGTTGATTATCTCGGCCGAAGGGGGGGGGGGGAATTGTCCCGTCAGACTTCTTCCGGTCGTGAGCCCCCCCCCCCCCCCCCCCCCCCCCCAATGCTAACATCCTGCGCACGCCCTTGATTAGTATTGTTCCTTTGCAAAATGTCCGCTTAAAGATATCGTATGTGCGTGTGTTTGTGTATATAATATCAGGAATAACAACACATGGTTTGACACAAGGTTTATTTTGTTAACAGTAAAATGATCATTAGATACACAGCTTCAAGAATAAATACACCAATGAACCCCAAACTGGAATGTCCAGCCAATAATACAGTATGGTATCATTTATCCTTCTTTGTACTTTCATGTGACCAAATCTGTTACAGGAATATTGTTTATATAATTATCTATTGCATAAACCATTATTTATGGTAAATTTTATTGATGTCTGTGTGGTAGATAAGCTGAACATATTTTCTGTCAATGGAACATATGGATAATCATCATTGTATAATGACTAATTGTGTGTATGTTTATATATATATATATATATATATATATATATATATATATATATATATTATTTATTACACATAGAAGATCAAAACATCACAGTGAAAGTAACTCTACCATGCAGGGGAACATTTACAATGTACCACTGATGTGAATGTAGCCCAAATAAATTTTTATTGTCTACACCAGGTGTGTATGCATTCACCCCTGTATATATGTTTGTTTGTTCAAAACATAACTTACACAATCATGAAGAAAATCTTTCCATATAGGATATTATATATCCTATACATGTACACCTGTATTTGTCACTAACCTACAAGAATATTGGTCAAGTACAAAAGTTTAATCTGAGAGTGCGACAAATAATACAGTGTTTTAAAACATGACGGTGAGATGCAACAGTTCTCAATCTGACATTAACAAAATCAAATCTGCTTCTGACACACTTAACAGAAATCATTCATAAACAAAATTAAATCTCAATGTTCAGTTTGACAGCAGTAAGGCAGCATAGACCTCCTTTAAATTGATATCACACATGCAGCTTTTATCATATCAGCATACTCAAATGTAACAACATTGTTTTCCTTACAGGCAACATTGGTGATATTGCATAGATTGCAAATTCAGCAGAATATTCAAGCAGTCTGCAAATTACTCCATGCACAGTGTCTTGAATTATAACAAAATAAAATATTATTTTACATTCATTAATACACATATAGAAGTATTTAAATTAAGTAGATAAAATTAAGCATTAAGTTCAAGTAAAATTAACATGATGGAAAAGCTCAAAACGAGGCTACAAAAAAAATGAATAAAAAATATCACAACCTCAACCAAGCATGACTATGTAGATTGACTACTCTGTGAAGAAAGCATTAAAAAGCAATAAAAACAATATCAACATAGCTTATTGTTATAATATGTTAACACATATATATATATATATATATATATATATATATATATATATATATATAATGTGTGTGTGTTTAATTAACCCTACCTGTAACTTGAGGTATTATAAGAAATTTAGGTAAATGCATCTGCTGTCTTTCTGACTTTTCAACTTTTCTCATTTACATATCACTGAGATCAAGAAAGGACCACTTTTATTCAATTAAGCACTTTTCTTTTGACTCAAAAGTATTCTGTCATGGCTAACCTTTGTGCAAACCTAGTCTGACTTCTCAAAAAAATATGGATCTCAAAAAGATTAAACCCAGAAATAGGCCTATTATTGGGCAATGATATTTGAGCAGGCTGACAAAGCTGACAAAGATGATAACTTAGTATGTAGTCAAGGACTAGTTATGGACACCAGGGATTTAAAATGGATAACCACCTAAAAGCCAGATATTCACCTGTCTTATTCTGTAAAACTTATGTGGTTTTTGCAAACTCTGCATACATACTAATGACCTCTAGGTAATTCTGTAAGGAAAATCTTAAATGCCTCTGTGATGGGTGAATGATTCTGTTTATTTACAAGCTGTTAGTAAATATGGTATATATCCCAATGTTGACCAACAAAACAAGGGACCCATGGGTCACCGCGCTCAGCTGAAGTTGGAAATTTTTGCAAATGCAAAACAGCAAAATATTCTATTGTTATGTTTTTTATATATACAAGCATATGAGAAGCTAAGAGGAAAGGGGCCCTCCTACTTGGTTATAATAAAGTTCTAAATATATGACTGCAAAACTAATACTCTGACAAGACTGTCATGAAGAAAAACAGTACATGTTTTGAGATACTGTGATGCATATGAAAAAATGGACAGGCAAGTGGACAGAATGGACTAATCCCTTTATTTCACTTTCAAGGGAATAATGCATTTAAGTTTATATTTAAGCCGATTTTTTGGCATATCCACTTTTTCCATTAATAGTTTTTTATCAGATTCATTTTTTTTTATTTTCAAGTTTTATAAATTTGTAATAAAAAAATCTGAAAATATAAGTTAAAATATCAGAATTCTAAGTTGCAATCATAATTTATCCAGAATGTAGCTCATATCGGGTCATATTAAGCATACACATATAATGATATATTTTATAATTTTTAAATCACAAATGTTCTAACTGAATTTAAAAGAAAATAAAGCCACAACATGGCATCTTCAAGATTATTCCTTGAATCACTATTAAAAAGTTTTGTACATTGGTGTTTTCAGTACATGCTTAATTTTATTCACCGAAATAAAAGATTCAGTAAATCTGATCAAACAAAACCATCTTTTCAAACAAAGTATACACACTGTAAGTTGAATGAGGGACAAACAACATCAATGTGCTAATCACTATCTCAGCTATAATTATTTACTGGAATTAATAGTCAATTTCACACCTGGTGAAGTTTTACTCTTCTGAAGTAAAGAATTACTTATCTGATGAACATCCACACTTTCATATAGCAATATACCACTTTGTTGACACAATTAAATATGCACTTTAATCATTGTAACCCTGGTGGTACAATATAAAATCTAAAATGTAGCATAGCGTAGAATAAGAATGAATCAAATACACAATCTAAAATGTAGCATAGCCTAGAATAAGAATGAATCAAATACAGAAAATTATCACATTCAACTAGTTTATGCACCAGATGGGGTAGTGGGGGTAGGGGTGGGGGGGGGGGGGGAGTGCAGGGCAGAGGGGAAGCCTGCTGGCAAACTCTGGAGAGGGTTACATAATACAAGCGAAGAAGGTACTACTAGGTGGGCCTGATGTAAACAACACTTGACATAGTGTATGAAAACTTGAATAAAAGCTTCTCTTTTCAATCAATTCCTTTGAAATTTCATAAATTTTAAAGATTAAATCCTTATGTATATTTGCTCTGAAAATTATATAAACAGTGCTTACAGGGAAAAAATGTGCCGTTGCCAAAGTTGGACGAAATTTAAGGTATTAATTTTTTATTTATGCTAATAACTTAAAAAAATTTGCAAAATTCAGATCTAATTTTGGGTTAGCAATTGAATACTGATTTAAAGTTATATACCGCCCAAAAAAGTCTCCAGCTTCATCAATTCTCATGTTAAGTGAGTAAATATATTTCCTGATTTTAAAAAAATTGCATTATATTTGGGCCCATAACTTCAAAACAATATTCAATACTGACCTAATTTTTGGTATGTTAATAGAAAATGTATGGAAGAATAAGAATACTAAATATGATCATAAACAGACCAGTAGTTTTGATATGAGGCAGCCTTGAAATGTAACAGCTTTTTTATGGAAAACGGAGGTTTTTCCATAATATTTCAAAGGAACGAAGTCCTAGTGACCCAATTTTCGGTATGGTAGGAGATTTTGGGGACATCTAACTGTATGCAAAATTTTGGATTCAGAGGTCCAACGGTGTCAAAACGTGCCCTGTTAACAGACAAACGGCCAGACGGCCTGACGGACAGACAGACGAAGGACCACAACTATAGCTCAGATGACTTATAGTCAGCTGAGCTAAAAAACATGCAACTTTAGTGAGCTGGTCCCATATATGTGCAGATTTTGTAAGGTCACTAGTTAAAAAACACCCTATCAAACTTTGGTTTGTCTGTCTTTCCACAAGCTGTCCTTTATGAACGAATTTGGATTATTTGTTCAGGCCCCCCATAAGTTATAAACATGTGGATATAAACAAAATGTACTGCCTTACTTCAGTGTGGCTTGCATTTTCTGACCTATTTTTATGAAAGATTCAAACGATTACTTTAGTTAATTGACATCAGCTATCTGAATAGGCCCCTCAATCTAAATAAAACAGAAATTAAAAAAAAAAAAAAAAAAAGCGATGCTCTAAAAGCAAGAAAAGCCAACTGACTTTTGGCTGAGATGAGCTGTGAAAGTTAGCCGACTGCTATAATTTGATAATATTTGTCAAACATTCCAGCTTTCAATATGACAGCAGTGTTAATACAGCCTGAATGTTCTCAGTCAATAAAGAATTGTGTATAAATCCTAATGCGTCATAAAGTTCAGCAGTTAGATGCATAATCAGCTGTACATGTTTGTTTGAAAGGTTTTCAAAGTTAATAAATATGATCAGGATATATGACACCAGACAATTAAGTTGAGTATTGATAATAGGACAACCAGGGACCTATTAGTTATTATAACAATTAATTATCTAAGAGGCAGAAGTGATGCCCATCATTGTGAAAAAAGAGTTGCCTCCTACAATTGTTTGGTTTAGTATCTGTTAAACTGTAATGTTTAACTAAAAGTTCTAAGTTAAATCTACAGAAGGAATGTGTGACCAAAATGTTCACCAGGAACAAGTTAACATTATTGTGTGATATTCAACATGAATAAGTAACTCTGATGTACAGCAAAGATGTGTACTGTAATGTCAATAGGAATTGTTGTCTTTTTAAAACTTGAAGCTGCAAGTATGATGTTCAACAGAATAAACTGTGTGTTAAAACTATGACTTAATTCATCACTCATAACCTAATGTTAAGATTGCCATTTACCATTATATCAATGCAACATGATGGATGACCACTGCAGTACGTTCCCCCTAATGGCTTGTATCATGACCCAAGTCAGGCTTACCAGCCCAATATAAATACCTACCAAGTGGCTTATTTACAGCTATAAAATAGGCTGATCAAATTTGTGTCTATTAGTCATTGTGTTTATGGCACACTGGTCATACTGACTGTATGGTTAATCCATTATATGACATAAAACATTCTTAATTAAACCACCCCCTCCTAGCTGTATATAGTAAATATCACATTCAATTACAATGACAGAATATGGCAACCACCTGTAAATAAATGAGAATAATATAGCTAAACTCAACAACAACAACAACAATTTTCTACCAGAATCTTTACATCTCTATTGGCAGAAAACCACACAGTTCCCCTTAGCAAAACAAACTCAACAAAGTTCTGTGAAGTTCTTTTTGGATGAATTTCATTTAAATTGCCTACATATGGACTGAGCAGCTAGACAACCAGATTTGCAGGCACTCAAATGTATAAATACCTGTATTTACCACACTTCTCCACTGTATTGCTTTCTCAACGCAATGTCACAGTCCTGCAAGTAACTAGATAAACCTAGGTTTGCATCTGCGAACAAATTGAACAGAAATCTAAAGTGCTTGTTGGCTCAACATTAGATTTTTAAAGTACTTGCCCAGTAAAGCAAGCATAATCTACATTTGTACTTGCCTTACATGGATTTACTTGTCCTACAAAGTCAGTTATTGCTGCCACAAACATGAAGTGTGTTCCACATAATTATTTTACAACAATAAATATGTTCCAATGTTTGTTTGTTGAAAATATATCTCTAAAGCATTTGCACAGATAAATGTGCACGTAATTTAAGACAAGTATTACCATAGGATTTCATGTCTCAAATAAAAAATATGGCTTACTTTTTTTTTCATATAAAGAAAATGGCCGACTTAATATCTGTTAAGATTCCACAGATCTACAAAGGAGCCATTCCATATATGCATTTGCAGTTCATATACAGTATGTATGTGCATGCAGCTTGGGATCTGACACATTGTATTGTCTTTGAGTGATTCCATATATGGATAAGCAGTACTAATCTCAGCATATCTCAATTGCTCACTCGAGCAATTTAAAAACGCAAACTCAAGTTAATGGATGGGGAATTCAATAATTTGACGGTGATGGTATTCCTTTGGCAGAAGACCTCTCCCTACTCCAGCAGCACCTTACTTCATCCTACGTTTTGCTGCATAGGTACCACATATACATATAAATCGGATCACAGGCCTCAGTTTTCTAGCTGTATTTGCTTACATACTGTATATGGATATGCACTGCATATGCTGACTGACTGAAGATGTTTTTGCTTTAACAAACAGCAACAAGTTGCTGTAGACAAGACTTCAGCCCTGTGTGCTCCTTAAGTATAATTTTGATCGAGCCGATAGACAAGATGCCACACAAACAAGCAGGAAACCGTGAGAGGCTGGCACAGTTTTCCCTAATGGTGCCCGTAGAAAGCTACAGCACCCACAGCCCCAAAGCTGCGACAGGTACCAAGACAATCTAGAGAGCAGAAATTGTGTGAATGTCAGACTAAGCGATAGTTATTTTTTTCATCAAGTAACACTGCATATGCATAAATGGAATGTTTGTTTATGTGTAATACATAGTGAAGGCAACTGTATAGTCTGGTGTTATTCAGAGGCACATTAAAATCTGCTCCCTCTTCAAAGGAACACTAAGATATGATGTTGAACAAAAAGCAGCAGAGTCTGTGATATATGTATGCTAATCTTGAAGACAGGGATACAGATAGAGACCCCCACCTGATAAATCATAAGCTTGTTAGTGCTTAAATGAAAGGGAGACAGGTAAAAAAAACCCATAAACAAAGGTACACACTAACATCTATGCCTGTTACCACACATTAACAAAGGCCATCAAGTAGCATTTTATAAAATCATTACAATTTATTCAGGTCACCCGACAGCATGCCACAGAAATATTACACCACCTCCTGGTCACCTGACATTATGCCATCCAATCACTGCACCACCACCATTTCACCTGACGTTGTCATCCAATCACTTCTTCTTGAGGTTACCTGACACTTGATGGATCATCTTGTTGTCAAGCAGTTGCACCTTTTCCTCACTAGGTGTCACTACCATATTGATCATAGCTTTAGCAACTGTTGATGTTGGAATGCTGCCTAATGTTGGTGCTATCCAGGATATAGGTTTGAATAGGGCCCTGATCACTGCTTCAGCTGGACGGCTTTCTTGTCTGTCACAAAGCAGCAACCTGACAGAGAAAATCATTGTCACATTTATAAAGGACTCAACATTAAGTAAGAGTTGACAACTTGCCTTGGCATGTAAAGTCCAAACATGTAACCCATGGGTCATAATGTTTAGCCGACAAACATGGGCAAATATTCACAATTTTGTGAAATATAACATTCACAGTTTTTCAAGAATTTTTGGTCAATTTAATCCATTTGTGATTTAATCAATTTGGTATATTACCATATAACTATTTTTATAACTATATTATATATCTTTATCTATATCAGGGTTCTCCACTCCTTCAAACAGAGAGGTGGGCTGTCTCCCTTATTTCTTCAAAAGGAATTTCAAGAAAAATGATTCTAAATGATGAAATAATACAAAGTGGGTCCAAAGTTTTGCCAATTTAATGTATCTTTATAATTTTTGGTATGGATAACTCTGATATATATATATATTTATATATCTGTGTGTTTATTGCTCCAATTAAGGTTACACCCTATCATCCCTCAGAGTTGTTTCTGCTCCTGACTATGTATTTCCATACATACGTACAGAGAGACACTGAGCTAGTACTTACGCAGGGCGGTAGATGTAGAGGCGATCAAATCCAAGATGAGAAAGTTCATCTTCTACTTCTCCCTGAAGATTAATTTTATTTTATAATTAAAATAACTATACATTTATTTATATAGTTCTTATAATCTACATTAAGTCATATCATCAGCACTTACCAAAAATAAAAAATACAGATGATAAAATACTTGGTAAATATGAATTTTAAAACATGTAACAGCTTCAAAAAGTATTAAATTTCTAAAATATCTAAAATATTTAGAATGTAAGACCTATACAATGCGTTACGGTATTTATTTTTTAATTTGGATCTGAAAATAGTTAAAAGATCTCTGTGTCAGGCTCTCTAAGTTTTAGACTGCACTAATGTGTAAAACTCAAAAGCAACATCTTTTTCAAATTTTAGTTAGATTATTATAACCCTCTTATGTAAAAACTCAGATGTGTCAACAATTTGTGCCAGTCCCCTTGACTTTGACAAAAAAATAATTAATATTATATATGTATGTATGTTCTTGCTTATTAATTCACCCATTAATTGCAAATACATTAAAAACTCCCCAAACTGCTATCAACATCAGGACCGCCAGAAAAGGGTTGCATCTGAAGGTCATCCTCTAAGCAAGGTCTTATTTAAGGGGGAGAAAACAAACAGGAACCATAAACAAGGCCTAGAGGCCTAATGCGAACCTGTGCAAAGTTTGGGAGTATGAATGGAGGTTTATTTTCAAAATTTAATATTGATCCTCTTATGTTCTGCATATCTACCTTATGTTATGATTTCAGCAAAATGGACTTTTTGGACCTGCACGTTTCTCACTAGGGCATTTTAAAACTAGGATGTTTCACTCAGGATATTTATGATATGTTCTTTTTGCCAGGGAGGTTTACTGGGACAGATGAATGAACAATTTGGCAGCATGGTTTTGGAGAAGAACATTTTAAAATGTTTTTTAGCTTTTACCCAATGAAATCTAAGAAAATGCAGTTAGCCAAGAAATAAGCAAAATCTGACAGAATTTTTGCTGACTTTTTGCAAGAAAAATTTGGTGATGATAGTTCCTGCCCTTTTTGAGACAGCTATGAAGCACGAAGGATGATGCCACATCATTGCATAAGCACACAGATTCGCTAAAAATGCAAACCAAGTTTTTTCAAACAGTTGAAAGATAAATTTCCACTAGTTCTAATCTGGGCATTCTGCATCTAGACGATGTATCTAGACTTCTAGACACATTGTCTAGACAACAGACAGAGCCAGGTCAGTTGCCATGGTGATGTCTGGACCTGACCTGGTTGAAATGAGTGACCTCTTGACTCGGCATGTTGAAACTTTGCATGTTGTCAAATCTGTTTTCAAACACTGAAAGCCTTTTTCAATTATGCTCCAGAGGCAGTGAAAATCTGGCGCTTCTAAAGAAGCTACTGATTTTCCCACTGCCTGCTTTGACCGTTTATGATGCACTTAAACACCAGGTGGTGCACATGGGCCTGTCTGCTGAAAAAACTGCTAAATGCAAGTCAACAAACACTCGACAGGCATTAGGCTCCGCCCAGAAACCTCGTGTGGGGTGATTCTCTCTGAGCCTGTGGCCTGTTCAAACGGTCACCGGAGCTGTCACTCAATATGAAATATACAACATTGGCTTCGTGTATTCCTTGCTTGACTGGTAAACCATTTTGTCATCAGCACAGGGTCTCATCTGATTGGACCAAAATGCAGTGCTCCCCTCTGGTGTAGAGATTCAGGATACAAGGTCATAACAAACAGCACTTACAATATAGGTAGTTGGCCTATGGGTAAAGCACTGTGTAAAGAGCATATTTTCAATGGGCTACACTGCTTATTTAAAGCTGCATTTACCCAATTTATTCTTAACTAGGGACCCATGGGTCTCGACGCTCAGCTGCATTTGTCTATAAGGATATATGTTTATGAGGTTTTCTAAAATATTGGTCCTGTGATCAGTTTGAAGCCAACCTGTCTACCAAAACTGGAGTTATCATCCATAAACTAATTTGTGAATGGTTGGCCCCCATGACCTTGACACCCCAAAATCCATCAGTTACTCCCACTATTGGCAGGTGAGCAACATCTGCAAGGTAGAATGTTTCAGGCAGAAAGTTTGGCTAAAAATACATCAACAATCTTTTTAAAGAAGTGGATCCTGTGACCTATACCTTTGGTCTTATGCCCTCAAAATCAAAGGGTTCTTACATTATTGGTGGGTCATATATAAGTCAAAATTGAAACCAATATGTCAATCCAAACTGGAGTTATCAACCAGAAACAAAGATCTGGACAGGTTGGCCCCTGTGACAATGACCTTTGACCTTGTGACCCCCAAATCAATCAGTTTCTTCCCCTATTAGCAGCTAAGTTATATGTGCAAGATGGAACGTTTTGGATGAAAAGTTTTGCTTAAAATGCATCTACAATCTTTCTTAATAAGTGGGTACTGTGACCTTGACCTTTGTCCTCATGACCCCGAAATTGAACAGAATCTTCCCCTATTGGCAGGTTAGCAATATCTTGAAGAAGGAAGGTTTGAGATGAAAAGTTTGGCTTCAAATGCATATGCATTCTTTTTAAAGAAATGAGTCCTGTGACCATGACCTTTGACCGATGGACCCCGAAATCCTCATGGTTCTTACTTAAGTGGTGAGTCATATATAAGTTAAGTTTGAAACCAATATGTCAAACTAAACTGGAGTTATCATCTGGAAACTAATTTGTGAACAGATGGCCCCTGTGACCTTGACCTTTGACCATGTGACCCCAAATTCACTTATGCTCTCCCAATAGTGGCAAGACAGCTAAATGTGCAAAATGGAAAGTTTGGGATGAAAAGCTTGGCTTAAAATGCAGCTATAACCTTTTTAAAAAAGTGAGTCCTGTGACCTTGACCTCATGACCCCAAAATGATATAGGTTCTTGCTTTAGTGGTGGGCCATATGTAAGTCAAGTTTGAAATCCATGTGTCAATACAACCTGGGGTTATCATCTGGAAAAAAATTTGTGTGGATGGACAGACAGACAGACAGACAGACAGACAGACAGACAGGGTGATAACTATATGGCATCCACTTGTGTTCAATAAACACACCAGGTTTTGGGACACTTGATGTAATTACAGCTGAGAAACTGACATGATTGTTGTCATTTTATAGTAAAAAAAATTTTAAAATATTGGTAAAATAACAAAAAATATAGGTGGCGCCACCACTTTTAGGGAACTAACAAAACTAGTCATGGTCAATATTCAAGACAAGATTCATGACAATTGATGCATTAATTATCAAGATATTGGAGGTTTTGTATTATATTTTTGATTATTCTGGGGGGTACTTTCAAGCCCCATAGCTCAGAGGATATAGGTCGCAGTGACCTTATTTCAGGTTTCCAAGGAGATTTTTTATTGACCTCCCTGGATATTCACTTAGAAGATTCTAGGTGCAGCAGTTACGATTTGTGCCCTGCTAACGGAGGGTCGTCCGTCCCATTCCTATACCTCAGTTGACTTACAGTCAGCTGAGCTAAAAACTGGCAGAACCCTACAATAGAATAATTCTTGTTAAGTTTAAACCAATAAGCTTTAAAGTTTCATAAAAACAGTTTATAAGCTAGAAGAGTGCAAAATGACATTTTCGCTTGTAAAGAAAAACAGATCAATGTAGGTGGCGCCAACAATACCTTAATTTCAGATATGACTTATGTGACAAACACTGGCATAAAATTTTGAGATGATAGCTCCAGCCGTTTCTGAGATTTTGATTTTAGTGTGTTTTTGGACAGATGACTAAGTTCAACCTCCTGTTACTCTGCCAAAAATCTCCAAAATGGAACCATCTGAAAAAACTTGAAAAAAGATTGTTCCAGAGATCATTTCTGGGAAATATTGGACAATTTGGCTGGACAGTTTTGGTGGGGAAGATTTTTAAAGGTTTTTATGCTTTTTCCCTATAAAATTGAAGTTAATGCAGATACCAAAAAAATTACCTCAATCCGATGAAGTTTAACATGTAACTGAGACTTACATGCAATTTGGAGCTGCTAGCTCTGACGATTTCTGAGATAGCATGGGTTAACGTATGGATAAGGGTGGACAGCAGACGGCTGACAGATGACGCTGTGCCATCGCGTAAGCTCACAGGTTCGATAAAAATGGTCACTGTTTTGAGGTTGCCACTAATTGAGATGGTCATAAGACTAGGGTTTACTGTACCTATGAATAAAAATTAATCCTTTCTGTGACTTTCAGAAAATGAAATTTCAGATGACAAACAAAAGACCCCTGTGTCATGATGCTCAGCTGACTTGTTTGCTTCTTGATGTGCAAAGAGATTAACGGGTGACCTACAAGGATATTATGAAAAAAAATTACATTTTGTCTTGATAATAACTGGTCAGCTGCCCACTCTCATAGCTATGCTGGGGATCAAACCCAGCAGAGAGCATGTTTCCCCTCTCATGTTATACAATAGCTATTAAACTAAATATCTCTAATTCACACCTTTGTCCTTGGGTAGAGAAAACTGCTCTTTTTATCAGCTCCAGCAGATGAGACAAGATGGAATTCCTTGCAGCCCACCTTGTGTGCAACCTTAGCAGAGTTTACCACAAAGTCATGATCAACTTGATAGAAACCTTTCTGAAATTAAAGATAAAATGATAAGAATTAAATATTCAAACTTTAATATAATACAATTATAGGCAAAAAAACTGTTACTTGAAAAACATTTCACTCAGAGGAAAGATTGGGCGGATCCTGGATTCAACCCATGTGGTTGGCATTCCAACTGCTTCACAAGAAAAGCAAGCTTCACTAGTCAGGCAGCTCAGACTGCTTTTACATGCCCCTGAAACACACCCCTCTTTAAAGCATTCTGTCATTGGAACAAGATCAATTAACCCAGGAGTCACACTTACAAGGCAGCAGTAATTAACCCAAACCACCGTTACCTGGGCCCAAGTTGGGTATTATCTCCAATGTGCCCCCATATGTTATGATAACATTTTGCTCATAGAAAATATTGGGCCGAACTGGCTTCAAAAACTATGGTGGCATTCATGTCTGGAGTTCCAACTGCTCCACTGGAAAAGCAAGATCAACTAGTGAGACAATTTGATCCAATTTTATATACACTCTGGAACAAAATATAGACCAGCCTTATTTATAACCAAATGTAGTGGAAGATGGACACCTCACGAAGAGTCTGATTCCCATGATGATCCAAAATCTGTGTCCACATAACTTTTCGCGATATTTCTTTCAAATCTATTTTCTTTGCGAGTACAAATAAGCTTTTATCAAAGGTCATAGTGTAACAATGTTTAATGATTTAAATTTTAAATACTGGTAAATATAAAATTAATTGTGAAGCAGGCACTGTGTTGACCTGTATAGAAACAGCTGCAAAAATGATGGTGTCATTTAAGTGGCATTATCTGTTTATCAGGAGGAATGTATGTGTGATATAACAAAAGTTTGATGTACAAATCCCACTGTGTCATCATCTCTAACAATCTTCAAACGGATGACGTTTAAGACTATCATCACAGATATGTCATACATCCAGAATATGGAATTTCTACATGGGAGAGTCTTATTTTGCTTATTTTTAGATAATTGCCACATTTTGTCTGATTTGCCTCTATGGAAAATACAGGTAAGCTTTGGTGTATTTTTTAAATTATCACAAAATGGTAGCAGAATGGATTATATAGGTGTATACTGACATATACATGTATACAGTAAATTTCACAGAAATATAGTAGTTACATATAATAACTGTTAACTAACCAATCCTTATTCTTTTTTTTTAATCACTAAACATGATTAAGAACAAGTTCCCAACACTACGAGACACTATTGGGAGAACAATGATGGTGCATTTTGATGTAACCACATTGTGTTCTATCTCCACCTGGTGGCTCTCTCTGTCACTGGGTGCACATGGTGACATCTAGTGGGGGGAAAGAAAATGATTTTAAAATAAAAGTGTCTCCATTTTGCTCAAACATTTTTTTCAGTAACCTTTGACCCTTTGAATTTCTTTCAAAGTTGTTACAGGCCAATATTTTTTCAACATTTTAGGTCTGTTGGTACAAAATTTATTGCCCTATAATACACTGTTTCTGCCTATCTGGGGGTATACAAACAAACAAACATTTAAATATAATGGGAATTTTTGTAGTTTTTGGATAAAATAACACAAAGCTTATACAGTGGTGGGCTTTTTTTTCATGAGGGTAACAATTATTAGGGATATAATTGTGAAACTGAAACCCTTCATGAATAAAACACTTTAACATATCTATACAGGTGAAAGGTCATTTATAATACAGCTTTTTTATGGCATTTTACACATGTTATCCAAGAGACCACACCTGTAGGTTTAAAAGTCCAAAGGTAAAAGATTGATTTAAAGTTAACTGTACACCAAAGATAGACATGATAAATAATATCAGATCTTTTATATTATCACCCTATAGAGAGCAAGAATGTCTACTCATTGTTGTGGGTCCTCTTCATATCTGAGCACTCATATAAAAGAGCCCCCCACGAGTGCAAAGCACTTGTGACATGAATATAACCTAGTATTTTTCACTCACAACACATAAAAGGTCCATGGGGACATCATATTTGCCTGATCTAATTGTACGAAAATTGTAAATGCTTAATGCTCAGGCTGAAATGTCTGCTTTGTCCTACACGGCCGTTCAAAATGGCAAAGTTTATGGTAAATACCGATTATCATGTGTTACACTCAGTTCTGTTTTTAGCATACAAGTTTCAAAGTCACAACAAATATTAACACACAAGAATTAAATAAAATAAGACACCTTTAGGTACCTTTAATTCTCACTTTAAGTCAAGAATGATCTTTTAAATAACCAATGTGACAATGGATATACTAAGTGTAGATCACCACAGTATAAGAACGCAAAAATTGAACCCTTGCACGACAATGAAAAAGTTAAAATTCTTGAAATATTAGGCTTGCGTATATGAAGGCAACCACTGCATTGGAAACAACTCACAGCTCCCGCTTTTCCTCTTGTTGTTCCCAGGCAACAAAATCCCACATCCATTCCACTGAATGTCTCTTCATATTCATCTATTTTCTCAAAGTCAACCACCTTCTGTTCCTGAAGTGCATAAGAAATATGCAAAAATAAAGTTTAAAGAATCCTCATATGGACCTACAAGTACAACTTTAAGTGGGGCTGTAACAATACTAACTCTTACCAAACAATATTATACATCTCAATACAGTAGAGCCCCGTTTATCTGATCAGGGTAAGGGGACAAGGATTTTGTCTGGATAAACGATCATTCAAATAAACAATTTTGCAAAAGATTAAACTATTCACCATGACTGTCACCCTGCCACTAAGCACCAGATAGTTAACTGATACTGAAAAACACTAAGAAACTAGACATTTCTTGGCACCGCAGGTGCCAGGGTATCCCCATACATAGTACGGCCCACCCCCTTTAAGAATAGGCCCCCATTTTTAGCAGCATATACTGACACTTGGCAAGCAATTGTTGTTTCTTCCATATATCAATCCACAATCTTTTTGAAGATGTTGTTCCTGTGACCTTAACCTTTTGGCACATCACAAGGCTATCCAAGAAATTTACAGGCGTCTTCCTCTATTGGCAGGAAACTGTATGTGCAAGATAAAATGTCTGAGATGAAATGTTTGGCTGAAAATGCATCCACAATCTTTTTAAAGATGTGTCCTGTGACCTTGACCTTTGACCTCATGACCCCAAAATTAATTCAGGTCTTGCTTTTCCAATGGGACATATACAAGTCAAGTTGGCAATCTATACATCAATAAAAGCAGGAATTATCATCCAGATCTAATTTTTGGATAGATGGCTCCTGTGACCTTCACCTTTGACCTTGTGACCTCAAAAATGATAGGGTTCTTCCTCTCTTGGCAGGTGAACAATGTGTGGAAGATGAAAGATCTGAGATGAAATGTTTGGCTGAAAATGCATCCACATCTTTTTAAAGATGTGTCATGTGACCTTGACCTTTGACCTCATGACCCCAAAATCAATTTGGGTCTTGCTTTTCCAATGGGACATATACAAGTCAAGTTTGAAATCCATACATCAATAAAAGCAGGAATTATCATCCAGAACTAATTTTTGGACAGATGGCTCCTGTGACCTTCACCTTTGACCTTGTGACCTCAAAATTGATAGGGGTCTTCCTCTATTGGCAGATGAACTATATGTGCAAGATGAAAGGTGAGATGAAATGTTTGGCTGAAAATGCATCCACAATCTTTTTAAAGATGTGTCCTGTGACCTTGACCTTTAACCTCTTGACCCCAAAATCAATTGGAGTCTTGCTTTTTCAATGAGACATGTATAAGTCAAGTTTGAAATCAATACATCAATAAAAGCAGGAATTATCATCCAGAAACTAATTTATTGACAGATAGCTCCTGTGGCCTTGACCTTTGACCTTGTGACCCCAAAATTCATATGGATCATCCACTATTGGCAAGTGAGCTATATGTTTAAGATGGAAGACCTGGGATGAAAGTTTGGCTTTAAATGCATCCACATTATCTTTCAAGATCTGAGTCCAGTGACCTTTGACCTTTGACTTCATGGGCCAAACATAAGTCACATTTGAAATCCATATGGCTATCAACACTGGAGATTTCATAAGAGGTGTGTGATTTTCACCAAATATAGACACATTAAAGGTCATGGCCACTCTCATGGTAACGGTCATGTCCCAAATGTAAATAGACCTCATCCCATAACCCATCTCTCTACATGTGCATATTATGAAAGAAATCTGTCCGTTAGTTTTTGACTTATAATGCTTACAGTACTGTCAAGTGGCAATTATTGGGGTATTAAAAGGCGTAAAAACAAGAAAAGGATAATAGGTGGCGCCACCAGTTTCAGGTATATCTCAAGGCTATCCAAGATCTTCGGTCACCTTGATTTTTGAACCAGTCCATGCAAGCTTACTTGAGATATTTAAGAATTTGTGTTAGTTTCAGGTAAAATGTACCTATTCAAGGTCAAGGTCACTCTCCTAGCATAGGTCATGACCCCATTTTAAATAGGCTACATTCCCTTACCTATATCTATACAAATATAAAGTTTGAAAAAGATCAGTGAAATATTTTTTTATTTATTCCGCTCACAAGGGTTTTTCTGTGATGGCGGGACCGTCATGTAACCATAGTATCCTGACTTTGTCTGGGGATACAACAAAGCCATCCCATAATAAACACTGGCAACAATATTTGTGTTTTCCATCAATTTAAACAATTTGTCAAGAAATATACAGCAGAACAAAGCCTGAATGACCACCTGTCTATTGAAAACACACTTGAGCCATCAGTGAACTAAGTATATTCACAATGATTATAACTGACCTGTCTAAGGCCACCTGTGAATTTAGACAATTTTTAGTCAGTTTCATGGGTGGTCTCACAACACAGGTTTCACTACATCTTATCATCAGTAATGCTTAATGGTCCTGAAAAAACCTGAAGCAATTGGTGTTGGCATTAATTATCATATTTCATCTAAGCACACTTGCTTGAAATCAGAAAATCTTTCAGGCCAAATTTTAGTTATATCTTTATGGTGCTCCCTCAGATTACAGATATGTGATTAAATTTTGGGTTCTAAGTTTTCAATTTCAGAGAAAATGTTTTTCACATAATCAACACTATACTGTTTTTTGCTCACAATCCATAACATTGATTTGATACACCTAAGGTTATATACAGTTTAGATTTCTAGCTAGTCTCCAACTGAAAATCAATTAAAATCACGCTTGAATTTTTAAAGTTGTCTTGCACACAAACAAACATGTTAAAAAAGACCTGTCAACATTAAAAATACTCTAAAACTTGACTAAGATTTCACTTACGACATCCTTGTATAGCTCCTCATTGTACTGTACTACCCTGCGACCTACAAGCACAAGACGGGAGAAAACTTTGCCCTGTAAGAGTTGTTTCACAAGTTCTTTTCCAACTTCCCCGGTGGAACCCAGAACGAAGGCTGTGTGATTCATCTCTCTGTACTTGGCGAGATTGTCGGGAGCTGCTTCAGCCATTCTAAAAGAAAAGAAATAGAAATAAAGATAGAGTGCTCTATGATTATGACTTACCCGTAGGACCACCTTTGACCTTTCAAGAAATGGTACATCTTTGACACCATTGTTCTCAGTGATGTCATGTCACATAATTGAGCTTCATAGGTGGATGTATGATTAATGATATAATCCCTAATGGTAAAAAATCACACCCAACTACACATTACTGGCATCAGAGATGCAATAATATCCACGGACATGAAGGCTTACCCCCTTCTTGAATAGGTACTCTTCTTCCGAAGCCTATGCTGCAACTTGACAAATCCAAGGCAACCAGGGTCAAGGTCACAAATATTTAAACCTATCTGACATCTTGGTTGAAACAATTTGTAAATCAAATTTGAAGCAAAGAAAAACAGTAATTAAAAAATTATGGGGTTCACCAAAAAATGTATGTTTTTTCAGGTTTGACCTGACCTTGAAAACCAAGGTCGAGATCACTAGTCTTGAAAACAAGAGTATTGCAAATGGTGCATAGTATGTCTGTGGCATATCTTGTGAACACTGACCTCATAAAATATGGGTGAATTTTGCTGAGAATGTAATTCAGGTGAGAAAATGTATTGGTTATTATCCATGAGTTTCATGAAAATCGATCAGATTTTTGGTAATTCATCAAGACATCAACAAAGTCTGTTGACCGCTAACCTTATTAAAAATGCATGGATTTAGCTGGAAATCAAACTTAGGGGAAATATTTTATTGATTATTATTTTTGTCGAGTTTGATAAAAATCCATCATATTCCTGGTAAGGTATCACAGTGACATCATACGTAGCCTAGTGACCTCTGACCTGAATAAATATGCATGGATTTTGCCAATGATCACATTTGGGTGAGATATTCTATGTTGCAATTTGATTTTATGTTGCGATTCTTGTTTTTATTTTGATTTTGATCTGTTGGTTTCATTGTTATGTAGTTCTGGTGAGTTTTGTGAAAATTCATCAAAGCCCTGTTAAGATACTGTGGCGACAAAGTTTAGCGACAGATGGACAGACTGATGGGCGTAAGGACCATGCACATGGGTATACCATAATGTCTCATCATAGACAGGTTTATAAAAATCAAAAATATTTCTGGAAACTTGAAGGAAACTGATGCAGTACTTCAAAAGTTATGGGGTAGACAAAAATCTTATAAATGTGCAGATTTGACCTTGAAGACAATGCTCAAGGTCACCAGTCTTGAAAAAAAAAAACGAAGATCTTGGTGGAAACAACATGTGTGTCACATTTGAAGAAAATTATAAGAGTACTTCAAAAGTTATGGGCTTCAAAAAATCATATATAATCCCAGAAAGATCAAAGGTTTTCAAACTCTTTTGACAACTTATCATTTGACATAGATCATTCATACAAATTTTCAGAAAGATACATTTATCCACTTGAGAAACAATGTTTTCGTTTGTTTTTCACCATGTAAATAATAAAGTTCATGATCCTAATTTAAATAGATTATCCTATAACCGATATCTTTGCATATGCATAATATGAAAGGAATCTGTTGAAAAGTTATTGACTGTCAAGTGGAAATGATGGGGGTATGAAAATGTGAAACACAAGAAAAGGATAATAGGTGGCACCACTAGTCTTGCGTACAAGCAGAGCTAACCAAGAACTTTGGTAAATTTCATTTTTGGACTTATCCATTCATCCTTTCTTAAGATTTACAAGATTTATTTTATTTTCACCAAAAATTAATCTATTCACAGTCAAGGTCACCCTCCTAGTGAAGTTCATGACACCATTTTACAAAGGATTCATCCTCTCACCCATATCTATGCACATGTCAAGTTTGATAAAGATCTGTGAAACTTTTTTTTAATTATCTTGCTCACAAGATTCACCTGTGTCAGCGACAGGACAGTGCAAAAACCAAAGTATTTCCAACTCTGTCTGGGGATACAATTAAATGGTCATCCCAGCGTTTGGCACAAAAGTTTATCACACCATGCCAAACTATATGTCAAATTTCAATCAAATCCACAAAGCAGTTCTTTATATTTAATACACATCGACTGAAAACAATAACCCTCACTTTGCCAAGGGTTAAAAAAGTTAGAATACAGTACACTTTCATGAAGTATTCAACCTACATTTGTTCTACAGCTCATCCCACTCAATCACTGCTTGTAACAATATGGTTTTGTTGTGTACTGACACCAGGCACTTGGCACAGGGCCAAGAATATTTGACTCCTGTTTTGGCTCACATGAAGAAAACGCCAGACTGACTTTCTACAAACTCTGCATGGTGACAGAGATTTATAAAATGAGTATACTAAACATTCTTCTCTGCCATCACTGGTGGTATGCAAGATGCTAGCATATACTGTCAGTATTACTATTTTTCAAAGTTATAAAAATGGACAAAAAGATCTTTAAACATTCAAACATTTTTATCTGGATTTAAAATCTAATTTTTAAATCCACTAAAATAAAAAAAAAATTCATAAAAGATTAAAAACTAGATGTGTCGGTACGACACGAATGCCCTCACCTGGGGCAAATTAGAAACATTTGTTAAATTTTGTAAATTTTTTTTGAGTTCAGGAGGTGTTGTATGGTCAAAAGTAGGTCAAGAAGGGCAAAATGCAAACTCGATCTGTAACGGGTCATTATCAAGGAACACACCAAAAATCAGGCCAGTATGCAGGCACTGTGAAAAAAGTCCATACATGTGCATTTTTCATAAAAATTTCTGTCTTTCATGAAATTTTCTATGTTCAGGATCTGTCATATGGTCAAAAATAGGTTAACTGGGACGAAACGCGAACTCGACCTGTAAGTGGTCATTATGCACCCACAGACCAAACATTGGCCAGTATCTGAAAGCATTGCATTGCGAAACTAGAATATTAGCAAAAGCTGGTAATCAGTTATAAATTTAAATTGGAGAGGTATATACCATGTTTTATAACAATCCACGAAATGCTTCCTGAGAAATATCCCCCTAAGTTTTTTTTCTATACTAAGCTCTGTGACCTTGAAAAGCAGGTCAAGACCACCCATCTTTGAACCTGACCAAGATTTTGTAAATATGATGCAAAAGCACTGAAGTAATGAAGTTCCTTAGTTGAATACCTTTGGAGATATCCTGCACAAAGGCCAAAATTGAAAAATCCGATAAAATTTCATTAAAAAATCAGAAATTGCAGGTGACGCCACCAAAATTGTGCAGAACGTACAGACCATCAGTCCCAATGATCATAATAAGTTTTGTGAAAATCCACACAATGGTTCCTGAGATATAAGCTTCTGAGTGTTTTTCTATAATCAGCTCTAAAATGTAGAAAAATGGGTCAAGGTCACCCATCTTCGAACTTGACCGAGATTTTATCGATATACATCTTCACTGATGAAATAAAATTCCAACAGTGAATCCTTTTAGAGATATCCCTCTCAAGGTAAAAGTTAACAGACGCGGAACGGACGGACAGACACCGACAGACAGATGGACGGATAGACGGACAGCTTGGGTGATGACAATAGCCCATCAGCCTATGAGCTGAGGGCTAAAAACGGCTGTACATGTACATTTGTCATGAAAATTTTTATTTTTCGTGAAATTTTCTATGTTTAGGAGCTGTAAAACAATCAAAAGTAGGTCAACCGGGACGAAACGCGAACTCGAACTGTAACTGGTCATTATCTGCATACACACAAAAAATCAGGCCAATATCTGCAGGCATTGCGAAAAAAAGTCCGTACATGTGTTTTTGTCATGGAAATTTCTATTTTTGATGAAATTTACTTAGTTAAGGAGCCGTAAAACGGTTAAAAGTAGTTCAAACAGGAGGAAATGCGAACTCGATCTGTAACTGGTCAATATCTGCATACACACCAAAAATCAGGCCAATATCTGCAAGCATTGCGAAAAAAAGTCCGTACATGTGTATATGTCATGAAAATTTCTATTTATCATGAAATTTTCTAAGTTAAGGAGCCGTAAAACAGTCAAAAGTAGGTCAACAGGGACGAAACAAGAACTCGATCTGTAACTGGTCATTATCTGCCCATACACCAAAAATCAGGCCAATATCTGCAGGCATTGTGAAAAAAGTCCGTACATGTGTATTTGTCATGAAAATTTCTATTTTTCATGATATTTTCTAAGTTTAGGAGCCGTAAAACGGTCAAAAGTAGGTCAACCAGGACGAAACGTGAACTCATTCTGTAACTGGTCATTATCTGCATACACACCAAAAATCAGGCCAATATCTGCAAGCATTGCGAAAAAAAATCCGTACATGTGTATTTGTCATGAAAATTTCTATTTATCATGAAATTTTCTAAGTTAAGGAGCCGTAAAACGGTCAAAAGTAGGTCAACAGGGACAAAACGAGAACTCGATCTGTAACTGGTCATTATCTGCCCACACACCAAAAATCAGGCCAATATCTGCAGGCATTGTGAAAAAAAGTCCGTACATGTGTATTTGTCATGAAAATTTCTGTTTTTCATGAAATTTTCTAAGTTAAGGAGCTGTAAAACGGTCAAAAGTAGGTCAACCGGGAGGAAACGTTAACTTGATCTGTAACTAGTCATTATCTGCCCACACACCAAAAATCAGGCCAATATCTGCAGGCATTGCGAAAAAAAGTCATTTGTGTATTTGTCATGAACATTTCTATTTTTCATGAAATTTTCCAAGTTTAGGAGCTGTAAAACAGTCAAAAGTAGGTCAACCGGGACGAAACGCAAACTCGATCTGTAACTGGTCATTATCTGCCCACACACCAAAAATCAGGCCAATATCTGCAGGCATTGCGAAAAAAAGTCTGTACAACTGTTTGATTTCAGAAGGACGGACATGGGTAAAACTATATGCCCCGGCCACTTTTTGACGGGGGCATAAAAAAAAGAAGCTGAATCTATATTCCACTTTAACTGATGGAAAAATTTTCTTGACATAAGTTTGACAAAATATTTGCAATTTATTACTATTTTCAAAACAGATGAATCTTTTAAATTTTCTTTATAATGGTAAGCATATAAAATAAAATATAGAAAATGAGGCACTGTCCTGTTATAAACAGAAGATACTAAGAGCCTGATTCAGAAGTAGCAGTATCTCATTTTCTTCACTTTTAGTGCCAAAACTTTTGGACATACTGATCACAGTGTTGCATGGTTTTTTATCCACCCATGGGTTAAAACCGGTTAAATACGTGGTTAAAACCACCCTGGTTAAGGTAAGTTATAGGCTATTGTCTAAATTTATATGGACTGATATTTCGAAAACTTACACTAATTATCTGGTCATATGTGAACTGGTGCCTAACCATTTGAGGTTGACCTCTGACCTTTCCTCTCTCCAGTGCGTCCATCTGTGCATCTGTTTTGACACATTAACCTGCATATCTTCGGACTCGCTTGACCAATGAGGAAAAAAATTTACACAAATGTAGCCCTTGGATAGCTTAATAACATAAACAAAAATTGTGGCCCAACCTGCAGCAATTTTTGCACAGCGTCTATATGTTCCTCTGCCTTGGTTAAAATCACTCATATCTCTGCAGTGATTTGACTAATTCACCTGAATTTTGGCATGCATATACATCCTGGATTGCTTTCTTGATTTTATGACAGGTGGCGCCACCACATTCATGTTGCAGACATCCATGCTTATACCTCCAGACTGGTTTGATGTATCTCCCTGAAAATTTGCATGTGTTAGATCTCAAATAGCTCTTCATCATACAAGAAACTGGTGGTGCCACCTGCAAGCATTTTTGCATAGCGTCCATCAGTTCTTTGGACTGGGGTTAAAATCACTAATATCTCAGCAGTGGTTTGACTTATTTGTTAAAATTTGGCATGCATATACATCCTGGATAGGATCCTTAATTTATGACAGGTGCCACCAGGTAAGTCAAACCGGTCTGGAGATGTTGGCATAGATATCTGCAGCATGAACTTGAATGTAGGTGGCGCCACCTGCAACCATTTTTGCACAGAGTTCATCTGCTTGTCTGCTGTGGGATAACATCACCCATATCTCAGCAGTGGTTTGACTTTTCCACCTGAAATTTTGCATGTGTATACATCTTGGATAGTTTCTTGTTCAAATAACAGGTAGCGCCACCTTCAATCATGTTAAGTGGCAGACATCCATGCTAATATGTAACACATCTAACTCTATTTCCCCTTGCCACTCAATCCATGCCTCACTTCACACGTCGTACTCTGATTTTGGCAGATACATGTAGTCGCTTGTTGACTACCCTAATTCTAGTTTGTTTTCTGTTATTTTGGGGGTATTAGTACAAAGGGTGTTTGGATGATATTTTGTAATCAGTGTGACATAAAAAGTTCCATTAAATGTCTTTGATGTCTACAGTTATGACATTCCAGTCCCGGATATAACAATGAACAACTCAGTAGAGGGTGTCAAATGAGTTGATACTCCAAAGTTTGCAAACCAAACCTTAAAGACGGGCATGATCACTCATGAGTGTCAAAATTATGATTTGAGACAGTCTGAAATTCTTTGATGTTTTCATAAATCTTAAGGTAAAATAAGTACAGGTGGAGACATTTCTATTGTAAATAGTGACAAGTGATACAAGTAACAACCTAAACAATTGCAAATAATTCTTTGGACTCAGGGTCACATAGTGATGAACCATGGTTATTATGTGTATAAAATTTATATATTTATTTATTTTCTGCATCATGTTAATATTTATTTTTGCAATTAAAACAAACATGATACTTTGTTTTTACGAATACTTGCAATTATTGTATTCAAAAAAGCACTACACTAGCTCTTAATCTTATTGATAGTTGACAGTTTCAGCCATCATTTAGCCAGCTAAAACTGGCTAGAACTTAGTAAAAATGGTTAAAACCTAGTTTAAGCCATGGCTGATGGCTAAAACAGGTTTAAGCAAACCTAACCCTGACAGATCATTAAGCAGTTTTTTTTGTCCCAATGGAGTCTAAACATCTGAATGAGGGAATACTTTATTGGCCATTTTGTTATGTTATTTCGGGCTACATGCAATCACAACATACAGGTTTATAACAAAAAGATTGCCGGGCGTCACAATTAGGACGCTGCACTATAGCAACACAGATTAACAGTAGCTGAGAAATGTGAAAATGGAAGTGACTGATTGAAAGTTTGATATGATGTATTGATGATAGAATGTATCTTAGCGGAGAGGCAAATTTTTTACATACAAGAGTGCTCGAGTACTTGGCAAGTTCTACCCTGAATAGAGTACTCTAGTAGTCCTTTCACCCCTACCTGCTACCCTGTTAGCCTTTTGTTATTAGTGGTGGGCTGATCATCGAGTTTTTCGAAAGTCAGTCGGTTTGCTACCACTTTCAAGCGCTTGATTACCAAAGGCAACTATCGATTACATCATACTCATGATTGTTTTTTTTTTCCAGAATGTCTTAATGTTATAGTAGAAAATTATTCTTCCGTTTTTTACAACATTCCGCGCTTCATATAATGAGTCAGTGTTCCCAAATAACCTCTGTATCTAACTGAATATGACACGGTAGATGAGAGAACAAAGGACTTATTAAACCTTTGTGAAATGGCAGGGAGCTGCAGAATTAGCGGAGATTTTTCTAACGAGATGTCCATTGCAAAATATGGGCCATATGGCGTTAAAATGCTCCATAATTCTCCAGATCTATGCTAATTGTGCACGATTCTCTTAAAAAATAATCTTTTCAACTGATGCCAGGTGCTGATGCTGCATGTGAAATTATATTTTAAGCTTTCATTTATTTTTTTAAATTTTTTACCAAAAATTATTTGGGCCAGTAATTTTTCTAGTGGGCCTGTGAAACCAGTATGCATGTCAGCAGTCGTCATGATTTGTTATAAAATGAAAGTCCTTGCTGGTGGTGAAGTTAAAATGATCATCACCAGCATCTGGCTGGACTGAGTGAACTTTTGACCTGTACCTGGCTGCACTGAGTGAACTCCTTGACCTGTTGCATAATCTGACACAGTTGGCAGTCTGCCAAAGCTATAAATAGATCCAGGCTGAACTTATGTGCCAAATCTGATGCAGTGGGCAGTCAGCCAATGCTATAAATAGAATGCAGCTACTGCACTGAGTGAACTCCTGACCTATACCTGGCTGCACTTAGTGAACTCTTGACCTATTGCCTTATCTGATTAATTTAGCAGTCTGCCAAAGCTATAAATAGATCCAGACTGACCTTTGGCCTGTTGCAAATCTGAAATAGCAGCCACACCATTGCATAAGCTCACAGACTGGCTCCACATGCAGCCCTGAGGGGCATGACACACATGAGGTGATCACATGATACTCATGAGGTGATCACATGCTACCTATAAGGTGATCACATGCCTTGTGCTTGGCTGCACTGATTGAACTCTTGACCTATATCTGGCTGCACTGAATGAACTCTTGATCTGTTGCCAAATCTGAATTAGTTGGCAGTTTCTCATCCTATTTAAAGATACGGACAAAATCTTTGCTTGTTAGTAGATCTGTTTAACATACTGAAAGACTTTGGCTAAAATGCTTTTTTTTCAAGCTGACATATTCATAAACCGTTAATCAAAATATCTAGAATAATAAAAGATGCAGTCCTTTCATTGTTAAAGGTCCAATAATTCTGCCAAAAATCATTCAAGTAAACTTGAACAAATTCCACCTGAGAATAATTTTTGTGCAATGTTACAGAAGTTATAATTGAAACAATAAATTTGTCGAAAAACACTACTGAAGTCCTCATTTTGAAATAGACATAATAATGGCTATAAGACCAACTTAAGCTTATCAAGACTCAACCAAAAATCAACAAACTCAATCTATTCTGATATGATTGAAAGAACCATGTCCTAGGATAATTCTTTTGAAAAACTGAATGTTTCAACTTGACAGTTTCATCATAAACATTTTGAGCTGAAAGAGGCTAAAATTATAAGGTTTTTGCCCACAAAAAACAGGTCAATGTAGGTGGCACCACAAAATCTGCTACTTCAAATATGAGTCATGTGACCAAGATTTGCACAATACTTGGTAATGCTAGCTTCTGTCATTTCTGAGATCACTATGTCAGTATGCTTACTTGGCCAAATGACTTAGTTAAAATTCATGTAACTCCGCTAAAATTCATCAAATGCAAACCATTTGAACAAACTTGAGAGGGCTTGCCTCTGGGATCATTTCTGTAAAATATTGAGCAATTTATCTGGAACGTTTCAAGAAGAAGACTTTTAAAGGTTTTTCAGCTTTTTCCCTATAAAATCTAAGTATATGGAGTTAGCAAAAAAATAAGCTGAATCTCACATCATTTGATATGTGACAGATTATTGCATAAAATTTGGGGATCGTAGCTCCTGCTATTCCTATGAAATTATGGGTTAATGCACAGATGACCAATGACCCCCGTACAACAAAAAAAGTCAATGCAGGTGGCGCCACCAATACCTGAATTTCATATGACTATGTGACCAACACTGGCATAAAATTTGGTGATGATAGCTTTAGCCATTTCTGAGATTGTCATTTCAGTATGCTTTTTTGGACAAATGACTAAGTTCAACTTCCCTGTAACTTGGCCAAAATTAACCAAACTTGAACCATTCAAACAATTTTGAGAGAGATGGTATAAAAGATTATTTCTGTGAAATATTGAAAAATTTGGCTTGACCGTTTCATCAGAGAAGATTTTTAAAGAGTTTTTAGCTTTTTCTCTATAAAATCTAAGAAAATGCAGAGTTTTTCAGATTGCTAATTTTTTGCATTAAACTTCATGATGCTAGCTCCAGTTGTTTTTCGAGATAGAATGGGTTAAGGTACAGACGATGGACAACGCAACACCATCGCATTAGCTAACAGGTTCACTAAAAATTAATAAGGATGCATACTGAATGCAAAATTATAATACAGATACATCTCACTGATGGCAGAATCTTGAATTAAGTTGAGTATGGATACCAATTATTTATAATCCATGTACCGCCATCTTTATATACCCACAGAGAGCTGTATACCTGCGATTGTAAACATTGCCTGGCATGAGGAAGATCTAAAATCATAAATCTACATTTTCTAAAAGCTTTTAAAAAAATTTTTTGTCAATATTAACCATAGATAACGTGAAATCTAAATGTCTAGAGGCATGATGTAACAGATGCTGATAAACTGGTGCCAGGCTAGATGTATCTGCTTCACACAGCTAACATATATGGTAAAATGACTCAATTCAATCTTTACAATTCAGTCAAAATTCATTCTTTGGAACCATAAAAGACAATTATTATAAGAATTATTCAGGGGATTATTCTTGTAAAATATTAAACAAATTGGCCTCAGTGGCCTCAGTTGAAAAACGTTTTGCAGGCTTATAACTCATATGGGAAAATACAGCAAAATGGCCAAATTAAGCTTCCCATAACTCAGCCTAAAATCACTGAACCAAAACGATATGAACAAACTTGAATTATCAACATGTAAGGATAATTAATATGTGAGATTTAAGAATTTGGCCTAGTGGTTTTTGAGAAGAAGATCTTTGTAGCCACTGAGCTAAAATGGGCAGATATGGCATATGATTAAATTGAGCTTCCCATAACTCAGCCAAAAGTCACTGAACTGAGACCATTTGAACAAACTTCAGAAAGCACTACCCTAGGATCATTTCTGTGCGATATTAAACAATTTGGCCATATGGTTTCAGAGAAGAAGTTTTTTGTACCCGTCAGTATGATACAGGCACTGATGACCCCGTTGAAAAAAGGCCGATGCAGGTGGTGCCACCAATACCTCAACTTCAGATGCTGACTACTGTGACCAACATTGGCATAAAATTTGGTGATGATAGCTCCAGCTGTTTCTGGGACTGTAATTTTAGTATGCTTTTTTGGAAAGATGACTAAGTTCAACTTCCTGTTACTCAGCCAAAATTTACAGAACTTACACCATTTTAAACAAACTTGAGAGAGATTGTTCTAGGAATCATTTCTGTGAAATATTGGACAATTTGGCTAAACAATTTTTGGGGTAGCAGATTTTTAAAGCTGTTTTAGCTTTTTCCCCTATAAAATCTAAGAAAATGCAGTTTGCCAAACTAGATGTGTCGGAACGACACGATTGCCCCCGCCTGGGGCAAATTAGAAAGATTTGTTAAATTTTGTAAAATTTTTTAAGTTCAGGAGGTGTCGTATGGTCAAAAGTAGGTCAACTTGCAGGGCAAAATGCAAACTCAATCTGTAACTGCACGGTCATTATCTGCCCACACATAAAAAATCAGGGTGGTATCTGATGGCATTGCAGAAAAAAAGTCCATACATATGCATTTGTTATAAAAATTTCTATTTTTCATGAAACATCTATGTTCAGGAGCAGTCAAATGGTCAAAAGTAGGTCAACTTGGACAAAACAAAAACTCAATCTGTAACTGGTTCTTATCTGCCCACAAACCAAAATTCAGGCCCGTATCTGCAGGCACTGCGAAAAAAAAGTCCGTACATGTGCACTTGTCATGAAAATTTATATTTTTTTATGAAATTTTCCATGTTAGGGCACCCTCAAACTGTCAAAAGTAGGTCAACTGGGACGAAATGCGAACTTCATCTGTAACTGGTCAATATCTGCCCACTCATAAAAAATCAGACCAATATCTGCAGGCAATGCGAACAAAAGTCCGTACATGTGTATTTGTCAAGAAAATTTATATTTTTCATGAAATTTTCTAAGTTAAGAGCCATGAAATAGTCAAAAGTAGGTCAACCGAGACAAAATGCAAACTCCATCTGTAACTGGTCAATATCTGCCCACACACCAAAAATCAGGCCAATATCTGCAGGCAGTGCGAAAAAAAGTCTACAGGTACATGTGTATTTATCATGAAAATTTCTATTTTTCATTAAATTTTCTAAGTTAAGGAGCTGTGAAATGGTCAAAAGTAGGTCAACAGGGACGAAATGCGAACTCCATCTGTTACTGGTCATTATCTGCCAACACACCAAAAATCAGGCGAATATCTGCAGGCAGTGCGAAAAAAAGTCTGTACATGTGTATTTATCATGAAAATTTCTATTTTTCATTAAATTTTCTAAGTTATGGAGCTGTGAAACGGTCAAAAGTAGGTCAACCGGGACGAAATGCGAACTCCATCTGTAACTGGTCATTATCTGCCCACACACCAATAATCAGGCCAATATCTGCAGGCAGTGTGAAAAAAAGTCTGTACATGTGTATTTATCATGAACATTTCTTTTTCATGAAATTTTCTAAGTTTGGGAGAACGTCAAAAGTAGGTCAACCTGGATGAAACTCAAACTTGATCTGTAACTGGTCATTATCTGCCCACACACCAAAAATCAGGCCAATATCTGCAGGCATGCAAAAAAAAGTCCGTACAACTGTTTGATTTCGGAATGACGGAAGGACAGAATGACAGATATGGGTAAAACTATATGCCCCGGCCATTTTGTGGCAGGGGCATAAAAATATAAAGCAAATCCGATTTTTTAGATGACTAATCTTTTGCATAAAATTTTATGATTCAAATTCTTGCCACTTTGGAGATAGTATGGTTAACGTACAGTTGACGGATGGCTGCCGACGGACGCCGGCCGACGGACGCTGGACAAGGCACACCATGGCATAAGCTCACAGGTTCGCTTAAAAGGCAAAAACTACTTTTCATAAGGTAGAATTACTGAGACATACAGACTGGGTTAAGAGAGTACAGTTTTACAGATAATTGCACATTTCTTTATACTTGTCTGAACTGATTAATAATCGATAATCGATCTGTTTGCCCAAACCGATGATCGATCATGAAAAAGCAACCGACTCCAACCATTATTTGTACATTATGATTCATATTATGAATGATGATACCCTGG
Organism: Sipunculus nudus; assembly: GCA_026874595.1. NCBI lineage: Eukaryota > Metazoa > Annelida > Sipuncula > Golfingiida > Sipunculidae > Sipunculus > Sipunculus nudus. The sequence continues at coordinate 63,323,615 of CM049319.1, forward strand.
TGTCAAAATAGGTAAAAATTACTAGAACTAGGATTTAATGAAAACTAAAACAATTAGCAGCATAGGATACTACAAGGTGATTGTCACTATATAATGATAGATATGCATCTCAAGGTAAGACCAAAAACATTCATATTTCATTAATTTATTCATCCATGTTTTCCTATAGAGCCGCTATAAATGAATTTCTATTCTAACAAACACTTTTATCTTTAACTATTCTAGCTATCTAACAAGGGGAGTGCTAATGCCCAGGGGGGAGAGGAAATAAGTATCCCTTATTCACTCCCTTTGAAAGAGTATTGCTGAAACAGTTATTGCAAAAAATAATCCACACATGGGCCATTGGCCAGACTTAGACCGAACAGTCATAGGCATATAGTCTGTTCCACACCCCTTGTTCACCTGGGATTATCTTACGATTATCTCTACACAAGACAAACTTGCTAAACAAAATTTGCACCAATGGCATAAAGAGGCAAAAGCATAATTTGGTACCTTACATACTCACAATATAAATATTATTTACTTTATGGCCTGGTTGACATGTCTCATATATGTCTGTGGTTCATGGTGTCCCTAATAATTGGCCATTGTTTATCCTTCTTGGTTATGGATATAAACTAATGTGACACTGGCTTCTGTCGCTCAGGGGTAGAGCGCAGGGCTCAAATCTTGAGTTCGAATCTTAGCCGAGCCGGTGAGATTTTTCACGGTCGACCCCTACCCAGGGTGGGTGCTCTGCAGGCCCAATGGGGAGACTGTACCCAACAGTCGGGTGTCATTCACAAACGAGTGTGCCTTTCGGGGGTTCCTCCGTGTTATGACACACCCAGGACCAGCAGGAGTGAATCACCAAGCCTGGTTGACGCCAGAGCACTGTGTGCAAGCCCCTGTCACAGAGTCCGAAACCAGAATGGAAATTCTGTGGTTGTATATAGACTTAGTTAAGCAAGCATAAAAAAAAATGGAGGCGGTTACCTCGACCAAAAAAATAAAAAAAAAAAAAAACTAATGTGACGTTAAAGTGAAGCGTGTGCACATGGAAAATACAAGTCTCACTGTAAATAGGGTCAGCAGCTCTTGATAATTGGGCCCCATGAATGTTGGTGCCTCTGAAGTACGTCACGTCTACTATAAAGTCATCACTATTCCCTGATACGCCCATTTCACAGATTAGTGGCATGATGTTTCTACAGAATAGACTAGTTATTCATAAAATAGTTTTAAATTGTTTACAGGAAAATGAAAAAAAGGTAGGCTATTATTTCCATAATAGTAAATTGCGCTTTTCTCTCTTTCTATCCTAAGGTCAAAAAGTTTTTGGCGTTCTTTGATTTGCAAAAAAGTAATTGAAAAAAAACAGGTGCACAGGGTCGTGTACGGACTATAAGTATAACTATGTTTACATACAAAGCCAAAGTCAATGGACCACGCCCCCATATATGATCGGGCCTTTCAGGCAAGAAAAAGATGGATTAATTTAAACAGCTTCAGAGGGAAATTCAAGAAACAATCTATCGTTACTATGGGGACCTGTGCGATCCCAGACTGATTATCTAATTATCAGACATTTGTGTAAAAAGTGCGAGTGAACGAGTACAAGGCTGCATGACATGTACTCGGGTGTGCCTCTCTGTGCGGATCATTTTCAGATTATAACCTGATAACCAGCAATCCCCAAATATCGCCGATCAGTTCAATTCAACGATTCGTCTCCAAGTCAAATTACTTAATTCTACATTTCATTGCAATCTGAACATATGCATACTTACCTCGTGTATCTTACGGCGTCTTTCAAATCTCTTTCGCCCAAAAAGAACCACAGAATTACTCCAAACAACCCAGCTATGACGGAAAGTTTCAGCAGCATATCACCTTCAGCGATCCAACTGACACCTGGGGAGAATGGACGATACTAAAACCTAGGGCCGTGACTCAGCATCTCAGCCCAATCCTTTCGATGTGACGACAGCTTCACCGGTCACGGCGCTCCAGGAATGCCGGATTTAGGCCATATGAGGCCATGTACTACCAGTGTTGGTGTCAAATACAGAGTGCCAAATACAAATACAATTATAAATACGATAGGTGGTCCCGTCCAAATACAAATATGAGTGACTTTCGGAAGATAAAAACAACTTGAATTAAATACAGAACATCAAATACAAATACAATACTAATATGCTGATGTATTTGATATACAGAAAATTTATTTATTTTCAGCACCATAAATGTCTCTCAGGGAGAAGTGAAACACTTGAAATGATGCAGTCTTTAGGGTTGTTCAGAGGTTAGGTAGTAGTTATTTTTTATCAATTATTGCAGGTATTTGATCAAATACTTCAAATATTGAGATCGAATACAAATACGAATAAAAATATTATCATTTTGCACCAAAAAAATACAAATACATACTGTTACGGAACCCAATAACAACAGTTCACGTGATCGTGACGAGCACAAATTTTGTTACGGAGATAAAAAAAATCAGATTCCGCAACACTATAGGCAGCGTGAAATGTCTAGGGGAATGAATAAAGAAGTCAGAGGTTTTTTTTGTTAACAAATAATTATAATTTATTCTTAGAACAATCCTAACATTACAATACACTAAATCAATTCAATAACACAGTACATGTATAACAATAACATTTCATAAACATCTAGATAAGCAATCAGCAAGTACCTTAATTTGTCTTTCCCTTTAATGTATCTGATTTCAAGATTATAATCCTAAAAAAAAAACTCCATCTAAAAAATCTTTGAAATTTACACTTTAACTTATTCATGAACGTGAGGGAGTTGTGATCACTGAAGACAATGTGAACTTGATGGATGAAGTAACATAAACTTTAAAATGTTGCAAAGCTAAAATCAAAGCCAAACATTCTTTTTCCATAGTGGAGTATTTTGTCTGGTTTGCATTAGGTCTAAACTTTCTTTAAAAATAACAAATTTGATATTCTTTGCCACCACTGCCTTCTTGTAACAACACAACACCAGCAGCAGTATCACTAGTATCTACAGCTAACAGTTCATGTAAATCTTTTTATAGGTTTTTCACCAAAAGCCCAGAAACTTCCATATTCACAAATTAACCTTCCAAACACAACAATACACATACACCCATAGCGCATGAACAGACCCGAAATTTCCAGACTACACCGAACATGCTATGCTGTCTTTACACTCCTCGACAGTTCATCAAGTGTGGTTCCCATAGCAGCGCACAAGGCCTGCGCCTAACACGAACCAGAACGCCTAGCAAATGAAGTTATGTAATATCCCGTGCATAACAAAAAGATAAATGTAATTAACCCCCCCTCCCCCCTCGTAAGAAAAAAACTTTCTTTTGCGATCACAATCACTAATTTTTTACAACATCTCAAAAACATCTTGTTTACAACATTACATAAACATCTCGTATACAACATTTCATAAACATCTAGATAAGCAATCAGCAAGTACCTTGTCTTTCCCTTTAATGTGTCTGATTTCAAGATTATAATCCTAAAAAGACAAACTCCATCTCAACAATCTTTGAAATTTACACTTTAACTTGTTCATGAACGTGAGAGAATTGTGATCACTGAAGACAATGTAAACTTGATGGATGAAGTAACATAAACTTCAAAATGTAGCAAAGCTAAAATCAAAGCCAAACATTCTTTTTCCATAGTGGAGTATTTTGTCTAGTTTGCATTAAACTTTCTTGAAAAATAACAAATTGGATGATCTATGCCATCACTGCCTTCTTGTAAAAGCAACAACAGCAGCAGTATCACTAGCATCTACAGCTTACTTAAAGGGTACAGAAAAGTCTGGAGCTGCTCACACTGGTGAATTTTGCAGAATTGCTTTCAAATTCTGAAATGCATTTCAACACTGAACATTCCATACAAACTTTTGTTTCTTCATTAAACAAATTAGTTAAAGGTTCTGCGACAGCAGAAAATTTTGGACAAAAATTCCTGTAGTATCCAACCATACCAAGAAAACGCATTATTTGCTTTTTTGTTTTCTGGTCTAGGTAATGCAGAAATAGCACTTATTTTAGCACCAACAGATTTTACTTGACCCTGCCGGACAATATTATCCAAACATGTTACATGTGCATGAAAAAACTCAGATTTGACTAAGTTGACGGTTAGACGTGCTTCGCAGATGCAGATGTTTCTCCCAGGTGTCGTTGTACACGATGAGGTCATCAATATATGCGTCGCAGCCCTGAATGTCCTTGACAACCATTTGGATGCGGCGCTGGAACGAGGCTGGCGAGTTCTTCATGCCAAACGGCATAACTTTATACTGGTACAGTCCTTGCGGCGTCACAAATGCGGACACTTCTTTCGCTCGTTCTGTCAGCGGAACTTGCGAGAATCCGCAAATCGAACTTGGAGACATATCTGGAGCTGCCGAATCTATCAATATAATCATCGATCCTCGGAATCGGTAACGTGTCATTCTTTGCGACAGAGTTCAGTTTTCGATAATCGGTGCACATACGGTAACTTCCATCGGGTCTGGGCACAAGAATACATGGTGAACTCCAGTTACTGTTACTAGGTTCAATAAAATCATTGTCCAGCAAATATTGAACCTCATCTTGTAGATACTTTTGCTTTTCTGGATTCAGTCTATAAGGATGCTGTTTGACTGCGCTTGCCTCGCCAACATCGACGTCATGGCACAATATGATAGTTCGCGTTGGAATGTCACTAAACAAATGTCTATAATTATGCAGCAGGTTCTTGAGGTCTTGTTGTTGCAGTGCGGTAAGGTGTGACAGTTTGGTATCCAAGTTGTTAAGCCTGAGTTTTTTAGAGGTACTGTTCCTCACTAATTTTCTAGATCACACTTACAATCAGTACCTTCTTTAAAAGGGGTAAGGGTAAGTTTTTACACAATTAACAGCAATAACATTATGTACAACATCTGATGTGCTATTTCTGTCATAATATGGTTTCAACATGTTAAAAGGCACTATAGTTTTTTTCTTACGCCTATTTGGTGTAAACAGTATGTAATTTAAATCACTTACTTTCTTGTCAAGATTGTAAGGACCATAAACCTAGCTTGCAGAGGTCTGCCAGGGACGGGTAGTAAGGAAAGGACCTTTTCACCAGGCTCAAACGTCCTACTTACAGTGTGCTTGTCAGACTTTGTTTTCATTTTTACTTTATGCAGATTTTAGAAAAGACTTTGCAATCTCACAAGCATTGTTTAGTTAGTGCGAAAGTCTGAGACATACTGTAATAAACTAAGAGAATCAGGATTCTCACACAAGAGTTTTTCTTTAAGCAGTTTTAATGGACCTCGAACTGAGTGTCCGAAAACTAGTTCAAAGGGACTGAAACCCAAGGACTCTTGAAAGGATTCTCTGAAAGCAACCAGCAAAAGGTGGATTCCTTCATCCCAGTCTTTCTGTGTGTCTCAACAATAGGTCCTAATCATGTTCTTTAATGTCTGGTGAAAACGCTCGAGGGCGCCCTTACTTTCAGGATGGTATGGCGAAGAGCTGTACTGTTTTATACCTAGCTCAAGCATAACTAGCTGGAATGAGCCAGACATAAAATTAGACCCTTGGTCAGACTGGACGGATTTTGGTAATCCAAACATTGAAAAAAACTTGGTCAGAGCCTTGACAACACCTTCGGCATTAATATTGTGCTATGGTATTGCCTAAGGGAACCTGGTAGATGCGCACATAATTGTCAGCAAGTATTCATGTCCAGATTTTGTTTTGGGCAGTGGTCCAACACAGTCAACAATAATCCTACGAAATGGTTCCTCGAGAACAGGAATAGGCCTAAGTGGGGCTTTAGGAGGATTCTGATTGGGCCTGTCTACCATCTGGCATGTGTGGCATGATTTACAATATTGTACAACATCTGTCCCGAAATTAGGCCAATAGAAGTGTGTACTTACTTTCTGATAAGTTTATTTATACCTAAATGGCCAGACAAGGGAGCCTCATAAATCATGCTTAGGATTTCATTGCGATAGCTTTTGGGCACTACTGTTTCATGTTTGATGGCCCACTTATCATCAGCGCATACATCAGGTGGTCGCTATTTACGCATAAGCACTCCATTTTTAACATAGAATCAAACTGGTTTCTGTGACGGTTCATCTTTAGAAATTGCACTAGGAAACAAACATGAAATATCAGGGTCCTTACGCTGTTCCGCGATAATTTTCGAGCTTGAAAATGCTGCATCCTGTACGGGCGAGTCGTTAGACGAGTCACTAGTGTCAGAGTGTTATTATATGGACCATTATCCTCATGTGTGTTTTGCTTGGCCATAGATCTAGTTACAGCACATGAAGGATACAAACAAGGAATCCTGATTTTCAGGATCAGTGTCCTGTTCAAGCGACGGCTCTTCTGTCACTATTGGTACAGGCTGTACTTTAAAAATTGTCACCTGCAACAACATTGCATAGCAGCAACTGAATTCCCTTAAAGGGTAAAGTAGTTCTTATGCCCACAGTAATATTCCCAGACATTAGATCTGACTTTAAATGTACACTGTGAAGCGGAATTGAAGTGTGCTTGTCTGAAAACATATCATTAACAAGTGCATGTGCACCAGTAAAAGACCTATTGGAAAGTGGCAAAGTGTTTGCTAACATGAGAGTTTGGCCTGAACTTGTGTCCCTCAAAATTCTAATTTGGGTAGAATATGAAAACTTGAAAGTGAAACAAATAACTCCATTGCAGAGTCAGGAGAGGAATCTGCTACCAAACAAGAACTGACACCGATACTGTCAGTTATAAACTTTTTTTTTCAGAGTCACAAAAGGAATATACATCCTAATTACAATAAACTCCTCATGGGAGTCAACAGAGGAAGTTTCCTAAGCAGAAACAAACTTCTGTTTGTCATAAGAGGACCTGCATGGCCTCATTTGAAATACTCTCGCAAGAGTCATAAAAGGACTTAGCCTTATTTAGAGGATACTCTTCGCAGGAGTCTTCAAAGGTCCTAGCTTTATTGAATTCCTCGCAGGAATCAAGAGAGGTTTTTACCCTGCAAGCTACGGATACTTCATTGGAATCGGAAGGTACGTTGGCCTCTGAAGCATCAAACTCTTTTTTAGAGTCAATAAAGGAGTTGTACCCCTTATTTACATGAAAAGAGCTTGGCTCTTGTACTATGCTATGCATAGATTTTGAAACAAAACCAGAAGGTCTGCTCTTTGGTTTATTTGCAAGTTTCCAGCAGTCAGATATCAGATTACCTTCCTTTCTGCAGTAATTACAAATTTTCTTTGAAAATGACTGGTCTTGTTGGACTCGGACACAGTGGACGTGGACTAATGTGTAGCATTGGCTTTGTTGAACTATCAGGACTACTAGTACTGGGTGACTGCACCTCAAACTTCTTTTGACCATACTGATTTATCTTCTTGTTTCTGAATGACTGGTTTGATTTGCTAGTAAAGGAAATTTTGTGTGTTAATGAATAACCATCAGCTTATTGATCAGCAATGTCAAGTATTTCAGGACTTGTCTCATCAAGAAAAGTTTTAACATCTGAGTTAATGGAGCGCTGAAATTCTTCACGCAAAATCAACTGGCGCAATTGTCACTGCTCTTTAATCCTAGCAAAATCTACATTTGTCTGATCTTTGCGCTTTTTCCAATTTCTAATTCTCTGGCGGTAAGCCTCCGGAACTTACTCATAAACTTTTAGGATTAACCGCTAGTTATTAGTGCAATATTAGTGCTGGAAACGAGTGCCTGTGGCCAAAACATATACTACCGGTCTATTAGTAAACTTGATAATCAGTAATAACAATCCTGGCGGGTACCGTAATTTTGCCAATATGTCGAATAATGTTTAGCCCTCAGAACGTAAAAATAACTCAACCAAATGAAGACCATTCAGGCACCAGAGAATAAGTGACGTTTTTCCACGTTGCCCCAGGACAGCCTATTTTTCCATATAGAATGGGTCAGTCCATTATAGTTAAGCGAGGTGGTAGGTAGCTCTGATATCTTTCGAGCTAATAAGGAAAACGTTATTAATATGAGCTTGATATGATATCACATGACCTGATTGTACCCTCGATTCATTTTGTCAAAAAAGTAATATTGTCTTTGAATTCGATATGAATTTTGCCAAAATTCACATTTGTCACAACTAAAATATTTAATTTTATGACTGAGGCTCTTATATGGTCCCTATTTGTAGTAATGGGCTTACAAAAATAGAGAAAATACAATTTCTCCTTCCCAACGTCACATAATAGTGTAACCTCGAATACACAACTCGGTGGGCATTTTATATTGAACTAGTAAGCCTAACTTACCAAGTACGCTGATCGTAGACTCTCTAATGCCAGGGGGCCGATATGGCACTGATGACAGTGTATACATGAAACACATTTATTATGAAGTCGGCATTTGGTTCATAGTCACGCCCTGCAGCTGAAAAATAACAAAAATTGCTATTATGTGACTGTAACAGACATGAGAACAAACGTACGTATCACAATATAACAGTAAAGAAAACGTAACCGGTGATCAATTTTTGGCCAGCTGAGGTGAAATTTAAAAAATATTGGCACCTGCTGATTGAGTGCATACACTACAGCCATATAACAAATCAATCTGTACAGTTTAAATAACTGATTCCTTCCCGTAGTTCTCTTTTTCATGTCATATTATTTGTTATCTTGACTATGCACAGCCGTTAATGATCCCCTAAGCCTAAGATGAAGTTCTGAGCTGAAACTATGCACAACTTTAATCTGTAATAGCTATTCTCATCTCGGCTGCATGTAATGTTATGTCAACTTATGTGATTACCATCCTCTCCTCGACTGAAAGTGATGTCATAAGATAACTATTCTCTTTACCACTCCATGTGCTTTAATGTGATACCAGTTCTCTTCACGAGTCAATTTGATGTCATCTGATACCAGGTCTCTTCACAGCTCTATGTGATGTCATGTGATACCTGTTCTCTTCTCGCTCCATGTGATGTCATGTGATACCTGTTCTCTTCTCGGCTCCATGTGTCGTCATGTGATACCTGTTCTCTTCTCAGCCCCATGTAATATCATGCGATACCTGTTCTCTTCTGGGCTCCATGTGATGTCATGTGATACGTGTTCTCTTTTCGGCTCCATGTGATGTTATGTGATACCTGTTCTCTTCTCGGCTCCATGTGATATCATGTGATACCTGTTCTCTTCACGGCCAAATGTGATGTCAAGTGCTACCTGCTCTGTTTTCGGCTCAATATGATGACATGAATTAATTGTTTTTTTCAAGGCTCCATGTGATGTTACGTACCCATGGATCTGTTACTGATTAAAACAAAAATAGAGCGAAAGGCACTTGAACAGGAATCATATGAATATTGAGTCAAAGGGAAAAAAACTTTAGGTTTCTAGGATTGCAAGGAATAAAATATCCTTCTGTTTTCCAAAAACACTTTTTTCAACAATGGCATGCTGTCTCTTAGTGGATTAAAAATGTTCCCTGATGAATGTTCCATGCATATTTTATTTCAGTTGTGAAATAACGGAATCTCATGAAAGCTTCAGGGCATTCGGTGATAGGCCAATGAGGAATCGATAAGTTTTTGGTGTGGATCCGGCATATGATCTGGATTCAAGAACGTCATCAAGGAATATTCACAAATACAGTAATAATACCTAAACTGGGGTTTAGGGCCGAATAAGTAAATGCAAACATGGCTTGGGGAGTATCTCACAATAGGGACCCCCTCCTCCACACACATGGTGGAGGATTGCATTCCGTAGAATGCAGATTTTCTAGTTACAGATAGTTTTCACATTAGCTTCAAACCAACTTGTAACTCGACAGAATGAAAAAAGACGAAATGGACATAATAAGCAGTAAAGCTTGTTAGTTAGGACAGCATTCACCACCTCAGTCAAAGCGTGCACAAATGCGTCAGCTAGTCACATATAGTCAGTAGCAACAGTTGTTCCTCCAACGATATACTCTACTTTGCGTCATATTTACGAGATTTAATTTTTGCGATTTTGTACTTTTAAAGTGTGTCGCGCGAGGGTTCCATTTTTGGGGTTCCACCATACAGTCACGTGCACATTATTACACGGATTGTTTGATAGAATTAGACGAAAGAACGCAGATAGAATTTGGTTTCTTGTTTACAGTTTGTAGATAATTTGAAAGATTGATTTTTACTTGATTTGTTTTTAAATAATAATATTTTTTTTAATTTTTGGTTGTAACATATTAAGCCAGCGGTCACAAGGTAGGTTTAATAGGTATTATCAATATTATATTTATTGTGTTATGATAAAGAAGCTACTAGGGTTAATGTGTTAACTGTTTGATATGGTTCCGTGATAGATTCTACAGTAGGCTACACCTGCCGCATTAGATGTTAGCTTTGAGGACTTTGAAGTCGGTCGTGAGACGCCATGTACACCCATAGTATGTGTTTAGTATTAAAATTGACCATGAGCATGTTGCTTTCAAAGAGCCGGATTACATGTTAATGTCGTTGTACATTACAAGGTCGGAGTTCTCACAGATCCTGGTTTGGCGCAAGATTTAATTAGGTTGGTGCTGGACAGAGGCTGGGGCAGCAGGTTCATGTGATTACTGAAATTGCAAGCGTGTCACCTTTCTCGATTGGGGATATTAAATGCTAAGTTAAATTATGCATGTTCTGTTCCCCACAGATATTGTATATTTTAGAGTATTATATAGCATTTAACTATAGAATGGTAACAAATGTGAAAATGGATTAGTAGTTATTTTTGCACAATCCGCTTCAAAGACAGATTGGAAAGCCAACAGACAAACAGGCATGAGTGAAATTATAACCTAGGCGGAGGTAATAACCTGTCCAAATTAATATACAGTGCCAGCCATTATGATCAAATCAAACTGCTCAATAGGAGAAGATTATAACTCCTTCAATTGAATGCTCTGAGTATAAATTCTTGTTAAGCTACTCATAACTACTAAATTAAACCACAGGCGCTTTAATTTTTGTCTGGGTGTTTTTTTTACGAAAGCGTGTAAGTGTAATACTTTGAAGAACCTGGAGGTGACGCCGAGCGGGGTGGTGGACACTTGGTGGCTTACTGGTGTCTTGACTGGTACCGACTTATACTTAAACTACATTTTAAGGAGGTTGAAAAGGCCGGTTTTAAAGTACTTCTGGTGCTATGACAGAAAATTTAAGGCAATTTACAAATTGACTGGTTTTAAACATTGACTGTAACATATATATACAACACGATTTACCATGAAGACAACAAGTCTAAAGTGAAATACTTTTTCAGTAACAAGATACTTATCAGCATGTATTTACATATGGTTACATATGCTGAAAAAAGACGAGTAGGATGTAGGATATCAGATGTGAGCCATATCTCATATAAAGACCGTTATTTATAAAATAACATTTCCGATGGTTTTTACTTATGTAATCCAGGATGAGCTTAAATGTTTACGTTACAATTTTATCATATCAACATCAAAACTGTTACATTTTTGTTCACAGATTATATCACCAACAACCCTACTTAGGTCGTGTCAGGAAGAAATGTCACGGGCTGGATATAACACTGACGTTTATCTACGAAGAGGATATCCGCTCCGTGATCGCATCGAGTATTCGTTCGACCTGAGACTTAAGATGTGGTCCATCATTCCGTTTTGGCTGGCATGCTCGGTTTTTGTTTGTGGAGAAAGTACGAAGGAAACACAAAGCGTCAACATGACGTTTATCGTCACCAATCTGAACCAAGTGGTCAGTTCCCCAGTCCCAGTGTCCAGTGGGTCACTCACAGCCGAAGACGTGAAGACATTGGTGGCAGAAATTCGTGGATTGAGCCAACGCCTCGATGTTATTGAAAGAAAGATGGACGCGCATGCGCAGAAGACGTGCCCACACCCTCACGTTGACCAGAACCGGAAGTATACAAGTGAGTAGAGTATCACAAGAAATCTTTATTGTAAGTTTTAGAAAAAGTAAAAACTCATTTAAACATATTTATAATAAGGCCTTAATGAGGCCTCAATTATGACCAAATATTAAGGTTTCACGTCCGGTTATACTGCCGACCCCGTGAATCTTTTGTTTTTAGTGCTATTTTTAACTCTGGATGATAGATAAAACCATAAGAAACAAGGTCGGATAGACTCCAATCCGTAGCTTGAAACCTACGGTTCCAGTAATGCAAATAATATCCCAAGACCCGTGCAAGGCTATTTATTATTTAAATATAAGATACATGTTAGGATTTAAATTTCAATTGGCTGTTTTGTTGCCCCGATTTAATATTTTAAAACTTGAGTGATTTTAATCTAGTGAGACCAAATGGTCTTACACTGGCTGTGGAATATATATTAGGTGACAGAGGGGAACAGCTCCAAATATACCATTCCTATGTAAATCAGATATAGCTATCATTTTTGTTTCCAAGAAGTCAACAGGAATTAAATAAAGTTTCACAGGCATTCCTAAACAGAAGAAAGATCACCGCACTAAGTGAGAGCCCCATGCCAGACCCGGTCGATAACGGTGGTGTCACTTATCGCTGAAATTACAAGACCAAAAAGTCTGCAAAATTTGTTGCTGATAGCTACAGCCTTCCTGTGATATTTGGTTACTGTTACTGTTATTGTTTTGTTATGGTTTTGCTTTAAAACGTTTGCGTCAGCCAAATCGAACATAACGTGTGATTCATGCATACATTATTGCAATTAATTAGGCATCTTTAAGAATGCAATGAACTAATATGATTGCACAATATATATAATTATATTTTAACAATTAATTAATCTCTAATATCACTTGTGCTTTAATATCACTACCCAAGTGCTATTCTTGGGCAGGGATAACCTGTGATAAACGAATAAGAGTTCAACTGTATGCAAAAAGCATGATAATTAGCATGACTTATATTGGACATATTTTTTTCAAATGCTTCTTCTTCTATGTTGATAAAGTAATAGAGTTACACAAAGCACATGTATGTAAAGCTGCTCTAGGACAGCGCTGGTATCAGCTTACCACATTTCACACTTTCACTGAAAGGAAGAATTGGCTGGAAAATACTCCTAATGATATGATTACAAGTTACATCAGTGTAGTATACATCTGCTATAATTAACTTTCATGACACTGAGTGTCTTTTCCTTCACGAACAGGACCTCTGTCGACTTTGTATAAAGGAATTGAAAAGTAATTGATTACTTTTCAAAATAACTATAATTTAATAATAACTTTGTGAAAATAAGGGAATTTTTAGTTGCAATTAAGATTTTTTTAAAAGTAATTGTTATTGTAAGGATTAGTTTTCAATGAGGTTGGACCCGATCCGGGTTTGTAGGCCTGTGAGGTGATGCGTTTGTAAAACATTTGATTTTCCAGCTAAGTAGTACAATTAGCTGATTCAAACAGTTTTACCTAGGCCACAAATTGACTTAAGTGATACCTTATCACCCAGTAGGCTATATGGAGCTCTGGTAAGTAAAGTGTGAATTGTAGATTGCATGATCACATGGCTGCAACTACAGTTTTCCCTTTTTTATATATCATAGACATCAAGTTTACATAATGCATAGTTATCATTTATTTTCAATGATTCTCAAATAAGTAATTGGAAAGAGAAAATTCCTTATTTTTTGGATGTTTATTACAGTACGAACATCAAATTAATATTGGTTGGTCATTTTGTAAAATAAAGTATCCATGCAAGTATTCACTGAATACGAATAACATTTCTATGTATTCGAATGCGAATACGATAACAATTGACATTTTATAAAAGTATTTGAATACAAATACTCAAAATTGTGTATTTGAATACATTTTTGACAAATGGTTTTGGTGCAATGTACATATTGCATACATTGAGTATTTTTGAAACTGCAAGTATTCGACATGTTTCCGTCCGACCAAAAAATTGTATAAGGTTTCTGCATGATCACATATTTAGAACAGACTTTAACTTGGACTCAGTACTATGGCAGTTTGATCCATGACAAATATCTGTAACATACGAAAAAAAATTGATTCCTAGTATTCTGATTGCAGAACATGTTAAATCCATGTACCCATTTGCAGTATTTTGGTTTATCTTGTCTTGACTTCCAGTCACTCAACCAGTCTGCCTCTAACTTATCAAAATTAACTCTCAGTGATTTTACTGTGCAAATAATTCAGATACAGATATCAGTTACTTAAATGAATGTATGTCTGATACGAAAAAAATAACCTCTCCGCAAACAGCGTTCGTTAATCTCTTTGTTCGCAACCTTTCACATTTATATTGTTTCTTATCCTCTGTGTCAGAACTTCCATTACAAGAATTAACAAATAGGAGCTATTTGGCCTCCCTGGTTTCTGCCCCTTGAAAAAGTAAATTAATAAGTGAACGCATTATTCAAAATAAGACAACACGAGGAGTTTATGGCTAAAGTTTAACCCAAACCCAAAGCGGTTAACATTCTCAGCATATAACTTTGATCCACTAAATCAAACGCTTCAGCAGAATCTTCCCAAATTATAGCCCAGTATTATTTTCATGTTTGCGAAATTCATTTATATTTGGTATCAGTCTTATCGATCCCCTATGTATCGTCATGGCACAAACGCAGTTCGTTCTATATGAACTGGTTTTTGTAGAACTTTACTTAATCTATATACTAACAGTTTATTTAATACTTTACAATGTACATTTATCAGGCTTATAGGGTGCCCAGCACTGGAATATCTAACATCTTTTCCTGTCTTTTCTAAAAGTTTAATAACATTTTGTTTCTTGCTTCCGGTGAACTCTCCAGCTTTGAAACATTCATTTAAACCAGCAGTAATCTCGTTAACCAATTCACCAAAGAAACACAGATGACATTTCTTGCCTAAGCCAAGGTTACCTTGCCTCTTGCTATTGGCTTCATTAGCCTTGTGTACATCTACAAGAATGATCATTTAATAAAGGGAGGTCAGGAACAGTTTGCAAGAAATCGTCAAATTCCTGTTGTGTTTTATCAATTTTTCTGTTGAAATAATTATCAACATATACAGAACCAATGATAAACATATCTGATACCCTGTCCAAGCTTGAGCAAATAATCCTTTGAACGAAAATAGTTAATATAAATGCCTTTATATATATGTATACATTCTAATATATATATATATATATATATATTTATTTATTTATATATATATACACAAATATAAGAGAAATGAAGTGTTCTTAATGTACAATATCATATAAGTCAGTAAAGACGGACTCGTTGATGTTGAAGATATCACATTATATAGATCTGCTAAAGATTTCATCAAAGCTTTCCCCATAGTTCACAACATGTATTTACCACCATTTGTTTTTTTTTTTTTTTTTTTTGCAAATACCTTGCCACCCCAGGTCCACGCGTCTTTTATTTGATACAATTTGTCTCAACCAAGTCGCCAGTCAATTTCGAAGATTAGTGACCTTGACCTACAAGGATAAATCTATGGCCTCTTGTAAAAATATTTGTCAGCAGTTCTTCAGCATATTACAGTGAATACCCAGGTTTAAGGTATAAATTTGTAATTTAACCAGGGTCAGATAGATGATGGGATTCCTATAGAATGTCATTAACATATTCAGGATTGGATGTTATTCCTCAGGTTGAAGAATGTGACACTTAGTAAAAAGATCAATATTCACAACTGGTCAGTCCACAGTCCAAAGACGTTCTAGGAAACAAAGAGATGCAACGTTTGTTCTAGGTGGCTTTTTCATTAACATTTGTTTCGATAAAGTATGTGGAATTTGTCGTTATTCTGCGAAGGGTCTCTCGCAGCGCCATCTATCAGAAGTGTACTTAATTCAGCCAATTGCAAAAATCACCAAAAACAACTTCACACGGCGTTTACAAGAGTGCATTCCATGGCGTAAGTATGCACTCTTGAAGCATTTTGTTATTGCCTCCGCCAGGAGGGAATGCATTCACCGCCGTTCGTGTGTGTTTGTGCAACATAACATAACTCACACAATCATGAATCTCATTAAATTTCCAGGGCTTTTGGTTTAAACAATATTTTTATTGCAAAACAAAGCAATTTTTTTTCCAGGGCTTTTCGTGAATATGTCATGAAAGAATCGATCAGATTTGGTGCGGATACGGTATATGATCCGGATTCAGAAACGTCATCAAGGAATAATCACAAAATTATGGTACGGTCAGTTATGAACCAAAAAATGAATACAAACACGTTTTTTGGAGTATATCACAATAGGGACCCCCACATGGCGTAGGCTTGCATTCCTAAGAATGCATATTTATAATAAATTATTCTTTTTATTTTTGCAGCTAATGAACGGATCAGAGCGCCATTCTGCCTGCTTCAGTTGGTCAGCTATGGATACGAAGACCCGGGTTATAGACATGGAGCGTCAGCTTTATGGCTTAACAGTAAGAACTTTAATATAACCCGAAACAGACGTGAATGGTTCCGAGGCGTCCACCTTGTAACCTTAAACTTTCAAGAAAAACAGTGCAGCCTGGGTTTTCGCGGAACTTTCGATACCTGGAAATACAAAAGTGCCGGAGAATCTCTCAATAGCAAACTGAAGGAAATTCCATACGGGACTGTTGTTGCCATGGTGACCGGTGATGAGTTTGTGAAACACTTTGCCAAAGCCGCGCGGACATTTGAAAAGGACTATGGCGTCCGGATAAGCAGGTCTAACACAGAAGAAGGTCTGTGGTATCGCTCCAGCGCCGCCATTGTGGCTGTTAAAGGGGATCTCTCAAGAGCCAAATTTGTGCAGAAACCAAGAAAGAAGGGCCCCGCCATGTTGACCATGGATTGGTTGGATGGTAATATGGCTTTCAAAATACATCCTTAATCACCAGTTATATTACACTTAATTTTAGAGAATTGTTATTAAGGCTTTGTTCGGACCACTGAAGGCCACTAGCTTGACCCGAGTCTACACCGTCCGAGTCCGTGTGCAAGTCCGAGTCGAGGCCACTTGAGTCCGTGTCCTTGAGATTCGAGTCTAAATCTGGTTTCTTCCAGTCATTTGGACCCCGAATCTGATTCCAATAAAAATATCCTTTAAACACAATTTAAAATCTAAATTTCAGATTATCATGTTGATTTATTCTTTTTAAATATGCTGATACTTTGATGGTTAGTTACATTTATACTTCCTGTTGCTGAGCAAAGCTTGATATATGTAGGGTAATTATTTTTGTAATCTTCTGTTTGTAAGTCGCACATGTAATTAAGTCTTTATAAGTCTTTATAATGACAGGTTTTTTTTTTACTCTGCATGATTTCTCGAGTCCTTACCTCCGAGTCCGAGTACAGGTCCGAGTCCAGAACCCTCAAGACCAAGACCGAGTTCGAGTCCCTAAAAAAAGGGGACTCGAGTCCGAACTCGAGTTCAAGTCCGGACTTGGAGTCCTGAATCGCTGGAAGAGAAATATCTAATAATCATCAATGCTCCCAAATCTGAAACTTATCTTTTTGCCTAACCTTCCCAATAGAAAACCCATCCGTATTGCCACGAACCCATTAACTCGGAAAAAAAAATAATTTAACGTACAAATCCTTTTAATGATATAATTGATATATAGAAATTGTATTATATATATATATATATATATATATATATATATATATATATATTGTGACATGTTTCTGTTTATAATGCGCAGGCATTCTGATTCGTATTAGGCGCTTGCCCTGTTCGTTGCTGTGGGAGACGCGCGAGTTGGGCTCTGGCTTGCGTATGAAGTTTGAAACGTAGAGACACAGTGTTCTTTGTGTTTTAGATGTTTCGAGTCTGTTCAAGCGCTGTGGGCGCACGTGTATTGTTGTGTATTTTGGAATGTACGTGAATATGGAAGTTTCTGGGCTTCTTTAAGCTATAAATAAGGGCTGTGTTTAGAGCCGGGGGAGAGAAAAATACCAGCGGACATGAAAGTGTGCGAGTCTCTAGTCAGTGTTTTGAGGAACTCTCCAATAATTGCAGAATTTACAGATCTTCAACGGATTTTATACAGACTTTATGTACGGTGTGTATTCAGTTTGCCCTTAGGATTAATTACTAGATTCACTTTTGGTTTACAACAGATTGTTTTCGCGATTAAGTCGGACTATACTCTAAGAAGATTGACATGAACTATTTACGTGGAATATTTGTGTTAAAGGAACTTTCAGTGGTGGGACCCAGAAATCAAAGCCTAGGATCCAGACACTCTGGTATTGAACATTTTTATTGTTATACTGTGTATTTGTATTGATTTAGTGTATTGTAATGGAAGGATTGTTCTAAGAATAAATTATAATTATTTGTTAACAAAAAAAATAAAAAAAAAACCCTGACTTCTTTATTCATTCCCCTAGACATTTCACGCTACTTAGTGTTGCGGAATCTGATTTTTTTTATCTCCATAACAAAATTTATGCTCGTCAGGATTACGTGATCTGTTGTTATTGGGTTCCGTAAAGATATACATAATCTGATAATCCCGTAAACCAGGCTTTTTATCAGAGATGGGGGGATGTGTCAATTCAGAATGATGGCACAATTTTTTGATTATAAAAGTTGAAATAAAATATTGAGGTTCAGTGAGATACTATCATAATCATTCATGATTTTCGAAGATCTTTGACTGGTTACATATATAATAGACCATTTTAGCATCTCGCGACTCGCAATGCATGCTAGTCAGGGTCAAGGTCACCATTACCAAAACACTTCCTTGACCAGACATGTGCAAGACAGAAATGGCGGAACGTTCCAACCCTTTCTATATATCTATTAATATTTTCAGTGGACGCCTCCCATAGAAAATGGCACCCTTTATAAGTGTTACACATTGCTCCTAAGCAGGTTAGAGCTTTTCTGCTGGCCTTTTTAAACAAAATGTAACAAATACTGGCACTTGTGCAGTCGCTCACTCCATGTGGCTCACAGAATCACACTGGTGAAATATTCTAGTGGACACATGACGGTGCTTCACATTTAACTTATTTATATGTAGAAATGTCTTTGTCAACACTTTGATATGAAGGTTAGAAGCCATTTATTAATCATGAGTATTTAAATTAGATCAACGTTTTTATTTTATTTTTTTTCTTTTCGAAATGCATCTTTATAACCAAACCCAAATTTCATTGTCCTGATTTCTTTGTTAATAACAGTTTATTATGATAGTTAATACTGTTATGTTGAAGGCCAGTGTTTCAAGACATAAATCTCTTTAATCCAGATAATATTTTAATATTTTTATATTTCCTAATAATAATCCACACTAATCACTGAGGAAATAATTAATACTGATAACTCTCTGACCCTGTCATGGACAAAACGGAAATGTTTCACTTAATGTTTCACGTAAATGTTCACAGTTCAGCATGTAAAACTGCTGGACAAGATTATTGTTATTTCAAAATTACAAAAATGTCTTTAACTCTTTGGTAATGGGATGGTAAATATAAATTATAATATAGCCTTTGTGGAGCATATCAAGACATTAAAAAATATATTATAATGCAAAACTTGTAAACATAACTGTTTACCCTGTTATTTGTCACTGTTAATGCGTAATATATTATTAGCTTTCTGTTGAAGATGTTTATGGCTTTCATGATCTGGGATAAATATTTAAGTGTCAAAGAACTTGAGAAAATATGATTATTAGAGAGTTTTTGTATGGTAGCTTTACATGGATTTGCCAATAACATCTCTTAACATGTGCAGAAATATAATATTTATATATAAATTATGCTACTGGCATATATATATATATATATATATATATATATATATATATATATATAT
This sequence comes from Sipunculus nudus, assembly GCA_026874595.1. Classification (NCBI taxonomy): domain Eukaryota; kingdom Metazoa; phylum Annelida; class Sipuncula; order Golfingiida; family Sipunculidae; genus Sipunculus; species Sipunculus nudus. The sequence continues at coordinate 63,343,442 of CM049319.1, forward strand.
ATATATATATATATTACTGGACTTCACAAATAAAGCAGACCATTTTCAGTAAATAAACATTTATACTTAAACATGACATGTCAGTTGAAGGATTTAAACATGACTAAAATGCAGTGGGAAAAAAGCAAATATATATACTATATGGAAGTCCTTTTATAGCATACTCTTTTTTTCAGCTTACATTTTCCTTTTTTATAGTTTTTATGGAGTTTTAACACTAATAAGTTCTTGAGAATCCTCAGAATACAAAGTGTATAATACGTATGCTAAAAATAATATACTTTTACTATAAAATTAATAAATTTACTTCATACAAGTGCTTTGGACCAGCTGCTGTTAGACAAGGGCACAATACACACCGATACACTGAATATCAAAGGGGCAGACAGGGATAGAAATAATGGAAAAAAGTTATATTCCCCTGAGGGAATTCTGTGCAGTGCTGTTACATTCCCCATTCAAAAGTTACATTCCCTCATACAGAATTGGTTTATATTGGTAAAATGAACAACACAACTTGTCCTTAGAAGAGCCTATCTTTATCTTTATATTCTGTTCCCTATGAATCTGCATAAAAACACTTATTCTTAATTATTTTGTTTTCTTGAATCTATTAATTGACACAGAAACCATATACAATAAAAATTTAAAAAGGCACGCCATGGATTAAGCGTTGCCAAGTCATACTTAATATGACTGATTTGGTTACTTAACGCTTAGAACTTGAGCCAGTTTTCCTTTTCAAAAACAAGGTTTTTCCTTTTCATTCATGCATTTCAAATCATCCCTATCAGTTTCGTTACATATTATTGGCAGCCAGGTCCATTATTTTTGCTTATAATATGGCATATTTTCCTGCATTTAAAAATATAAAAAGAAAAGTTAACCTTAGAAAAATTTTGAACTGGGCTTATGATAAAAAGCTGAATCAAGGTCATCCATGTTCAAATTTGACCTAGCCGTTGATAAGATGCATAAAACTTGTGGGTTTGGTGACTGTACCTCAAAGTCTTACAAAGATATTCCGTTTAAACATCATTTCAGCAAGAAAACAACATAAGATGGCGCCATCTGTTTTCTGCAGAAAACAATGCTATATCAAAGATCTTATATGTCAATTTGATTTTTGGACCAATCCATGCATCCCTCAGTGAGATATTAAAGTTAACATCATTTCACCGTTATCGCCTCTGTGACCTTGAAAAATGCATCAAGGTCATCCATATTCGAACTTGGCCTAGCCCTTGATAAGATGCATCTAAACTATAGGTTTGGTGACTGTAACACACATACTTTTTGAGTTCTTGCCCTAATATCATTTAAGCATAATCGTTGCTGTGAACTTTGAAAAATGCATCAAGTTCATTCATGTTTGAACTTGACCTAGCCGTTGACAAGATGCATCAGACCTGTGGGTTTGGTGACTGTACAGATTCTTACAAAGTTATTGCGTTAACATCATTTTAACAAGAAAACGACACAAGGTTGCGCCACCTGTCTTCTGCAAAAGACAAAGCTGTCCAAGATCTTCGGTCAATTTGATTTTTGGATCATTCCATGTAACCCTTACTGAGATATTAAAGATTTTGTGTGAATTTCACCAAATTTGGGAATATTCAAGGTCAAGGCCACTCTCATAGGAAAGGTCATGACCCCAATTTAAATAAACATCATTCCATGACCCATATCTATGTAAATGCATAATATAAAAGAAATCTGTCCATTAGTTTTCGACTTATAATGCTCACAGTACTGTCAAGTGGCAATTTAGGGGTATTAAAAGGCACAAAAACAAGTAAAGAATAGTAGGTGGCGCCACCAGTTTTCGAAACATGACAACCCTATCCATGATCTTAGATCAACTTGATTTTGGGATCAATCCATGCAAGATTTCTTGAGATATTTAAGAATTTATGTGATTTTCCCCAACACTGGACCTATTCAAGATCATGGACACTCTCCTAGTAAAGGTCATGACCTCATTTTAATAGGCGTCGTCCTCTCACTCATACCTATACATATACCAAGTTTGGTAAAGATCCGTGAAATATTTTTTGAGTTATCGCGCCAACAAGATTTATATGCGGCGGCGGCGGGACCGGTATGAAAACATAGTATTCCCCGACTTTGTCTGGGGATACAAATATACGCCTAGCTGCACTATAACCTGTCCTTTATGGAAAAGTATGATACATTTACCATGAATCACTAAAGAAACGATACAGCGTTGAACATATGAAGTTTGCGAGCACCTACAATATTCTCTTGTAATGAGCAAGTGACTAATGACAACTTATGAAAATCACGACAAGTGAAGCGGTAATCTTGCTTCCATCTTTAGCAACGACGGCAAAGAACTGTAATACGTTTAAATACCTCCAATAACCAAAAAATCGGTAACATCTCCCCCTCTAAAATTTTGAAAAGTTATTCCGGAAGGACAATGTTTTTTAGCCGCACATGCGCATTAGCAACCAAACGCGGGCTGTTAACGGGTTTCTGATTCTATCACTCGAGGGGTCACTCCACCCAGTAGTAAAAGGACAAGCACACCACTGACGCCTGTCACGCTTCTCCCGGAAAAGTTAATTGTCCTCAGTAACCTTACCACATGACTGATAAACAATCTCCATGAGAAAAACGACAAAGAATGGACCACATCAACTGCAAATACAACAAATATTCTTCTCCATAGCATCAGCATTGCAACAAGGTATCCTTGTCTACATTAGCACTGATACCCCTACCTATAACTTTTGTTATACAAATAATACTTGTTAAACTGTCAAAAGTATACCCATAAATCTGATGAAGAACAGTCGTGGGAATCCGGTGTGGGTTTCTATGCTTCCCAGCTGAGCTGTCGATCGAGTCGGACCGTCTCAGTCTCTTGTTCAAACTCGCACATTTCAACAGACTGGACATGTATCACTTCCGGTTTTTATCATATCTTTTTACTTGTGCTGATAATGCCACAATGAACTTCGTTTTGAGAGGCTGGAGGTAAACAAGCATGCTACCAGTCCTAGCCCACTCAATTTCCAATACAGCAAAGATGAATACTTGGTATTTACCCATGCCTGAGATAGATTACTGCCCCGACAGGGGAACCAGCTTTGTAAATGTAACTGACCCAAGCCTGGTGTCCATTCAAGTATCACACATGTACCTAGAGTACCTTATATCAGGTACAGGTACAGGACACATCCTTCTCATGACCGCCAGGTACAGGTAATCTTACATATGTAGCTACAGCAGCAGTGCTGTTTTACGTTAACGCTCAGAATGCAATCCCCAGCTGGAGAGGTCACGTGGTCTCAACCCTCTTTGGCCAGTTCTCCATTTTTGTTCCGGCAGCCAGCCCAAAGTTAATAATAATAAAATAATAATATATAGTATTTATATAGCGCCAAAATTCTCCGATTGTCGGACTCACAGCGCAATTTACACACACACACACACACACACCCTCGCACACACACATACTCACATACAATTTCATGGAAATCTACTCCATGTGCCTGACCCAGAAAAAAAATAGATGTTAATTACAAAAAGCTTGACGAAAGAGATACGTTTTTAAATTAGTTTTAAATGATACAATAGTTGGAGATTTTCTAAGTGTAATGGGAAGTGAATTCCAAACTTTTGGGGCTATGAAACGGAAGGAACGTTCTCCGATTTTCATATTACACTTTGGTACTTTAAGAAGATTTCCGCCAGGCGAGCGCAGCGTACGCAAAGGCCGATAAGTTGTTATTTTTTCAGTCAAATATGATGGAAGTGAGTCATCAAAACGGCGGTAAATAAAAACAGCATTTTTCTATTGTATACGGTACTTGACGGGAAGCCAATGGAGCTGTTTGAGCAGCGGGGTGACGTGGTCGGTCTTACGCTTCTGAAGAATGAGACGCGCCGCATTATTCTGGGCCATCTGTAGCCGCGAGACTTGCTCTGCAGGTAACCCAGCAAGAACTGAATTACAATAATCCAGGCGAGATATTACTGTGGCGCAAATGAGCCGACAGCACGCATTAATAGAGAGGAAACGCCGGATTGAAGCTATACGGCGGAGCTCGAGAAAGGCCGTAATGTTCAATTATGTTTTATATATTTATAACATCGTCAAATGAATAGGCTTCCAGGTCAGTTTAAGACAGCTGACATTTTGCAAGTCGTGCCACGAAACTCGGTTTACTGAAGTCTGTCTTTTTTGTTGTCCAAGCCAGTCGCATTTAGTGTGGCTAAAACGGCTCCGGGTTCTACCTTTTCAGCCTTTAGTTTCCAGTCTGGTCCGACCCCTGCATTTCCTCATTTGACTCTTACTGAATCTCGAGGCTAACGGCATTTTCTAGATTGGATTGACAAAATGCAAGGTCTTCATGTCTCTTCATAGTTCATTCCAATGTCAGGCAGTCCTGTCACGAACTTATCTATGGTTAACAAATCTAAGCCTCACAGCTAAACCTTGGACTTTAGGCCCTTTGTGCTGACCGAGACACGTCATTCCCATATTCCATCAGAGTTTCTTTCGTACCTCTCCTCCGCCCTCGATACATTCAAACCTTCTCAAATCTAGTCGAAGACCGGCCCCTTCTCTTATAGACTGGTACCCGTCTCTAAAGACCCCAAACTCTTCATACTGGATGTGATTAAAAGTGCATAATTGGTCAAAAAACTTTTATAGGTCTTATGAATTCAAAATTTTCCGCACTTCGCCAGGAGGATAACGCCTTCAACGCATGTGGCGGCCAAGCACTCATTTCAGCACCCCCCCCCCCCCGGGCCTCATCTGTCTTTGCGTGAAATATAGATAAAATATTGTGTGAAACTAATGTTCTAAGCATGAACATGTCAGTCATTAGATCAATCCACGAAACTCGTTTCTAAATTAGTCGTTTGATAACTTTAATAAACTGAACATGATGAATCATGCATCGCAGACAAATCATAAGATTGATTTTAATAAATGAAACCTTTTCACCCCTTCTCAATTTTCATTTACTCTGTGGCAACCATTTCTCTTGTTCTGATTATTAAAAATGTTACAGGATGTACATTACTAAAGTTTTTGGGTGATGCTCGGGAGAATCTATAATTTTCATTGATTTAAATCACGCCTATCTCACACACACATTCACACACAAACACACACCCTCGCACACACACACCTATCCGTTATTAATGGCTACGCCCCTGTGCATATATGTATGTATGAGAATGTGTGTCGGTGTTATTCATGCATCATACCATTTTAATTTTTTTTTCAGATAACTTTAGTCCGTGGGGGAAGGGATTTACCAAGTATCCATGCTTTATGTTCGTGGGGAGTCAGTTCACCATGGAAACAGTGTCAACGAGCAACGAAGAGGACTGCATCTCCCGCTGTGCTGTGTCACGTGGCTGTAAGACTGTCAACGTCCTGCAGGAGAAAAAACAACAGCTGTGTCAGATGTTCTCCGCCAGAGGGGGTTACCTGCACACCGCCGTTCAGCCAGCGAGCAACTCGGTCATGTTTGAGCTGACTTACGTCCCATGACGTAATCAATGTCACAAATATATGGGTCAAGGGTGCTTCCATTTAATGCTGATATCATGCACTGTTTATTTATGCTTTAAATATTTAGTTTTTTTTTTCAAGCAGTTTCAGCAGAACGATTTTATCTTTAGACACTCTTTCATGCAAAATAAAAAAAAATGTGAGTTGAAACTGTTTTATTTTCATTTTGTCTTTTTTTTTAATATGGACGATGGCCTTCAATAACCGTTAAATCATAGGTCACAGTGACACATTTTAATTTTGAACAAAGGACCTTTCCGGAACAGTTAGCATGTTAAGTGCAATCTACTTGGGACAGACGTTGGCTTCTAAAGCTTTCGCTTAAAACCTGAAAAATATAGGTCACAGTAAATCACTTGTCTGTTCAAACTGCCTGTCAGCACATGAAGTTTGAAATTCCTTGGACTTTTTTTTACGAATTTTGCCTTTTTCACAGAGTAATGGGTGGCTCCTGGTGTTTTACGGCGGAACTCAGAAATAAGATGACATGCAGTGATATATATTTTGGTTTCCACTGAGAACCTATCAGTGCCTGTCTGCATGTGAAGTTTGAACTTATTTGGTCTTGCGGCTATGATTTGAGCCCTGTTAATGAAGGACGAAGGATTTCGAGGTTTTCGCTCAATAATTCACAAAACACAGACACAGATCACAGTGACCTACTCTTATGCTTCCTTGAGGACCTATCTGGTCCATTTAGCATGTTACATTTTAGAAACCCGGTCTTTCGGTTACGATTTGCGATCTGTAAACAGATCAATTGTTGGGTTCTGATATTTTTGCTCCATAACTCGGAGAATTAAGATCACAGTGACCTACTTTTTTGTTTCCTAAGAGAATCTCTCTGGTCCAGTTGGGATGTGTAATTTGAGATTCCCGGGTCTTTGGTTACGATTGTGCGTGTTAACTGATGGGTGAATTCTGCTTGATTTCGCTGAATAACTCGGAGGATATAGGTCACAGTGACCAAAAGTTTAATTTTTACAGAGAATATATCAAGATCTGTCAGCATTTGAAGTTTGATCTCTCGCTCCATGAGTTGGAAAGTATAGGTCACAGTCACCCACTTTTCCGTTTTCCCAGAGACCTCTCAGATCCTGTCAACATGTGATGTTTGAAATTTTTTTTTTATTTACAATTGTTACCTTGTTAGCAGACTAATAGATGGCTTTAGATGTTTTTGCGCCGTAAAATAGAATAACTTGAGAGTGACTTATATTTTGATTTCGCAGAAGTTGGTTTGCGGGTACGATTTGTGTCCTGTTTATGAAGGACGAATATTTTTTTTTCATCCGTAAAGCTTAATATATGGGTCATAGTGATATACTTTATAGTTTATACACAAAGGATCTATATCCGGATCAGGTAGTTTGTGAAAGTTAAGGTTTCTGGGTCTTTCGGTTACAATTTTTGCACTGTCAACTTACTGACGGATGTATTCTAATGTTTTTGCTGGTACGTGGTAGATCTGAGCTCTGTAATTTTCTGTTTATATATTCTTTCTTGCTTAGCCACTGCCTTGTGTTTTGTTGTGTATCTGAGTGCCAATACGATGAGTGCGCCATCAAAAACCACACCATTTAATCATCACGTTAAACCAAAGGCAACAAGGTCCGTTATATGTTATTCAATAGTAATACAGTATACCGCGTGGAGAGAAACGCTCTAGCTCCTTTTGCACGACGTTGCCCTATAAAAAAAGCCATGCAATATATCATAATATCTCATGGAGGCTAAAATTTATAAGGGTTAAAGGAAAACTATTTCGATTTCCAATCCGTTCCATTATTCTCTTTGTGCAAGACTGTTAGTTATTTTTCTTATAAATATTTTTTTTGGCGGATGCTTTACAACCTTTATAGGATAAAGAGACATTTGTCTCATTCAGTCATTAAAATTGGTTTTATTGTGTTAAATGAATATAAATGAAAAACATTATATATATATATATATATATATATATATATATATATATATATTTATATATATATATATATATATATATATATATATATACACAATATATAAATATAAATTGGAACCGACTTGTGATATGATTGTGGTAAAACCACATTGCTCTGCTAGTTCAGTTAATGTTTACATGCATGGTTTTGCCAAACAGGCAGATACTCAACTTTACGTGGTTGGAGGTTCCTGTTGTAAAATTGCTTATTTTTTGTCCCCGATTTTATCTTGTTCGTTTCGGTGTATAATGACAGTTATCACATGACGCTTAAAGAGTCATGGGAAGGGTATATAACCACTAATAAGTATAAAAAGGATATGGATTTTCTGATAGCATCAGATTGTCGCTGGCCCTGACAGCTAAGATGTGGTCCACCGTGCTATTCTGGCTTGCCTGCTCGGTTTTTGTTAATGGACAAAATACAAAGGAGACACAAAGCGTCAACATGACGTTTATTGTCAATACTCTTAACCAAGTGGTCAGTTCCCAAGTCCCCAGTGTCCAGCGGGTCACTGACAGCTGATGACGTGAAGAAATTGGTGACAGAAATGCGGGGATTGGCTAGACAACACGAGCGGATCACAGAACTTGAAGGATTGTTTCAAAGTTTAAGGACGTTGGAACGCATGCTGACGACAGAAATTCGTGGATTGACTAAACGTTTCGATGTTCTTGAAAGCAAGCTAGACGCGCATGCTCAGAAGACATGCCCACAACCTCACGTTGATCAGGTTCGGAATTACACAGTTGGTGGGTACAATCTTTACGGCAGTTTGTTTTTTATTTATGGAACCGTATCCTCTTGATCAATTCTGGAAATAATGAGTTGAATGTAAGGAAAAAATGATATAACCAGTTTTTTTTATATATATTGTCGTTGATGTCATACATCTTTTGTACTCATTGAAGTCATACTACTAAAGTTGATTGTGATAGTCCAAATGGTTTATTCCGTCTTGTTTTCGTCCGATACGGGTTCAATCGCTCTCTCCTCAGACCTTAAGACTGTCCTTGGAATATCTTTATGTCGTATTTCTGAGCACTTATCTAAACCAAATAAATTCTATCTTCGCGAGCACTTAAATACCATTTTTGTCTATCGTAAAAATGTGGCAAGTCGCATGTCGGAAATAAAGACATACCGCATTAAGTTCAATGGAGAATGTCAAATATTCTCAAAGTAAAAAAATGTGATAAACTTTAAGAGATTACAATAATAAAACTTGAAAAAAGTCAAATGATTCCTTGAGAGATGTCAAGTTACAATGAAATCAACATCAGTATAACCTTTCCATGTAAAACAATTTATTCTGCCCGCGCAATATACTCTTTTCCGAGAGTCCGTAGAACAATATTTTTTGGTGTGGACTAACCACGATCTAGATCCAGATGTAGAGAATAAAAGGCTTGTTATTTTGTTCATCTGTCTTGAAAGAATTACTAAAAAATAACTACTGGTGCTGACACTAGCTTAACCTTGGTACTAATAGGCGGTTATGAATACGTGGCACTTTCACAGGAATTTGAAAAGATCCTTTGAAGGTGTTTAAATTGATATGTCTAATATACACGCTCTTAGCAGTTATACCGTACACACTCGATGAATGTAAATAACCGTAAAGAGTCCGTGTATTACATGCATCATATAAGGCGATGGCGGAGATTTATGCATTCTGTTTCTACGGATTTTTTTTTGCAGCTCATGATAGGATAATGGCGCCGTTTTGTCTACTTCAGTTGGTGAGTTATGGAGTTGAAGACACGGGATATAATCACGGAGTTACGGCTTTGTGGCTCAACAGTCAGAAATTAAATTTAACCCCAAACATGGGAGACCGATTCCGTGGAGTCCACTTGATAACTTTAAATTTTTAAGAACGACTCTGTACGCTGGGTTTTAGCGGATCATTCGATACTTATGAGTACAAAAGCGTCGGGGTTTCCCTCAATGCAAAACTGAAGGAATTTCCCAAAGGGACTGTCGTTGCCATGGTAACAAGTGATGAGTATGTCAACCATCTTGCCGAAGTTTGCGAACATTGGAAGAAGAATATGGCGTCCGTATAAATGGCCTCGATACCCGTGCAGGCCCGTGGTTTCGTTCCAGCGCAGCCATCGTGGCGGTGAAGGGAGATCCCTCCCGCGCTAAATTCGTGCAGAAACCAAGAAAGAAGGGGCCCGCCATTTTGACCGTAGACTGGTTGGATGGTAAAATGTCTTTTTTTTATAACTTTAAATTTTGCTCCTCTGTTAGAATGTTCTGTGTTCATCATATATGGCTTTATTCAGGTATTGTAGACAAAATATGGATGACATTGCACGATTTCACATTTTGAACGTTTCGCGTGGGTTTCATTTTAGCGATCGCACCAAGACTTGTAAAAATTAACTAGAGCTGTATTTGTATTTATTATAAAATGGTATATATATATGTATGTATGTATGTATATAAACTGTATATATATATATATATATATATATATATATATATATATATATAAATATCCCACAATACCTCATTCATTTCTGTTACGATCATTATATTGATGACCTGTGTCACAGTCTATACCCAGCTAACACATAACGTTTCCGCAACTTTCATGATAAAGTTGACAGAAAGTTATGCTACAACATTACAGTGTCACAACGTTGTAGCAACATGAACAGGCTGCAAAAGGGAAGCGGCGGATGGTGTATAGACGTTATGGGAAAAACGTTTAGTATTTTACCTTACAGAAACATTTTCCCAATGTCGTATGGAAATATAAATATCACGTGAAAGTTTTCTTTAATTTCAGTTTAGAATAATATATATCGTCATATTTTTCCTATTCAAATATTATATAATGTTATTTAATGTAATAATTTGCCCTTCGTCTAGTTTCACTAAAATGTTTTCACAACATCCAGGCAACGTTTGGTGAGCAATGCTTAATGATTGTCAGATGGTTTTGAAAGACACTTTATTTTTATAGGTGGGGAAAACGTTGTACAAACTTATTTAAAGAATTTATATATTCACTGGCAATTTAAACACGTAAATTATGCGTTGTGAATATTTCAATCAGCTTATATTTATCTTTATTTTCGTTTATTCCCGTAGTAAAAAAACTAGCTATTAATTCTCTTGCGAATCAATGATTACCGAATTACGGTGAAGAGTTATGATTTAAGAGGGGTATATTCAGTTGGAAAAGCAACCGATACCCAGTATAAAAAAAATATCAGATCCAATGTAACCTTGAGGTTTCTTTCAAATACAAATTGAGCGTGCCTTTTCTTTGACCTTATGCTAACAGTTTCTGGACGTTTTCCGAACGTTTTGTCGAATGTTATATAATATTTGGATAACGTTTCCCTAACGAACGTTATTCGACTATTGTTCGAATGTTGTTCAATATTACTATATAACCTTTTTTTCTAACCCCAGGAAAACATTGCCCCAATGTTAATATATCCATATACATTTCATGAAAATAAATGTATTCTTTTGTTAGGAATGTATCTAAAACTTATTTGAAAATAGATAAGATCACAGTTACTCTGAGGTTTTCCTTGAAATTTTGCGTATTTATATTTTTCCATACGCTAATATTTTCCTAACGTTTTTCGAACATTAATCAGATGTTATTTAATATTGGGGAAATATTTGTATCGGACGCCAGGACAACATTGCTCCAATGTTATTTTGTCCATATATACATCTCTTGAAAATAAACGTATTCTTTATTTGCGAATGTATTTGATACTTTATGAAAACAAAAGTAAAATCCAGAGTTACCTTGTCGTAGTCTGTATTTACTTTGACCCATACTAACCTTTTCCAAACGTTATCTGACTATTGTTCGAATGTTACTCAATATTACTATAAAACATTTGTCTAACGTCAAGGAAACATCGTCCTAACGTATGTTTTCCATATTTATATTTCTCGAAAATAAATGTATTAACTGGTTTTTAATGTATTTAATACTTCATGAAAATAAAACATGAAATCCAAAATTTATCTTGAATTTCTTTTAAATGCAAATATAGTGTATTTTTACTTTGACTTTTGCTAACCTTTTCCGAACGTTATCCGACTATTGTACGAATGTTATTCAATATTACTATATAACCTTTTTTTCTAACGCCAGGCAAACATTGCTCTAATGTTATTATATCCATTTATACATTTCATGAAAATAAATTTATTCTTTTGTTAGGAATGTATCTTAAACTTATTAGAAAATAGATAAGATCACAGTTACTCTGAGGTTTTCCTTGAAATTGTGCGTATTTATATTTTTCCATACGCTAATATTTTCCTAACGTTTTTCGAACATTAATCAGATGTTATTTAATATTGGGGAAATATTTGTATCGGACGCCAGGACAACATTGCTCCAATGTTATTTTGTCCATATATACATCTCTTGAAAATAAACGTAATCTTTATTTGCGAATGTATTTGATACTTTATGAAAACAAAAGTAAAATCCAGAGTTACCTTGTCGTAGTCTGTATTTACTTTGACCCATACTAACCTTTTCCAAACGTTATCTGACTATTGTTCGAATGTTACTCAATATTACTATAAAACATTTGTCTAACGTCAAGCAAACATCGTCCTAACGTATGTTTTCCATATTTATATTTCTCGAAAATAAATGTATTAACTGGTTTTTAATGTATTTAATACTTCATGAAAATAAAACATGAAATCCAAAATTTATCTTGAATTTCTTTTAAATGCAAATATAGTGTATTTTTACTTTGACTTTTGCTAACCTTTTCCGAACGTTATCCGACTATTGTTCGAATGTTATTCAATATTACTATATAACCTTTTTTTCTAACGCCAGGCAAACATTGCTCTAATGTTATTATATCCATTTATACATTTCATGAAAATAAATTTATTCTTTTGTTAGGAATGTATCTTAAACTTATTAGAAAATAGATAAGATCACAGTTACTCTGAGGTTTTCCTTGAAATTGTGCGTATTTATATTTTTCCATACGCTAATATTTTCCTAACCTTTTTCGAACATTAATCAGATGTTATTTAATATTGGGGAAATATTTGTATCGGACGCCAGGACAACATTGCTCCAATGTTATTTTGTCCATATATACATCTCTTGAAAATAAACGTATTCTTTATTTGCGAATGTATTTGATACTTTATGAAAACAAAAGTAAAATCCAGAGTTACCTTGTCGTAGTCTGTATTTACTTTGACCCATACTAACCTTTTCCAAACGTTATCTGACTATTGTTCGAATGTTACTCAATATTACTATAAAACATTTGTCTAACGTCAAGCAAACATCGCCCTAACGTATGTTTTCCATATTTATAGTTCTCGAAAATAAATGTATTAACTGGTTTTTAATGTATTTAATACTTCATGAAAATAAAACATGAAATCCAAAATTTATCTTGAATTTCTTTTAAATGCAAATATAGTGTATTTTTACTTTGACTTTTGCTAACCTTTTCCGAACGTTATCCGACTATTGTTCGAATGTTATTCAATATAACCTTTTTTCTAACGCCAGGCAAACATTGCTCTAATGTTATTATATCCATATATACATTTCATAAAACAAAATTTATTCTTTTGTTAGGAATGTATCTAAAACTTATTTGAAAATAGATAAGATCACAGTTACTCTGAGGTTTTCCTTGAAATTGTGCGTATTTATATTTTTCCATACGCTAATATTTTCCTAACCTTTTTCGAACATTAATCAGATGTTATTTAATGTTGGGGAAATATTTGTATCGGACGCCAGGATAACATTGCTCAAATGTTATTTTGTCCATATATACATCTCTTGAAAATAAACTTATTCTTTATTTGCGAATGTATTTGATACTTAATGAATCAAAAGTAAAATCCAGAGTTACCTTGTCGTAGTCTGTATTTACTTTGACCCATACTAACCTTTTCCAAACGTTATCTGACTAATGTTCGAATATTTCTCAATATTACTATAAAACATTTTTCTAACGTCAAGCAAACATCGCCCTAACGTATGTTGTCCATATTTATATTTATCGAAAATAAATGTATTCACTGTTTTTTTATGTATTAGATGCTTCGTGAAAACAAAAATGAAATCCAAAATTTATCTTGTAATTTCTTTAACATGCAAATTCAGTCTATTTTTACTTCGACCTTTGCTAACATTTTCCGAACGTTATCCGACTATTGTTCGAATGTTATTAAATATATAACTATATAACACTTTTACCAACGCCAGGCAAACATTGCTCTAATGTTAATTTGTCCATATTAATATTTCTCGAAAATAAATGTATTCAATGGTTTGCAATGTATTGGATACTTCATAAAAACAAAAATGAAATCCAATAATTATCTTGTCATTTCTTTTAAATGCAAATTCAGTGTATTTTTACTTTGAACTTTGCTAACCTTTTCCGAACGTTGTCTGATTATTGTTCGAATGTTATTTAATATTACTATATAACATTTTTTTCTAACGCCAGACAAACATTGCTCTAATGTTAATATATATCCATATATACATTTCATGAAAATAATGTATTCTTTTGTTATGAAAGTATTAGAACAAAGATAAGATCGAATTTATTCTGAGGTTTCTTTGAAATTGAGCGTATTTATTTTTTTTCCATCGGCTTATATTTTCCTAATGTTTCCCGAACATCAATCAGATGTTATTTATTGTTGGAATAATATTTTTATCTGACGCCAGGACAACATAGCTCCAATGTTATTTTGTCCACATATATATCTCTCTTGAAAATAAATGTAATCTTTATTTGCGAATGTTTTTGATACTTTATGAAAACAAAAGTAAAATCCAGAGTTACCTTGTCGTGGACTGTATTTACTTTGACCCATACTGACCTTTTCCAAACGTTTTCTGAGTATTGTTTGAATGTTACTCAATATTACTATATAACATCTTCTAACGTCAAGCAAACATTGCCTTAACGTATGTTTTCCATATTTATATTTCTCGAAAATAAATGTATTCACTGGTTTGGAATGTATTGGATACTTCATAAAAACAAAAATTGAAATCCAAAACTTATCTTGTCATTTCTTTTAAATGCTAATTCCGTGTATTTTTAACCTTTTCCGAACGTTATCCGTTTATTGTTCGAATGTTATTTAATAATACTATGTAACATTGTTTTCTAACGCCAGGCAAACATTGCTCTAATGTTACTTTGTCCATATATACATTTTATGAAAATAAATTTATTCTTCTGTTAGATATGTATATCAAACTTAAAGGATAAGGTCCATATTAACCTTGATTTTTTTTAAATTCAATTGAGCGTATTTATATATATTCCATATATGCATGCGAACACGTTCTTTATGTTTTTCGAGCATTAATCAAATTTCATTTAATGTTGGTTTCTTATTTTTCTAACGTCAAAGCAAACATTGCAATTATTTAAATTTTCCCAGATATAAATTGCTTGAAAATAAATGTTTTCATTAAAGTGGACTATGTATCTGATACTTTATATGAAAACAAAAATGAAACCCCAAGTTACCTTGTCCTTTCTTAAATGCAAACTGAGTGTATCATTATGGTCTGTATAAGGATTAATTATTTAACCGAAAACGTATATCCGACACTTCATATGAAAAGTATAAAACCACAGATCCGATGATGTGTGATATAATTTAATTTATTGATTTATGCACTGTTATTTCTACATTTTATGTGTGTTCAAGACATTAGTGGTATTATTTCAACATAAGCACTGCTAACTCTCTAATTTGTTCCGGCTCCCTTGAACTATTTATTTATATAATGGGACCATAATAAGTTTAATTTATTGTGGAACTGTTTACTTCTGCATAAATTGTTGAAAACGGGGTATAATCGGACAAGTTATCAAGTTATGATTCAGGTAGTAGCACAGACAACATTAAATTTGATAGAACGGGGTGACATTTTCCCCATGGTTCACCCCCCCCTCCCCCCCCCCCACCCCCACCTTCATCACCACACTCCTCTCTCACACACAGGCGGGCATATGATTTACGGCCTGTCAGCCATAGGGTTCAAAGCTTTCTTTAAGATAACTTTGCCAGCTCATCTAGGTTTCACTTTTTTCGGGCTCTATATAAAATCGATTTATAATCGAGCCAAACCTGGTCTATATCTAGGTTTGAAAATGAATGTCTGCAGTATACTCTTCCAGTAAACTGATGTTGGAAGTGTGTATATATATATATATATATATATATATATATATATATATATATATTCAGTCACATTCAGGCCCAGACACCCATAAAAAACATGAGATGTCAGTTGTTTGATCTTGGACCCCACTGGGGCCAATAATTTTATTAATTATACCGCACCCCTAAAAAAGACAAAATAATATCATATAAGAAATAAAACCCAGGTATGGTGGAGTACCCGCCATACACAAACATGTACATGTATAAGAGACATAAAAACAATCATGGAGGAGGGAGGGAGGGATGACGGGTAAAGAAAGCAGTAATGCATGCATAGGACCGGCTGAGTCAATGCTGTCCTTTGCTATATACTGGGGGTATGACCTGTATGTACCTACCAGAATCCCATTGTTCTGCCAGTCATCCTGGCTTTTTTTACCTGCATTATGGTCTTCTTGTTAACTGATGTTGGAAATGTGTGTTTATATTTATATATATATATATATATATATATATATATATATATATATATATATATATATATATATACTTATTCATGGTGTTCGTTGGATATTTTGTACAGCATTTTCCGCTCAGTATTTCTCTCTCCATTTAGATATAGATATAGCATATATACATATATATTTCCCTATAGGTCTGATAAAGTTGTAGAGTCGAATTATAATAAACACGTTTCAATTGCTGTTATAATAAGGCCTATATTTGGTGTTCAGATTGAACAACGATAACGTCTTGAATCTGAAAGACAATTAAAATTAAACTGAAACCTTCACATACTAGTATTTAGTCCTCGTCCGATTTCTAGGCCTATTATTTTTTTAACAAGCAGCTAACACGGTTTAGTTGTCAGTTAATAAACTTCAGAGAACCATTTCTGAACAAATATTGTCATTTATCTGACGTCACGATTTTGACCAATCACCGTTCACCTAGCTTTGGCGGGAAGAAATGAACCAGCGTGAAGCGGGGCAGGAAATCCGGCAGTGGCAAGTACTCGGTAAGTGCATATTTCTGGCCATATAGAATAACATAACATATTGACTGTGATTCTTCTTTAAAACATTATAAAGCCACCCACTAACAGTTTTCTTCAGATGAAAATAATGTCATTATTTTCGGTGAATGCGTTAGGTTATCGCTTATGCCTTTATTATCGCTCACGTGTGTTATTTATAATTAATGTGGGTCTGATTAAAAGGCGGACTTAAATATTGATCCAAATGGACACAAAGGGACGTGAAGATTGACCTAAACAGGCCCTAACATCAGTTTGTTTTAAAGAGAGAAAATATTTATGACAGGTTAAATTTATCATGAAACTGCCTGAGCCGAATATTTCACCCCTAAGATTTCAGTAGCAGACATCAAATACATGTATATAGGCCTAATTACCTAGTGTGAAAATAACCGTGACAACGCAAGAAAATAGAAAATTGTATTAATAAATAAATATTATTAGAATTAAGTACTTTATAGTAGGCCTACTATAACAACCTATCAACCATGCGAATATATACCTAATTATACCTAATTTATCCAGAACAATTTGAATGACATGACTATAGTGTCAAAATATGTAACTTTGTTCAAAGTAAAAGAAAAACCAGAACTACAAAGAAACATATAGGATGCATGTAAGAGTAATGGTAGGACTGTTGTCACCAATTTGGATATTAATGGTAGGACAAATAACCATTTTCTATTATATTGACCCATGCAATCCTATGCAGAGCTGATGTAAATTACTTTCTAAACTTACAAACATATAACTTTTATATAATATATTGGGTGTGGAAATACTTAAGCATTCTTTATCTCAATTCAAGGAGGGGGAAGTGGAAATAAGCACTTCCCTTTAGTATATGTGTAAGTTAAAAATATAATATCAAAATGGATACCTGTGTCTGTGAAAAATTAGTCTTGATAGAAATGGCAGAAAGAAAATACTAGCAGAACTAAACATTCAAAGTTGATGAAAGTTTCTAGACATTATAATGAAAAGTCACCCTCATTTCTTTAATAGATGAAGGCAAATAGAGCCAAACATATTCAGTTATAACTGACAGGCTTTGTAAACTTAGTGATAAAGGGCCCTGCACATAACCAGAGCCCAAATGGTACTCTCCAGTTCACACTGCAGCCGATATGGTTGACCAGAAAACTGAGACAAGAGTCAATAGCCGTCTGTGGCTCACTTGAGCTGGCAGCTGAAATTGCCTGAAATCAGTGGTGGCTGATACAAGTATGTCCCTAAATCTTTTTTAGCTCATTTGCATGCCTTTTTTATAATACCATGTTCCTGAGAAAGTTACATATTTAATTCAAGAAAACAAGGAAAATCATATGACAAGAAAAACAAGTCTAAAAACTTTTTGAGGCAATTCTGAATGATTTAGCAAATTATGTTTAGCTGTGCAAACTCATTGCAAGCTTGTTAATGAATTAATCACATGTTTTAGAAATGTAAATTATCACAGTAAATTAAATGTGTAAAATACATAAAAAAGTAAATTAGATATTTTGGAATAGTATTTAGTTTATAATTAAATTTCCATACAAAAATTAATGTCTTAGCAAGCCTGCCAGAAGTACAAGAAAAAACCTGATGTAGTGAAGTATGTATGCATATGTGTGAATAAACGATTATTTTTTCAATAATTCAAGTGGTGAAGAGTTGCTCTGACACCTTTAAAAGTATGGTGTTTAGTATATTATGGCAACTGCACACAGCAAAGGCACACAGAAGTTTTAATATATTTATAACTTTTAAATATTAAAATTCACCTATTAAAACTAAACACAAAGCTGAATTCATACCAAAATTATTGCCATGACTACAAAAGCAATACTAAAGCCTCATCATATTTTATAGTGCATGATTTATGTATGAGCTTGAGTTAAAAAAATAAAAAGTGTAACATTTTTTTCTTTATTATACACCCATCATATGATGGGAGTATTTTGGTATACCCACTGTCTGTCCATTAACTATTAGTGTCGCTGGAATAATTTACTAGGGCTTTGGATTTTCATCAAACTCACCATAACTACATACCAACAGATTATCTCACCTGAGTTGGATGATGGGCAGTATTTATTATGTTCAAAGGTCACTAGGCTACTTTGTGGTTTTGCTGTGATAACATGCAGAGAATATGAGGGATTTTGATAAAACTCATCAGAAATGTTAATATAATAACTCACCAAAGTTTGATTTTCTTAAAAAAATCCATATGTATTTTATGAGATCAGACCACTGCACTTTGGTGACGTACCAAAAATTCTATGGATTTTCATGGAACTCATTATACATATTTATTAATAGAGTTTCTACCCTGAATTACATTCTCATCAAATTTCACAAATATTCAATGGGGTCAGGGGTCATCAGATACACAACAGGCGTATTATGCATGTTTGCCTTGCTCTTGTATTTGATTTGTTAGCGTCAAAGTTAATGCACAAAAAAAAAAAAACTCAAACATTTGGTTTGATCTGAGAAAAATGTAAGGGTTTGTTATTTGTGAGTAATGTAAATTGAAATAAATAATTTGAACGTTTGGGTCCTATATTGGTCTGTTAGGGTCACCAGTCACATCCGTTTGGGTCCATTGGGGGGGACTGTTTTGGGTCCATTTGGGTTGTTGGGGTAATTAGACCCATTTCTGTTTCATTTCATAATGTCTTAACAATATTTTGAATTTAGCGTATCTCGATTCAAACTCTGATACCCATTGCCAGGGGAAAACTGTAAAGATTTAAATGGGGGGGGGGGGGGGTTGGAGATTAACATGTGAATTTTCTGTTCAAAATATGAATATAAATTTGAGTTGGTGACCAGAATTCTTTGGTGGCCCATCTGTTATTCTTTACTTGTTTTTGTGCCTTTTAATACCCCAAAAATTGCCACTTGACAGTACTGTGAGCATTATAAGTAAAAAACTAATGGACAGATTTCTTTTATATTATGCATATATACTCGAAAACCCCCATAATATGGTCCACATGGCCAAAAACCGCAAGTACAAGGGCTATGGATCTCTAAACAGTGTTGTTCACAAGATCGAGTTCGGCTCTCGAATGGCATGGCTGGGTTTCCGCTGCTGGGATCGGTAGAGGGGATGTGGGTTGCTTCTGGTTATGTGGCTGTGGATGCTGTAGCTTTCTAAAAAGGTCACATGCTTGAGATGGACAGAGGCGGCCTCTGCGGATCCCTGCTTGGCTTGGCATGGCACTGTGACCATTTGCTCAGAGAACATGCTAATGGAGCACAAAGGGCTGAGGTCATGACCGCAGCAACCGGTAGCTGCTCGATGAGCATATACCTCTTTTGGTTTGTTTGGTTGGTTGGATTATGGGATAATGTTTAGTTAAATTGGGGTCATGACCTTTCCTATGAGAGTGGCCTTGACCTTGAATATTTCCATATTTGGTGAAATTCACGCAGAGTCTTTAATATCTCAGTAAGGGATACATGGAATAATCCAAAACTCAAATTGACTGAAGATCTTGGAGAGCTTTGTCTTTTGCAGAAGACATGCAGGTGGCAACATGTTGTGTCGTTTTCTTGTTAAAATGATGTTAACGCAATAACTTCAAAAGAATTTGAGATACAGTCACCAAACCACGGCTTTGATGCATCTTATCAAGGGCTATGTTAGGTTAAAATATTGGTGACCTTGATGTATATTTCAAGGTCACACAGGTGATAATGCTAAAATGATATTCCCATACTTATATTTTTAAGTTGATAGATGGATTAAATAAATTTTTTGTTTTAATCTTGGTTATTTTGTCTTCTGCAGAATACCGGTGGTGCCACCTTGTGTCGTTTTCTTGCTTTCGCTCCTTGTAATACCCCACCATTGCCACTTCACAGCATTGTGAGCCTGATAAGTTGAAAACTAATGGACAGATTTCTTTCTTATCATGTATATAGACATGGGTTACGGAATGAGATTTCAGTTTGGATCATGACCTCTCCTTCGAGGGTGATCTTTACCTTAAATATGCCCATACTTATAAGAAACCATGGTGGCTTGCCAAGTGTCAGTCTCTGCATCTGAATTCAAGATGGGATCCTATTCTTTGAGGCTGGGGGGAGGCGGGGGGGGGGGGGGGGTTAATTGTATGGGGATACTATGGCACCAAATATCTAGTTTAATAATAAAGATCCTGTTATGAACATGGTATGACATGCTATTTCATAAAGGTATCAAATTTATCAATGAGCCAGATTGTGTTGTAGCATGTATTTTTACACTTTGCTGACAACCCATCCCCCTGCCCCCACTCCATACACACACACACACAATCACATCCCCTCACATAACATGCGCAAGCATGCAGGATGGGCAGTTGGTAAAATCTGGTAAAAATTTGGTAAAATTATTATTGAACACAACCATGTGCAATGACAGTTTAACTTGTGGATCGTTGGACAGGTCCAGTAGGAAATTAATGCAAATTTTGTGCAAATGAACCCTTACCCCTGCAAAAACAGCTAGGTCTTGAGGATATATTCCCTCATTATCTCTCATTTTATTTAAACTCAGTGACCATAATTTTGTTCATACTAACTGTTCTGCAGTAACTTTGGTCTCTGTCTGAATGACATCTAATTATCTGCATCAGTGAAAATATGTATGGGTTTTATGGTGTCTTACTGCTGCACAAGAAATATGTGCCCAAACATATTTGAACAATTCTGTCTGATGATCAATGTGGTATCGTACTGGGTTGTACTGCTTGTAGAGATAGACAAAGAGGTAATAGTTTTACCTAATATATTATCATATTTGATTGTTATCTGGAGATTTTTATGGAATTGCCCGAAATAAGCCCCAAATTTCATGAGCCCAGACAGTTGAGTGGTCAAATGCTTGGCCCTCTCCACTGGCCACCTAGGTTCAATTCCAGGTGTGGCTTATGAGATTGGGTTATAGTGGCCTGTCCAAAGTCCATGGTTTTCTAGGGTTTCTCTCAAACCTTACCCACTACATAGTGCCATGATCCAGCCATGGTCACTCGATCATAATATTAGATAATGAGATGTCTCACTCTCAGACCCTCTGTGGTGCTGGATGTCCACATTAGTCAATAGCTCATTTTTCCTGTCATAATTACCACAAATAAGGTAAGAATAGGACTCTTGATAAAGGTAAATTCAGAAATTTGACATGAGGAGTTACCTGCATAGTAGTAATAATTGTTAGACATACTGGTATATGAAATATTCTGAAAGATGAGACTATTATCTATATAATTCCCAGTATTTTCTGGGTAATCCTGGGAATTCCCATTGTCCTGAGAATTTTGCTGATTTCCTGGGAATTTAAAAACCCTGCAACAGTGACAGTGACAATGGTGGTATAAACATAATGACAATGACTGTACTTAACAATGGTGTTAGCATAATGACAGTGAACGTGAAAATGGTATAAAGCATATAGTAACAGTGACAGTGACAGTGGTTGGAAAGTAAGCATAGGGCTAGTTACAATGACAATGCTTATAGCATAGCCGCAGTGGCAATGACAATTATTAACTGTGTGAAAGTGACATTGACAATGCTGTTAGTGTTAAGCATAGCCAGAATGAGAGTGACAATGGTTTGGTGTCAGTACAGTGACAATCCTGTTCAGCATAGGGACAGTGACAGTGGAGTTTTTAAATGGAAAATGCCTATGACAAATGTGCTATTAGCATTCTGAAAGTGTGAGAAACAGTGACAGTGGTGTTAATTATAGGGAAAGTGCATGCATGGACATTAAAAAAGTGTTTGTGTGATTAGAGTCCACACTGTTTGTTTACCATACTAAGAGTGCAAGACCAGATGTCCAATCTTTTGCTTTTTTGATATCCCAGAAACACTTAAAAAATAGGAGAGACACCAATTGTAAGCCTCTTGATTACAGATCTGGTGTCACACTAAATCAGTTAAAGAAACTCCAGTTTAAGCATATCAAGGTCTCTGTACAAACAGACAGCCTTACATTATAGTTATAATGAAAAAAGTTTGAAGCTGTTTTTATGATTGTACGGAAAAATTAGGACAGAGAACAAAATTTAAAGAGTAAAATTATGCTGATGTATATTTACTAATCCTGGTATGTGAGCTGGTTTAAAGAATGAAATTGTCCCAGAAATGAATAATTTAGCAACAGATGTGGCTGTAGGCACCACTATCAAATTAACACTAAAAAATATTACTACAATCGTAAACTCTTAATTCTGTCAAACTTTAGGCTTCTGGCACTATTACCCTCATTCCCATAATAGTCATTATTAAAGAACAAGATTCAGTGTCTGGTCTAGGTTATGGTTAAAAGAAGGATATTTTGGGTCTGTCTAAAATACGGAGAATCCACGGAGAGATGGAGAATTCGCGGAGAATTCGTGGAGAATTTGCAGAGAGTTTTTACATGCAATGATACTTTAAAAATACACATTAAAATTACTTAAAATCTCCAACTATATCACTCTTAACACATTTGTTCACTGTTAAATGACAGAAATAATTAAAAATCTGTACATTCATTTAAAATTCAGCTCTAAGTTGCTTGGGCTCTTCTCTTAAGATTTTTTTTGTGCCACGCAAGAGACAACGAATAGCATCAGGAGACTGTGGGCTATTGGCGATTGCAAATGCAGCTGATCTTTGTTCCAATCCAGAAATTAAACAAACTGAACATTTTAACCAAGGATTAATGCAAAACACTTAGTTTCTTGTTTCAGTTCAGGCATTTATACACTATTTCCTAAAACAAAACTTTCTCCCAGAATACCAAAGCCTAAATATAAAGCAACTGTAACCATTGGGATTAAATGTGAATGTGGGATAGAAGATGTATTTGAGGGCATGATTGGGTGTAATAAAAAAAAAAGAGAGAAAAAAACTGTAATAAGTTGTTTCATTTTAAATGTGCATTTGTCTTAAAAATAAATAAAACAATTAATGAAATGGTTTTGTGAAGATTGTACAAATAAATTATTGTACTATTGCTGTATATATGTGTACATTGTGCTATATTTTTCTCTTTTTTTATTATTATTATTATACTCTGTATTGTTATGATCAGAAAGAAGTGTGGTGTAAATTGGGTCTATATATACTATAAATGGTGATGGTGCCATTATCTAACAATAAATGTAGGTAAAGTTATGATTTATTTATTATATTATATTTTTCATTCACCCCTTATAAATTTTATACACGTTCGTGGTTTTGTTAAGGTTTGCACAATAAACTGTCCAAATATGAGGTGTTTTGCGGTTTCGTCTAATGATCTGTCAGTATCAGCTGGTGATATAGATGGGTGTTAAATTTTGGGTAGGCCTACCGCATTCACTCGTCAGTGAGTCTACATTGTTGAGCGTAAAATCCTTAATTATGTACAGATTTTTTACTTATTTAGGTCATTTAACAGTGCGCAAATATGTTAAGAGTAATATAGTTGGAGATTTTAAATGATTTTTATGTGTATTTAAAAGGATCATTGCATATTGTTATGTGGTAAGAGGTGTTAATATCTATTATAAATAATTACAGATTTTAACGCAATATTTTGGTACACATAAGATCAGTTACCAGTTCAGCAGATGGAAAGACAGATAGAGCGACAGAGAGAAATGATAATAGCCTAAATTGGTGTACCAACGCATTGTCTACCATTGTAAGACAGGTGTTTGGATTCCGATCTCCATATGTCGGTTAGCATATAGGTTTAGAAAAGAAGCTGATAAATGAGTATTTTAATGGACATAAATTCTGAATGCAGACAACCAGTGATTACTATAGACTGGTATAATTGTTATAGCCATGTGAATGTAAACTTAATCAAGTAAGCCAAAATAGATTCTGTTATTATAGGCATCAGCAGAAGCCAGGTTTAGATCTGGATGACAGTGTAAAATGATATAAAAGTCAAAGGTACGGTGAATACCGGCCTGCGCATGAGGCAGTAATTTAGGACAGGAAAACTGTACCAAAAGTGAGTCAGTAAGTAGCTGGGTCACACAGAATTGATCAGGAGACAAATATGTACCCTGAATATATTAATATCAGGAATATAATGATATTACATGAGTTTTAGGTAAAACAAGGGAAAAGTTTGTGTGTAGGCGAAAGCCGAAGCCATATATGGTTATCTAAACATTCAGGTATGTCATAATGACACATATCCAATATCCAATAGAAAAAGTGTAAGATGATGTAAAGGTTTGTGACGTAGTAATACTGATACAAAATCCTGTGTTGGGCTCGGAACTGGCAGACAGACCCACGCCATCATCAACATGTAAACCAAGACAACTGGAAATAAAACAGCACAATATCCAACTTGGACTGTCTCAGTTATTCACCTGACGCGCCGTGTGACTGTGTTATGGCCAGGGAAGAACTCCCCTAATTCCCCGTTGTAACACATTGGTGGAGATCCGGTTTTGGTACAACGATCTACCTCGTCACGACATAATCAATATGGCACCAACAGGACAGAAGACATCATCAGATTCTACACCGTCAGGTAAAATAGACTGTTCAGTTATTACCATGTTTTATGGAGATGGTGACACAGATGCAATTGACTGGCTCGACCGTTTTAACACCACGGCTGTCCTACTAGGCTGGACGAAACCGTCCGTAGAAGGTCTTAGAAGCGATCAGAGAGCTGAAATATTCTCCTTAAAACTAGCTCCAGGTAGTGTTGCCGCATCTTGGTATCGTTCTCTACCTTTAGACACGCGTAAAGACTTTACAAAACTAGCAGAAGCTTTTACACAACGTTTCGCGCGTAAGGGTCAGAGACTCGCTATTTTAAGAACTTTTAATACAAGAGTTTTTCAGTCCAACGAAACTGTTGATCATTACATTGATCACCTCCGTAATATGGGAGCGCAGCTCGGTAAATCTGAACAGGATATCATGGACGCCATTAAAATTGGGTTTCCCAGAGGAATCCAACAATACATAGACTTAAAAGACCCACAAAATCTTGAAGATTTGACAGAACTAGCTCGTAAGGCTGTTGAATTTCATCCCATTACCAACTCGCCGATTCCACCACAACTTAATATAACGGAGCTGTGTGAAGAGATCAGCAACGCTGTTTGGCAGCGGGCCCCGTCGACCGCCACCGAATCTCCGCTGAGACGACCTCGCACACCATCACGTGAGCGCACAGGAATGCGTTCCGCATCACCTGCACCCCCTCCCCGCTGGCGATCTCCGGGACCACAACAACCACGCTCCACTCAAGGTTACAGACAACCCAGACGATCATTGCCAGGTAACAGTCAGCCACCTTCGCCGTGTCCACGGTGTGGTTATAATCCTTGGGCTTATCTATGTAGATTTAAAAATGTTAGCTGTAATTTTTGTGGTGAAATAGGCCATTTGGCCCGTGTATGTCGCAACGCTAAAACTACTCCTAAAACTGTACGGTTTGATAGAGTAATGTTTAAATAGGATATAACGCCTGATCCTGAACTGGACCGTAGCGCTTTAACACAAAATTCTCCATCAATCAGTAGACATAACCGTCCTCTGAACCAGGTCCTTAGAGACCCCGATATCAAATGTCCCCATATTTTAGTCAATCTTCAAAATAACAGATATAATAATTTGGTTACAGCTACAGTTAATTCCCTCGAAGTCCAATGTTTATTAGACACGGGAGCTCAAGTCTCTTGTATTGATTGGCATACGATACAAAATCTAAACAACAGGGGTACTATTCCGGTTAATCCAGTAAACATTTCATATGTAAAAGGGATCGGAAATATCCATGTTAAAGTTATGGGTCAGGTTGATTTAACTCTTAAATTGGGGGAATTCGGTACCACACATTCCTTTCTGGTCTTAACATCTAGTAGTGTACCCATAATATTAGGTACGGATTATTTACAGAAGTACAAAGCCCAAATTGATTTTTCTCATAATGTTCTCTCCTTAATGAATGGTAAATATCACATTCCACTGTGTAGTAAGGGACGGCCCTCTAATCACTCGTATCTCAGAGTTGCGATTAATACTACCTGTCAACCGCTCACAGAAACAATATTACCTGTTTACACTCCGGATCCATACTTCTCGGATACCATTGGACAGGTCATTCCTCTTAGCTTATTAAGAAAGTCGAAACGCTTAGCTGGGGCGTATAGCATCAATACCTTAACCAATTCAAAAACTGTCATGCGTGTTATGAATCCTTATACCAAACCAATTAAACTCTCACAGGGTTATCCAATTGCCTCATTCCGTTTCCTTTCACCCACATCTGACGCATTCACCATTATCGATCGCCAAGTCAGTATGGACATTAATCAGGTTAGTGCTAGTAATACCAATGAGGAAAACGAGAAGGAATATTATAAAATAGCCCAATCCTTAAACTTCAACTTAGAAGGAACAGAATTAAATGAACAGGAAAGATATAAATTACTGGCATTTTTAGGCTCAAATCGGGACATTTTTGCTACTAATATTACTGAATTAGGACGTACAAATGTATTCTCTCATTCAATCGATACTGGTGATGAAACTCCCATTCGACTGGCCCCATACAGAGTAAGCCCCACTAAAAAGGCTGAAATAGATAGGCAAGTTCAGGAAATGCTCGATACGGGCATCATCCAAGAATCTACATCCTTATGGCAAGCTCCTGTTTTATTAGTCCCTAAGAAAAATGGACAATATAGATTTGCTGTGGATTATAGAAAATTAAATGCTATAACTAAGCCAGTAAGTCATCCTTTACCTCGAATTGAGGATGTTTTTGATAGTATTGGACAAGCAAAAGCGCGCATATTCTCTGTTCTAGATATGGCCTCTGGATTTTGGCAGATTCCAATGCACCCTGACTCTATTGACAACACTGGATTTGTCACGCATTCAGGTACATATACCTGGAATGTTATGCCCTTCGGTCTTCGTAATGCACCATCATCGTTCTCTTTTACAGTTGGAACTATTTTAAAGGGTTTAAACTTTAAAAATGCTGTAGTATATGTTGATGATATACTTGTTTATAGTCGTAATTTATCTGAACATCTCACTCATTTGTCTCAAGTTTTTACTAGACTACGACAAGCTAACTTAAAACTGAAACCATCCAAATGTCATTTTGCCACTCCTAAGGTCAATTTTTTAGGTCACTATATCACAACTAGTGGTGTTGAAATGGACACAGCGAAGACACAAGCTGTTGCCACCTTTCCCCAACCTAAGAACCCTAAACAAATGCGCAGTTTCTTAGGATTATGTAATTACTACAGAACATTTGTTAAAGATTATTCAAAAATTGCTTACCCATTGACCAGATTATTGCATAAAGATATTCCATTCAACTGGGATACTGCGTGCCAAAATGCTTTTACTAAACTGAAACAGGCTCTGACTACGGAACCTATTGTTTTGGTGTATCCTGATTTTGACAAGGAATTCATTTTATATACTGATGCATCCGATTATGCTATTGGTTATATTTTGGGTCAAAAAGACGACCATGGCAAGGAGCGTGTTATTGCCTATGGTGGCCGAAATTTGAGAAATAACGAAACCAGATGGGGCATAACAGATAAAGAGTGTTTAGCTATTATAGAAGGTATTAAACATTACAATGTGTATCTTGCAAACGACCGGCCATTCACAATCGTGACAGATCATAGGGCTCTGACTTATTTGGACTCCTGTAAAAATTCATCAGCAAGGCTCGCTCGCTGGGCTATGAAATTACAGCCATATAAATATACCATAGTATATAAGTCTGGAAAATCAAACGTTAATGCGGACGCTCTTTCAAGAAGAAATTATGATATTAGTTTACAACCCATATCTCGGGAGGACACCCGTGATGTGTCTAGTCTTAGTTTACTTTCTACGCAGACTATTCCGGATCAGACGTCTGATTTAGTTGAACATCGCTTTACTTATAGCTCTCAGATCATAACTCCTGCAATTAATCAATTACAAGAGTTGGCTCAAGCCTCGCAAAATTACACGGACGCGACTCCACAACAGTTATTGGAACATCTTCTTCCTGAGACTACCCCGATACAGGAATTACAGGGTCAAGATGAGGATTTAATACCTATCATAAAATACCTTAGGAATAAAACTGATTTACCTGATAATCAACGTTTAGCCAGAAACGTTATTTTAGAAAGTCAAAATTATTTTCTGGATAATAATATTCTATACCATCGTTATTATCCTCGCTCCAGCAGTAAACAAAAAAATGCACCATATATTCAGTTAGTCATTCCCCATATCTTGCGTGATGATATTTTAAGATCTTATCATGATTCTTTGGCTGCTGGTTGTCATTTTGGTATTAATTCTACCTACGAAGCCTTACGACAGACGTACTACTGGCATTCTATGTATGCTGATATTACAAAATACATACGATCTTGTGACGCTTGTCAGGTTGCAAAACGACATTTCCATGCAAGGGATGCACCACTTATTAATTACCCACTTTCCTCTGTGTTCTCTCGAGTCCATGTAGACGTCTGTGGCCCCCTGAAAACAACTCCAAAAGGATATAAATATGTTCTTGTCATGGTTGACAGTTTTTCAAAATGGGTAGAGGCTGTTCCATTACGAGAACAGAATGCACAGTCTATCGCCAAGGCTATTTATAATACCTTTATTACCAGGTTTGGACCCCCGCATAGCCTCGTTTCGGATAGAGGTGCTAACTTTATGTCCCATTTGATTAAACAATTATGTAAACTTTTTCAAATTACAAAAGTAGAAACAAGTGCTTACCACCCAGCCTCGAATGGTCAGGTGGAAGTTTATAACCGCACTTTAGTCCAATCACTTCGGACATATATAGAAGCCGATCAATCTAATTGGGCTGATTTAATTCCAAGTTTATTAATGGCTTTTCGTTTCCGACCTCAGGCACAACTTGATGGCTTTAGCCCATATCAAATTTTGTTTGGTAAGAAACCAACACTTCCAATTGATGTGCAGTTGTTACCTGCACCTAAACTGTCCACGCCCGATCAGGCATACCTTGATTTATTAACTACACGCCTGAAACAAATTAGGGAGATAGTAGCTGATATTACTTCTGAGACCAAGGATAAAATTAAACAGCGACATGATATAAAAGCATCTCAACCTGACTTTCAGGTCGGTGATCGTGTTCTGTTAAAACGTATGGCCAAAACCCCGGGTCTTACGCCAAAATTACTCCCCAAATACTTAGGCCCATACTACATTGCAATAGCCAATTCTAATAATACGTATAAACTTATTGATTGCCGTACTAACAAAGCTTTACCCGCTTTCCTGCATAGTAATAGGTTAAAAAAATATTTTGATCCCCAGGATCGTCCGACAAATCGTCGCGATCCCCCCGATCATCCCACCAATGATCCACCCTCGACCCGTGTAGATTCATCCCAGCGTGATACATCCTCTAGAGATCGTGCTATCTTGGATCCAGACAGTCCAGGTCGATCTCAAACTTCCCATGATGCATACGCTGCCGTTAATAGGCTTATGAAGTGTTCAAAACACCAAGGAAAGCGTGTGTATTTCGTGAAATGGGTAGACAAATCACGGAAATCTTCCTGGGAATATGCTGACGATATTTCGCCCGCACTTATCCGTGAATTTCACATTAAACGAACAATGACCGGTCAGGTACGCAAACGTAAAAACAAACGTTAAATACACTGACTGTACTCACCCGTATATAGACCCTAATAGTGAGATGACGAGGATATCATCCGTTTCATTTACATATATTATATCATCACTCTGCAGATGTGTGGATCTTACACATACAGAGCTCACAATAAAATTACCATCTTAAATCCTTAAGGTTAAGATCAATACACACATTTGTGGAGAGATTTACTATTCTCATATGTCATTCCTCATACTTATTCATCCATTCCTTGTCCCCTTACAGAAAATGGGCATCACACGGGAAGAAATACATTCCACTTACCTGTGTTATCAATTGATTATTAGCTGGCATGGCAAACCTGTTTGTTTCCACTCGTATGATTAACAATGACACAGTCTCCATACCTCAGCACGTTTATATATCGTTTTGGCAATCGTGGAAATTAAAACGCATGTTGCGTCACGGACTTCCTATTACGATTCTTACGATGAAACATCACGGCGTAGTGTATTTGGTTAACTCGTGTCCTACACGGGAGGACCCCACTTCCTATGAAACGGACGTAGACAATAAAGTCGCTACAAATCCATTAAAAGTTCCGGGTCAGGCACTCAAAACAGCAATGTTTCCTGCTGTACCTCCGTTCATGGCATCGTTGTCCACGATGTCCATGACGGATAATACAACGCATGCTACGTTGTATCCACTATCTGATAATGTATCATTAGATGGTGCAATATCACGTTGAGGTTATTTACTTATGTAGCGTCTATTTAGAAAATTATCGCTATATGTATATGTATATATATCTTTGTTATATGATAATGTCTTTTA
Organism: Sipunculus nudus; assembly: GCA_026874595.1. NCBI lineage: Eukaryota > Metazoa > Annelida > Sipuncula > Golfingiida > Sipunculidae > Sipunculus > Sipunculus nudus. The sequence continues at coordinate 63,374,659 of CM049319.1, forward strand.
TGATATTTCTTGATAATACATGACATAGGTAGCATTAATCTTGTTGTAACGATTGTACATAAACATATTCTTATTGTTCCTTAATACGTGCATATTGAAAAAAAAAACAATGAAAAAAAATGTACAAAAGCTTTAAAATCCCTAAAGAAAAAGGCTGTTTGACTACTAATATGTATACTTGTTGCCTCTTTGCAAATAAGCCATGCATATATCTGTATACTTATTATCTCTTATCATTATATCTTATGTGTAGTTAATCATCACTATATACCATGTGTAGATCTCATTGATGTATATTTATCCTGCATTATATTCTTATCATATTATGTATATTGGTCTTTTCATATGTATATTTAAATATATATATCTATAATGTATTTCCCTGTGATTGTACCTTCATGAAACTTATTGAATATTATCATACAATTAAGGGACAACTATTTTACCTTCTTGCTGTGTTACGATAAGATGTACTCCAACACACACAAAAAAATATATAAAAACAAAAAAAAAAACCACTAGCATACTAGAGATAGCTACTAGTATATTGTATTATCCATGTTTCCTGATACTATATTGATGCTTATGGATTGTACTGCCGCTGCAGCCAGTACTTTGATGCGATTTTTCATGTTATACAATTGATACTTCTTGTATTTTATATATGTCTATCGTTATGATCATTATTGTTATTATACATATATTCACCGATTTATCTTATTCTTCTTGCTTACATTGTTCTAATGTTGTACACATTGTCCTCAGTGTGTTGTTCATCTTCCTGTGTATTTGACCCGGAGTTCAAATTTTGAGCCCCAGGGATATGTTATGTGGTAAGAGGTGTTAATATCTATTATAAATAATTACAGATTTTAACGCAATATTTTGGTACACATAAGATCAGTTACCAGTTCAGCAGATGGAAAGACAGATAGAGCGACAGAGAGAAATGATAATAGCCTAAATTGGTGTACCAACGCATTGTCTACCATTGTAAGACAGGTGTTTGGATTCCGATCTCCATATGTCGGTTAGCATATAGGTTTAGAAAAGAAGCTGATAAATGAGTATTTTAATGGACATAAATTCTGAATGCAGACAACCAGTGATTACTATAGACTGGTATAATTGTTATAGCCATGTGAATGTAAACTTAATCAAGTAAGCCAAAATAGATTCTGTTATTATAGGCATCAGCAGAAGCCAGGTTTAGATCTGGATGACAGTGTAAAATGATATAAAAGTCAAAGGTACGGTGAATACCGGCCTGCGCATGAGGCAGTAATTTAGGACAGGAAAACTGTACCAAAAGTGAGTCAGTAAGTAGCTGGGTCACACAGAATTGATCAGGAGACAAATATGTACCCTGAATATATTAATATCAGGAATATAATGATATTACATGAGTTTTAGGTAAAACAAGGGAAAAGTTTGTGTGTAGGCGAAAGCCGAAGCCATATATGGTTATCTAAACATTCAGGTATGTCATAATGACACATATCCAATATCCAATAGAAAAAGTGTAAGATGATGTAAAGGTTTGTGACGTAGTAATACTGATACAAAATCCTGTGTTGGGCTGGGAACTGGCAGACAGACCCACGCCATCATCAACATGTAAACCAAGACAACTGGAAATAAAACAGCACAATATCCAACTTGGACTGTCTCAGTTATTCACCTGACGCGCCGTGTGACTGTGTTATGGCCAGGGAAGAACTCCCCTAATTCCCCGTTGTAACAATATAAAAACTCTCCTCAAAGTCTCCACAAATTCTCCACGAATTCTCCATCTCTCTGTGGTTTCTCTGCGTTTTAGACAGACCCGGATATTTTGTCATTTTCAGAGTATCAGCTTGATTTATCGCCCACTCAAACACACTCATTGACACGCATGGCATGTCAAACAGTTTATATTTTTCAGTTGTAACAACATTGAACGGGACATCTGATGAACAGTTTTTTGTATGGTATGTGTTTTCATGGTAATAATTCATATTTTGATCGATCTAAGTTGCACAGTATTTCTGTAAGTTTGTTAGATTGATCAAAATAAAGTATTCACAGGAATCTTATTGAAAACTTTAAGTTGCACAGTATTTCTGTAAGTTTGTTAAAGTTTTCCATAAGATTCCTATGAACACTTAATATGTATGAACTGTGTAAGAATAACAATTGTTTTCTCCCTGTAACAGTGCTATAAGGATTCTGCATGAAAATGAGCAAAACATTTGTGAGGTTTTTGTAAAATTCATATAAGAAGATACTGTTATATCCCAATAAGTGTCATATTTATTTTATGAAAGAAACAAATATGCACAGGAGCAAGAAAAGTTACATTTTTAGCGACGTTGACTATAATCATCTGAGCTATAGTCATGGTCCTTTGTCAGCTGCTGGTCCGGCTACCCATCCAGTCCATTAACAGGGTACTATTTGGAACCGTTGAAGCAATGAATCCCAAATTTGGCATATCCCCATATAGATGTCACCAAAAGCTCTTACCATACCTAAATATGGGTCACCAGGACTTGATACCTTTGAGATATTAAGGAAAATCTTAATTTTCCTAGTTACACTTCAAGACTGCCTAATATCAAAACCACTGATCTGACCCTGATCATTTTAATATGCATTTTCCTCTACACATTTGCTGTGTACATGCCAGAAATTAGTTCATTATTGCTAATTTTTAGCTCAGCTGACTATAAGTCATCTAAGCTATAGTCGTGGTCCTTTGTCCGTTGGCTGTCCATCCGTCCGTCCGTTAAACTGGCACGTTTTGAAACCATCGGACCTACGAATCTGAAATTCGGCATACTGTTAGATGTCCCCAAAATCTCCTACCAAGCCTAAAATTGGGTCAGTATGACTCTGTTTCTTCCAGATATTAAGGAAAAATTCCAAATTACCAATAAAAATCTATTATTGCATTTCAGGACTACCTAATACCAAAACCACTTATCTTTTTTTCTTAATATTTACCAGAAGTAATCTCTTATATATTTCCTATATACATGCCAGAAATTAGGGCTGTTAAGTATAATTTCATTAAGAGCTGGCTAGCATAACCAAATTTTATGCAAAATCAGTCATCTAAAAAAACTTGATTTTGCTTATTTTTTTATATTTACTTTTATTGGAAAAAAGCTAATAAAAACCTTTAAAAATTTTCTTCTCTGAAACTGTCTAGACAAATTGTTAATATAAATTCAGAGAAATATTTCATGAAACCATCTGTCAGGTTTGTTTGAATGGTTCCAGTTTTCTGATGAATACTGGCTGAGTTACAGGAAGCTGAACTTGGTAATTTTGCCAAAAAAAGATACTAAAATTACAACATCAGAAACAGCTTTTTTTACAATATTTTTATGCAAATTTATGAAATTGCGGTGTTGGTGTTACCACATGCTTCAAGCTTTTTTAGCTTGGTTGACTAAGTCAACTTGGGTATAAGAATGGCGCTTTGTCCGTGGTCGGTGCAGGGGTCCAGCCACCCGGCTCCAGTCGTCAGTTAGCAGGGTACAAATTGTAACTGCTGGTCCTTGAAACTTCTAAGTAAACATCCAGGGAGGTCAATAAAAAATCTCCCTGAAAACCTGAAATAAGGTCACTGTGACCTATATCCTCCGAGCTATAAGGCTTGAAAGTACACCCCAGAATAATCCTTAATTTGATACAAAATCCCAATATCTTGATAATTAATGCATGGGTTGTTATGAATCTTGCCTTGAATATTAAGCATGACTAGTTAGGTCAGTTCCAGAAAAGAGGTGTTGCCACCTTTATTTTTAAGTGGCTAGGGCATATAGTTTTACCCATGTTAGTCATTCCGTCCTTCCATCATTCCAAAATCAAATAGTTGTACAGACTTTTTTTCACAATGCCTGCAGATATTGGCCAGAATTTTAGTGTGTGAGCAGATAATGACCAGTTACAGATCGAGTTCACGTTTCGCTTTTTGACCCAGTTGACCTACTTTTGACCGTTTTACAGCTCCTGACCATAGAAAATTTCATGAAAAATATAAATTTTCATGACAAATAAACATGTACAAACTTTTTTTCTGCATTGCCTGCAGATATTGGCCTGATTTTTGGTGTTTTGGCAGATAATGACCAGTTACAGATCGAGTTTAAGTTTTGTCTCAGTTGACCTACTTTTAACCATTTGACAGTGCCCTAACATAGAAATTTTCATAAAAAATATAAATTTTCATGGCAAGTGCACATGTACTGACTTTTTTTTCGCAATGACTGCAGATACAGCCAGATTTTTGGTGTGTGGGCAGATAATGACCAGTTACAGATGGAGTTTGCGTTTTGTCCCGGTTGACCTACTTTTGATTGTTTTACGGCTCCTAAACATAGAAAATTTCATGAAAAATATAAATTTTCATGACAAATGTACATGTACAACCGTTTTTAGCCCTCAGCTAATAGGCTGATGGGCTATTGTCGTCACCCAAGCTGTCCTTCTGTCCGTCTGTCTGTCTGTCCGTCCGGAGTCAGGCCATCCTGCGTCTGTTAACTTTTACCTTTTGAGCAGGATATCTCTAAAAGGATTCACTTTTGGAATTTTATTTCATCAGTGAAGATGTATATCAACAAAATCTTGGTCAAGTGCAAAGATGGGTGACCTTGACCTATTTTTCTTTGTTTTAGAGCTGATTATACAAAAACACTCAGAAGCTTAGATCTCAGGAACCATTGTGTGGATTTTCACAAAACTTACTATGATCATTTAAAATGATGGTCTGTGCGTGCTGCACAATTTCGGTGGCACCACCTACAATTTCTGATTTTTTAATGAATTTTTATCGGATTTTTCAATTTTGGCATTTTGTGCAGGATATCTGCAAAGGTATTCAACACAGGAACTTCATTTCTTCAGTGTTGTTGCATGATATTTACAAAATCTTGGTCAAGTTCAAAGATGGGTGATCTTGACCTACTTTTCAAGGTCACAGAGCTTAGTATAGAAAAAAAACATAGGAGCTTATTTCTCAGGAAGAATTTGGTGGATTTTTATGAAACATGTTACATACCTCTCCGTTTTAAATTTATAACTAATTATCAGCTTTTGCTTATATTCTAGTTTCACAATGCAATGCTTACAGATACTGGCCTAATATTTGGTCTGTGGGCCCATTATGACCACTTACAGATTGAGTTCGCATTTTGTCCCAGTTGACCTATTTTTGACCATATGACAGATCCTGAATATAGAAAATTTCATGAAAGACAGAAATTTTTTTTAATAATGCACATGTATGGACTTTTTTTCACAATGCCTGCAGATATTGGCCTGATTTTTGGTGTTTTGCTTGATAATGACCCGTTACAGATCAAGTTTGCATTTTGCCCTTATTGACCTACTTTTGACCATATGACACCTCCTGAACATTTTACAAAATTTAACAAATGTTTCTAATTGCCCAAGGCGAGGGCATTTGTGTCGTTCCGACACATCTAGTGTCTTATTGTAACAAATATTGTATTTTTTTTTAACTATAAAATGACAACAAAAATGTTAGTTTCTCAGCTGTGATTACATCCAGTGTCCCAAAACCTTGTGTGTTTATTGATCACAAGTGGATGCCCTATAGTAATCACCCTGTCTGTCTGTCTGTCTAGCTGTTCGTCTGTCTGTCTTTCCATCTGTCCATCCACATTAATCCTCAGATGATAACTTTGGATAGACACATCAATTTTAAACTTGACTTTTAAGGCCCACAACTAAAGCAAGAACCTGTATGATATTTTGGTCATGAGGTCAAAGGTCAAGGTCACAGAAGTCAAATATTTAGAAAGATTATGGCTGCATTTTAAGCCAAATTTTTTCAGCCCAAACTTTCCATCTTGTGCATTTAGCTGACTTAATTGCCAGTATGGGTAGAGCATAAATAAATTTGGGGTCACAAGGTCAAAGGTCCAGTTCCCAGGGGCCCTCTGTTCACGAATTAGTTTTCAGATGTCATAACTCCAGTTTAGTTTGACATATTGGCTTCAGACTTAACTTATATATGGCTCACCACTAAAGTATGAATCCAGTTGATTTGGGGGTCCAATGGTCAAAAGTCAAAGTTGCAGGACCCATTTCTTTAAAATGAATGTGTATGCATTGCAAGCCAAACTTTTCATCATAAACCTTCCATTTTCAAGATATTGCTCACCAGCCAGTAGGGGAAGATTTTATTCCATTTTGGGGTCAATGGTCAAGGTCACAGGGCCTATCCATTTACAAATTAGTTTTAAGATGAAAATTTAGCTTTGGATTGACAGATTGGCTTCAAACTTGAATTATTAATGATCAACCACTCAAGTAAGAATCATTTTGATTTTCATGGTCCAGAGATTAAAGGTAAAGGTCACAGGAGCCACATCTTTAAAGGATTGTGGATGCCCTGTAAATCAAACATCTAATCCCAAACTTTCCATCTTTCACACATGGCTTACTTGCCCAAAGTGAGGAAATCTGTAGAATTTGAGGTTACCCGGTCAGAGGTCAAGGTCACTGGATCCACTTTTTTAGCTCAGCTGACTGTAAGTCATCTGAGCTATAGCGATCACCCTTTGTCCGTCGTCCGTCTGTCTGTCTGTCCGTCCGTCCGTTAACCTGGCACAAAGCTTAACCTCTGGACCTAGAAACTTGTAACTTGAGATTCTGGGAGGTCAATGAAAAATCTCCTTGGAGACCAGAAATGATGTCTCTGTTACCAATATCCTTTGAGCTATGGGGCCCCAAAGTACCCCCCAGAATAGTCAAAAATTTCATACAAAAACTTCAATATCTCATTAACTACATCACTGATGGTCATGATTTGTTGGCATATATATTGATCATGAGATGTTTCATCAGTTTCTGCAGACTGGTGGCGACACCTGTATTTTTTTATTATTTACGAATTGTTTTCTCTATTTTTGAGACCTTTAAAAATGTGAACATCTGTTAACAGGGCACATATCATAAAAACTGGACTTAGAATCTTCATTCTTGACACATTGAGAGACCTATGAAAAGTCTCCATGGAAACCTGAAATTAGGTCTCTGTTACCCATATCCTTTGAGCTATGGTTCTCCAAAGTACAGCTCAGGATAATGGAAAATTTGATACAAAAGCTGAAGTATCTGAACAACTAATGCAGAGATCACCATAATTGTTTGCATGGATATTGATCATGGAGTGTTTCATCAGTTTCTGCAGACTGGTGGCACCACCTGTATTTGTTCAGGTTTTTTTACAATTTTTTTTCTCTATTTTTGAGACCTTTAAAGATATGAACATCTGTTAACAGGGCACAAATCATAACAACTGGACCTAGAATCTTCATTCTTGACACACAGGGAGACCCATGAAAAGTCTCCATGAAAACGTGAAATTAGGTCTCTGTTACCCATATCCTTTAACCTGTATGGCTCCAAAATACCCCCCAGAATAATGAAAAATTTGATACAAAAACTCCAGTATCTTAATAACTCTTTTTACGAATTTTTTTCTCTATTTTGAGACCTTTTAAGATGTGGTTATATGTCAACAGGGTACAAATAGTAACAATTGGACCTAGAATCTTCATTCTTGTCATGCAAGGAGGCCCAAGAAAAGTGTCTGTGGAAACCTGAAATTAGGTCTCTGTTTCCCATATCCTTCAAGCTATAGGACTTTGAAGTATCCCTCAGAATAATGGAAAATTTGATACAAAAGCTGAAGTATCTGAACTACTAATGCAGAGATCACCATGATTCTGTGCATGTATATTGACCATTAAGTGTTTTTATTAGTTTCTGCAGACTCGTGGAGCCACCTGTATTTTTTTTTAAGTTTATGCATTTTTTCTCTTTTTTTTAAAAAATATATAAATGCAGACACAATCTTGGCCTGTTGGTTAATCTGTTTGATGCTTCAGTTGAATGGGTATATACTACCATTCAGATGATAAAATTTCCTTTTGCGAATCTCTTCCCAGTCAGCTGAGCATCATGACCTATGGGTCACTTGTTTTAAAAAAAGATTGTAACAATAATCAAAATGCTGCAAGTTCAAGGATAATAAGGTCACAAGGTCATTGGTTAAGGTCAAGACTGTCATTCTGAAAAAAAATATCATAAACAAATTCAGCTGAGCGTTGAGACCCAAGGGTACCCAGTTTGTGTGGGTTTTATTGGTCATCAGTACATTAACCCATAATTTCTCAGGAATGGCAGGAGCTAGCATCCCCAAATTTTATAGAAAAAGCTGTCACATATCAAATGTTGTTGGATCGATTGAGTTTTTGTGGTGCCACCTTCATCATCTTACAAAAAAAACTTCAAAAATCTACTTCTCAGAAAACATTCAGCCAATTTGTTCAATATTTCACAGAAATGATCCCAGAGATGAGCTCTATTAAGTTGTCCAAATGGTGTGGGTTTGATGAATTTTGGCCACGTGACCTTATTGTGTTCTTTAGCATTTGGCCAAATAAGCAGACCTGGTGTCGATCGATGCAAATTTTTCAATTCCAATTTAAGAACTTTTATGAAACTTAAATTCCAATTCAATTTGATTCAGTGTGCTGGAGAAAAATATCATTTCCCATTGAATTCAAATAATTTTTTATTCAATTCAAATTCAATTCACAATTCAAAAAGTAGCAAATCATTTTAATACATTTCAATTTTCACTGGTGTGTAAGAAGTGTTACTATACAGGTGTTCTGTTACATTTGCACAAGTATACAACTTACAGTTTTGTTAAGAATTGGTTGGATTTGCTCCATAATTAAATGAAATATGAGTAACTATGAGTTTTACTATGTCATGTGGTAAGGCAGAGCAGCCAGATAGGTTTTACTGGGCAATTATTCCTTTCGATCATGTAAACTGCCTTAATTGCAGTAAATGTTTATTTGGATTTCAAGTGAGTGGCCATGGCATTATAACCTGGTGTAATTGATAAGAATGTAAATATTTTTTTGGTGATGAAAAACATTAAAGTTCTCAATCTTTCAAACATTAGGTGGGGGTTAATTACAGTATATATTCCCTAAAAACAACAAGATCAATAAACTTTGTGCCTGAATGAGCACTCATGATTATTGACACAATTATTGGATCTTTATCAATGAAAGGACCGCTTATTGTTTTAAACATTCTGATAAAAAAATCCGATATGATTGATGGATATGATAATCTTTGTCAGGTTAAATAAAACTTTTTAGCCAAAGACTTTCAGTATGTTTAAACGGATTACCCAACATGCCAGATTGTGTCTGTATCTATTAGTAGCTTTGAAGACTGCCAACTATTTCAATTTGGTAACAGACCAAAGTTAAGTCTGGATCTATTTATATCTTTTAGACCAGCTGATAGGTGCAGAATACTTCAGCTGGTGACAGAAGCACTAAATTTGGTATGTGTAATCCAGAGGGCCTATCTTTTTCATAAGGAACTTAAGCCAACAAAAATTTAAAGATGGTGGCAATTTTCAAGATGGCTGCCATTTACCACTTTCAGATCAGGCTTTTGGTAATAAAACATGACTCATCAAATTTTAATGATTTTTTCAGCTCAGCTGACTATAAGTCATCTGAGCTATAGTCGTGGTCCTTTGTCTGTCTGCTGTCCGTCCATTAAACTGGCACGTTTTGAAACCGTAAGACCTAGGAATACAAAAATCAGCGTAATGTTAGATGTCCCCACGATCTCCTACCAAGCTCAAAACTGGGTCTTTGTGACTTCGTTCCTTTAAGAAATTAAGGAAAAACCTCAATTTTTTATTAAAAAAACTATTTTCACACTTCAGGACTGCCTAATATCAAAACCACTCATCTGTTTTCCTCATATTTACCATAAATATTCCTCCATATAGTTCTTATGTACATGCCAGAAATTAGGTCTGTATTATATAATTTAAAAAAGATATGGGCCCTAACATAATGCATTTTGTAAAAAAATCAGGAAAGATATTTGATCACTTAACATCAAACATATTATAGCTAAGGACTTTTTTTCCAGTAATATAACTTAAATTAATCAAAATTAAATTGTATATCCAAAATAAGATCAAAATCTTTTAAATTTTTTAGATATTAGCAAAAAAAAAATTGGTACCTTAAATTTTGCCCAACTTTGACCATTGCACAATTTTTTTCTGTAACTGCTGTGGATTTAATTTTCACAGCATGTATTTGTTAGCATTTCATCTGTTAACACAAAAAATTGAAACCATTTGATCAAAAACTGTAGATTTTATTCAAGTTTTCAAGCACCATGCCATATATTGTTTACATTCAAGCTAGTGTTATGCAGTTTGCTAGAGCTCAGCTCACTAGCTTCGCCTCTCAGTTCCTAAAATTTGGAATACAGTTAGATGTCTCCAAAATCCCCTTTCATGCCAAGAATTTGGTCACAAGGACTTAATTCCTTTGAGATATTAATGAAAAACTTCATTTTTCCATTAAAAACCCATTGTTACACAAGACTGCCTAATATCAAAACCACTGATCTGACTTTGATGATATATAATATACATATTTTTCTATACATTGGCTATGTACGCATGCAAGAAATGATGTCAGTATTGCGAAATTGTTTTAAGTTATTGGCCCGAAAATAATGCACTTTGTGAACAAGAAATATATTTACTCCAATAACATGAAAATTGCTGAAGCTAGAGATTTCTTTTTTTTTGTCAGGGATATAACATTATTTAATCAAGATTCTATTGCATACCTGAAATTAGTTCTGAAATTTTTCAAATTTTATAAGTTATTAGTATAAATATCAAATCAGTACCTTAAATTTTGCCTAATTTTGATCATGGCATGTTTGTTTCCTGTAAGCACTGTTGATATAATTTTCATATCATGCAGGAATAAGGATTTCAACTTGTTAGTTTTGAAAGCTGAAAAAAATTGGCCAAAAACTGTAGCTTTTATTAAAGTTTTTTATGAGACCATGTCAGACCCAGGCTCTACCCAGCCCCTCTTCAGTCACCTGTATGTCCTCTACTTGACCTTTCAGGCCAATTATGCACGCTTGACGTGGGGCATATACTTGCAGCTGGGCAGCTTATTGCTGGCCACAGCTGATCCAGGTGTCCAACCCAGCTCATCTATTAGTTGTTTAGACCAACAGCATAGGATAAACAATGAATCAATAAATTTTTATAGGTCTATAGTAACAACTTTAAAAATAATCAATAGAAAAGGATTTTGACAGTTGATGAGTAACAGAGAATTAAATGTAAATTAAAGAAGTAAATTATTGTTAACGCTTAAAGTTGAATCTTGCAGACCTGGCAACCCGTATCTGTTCAGGTGGAGCCGTCCCCCTTAAACCGGCTTAGTTATACACGGGGCTGGGGAACTCACGCTTCAGTAATCACTGTTCACACCCCCCGCCAGTCAGTTGCACATTGTGTTTTGTCGGTGTATATTATCTGACTCTAAAATTGAAGGGGTCAAAAACTGACAAAGCTGGATGTGGCTACGTAATCAACATCGGCTGCTCTCAGACAAGCATCTGTGCCGTGTGTTCTATGCGGCAGTACATGAATCAACCAGGTTTACTATATGGTGCGAACAAGGATGAACCATTGTTTAAACTCGAGAATACATGCATTCTTACAAAGTCTCTTTTTGTTAACCATGTTCGGCTGATATAAGCATTAGCAGGATTTCAAAATGACCAATATAGTGGTCACTCTTTCCGTAGAGGTGGTGCCACCGATGCAGCAGCAGCAGGTATGCAGGATTGGGAGATCAAGCTGCTAGGCAGATGGTCGAGTAATGCATATGAACGATATATACAAGCTCCTGTCAGTGTTGTAACTGGTTTTGCGAGACGGATGGCTTTACAACGCAGGTTAAGCTCAGCTCCGTTCAGAGGTTGCTATTTGAATTTCTTCAAATAGCCCTTTAATTAAATTGGGCCATAAAGTTGGCGCTCATTCAAGCGGCCAACTGTGGGCCTTTTTATTTGGCCCAATTGTATGTTGGGTTGAAAATTAAAGGATCATATTATGGCCCACACCGCTTTCCATGTTTTCTTTGTTAAATAGGAGCGTTAAATGTAAATTAAAGAAGTTAATTATTGTTAACGCTTAAAGTTGAATCTTGCAGACCTGGCAACCCGTATCTGTTCAGGTGGAGCCGTCCCCCTTAAACCCGCTTAGTTATACACGGGGCTGGGGAACTCACGCTTCAGTAATCACTGTTCACACCCCCCGCCAGTCAGTTGCACGTTGTGTTTTGTCGGTGTCCTGCCCACCCACTGTCCATTTATTGCGATATGTGTCTGTATTTCTTCTGGTCGGTTTACTTCACGTATTTCCGTGTACTTATTTGCGTTGTTTTGCTATGTGTTGCTCGTTTCCTGTATTTATGTTACCTCATGCAACGATGTGATGGGCCTTTTTATTTGGCCCAATCGTATGTTGGGTTGAAAATTAAAGGATCATATTATGGCCCACACCGCTTTCCATGTTTTCTTTGTTAAATAGGAGCGTTAACTTACACTTACTGATGTTTTATGGATTTTGTATGGATTGATGAAAATGTATTCCAAATAACACCATTGAGTCACCTATGGTATTTTTCTTTTCAATTTTAATTATAAAAAAAAATTAATTATATTGTTCTATACTATTAGGGATTATATGAAGGAAATTAATGGTTGACAAAGATGCAGTTGATAATATAAATTAAATTCCCAGGTCTTTTCCAAGCGTTTCAGCTTGTCTATTTATATTTAATTCAAAATTTATAAAAAAAGTTAAAATGTCAAAATTTTTGAATATTACTCAAACAAGTACTGATTAAGAAAACAATATGTTTCACTTATGACATTCAGACATTTGGCTGTAACAGCTGTCACAAGACTATGTAAATAATCAAAATTTACAATACTGGTTCCTATATTTCAGTTAATAAAATTTCACTTGCCCATCTTTAGTTTTCTCCTTGTATAATTTATAGGGTGTTCTTATCCTCAGGTTATTTTTTACACATAATGGCTGAGATACTTCAAATTTTTTTCTGATACATTTTTTTTTAATAAAAAAATTGAATATGATAAAAAATCAGATCTTAGACAAGTTCTCATTATGATTTCTGTAATGTTAATAATTGTCATAAGACTCTTGCTATGTCTAGTTCATAGATTGATGTGAAGGTAGTCCAAAGGGAATATCATAGTTTTATTTTTTTAATATAAATAAAATTCATAAAACCATGTACTTCTTATCATGATTTAAATTTGTGATATTTGTTTATTCTCGATACTCAAGAACTTTGTTTTGTTGAAACTGAATAAATACCAGACATGGTGCAGTACATTGCAAATGTATTTGAATGCAAATATGAATATGCACTCCATAATTTCATGTATAAGGATAGGGATACAGGTAAAAATGAAGGTATTTGAACACAACTGCATTCATGAGTATATTCTATAATATTATTTTAATAATCAATTATTTCGATAATATTGTTGAAAAAAATCTTTGATGAAAACAAAAACAGATGATACTTTTATAATTTTTAATTTAAATTATACTTGACACATTATTTTTTATTAATTTTATATAAATAATTTAACTTTTCAAATAATTCTGCTGCAATGTAAGTAAAGTTTTATGTCCAAGTCAAAATATTTCCAACTGTAAATAATATTAGTGATATCAATCCTCTTCCCTGTCTCCATGGATATTATCAAAATCTTACATAACTTGAGTTAAACACCATCAACTCATAATAGAGCTTATATTACCTCACAAAACCAGCTTTTTCCTACCTCCTCTTCCAAATCATATTTTGTGATCATATATAACAGCTGAGCCCCTTGACCCATGGGTCCCTTGATTTTAATCCCAGGTATTAGAACATGCTGAATCGATTTCCAAACGAATAAAATCATGAACATTCCTGATTTTACAGGGTTTGTTTTATATATGAGGTCAATATGTTGAGTTTTTTTTTGTCTCATTTCCTTTATACCTTCTACATTTGCTTTGTTGTTCACTTAAACTATCAGTTGTAGTTTAAATATCATTTCTTTGTTAATAAATACATCCTGCTCTAAGTTGAGAATTAGGGTGTGGTCTAAAGGATGAGTTATTCCACTCTATTAACTTTGCCGATACAAGCCCCCTTTCCACCAAAATCTCTATACAGGTAGATTCTCAACTGGACCAAACACCCCTAACGAAACCAAGCCCTTCATTCTTGATCCCTGTATCTTGAAATACCTCATGGTACTGCCATTTGGCAAACATATTCAATCTGCTGTCTCAGGTCGACACATTGGGTATACCATTAAAAGAATTTAATCAAATATGGTTTAAAAAAGTACATGTAGTGGCTTCTGAATCTTATATAGTTATTACAACAACAAATCATCTGGTGTGTCATCTGTAGTTTACATGAATATATTTGCCCCATGTAAATTATGAAAGAACATAAACAATAGTGTCCCTGATACCACATAACAATTTAAAGTGTGTTCAGGTTCTGTCTTTGCATACAAGGGCCCTTTTACACTAAAGGTTTAGTAATTAAGGCTAATTTTGGGTCTAACAGGGCACATTTAATTTTATTGCTAAAAAAGATATGCAACTAAGCTAAAAGTAACAGTTTTGTTTATCATTTTTGCAATTTATTAATAATTCAGCTTTCTGATTTTCGGTCAGTCTCTTCTCTTCACAGCACGTACTACATATCACCCCTTTTGGGCAGTAGCATATAATCTATATCTGTTGCATTCAATCATGACCTAAGTTGATGGCAATGAATCTGCATCCATATTTAATTTGATGACATTTTTACCATTTTAATATATATATCAATAATATATTTAATAAGACCAACAGAATAATGCCCTAGCTTACTCATTCTTCTTACTTTGTTATTGTCAATAAGTGATAAAAGTATTATGAAAAATTACTGAGTTAAAGAAGTCTGGAAAATCATACAATCCCTTAATTTATGGTGTTTACTAGTCTTTGTTTTGGAGATGACTTTTTTTAAATGCACTTAATTTTTTTCACTTTTTCCATTGTTAACATACCTTTGGAATAGACATATATCAAGTAACTGTCTGCACTTTTTTGTTAGCTATAGTCATTTTTAATGATGCATGTATGAAAAAGACAATAACAGCAATACTTCTTTTTATCCTGTTGAATAAAAAAGATATTTTCTATATTCACTTGAGAGGAAATTTTTTTTTATAATAAAATGGGGAACTATTAGTTTGAAAAAAAATCTGAATCAAATTGCTTCACTCACCACATTGGGAACTGTGTTAAAGATTTTGAAACCTTAATTCCAAATGAAACTGACTCATTGAAATTATATATAAACATGTATATAAATTTAATATGAAAACAATATAACAATTAACGGTGTGTTCAAAGGTTGTTATATTGTTACGGAACCTAATAACAACAGATCACGTCATCATGACCAGCACAAATCTTGCTACAGAGATAAAAAAAACAGATTCTGTAACACTAGGCAGTGTAAAATGTATAGGGGAATGAATAAAGAAGTCAGTGTTTTTAGCTCAGCTGACTTTAAGTCATCTGAGCTATAGTCGTGGTCCATTGTCCGTCGTCCGTCCGTCCATCTGTCTGTCCGTCCGTCCATCTGTCTGGATGTCCATCCGTAAGACTGGCACGTTTCGACACCGTTTGACCTACGAATCTGAAATTTGGCATACTGTTAGATGTCCCCAAAATCTCCTACCATGCCGAAAATTGGGTCAATAGGACTTCGTTCCTTCAAGATATTAAGGAAAAACCTCAATTTTTTATTAGAAATCTATTATCACACTCCAGGACTTCCTAATATCAAAACCACTCATCTGATTTTCTTCATATTTACCATAAATATTCCTCTATATAGTTCCTATGTACATGCCAGATATTAAGTCAGTATTATATAATTTAAAAAAGTTATGGCCCCAAACATAATGGACTTTGTAAAAAAATCAGGAAGATATTTGGTCACTTAAGACCAAAAGTGTTAAAGGTAGGGACTTTTTTCCAGTAAAACAACTTTAATTAATCAAAATTTAATTGTATATACCAAAAATTAGATCAAAATTCTGTCAAATTTGTTTAAATATTGGCAAAAATATAAAATTGGTACCTTAAATTTTGCCCAACTTTGGCCACGGCACAATTTTTTCCTGTAAGTACTGTGGATTTAATTTTCACAGCATGTATACACAAGGATTAAATCTGTTAAAATCTGAAATTTGAAAATAAAAGCTGCAAAATTAGGCTAGTTATTGAATTTTTTGCAGGCTCTTGTTGTATTCCCTTAGTCATTGTCAAGCAGTCCACTTTGATGACTGTAGGTCATTTAGTGCACATCTCTATGCTCCCCAAGCTGTTGGCATAATTTTATATGTCCCCAAAATCTCCTACCATACCTAAAATTGGGTCATTAGGACTTTGTTCCTTCAAGATATTAAGGAAAAAAACTCTGTTTTTCATTTAAAAAAAAAGCCATTGTTACACTTCAAGGCTGCCTAATATCAAAACCACTGATCTGTTTTTGACCGTATTTAGTATTCACATTCTTTCATACATTTTCTATGAACATCCCAAAAATTAGGTCAGTATTTGGTATTATTTTGAAGTTATGGGCCAAAACATAATGCAATTTTTTTTAAAAATTAGGAAATATATTTACTCACCTAACATGAGAATTGCTGAACCTAGAGACTTTTTTTCAGGAATATAACTTTATATAATCAAGATTCAGTTGTTTACCCAAAATTAGATCTGAATTTTGCAAATTTTTCAAGTTATTAGCATAAATAAAAAATCAATACCTTAAATTTTGTCTAACTTTGGCACTGTTGATTTAATTTTCACAGCATATATACATAAGGATTTAATCTTTTAAAATCTGAAATTTCAAAGAAATTAATTGGAAAGAATAGCTTTTATTCATGTTTTCATACACCATGTCAAGTGTTGTTTACAACTAGCCCACCTAGTAGTACAGCCTTCACTTGCATTATGTAACCCACCCCAGGCAGCTTGCCTTGGGTCAGCTTGGCCACTAGCAGCAGGCTTCCCCTCTGCCCTGCACTCCCCCCCCCCCACCCCCCAGCTGATGCATAAACTAGATGAATGTTATAATTTACTGTATTTTATTTTATTCTTGGCTATGCTACATTTTAGATTTTGTATTGTACCACCAGGGGTACAATGATTAAAGTGCACATTTAATTGTGTCCACACAGTGATGTATTGCTATGAAAGTGTGGATGTTCATCAGATAAGTAATGCTTTACTTCAGAAGAGTAAAACTTCACCAGGTGTGAAATTGACTATTAATTCCAGTAATCAATTATAGCTGAGATTGTAATTAGCATAATGATATTGTTTGTCCCTCATTCAACCAACAGTGTGTATACTTTATTTGAAAAGATGTTTTTATTTTATCAAATTTACGGAATCTTTTATTTTATTTTGGTGAATAAAATTAAGCATGTATTGAAAACTCCAATGTGCAAACTTAGAATTCTAATATTTTAACTTATATTTTCATTTTTTTAACAAATTTATAACACTAGTAAATAAAAAAAAATGAGTCAGATAAAAACTATTAATGGAAAAAGAGGATATGCTAAAAAAATAGGCTTATATATAAGCTTAAATGCATTATTCCCTTGAAAGTGAAATAAAGGTATTATTCCATTTGGTCCACATGCCTGTCCATCTGTAAATTTTTCATATGCCTCACAGTATCTCAAAATTTTTACTGTTTTTCTTCATGACAGTCTTTTCAGAGTATTAGTTTGCAATCATATATTTAGAACTTTACTATAACCAAGAAGGAGGGCCCCTTTCCTCTTAGCTTCTCATATGCTTATATAAATGAAAAACATTAAAATAGAATATTTTTCATATTTTGCATTTGCAAAAATTTAAAACTTAAGCTGGGCCCTGTGACCCATGGGTCCTTTCTTTATATTCTGGATTCTCAACATCATTGTTTGGTTAAAACTGAATAAATACCAGACATGGTGTGAATACTTTGCAAATGTATTTGAAAACGAATATGAATATGTACTCCATTGTAAAATTTCTTTCATAAAATGGGAATTCAGGTAAAAATGAAAGTATTTGAATACCAGTTCAAATACTTTCAAAATGTATTCATGAATGCATTCATGAATATATTCTATAATATTATTTTAATAATCATTTCAGTTATATTTTATTAAAAAATCATATGATTCTCTTATTATTTTTATAAAAAATTTTATTTTGCACAATATTTGTTATTAAATTTTAATAAATAGTTAAACTCTTATCTTATATGTGCTGACCAAGTCAAAATCTGTATGACAATAGCACTCCATTTGTTAATAAAATAAATGATATAAATCTCTTCCCTGTCTCCAAAGAAACTATCAAAATCATACATAATCTAAACACCAACAACTCATAATACAGCTTATATTTATTTCCACACAAAAATAGCATGTGCCTCATTTCAAAATCATATTTTTTATCATATATAACAGCTGAGCGCCGTGATCCATGGGTCCCTTGTGCTAACAAATAATTATAATTTATTCTTAGAACAATCCTAACATTTCAACACACTAAATCAATACAATTACACAGTATAACAATAAAATGTACAGTGCCAGAGTGTCCGGATCCTAGGCTTTGATTTCTGCATGGATAACACCACTGTCACAGCTCAACAAGAGTCCTTTTATATAAATAATCCACGTAAATAGTAATAATCCAAATACTGCAGAAAGGTATTTCTGCCCTGCTGATGGCAGAAATTAGGCAGAAAACCAGAAATGGCAGATAAAATTATCAAAATATATATTGGTTTTTGAAAAGAGGTAGTTATCTTAATAAATCAAAAACTGCTTTGAATGCAAGCTTTTATTAATGTATTTAGTTTTATAGTCATTTTATTGAATATAGTCAATTATAACAATGCCCAATGTGCCTCTTAACATTCTGTAACAAGCGAGGTTTGCAAGTCCTAGGCAGGGAGAGAGGAGGATTAAGCAACAGGATTATAAACTGGTTTCAATTGCCAGCTAAAAACAGCACTTTGTATAACACCAAATTTGCCTGTATTTATGACTAAGAGCTTTATCACATGTGTAGTGACTCAAACAGTGTAGTCAAAGGGCTGTTTTTGGCTCAAAATTTTCAGGTTTATGTGATGCATGATTTTCAGTTGACTGGGAGTATGCAATTCCAGCTGTAGAGCCTATACTGTCCTGTAGGTTCCTGCAAAGCAGGAGACGATACATATGTGTGGCACATGGGTTCTAGGCTGAGGTAATGTCATCATCATAGCCCTTTAGGTTTGCTGATATGCATTAACTTATTTACATAGACATTTATGTTTAACTAGTACCTGAAAAAATGCAACAGAGTCTTGCTCCAGTAGCATTCTGCTAAGGCTTGGCATCTAAGGGGATAGGGTAGACAAGCCTGAGTCAAGTGGTTACTATATTAACGAGAGTGATGTTGAAAGATCATGTGATCCTTTATGCATGACATATACTGAATATGATGACGTAACAGAGCCTGTGACTTGAACCTCTACAGGAAATTTGCTTATGTTTAGCTTATTTCTGACCAAGTGATCAGTCAGGCCACCCCCCCCCTCCCCAACCTTCCTTTTGTTTAGGTTTCTCAGACCTTCTTCAGGGAGTACCTGGACCCTCCAGTAATTATTTATATATTCTGTCACAAGTTTACACTTTGTTCATTTTCATTACTATTATAATACTGTTGTATTTGCTCCATCATATTTTAAGTTGGTTAGCAATATTATATTCATTTTATCGCAGTTTCAGGGTAATTCTGCCCTAATGGCAGAAACAAGGGCAGAAAGGTAATTCTGCAGAACTGCAGTTGCCAGGCAAAACTGACAGCAGAAAAGGCAATGACTAGACTGGCCCAGTCCATGAAATTGTTATGACTTAATTGTTGCTTCTGACAGAGAAATCAAATGTTCACGCGTTGTTTCGCACTTATTAACAGTACCACCATCTAGCGGCAACTCATATAACTAATTTACAATTTTCTGACCCTCTTATTTCATGGACTAGCTGGTAATCTTGGCTAGTTCCCAGACGGTCAGCGCCACCCATCACTGACTCGCTGAACTAAGGTCTTTTCCATTGATTTCAGCAGTGTTCTTTCCCAGATTCTTTTTCAAAACCAACATGGTTCATTCAGTCATTGCCTATTCTGGGCTTCCGGTTGGCTACTTCACCATTATTTTAAGCATTTTATTTGTAAACGCAAATACTAAAGCCAAGGAAGGGCTAGGCAGTGGCAGAAATTTTCTAACCCTGGTTTCTCTGATCTGTATAAAAATATTATGATTGATGGTGAAAGGAACTCAACTGAAGACAATGGTGTCTTCATGGAAACCATCTCTGACTATAAATATCTGAAGTTTATTCATTCACAGTCATCATATTATTGCAGTGTTTGAACATATGAGGTATGTTGAGAGTGATTAGGGATGAAGGTGAAATGGATTTCACAAATTGAAAATTACTGTATATTTCAAGAAATATTTTGGAAAATATTTATTTTTTTGCAGCCTCCTGGAGTAAACGTATGTATCTGTGTACTTAACTGTAAATGTGGCCAACCTGAGGTGAAAAAAAAATTCATTTTCCTTTTGTTGTGTCATTATATAAATTTATCCATTTTTCTGTTGAGATGCGTATAAATGCGATTGAGTTATTCCTTCTCATTTCAGCAGATCTGAGAGAGTATTGTTGCATGACCTCTCCCAATTTGCTTAATACTTCTTTGTCTGATAGAGACATATAATAACAGGTACTTGACCAAATTTGGGAAATTTCTAACAAATACTCTCAATTTCTGTGTGACTGAATTATGTTATTACAAATTCAGAGGGGAACTTTTTAAGGAAAGGTGCAGTTTTGAAGGAGGCATATCTTTGGACTGGGTAGTCCATGAGACTAGATATTGTGCAGATTGAACATACTGTACTGGCTTAATGGATAGATAGAGTCAGATCAATAATATAATATAGTTTGTGTGTTACAAGCCCCTAGAAAACACATAAATATCAGGCAAGATTACATTTTTTTTCATATTTTGTGTTTTAATGTCACCAGTTAAAACAATCACAACACCTAAACCTTGCAAATAAGTTCAAAATGTCTAATAATACTGAAAATTATACTTGGCTAGATTTAGCCAATATGTCTGAAAATGTGCCCTACTTATGCTACAGAAATGAAAAATCACATTTTCAAAAACCTTAAAATAATAAGCTTAAACATGAATGTAATTCTGCATTTCTTCTGGTGGTTATGAAAACCTTAAAAATAACATTTTTACATAACGTTTTTAATGTACAGTCTATTTACATGATCTGAATCTGAACAAAGGGATTTGCAGTTCCTGCCATTTTGAATTGGTTTTTATTATATTGTGCTTTGAATAGGTCAGATTTCTTTATAGTAAGGTTGCTGCCCTCATATATTTGCTAAAGTCCAGCTTGTAGGAATGCTGATAGGACAAAGAATGTGTGCTGTTGGGATAGAAACAATGTCTTTCATTTTGGCCATGAAAAATTCTCGCTTGGTCTGCCAGGATGCATGAATTTACAAACAGTTCATTAAATTCATAAGATGTATCAGACACAATCTCAACTCACCATCTTTTGTCAAAAATACAAGTAAAAATATTGGCCTTGGAGGGAAGTCATGGTGATAGAGTCACCAGGCTCACCTTAATTCTCATTAGTAGAGGTTCTGCTTCCATAAGGTTCTTGATTAGATAGTGAAGCAACAAAACCATCAACATCTGAAAACATTTTGCATTGTCAAATCCAACATATAGCTAATGCCCAGAGCAAGAACACCTTCTTTATTCACAAAGAACTGTGATGTTCATCTTAGCCCAGCAATATACTACCTCTGGGGTTAATATGTGTATGTGCTCTTCACAACCTTAGGCTTTGCAGACTGGCTCCTGTCAACCCTTCACAGGGCCCTTTGCCATTGGTTGTAGCAAAATAGTGTCACTCCGCTGTGAGTCCGAAATCATTCTACACTAGTGATTTCACAGATTTGACATAATCATAAAGTTTTTAGCTTGTGAAGAAGCTCCATCTGAGAAGTAGTCTATAAATTTCCTTACAGCTGGATGAATAGTCATGATTTATGGTACAAGCACTTTCTGGAAGGTGTGCACTGTGTCATGTTTTAAACAGTCACAAAACACAAAATGTCTGCTTCCACATGTCCATTTACACTCTTTTCACAGCGCTTTAACTATAGGCCTACTGCCTATATGGAAAGTGCTGTTTGTTATGACCTCGTATCCTGAATTGCAACACCAGAGGGGAGCACTGTATTTTTGTCCAATCAGATGAGACCTTGTGCCGGAAGACCCGGCCAAGCGAGGAATACACGGAGCCAATATCATGTCCATTTCGTTTTGAGTGACAGCTCATTGTCCCGGTGATGGTCTGAACAGGCTACAGGCTCGGAGAGAATTGCCGTAGACGTGTTTTGCTCAGGGCCTTGGGCACATAGGATTCCCAGCCGGTGAGCTGTAATTCAAACGAAACGTAACAACAAAGGCTGTGTGCACACCTCGCTGGCTCGTTTCAGTTCTGCAGACAACAGATACATGGCTACGCTTACACAGTCATACTGTCAGAATCGAATCAGTCGATGATGCGAGAATGCAGAGGGAGCAATTAAAATTCGACCGTTAACTGTCTTCAAATGGCGCTTGAAGCGCAGCTATGGGCGGAGCCAGGATGCCTGTCGAGTGTTTGTTTATTGGCATCTGGTTGGCTGCTTGTCACATCATACGCACGTGTTTTTCAGCGAACAACGAACCGCCATCTGGTGTCTAAATATATCATAAACGGCCAAAGCTGGCAGCGTGAAAATCAGTTGCTTCTTTAGAAGCGTAAGATTTCCGCTGCCTCGGGAGCGTATTGTCCATTGAGATTATTGTAGACCACAAATGGATGGAGTATGGCCACACTCTTCCCCAAGTGAAAGGCCTGAGCAGCATCTTAAAATGACAAAGGAATATTTTCTGAAAGGTCACCACAAACTTGCAGTATCATCAGCAAAATGTTTTCTTGTTTTAATCAGACAAGTAGGAACTGTGGACCTTGGCTATGCAGTGGTGTTTGGTGACTAGGTCTACTTTAGTGATGAGATTTTCTATGAAAGCAGAGCATGTCTCTTCATGTTCATGGGTTACCAGTGCTGTCTGGTTAGTATGAACCCACTTATCTACCAATTGGTTCTGTCACAAACCAGCTTCCCCAGGATAGTTGTCACACATGTGGAGCACATACTGCTTGTGGTCTTCAGTACAGACAAGCTTTGTAATCAGCATGTGGTAGGTGACATCAGGACCTATGCAAGATGCCATCAGCATTACATTTTGGTGTATGGTGCACAGAGGTTGAATGAATACTTCTATCTCCAACTAGGAAATATCAATGCACCATATATATGTACCATTTACCACATTCTGAATCAGTCCTTAAACTGAAAATTTAAGAAATTGATTTATATTGATGTGCTGGAAAGGTGTTTGATAATTTTCAATTTGCTGGATGCTGTTAAAATATTCTGCCACCTCAAATGTATTTGTAATATTGAATCCTTGCAGTGAGCCATGGGAAAAAAAGATAAAAAAAATAACTAATAAAAATAAGTTTTCGGGATTATTTTGTGCTGATTTATGTTTCTGCAATATATTTACACATTTCAAATCAGTATTATATACATGCTGGAAGGGACACTACCCATTCCAAAAAAAATCTGATGCAAAAGAAGATGTAATCACTCCATACATTCTTTTAAACCATTAAAAATACAGGCACTGAGTAATTTTATAAAGTTTTCACACTTGGTTTACAGATGATCAAATCCTGGAACAAAGTCTGTCCAGGAATTCTCCATATCTAATAGCTGCATGAAAAATATTGAGCATCTTCTATCTGGCCCACATTGATTTTTCAGCAATTGAATGTATGCTTTTTTAAATTTTTGACCAACTTTATTGAGCACATTCTCAAATTTGAAGCTTACAGCCTTTGAGGAAAACCAGGCAAGTATATTCAGCAAATTCAGTATGAATTTTCTATTCATTTATTAGAGGAAAAATTGATTATGATCCTTAAAAAGTGAAAAAAAATATTCGCAAAAAAATGCATTTACAGGATTTTTTATTGCAAAAACTATTGAGATTTTACCACATTTAGATAGATTTTCAATTACTTTATATACATACTTTGAAAGAAAAAACAATTAAACCAACAAAAAGAGTATTAATACTTTTTAAGCCTCTTAAATTGCAGCTCATCAGGGTACTGTAACAATTCATAAATTATTCCACAAGAGAAAAATAAAAAATATTTTGCAGTTCTTTAAGTTTGACAGTAAAGAAAAGAAAAAAACATGATAAAGATATGAAGAAGTAGTGCAACATCCATTTGTTGATTCAGTTGGAATGACCTAATTTCAGAATCAGGTTACTTCCATTTACTTAATATGGGAAAAATATGTCATTATATCACAGATGATGCTTGTAATTGTACTTAAAAATGCAACTGTCACTTCCAGATTAGACTATGGTGTGCCAGGATCACTCATCAGTACGATACAGCTTTTAAAAATACTGAGGCCAGGATTATAACTCAGATGTAAAAAAAGAGCCCATATCACCCCAATACTGATACAACTGCACTGGTTACCTAAGGAATATTAGATTAAGTTTAAGATTCTCCTTTGTACCTACAAAGCTTTGAAAGGTCTGGACCTATCATATCCAAGTGATCTTCTTGTTCAACACATTCTATAAACAGCCCTGCCTTCTTTGAAAAAGTGCTTATTGGCAACACCGATGACCTGGACTGTCATTTTTGTGGAGAAATGTTTTAGGATAGTTGCCCAGGCTCTAGCTGTTTAACAGCTTACCTGACATTGTAAAAAATGCTTATTCTTTAGTTACTTTCAAATCATGTTTAAAAAATATCAATTTAAATCATTTTGTATCTAAACTCTTACAGTACATGTATTAATTTTTATCATTCTTACATTTCATTGTATTGTACATTTTACTTTAGCTTTCATGCTTTTAATTGTACAGCGTTTAAGCACAAGATTCCCTTCCAGATTTAGTGCTGTATAAATATTTTTATAATAATAATAATAATAAAGAATTATCAGTAATAAAAATAATAATATATATATACTGAAAGCACACTTATTTCCTGTTAATTTAATATATTGTAAATGTCGCAGTCCACTATCAGATATCACAGTATATTGCAGTAATAAATTTGTAGGCAGTATCCAGTCCTATTATATACATGCTCTGATTTATACTTGCTCTGATGTATATAGCACTGAACACAGCATGTGACATCCCAATGACCTTCCACTCAAAGGCTATGAGAAATGGAGGATTCTTTAGGTTTGGCAAGCTGAGGATTCTTTAGGTTTGGCAAGCTGCCAAACACCCAGTCAGTTTGCCCTTGGAAAGGTATATGATTGGCTCTGCATGTAAACAATGATTACATGCCTGCAATCTGCAGAGCTGGTAAAAGAAATTTTGATTGGCGTGTAATCAAACATTGGTACACCAGTGGCAAGCTCTTGTGGCACTGCAAGAGGAAATATCCAAACAGTCGGGGATATCTGACCTCAAGCCATACCAGCAAGTAAGTATAGAGGCTCTCTAGAAAGGTGACAATTGCAACATGTATTCCAACATGGAGGGGCTGTTGAAAAAGTCTGTGCCACCAAACACTGTTGACCACAGTGTAAATTGACGGGCACCCATTAGAACATCCGATTGTGCTGGTGATCCCTACAATGTGATTAGTAAAATATTACACAGGAGAATTTCCTCAGAGACTGCACTGTCCGGTGGCAAAACCTGATGGGCAATCGTGGTTTCTTGCAGCAGTTAGTATACATAGCGATTAGTTGGGATGAGTGTAACCACTGCTAATAGAGCACAACTTGAGTAGTGAGGAGTTGTTGTCTTTTGTTTTAGTGTTATGACTACGGTTAGTTCCCATATTTCTGTGACAAGCACCTTTTACTGTGACAAGTATGATGATTAATTTTTAAAGAGTTAGGATCAGTACCATACATCTGAGACAAGCATCTTTTACTGTGAAAAGTGTGATGGCTTGTTGTCTTTAAAGGATTAGGGTTAGTACCGATCCCTCTGTTACCAGCTGTTTTTACTGAGACAAGTGTGATGACAAGTTGCCTTTGGAGGGTTAGGGTTAGTACCCAAACCATTGTGACAAGCACATATGACTGACATAAGTGTGATGAAATATTTTTGAAGAGTAAGGGTTAGAACCATAACTCAGTGACAAGCACCTTTTATTGTTATAAGTGTGGTGACTTGTTGTCTTTTAAGGGTAAGGGTTAGTACACGTACCTCTGTGACAAGCACCAATACCATGATAGTGTAATACCTCTGTGACAAGCACACTTTACTGTCATAATTTTGAATACTTGTTGTCTTTCAGGATTTAAGGTTTGTACCAATCCCTCTGGGACAACCACCTTTTACTATGACAAGTGTGATGACTTGTTGTTTTTGAAGGGTTGGGGTTAGTACCCATCCCCCTGTGACAAGCAAATACAATGTGACAACTGTGCTGACTTTTTTGCTTTCGAGGGTTAGGGTAAGTTCCAATACATCTGTGGCGAGACTATTTACTGTCATATTATTGATGACTTGTTATCTTTTAGGGTTAAGGGTTAGTACCATTCATGCTGTGACAAGCACATTTTACTGTGACAAGTGTGATGACTTGTTGTTTTTCAAAGGTTAGGGTTAGTTCCAATACATCTGTGACGAGACTATTTACTGTCCCAATTTTGAAGACTTGTTGTCTTTGAAGGGTAAGGGTTAGTACCCATACCTCTGTGACAACCACCTTTTACTGTGACAAGTGTGTTGACTTGTTTTTTTACAAGGATTGGGGTTAGCACAAGCTAATGTGACAAGCAAATAAACTGACAATTGTGCTGACATTTTGACTTTCTAGGGTTGGGGTTAGTTCAGTTACATATGTGACAGACACTATTTACTGTCATAATTTTGATGACTTGTTGTCTTTCAGGGTTATGGGCTAGTGCCAATCTCACAGTGACAAGCACTTTGTACTGTGACAAGTTTGATGACCTGTTGACTTTCAAAGGTTTGGATTATTAACCATGCATTCCTCCTTGACAAGCATATTTTACTGTGATGAAAAGTAGTCTTTGGTGGGTCAGAGTTAGTACCCATACTTGTGTGACAAGTACATTTGACAGAGACAAGTAGAATGACAAGTTGTCTTTGGAGGGTTAGGGTAATTGCCCATTCCTCTGTGACTAGCACATTTGACAGGCATAAGTGTGATGAATTTTTTTTTAGAGCTAGGGTTAGTACCATAACTCAGTGATCAGCACCTTTTATTGTTACAAGTATGGTGACTTGTAGTTTTTCGAGGGTATGGGTTAGTACCCATACCTCTGTGACAATCCCCTTTTATTGTTACAAGTTTGATGACTTGTTGTTTTTCAAGGGTTGGGGTTAGTACCCACACCTCTGTGCCTAACAAAGAAACTGTGACAATTGTGCTGACATTTTGACTTTTTATGGTTTGGGTTAGTTCAGTTACAACTGTGACGAGACTATTTACTGTCATAATATGATGACTTCTTGTCTTCCAGGGTAAAGGGTTAGAACCAATTGTCACTGTGACAAGCACTTTTTACTGTGTAAAGTGTGATGACAAGTTGTCTTTGGAGGGTTAAGATCAGTACCTTAACTCAGTCACAAGCACCTTTTATTGTTACAAGTGTGGTGACTTGTTGTCTTTCAAGGGTTAGGGTTAGTACATGTACCTCTGTGACAAGCACCTATTTACTGTCATAATTTTGATGACTTGTGTATCAGGGTTTAGGGTTAGTGGCAATCCCTCTGTGACAAGCACTTTTTACTGTGACAAGTTTGATGACTTGTTGTTTTTCAAGGGTTGGGGCTAGTACCCATACCTCTGTGCTAAACAAATATACTGTGACAATTGTGCTGACTTATTGTCTTTCTAGGGTTAGGGTTAGGGTTAGTACCAATCCCTCTTTGACAAGCACCTTTTACTCTGACAAGTGTGGTCACTAGTTGTCTTTCAAGAGTAAGGGTTAGTAGCCAAACCTCTGTGACAATCATATTTTATTGTTTCAAGTGTGGTGACTTATTATTTTTCAAGAGTGGGGTTAGTACCCATACAACTGTGATATACTACGAATATACTGTGACAATTGTGCTGACTTATTGACTTTCTAGGGTTAGGGTTAGTTCCAATACATCTGTGACAGAAACTATATACTGTCATATTATTGATGACTTGTTGTCTTTTAGGGTTAAGGGTAAGTACCATTCATGCTGTGACAAGCACATCTTACTGTGACAAGTTTGAGGACTTGTTTTTTTCAAGGGTTGGGGTTAGTACCCATACCTCTTTGCTAAACAAATATACTGTGACAATTGTGCTGACTTATTGTCTTTCTAGGGTTAGGGTTAGTACCAATCCCTCTTTGACAAGCACCTTTTACTGTGACAAGTGTGGTCACTAGTTGTCTTTCAAGAGTAAGGGTTAGTAGCCATACCTCTGTGACAATCATATTTTATTGTTTCAAGTGTGGTAACTTATTATTTTTCAAGGGTGGGGTTATTACCCATTCAACTGTGATATACTACAAATATACTGTGACAATTGTGCTGACTTATTGACTTTCTAGGGTTAGGGCTAGTTGCAATACATCTGTGACAGAAACTGTATACTGTCATATTATTGATGACTTGTTGTCTTTTAGGGTTAAGGGTAAGTACCATTCATGCTGTGATAAGCACATTTTACTGTGACAAGTTTAATGACTTGTTGTTTTCAAGGGTTGGGGCTAGTACCCATACCTCTGTGCTAAACAAATATACTGTGACAATTGTGCTGACTTATTGTCTTTCTAGGGTTAGGGTTAGGGTTAGTACCAATCCCTCTTTGACAAGCACCTTTTACTGTGACAAGTGTGGTCACTAGTTGTCTTTCAAGAGTAAGGGTTAGTAGCCATACCTCTGTGACAATCATATTTTATTGTTTCAAGTGTGGTGACTTATTATTTTTCAAGGGTGGGGTTATTACCCATTCAACTGTGATATACTACAAATATACTGTGACAATTGTGCTGACTTATTGACTTTCTAGGGTTAGGGTTAGTTGCAATACATCTGTGACAGAAACTATATACTGTCATATTATTGATGACTTGTTGTCTTTTAGGGTTAAGGGTAAGTACCATTCATGCTGTGACAAGCACATTTTACTGTGACAAGTTTAATGACTTGTTTTTTTTCAAGGGTTGGGGCTAGTACCAATACCTCTGTGCTAAACAAATATACTGTGACAATTGTGCTGACTTATTGTCTTTCTAGGGTTAGGGTTAGGGTTAGTACCAATCCCTCTTTGACAAGCACCTTTTACTGTGACAAGTGTGGTCACTAATTGTCTTTCAAGAGTAAGGGTTAGTAGCCATACCTCTGTGACAATCATATTTTATTGTTTCAAGTGTGGTGACTTATTATTTTTCAGGGGGGGGGGTTAGTACCCATACAACTGTGATATACTACAAATATACTGTGACAATTGTGCTGACTTATTGACTTTCTAGGGTTAGGGTTAGTTCCAATACATCTGTGACAGAAACTATATACTGTCATATTATTGATGACTTGTTGTCTTTTAGGGTTAAGGGTTAGTACCATTCATGCTGTGACAAGCACATTTTACTGTGACAAGTGTGATGACTTGTTGTTTTTCAAAGGTTAGGGTTAGTTCCAATACATCTGTGACGAGACTATTTACTGTCCCAATTTTGAAGACTTGTTGTCTTTGAAGGGTAAGGGTTAGTACCCATACCTCTGTGACAACCACCTTTTACTGTGACAAGTGTGTTGACTTGTTTTTTTACAAGGGTTGGGGTTAGCACAAGCTAATGTGACAAGCAAATAAACTGACAATTGTGCTGACATTTTGACTTTCTAGGGTTGGGGTTAGTTCAGTTACATATGTGACAGACACTATTTACTGTCATAATTTTGATGACTTGTTGTCTTTCAGGGTTAAGGGCTAGTGCCAATCTCACAGTGACAAGCACTTTGTACTGTGACAAGTTCGATGACCTGTTGACTTTCAAAGGTTTGGATTATTAACCATGCATTCCTCCTTGACAAGCATATTTTACTGTGAAAAGGGTGATGAAAAGTTGTCTTTGGAGGGTCAGAGTTAGTACCCATACTTGTGTGACAAGCACATTTGACAGAGACAAGTAGAATGATAAGTTGTCTTTGGAGGGTTAGGGTAATTGCCTATTCCTCTGTGACTAGAACATTTGACAGGCATAAGTGTGATGAATTTTTTTTAGAGCTAGGGTTAGTACCAAAACTCAGTGATCAGCACCTTTTATTGTTACAAGTATGGTGACTTGTAGTTTTTCGAGGGTATGGGTTAGTACCCATACCTCTGTGACAATCCCCTTTTATTGTTACAAGTTTGATGACTTGTTGTTTTTCAAGGGTTGGGGTTAGTACCCACACCTCTGTGCCTAACAAAGAAACTGTGACAATTGTGCTGACATTTTGACCTTTTATGGTTTGGGTTAGTTCAGTTACAACTATGACGAGACTATTTACTGTCATAATTATGATGACTTCTTGTCTTCCAGGGTAAAGGGTTAGAACCAATTGTCACTGTGACAAGCACTTTTTACTGTGTAAAGTGTGATGACAAGTTGTCTTTGGAGGGTTAAGATCAGTACCATAACTCAGTCACAAGCACCTTTTATTGTTACAAGTGTGGTGACTTGTTGTCTTTCAAGGGTTAGGGTTAGTACATGTACCTCTGTGACAAGCACCTATTTACTGTCATAATTTTGATGACTTGTGTATCAGGGTTTAGGGTTAGTGGCAATCCCTCTGTGACAAGCACTTTTTACTGTGACAAGTTTGATGACTTGTTGTTTTTCAAGGGTTGGGGCTAGTACCAATACCTCTGTGCTAAACAAATATACTGTGACAATTGTGCTGACTTATTGTCTTTCTAGGCTTAGGGTTAGGGTTAGTACCAATCCCTCTTTGACAAGCACCTTTTACTGTGACAAGTGTGGTCACTAGTTGTCTTTCAAGAGTAAGGGTTAGTAGCCATACCTCTGTGACAATCATATTTTATTGTTTCAAGTGTGGTGACTTATTATTTTTCAAGGGTGGGGTTATTACCCATACAACTGTGATATACTACAAATATACTGTGACAATTGTGCTGACTTATTGACTTTCTAGGGTTAGGGTTAGTTGCAATACATCTGTGACAGAAACTATATACTGTCATATTATTGATGACTTGTTGTCTTTTAGGGTTAAGGGTAAGTACCATTCATGCTGTGACAAGCACATTTTACTGTGACAAGTTTGATGACTTGTTTTTTTCAAGGGTTGGGGTTAGTACCCATACCTCTTTGCTAAACAAATATACTGTGACAATTGTGCTGACTTATTGTCTTTCTACTGTTAGGGCTAGTACCAATCCCTCTTTGACAAACACCTTTTACTGTGACAAGTGTGGTCACTAGTTGTCTTTCAAGAGTAAGGGTTAGTAGCCATACCTCTGTGACAATCATATTTTATTGTTTCAAGTGTGGTGACTTATTATTTTTCAAGGGTGGGGTTATTACCCATTCAACTGTGATATACTACAAATATACTGTGACAATTGTGCTGACTTATTGACTTTCTAGGGCTAGGGCTAGTTGCAATACATCTGTGACAGAAACTGTATACTGTCATATTATTGATGACTTGTTGTCTTTTAGGGTTAAGGGTAAGTACCATTCATGCTGTGACAAGCACATTTTACTGTGACAAGTTTAATGACTTGTTGTTTTTCAAGGGTTGGGGCTAGTACCCATACCTCTGTGCTAAACAAATATACTATGACAATTGTGCTGACTTATTGTCTTTCTAGGGTTAGGGTTAGGGTTAGTACCAATCCCTTTTTGACAAGCACCTTTTACTGTGACAAGTGTGATCACTAGTTGTCTTTCAAGAGTAAGGGTTAGTAGCCATACCTCTGTGACAATCATATTTTATTGTTTCAAGTGTGGTGACTTATTATTTTTCAAGGGTGGGGTTATTACCCATTCAACTGTGATATACTACAAATATACTGTGACAATTGTGCTGACTTATCGACTTTCTAGGGTTAGGGTTAGTTGCAATACATCTGTGACAGAAACTATATACTGTCATATTATTGATGACTTGTTGTCTTTTAGGGTTAAGGGTAAGTACCATTCATGCTGTGACAAGCACATTTTACTGTGACAAGTTTAATGACTTGTTTTTTTTCAAGGGTTGGGGCTAGTACCCATACCTCTGTGCTAAACAAATATACTGTGACAATTGTGCTGACTTATTGTCTTTCTAGGGTTAGGGTTAGTACCGATCCCTCTTTGACAAGCACCTTTTACTGTGACAAGTGTGGTCACTAGTTGTCTTTCAAGAGTAAGGGTTAGTAGCCATACCTCTGTGACAATCATATTTTATTTTTTCAAGTGTGGTGACTTATTATTTTTCAGGGGTGGGGTTAGTACCCATACAACTGTGATATACTACAAATATACTGTGACAATTGTGCTGACTTATTGACTTTCTAGGGTTAGGGTTAGTTCCAATACATCTGTGACAGAAACTATATACTGTCATATTATTGATGACTTGTTGTCTTTTAGGGTTAAGGGTTAGTACCATTCATGCTGTGACAAGCACATTTTACTGTGACAAGTGTGATGACTTGTGTTTTCCAAAGGTTAGGGTTAGTACCCATACCTCTGTGACAAGGGCTCCTTTACAGTGTCAAGTGTGGTGAATTATCTTTCAAGGGTTTGTACCATACCTCTGTAACAAGCACCTTTTACTGTGAAAAGTGAGATGACTTGTCATCTTTACTTTGATAAAGTGTGATGACATGTTCTCTTTCAAGTGTAAGGGTTTGTTCTCGTACCTCTGTGACAAGCACTTTTTACTGTGATTATATGCTCTCTTTTGAAGGGTAAGGGTTAGTACCCACACCTCTGTGCCTAACAAAGAAACTGTGACAATTGTGCTGACATTTTGACTTTTTATGGTTTGGGTTAGTTCAGTTACAACTATGACGAGACTATTTACTGTCATAATTATGATGACTTCTTGTCTTCCAGGGTAAAGGGTTAGAACCAATTGTCACTGTGACAAGCACTTTTTACTGTGTAAAGTGTGATGACAAGTTGTCTTTGGAGGGTTAAGATCAGTACCATAACTCAGTCACAAGCACCTTTTATTGTTACAAGTGTGGTGACTTGTTGTCTTTCAAGGGTTAGGGTTAGTACATGTACCTCTGTGACAAGCACCTATTTACTGTCATAATTTTGATGACTTGTGTATCAGGGTTTAGGGTTAGTGGCAATCCCTCTGTGACAAGCACTTTTTACTGTGACAAGTTTGATGACTTGTTGTTTTTCAAGGGTTGGGGCTAGTACCCATACCTCTGTGCTAAACAAATATACTGTGACAATTGTGCTGACTTATTGTCTTTCTAGGGTTAGGGTTAGTACCAATCCCTCTTTGACAAGCACCTTTTACTGTGACAAGTGTGGTCACTAGTTGTCTTTCAAGAGTAAGGGTTAGTAGCCATACCTCTGTGACAATCATATTTTATTGTTTCAAGTGTGGTGACTTATTATTTTTCAAGGGTGGGGTAAGTACCCATACAACTGTGATATACTACAAATATACTGTGACAATTGTGCTGACTTATTGACTTTCTAGGGTTAGGGTTAGTTCCAATACATCTGTGACAGAAACTATATACTGTCATATTATTGATGACTTGTTGTCTTTTAGGGTTAAGGGTAAGTACCATTCATGCTGTGACAAGCACATTTTACTGTGACAAGTTTGATGACTTGTTTTTTTCAAGGGTTGGGGTTAGTACCCATACCTCTTTGCTAAACAAATATACTGTGACAATTGTGCTGACTTATTGTCTTTCTAGGGTTAGGGCTAGTACCAATCCCTCTTTGACAAACACCTTTTACTGTGACAAGTGTGGTCACTAGTTGTCTTTCAGGAGTAAGGGTTAGTACCCATACCTCTGTGACAATCATATTTTATTGTTTCAAGTGTGGTGACTTATTATTTTTCAAGGGTGGGGTTATTACCCATTCAACTGTGATATACTACAAATATACTGTGACAATTGTGCTGACTTATTGACTTTCTAGGGTTAGGGCTAGTTGCAATACATCTGTGACAGAAACTGTATACTGTCATATTATTGATGACTTGTTGTCTTTTAGGGTTAAGGGTAAGTACCATTCATGCTGTGACAAGCACATTTTACTGTGACAAGTTTAATGACTTGTTGTTTTTCAAGGGTTGGGGCTAGTACCCATACCTCTGTGCTAAACAAATATACTGTGACATTTGTGCTGACTTATTGTCTTTCTAGGGTTAGGGTTAGGGTTAGTACCAATCCCTCTTTGACAAGCACCTTTTACTGTGACAAGTGTGATCACTAGTTGTCTTTCAAGAGTAAGGGTTAGTAGCCATACCTCTGTGACAATCATATTTTATTGTTTCAAGTGTGGTGACTTATTATTTTTCAAGGGTGGGGTTATTACCCATTCAACTGTGATATACTACAAATATACTGTGACAATTGTGCTGACTTATTGACTTTCTAGGGTTAGGGTTAGTTGCAATACATCTGTGACAGAAACTATATACTGTCATATTATTGATGACTTGTTGTCTTTTAGGGTTAAGGGTAAGTACCATTCATGCTGTGACAAGCACATTTTACTGTGACAAGTTTAATGACTTGTTTTTTTTCAAGGGTTGGGGCTAGTACCCATACCTCTGTGCTAAACAAATATACTGTGACAATTGTGCTGACTTATTGTCTTTCTAGGGTTAGGGTTAGTACCGATCCCTCTTTGACAAGCACCTTTTACTGTGACAAGTGTGGTCACTAGTTGTCTTTCAAGAGTAAGGGTTAGTAGCCATACCTCTGTGACAATCATATTTTATTGTTTCAAGTGTGGTGACTTATTATTTTTCAAGGGTGGGGTTAGTACCCATACAACTGTGATATACTACAAATATACTGTGACAATTGTGCTGACTTATTGACTTTCTAGGGTTAGGGTTAGTTCCAATACATCTGTGACAGAAACTATATACTGTCATATTATTGATGACTTGTTGTCTTTTAGGGTTAAGGGTTAGTACCATTCATGCTGTGACAAGCACATTTTACTGTGACAAGTGTGATGACTTGTGTTTTCGAAAGGTTAGGGTTAGTACCCATACCTCTGTGACAAGGGCTCCTTTACAGTGTCAAGTGTGGTGAATTATCTTTCAAGGGTTTGTACCATACCTCTGTAACAAGCACCTTTTACTGTGAAAAGTGAGATGACTTGTCATCTTTACTTTGATAAAGTGTGATGACATGTTCTCTTTCAAGTGTAAGGGTTTGTTCTCGTACCTCTGTGACAAGCACTTTTTACTGTGATTATATGCTCTCTTTTGAAGGGTAAGGGTTTGTTCTCATACCTCTGTGACAAGCACATTTTACTGTGATGACTTGATGTCTTTCACAGGTTAGGGTTAATACCCATACTTTTGTTACAAGCACCATTTACTTTGACAAATGTTGTTGTGTTTCAGGGCTTAGGGCTTTATCCCATACCTCTTAGACAAGCACTCTTTAGTTTGGTAAAGTGTCATGACTTGTTTTCTTTCAATTCTTAAGGTTACTTCCATACCTCTTTGACAAGCACATTATACTTTGACAAGTGTGATGCCTTGTTGTCTTTGAATGGTCAGGTTTAGTACCAATACCTCTGTGACAAGCACCCTTTACTTTGATAAAGTGTCATGACTTGTCTTTACATTGATAGTGTGATGACTTGTTGTCTTTCAAGGCTTAGGGTTATACCCCAAATCTCTTTGACAAGCACATTTTCTTTGACAAGTGTGATGATTTCTTGTTTTTGCAGGGTTAGGGTTAGTACCAATACCTCTGTGACAAGCACCCTTTACTTTGTTAAAGTGTCATGACTTGTCTTTACATTGATAGTGTGATGACTTGTTGTCTTTCAAGGCTTAGGGTTATACCCCATATCTCTTTGACAAGCACATTTTCTTTGACAAGTGTGATGATTTCTTGTTTTTGCAGGGTTAGGGTTAGTACCAATACCTCTGTGACAAGCACCCTTTACTTTGTTAAAGTGTCATGACTTGTTTTCCTTACTTCGATATAGTTTGATGACTTGTTGTCTTTCAAGGCCTAGGGTTATACCCTATACCTTTGTGATGATTTGTTGTTTGATATAGTGTGATGGCCTGTTGTCTTTCAAGGCTTTATGTTAAACCCTCACCTCTGTGACAAGCACATTTAACTATGACAAGTGTGATGACTTGTCTTTCAAGGGTTAGGGTATGTACCCATACCTTTGTGACAAGCACATTTTACTGTGACAGTCAGTGTGATGACCTGAGCCTTTTAAGGGTTAGGCTAGTACCAACACCTTTGATAAAGTGTGATGACTTTAATCTTTATCCTATTTAATACTGTGAGCTGCAATAGTTTCTTCTGCAAAACTTTTGTTTTAGCTTCTTTTTTATTGCACAACACAATTATTCAGTGGTGGCCTTTGTTCAAGGTTAGGGAAATTATTTTTGGCAGATTTATTTGACCTTAACAATGATAGGACTGTGAGATACTTTGGTAAATAAAGCTTGTAGTTATTTGTACTAACAAAGTTTATAAGCAAAGCTGTGCAGACAATTATTGGCTCTATATCCAGCTAATATGTAGGTTAATCCTTGAGTAAAACATATATGTATTCTGATTTCATATTTTGCTTTCAATAGGCACCTGTTAAATATTTAGCTTGAAAAAAGCATTGCAGCCACAGTGTTTCAGTATGTATAAACAGAATTGGCAACATGCCAAGATTTTGATTGTATGTAAAATTAGCTTGACAGACTGCCAACTATTTCAGATTTGGCAACGGAGCCATTTCAGCCTGGATTTGTTTATATCTTTGCATCTGACTCGAGAGAAGTTTGATGTATTGGCCTGATATTTTGACTTGTCCATGCATCTTTGATGGCTTTCTTGTACACAAGATTGACACCACCTACAATGACTTTTGCAGTGTGTATGTCCCTGCTTATTTTTCATGAGGGTTTTGATATATCAGCCTGCAATTTGGCATATGTATACATCTCAGATAGCTTCATTATATGCCACCCTCAATTTTTTTGCAGTGTATGCTCCTTCTTAATCCTCAGGAATGATTTGATATATCAGCCTGAAATTATACACCTAAATAGTTTTTATATACTTGTAAGACTTGTGGTGCCACCTTCACTTGTTTCATGCATCTGTGCACATAGCCGAAGAGTCCTTTGAAGTATCTACCTGAAATTTTGCATATCCATACTTTATCTTTGATGGCTTTCTCATTCACAAGACTGGTGGTACCACCTAAAACAATTTTTATGCACCCATGTCAGTATTTCAGCATTGACATTTGTATAATTGGTGCATGTACTCATGTTCAAAATATTCATTACTTGCATTTTACATGTACTTGTCACACATGTATTTGAAAGTAACAGGCCTGCATGGAGGCATTATATCTGTTGTATATCCCATTGCACAAGTTCGCACGAGGCCTGTAGTAGTTGGCACTATTTAATATCTGTCACTGAACTTAGCTGCAAGCTTTATCCTTGAGCTCAGATTGGGATATATGTAGCCCTGGTATGCTAGGGTACTAAAACCAGTGCAGGTGAAGGGAAGATCCTTGGCAGTTCTTGAAGGTATATGAGAAATAATTGCTCAGAAATAGATGCTCAAGAAATTACATAATTTACAAAAGACGTACACTCTTTACACAGCCTACTACTCATATCATAAGCGCTGTTTGCTATGACCTGGTATCCTGAATTGCTACACCAGAGGGGACCACTGTTATTTTTGTCCAATCAGATGAGACCTTGTGCTGGAAGACAAAGCCAAGCAAGGAATACACGGAGCCAATGTTGGTCATTTTGTTTTGTGTGACAGCTCAACGCCCTGGTAACCCTCTGAATAGGCAACGTACAGGCTCAGAGAGAATGGGCACATAAGATGCCTGGTGAGCTGTAATTCAAACGAAATGTAACAACAAAGGCTATGTGCACACCTTATTCTGGTCACATGATGGCATTCAGAGTTTCCATTGAATTCACCGGAAATTGGCAGCATATTACTCCCTTTAATGTACTATCTTTTGAATCCCTCTAACCTTTAATTGTTAAGGTTAATTTATAAGTATTTTTTTCATTTTTTCCCTATATTATACAGGCCTCGAATTTGACAACCTGCAACCGTTAAAATTGGCTGGCTGCCGTCAGCCATGATCCTGACCGGCAGCAAAAAAATTCCTCACTGCGTCCTTCTTGTCTGTAGACAATCGCAGCCACTCTATATTCTTTTTAATTAAAAAAAAACTTAGTGTTACTGGTTCCCTGTTTACGAGGAAACTGGCCTGGGAAACCAGCAAATGAGCCGATAGTCCCTTACAGTGACACACGGTGGCTCTAAGCTAGCCACCATTCTTATCTACTCGGGGAAAATTCTGGGAACATCACAGATAAAAAATGGCTACCAGTCGGCCAATCAGAAAAATGATCTTTTATTGCCAGCTGTTATCAGCCAATCATAGCTAAGCATAGCGGTTACTGCAGCGTGGGCTACACGTCTACATTATGTTACGTGTTATCCGATTGGTCCGCTGTATAGGGATATTGGTAATACAGTTTCACGGGAAACTACATCGTATCTACGCTGTGTTCAGTTGTAAAAACCTGTGTACCTCATGTTTAACATATATAGTATATAAATAAATACTGGGAACACCATTGATATATCTATTATCAGGTCTATCATCGTCCAAATTAGGCCTGCTATTAAATTATGACCTGGTAAAAAAATTCCCATATCCCAACCACCGTCCGTGTCTCCATTTCACCCACCGTCGTCACAATAGTTTTGAGGACTTGCCAAAGATGACTCGGGGTCATCTGGTGACTGTTTGTGAATAATGAATAAAACATACACGGATATGTTTTTTTTCTTATTAAGACTTTATTCCAAATAAAATAATGCAAACAAACGAAAAAAATGAAAGCTGCCTGTCAAATTTCTTTGTTGCCTGACAAGTTCAAATTTGACAGGCAGCAGTAGCTTGTCATTTCCAAAAATGAAATTTGAGGCCTGTTATAGCTAAAGGCTATTTGAGATTAAACTTTGGGGTGTATGTCATTTCACTGTATATTTGTATAAGAATTTAACCTACTCAGGTATAATATATTTTGCCCATAAGATATTGGTACCTGTACAAGAGAAGTGCCTGTAATAGAGAAGTGATTGTATGTATTATTTTCTGTAATAAAGAAACTAACTGCATGGTACATGTAATAGAGTAATGGCTGTAATAGAGCGTTACCTGTAATAAAGGTAATAATGGAGAGGTGTCCATGATAGAGAGCTGAAATAGGTAGGTGTCCATAGTAAAGATGTGACCATGATAGAAAGTTGCCTGTAATAGCAAGGTGACTGTTACAGAGAGGTGGTTGTAGCAGCATGATATGCCCATTATAAGCATTCCATGTAATTACACTCTCATACAAATTATTTGGTCATGTCATATGAAAATATTTTA
Organism: Sipunculus nudus; assembly: GCA_026874595.1. NCBI lineage: Eukaryota > Metazoa > Annelida > Sipuncula > Golfingiida > Sipunculidae > Sipunculus > Sipunculus nudus. The sequence continues at coordinate 63,414,553 of CM049319.1, forward strand.
TTTTGTGTGTTTCAAAAGACATGCCCTGGGATGTTGACCTTGACCCTTTACACAGATTGACTCTGTAATACAAATTTGTTGTTGAACTGTTGCGTCAAGGATTATCATAAATACATTTCAAGATTCCACATATTTCCATCATTTGACCCCCTTGAAATTTTATATAGTTATTTAAATGCTTTTCATGTTTTCATATGAACTTTTTCAGTGCATTTATTCTCACAGTACTGTGATTCCTCATTGTGGAGGTTGAAATTTTCCACTTAATTTAATGATCCCACTGAAGCATCACTATATCTAAATAAAGAGCAGTGCCTTATTTCAGTCTACCTGATATACTGAAATACATACATTTCATAGGTTTATGATCATGTTCTTAATGCTTGGAAGATATGGCTTAATTCTTCTTTTTCTCTACAGGTGTGCCAAGCTGTGGCCATGGCACTCTTGAGTTACTCCGGAATTTGATCACATCCCAGCCAACAGTTTGATAGTAGTGAGCAAATGTGTTTATTCGAGATGTTAATGTTGCCTTTGAAATTTGTGTCAGTGTAATTTTAAAGCATTGAAATACAAGATCTTAATGGTTCAAAATCCACTGAATAGCATTTTATGACTTTGCTGAACAGCACTGCATATGGTAACTGATCAGATTACTACTTAAAAAACAATTTGGTAAATGCAATATAGTCACAAAATAATAACTCAGAATAAATGAAGCAACAGGACAAGTCAGAGTTTCTGGATCTTTGATAAATTGTTGCCCACTTTAAGTATTCAAAGTTACAGAATGAATTATGGCCTTGAAAGGTATATATTGAATGGATGTACATGTATATCGGGCAAATATTTTTCATGGATGATTTATTTCATATGGTATAATTTGTAGGCAGCAGTTGGAGCCTGTAAAATCCTACAAGATTGAATGGGCTTGAAGGATAATCCACTGTAAAGCACAGCCCACTGGCCATATGGAAAAAAATGGTTTTCAAGCCATGAAGCACTTGCACACCTCTGAGTTTAATACAGAAGAAAAGACACAGTTGCAGACCGGACAGTGAAATGAAGGTGAGGGCTGACATCCTCATAGAAAAAAACAGCTGCAGATCTAGGATTATTATTATTTATTTTTGAACGGGGGTGTCCAGATATGTTAAGGCATGTAAATATCATTCACACACACAAACAAACACACATAACACAAATATATATAGTTCAGTTTAGTATAAAGGTAATAGTATTTGAATTACTGTAATTACAATTACTTGTGATGTAATTGATATTGTATTGATTATCGTTTATTCTTTTCTAATTCTGGAAAGTAATCAGAATTGTATTAGATTACTTTTGAAAAAGTAATTGTTAGAACAACAAATTTTTAATTGCTTTTTGGTATACATGTATTTTGTTGATGAATATTTTCATCTAACTTTAAAAGTTATTGAAGCATAACTGTCTATCTACTTTGAATAGGTGCATAAACTGATTCTTTATTCACTCTTTATATCAGACCTTGCTCAGACAAACACCTCGAAAATGCAACCACTTTATGAAGGTCCCATTGGAGGTCATAATTACAAGGTTTTGCTGTAGTTATACAGGCAGGTGCAAAAATAAATTTAGCAGTTAACATGTTAATTCATGTTTATATATGTTATACATCAATTAAAACTGTACAAAGTGCTAAAGGTATCATTACTTTATCACTGTTCATGGGTTGTCGGTGAGGTGTCACCCAAAAATGTTATGAACAGAATTGGATAACATTTTGTGTAGGTCCAAGGTAATACCCAGCCAGCAACCCAGTAAACATTGGAGGTAATCAGTATCATAATTATAATGTTTTGTTTTAAGGATTCTTTGCGATTTTGGAGATGGTGCAATCAAGACCATTGTCAATCACTAGTGATGATGTGGTGTTCCATTGCTTTGCGAAGATGACCATGATGATCAAGGTTTTATAATTGATCTAACTTTGTGTGGCCAGATATGATTTTTCAGGCCAATCCAGGCAAAGAAGAACCTCCCACATGTTGGACACTGGTGATCAGTGTTTGCTGTTGAGGTAGTTGCCATCCTTGCCTTGCAGACCTCACATTTTCTTCTGGTCCACACTAGTCGTGCTATCTCAGTGTCTACTACACATCTGAGTGCAGCTGCATGCCACGCTGTTGAATCCTTTCCAACGTATCTGTGTTGATATATAGTTTTTAGCTCAGCTGACTATAAGTCATCTGAGCTATAGTTGTGGTCCATTGTCCGTCGTCCGTCCGTCTGTCCGTCCGTCCGTCCGTCCGTCCGTCCGTAGATGTGGCACGTTTTGAAACCATAAGACCTAGGAATCCAAAATTCGGCATAATGTTAGATGTCCCCAAGATCTCCTACCAAGCCGAAATCTGGGTCTTTGTGAATTTGTTCCTTTGAGAAATTAAAGAAAAACCTCAATTTTTTATTAAAAACCTATTTTTACACTTCAGGACTGCCTAATATCAAAACCACTCATCTGTTTTTCCTCATATTTACCATAGTTATTCCTCTATATAGTTCCTATGTACATGCCAGAAATTATGTCTGTATTATAAAAATTTAAAAAGTTATGGGCCCAAACATAATGCATTGTGTAAAAAATCAGGAAAGATATTTGATCACTTAACACAAAATATGTTAAAGCTATAAACTTTTTTTCCAGTAATATAACTTTTACTAATCAAAATTAAATTGTATACCCAAAATTAGATCAAAATCTTTTAAATTTTTTAAAATATTAACAAAAATAAAAAATTGGTACCATAAATTTTGCCCAACTTTGACCATGGCACGTTTTTTTCCTGTAAGTACTGTGGATTTAATTTTCACAGCATGTTTTTTTTAGCATTTTGTCTGTAAACACCAAAAATTTGAAACCAGTTGATCAAAAACTGTAGATTTTATTGAAGCTTTCAAGCACCATGTAACATATTGTTTACATCAAACTAGTGTCATGCAGTTTGCAAGTGCTCAGCTCCCCAACTTCAGCTCTCAGTTCCTAAAATTTGGCATACAATTAGATGTCTCAAAAATCCCCTACCATGCCAAGAATTTGATCACTAGGACTTAATACCTTCGAGATATTAATGAAAAACTTCATTTTTCCATTAAAAACCCATTGTTACACTTCAAGACAGCCTAATATCAAAACCACTGATCTGACTTTAATCATATATAATATACATATTTTTCTATATATTCTCTATGCACATGCCAGAAATGATGTCAGTATTGCGTAATTGTTTTAAGTTATGGGCCCAAACATAATGCACTTTGTAAAAAATCAAGAAATATATTTACTCCCTTAACAAGAGGATTGCTGAAGCTAGAGATTTTTTGTCAGGGATGTAACATTATTTAATCAGGATTCAATTGAATACCCAAAATTAGTTCTGAATTTTTCAAATTGTATAAGTTATTAGTATAAATATAAAATTAGTACCTTAAATTTTGCTCAAATTTGACCATGGCATGTTTGTTTCCTGTGAGTACTGTTGATATAATTTTCATGTCATGCACACATAAAGATTTCAGCTTTTTAGTTTGAAAAGCTGAAAGAAATTGGCCAAAAATTGTAGCTTTTATTAATGTTTTTATGAGACCATGTCAGACCTTGGCTCTCTGTAGCACCTCTTGAGTCACCTGTATGTTGACCTGGTTGAACTTTCAGCAAATTATGCATGCTTGAGGCGAGACATAAACTGGGGCGTCCAGGCAGCTTATTATATAATGGCCAGCCACAGTTGATCTAGGTGTCCAACCCAACTCATCTAGTAGTTTTAACCAACAACATAACAATAAACAATAAATTAATAAATTTTTATTGGTTTTTAATAACAAATTAAAGAAAAATAGAAAAGGAATTTGTTAGTTGATAATAACAGGAAATTAACTTGCAGTTACCGATGATATAAGAATCTTGTATCGATGGATAGAATGTCATGTATTCCAAATAACACCATGCAGTCACCTATGGTATTTTTCAGTTCAATTTTAATGATAAAAAAGTAAATCATATTATTCATTACTAATCATTAGGGATCATATGAAGGAAATTAATGATAGACAAAGATGCAGTTGATAATATTAATCTAGATTCCTACTGTGTCTAGTGTGTACATTGATGTGAAATTAGTCCAAAATAAATATATTACATTTTTTTTTAATATAAATAAAAGCCATAAAACCAGGTACTTATGATCATTATTTAAATGTGTGAATTTTGTATATTCTGGATTCTCAACATCATTGCTTGGTGAAAACTGAATAAATACCAGACATGGTGCGAATACTTTGCAATTGTATTAAAACAAGAATATGAATATGTTCTCCATTATAAAATTTCTTTCATAAGAATGGGAATTCAGGTAAAAATGAAAGTATATGAATACCAGTGCAAATATTTTCAAAATGTATTAATGAATGCATTCATGAATATATTCTTTAATATTATTTTAATAATCATTTCAGTCATATTTTATTTGAAAAAATCATACTATTCTCTTATTATTTTTAATAAAAATTATATTTAGGACAATATTTGTAATTTTTCTAATAAATAGTTAAACTCTTATATTATATGTTCTGCTTATATTAGTTATATGGCCAAGTCAAAATCTGTGTGACAATCCCACTCCATTTGTTAATGAAATAAATGAAATTAATCCTCTTTCCTGTCTCCAAAGGTACTATCAAAATCATACATAAGCTAAACAACAACAACTCATAATACAGCTTATTTTTATTACCATATAAAACCAGCATGTGCCTCATTTCTAAATCATATTTTTTTATCATATATATCAGCTGAGCGCCGTGACCCATAGGTCCCTTGTTTTGGTGATGCTTTGAGACTGTCATTGTAGCCCCTCAACTGCCCTCCGATTGGATCTTTTCCCAGACTAGTTCTCCATACTAGAGTAGTTTTCAGAGTCTTTATCTGGCATGCGCCAAACATGATCTGACCATTGGACCTGGGATTGATATAAGATGGTGTAGATTGATGGGAGGTTGGCATGTGTTAGGACCTCTGTCTGGAACTTTGTCTTGCCATCTAATGCTCATCAGTCAACAGAGGCAGGTCAGGTGAAATTGTTTTAGTTGTTTGGCATGTCTTGCATAGACAGTTCATGTCTCACAGCCATATAGCAGAGTAGTGATGACTATTGCCTTGTAGACCTGGATCTTGGTTTTGAGATGTTTGCCTCTACGCTCCCAGATGTTTGAGCGAAGTCTACCGAAAGCAGTGCTCACTTTTGCTACTCTGCTGTTGACCTCATCATCTATGTTTGCTGTTTTTAACAATGTGCTTCCCAGATATGTGAATTTGTCCACTTCAGACTTGGTCTATGCACCATTATAGAGGGTTCATCATATTGCTTTCCTGGTGTTGGTTGGTGCATCACTTCAGTCTTCTTTATGCTGATGGTAAGCCCGAAGTTGTCACATGCACAGGAAAACTAGTCCATGGTGTGCTGCATGTCTGACTCTGAAGATACATTCAGGGCGCAATCATCAGCAAAGACAGGTCATGGATATTGGTTGTCATGTCTTTCATAAAAGCATACAAACCTGCGATTGAGGAGCTCCCTATCTGTGCAGTATCTAAGACCTACTCCAGGATCTTCCTTGTTTAAAGCTTCCATTAGCATGGCAGAAAACATCATGCTGAACAGTTATGTTTTATGCCATTGCTTAGTCTTGCTTACAAAAATGTTATGAACAGATTTGGATGAAATTTTGTGCAGGTTCAGGGTAATAACCAACCCACAACCCTGTAAACAATGGAGGCAATTTTGGAGGTAATCAGTATCATGATTATAATGTTTTTGTTTAAAGGAGTCTTTGCCATTTTGGAGATGTTGCAGTCAAGACTATTGTCAATCATTAGTATAAAATTGTAACTGTCAGTGTCTAAATTGTTATTTAGAATGTCAAAAATGTTTGTAAGAGCTGACAGGAATCTCTGACCCAGTTGCTGTTAGTAACATGATGTAAATGGCATGTAAACAAAAACACAAAACAGATTGTAATTCTAATTTTATTGTTATTTTTAAAGTATTTGTTAAAAGTTATTATGCCCCCGCCACTAAGTGGCCGGGGCATATAGTTTTACCCATGTCCGTCCTTCCGTCATTCCGTCATTCCGAAATCAAACAGTTGTACGGACTTTTTTTCGCAATGCCTGCAGATATTGGCCTGATTTTTGGTGTGTGGGCAGATAATGACCAGTTACAGATAGAGTTTGCGTTTTGTCCCGGTTGACCTACTTTTGACCGTTTTACGGCTCCAAAACTTAGAAAATTTCATGAAAAATAGAAATTTTCATGACAAATACACATGTACAGCCGTTTTTAGCCCTCAGCTCATAGGCTGATGGGCTATTGTCATCACCCAAGCTGTCCGTCTGTCCGTCCGTCCATCTGTCTGTCCGGAGTCTGTCCATCCGTCCGTTCTGCATCTGTTAACTTTTACCTTGTGAGCGGGATATCTCTAAAAGGATTCACCGTTGGAATTTTATTTCATCAGTGAAGATGTATATCAATAAAATCTCGGTCAAGTTCGAAGATGGGTGACCTTGACCAATTTTAGCTCAGCTGACTATCAGTCATCTGAGCTATAGTCGTGGTCCATTGTCCGTCGTCCATCCGTCTGTCCGTCCGTCTGTCTGTCTGTCCGTCTGTCCGTCTGGATGTCCATCCGTAAGACTGGCACGTTTCGACACCATTCGACCTATGAATCTGAAATTCGGCATACAGTTAGATGTCCCCAAAATCTCCTACCATGCCAAAAATTGGGAATTTAAGGAAAAACCTCACTTTTTTATTAGAAATCTATTTTCACACTTCAGGACTGCCTAATATCTAAACCACTCATCTGGTTTTCTTCATTTTTACCATAAATATTCCTCTATATGGTTCCTATGTACATGCCAGAAATTAAGTCAGTATTATTTAATTTATAAAAGTTATGGGCCCAAATATAATGGACTGAGGAAAAAAAAAATGAGGAAAGATATTTTGTCACTTAAGACCAAAAGTGTTAAAGGTAGGAATTTTTTTTTCAGTAATACTACTTTAAATAATCAAAATTGAATTGTATACCAAAAATTAGATCAAAATCTGTTAAATTTTTTTAAATATTGGCAAAAATATAAAATTGGTACCTTAAATTTTGCCCAAGTTTGACCATGGCACGTTTTTTTCCTGTAACTGCTGTGGATTTAATTTTCAAAGCATGTTTTCGTTACCATTCAACTGTTAAAACAAAAAATTTGAAACCAGTTGATCAAAAACTGTAGATTTTATTCAAGTTTTAAAGCACCATGTCATATATTGTTTACACCAAGCTAGTGTTATGCAGTTTACTAGAGCTCAGCTCCCCAGCTTCAGCTCTAAGTTCCTTAAATTTTGCATACAGTTAGATGTCCCCCAAATCCTCTACCATACTAAAAGTTTGGTCACTAGGACTGCATTCCTTCGAGATATTAAGAAAAAACTTCATTTTTCCATTAAAACCCCATTGTTACACTTTAAGATTGCCTAATATCAAAACCACTGATCTGACTTTGATAATATATAATATACATATTTTTCTATACATTCGCTATGCATATGCCAGAAATGATGTCAGTATCTTGTAATTGTTTTAAGTTCTAGGCCCAAACATAATGCACTTTGTAAAAAATCAAGAAATATATTTACTCTCTTAATATGAAAATTGCTGAAGGTAGACATTTTTGCTAGGGATATAACATTATTTAATCAAGATTCAATTGTATTCCCAAAATTAGTTCTGAATTTCTCAAATTTTATAAGTTATTAGCATAAATATAAAATCAGTACCTTAAATTTTGCCCAACTTTGGCCATGGCATGTTTTTTCCCTGTAAGCACTGTTGATTTAATTTTCATATCTTGCACTGGTAATGATTTAAGCTTCTAAATTCTGAAGTTATAAAAGGAATTGGTCAAAAACTAGCTTTTATGAAAGTTTTTATGAGACCATATCACACCTTGGCTGTACTGAAGCCCCTCTTTTATGTCCCCACATTGACCTTTCAGGCCAATTATGCATGCTTGAAGCGAGGCACTCTGCAGCCAGCCAGCTCTTGGGTGGCTTCAACTGGATCTAACTGTCCAACCCCCTCCACTAGTATTTGTTTAGGCCATAAACATAACAATAAACTTTTTTTTTAATATTTGGTTTATGATAAGAACTTAAAAAAAATAAATGGAAAAGGAATTTATAGTTAATGAGTTACAGGAGATTACCTTGCAATTACTGATCATTTATGGATTTTCCATGGATGGCCAACATTGTATTTCAAATAACACCATGCAGTCACCATTGGGTATTTTTCATTTCAACCATAAAAATGAAAAATAAATAATTAAAATAAATTGTTGTTTACTATTAGGGATTATATGAAGCAAGATAATGATAGACAAGGATGCAGTTGATTATATTAAATTAATCTAAATTTCCAGGTCTTTTCCAGGTCTTTAACTTGTTGGTATATATTTATTACAAAATTAAAATAATAAATAAATATGTCAAAAATTTAAAATATTACTCAGACAAGTGTTCATTAAAGATTTTAATTTGTTTGACTTATAACTCATGGTTGTATCAGTTGTTACATGAGACTGGCTAAATAATCAAAATTTATATTGCTGGTCCTTTATTTCAGTTCATAAAATTAAACATTCCCAACTCCAGTTTGCTCCTGGTATGATATATTGGGTGTTTTGATCCGTGGATTAATTTTAACACATGTATTAGTTTTATAGCTGAGAATACTTTTCTTTTTTTCCTGATACCATTTAAAAAAATATAAATATTCAAATTTTTCCTGTTAGTGCTGTGGATATAATTTTCACAGCATGGAAAAACATAACCTTTTCATCTGTTAAAATCTGAAATTTGGAAACCAATTGATCAAAAACTGTAGATTTTATTCAAGTTTCCAGGTACCATGTCTTCATTGTTTGCATCAGATCAGTATAAATGCAGTGTACTGGGCATTTACATAACACCTTCAGGTCTGACCTACTGCCACTGTGTGTCTTGGTCAGGCTGGGTCAGGCAGTAATTACCAGAGAGCCTCTCTTTCTCTCTCTCTCTGGCAGTCTAGGTCTCTCTTTCTCTCCTCTGCTTTTTCTCTTTCTTTCTCCAACTTTCTTTCTCTCTCTCTCTCTCTCCCTCTCTCTCTCTCTCTCTCTCTCTCTAATTGCCTCCCTTGCTCCCTTCATCCCATTCTGTTGACAGGTACTATAAACTAGATACATTAGCTATAAATGTTGATGCAATTTAGAAATGTGAATCAACTGAAATATTCACAATCACATGTATGTTATACTGTAAATTTATAGTAACATTCGGAAACTTGGATTAAAATTATGTAATGAAAAAAAGGAATAAATGCAAATATTGTTAATTTTTTCTTGGCTCAGTAGAATGGGGAAAAAAATTATTTGCTTTGTTTCTCCATCTTTTTTTCTGTTTTAAATATTTAATGTTCATGAATAAACTTTTTTTATAAGCACTGTTGAATTAAATTTCATATCCTGTATGTATATGCAAGGGTGTTGTAACTCTCACCATCCCCTTCTTCATCCCACTGAGGCTTTGCTCCTTGGCACTGTGAACAATAGTTCTATGGCTATAGCATAAAATTTAATAATTAAAGAATATATCTACAGAGAGACAGAGGCATTGTAACTCTGATCATAACACAACACCCCTCCCCCCCCCCCCCTCCCCCTATCAAGTCATTGCACCTGTGGAATGAGGACGTTATGGCAACTGTATACATATCATAAAATTGATAAAAAAGGTTTACCAAATAAATTGGATCTCATCAGACAAATGTGTAAACTGTTGAACTGTCAACAGCTTTTCAAAAAGGTAACCAATGGAAAGGCATGGGCAGGTCTCAAATATTTTTTGCAACATTTTCTTCAATCATATAAACCAACCATGGCCCAGATTACCTCTTCCTCTCAAACATTATCTACATTTCATCATATTTTTAAGATTTTAACCTTCCAGGTGGTTCAGTACTGTTGACCATTTGTCCATAGGTACCTATGTACATGCCAGAAATTATGTCAATATTGTGTAATATGTAGAAGTCAGGGGCATCAAAATAATGCACCTTGTCAAGACCGATCTTGTCAAGATATTATGTCATACAGTCACACATTCATAAATCCCCTCATCAGTAAAGTTAATCATAACCTTTTATCTGTCAAATTGAACTCTTGCAGTTTTCCATACACTATAGATCCTTCAACAAATAACCTATTCATCATTATACCACTGCTTTGCATACTGTCATTGCATTCATATTTGCTCAAATAAATTGCTTTTTTCAACCCCTCCAAAATAAATAAAAAATAAACCACTATCTTTTACTCCATATTAATCCATCAGTCAGGTTATTTCATATATCATTTACTCACATATTACATTATATTCCTTTATAAAACCCAACATGACCATGATATTCTAAGCTTTATCTACTCAATATAGTATCACAATGGTGATACATTTATAGTCCAATCAGGATCAGCTGAGCGCCGTGACCCATGGGTCCCTTGTTTTTTCTACATTTTAGAGCTGATTATAGAAAAACACTCAGAAGTTTATATCTTTGGAACCATTGTGTGGATTTTCACAAAACTTACTATGATCATTGGGACTGATGGTTTTTATGTGCTGCACAATTTTGGTGGCGCCACCTGCAAATTCTGATTTTTTAATGAAATTTTATCAGATTTTTTCAATTTTGGCCTTTTGTGCAGGATATCTCCAAAGGTATTCAACACAGGAACTTCATTTCTTCAGTGCTATTGCATTATATTTACAAAATCTTGGTCAAGTTCAAAGATGGGTGATCTTGACCTACTTTTCAAGGTTACAGAGCTTAGTATAGAAAAAGACTTAGGAGCTTATTTCTCAGGAAGCATTTGGTGGATTGTTATGAAACATGGTATATACCTCTCCAATTTAAATTTATAAATGATTATCAACTTTTGCTAATATTCTAGTTTCACAATGCAATGCTTACAGATACTGCATCGCTTAATGTTTGGTCTGTGGGCGCATAATGACCACTCACAGATTGAGTTCGCATTTTGTCCCAGTTAACCTATTTTTTTCACCATATGACAGATCCTGAACATTGAAAATTTCATGATAGACAGAAATTTTCATGAAAAATGCACATATATGGACTTTTTTTCATAATGCCTGCTGATACTGGCCTGATTTTTGGTGTGTTGCTTGATAATGACCCTTTACAGATCGAGTTTGCATTTTGCCATTGTTGACCAACTTTTGACCATACAACACCTCCTGAACTTAAAAATTTTTACAAAATTTAACAAATGTTTCTAATTTGCCCCAGGCGGGGGCATTTGTGTTGTTCCGACACATCTAGTTTTAAAAGTATTTATAGGCTGAACCTATATACACACACACATACACATATATGCCTGAGACAGGCAAACACATGCACAATTAGGCATTTTTCATTTTCCACCAATGTGTTGGAAAGGTGAACACTAATGTTTTTCACATCAGTAGCTGATATACAAGGGGTTACAATGATCAAAGTGCATATTTATTTGTGTCCACTAATTATAAGTGAAGTTTTGATATAAAAGTGTGGATGTTTATAATATGAGAAATTCCTTAATTCAGATGAGTAAAAACGTTTGGTTCTTTTTCAACATGTGTGAAATTGAATATAAATTTCAATGTTGAATTATAGCTGAGATGGAAATAAGCATAATTATATTGTTTCTCCCTCAGCCAACCATCAGTGTGTATACCTGATTTGAAAAGGGAACTTTTAATCAAATTTACTGAATCTTTTAATTAGATAATAAAATTAAGCATGTTCTGAAAACTGCAGTGCTCAAAATTTTTTTTTAATGATGATTCAAAGAATAATTTTGAAGATTCCATGTTGTGACATTATGTTTTTTAAGTGATATTTCCTTAAAAAAAACTTTTAAATTCAGTTTTAACATATTATGATTTAAAATATAATAAAATATAAATTTGTGCATAATTTGACATAATTTAAGCCAAACTAAGGATAAAAAAAGATGCAAAAATTCTAAATTCACTTATATTTTTAGGATTTTATGTGCAACCTTTTTTTTTAAAAAATGAATATGGCAAAAACTATTCATGCAAAAAATTGGTATGCTAAAAAATATTTTTCCTTATTGAATCATTAAATGGTTTCAGGCTACACTGTTGCATATATTACAGAGTAGAATCAACATATATACCTTATTGGCTTGTTTAAACTTGCTTATCTAAATTTGATTATGCTCATTTGAAAATGGAAGTTTTTAATTTTTACAGCATCTGATTTCAGTTAATAAATTGAACAAGGGGGCTCCTAAACTGAAACCGTCTCATATAAAATTTGCAGTTGACAAACTGTTCAATACAGGTACTCATTGAATGAATATTCAATACAGGTCTGAAGTGCATGGTGCACTTAGCCCACTGATGCTAATGATTTGCATCCTGATCAAGGGGATATTTGTTCACTTTTAATTTGAAAACTGTATATAATACAAATTTGGATTAAAACCACATATAAGCACATAATATAAATTCTTTCTCTGAAGGGTTTTCACTGTGCCCATGAAGGTGCTTCCCACTTCAACAGTTCAGTATCTTCAGGGATGTGCTAAATGGAGCTGCAGCTAACATTCTGACCAGTAAGTACAAAATCAACCTGTTGGTTTTACTAATGGATCTTGGTTAAAGGTCAGTAGTTGAACATGAAATTGATCAGAATAAGGCATCTCGAAATTGCTGCAATTTTCTGTCCTGCAGTTTGCTCACCTATTCTTATTTTTGATGTCATATTACATCATGAAATTAAATTAAAGTTTAAACATTTATTATATATTTTTATTTAGGTTAAGAAAAATAAACATCATTTAAAAACGCAGTTTAAGAAATGTGTTTGTCTTGTAATAGTTACTTTGATGGTTCAAGCTAAATATATAGTTGTATTTATATATAACAATAATGATTACAAATATTCAAGATCAGTAGTATTTCCATATTTAAATGTTAATCTAGTTAAAATTCTTAATCATGTCAGGTTTAAAAAATCACAGATATATTGCTATTAAATTTCATCATGTGTAGTTTGATATTTTAGGTATTTCGTTCAATAGTTGCCTGAATTGTTGCAGTTTGAACCCCATGCTGAACATTAGTCAGACAGAGGGAACCTTCATGGTGGGATTTGGCTATATGTTAACAGAAAAAGAAAGAGATCATGGACCACAAAAACTGGAACAAAAGTGTATCCAGCACACAGGTGAGGTGCATTACAGTTAATAGGAGTACAGGCATGTGGTACATACATTACCAAAGTTTGATATCTAGGAATTCAAGTAGAAGTTTTAAATGCCTTATCCTGAACAACTTGAGACATGTTTTAAATATTTATTTGAAATTGTGTGCAATTTATGACTAATTTATTAAACTGAGTTCAATATGTTTAGAAGGATGTATTTGTAACAAGTAAAACCCAGCAACATTGTAACATAATGTTATTTCTCTGTTTTACCTGACAGAGCCACCTCATCCCACTATACTTCAGAATCAGTCTTTGGAAGGACTCTGCCAATCTGCCAATCATTAAGTTCAATGGTAGGTCAATTTGTATATATAAATCAGATTTCTACATACCTTTTCTTAATAGCTGAAACATATACACCAAACTGACAATAAAAGATGTTGTATCTACAAATGTAAATGGAATGTTTGGGTTTTGTGATGAAGACAATGTCATTCATAACCCTTCATGGTCAGTATAACCCTTGTTGATTTTTTTAAAGTTCAGCTGACTGTAAGTCATCTGAGCCATAGTGATTACCAATTGTCAGTCGTCTGTCCATCAAGCATACAATAACAGGGCACAAAATAACTGTTGGACCTAGATACTTCTAACTCACATCAAGAGAGCTTTTATGCAAATCTGCATAAGGTCATATTGACCTAAATTTTGGGAGCTACTGGTCAAGAACATGAGTTTTACCATCCAGACAGTTGGACAGGGCATAAATTGTATCAGTTATGAAAAGAATATTGTGACATGACATATATTTGATATTCAGATATTTGAATTTTAATACACACAGTCAGACGCAGGACAAATATTATCCATTAGGCCCAGAGTTTTCTAACTTAACATTCAAACTCAGGTTGGAAACCTGAAATTAGGTAACTGTGACCTATATTCTGAGAGTTATTCAGACAAAACATGATTTGAGCACCTGGAGTGTCAGACAGGCATTAATTGTAGCTGGTAGGCCAAGAATCTTCCAACACAACATCAAGGGAGTGTCTAAGCAAATCTCCTTATAAAACATGAAACTAGCTAATTGTGACCTTTATCTTTAATCCAAAGAAAAAATCATGATTCTGATCACTGTGAAAGTCAGATGGGCTCAAATCATAGCAGTTGGACATAGACATGATTTTGATCAGTCAGACATGGCACAGAACTTAACCGTTATATTTGCAGAATGCAATTAGTTACTCTGAATCGGGGCTCTAGGTCCCAGTACAAACAATCACTGCAAGATGTGGCTGTTTTGTTCCTGAGGTGTACAAAAAGTTCCAGTTAAGGCTTCCTGATTTGTTGACAGCTAAGTAAAGCTATTTCAATTTTCAATGCAGAAACAAAGCATATACAAACTTACTGCTTCACAGTGGTGAATTACCTTTATAATTATTAGGTGTACTTTCAAACTCTACAAACATGTAACATACAATTAATAAAAAGACCCATGGTAGACTGGCCCAGTCAATGAAATGGCTCTGACAGAGAAATCAACAATCTCTCATTGTGTCGCACTTGGTGTTGGTACTGCTTCCTCGCGGCAACTTACATAATTAATTACTACTCTCTGACCCTCTCATTTCATCGACTGGTAAACTTGGGCCGTTCCAGAGAGTCAGTGCCACACATCACCGCCTCGCTGCACTTAGGTTTCCCAGTGACGTAAGGAGTAATTAAAGTGGTCTAGATAGCTTGCCCAGAATCTTTTCCAAAACCAACATGGTAAATTCATGATCAGTAACCTCCTACTGTTGGCTTGCAGCTTGCAATATATATATATATATATATATATATATATATATATATATATATATATATATATATATATATATATATATATATATATATATATATATATATATATATATATATATATATATATATATATATATATAATGTATCATATACAGTTAGTTTCACTTCATGTACTACAGAACTGTTTCGTGAGTACAGCTACCTAGCCGGCTCACTCTTCAGGTACTTGAAGAGTGAGCCGGCTAGGTAGCTGCACCCTTACCAAAAATTTTTATAAGTGCCATATATGTGAAAGTTATATGGCATATATATGTGCCATATATGTTCCTTATATCCAACCTTATAACTCCAATATATGTCACATATATGTCCTGTATATGGATTTTATATGCAAATTAGGTAGGAGCCTAATATGTCACATATATGGGCCTTATATGTCACTTATAAGGCTTCCACATATAGGTCCCCTATAACTCCCATATATGTCCCATATATGTCCCTTATAACTCCCATATATGTGCCTTATAACTCACATATATGTGCCTTATAACTCCCATATATGTGACATATATGAGCCTTATAAGTGCCATATATGTCCCTTATAAGTGACATATAACTCACATATAAGTCAGTGTATGCACCTTCTGTACTGTTTGTCAATAGCTCCGTTACTGTCTGTTGTATGTTCTGTTTTGAAAGGTGTTTACTCTTTTCTTTATTCCACAAGGAATTACGGTAGATGATAGAAATTAAGGTTTGTGTGTGTGTGGTGAGCTTCCTGCACTGTGCAATTCCTTGAAAATCAATGCTGGCCTGCAGTCACACTGGGGGTCATCAACTTCACACAGTCATATGGACGCAAACACATGAAACATAAAAGTAAGAAAATACAAGAGCCAAAATTAATGTTTATTTACACATTTGTAAACTGAAAATAATATTTTCATAAGATTTTTAAAACTCCCTGGTTCAGTCAGATTTGAGAGTGTTGTCCTTTTAGAGAATGAAGGCTGGAAGGAAATATACACCCTTGCCACACTCTAAATCCTTTTCAGTCCCCTCCTGTTTGACCTGCAAAAACAAATGTTACCAGTCTAAGTATACACATATAGTCATTATTGCTTACATTAATTATTTTATTAAACAAGTTTAAAGAATATCTTTTGACATTGATGCTTAGTATGGCTTTTCTTAACATTTATAGTAGTTTACCTTATCTGGAGGCAACACACAAGTCAAAAAAGTAAAAGAATTTATTTCACTGAAAGTACATCTGCTCTCTATATAGGGGTTTTCAATGTTCTGAAAATATGCCTGTTTAACATTTAGGATTATAAGTAAATACAGTTGGACTTCTCAATTGCTAACACAGGAAGAGTTTTCCAGTTATACAGAATATATACAAACATTACAGATTATCAAATATACTGGTCACAGGACAGCCACTGTGGCCTAAAGATGCTCATAGGTTCAGAAAGTAGGTTACTCAGTTGAATTAATTTTAACATTTAAACAGTTTATAATAATATATTAATATCCCATATGCACAATAAATGTTAGCCACCAAATTTGCACTTCAAATATGGTAAGTTCCAGCTATTTGATAAAAAAACCTTACAATTCATAACATTTCCTATTTGCTAAAAGATTTAAATGTTACTTTATGTGATTAACTGAATATGCTTACCAGACAATTCTTGCAAGGGCTGGAGATATCTGGGCTCTCCTTTTACTTTCTGCACCATTTCTTCATACTGGAAAAGTAAAGAAACCATTACAAATCATAGAAACAAAGGTTGTTGGAAATAAATAATTAAGAACATGGAGTCTTGCATATTTTGACTTTTAAGTAGACAAATGGACTAAAAAAGGGCCTCACATCAATAATATTACTAAAACAGTACATCAATGATATTCAAATGACTTCTTGATCTTTTATGGTGAAATAGCACTACTACATGTACATATAAAAAGAAATCATTCAAGGTAGACTAAAAATGCACTTTTGATTAACCTGTAAATTGAACCAGATTTGATTTCTTTTTGGGAATCAAAATAGTACCTAATGAAATCATCTGGTCCTTAGTGAAACAAATTCCCAAATTATTATGCTTTTTCTTTTGTAATGAAAGTGAATATGTCAAAAGAAACCTCAAATGAAAAAAAAGTCAGAGGACCAAGCCCATTAAAGTTAAAATGCTCATGACCTTTAAAAAGGTGTTCTTGACCTTCTGATGTCAAATTCAGATTAAATTCATACATATGATTATGAATGGTTTGTGGATTGTTATGAAACATACTGTGTTATGTATCAAATTGTTAATAAATTGGTGTTTACAGTATATGTAAATGACATGTAGAAGGGCATATTATGAAATTAAAGCTTAATTTAGGAGTTTTGTGTGATAGACTCCAATAGTAAAAAATATTTGACTATTTTTTTAGATTAGTTGAAATATTTTGGTTGAGTACAGCAAACCTCTCTTCAATTTTATATAAAAAAAAAGCATTCACCAAAATTGAGACAGTGGCTGTAAATTCAGCAATGATCAACAGTGTTTAATGTTTACTTTGCCTGAAAGAAAAACTTATGAACATTGTAAAATTAACAATTTTTTACCATATCATAACTTTTGGGCACTCTAGCAAGACAAAAAATTCAAGTCAATTTGGAAAATGAAAAGGAACATCTTTACCTTGTAGCAGCTTTTTTTTCATGACCCAGAGTTCAGCTAAATAATAACATGGTCAATAGCCATAGGTTCAACAAATAAAATGGTAGTATGTGGTACTCATAGCATTTGTGTGCTGATTAAGCTTTATGTAGGTTAACTGATCATCCCTTCACAGGTAGGGGACATTAAGAAATTACATCAATATGTAAACTTTGGGGCCTGCTGCTGACTCTTGATTTTTCCACACCAAATTGCAAATAGCATCACTGAAAAGGATATGTTCTTAACTTCCTGTTGGTGCATTGAACATGCACATTGTCACTATATAGGGGCAACAGCATCAGCTTTTTGTCAAAAATGTGTTATTTTGTAAAAATGGGCCACCAAATAGGAAATGTTATCTTGAAACACACAAATTCTGTTTTTTTTTCAGGGCAAACCAGATAGATGAAGTCATCTTTATGCAATCACTGGTTTACTATGCAAAAATAACTTAAATAATGCAAGATTACTCACCAATGAGACATTTTTTAGCTATACATTCGCCTTCTGCTTGAGCAGCTTGACAAAGAACTTCTCTTCAAAGTGTGTACTCCCTTAACGGTTACCGGATGTTATCATTCAGATGTAAACTGACTCTGCATGCCTTTGTTGTGCACAGCCTTAATAGTATTCATGTGACGTCACCACTATTCCAGGGCAGGGTACAGTAAGGTCAAAGGTCCATTGTAGAGAGAGCTTGTACAGCAAGCTTGTCTGCTGGGGGGGGGGGGGGGGGGTGTTACATATACTTGTGAAATTTACTTATTAGAATGCTGGTTATTGTCACAATAAGAATGCAGATACATATTTTTTTAAGTACCTATGCTTTTATCAATGCTGTTGATTTTCAATGGCAATATTTTACAGCTGGAATGTGTGGGTGTTGAGCTGTTTCTAAAACCAATATGATATTAGGTTAATGCCTATGTATTCCCATGACTGGTCAGTGGCACACTACATCAATACCCTTTGTTCTGTATTTATGAAGTAGTTATCAATTGCAATTAGATGCTGTAGTGTTTGTATATACACTACATTCCAAATGAATTATTTTTTCTTATAATTATCAAGGGCACAAATTATAACCAATGTGAAATATAGTCAAATTATTTTTTTGTATTGTGTTTTGAGTAAATGATGTTTTACTGCATGCATGATTACTATAGTTTACACCTCTTAATGTATAAATCAGATGAAAAAAAAAATTATTAATAGTATTATTTTTCTAATATACATAAAGTTCAGAGGAAACTGGTTATTTTGATACCCATTTTAACATACTTCATCAATATTTATTATTCAATTATAATTCATTTTCTTAAAACCATAATGGAGCTGGGACTTAGAAGTTTCTGCAACATTTGTGTTCCCTTGGAAAATGTCTAAGTCCTATCTTATAGAACAGTAAGCTCACAGTATATAAACTTATAACTGACATATAACTGACATATAACTGACATATACAGAACCCCTTTACATTCAACTCCCTTATATCTCCCATACAAGTCACATATAAATGAAATGTACAGAATGGCCTCATGTGCAACTCCCTTATAAATGACATATAACAAACATACAACTCCCTTATAACTCACATATAACAATGCCTGACTAAACATATAGCTGCAATATACATATAACTCACATACATAGCATTTATATGGGAAATATATGTCCCTTATAAGGGACATATAAGGCCCTTATAAGGGACATATAAGGCACATATATGTGAGTACTTTCCATTTTGGTAAGGGATGTACTCACGAAACAGTTCTGTAGTACATGAAGTAAAACTAACTGTATACGATACATTATTAATGCTCCCCGGCATGGTCGAGCACTTTCACTATAATGTATTGAATTTCTATGTGTATTACTTTGATTATATATATATATATATATATATATATATATTCTCATTTAATCAGTCTTAATATATTTAGGTCCTCCTCTATTTGAGTATGGCAAGATTTTTAACATTTAATATTTAACCCTCAGCCTCAGTGAGTCAGTATGTCACCGTTTATCAGACCATCGCTCATCGAAGCGGGCCGGTTCCAAATTGTGTCTCTAGCTCAGCCAATCAGCTTGAGATATGCAGGTCCTCACCCGACGAACGCAGTCTTACTGTAATTCATGTACTGGCTGACTGAAACGATCACAACGTTCAGCGTGTTGGCATCTTAACAGTGGCAAGACTTTCATGTGTAACTTGAACACTAACAAATACAGTTTTTATTCAAAGTACCATTTATTTTCCAGAATAATATGTCTTGTGAACACAGTAACTTAAGAAGTATTGCTGATTTTCCCCCTCACAATCAACACAAGTTTTTTTAACTGGGTTCTCAGAATATTTTAGGTTCTGCATGTTGACCTTGACTTTGTCTTTAAGGTCATATTTGTGCAATTCTAGGATTATTGTAACCCATTGACTTTGGAAGTTCTCAAGATTTTTCTTCACATTTGACACACAAGTTCTTTCTGCCAAAATCTCAAAGGCGTTCAAAAAGCAGTGACTTAGACCTTCATGGTCAGTTCTGAGTTCCGCTGAAATCTAGAATCATTGTTTTTAGATAGTGCATATTTTACCCCTAATGTTTAGGGATGGCCCATAGGAGGAGACATATATATATACCTGTTTATGCAACACAAAAAACAAAGCAATTCTATTTTTTTTTGCTTAAAACTGAAAAATAAAATACTGATAATAACATCATGCTATTATGACATATTGTGATAAACTTTATACTTTTATCATGATATGAAAAACTCATATTGTCCCAGCACAACTGTCAATTATTGTCAATCTGTTATTATTTGGCCTTTTAAAGGAAATCATTGTTAAGCCACTGGTAAGATTAAGACCGTGCAACAGTATACAGAATTAAAATTTTTTTTTTTCATTTTGATATTCCTTGATTTCGTAACTGATGATTTTATCATAACCATAAATGTTTGTGATTTTGATGATGTTCATCTTATCATTTAAGTTCATTTCAGTGTATTTGTAAAAGAACCACAAAAATTACAAACATGTCATTACATTTTCGTACTTTTAATGAAAAGCCTAAGGTAATAGGTGTTGGGCTTAAATAATCTTTGTCATGTTTATTGTAAAATAATTGACAATTCCTATGGTCTTTGCAACAATCTATATATATATATATATATATATATATATATATATATACATATATATAAATATATTTTGGTTTTCGCTTATTTTTTTGCCATCTGCATTTATTTAGATTTTAAAGGGAAAAAGCTAAAAAAAACTTTAAAACCTCCTCTGAAACAGTCCAGCCAAATTGAACACTGATGTAAAATGACAAATATCTACCACAGCTATTAAAAGATTTTACCGTATTTTAATTTTAGAGCCAGTTATTAGACAATTTGTACAAATTAGGGGATTATGGATCAAAGGATCAGGGTTACAGGCCCTAATTGTTCATGAACAAGTGCAGTTCTTTGTAAGGCTCATTGCTCCATTTGGTGATGAAGGTATTTCAATTAAACTTAGTAGACTGATAAACAAGACAATATCCAGCACAGCTATTAAAAGTTGCACAGTGACAATACCCAGCACAGCTTTTAAAGGTTCCCCATATTTTAATTTCTTTAGGGATAACTCTTTATAACTCAACAACCACTCACCATATAGCTTTCATATATATATATATATTGTATAGGAGTCCCACATATAATTTGGGTTTTAGCATTTTGTTCAAATTGATGACCTTCTACTCCATAGTTAATCAGTGTAATAAACCTTTGCACCAGAGGATAATTTACTAGTAAAAGGTTATATTTCTAAGTACTGGAACCCAGTTCACAGAAGGGCTTTTACTCCTGGAGTCATTCCATTCCTCACTTATTTTATGGCCCTTTGATTACTTGTATTACTTGTCCAGTATTCTACTTGACCATATTAAGTGCCATCAGGTGAATGAGGCTGTTGGTGTCACCTATATTTTTTAACATTTTTCATATTTTTCATACATTCCAAACTACCAAAATATATCAACTGTGTCAGATTATCCGCACTGAATAACTGTATAACCCTACAATGTTGCATGTGTATTGATTATAGAGAAATTTATCTGTCGATATAGACTGGTTATGTTTTGTATGCCTTTTTTTATTTTTAATGCAGTCTCATTCATGTCATTTTCCAAAATATGTGTTAATATATTCTCATGAAACTTTGTTTGCATATTGAACATGAATGGTTTTAAAGAGTTGAATAAATTTAGTAATGCTGTGATTGTTCCTTTTCATCAATTATGCTAGTAATTTGAGTAAAAATTCATACAAATCATGAAATTCCCATTAATACTGATACTCAACAACATGGAGTTTAGTAATGTGTGTTGAATTATGATAGCTGTATCTAGTGTGTCATTCCAGTGGTGCCAACCCTTCTGAAAGTTTTTTAGCTCAGCTGACTGTAAGTCAACTGAGGAATGGGAATGGCGCTTTGTCCCTCCTCCGTCAGGGCGTCTGGGTGTCCATTAGCAGGGCACAAATCATAACTGCTGGACCTAGAAATATTTAAGTGATCATCCAGGGAGGTCAATAAAAAACTCCTTGGAAACCTGAAATTAGGTCACTGTGGCATGGATCCTTCGAGCTATGGGGCTTGAAAGTACCCCCCCCCCCCCCAGAATAATAAAATATTTGATACAAAACCTGTAATATCTTGATAATTAATGCATGGTTTGTCATGAATCTAGCCTTGAATATTGACCATGACTAGTTTTGTCAGTTTCTGAAAAGTGGTGGCGCCACCTGTATTTTTTTTTTATTTTAACAAAAAATTTTTCTAATTGTTTTACTATAAAATAACAACAATCATGTCAGTTTCTCAGCTGTGATTACATCTAGTGTCCCAAAACCGTGTGTGTTTATTGATCACAAGTGGATGCCCTATAGTAATCACCTGGTCTCTCTGTCTGTCTGTTTGTCTGTCTTTCTATTCATCCATCCACACAAATTGTTTTCAGATGATAACTGCAGGTTGGATTGACACATGGATTTTAAACTTGACTTATATATGGCCCACCACTAAAGCCAGAAGCTGTCTGGTTTTTGAGTCATGAGGTCACAGGACTTCCTTATTTAAAAAGATTATGGCTGCATTTTAAGCCAAGCTTTTCATCCCAAACTTTCTATCTTGTGCATTTAGCTGACTAGCCAGTATGGGGAGACCATAAATGAATTTGGGAACAATAGGTCAAAGGTCAAGGTCACAGTGGCCATCTGTTCAAAAATTAGTTTCCAGATGATAACTCCATTTTAGTTTGACATTATGGTTTCAAACTTAACTTATATATGGCTCACCACTAAAGAAAGAACCTGTCGATTTTTTGGTTCAAAGGTCAAGGTTACAGGACCATTTCTTTAAAATGAATGTGTATGCATTTCAAACTTTTCACAAACCTTCCATCCTCAAGATAATGCTCACCTGCCAATAGGGGAATATTTTATTTGATTTTGGTGTCATAGGGTCAAAGGTCAAGGTCACAGGGCCCATCCATTCACAAATTAGTTAATGGATGATAATTCTGCTTTTTTAAAGATTGTTACAATAATCTAAATGCTGCATGTTCAAGGATAGTAAAGTTCTCATATTTTTGGTCAAAAGGTCATTGGTTAAGGACACATGTCTGTGTTGAGACCCATGGGTCCCAAGTTTACTCAAGTCCGCCAAGTGGGAGATATGTTTTCAAATGCCTGTCATATGACAGGATACCCACCATCCTCCATAGTGCCACTATGGTAACTTACCAGGGCTTTGATGGATTTTCACCATAACTCACCATAACTACTTACCAACTGATTATCTCTCCTGAGTTTGATTATGGGCAACATCCACGCAAATTTAATAAAGTCACTGGTCACTAGGCTACTTTGTGGTGTCACCAAGATAACTTAAGGGAATATAAAGGATTTTGATAAAACTCATCAAAAATGTTAATCAATAAAATATCCCCCCTTAGTTCGATTTCCAGCGAAATCCATGCATATTAATGAGATCAGAGGTCACCAGATACACAACATGCGTATTATTCACATTTAAGGGGCTCTTGTTGCCAGCATTGTTTTTTTTGTTTGTTTGTCTGTTAGCAACGTTATTTTTTTCACTTTGGCATGGTTAATTGACCTTTCAAGACTGACTGGTATCAGTCAGGCCAGGCCAAAGGTGCAGTTCAACAGTCAAATAGTTGTGTGCACCAGCCATCAGGTAACTATATCTTATTCAGACCTATATATTTTAGCCATTTGCAAAGTTTAATGTTGACAAAGAAGACCTTCAAAAGTTTAACTGAAAGTTGTGAATGTCAGCCTCTGTTGTCATTGGTCATGCCTAGTACGGTGAGTGTCATGACCTATGTGTCATTTGTTATGAGTATCATTAAATTCTAATGCATTAGATAGTCCAGATAGGTGTGTTTCTTGGATGGAAAAAAACATCAATATGATGTTACTTCACAGATTGAGAAGATGGCAATCCTTCCCTGAGAGGACACAGAAGTACTCAAGGGGACAAGATGACAACCAAGAAGAATATGACTGAGCCTTTCTCTGTTTATCTTGGACATTTAATCAAGAATTTAAAACAAAAATCACAAAAGTAAAATATCACCAAGGACTTGAGGCACGCCAAATGATCCATGAATGATACAAATGGTGTTTCCACGAGAGAATCTTATTTTGATTTACATTTGGTTAATGGTAGGCCATGTTTATAGTTAGCCTAATAACTAACCCTACAAACAATTTATGCAACATCATGACCTTTTTATTGTTGCACCTTAAGTTACAGTAATATGCGATATATATGTATATTGATTGTACTCAGGCAGAGGGGCAGCTATTAAAGAAAAGGCGATTAAGGATGTGATCATCATGATCTATGAACTTATCACTGTATCATTTGCCACTTACGTTATATTTGATTGTTATATCTACATTGTTATTGGTCAGTTGTTTCACATGTTTAAAAACTATGACCTAAATGTAAAGTAGAACTGATTACATACAGAAAGGTGATATAGACTTCTGTATCAGATGCTGACCAGATATTTATTATAATAATAAAAACAATATAACAATCATTGGATTTTGTACCAGTTCGAGAGAACGTGTTAAGGGAGTATATTGTTACATTTATCATTTGTAGAACTCAAAAACCTAAATAAAAGTTGTTTTTAATGTCAAATCCTGTGTATAAATGTTTCTCTTAGGTGAATGGATCGTATTCCTTTAATACGTCCTTATAACTTTGATTACACGTTTCAGCAGTGCTTTTTGTTCCCGAAAGTACCATGGTGCGAACTTTGTCGAAACATTGTCAGTATTGAACGTCGTTCAAATGTTTTATTGAGAAAACATTATAACACTGTTTTAAAAAAACTTTCCACTTTGCCGTTGCAATAACGTTTTGTAGGAAACTAATGTAAAACGTTGTATGTTTCCTGTATGTGACTGGATCGTTTCCCACCGAATACGTGCAAATAACCTTGATAAAACGTTTACAAAATGTCCAAACATCCTTTCAGAACCCGATAAAACCATTGTAAGAACGTCGTCGAGACCCTGTTTGATCACCATTTAGCGGCGTTAAGCTAACGTTGTCAGATTATTGTTGGAACGTTAGATTATTATAGGAACAATAAATACCCATTTTAAATGTTAACAAAACGTTTGTATAACATTTACACTTGTTTGTAAGGTTGAGTAAACCTTTTGGCAATGTTTGTTTTGGAAGAAACGTTATTATTACTACAAGAAAACTTTTCTGATTCACGTTGTTTTGCTGTTAAAGGAAAAACGTTATCCAAATTAAAAGACGACAGTAAGTACAACGTTGAGGTAATTATTTTTGGCTGAACACGTCCTTACAACATTGCAGAAACGTCAGATACGCTCCATATCATATTCTTTAATATGTCGCTGAAACATTGCTTAGATGGCATATGAGTGTACTTCTAATGGCGTTGTGAAAACGTCGCCAAGACGCCGTTGGGTCACCATTTTTCGACGTTACGGTAACGTTGTCAGGTTGTTGTGGGAACAATATACATATTTTTAATGTTAACAAAACGTTCTAATAACATTTTAAACGTTTTTGTAAGGTTGAATGAACGTTGTGGCAACGTTTGTTGTGAAAAAAACGTTATTATTACTACAAGAAAACTTTCCTGATTCACGTTGTTTTGCTGTTAAAGGAAAAACGTTATCCCAACCAAAACACGACAGTTAGTACAACGTTGAGGTAACCATTTTGGGCTAAACACGTCCTAACAACATTGCAGAAACGTCAGATACGCTCCATATCATATTCTTTAATATGTCGCTGAAACATTGCTTAGATGGCATATGAGTGTACTTCTAATGGCGTTGTGAAAACGTCGCCAAGACGCCGTTGGGTCACCATTTTGCGGCGTTACGGTAACGTTGTCAGGTTGTTGTGGGAACAATAAACTTATTTTTAATGTTAACAAAACGTTCTAATAACATTTTAAACGTTTTTGTAAGGTCGAACGAACGTTGTGGCAACGTTTGTTGTGAAAAAAACGTTATTATTACTACAAGAAAACTTTCCTGATTTACGTTGTTTTGCTGTTAAAGGAAAAACGTTATCCCAACTAAAACACGACAGTTAGTACAACGTTGAGGTAACTATTTTGGGCTAAACACGTCCTTACAACATTGCAGAAACGTCAGATACGCTCCATACACTGTTAGAACAAAGGGTTTTATTAAAAGGTTTTTTGTAGAGAAAAGGGTTGTTATGTCTTCCTTAACCCTTTGCTTCCTTAATAAGGGTTTAGTTCTGTGTATTTCCCGAGTATAACCCCATTCGCCTTGAAGAAAACCCTTTCACAACCTTTAACAATGAGAGTAGCTTTAATTCCTTATATCCATGCGAGAGTGCGCTGCAGATGTATTACTAAATGGGTCACGCGTGACGTGGCTTTTTGGCGGGAATTACAGCAGCAGTGAAGTGTAAGCAAGAACAACAGCAGTCACGGCAGTCACTTTCCCCAGCCCAGAAGCCGACACTTAATTAAATTCAAGTATATTGGTTAGTAGGCTTTGTTTAATCAAAATCATAAAAATCATGGTACTTGCTGCAATACACAAGTGAACATCTTAATTCTCTTTAAAGGCCAAAAAAGCCAGCCTTTGACTTAATGCCGGATTTCAACGTGTGTATATATGGTATCAGATGCACCCCGCTGTGTTGGACATAAATAGGACAGCTGCTTTGTAGAGGCTGGCATGGACACTGCCTGCCCAAACGATGTTAGGGGCAGTATGCCACCCAAACATTG
Source organism: Sipunculus nudus (assembly GCA_026874595.1). Lineage (NCBI taxonomy): Eukaryota > Metazoa > Annelida > Sipuncula > Golfingiida > Sipunculidae > Sipunculus > Sipunculus nudus. The sequence continues at coordinate 63,441,791 of CM049319.1, forward strand.
GTGTTTAAGTTCTGGATGTTTAACTTCCCAGGCCCATCTGTTTATTAAAAGAAAAACCCAAAGCAAATTTCCCTTACATAGGCAAAGCTGACCACAGTACCACAGGCAATTTATCAGCCCGCCCTGGCATCCTATCCCAGAGCCCGGTTTCCGTGGCCTCCCGCTGACCCCTCGCATACCAGTTTCCATGTCACTTGTAGCCGCTGCTCTTGGGAGAAACAGGAATCTTACAGTGTGTGCAAGATTTTGTCACAGCATGTATTAACTTATGTTAAGAATTGGTGAGTAATGTTTTACACATACCATTTAAACAGCTTTCTGAACTTGATAACTTGTGAAACCGCCAAAACAGGAAATGTGTTGCTGTATTTCCAATAGTGCCTTCACCCCCTAGGTTTCTGCTTTTAAATAATTGCTGCCAAAATTATTTCTCCATAAAAGAGGTCTCCAGCAATTACATCGGTCGGTGTTAATCCTCATTGCTGAGCAAGTAACTATAAAAAATATGATATGGTACGCCATCGTAAATGATCTTAACTTTTCATGGATGTCCTTTTTTTATTTTACTGAGCTTTCAGACTGCAGAAGGGGTCATGGTTCGGGGACACTACATTGTGTAAACATTCAAATGATTTGCATGTAAACATTATATTTGATATTGATATTGTGCATTGAAGTTATATTAGGCATAGTATGAACATTATTTGTTTTCAGTCACATCATTAGTTTGTGCCAGCGGCTAAGGAGATGAAGATATATCAGCATTAATGAGAACACATTTAGGTTGTCTATTTTAATACGGTAGTACATTTATTTGTAATTGTTTATGAATAAGTGTTTGGGTTCTGATGTATGGAAAACTATGGATTAAAAACCTGCTTTCAGTAAATCTACATTAAACATTTTGAGAAGCAAACATAAAAAAATAAAATAATAATTTTATAACATTCATTGATGTTTCCACTATTAAAACCCTAACTTTCAAAATTTTCAAAGCAACCATGGCAGTATATTGTGTTATATCATTTATTTCTTTTATTTAAATCATGTTAGCTTGAAATCAGCATTCACTTTGCTGGTATATCCAGAATATTTTAGGCATTTCTCTGAATTTGCTTTTTAAACCACTTCTCCAATTTGGCGCTGGCACAGCTGTAAAAAAATATTATCGACATCTTATAATTACAACAAATTACATGAGCTAGTGAATGCTTTAAATCAATTTCTTATACAAATGTTCACGCCATATTAAAGTCAAGAGGACTTTAAAAAAAAACAACAAAATAGAATTCTGTATGGAAAAACTAAGGAAGTTTATGAATATTTTCGAATGTCATTCAAATTTCATAAGGTTTTTCTTAGGGGTACCTTTGGTGAGATTGCTTTGGGGTTGTCCTTCAATTTAAAGTTTACACACTCTCCTTTATATCATCTAATTTCACTTATTAATAAAATGATGATGGATGATGCTATTATGTAAATATTGCTTATATATATATATATATATATATATATATATATATATATATATATTGCTATGTATTTGATTTCGTCTCAATGATGCGAGATAAACACATTGGTTTTGGTTACAGAATTTGATACCACTGTTGCCGTCCAAGCTGTGAAGACCAGTCAAGTACAGTTTTGATCTGTGAGAGTTCCTGGTCCACAATGAAAAACTGGTAGGAAAACTATTTGATCATTTTATCAGAACTGAATTATTAAATATATTGAGAGAAGTACAAATTAATTCCTATAGCACTCAGAAAGTAGAAAAATTAGGTGTAGCATTACGTTTTTTGTAAAAGATGTATCGTATCAAAAGATATACCCTCCCACTTAACAATTTGTGTGAACATAAGGCACTTGAATTATTTTCAAAATGTTAGTATTTTTTTCATAGATTATACATTTTTCCTTTGAGTACAAATTCACGCAATAACATCCTTTCTCCTTTAATCCATGTTCTGATTAACATGAATTTGTTATTGTCATAAAGTAACTCTGCTTTAATCAGGAAAATATATTTCATCCTATCATTCTATAGAAAGTTCTTCTTTTAGTTTGGACTAAAAGTAAAGAATGTTAGCCCATAATGTCACGAGTTCATATTTGGCAGTTGAGCACCCATTGTCACTTGCTTTATAACATGTCTTTAAATGTTATGAGAAAAAGCAGAGAAAAATGAAACATAGTTCATCATGTCGTAATTTTGAAACATTGAAAGGAAAAAGTCAGGATTTCATTTTTGAATTAAAAAAACTGGCATGAAGCAATTAGAATAAATAAAAAAGATGTTTTTTCCCTTGACAGCACCTTAAAATTTTAGAAAATATATTCTAGCGAAACAAAAAACCATAAATTGTTATTTTAAAAATGATAAATAGTAACATGTGAGGAATGGAAAACATGGAACATGGCACATATATTTTCTGACTGAGTTTTGTACATTCACTGCTAATTGATAAGAGGTACTCATAAAGATAGCACACGAACACTTATTTTTTTAACTGTAAAATTGGAAAATTTAAAGTCACACATTTAGAGTGGATGGAGAGAATGGCACATACATCTTGATGTGTGAAGCCTTCCCCATGCACTGCTGAATAACAACAGGTACTCATATAGTTATCACAAGAACACTTATTTTTTGACTGCCAAATGGGAAATATTTAAAGTCACACATTTAGAGTGGGTGGAGAGAATGGCACATACATCTTGATGTGTGAAGCCTTCCCCATGCACTGCTGAATAACAAGAGGTACTCAAAAAGTTATCACACGAACACTTATTTTTTGACTGCAAAATGGGAAATATTTAAAGTCACACATTTAGAGTGGGTAGAGGGAATGGCACATACATCTTGATGTGTGAAGCCTTCCCCATGCACTGCTGAATAACAACAGGTACTCAAAAAGTTATCACACGAACACTTATTTTTTGACTGCCAAATGGGAAATATTTAAAGTCACACATTTAGAGTGGGTGGAGAGAATGGCACATACATCTTGATGTGTGAAGCCTTCCCCATGCACTGCTGAATAACAACAGGTACTCATATAGTTATCACAAGAACACTTATTTTTTTACTGCAAAATGGGAAATATTTAAAGTCACACATTTAGAGTGGATGGAGAGAATGGCACATATTTCTTGATGTGTGAAGCCTTCTCCATGCACTGCTGCATAACAACAGGTACTCATATAGTTATCACAACCACTTATTTTTTTACTGCAAAATGGGAAATATTTGAAGTCACACATTTTGAGTGGGTGGAGAAAATGGCACATACATCTTGATGTGTGAGCCTTCCCCATGCACTGTGAATAAAAACAGGTACTCATATAGTTATCACAAAAACACATTTTTTTTACTGAAAAGTATAGTTATCACAAAAACACATTTTTTTACTGAAAAGTGGGAAATATTTAAAGTCACACATTTAGAGTGGGTGGAGAGAATGGCACATACATCTTGATGTGTGAAGCCTTCCCCATGCACTGCTGAATAACAACAGGTACTCAAAAAGTTATCACACGAACACTTATTTTATGACTGCCAAATGGGAAATATTTAAAGTCACACATTTAGAGTGGATGGAGAGAATGGCATATACATCTTGATGTGTGAAGCCTTCCCCATGCACTGCTGAATAATAACAGGTACTCATATAGTTTTCACAAACACTTATTTTTTTATTGCAAAATGGGAAATATTTGAAGTCACACATTTTGAGTGGGTGGAGAGAATGGCACATACATCTTGATGTGTGAAGCCTTCCCCATGCACTGCTGAATAACATCAGGTACTCGTATAGTTATCACAAACACTTATTTTTTGACTGCAAAATGGGAAATATTTAAAGTCACACATTTAGAGTGGATGGAGAGAATGGCACATACATCTTGATGTGTGAAGCCTTCCCCATGCACTGCTGAATAACAACAGGTACCCATATAGTTTTCACAAAAACACTTAGTTTTTTTTTACTGAAAAGTGGGAAATATTTAAAGTCACACATTTAGAGTGGGTGGAGAGAATGGCACATACATCTTGATGTGTGAAGCCTTCCCCATGCACTGCTGAATAACAACAGGTACTCAAAAAGTTATCACACGAACACTTATTTTTTGACTGTAAAATGGGAAATATTTAAAGTCACACATTTAGAGTGGGTAGAGAGAATGGCACATACATCTTGATGTGTGAAGCCTTCCCCATGCACTGCTGAATAACAACAGGTACTCAAAGTTTTCACAAGAACACATTTTTTTTTAACTGCCAAATGGGAAATATTTAAAGTCACACATTTAGAGTGGGTGGAGAGAATGGCACATACATCTTGATGTGTGAAGCCTTCCCCATTCACTGTTGAATAACGTCAGGTACTCCTATAGTTATAACAAGAACACATTTTTATACTGCAAAACTGGAAATATTTAAAGTCACATATTTAGAGTGGGTGGAGACAATAAAAAATACAACTTTATATGCTAGAACGAACAGTTATAGGACAATTTACCTCTGTTATTATCGAAGGTCATGCGCCTAAATCTAATGCTTGCGACCACCTACCCCTTCATCGACTATATGATGAAGCATTAATTTTTTACAATGCCTTATATTATTTTTCAATTGAAATTATTTTGTAAGAACTGCTACAATTTTTTTTTCTCATGTATATGTGACTTTAAAAAAAAAACAAGATATAAATTAGCACATATGTACTGGTATGTTATACGATCAGTTTAAGTAGCACTGTGTTGCTTGTTGAAAGAAGTGTAAATAAGCTCTAGAGACTGCTGTGAGACTTAGTTTGTCAATGTACAGTTCATTTCAATGGCCAGTTGGACAGTCTTAGAAGTATCAAACTGGCTAAGAGAAACAGGTCTGAGCAAATATGATGACAATTTCAATGGTTTGTTCCTTTTATATTTTTTTCTATTTTCAGGTAACGTGGTAGAATTGTAGGAAAATGCCACATCATGGATGCACAATGCAATACTGCGCTGTCATTGGTCTGACTACAATTTTCAGCTAGGTGCCAGTCCTAGTGGTGAAACCCAACAGATCGTGTCACAACACACACCGGTTAATGTGAAGGAGATCTGAACGACTGTTGCGTATAACCATTAATGATGTTGCGTAATACCACTTCATGATGAATTATGTTGTATTTTATATTGTGTAATTACTGACATTGATATCATCATATATTCTTCATATACCAGTGTTTACAGAATGTTTGTTAATGTGATTGTTTGAAGACTACATCAGCTCTGACAGCTACAGCATCTTAAACAAAACTGAATTTATGTAAATGCTTTAATTTTTTTTCATTTATTTTATTATCTGTACTTTTGTAAAAAAAAAAAGTAAATGAATAATGTTCCTTTATCGTATTGGAAATGATGTTTTGGAAAAATATTTATCAGTGAAAGTTGGTATAATTCTGTGATTGTGGATAAGTGCTCTATTTCTGTTTCAACACTTATTTTCATGGTTGTTTTCATGATTACTTCCCTTCAATAAACATTTTAATTTTATTTCAGTTTTATCAATATTTTATGCTTACATGCGAGAATGGCTCGTTCCTGAACACGACATTAAGGTCACTACAAGGCATCAAAGGGCAGCAATAAATACCTGCAGGCAACTACAAAATATTTTGCAGATAAATTGCCTTTATTGAAGAATGTAAACCTTCAAGGTGTCAAGGTTCTTTTATCTGTACCCCAGAAGTAGCAAAGGGTATAATAAGTTTTTTTCAAGAATAAATGTTTTTAAATACCATTTACGGTATTTTTAGTATTACCCTTTTTATTCAAGGTTTTTTATAACCCCTTTTTATAAAGGGTTTTATTAAATAACCCACTTTTTATCAAAGGGTTTTATTAAAAAACCCTTTTACATTAAAGGGTTTTATTAAAAAACCCATATATAGAAAAGGGTTTTGTTGAAAAACCCATTTATAGAAAAGGGTTTTGTTGAAAAACCCATTTTTAGAAAAGGGTTTTGTTAAAAAACCCATAAAGGGTTTTCGTATTTGGACACTTAAAAAACCCTCTTCCAACCCTTTAGAAAACCCTTTTTTCTAACAGTGTATCATATTCTTTAATATGTCGCTGAAACATTGCTTAGATGGCATATGAGTGTACTTCTAATGGCGTTGTGAAAACGTCGCCAAGACGCCGTTGGGTCACCATTTTGCGGCGTTACGGTAACGTTGTCAGGTTGTTGTGGGAACAATAAACATATTTTTAATGTTAACAAAACGTTCTAATAACATTTTAAACGTTTTTGAAAGGTTGAATGAACGTTGTGGCAACGTTTGTCGTGAAAAAAACGTTATTATTACTACAAGAAAACTTTCCTGATTCACGTTGTTTTGCTGTTAAAGGAAAAACGTTATCCCAACTAAAACACGACAGTTAGTACAACGTTGAGGTAACCATTTTGGGCTAAACACGTCCTAACAACATTGCAGAAACGTCAGATACGCTCCATATCATATTCTTTAATATGTCGCTGAAACATTGCTTAGATGGCATATGAGTGTACTTCTGATGGCGTTGTGAAAACGTCGCCAAGACGCCGTTGGGTCACCATTTTTCGACGTTACGGTAACGTTGTCAGGTTGTTGTGGGAACAATAATCATATTTTTAATGTTAACAAAACGTTCTGATAACATTTTAAACGTTTTTGCAAGGTTGAGTAAACGTTGTGGCAACGTTTGTTGTGAAAAAAACGTTATTATTACTACAAGAAAACTTTCCTGATTCACGTTGTTTTGCTGTTAAAGGAAAAACGTTATCCCAACCAAAACACGACGGTTAGTACAACGTTGAGGTAACTATTTTTGGCTAGCTGGGTATACCCCGGTGATTACCACGTTTTGGCAATATTTAATGCTTTTCATGTTATGTGCATGGGCCAATCCCGTCCACAACTTAGGTTGTTGATTGAGAGATGTATGTGATAACTAACCTATATTTGTTCATAGGCCCCTTGTTCATATAAGGTAATGGGAAATCTTATTCCCGAGGGTTGTATATTCACGATTTTTTTCCCATCCGTGAATATCGCAATATTAAAACCCTCTCGAACAAAAAAGCAGCCACAGTGTATGTATGAAATATTGCATTAGTATTTTAAGTGCAATAGGTTTAACCTCCACACAGTGCTTGTTTCTAAATTATCCCCGTGTGTATATGTGGACATTATAAGATTTTATTGTTTATGACAGTGATGGAAGACTCGAGTCCGGACTCGAACTCGAAACCAGACTCGAGTCCACATTTAAAGGATTAGACGTAGACTCGAGGATCCTGGACTCGAACTTGTACGCGACCACAGAGTAAAGGACTCGAGATATCATAACATCTCGAGTCTAGTAGAAGGATGCTCTGTAATGATATATTATAAAGACATTAATATACATGTGAACTATCAACAGAATATATATTATATGTTATATATTATATATATGCCCAGCTTCAGCTCGCCATCGGGAGATAAACGAAACTAATCATTCAAGTAAAAGCATGCATGTGAAATCTGACATAAAATTAATTATGGTAATTTCAAATTTGCGTTTAAGATTCCTTTAATAAGGAATTTTTACATGAATCGGACTCGGACTTGACTCAGTTCCAAATGACTCGGACTGTTGGGTTGGACTAAGAAACTCGAGGACTTGGTTGGACTCGAACTCGAGTAGACTGTCCTCCCACTTGCACTTGGACTAGGATGGCGTCCACTCGACACAGGTTCATAATGCATTTGAAGATCCTATTTTATAAAAGAAATATACAAATACTGGTGCCAATAATTAGCTTTTCATGGTTTTAGATGTGAGGAGTACATCCTCATGAAATTTTCCTAATATTAAATAAATCAAAACAATTCTCACGATTTTTCAGATAACTTTAGTCCCTGGGGGAAGGGATTCACTAAGTATCCCGGTGTGAGGTTCGTGGGGAGTCAGTTCATTATGGGAACGGTATCCACGGGTAATGAACAGGACTGCATCTCCCGCTGTGCTGTGTCACGTGGCTGCAAGACTGTCAACGTCCTGAAGGAAACAATACAGCAAGTGTGTCAGATGTACTCCGCCAGACGGAGCTACCTGAATACCACCGTGCAGCCAGCGAGCAACTCGGTCATGTTTGAGCTGACGTACGTCCGTTGAAGTAACCATCACCTTGCAACAATAACAGTTGAACCTGTGTGAAACAACCTGTCTTATACCTGCCTATGAAGACTACCCTTGCGTGAACCATAAGCATGCATTATGGGTTAAACTGTGTGATACGAACACCTGAGAATTAAGACAACTTTTCGTCAGTCCGAGGATGGTCTTATTACAGAGACTCTACTGTATACGAATATGTCCAGGCCCTGGGCTAGAATGTAATGACTTTGTGATCTGTTATATATCTGCAGTCGTTTGGATTAAAGTTTTGAGGGCTGCCTGAGATGCAAGGAATTTATGTTAAATTAGCGTACGCTTCTGTTGAACAGCTTTCCATGATAACTCCCAATAGTTTGTGTAATATAGCCGCTTGTACCCGTCCGCAGAGGTCGTTTTTTACACAAAACGAACCTCTCCCTTTTAGGTACTATTTGACAGCCGGTACTACTTGACTTTACTTTCAGACTTTAAACTCAAAATTTGTTTCATTTCACGGATAAAAACTTTTGATTACATTTTACATGCGCATGCATGCAAAATATTACTTACCGGTATACTGTACAGTCCTTAGTACAAAAACACCCGTGTTTATGTAAATTGCCATGATACAGTTCTTATCCAAATACTTCAACGGACTACATTAACATTACCCTCTTCACTCTATTTATATTTTATGCGAAAAAGATCACCCATTGGACTGGCCAAAAGTGGACTTAATTCCCAGGTGTTCTTATGAGACATGTAAGTTATAACTAATGTGAATGCATTCTGGTCACTCAAGGGTGGTCGTATTAGACAGGTGGTCTTTTCTACCAGGTGCCACTGTAAATACATTGAAAGTAATCGAAGGTTGCCTTCCGGATCAGACCATCAATATATGTTTGTATTCGATTCAATTTTCCATTCTTCGATGGTTTTCGAAATATAGTATTATCTAAATAAAATATTATGGTATCTGCTATTGTTTTGTTTTAAAGTCGTGTGCTTACTGCAGAATATACGTGGGAAACTGTTTGGACCGCGCGCGATCAGTAGTGCTAAATATAAACATAACGCGCACGCCACCTGGTGGCTGAACCATGCGCCTTCATAATCAAGCATTTTTTTTCAAGCTTTCAACTGGTATTTCTTCTGTGTTCCTTCATTCATGTTAATTTTCCTGATTCTGGATTTGGGATCGGAGCTCTGGTCACGCAGTCTTTTTTATGGTAAACACACACGTGAACCCTGCTTTCTCACACACAAAAAACATAACAGTGTGTGAAACCGGTGAACTGGATATATTGAGCCCGTGTGACGGGATGGTTTAGCTGGGAAACTTGTGTATTCAGCCAAAATGAGCTAACAATGTGAGATAATACACCTATCATGCAAATGTTTTTTTTTTTTTGTTTCCATATAGTTCACATTCTCTTCATCAGAGGTCAGGCGAAAGAAGTTGAGCTAGTTACTAAGCGACCTCTGGTGAGGAGAGTACTTAATAAAGTGACAACATCGAATCGAAGGCCTCACCTTGCCCCTGCTCTAGACTCCAGCATGTCGGTGAACTGTACAAATCTGTTGCTCAGAATATACTCGAGAAACTATTATTAAAGTTTATATAATGTTCACCTTAATCTGATGTTTTATCTACAAAAATGGATCAGCCAGTATTAAATAAATCTCTTTTTAAACACACAGGATCGGGTTTACCCCGTGCTTCAAATTAATGTTACTTGACATTTCTAGATGAACACTTTATTTAATTGTAAATTAACTTGCAATATCGATTGGGTTTCTTTGACAACCAGAAGTAAAAAGTTTGGAAGTTTGCTTCTAGCAATAAGATTTATAGAAAAAGAGCTTGTATGTCCTATTTCTTATTTCTTCCGTATAGCACTAATTCACTAGATTCCTACATCGATAAGAGACCATAATGCATTTGTTTAAAATTGATTTTTGACCAAACAACGCTGTTCGATTTGATGTTTAGAAGGGAAATGATGATAAAAGCCTTAACTACACCTCCCGCCCCCCCCCCCCCCCCCCCCAACGAGGTCGGCGACGATGCGACGGGTCCCGACCTAAGCGCCTCGCAATGCCGAGGCGAATGAAATTATACAGATCAGTTTATTTGTCAAAGATGTACAATAGAGGCAGCGTGTAAAATGTGACCCTGCACATGTGGGCAATATCTGCTATATCGCAGACAACTTCACCAAGGTACTAATGTCAAATTAAATTGTTGTTAAAAAATAAGTCGATAATTCAATTAAGTACGTGTATTTATAGATCCCGGCAACATCCCCGTTGACTTTGGACCGTATATAATTGATTAATTTAAGTAAATGTATCATATATTTCGTGCATAACCCGTGGTATTGTGCATGAAAAATAAAATCACGTGCTAAGTGTTGATTTTCACTGCTGTGTTTTTGTAATCCCTTGTTCTCCTTCTTTCTCTATTTATATCTATAAAATTAAAATATTTCCCAGAAGATATGTATTTATAATATATATATATATATATATATATATATATATATATATATATATATATATATACATATATATTCACATCCACTTCGATTTACGCGGTAAACGTGCCCCTTGAAAAGGGATCGTCTCAGCACGAATGAGTAAACTTTTGATTATGTTTATTACATAGTATTAGTATATGAATTATAGAAACAATCATTAGCAAAACAAGCAAACAAAATACTAATGTAAAGGTATTTTGATAATTCCAATATATTTATTGTGTTAACACGGCATATTATGATTATAGTTTCATAATTTACAAAAATATAAAAATTTACAAAGCGAATGTAATATAAAAATATCATCTTATATAAAGAAAGGAAGTAGGCTAAAATGTAGTAAATATTTTGTAACAAATTAATATAAAATATTCACCATAAAACTCAGCGTTACCTATATATGTATGTATGTTTGTATGTATATATATATATATATGTATATATATATTAATTGTATATGTATTAAATTTTTACTTTGAAAGAAACTGTGCTGTAAATGATTCCCCTTCTGAACTGACGTCCTTTGTTTAAATAATTTCTGTTTAATATTAAGTGAACTGATTTCAGGAAACCGTCTTATTTTCTAAGCAAGAACCACTATATATATACATGCATGCGAGATTCGTGAATTTATTCATGTATTTTCAAAATTTTTTGTTACTCAGAATTGATGCACATGCACATACATAACAGAGTTTGGAAGCTGCGAAAAAGACGTCTCTATACAGGCCAAACGATTATATATATATATATATATATATATATATATATATATATATATATATAAACTCATAAAATTTCCCCGGATTTATATGAGCTGACTATATTTATATGAGGTGAAAAAAGCAACCTTCACTCTTAGCACGAAAGGTTCTTTATTGAAACTCTAGGGGTATTTGGCTTGTCCCAATATAGCAGAACCCCTGCGGGTTCTTTAAAAGAATCCTATCCATGCAGGGGTTCTTTTGAAGAGCCCTGTGAAGGGTACTTTGAAAGCCCTTAAGGCTTCCCTCAAGAACCTTTGCCTTACAATCATAGGGTTCTTGGGGTTCTTTAAACGGGTTTTTTGGTTCTTTATAGGATCTTAAGGGTTCTTTTAAGGGTTCTAAAATAGTTCATTTTGGTTCTTTACATGCAAGGACTTACTGGGTTCTTGAAATGGTTCATTTCGGTTCTTTATAATGGTTCTTTGGGGTTTTCAGATGTCTCAGTTGTGTTTGTATAGGTTGTTGTAGTTTTCAAAAATAGAAAAATACCAAAAATCATGGGGATAGTATTCTGATAAATGGTCTTTTTTTCAGTTAGTTTCTGAAGAAAGCGACTACAATGTACTTGAATATATTTATTTTAAAAATTGCGACGCATTATATCTGTATTCTTTCTTATTCGTGAAATAAGTATGGCATCCTGAAAGCAATCCTTCTAATAAAATCACTTGAAACAAATGAAGGAGATATAAAATCCAGGACCGATTTAAATTACTCAACCAGCTTAGCTTACATGAAGTCAAGCAATTCCCGTTTGTAACAAAAACTTCAAACATTATAATAATCTAAAGAAAATCATGGAATGGTTCAAATGATTTGATCAAGCGTGCAGAGATTATGACTTAACCCCCTGCATACAAAAACTGAAACCAAGAAGGATTTAATAATGACTTCACTAATACCTCCGTCAAGGAGGTTATGTTTTTGCCGGCGTTGGTTTGTTTGTCTGTCTGTTTATCTGTTACCAACATTACTCAAAAAGTTATTGACGGATTTAGATGAACTTATTTGGTCTTGCGGCTATGATTTGAGCCCTGTTAATGAAGGACGAAGGATTTCGAGGTTTTCGCTCCATAAATTACAAAACACAGACACAGATCACAGTGACCTACTCTTATGCTTCCTTGAGGACCTATCTGGTCCAGTTAGCATGTTATATTTTAGAAACCCGGGTCTTTCGGTTACGATTTGCGATCTGTAAACAGATCAATTGTTGGGTTCTGATATTTTTGCTCCATAACTCGGAGAAATAAGAGCACAGTGACCTACTAAGAGAATCTCTCTGGTCCAGTTGGGATGTGTAATTTGAGATTCCCGGGTCTTTGGTTACGATTGTGCGTGTTAACTGATGGGTGAATTCTGCTTGATTTCGCTGAATAACTCGGAGGATATAGGTCACAGTGACCTAAAGTTTAATTTTTACAGAGAATATATCAAGATCTGTCAGCATTTGAAGTTTGAGCTCTCGCTCCATGAGTTGGAAAGTATAGGTCACAGTCACCCACTTTTCCGTTTTCCCAGAGACCTCTCAGATGCTGTCAACATGTGATGTTTGAAATTTTTTTTATTTACAATTGTTACCTTGTTAGCAGACTAATAGATGGCTTTAGATGTTTTTGCGCCGTAAAATAGAATAACTTGAGAGTGACTTATATTTTGATTTCCGCAGAAGTTGGTTTGCGGGTACGATTTGTGTCCTGTTTATGAAGGACGAATATTTTTTTTCATCCGTAAAGCTTAATATATGGGTCATAGTGATATACTTTATAGTTTATACACAAAGGATCTATATCTGGATCAGGTAGTTTGTGAAAGTTAAGGTTTCTGGGTCTTTCGGTTACAATTTTTGCACTGTCAACTTACTGACGGATGTATTCTAATGTTTTTGCTGGTACGTGGTAGATCTGAGCTCTGTAATTTTCTGTTTATATATTCTTTCTTGCTTAGCCACTGCCTTGTGTTTTGTTGTGTATCTGAGTGCCAATACGATGAGTGCGCCATCAAAAACCACACCATTTAATCATCACGTTAAACCAAAGGCAAAAGGTCCGTTATATGTTATTCAATAGTAATACAGTATACCGCGTGGAGAGAAACGCTCTAGCTCCTTTTGCACGACGTTGCCCTATAAAAAAAAGCCATGCAATATATCATAATATCTCATGGAGGCTAAAATTTATAAGGGTTAAAGGAAAACTATTTCGATTTCCAATCCGTTCCATTATTCTCTTTGTGCAAGACTGTAGTTATTTTTCTTATAAATATTTTTTTTGGCGGATGCTTTACAACCTTTATAGGATAAAGAGACATTTGTCTCATTCAGTCATTAAAATTGGTTTTATTGTGTTAAATGAATATAAATGAAAAACATTATATATATATATATATATATTTATATATATATATATATATATATATATATATATATATATATATATATATATACACACACAATATATAAATATAAATTGGAACCGACTTGTGATATGATTGTGGTAAAACCACATTGCTCTGCTAGTTCAGTTAATGTTTACATGCATGGTTTTGCCAAACAGGCAGATACTCAACTTTACGTGGTTGGAGGTTCCTGTTGTAAAATTGCTTATTTTTTGTCCCCGATTTTATCTTGTTCGTTTCGGTGTATAATGACAGTTATCACATGACGCGTAAAGAGTCCTGGGAAGGGTAATAAGTATAAAGAGGATATGGATTTCCTGATAGCATCAGATTGTCGCTGGCCCTGACAGCTAAGATGTGGTCCACCGTGCTATTCTGGCTTGCCTGCTCGGTTTTTGTTAATGGACAAAATACAAAGGAGACACAAAGCGTCAACATGACGTTTATTGTCAATACTCTTAACCAAGTGGTCAGTTCCCAAGTCCCAGTGTCCAGCGGGTCACTGACAGCTGATGACGTGAAGAAATTGGTGACAGAAATGCGGGGATTGGCTAGACAACACGAGCGGATCACAGAACTTGAAGGATTGTTTCAAAGTTTAAGGACGTTGGAACGCATGCTGACGACACAAATTCGTGGATTGCCTTAAACGTTTCGATGTTCTTGAAAGCAAGCTAGACGCGCATGCTCAGAAGACATGCCCACAACCTCACGTTGATCAGGTTAGGAATTACACAGTTGGTGGGTACAATCTTTACGGCAGTTTGTTTGTATTTATGTATTCTCTTGATCAATTCTGGAAATAATGAGTGGAATGTAAGGAAAAAATGATATAGCCAGTTTTTTTTATATGTATTGTCGTTGAAATGTCATACATCTTTTAAACTCATTGAAGTCATACTATACTAAAGTTGATGTGATAGTCCAAATGGTTTATTCCGTCTTGTTTTCGTCCGATACAGGTTTAATCGCTCTCTCCTCAGACAAATTCCGACCTTAAGACTGTCCTTGGAATATCTTTATCGAAACCAAACAGATTCTATCTTCGCAAGCACTTAAATACCGTTCCCTATAGTCTGTCGTAAAAATGTGGCGAGTCGCATGTAGGAAATAAAGGCATACCGCTATTAAGTTCAATACAGAATGTTAAATATTCCCTAAGTAAAAAAATTTAATAAACTTTAAGAGATTACAATAATAAAACTTGAAAAAAAAGTCAAATGATTCCTTGAGAGATGTTAAATTACGATGAAATCAACATCAGTATAACCTTTCCATGTAAAACAATTTATTCTGCCCGCGCCGTATCTCTTTTCCGAGAGTCCGTAGAACAATATTTTTTTGGTGTGGACTAACCACGATCAAGATCCTGATGTAGAGAATAAAAGGCTTGTTATTTTGTACATCTGTCTTGAAAGAATTACTAAAAAATAACTACTGGTGCTGACACTAGCTTAACCTTGGTACTAATAGGCGGTTATGAATACGTGGCACTTTCACAGGAATTTGAAAAGATCCTTTGAAGGTGTTTAAATTGATATGTCTAATATACACGCTCTTAGCAGTTATACCGTACACACTCGATGAATGTAAATAACCGTAAAGAGTCCGTGTATTACATGCATCATATAAGGCGATGGCGGAGATTTATGCATTCTGTTTCTACGGATTTTTTTTGCAGCTCATGATAGGATAATGGCGCCGTTTTGTCTACTTCATTTGGTGAGTTATGGAGTTGAAGACACGGGATATAATCACGGAGTTACGGCTTTGTGGCTCAACAGTCAGAAATTAAATTTAACCCCAAACATGGGAGACCGATTCCGTGGAGTCCACTTGATAACTTTAAATTTTCAAGAACGACTCTGTACGCTGGGTTTTAGCGGATCATTCGATACTTATGAGTACAAAAGCGTCGGGGTTTACCTCAATGCAAAACTGAAGGAATTTCCCAAAGGGACTGTCGTTGCCATGGTAACAAGTGATGAGTATGTCAACCATCTTGCCGAAGTTGTGCGAACATTGGAAGAAGAATATGGCGTCCGTATAAATGGCCTCGATACCCGTGCAGGCCCGTGGTTTCGTTCCAGCGCAGCCATCGTGGCGGTGAAGGGAGATCCCTCCCGCGCTAAATTCGTGCAGAAACCAAGAAAAAAGGGGCCCGCCATTTTGACCGTAGACTGGTTGGATGGTAAAATGTCTTTTTTTTTATAACTTTAAATTTTGCTCCTCTGTTAGAATGTTCTGTTTTCATCATATATGGCTTTATTTAGGTATTGTAGACAAAATATGGATGACATTGCACGATTTCACATTTTGAACGTTTCGCGTGGGTTTCATTTTAGCGATCGCACCATGGCTTTAAAAACTAAGTAGAGCTGTATTTGTATTTATTATAAAATGGTATATATATATATGTATGTATGTATATATATATATATATATATATATATATATATATATAAATATCCCACAATACCTCATTCATTTCTGTTACCATCATTATATTGATGACCTGTGTCACGGTCTATATACCCCGGTGATTACCACGTTTTGGCAATATTTAATGCTTTTCATGTTATGTGCATGGGCCAATCCCGTCCACAACTTAGGTTGTTGATTGAGAGATGTATGTGATAACTAACCTATATTTGTTCATAGGCCCCTTGTTTATATAAGGTAATGGGATATCTTATTCCCGAGGGTTGTATATTCACGATTTTTTTCCCATCCGTGAATATCGCAATATTAAAACCCTCTCGAACAAAAAAGCAGCCACAGTGTATATATGAAATATTGCATTAGTATTTTAAGTGCAATAGGTTTAACCTCCACACAGTGCTTGTTTCTAAATTATCCCCGTGTGTATATGTGGACATTATATGATTGTATTGTTTATGACAGTGATGGAAGACTCGAGTCCGGACTCGAACTCGAAACCAGACTCGAGTCCACTCTTAAAGGATTAGACGTAGACTCGAGGATCCTGGACTCGAACTTGTACGCGACCACAGAGTAAAGGACTCGAGATATCATAACATCTCGAGTCTAGTAGAAGGATGCTCTGTAATGATATATTATAAAGACATTAATATACATATGAACTATCAACAGAATATATATTATATGTGATATATTATATATATGCCCAGCTTCAGCTCGCCATCGGGAGATAAACGAAACTAATCATTCAAGTAAAAGCATGCATGTGAAAACTGACATAAAATTAATTATTGTAATTTCAAATTTGCGTTTAAGATTCCTTTAATAAGGAATTTTTACAGGAATCGGACTCGGACTTTGACTCAGTTCCAAATGACTCGGACTGTTGGGCTTGGACTAAGAAACTCGAGGACTTGGTTGGACTCGAACTCGAGTAGACTGTCCTCCCACTTGCACTTGGACTAGGATGGCGTCCACTCGACACAGGTTCATAATGCATTTGAAGATCCTATTTTATAAAAGAAAATATACAAATACTGGTGCCAATAATTAGCTTTTCATGGTTTTAGATGTGAGGAGTACATCCTCATGAAATTTTCCTAATATTAAATAAATCAAAACCATTCTCACGATTTTTCAGATAACTTTAGTCCCTGGGGGAAGGGATTCACTAAGTATCCCGGTGTGAGGTTCGTGGGGAGTCAGTTCATCATGGAAACGGTATCCACGGGCAGTGAACAGGACTGCATCTCCCGCTGTGCTGTGTCACGTGGCTGCAAGACTGTCAACGTCCTGAAGGAAACAATACAGCAAGTGTGTCAGATGTTCTCCGCCAGACGGCGCTACCTGAATACCACCGTGCAGCCAGCGAGCAACTCGGTCATGTTTGAGCTGACGTACGTCCGTTGAAGTAACCATCGCCTTGCAACAATAACAGTTGAACCTGTGTGAAACAACCTGTCTTATACCTGCCTATGAAGACTACCCTTGCGTGAACCATAAGCATGCATTATGGGTTAAACTGTGTGATACGAACACCTGAGAATTAAGACAACGTTTCGTCAGTCCGAGGATGGTCTTTTTACAGAGACTCCACTGTATACGAATATGTCCAGGCCCTGGGCTAGAATGTATAATGACTTTGTGATCTGTTATATATCTGCAGTCGTTTGGATTAAAGTTTTTAGGGCTGCCTGAGATGCAAGGAATTTATGTTAAAATAGCGTAGGCTTCTGTTGAACAGCTTTCCATGATAACTCCCAATAGTTTGTGTAATATAGCCGCTTGTACCCTTCCGCAGAGGTCGTTTTTTACACAAAACGAACCTCTCCCTTTTAGGTACTATTTGACAGCCGGTACTACTTGACTTTACTTTCAGACTTTAAACTCAAAATTTGTTTCATTTCACGGATAAAAACTTCTGATTTCATTTTACATGCGCATGCATGCAAAATATTACTTACCGGTATACTGTACAGTCCTTATTACAAAAACACCCGTGTTTATGTAAATTGCCATGATACAGTTCTTATCCAAATACTTCAACGGACTACATTAACATTACCCTCTTCACTCTATTTATATTTTATGCGAAAAAGATCACCCATTGGACTGGCCAAAAGTGGACTTAATTCCCAGGTGTTCTTATGAGACATGTAAGTTATAACTAATGTGAATGCATTCTGGTCACTCAAGGGTGGTCGTATTAGACAGGTGGTCTTTTCTACCAGGTGCCACTGTAAATACATTGAAAGTAATCGAAGGTTGCCTTCCGGATCAGACCATCAATATATGTTTGTATTCGATTCAATTTTCCATTCTTCGATGGTTTTCGAAATATAGTATTATCTAAATAAAATATTATGGTATCTGCTATTGTTTTGTTTTAAAGTCGTGTGCTTACTGCAGAATATACGTGGGAAACTGTTTGGACCGCGCGCGATCAGTAGTGCTAAATATAAACATAACGCGCACGCCACCTGGTGGCTGAACCATGCGCCTTCATAATCAAGCATTTTTTTTTCAAGCTTTCAACTGGTATTTCTTCTGTGTTCCTTCATTCATGTTAATTTTCCTAATTCTGGATTTGGGATCGGAGCTCTGGTCACGCAGTCTTTTTTATGGTAAACACACACGTGAACCCTGCTTTCTCACACACAAAAAACATAACAGTGTGTGAAACCGGTGAACTGGATATATTGAGCCCGTGTGACGGGATGGTTTAGCTGGGAAACTTGTGTATTCAGCCAAAATGAGCTAACAATGTGAGATAATACACCTATCATGCAAATGTTTTTTTTTTTTTTGTTTCCATATAGTTCACATTCTCTTCATCAGAGGTCAGGCGAAAGAAGTTGAGCTAGTTACTAAGCGACCTCTGGTGAGGAGAGTACTTAATAAAGTGACAACATCGAATCGAAGGCCTCACCTTGCCCCTGCTCTAGACTCCAGCATGTCGGTGAACTGTACAAATCTGTTGCTCAGAATATACTCGAGAAACTATTATTAAAGTTTATATAATGTTCACCTTAATCTGATGTTTTATCTACAAAAATGGATCAGCCAGTATTAAATAAATCTCTTTTTAAACACACAGGATCGGGTTTACCCCGTGCTTCAAATTAATGTTACTTGACATTTCTAGATGAACACTTTATTTAATTGTAAATTAACTTGCAATATCGATTGGGTTTCTTTGACAACCAGAAGTAAAAAGTTTGGAAGTTTGCTTCTAGCAATAAGATTTATAGAAAAAGAGCTTGTATGTCCTATTTCTTATTTCTTCCGTATAGCACTAATTCACTAGATTCCTACATCGATAAGAGACCATAATGCATTTGTTTAAAATTGATTTTTGACCAAACAACGCTGTTCGATTTGATGTTTAGAAGGGAAATGATGATAAAAGCCTTAACTACACCTCCCGCCCCCCCCCCCCCCCCCCAACGAGGTCGGCGACGATGCGACGGGTCCCGACCTAAGCGCCTCGCAATGCCGAGGCGAATGAAATTATACAGATCAGTTTATTTGTCAAAGATGTACAATAGAGGCAGCGTGTAAAATGTGACCCTGCACATGTGGGCAATATCTGCTATATCGCAGACAACTTCACCAAGGTACTAATGTCAAATTAAATTGTTGTTAAAAAATAAGTCGATAATTCAATTAAGTACGTGTATTTATAGATCCCGGCAACATCCCCGTTGACTTTGGACCGTATATAATTGATTAATTTAAGTAAATGTATCATATATTTCGTGCATAACCCGTGGTATTGTGCATGAAAAATAAAATCACGTGCTAAGTGTTGATTTTCACTGCTGTGTTTTTGTAATCCCTTGTTCTCCTTCTTTCTCTATTTATATCTATAAAATTAAAATATTTCCCAGAAGATATGTATTTATAATATATATATATATATATATATATATATATATATATATATATACATATATATTCACATCCACTTCGATTTACGCGGTAAACGTGCCCCTTGAAAAGGGATCGTCTCAGCACGAATGAGTAAACTTTTGATTATGTTTATTACATAGTATTAGTATATGAATTATAGAAACAATCATTAGCAAAACAAGCAAACAAAATACTAATGTAAAGGTATTTTGATAATTCCAATATATTTATTGTGTTAACACGGCATATTATGATTATAGTTTCATAATTTACAAAAATATAAAAATTTACAAAGCGAATGTAATATAAAAATATCATCTTATATAAAGTAAGGAAGTAGGCTAAAATGTAGTAAATATTTTGTAACAAATTAATATAAAATATTCACCATAAAACTCAGCGTTACCTATATATGTATGTATGTTTGTATGTATATATATATATATGTATATATATATTAATTGTATATGTATTAAATTTTTACTTTGAAAGAAACTGTGCTGTAAATGATTCCCCTTCTGAACTGACGTCCTTTGTTTAAATAATTTCTGTTTAATATTAAGTGAACTGATTTCAGGAAACCGTCTTATTTTCTAAGCAAGAACCACTATATATATACATGCATGCGAGATTCGTGAATTTATTCATGTATTTTCAAAATTTTTTGTTACTCAGAATTGATGCACATGCACATACATAACAGAGTTTGGAAGCTGCGAAAAAGACGTCTCTATACAGGCCAAACGATTATATATATATATATATATATATATATATATATATATATATATATATATATATATATATATATATAAACTCATAAAATTTCCCCGGATTTATATGAGCTGACTATATTTATATGAGGTGAAAAAAGCAACCTTCACTCTTAGCACGAAAGGTTCTTTATTGAAACTCTAGGGGTATTTGGCTTGTCCCAATATAGCAGAACCCCTGCGGGTTCTTTAAAAGAATCCTATCCATGCAGGGGTTCTTTTGAAGAGCCCTGTGAAGGGTACTTTGAAAGCCCTTAAGGCTTCCCTCAAGAACCTTTGCCTTACAATCATAGGGTTCTTGGGGTTCTTTAAACGGGTTTTTTTGGTTCTTTATAGGATCTTAAGGGTTCTTTTAAGGGTTCTAAAATAGTTCATTTTGGTTCTTTACATGCAAGTACTTACTGGGTTCTTGAAATGGTTCATTTCGGTTCTTTATAATGGTTCTTTGGGGTTTTCAGATGTCTCAGTTGTGTTTGTATAGGTTGTTGTAGTTTTCAAAAATAGAAAAATACCAAAAATCATGGGGATAGTATTCTGATAAATGGTCTTTTTTTCAGTTAGTTTCTGAAGAAAGCGACTACAATGTACTTGAATATATTTATTTTAAAAATTGCGACGCATTATATCTGTATTCTTTCTAATTCGTGAAATAAGTATGGCATCCTGAAAGCAATCCTTCTAATAAAATCACTTGAAACAAATGAAGGAGATATAAAATCCAGGACCGATTTAAATTACTCAACCAGCTTAGCTTACATGAAGTCAAGCAATTCCCGTTTGTAACAAAAACTTCAAACATTATAAAAATCTAAAGAAAATCATGGAATGGTTCAAATGATTTGATCAAGCGTGCAGAGATTATGACTTAACCCCCTGCATACAAAAACTGAAACCAAGAAGGATTTAATAATGACTTCACTAATACCTCCGTCAAGGAGGTTATGTTTTTGCCGGCGTTGGTTTGTTTGTCTGTCTGTTTATCTGTTACCAACATTACTCAAAAAGTTATTGACGGATTTAGATGAACTTATTTGGTCTTGCGGCTATGATTTGAGCCCTGTTAATGAAGGACGAAGGATTTCGAGGTTTTCGCTCCATAAATTACAAAACACAGACACAGATCACAGTGACCTACTCTTATGCTTCCTTGAGGACCTATCTGGTCCAGTTAGCATGTTATATTTTAGAAACCCGGGTCTTTCGGTTACGATTTGCGATCTGTAAACAGATCAATTGTTGGGTTCTGATATTTTTGCTCCATAACTCGGAGAAATAAGAGCACAGTGACCTACTAAGAGAATCTCTCTGGTCCAGTTGGGATGTGTAATTTGAGATTCCCGGGTCTTTGGTTACGATTGTGCGTGTTAACTGATGGGTGAATTCTGCTTGATTTCGCTGAATAACTCGGATGATATAGGTCACAGTGACCTAAAGTTTAATTTTTACAGAGAATATATCAAGATCTGTCAGCATTTGAAGTTTGAGCTCTCGCTCCATGAGTTGGAAAGTATAGGTCACAGTCACCCACTTTTCCGTTTTCCCAGAGACCTCTCAGATGCTGTCAACATGTGATGTTTGAAATTTTTTTTATTTACAATTGTTACCTTGTTAGCAGACTAATAGATGGCTTTAGATGTTTTTGCGCCGTAAAATAGAATAACTTGAGAGTGACTTATATTTTGATTTCCGCAGAAGTTGGTTTGAGGGTACGATTTGTGTCCTGTTTATGAAGGACGAATATTTTTTTTCATCCGTAAAGCTTAATATATGGGTCATAGTGATATACTTTATAGTTTATACACAAAGGATCTATATCTGGATCAGGTAGTTTGTGAAAGTTAAGGTTTCTGGGTCTTTCGGTTACAATTTTTGCACTGTCAACTTACTGACGGATGTATTCTAATGTTTTTGCTGGTACGTGGTAGATCTGAGCTCTGTAATTTTCTGTTTATATATTCTTTCTTGCTTAGCCACTGCCTTGTGTTTTGTTGTGTATCTGAGTGCCAATACGATGAGTGCGCCATCAAAAACCACACCATTTAATCATCACGTTAAACCAAAGGCAAAAGGTCCGTTATATGTTATTCAATAGTAATACAGTATACCGCGTGGAGAGAAACGCTCTAGCTCCTTTTGCACGACGTTGCCCTATAAAAAAAAGCCATGCAATATATCATAATATCTCATGGAGGCTAAAATTTATAAGGGTTAAAGGAAAACTATTTCGATTTCCAATCCGTTCCATTATTCTCTTTGTACAAGACTGTTAGTTATTTTTCTTATAAATATTTTTTTTGGCGGATGCTTTACAACCTTTATAGGATAAAGAGACATTTGTCTCATTCAGTCATTAAAATTGGTTTTATTGTGTTAAATGAACATAAATGAAAAACATTATATATATATATATATATATATATATATATATATATATATTTATATATATATATATTTATATATATATATATATATATATATATACACACACACAATATATAAATATAAATTGGAACCGACTTGTGATATGATTGTGGTAAAACCACATTGCTCTGCTAGTTCAGTTAATGTTTACATGCATGGTTTTGCCAAACAGGCAGATACTCAACTTTACGTGGTTGGAGGTTCCTGTTGTAAAATTGCTTATTTTTTGTCCCCGATTTTATCTTGTTCGTTTCGGTGTATAATGACAGTTATCACATGACGCGTAAAGAGTCCTGGGAAGGGTAATAAGTATAAAGAGGATATGGATTTCCTGATAGCATCAGATTGTCGCTGGCCCTGACAGCTAAGATGTGGTCCACCGTGCTATTCTGGCTTGCCTGCTCGGTTTTTGTTAATGGACAAAATACAAAGGAGACACAAAGCGTCAACATGACGTTTATTGTCAATACTCTTAACCAAGTGGTCAGTTCCCAAGTCCCAGTGTCCAGCGGGTCACTGACAGCTGATGACGTGAAGAAATTGGTGACAGAAATGCGGGGATTGGCTAGACAACACGAGCGGATCACAGAACTTGAAGGAAGTTTAAGGACGTTGGAACGCATGCTGACGACACAAATTCGTGGATTGCCTTAAACGTTTCGATGTTCTTGAAAGCAAGCTAGACGCGCATGCTCAGAAGACATGCCCACAACCTCACGTTGATCAGGTTAGGAATTACACAGTTGGTGGGTACAATCTTTACGGCAGTTTGTTTGTATTTATGTATTCTCTTGATCAATTCTGGAAATAATGAGTGGAATGTAAGGAAAAAATGATATAGCAAGTTTTTTTATATGTATTGTCGTTGAAATGTCATACATCTTTTAAACTCATTGAAGTCATACTATACTAAAGTTGATGTGATAGTCCAAATGGTTTATTCCGTCTTGTTTTCGTCTGATACAGGTTTAATCGCTCTCTCCTCAGACAAAATCCGACCTTAAGACTGTCCTTGGAATATCTTTATCTAAACCAAACAGATTCTATCTTCGCAAGCACTTAAATACCGTTCCCTATAGTCTGTCGTAAAAATGTGGCGAGTCGCATGTAGGAAATAAAGGCATACCGCTATTAAGTTCAATACAGAATGTTAAATATTCCCTAAGTAAAAAAATTTAATAAACTTTAAGAGATTACAATAATAAAACTTGAAAAAAAAGTCAAATGATTCCTTGAGAGATGTTAAATTACGATGAAATCAACATCAGTATAACCTTTCCATGTAAAACAATTTATTCTGCCCGCGCCGTATCTCTTTTCCGAGAGTCCGTAGAACAATATTTTTTTGGTGTGGACTAACCACGATCAAGATCCTGATGTAGAGAATAAAAGGCTTGTTATTTTGTACATCTGTCTTGAAAGAATTACTAAAAAATAACTACTGGTGCTGACACTAGCTTAACCTTGGTACTAATAGGCGGTTATGAATACGTGGCACTTTCACAGGAATTTGAAAAGATCCTTTGAAGGTGTTTAAATTAATATGTCTAATATACAGGCTCTTTACAGTTATACCGTACACACTCGATGAATGTAAATAACCGTAAAGAGTCCGTGTATAACATGCATCATATAAGGCGATGGCGGAGATTTATGCATTCTGTTTCTACGGATTTTTTTTTGCAGCTCATGATAGGATAATGGCGCCGTTTTGTCTACTTCAGTTGGTGAGTTATGGAGTTGAAGACACGGGATATATTCACGAAGCTACGGCTTTGTGGCTCAACAGTCAGAAATTAAATTTAACCCCAAACATGGGAGACCGATTCCGTGGAGTCCACTTGATAACTTTAAATTTTCAAGAACGACTCTGTACGCTGGGTTTTAGCGGATCATTCGATACTTATGAGTACAAAAGCGTCGGGGTTTACCTCAATGCAAAACTGAAGGAATTTCCCAAAGGGACTGTCGTTGCCATGGTAACAAGTGATGAGTATGTCAACCATCTTGCCGAAGTTGTGCGAACATTGGAAAAAGAATATGGCGTCCGTATAAATGGCCTCGATACCCGTGCAGGCCCGTGGTTTCGTTCCAGCGCAGCCATCGTGGCGGTGAAGGGAGATCCCTCCCGCGCTAAATTCATGCAGAAACCAAGAAAGAAGGGGCCCGCCATTTTGACCGTAGACTGGTTGGATGGTAAAATGTCTTTTTTTTTATAACTTTAAATTTTGCTCCTCTGTTAGAATGTTCTGTGTTCATCATATATGGCTTTATTCAGGTATTGTAGACAAAATATGGATGACATTGCACGATTTCACATTTTGAACGTTTCGCGTGGGTTTCATTTTAGCGATCGCACCAAGACTTTAAAAACTAAGTAGAGCTGTATTTGTATTTATTATAAAATGGTATATATATATATATATATATGTATGTATGTATATATATATATATATATATATATATATATATATATATAAATATCCCACAATACCTCATTCATTTCTGTTACCATCATTATATTGATGACCTGTGTCACGGTCTATATACCCCGGTGATTACCACGTTTTGGCAATATTTAATGCTTTTCATGTTATGTGCATGGGCCAATCCCGTCCACAACTTAGGTTGTTGATTGAGAGATGTATGTGATAACTAACCTATATTTGTTCATAGGCACCTTGTTTATATAAGGTAATGGGATATCTTATTCCCGAGGGTTGTATATTCACGATTTTTTTCCCATCCGTGAATATCGCAATATTAAAACCCTCTCGAACAAAAAAGCAGCCACAGTGTATATATGAAATATTGCATAAGTATTTTAAGTGCAATAGGTTTAACCTCCACACAGTGCTTGTTTCTAAATTATCCCCGTGTGTATATGTGGACATTATATGATTGTATTGTTTATGACAGTGATGGAAGACTCGAGTCCGGACTCGAACTCGAAACCAGACTCGAGTCCACTCTTAAAGGATTAGACGTAGACTCGAGGATCCTGGACTCGAACTTGTACGCGACCACAGAGTAAAGTACTCGAGATATCATAACATCTCGAGTCTAGTAGAAGGATGCTCTGTAATGATATATTATAAAGACATTAATATACATATGAACTATCAACAGAATATATATTATATGTGATATATTATATATATGCCCAGCTTCAGCTCGCCATCGGGAGATAAACGAAACTAATCATTCAAGTAAAAGCATGCATGTGAAAACTGACATAAAATTAATTATTGTAATTTCAAATTTGCGTTTAAGATTCCTTTAATAAGGAATTTTTACAGGAATCGGACTCGGACTTTGACTCAGTTCCAAATGACTCGGACTGTTGGGCTTGGACTAAGAAACTCGAGGACTTGGTTGGACTCGAACTCGAGTAGACTGTCCTCCCACTTGCACTTGGACTAGGATGGCGTCCACTCGACTACGACACAGGTTCATAATGCATTTGAAGATCCTATTTTATAAAAGAAAATATACAAATACTGGTGCCAATAATTAGCTTTTCATGGTTTTAGATGTGAGGAGTACATCCTCATGAAATTTTCCTAATATTAAATAAATCAAAACAATTCTCACGATTTTTCAGATAACTTTAGTCCCTGGGGGAAGGGATTCACTAAGTATCCCGGTGTGAGGTTCGTGGGGAGTCAGTTCATCATGGAAACGGTATCCACGGGCAGTGAACAGGACTGCATCTCCCGCTGTGCTGTGTCACGTGGCTGCAAGACTGTCAACGTCCTGAAGGAAACAATACAGCAAGTGTGTCAGATGTTCTCCGCCAGACGGCGCTACCTGAATACCACCGTGCAGCCAGCGAGCAACTCGGTCATGTTTGAGCTGACGTACGTCCGTTGAAGTAACCATCGCCTTGCAACAATAACAGTTGAACCTGTGTGAAACAACCTGTCTTATACCTGCCTATGAAGACTACCCTTGCGTGAACCATAAGCATGCATTATGGGTTAAACTGTGTGATACGAACACCTGAGAATTAAGACAACGTTTCGTCAGTCCGAGGATGGTCTTTTTACAGAGACTCCACTGTATACGAATATGTCCAGGCCCTGGGCTAGAATGTATAATGACTTTGTGATCTGTTATATATCTGCAGTCGTTTGGATTAAAGTTTTTAGGGCTGCCTGAGATGCAAGGAATTTATGTTAAAATAGCGTAGGCTTCTGTTGAACAGCTTTCCATGATAACTCCCAATAGTTTGTGTAATATAGCCGCTTGTACCCTTCCGCAGAGGTCGTTTTTTACACAAAACGAACCTCTCCCTTTTAGGTACTATTTGACAGCCGGTACTACTTGACTTTACTTTCAGACTTTAAACTCAAAATTTGTTTCATTTCACGGATAAAAACTTCTGATTTCATTTTACATGCGCATGCATGCAAAATATTACTTACCGGTATACTGTACAGTCCTTATTACAAAAACACCCGTGTTTATGTAAATTGCCATGATACAGTTCTTATCCAAATACTTCAACGGACTACATTAACATTACCCTCTTCACTCTATTTATATTTTATGCGAAAAAGATCACCCATTGGACTGGCCAAAAGTGGACTTAATTCCCAGGTGTTCTTATGAGACATGTAAGTTATAACTAATGTGAATGCATTCTGGTCACTCAAGGGTGGTCGTATTAGACAGGTGGTCTTTTCTACCAGGTGCCACTGTAAATACATTGAAAGTAATCGAAGGTTGCCTTCCGGATCAGACCATCAATATATGTTTGTATTCGATTCAATTTTCCATTCTTCGATGGTTTTCGAAATATAGTATTATCTAAATAAAATATTATGGTATCTGCTATTGTTTTGTTTTAAAGTCGTGTGCTTACTGCAGAATATACGTGGGAAACTGTTTGGACCGCGCGCGATCAGTAGTGCTAAATATAAACATAACGCGCACGCCACCTGGTGGCTGAACCATGCGCCTTCATAATCAAGCATTTTTTTTTCAAGCTTTCAACTGGTATTTCTTCTGTGTTCCTTCATTCATGTTAATTTTCCTAATTCTGGATTTGGGATCGGAGCTCTGGTCACGCAGTCTTTTTTATGGTAAACACACACGTGAACCCTGCTTTCTCACACACAAAAAACATAACAGTGTGTGAAACCGGTGAACTGGATATATTGAGCCCGTGTGACGGGATGGTTTAGCTGGGAAACTTGTGTATTCAGCCAAAATGAGCTAACAATGTGAGATAATACACCTATCATGCAAATGTTTTTTTTTTTTTGTTTGTTTCCATATAGTTCACATTCTCTTCATCAGAGGTCAGGCGAAAGAAGTTGAGCTAGTTACTAAGCGACCTCTGGTGAGGAGAGTACTTAATAAAGTGACAACATCGAATCGAAGGCCTCACCTTGCCCCTGCTCTAGACTCCAGCATGTCGGTGAACTGTACAAATCTGTTGCTCAGAATATACTCGAGAAACTATTATTAAAGTTTATATAATGTTCACCTTAATCTGATGTTTTATCTACAAAAATGGATCAGCCAGTATTAAATAAATCTCTTTTTAAACACACAGGATCGGGTTTACCCCGTGCTTCAAATTAATGTTACTTGACATTTCTAGATGAACACTTTATTTAATTGTAAATTAACTTGCAATATCGATTGGGTTTCTTTGACAACCAGAAGTAAAAAGTTTGGAAGTTTGCTTCTAGCTATAAGATTTATAGAAAAAGAGCTTGTATGTCCTATTTCTTATTTCTTCCGTATAGCACTAATTCACTAGATTCCTACATCGATAAGAGACCATAATGCATTTGTTTAAAATTGATTTTTGACCAAACAACGCTGTTCGATTTGATGTTTAGAAGGGAAATGATGATAAAAGCCTTAACTACACCTCCCGCCCCCCCCCCCCCCCCCCAACGAGGTCGGCGACGATGCGACGGGTCCCGACCTAAGCGCCTCGCAATGCCGAGGCGAATGAAATTATACAGATCAGTTTATTTGTCAAAGATGTACAATAGAGGCAGCGTGTAAAATGTGACCCTGCACATGTGGGCAATATCTGCTATATCGCAGACAACTTCACCAAGGTACTAATGTCAAATTAAATTGTTGTTAAAAAATAAGTCGATAATTCAATTAAGTACGTGTATTTATAGATCCCGGCAACATCCCCGTTGACTTTGGACCGTATATAATTGATTAATTTAAGTAAATGTATCATATATTTCGTGCATAACCCGTGGTATTGTGCTATTGAAAAATAAAATCACGTGCTAAGTGTTGATTTTCACTGCTGTGTTTTTGTAATCCCTTGTTCTCCTTCTTTCTCTATTTATATCTATAAAATTAAAATATTTCCCAAAAGATATGTATTTATAATATATATATATATATATATATATATATATATATATATATATATACATATATATTCACATCCACTTCGATTTACGCGGTAAACGTGCCCCTTGAAAAGGGATCGTCTCAGCACGAATGAGTAAACTTTTGATTATGTTTATTACATAGTATTAGTATATGAATTATAGAAACAATCATTAGCAAAACAAGCAAACAAAATACTAATGTAAAGGTATTTTGATAATTCCAATATATTTATTGTGTTAACACGGCATATTATGATTATAGTTTCATAATTTACAAAAATATAAAAATTTACAAAGCGAATGTAATATAAAAATATCATCTTATATAAAGTAAGGAAGTAGGCTAAAATGTAGTAAATATTTTGTAACAAATTAATATAAAATATTCACCATAAAACTCAGCGTTACCTATATATGTATGTATGTTTGTATGTATATATATATATATATATGTATATATATATTAATTGTATATGTATTAAATTTTTACTTTGAAAGAAACTGTGCTGTAAATGATTCCCCTTCTGAACTGACGTCCTTTGTTTAAATAATTTCTGTTTAATATTAAGTGAACTGATTTCAGGAAACCGTCTTATTTTCTAAGCAAGAACCACTATATATATACATGCATGCGAGATTCGTGAATTTATTCATGTATTTTCAAAATGTTTTGTTACTCAGAATTGATGCACATGCACATACATAACAGAGTTTGGAAGCTGCGAAAAAGACGTCTCTATACAGGCCAAACGATTATATATATATATATATATATATATATATATATATATATATATATATATATATATATATAAACTCATAAAATTTCCCCGGATTTATATGAGCTGACTATATTTATATGAGGTGAAAAAAGCAACCTTCACTCTTAGCACGAAAGGTTCTTTATTGAAACTCTAGGGGTATTTGGCTTGTCCCAATATAGCAGAACCCCTGCGGGTTCTTTAAAAGAATCCTATCCATGCAGGGGTTCTTTTGAAGAGCCCTGTGAAGGGTACTTTGAAAGCCCTTAAGGCTTCCCTCAAGAACCTTTGCCTTACAATCATAGGGTTCTTGGGGTTCTTTAAACGGGTTTTTTTGGTTCTTTATAGGATCTTAAGGGTTCTTTTAAGGGTTCTAAAATAGTTCATTTTGGTTCTTTACATGCAAGTACTTACTGGGTTCTTGAAATGGTTCATTTCGGTTCTTTATAATGGTTCTTTGGGGTTTTCAGATGTCTCAGTTGTGTTTGTATAGGTTGTTGTAGTTTTCAAAAATAGCAAAATACCAAAAATCATGGGGATAGTATTCTGATAAATGGTCTTTTTTTTCAGTTAGTTTCTGAAGAAAGCGACTACAATGTACTTGAATATATTTATTTTAAAAATTGCGACGCTTTATATCTGTATTCTTTCTAATACGTGAAATAAGTATGGCATCCTGAAAGCAATCCTTCTAATAAAATCACTTGAAACAAATGAAGGAGATATAAAATCCAGGACCGATTTAAATTACTCAACCAGTTTAGCTTACATGAAGTTAAGCAATTCCCGTTTGTAACAAAAACTTCAAACATCATAATAATCTAAAGAAAACATGGAATGGTTCAAATGATTTGATCAAGCGTGCAGAGATTATGACTTAACCCCCTGCATACAAAAACTGAAACCAAGAAGGATTTAATAATGACTTCACTTATACCTCCGTCAAGGAGGTTATGTTTTTGCCGGCGTTGGTTTGTTTGTCTGTCTGTTTATCTGTTACCAACATTACTCAAAAAGTTATTGACGGATTTAGATGAAATGCTCAGGATAGCTGGGCAACGATACAAGGAAAAAATGATTTAATTGTGGGGAATCCGAATCACCAACTGGATTTAGGAAAAAATGCTGCATTTCTGACAATGCCATATGAGGGTAATAAAGAACGCTCTTTACACAGCGCTTTAATTACCTGTAGGCCTACTTCCTGTAAGCGCTGTTTGTTATGACCTCGTATCGTGAATTGCTTCACCAGAGGGGAGCACTGTATTTTTGTCCAATCAGATGAGACCTTGTGCTGGAAGACACGGCCAAGCAAGGAATACACGGAGCCAATCATGTTCATTTCGTTTTGAGTGACAGCTCATCACCCCGGTAACCATCTGAACAGGCCAAAGGCTCAGAGAGAATTGCCCCAGACGTGGTTTGCTTAGGGCCTTGGGCACATAGAATGCCCGGCCGGTGAGCTGTAATTCAAACGAAACGTAAAACAAAGGCTGCGTGCACACATCACTGGTTGGTTTCAGATATGAGACAACAGTACATGGCTACGCTAACACAGTCATAATGTCATAATCGAATCGGTCGATGATGCGAGAATCAAGAGTGAGCAATTAAAATTCGACCATAAACTCTCAACAAGCGGCGCTTGAAGCGCAGCTATGGGCGGAGCCAGGATGCCTGTCGAGTGTTTGTTTATAGGCATCTGGTTGGTTGCTTGTCACTTCATACGACGTTTTTTTTCAGCGGACAACGAACCGCCATCTGGTGTCTAAATATATCATAAACGGTCAAAGCTGGCAGCGTGAAAATCAGTTGCTTCTTTAGAAGCGCAAGATTTCCGATGCGTCGGGAGCGTAGGTAATGAGCTGCTTTGGTGGATTTCTGCGCTCTCTGAGTGCTTTTCTACTCATCGTATATGTTTACATTCATGGTTCCTCATTCTCTTGACAGAGCAATAAAGTTTCCGTTTTCTCGATTTAACCAAACTACCAGAGGGTATGCATTATTATATGATTTTTTTATAAGCGCTTAAAGTCTTAATAATTTTTTAACTTTATACCAAAGCATCCCCCACCAATTTTCAGCCCCCCCCCCCCCCGTTTTCAGTTGTTATCTCATCGAACCCCCCCCCCCCCGTTTACGGACTTGATAACTTTTCAGTGGCGTCAAAATTTATCTTCAAGATGGGGGAGGGGGGGAGGGGTGTGGATGACTCGCAGCGTGGGAGGGCAATCAAAGGGGGACAACTTTTTTCTTAAACGCACACACATACATAACTATATTAAATATAATATTGTGGGGTGGGGGTATAGTAGATGGGGAGTGGGGGTGGGGGGGGGGGGGGTTGTTATTATTTCAAGCGAGTTAAAATGTTCTTGTGTGCAAATGTAATCTTAATGAGATTTGAATACAACTGAATAGGTAATATAATTTTATTTTGTTTTCAAAATGCATGCTGTATTATTAAATTTATATTTAATACTATGTTTTTAAATACATACTTGGAAATCACCTCGGGAATTTTGTAGAGAGAAGCTTAATAGCTTTTCTTTTTCACATATGGCTCTGCGGCGGTGCCTCCAGGAAAATCCTGATTACGTCACTTATCTGATAAGCCCAAGTGCCAGTCAAACTGCTCCACCGCCTCGGGGTAACCCGAAGCAAGCCAATCGGTTCAACGTCCAGTCTGCATGCTTTGTAATAATGTCCAGTAAACTTGTTGTGATAAATAATACGTCTTAAGCCTTATGAGCTTTAGCCATAAGACGATCTGGAAATACACATGTTGGAACATGCAATATTTCAAGCATATTTATATTTTTTATTGTTAATTGTAATTTGCATTGTTATTATTGATATTATATTATATTATATATATATATATATATATATATATATATATATATATATATATATATATAGTGGAACCTCTCCTAGCGGACACCTCTACAGAAGGAGTAGCTTTTCTCAGTCCTGTTTTTTTCCTTATATTTAGTATTTATATTGTGGTCATGACATCTATATAATGGACACCTCTATAAAATAGACATTTTGGCAATTAATGGTTAAGAAACAATAAAATGTATTTTAGTAATGTGAAGCGTTTGTCTAATAAAAAAAGTCCATTATTACTTTCCAAATAATATAAAATTTGTTAATGGGCCAAGGACATCCGCAGATGGGCCATAGTGTTTGCAGTGCAGGGCATCAGTAATTGGGCCGCAGATTGGCTCCCCATTAACGGATTCTCATATGGGCCTGGTCCGTTAACGGGCCCCAACATATATAAATGTGTGTGTGTATATATATATATATATATATATATATATATATATATATATATATATATATAATATGAATGAATCACACAGACCGCTGCAACAGAACGCATTCAATAATATATATTTGACTTCATAAACACCTCACAAGCGTTCTTATAAGTAGAAGTGCAATTGTTATATAAAAATCTAAATGGAAACCCAACGTGAATATCAGATTAACTTAAGCGTGGGATATAAGTTTACCTGTAAAGGGCTGTATTGGTATAATTTGACAAAT